>JARCFY010000011.1:98095076-99345076 GCA_029233225.1 Lepidodactylus listeri | reverse complement strand
AAATAAATGGCAGAGAACTAGGGTTGTCAACTTCAGGTTGTGAAGTTCCTGGATATTTGGGGGGTGGAGCATAAGTGTCAACTACGGGGGGGGCTCGAGGGCTTGAGCCCCCCCCCCGAAATTTCCCAGGGGGGACTGAGCCCCCCCCCGGGCAAAACAGAGCGCCCACCGCCGCACCTCCCCGCCACGCCTCCCCGGGCCCTTCCTAGGCACTACCTTTCACACTACCAATAGAGTTTCAGGGCGGTTGCCAGAGCGTTGCCCCAGCAACGTGCCCAGCGTGATGGCATCACTTCCGGGTGACGCCAGCATGCTGCGCATTTGCCCAGCTGGCCCCTGGACAAACGGAGGGACGGACGGAGGCAGGAGTGGCCAGGCTAGGGGGGAGAGGTGGCGGCAGCGGGTCCCGGCGTGCACGCACGCTTTGCGCAAGCATATGCAAGAGGACCCCCCCCCCCCCCGGATTTTAAAACTCTACGCCCCTGGGGTGGAGGATGGGGTGAGGGGAGGGACCTCGGCAGGGCATAATTCCATAAAGTCCACCCTCCAAAGCAGCCATCTTCTCCAGGAGAATTGACCTCTGTTACTTGGAGATCAGAGGTAATCCCAGCAGATCTCCAGGCACGTCCTGGAGGCTGGCAAGGTGTGTTCCCTCTAAGCTGAGTTAGGGTGGTGAGAAATGCCAAAAGGTGTGGGAATGCAGCCTGCCTGCCAGGAGACAAGAAAAGCCAGCCAAGGGTGTGACTTTGTCTTGAGGGCTGGGAATTTAAAGCGCATTGTGCTGCAAACTAATTGCTCCACCTCTTTTAAATGCAACCTGCTGCATACAGCCATTAGGTAGAGAAAAATATTACCTTGGGTCATCTGTGGCATAATAAAGGCAGGCAATGCTTTCTCCTTTATGCATCAGATTTCACACTACCAACACATCCCGTTTTGAAAATGTGAAAAAATGTAAGAATATATGAAAATACTGGATCAGGCCAGTGGTCTATCTAATCCAGCATCCTGTCTCTCACAGTGGCCAACCAGTTCCTCTGGAGGTCCCAACAACAGGGCAGAGAGGCCGAGGGCTTCCAGTGATGTTGCCTCCCGGCTCGGATTCAGAGGATTAGTGCCTCTGAATGTGGAGGCTCCCCTCAGTCACCATGGCCATTGATACTTCATGAATCTCTCTAATCCCCTTTAAAGCTGGTTATTCCTGTGGCCATCACTACATCCTCTGGAAGCAGATTCCACATTTGAATCAATCTCTGTGTAAAGAAGTATTTCCTTTTGTCCGTCTTGAACCTACTGCCCATCAGCTTCACTGCCCTAGAGTTCTAGTATTTGGGGAGGGGGGGGGGGAATTTCAACTCTCTCTACCCTGTGCATAATTTTATAAACCTCTCTCATGTCCCACCTTAGTTGTCTCTTTTCTGAACTGAAAAATCCCAGACTCTCCAGCCTTTCCTCCTAGGGTACTGCTCCAACCCTCTAACCATCTTGGTTGCTCTCATCTGCACTTTTTTCCAGCTCTTGCAATGTCCTTTTGGAGGCATGGTGACATCGGTGACCACAGGATTCCAAGTAACGTGGGCAATCCCTCCTATTTCCCACAGAGATTAACAGCAAATGGTGGTTTTAAAAAACTGAACTGGGTTCAGAAATCATTTTGTGGACAGTGCAGAGATGCGTTCTGCCTGTGGGGTTAGCACAGCAGGAGGCAGAAGCCAGGAGAGTCTTTTTGTAGGGCGCTCCTTCTCTTTCTGAACTGTACATTCCCAGAGCTGCTATCCTGACAGAAGCCCTTTCAAGCCAGGAAACCTGTTAGCTGTGCCTTCTCCATCTCCAGGCCAGAAAGCTGCACCTGCTGAATTTCTGACTACCATGTAGCTGTAAGAGGCACCAAAGCCCAGTCAGGGTGGCAGTGTATGCCCCTTGCCCCCTTGCCAGTGACCAGGAGGGACCTCGCAGCCCTACCCTGAAGAAGAGGAGGAGGAGGGGGAGGAGGAGATTGGATCTATCCCCCCCTTCGCTTGGCATGTCAGAGCGGCTTACAATCTCCTTTCCCTCCCCCTCCCCACAACAGACACCCCGTGAGGTGGGTGGGGCTGAGAGAGCTCTTTCGAGGACTGCTCATGAGAGAACAGCTCTGGAATAACTTGTGACTGGCTCACGGTCACACCAGCAGCTGCATGTGGAGGAGGAGTGGGGAATCAAACCCGGCTGTCCCAGATTAGAGTCCGCACTCCTAACCACTACATCAAACTGGCGACCCCCTGCCAAACCAAAGAGCTACCCCTGTGGTTGAGCTCTGAAGCGGCTGCACTGAACTCCCCAACCAAACACGTCTAACTGACTGCAGTGACAGTGCCTTGCTGGACACCCGACCTTTGGTCGTTGCTGGTTTATAATGAATTCTGATCACCCAGAGTACCTGGGGGGTATAACGATAAAACAAACAAACATAAGGAAATGCGGTACGTTGAAGACTGCTGTGTTTTTATTCTAACAGTGTTTTGTGGTTCATGAAATAGTCCATAAAACCTTAACATTAGAATAGGAACCTGTGAGTCTTTAAGGTGCCACAATACGGCTGTTTATTTTGGGGGCCACGGACTTACCCCTGCTGTTCCTGATGGAGGGCAAAATGGAGGGCATCCTGTGTTTTTTTCATTGCGGTTTCGGGGGGGGGGGGAGCCGTGTTAGTCTGTAGCAGCAGAGCAAAACTCGAGCCCAGTAGTGCCTTAGAGACCAACACAACTTCCCAGAGCGTGAGCTTCCATCAGTCAAAGCTCACTTCGTCAGATGCAAATGAGAATGAAGATCCATCAGTCCTCCCACACCTTTTGACCTGGATGAAGGGGCTGGTGGATCTTCATTACCAACCGAAGACAGTTTCAGATGGGCAGCTGTGTTGAACTGCAGGACAGCAGTTAGATCTCAGTCCAGCAGTACCTAAAAGACCAACAAGATTTTTTTTGGGGGGTGGGGGTGTAATGAGCTTTTGAGAGTCAAAGCTCCTGTCTGGGATCAGGCGGCCTGCCCCTGCACTTACCTCTGAGGAGACGGAGGTCTCCAGACTGTGCCACGGGAACCGCCCGGGGAGGACCCCAGAAGCCCCATGTGATGTCTGGTAAGCTGGTAGCCAGCCAGAGAGGCTGGTGGCCAGCCGGCAACCAACCCCTGAGGGCCAGCAGCAGAGGCACGAGGGGCAACGAGGGTAGCTGAGGAGAAGAACCTGCCACAGGCAATGGCCCTCTCCTCATCTGCTGTGGGAGGTGGGAAAGCTCCTTTGGAAGGGCAGTGCAGGAACCCTGGAGAAGGAGACAGCCTGGACTCCAGCCCAATGCTGGAGTCTGACTGCTGCCTTCTCGGATATCTATCAAAGCTTTGAGCCTCAAGAGCTTAGACCCTGGCCTTGCCCCAGATAGCCCAGGCCCGCCCGATCTCGTCAGGTCTCGGAAGCTAAGCAAGGCCGACTCTGGCAAGTACTTGGGTGGGAGACCTCCTTGGAATACCAGCAGTCGTGAGGCGGGGGCAGGCTCTGAATATCCTCCAGGCCCCCAGCGGGGGTCAATCCCTACATGGCCAGGGTCCAACATACCTTAGGGACCGCCTTTCTCCGTACATACCCCAGAGAGCACTACGGTCGGGGTCAAAACATCGACTATGTGTCCCGGGCCCCAAGGACGCCAAGCTTGTCAGAACAAGGACCAGGGCATTTTCGGTGGCGGCTCCTGTCTGGTGGAACGAGCTCCCGGAGGAGATCAGGGCCCTGCGGGATCTGAAGCAGTTCTGCAGGGCCTGTAAGACGGAGCTCTTCCACCAGGCTTTCGAATAGGAGCCGCCACCAAAGATACCACCGATGATACCATCTACCACTTGATATCAGTGATGTAACCCTGGTCCTGCATGGTCCGGGTATGGGGGGAGGGTTGGACCTGCCATCAAGTCGCCATCTGAAGGGATATTTATGGAAGTTTTATATGTACTAATTGTATTTATTGTATGTTTTATTGATTTTATCGGTTTTAATGTTTGACCAGGCCTTGGGCCCATGTAAGCCGCCCTGAGCCCGTTTACAGGGAGGGCAGGATATAAATCTCAAAATAAATAAATAAATAAATCACCAGAGGTCCCCATGACTTCCAGGTGCACACACACACATGCACATATGAAAAATACACAAAAAAAGTCTATACCCTGGAAGTTTTAGAAAAGAGCAAAAGTCCGGAAGCGCCTTAAAGACTAACAAAATTTGTGGTAGGGTAGGAGCTTTCACGAGTCACTGCTCACGAATCTTCGCTTTTCTGCTGCTAAGGACACACTAACACAGCTACCCATCTTGATCTAGCTGCCTGGAAATCGTATTGGTCTTCAGAATACTGCTGGACTCAAGTCTTGCTCATTCTCATTTGTATCTGATGAAGTGAGCGCTGACTGGGAAAAGCCTGAACACTTTTTGGAGCTAAAAAGCTACCTGTTTTAAATTCTGCTCATAGACGCCCTGCCCCCCCCCCCCCCCCCAAGCACGGAGACGTTTTGCTGGTTTCTGAACTATCAGTCTGGTGTAGATCTGAAGCTCAGAGCCCCACCCCTGAAATGCTGCATGGATTGGGGCCTCTGTGTTGGCGCTGGTAAAGTCTGCATATGTATGTGCTCTCTCTCACACACACACATGTCATTTTAAACATGGTATGCCCAACAAAGAAAACAGAACCAGAAAGAAGGTTTCTGTCAATAACCTTGGAAAACATTTTATTAGAATTAAGTTTTCTCCATCTGATAGAAAATATAATTTACTATCACTTTTGTTCAACTCAGAACAATACATGGCAATTTTTTCGTATCGCTGGAATAGATATGAACTAATTAAAAAAACATACTTGATTCACAGAACTCTTTGGGGGGGGGAGAGATCTTTGAGCATCACTCCCAATTTTAAACAACAGGCAACTAGCAAGAGAGATCTGGTGCTTTCATCAACAGCGATGAGTGTCAGGTTATTAGGACTGAAAGCTTCTCTCAAGGAGACTGCAGGCATTTTAAAAGTAGGTCATATGCTGGATCTACATTACGTTAGGGTCCCTTTACTGTGCAATTCGGGCTGGAGGTTCAAAAGAAACTTAAGATCTGCAGGTCTCACAGCCTCTCGGGCTTTTATCATACATGGCAGAGGAGAACAGCTGGTGTAAGTCTCAGTGGCTGCACAAGATAAAAGATTCAGTGCTGGGGGGGGGGGCGCTTCTATGAGCAGAAATTAAAACAGCTCCAAAAGGCTTTCAGCAACCTAATGGGGAGGTTAATACCTTTTTTCACTTAAGTTTCCTGTGCAAGAAAGATGGTGCAGCGTTCCATTAATGGCTGCCCCAAAATGCGGTTGCTTTTTCATCAGCAGGTAAATCGGCCTCGGGGGTTTTCTCAAAAGTGACTAACAGAAAAAAGCATTCCTAATTTTAGTTTCTGTGCCCTGCCACAACGGCCAAATGCCTCAAAGCTTTTGACAAGGGATCCACATGCAGCCAACCGATCATTCCTAGTCTATTACGGTGGTATAATAAACACCCTAATCCCAATTATATCCCTGTTAGTTCCGTGCTTAGACATATATATATACTAGTCTGCCAAAGCTGCAAACCACGGAGTAATAAATCACCCAAAGGAAAGGTCAACAAGAAAGCATTTTCAACATAAATTTGTTAATCATGACCAAAAAATGGAAAAATGTGTATGTAATTTCAAAAGGGGGTTATAAAGCACAGGGGACGGCAGGGAACGGGTCACCTAGAGATGAGGAATTCCTGGAGGTTTGTGGGGAAGAGCTTGGACAGGGGAGGGGCCTCAGCAGAATACAATGCCATATAGCCCACCCTCCAAAGCAGCCATTTCCTTTCATTTGATTTATTATCTTGGTTGTCTAGAGATCAGCTGTAATTCTTTAGAGAAAAAAATAACGAAATAGAACAAGTTTGGGAGGAAGGTGGGAAAAAAATGATCTCCAAAATGTATAAAATTTTGTTAAAATGGTTTAACGCTGATGAAATGGTAAAAGAACAAATGGTAAAATGGGCGATAAACTTTAACAAAGACATTGAAATGGAATCTTGGGAATTTTTATGGAAAAATGCTATGGGTATATCTACATGTTATAACCTAAAACTGGTTTTAGAGATAGAGATCAGCTGTAATTCTAGGAGACCGCCAGGCCCCACCTGGCGTCCGGCAACTCTACTTCCATCTCTATCCCAAAGGATACCAGAGACATAAATAGCTTTGCTTGGAGGAAAAGGGCAGAAGATAAATAGACAGATAGATTAGATCAGATAGATCAATCGATAGACAGATGATGTTGCTGTCCCTTGATATGAGTTCTTTATTTTCTTGATTTTTTAAGAGGAAAAATCAACACCGGGCAGATAATTTCCTCCTTGGTTATTGAGAAGAACAGCTGCATTCACCCAGTACCGTGAAAGTCGCAACCCAGTGTTGACTCTGGTTACCCTTCCTGTTTTATTCAGCACACAAGTCTCCTCTGCCTCTGAGTACCGCCTGGCCACCACCTGGCGTGGTTCACAGAAACTGTGGGAAACAAAACAGCCCTTCCATTCTGGAGCGCAGTCAATTGGGCTTCATGGCAAATTTAGACACTGACATCTCAATCCATTTTGTAAGAAAACAAAGAAGGAAGTGGGCGACATGCGGTGGCAAGATGAACGGATCTTTGGTTAATCGACAGCAAAGAATTTAGCTAAGGAAGGTGCAGGGTTCAGAGTTTGCTCCAAGCCTGTGAGCCAAAAAATATGCACATTACGGGTGTGCAGTCAAGCCCTGCTGATCACCAGAGGCGATGAGATGTTGCAGGGTCACAAAGACAGGAGGCAGAGTGCAGGAGTGCAAAGGTCGTCAGCTGGCCCTCCCTTACTTAATGGGAACCAGTTCATATCAGAGCTGCTGCTACAGCTTTCCTCTGCCCTGATCCGGATGGCCCAGGCTAGCCCAATCTCCTCAGATCTGGAAAACAAAGCAGGGTTGGTCCTGGGTAGTACTCGGATGGGAGACCAACAAGGAAGTCCGAGGTTGCTATGCAAAGGCAGGCAATGGCAAACCATCTCTCTTGCCCTGAAAACCCTATGGGGACGCCATAAGTTGGTTATGACGATGGCACTTTCCACCACCTGCCCTGACCTGGATGTCCCAGGCTAGCCTAAACTCGTCAGATCTGATAAACTAAGCAGGGTCGGCCTCAGTAAATACTTGGATGGGAGACCACCAAGGAAGTCCAGGTTTGTTATGCAGAGCCAGGCAAGGGCAAACCGCTTCTGAATGTCCCTTTGCCTTGAAAACCCCAAGTATCTCTACAGGCTGGCTGCCACAGTCCTCCTCTTAAGAAACCACAGCCATGTTTTCACATACACAATGTGGAGAGCAAAGCCAGCCCTGGATGTTTCTGTACTAACAAACTTCAGTCAGTAGAGGAACATAACTAATGCTAATTTTGGAAACAGGGTTTACAGAAGAAACAATAGAGTGGAGGCAGTTAGCAGGAGGGGGAGTATAAACAAAGGAGCATTTGTTGCTCTAGTTCTGTGACTTGGGACTCACAGCTTCAACCACGTCACTGTTTAAGTACAAAGGCAATGAAAGGCCATGAATCGAGAAGCACTCCGGTCTCTGAATATCTCCCAACAGGTATGTAATTCTGGGTTGCAAAGGGGCTCTTGCCCCAGCCTCCTTAAAATGCAGACCCAGAAAGCCTTGTCGTGGAGCGTTTTTGCAGATAAAATTGTTCCCATCTGCCGTGACTTAGACTCCACATATGGCGCAGTTTAATCTCAGGATGCCAGTGGAGTCCAGTCTGGCCCAAGCTGCATGGATGACTTTCAGGGCGATTCTGCTTCTAGCATTCGCTCCACATTTTCTCACCTGGGAGGAAGAAGTTCTACATGTTCTTCTTTAAAGTTCTACAGATAGACATCACACTGCTGAAAAGAAGACAAGCTCTTCTTTAAAAGATCCATCTAATTCGACAAAATTTACAGGCAAATGAACGTTACTGCACATGTGGTGGTCAAGTGATAAACGGCAACCGACCATCCTACAGCAAATAGGGTATTTTGAACTTCTGAGGGCCAAGAACAATCCAGTCAGCATTTTCTCCACTCATTTAGAAACCATTGAGGACTCAGAGGCTCAGAAAAGCCAGGTCGGCATTTTTGCTGTTAACAGCAAAAATTGTAATTGCTTGGTTTTAGAAAGGAAAAGCTGCACCGATGTATAATCTGGGGACAAGCAAAGCAGGGAATTCACAATAATAGGAAACTCTCACACTGAGGGAGGGAGAAACAGAAAGCTGGATGTTGACAAGCGAACCTTGATAAAAATAAACACACAAACCACAAGCCGGCTAAATAAGGACAATGCTACGTATCTGTATTCTTCCTGATAAACTAAATTAAACAGACCCGTTGGAAATACTGAAACAGGAACAATTGCTATTTAAGAAACCAATTTAAATAGGGCAGAGGGAGAGTGTGTTTCGTTTGTAATTTTGTCTTGAATTATGCTCATGTAAAATCTTCATAGGTTTTCAGGTAGAAGATACAATGGCTCGGTTTGAGTTGATTTATATTTTTCCCCAAAATTCTGCCATTTTGTACCGGATGGGGATCGTCCTACTTGCTCGGCACTGGCGTTTCATCAGCAGCGACTGGAGTGAACGTGGTGGACTAGATGGCGTGAGCTGATCTGCGAAGGGCCGTGGTGGGTGAATGATCTCACCTCTGGGCAACAGACAGTCGAGAAGTCTTTGGGTCTCTTCCAACCCCATAACTATGTAGTGGTAGGGAAATCTGCTCCTAAACTGCTTAGGTCAGAGGTCCCCAACGTGGTACCTGTGATGCCCGGAAACACCTTTCCTGGTGCCCACCAAGTGTTTTTAGAATGTGGGTGGGGTCAGGTGGGGCTTTTGCCCAGCAAGGATTGTGATTGGCCACTGGAGACTTGATTGGCTTTAAAGATTTTTTAAAAATAGCTTTGGCCATAGCTGCCAGCACAGCACAAGGATCTTCACTGTGTGACTGAAGGTAAGACAACCATTCTGTAGCTAGCTCCACTCCCGTGGCAGCCATTTTGTGGCTGCAGCCACCACACCGTGTTGGAATTCCAACTGGGCCCACAAACGCAAAAGGGCTGGGGACCCCAGCTTAGGTTCTCATCAGAAAGCACCTGCTCCTTTCTGGTGGGCCACTTTTGAACTCCTGGCATTTTTCTGGTGTCACACACACACACACACACACGCACACACTTTGAAACCAGGATTCCGTCATTGCAACTGATCTGTGGATCTCCTTGCACATAAAGTCCTGGGTGAAACCACGACTGCCTGCTGGAACTGTCCACAGTTCTTGCGGCAAGTGTTTACTTCAAAACTCAGTAAGAAAATGGCTGAACAAACAGCACAAAAGAGAAGTTAGAGACAAATACAGGATGGCCTTGATTCATTAAAACTCATCATGTGTAATTGTTGTTGTTGTTGTTTTTGTCCTCTCTAAGCTGAAATCCTTGTCCCCAACAGCAACACCTGACACAAGGAGTTAACAGTTTCAGTAAACCATGGTGTTAATGACCTTTCTGCAGCCTGTGACAGAAATGCCGCAGTTCTTTTCCACCTCTTGGACATCAATGAGATAGTAAAATTTCAAAATTTTAACTTACACTGACATTTGAGCCACTGAAGCTCCATTTAGCAGACTGGTGACCTTTTAGTAGCCCTGGAATGGAAGGTCACATTGCCTCTTCAAATGGCACAACCTACTTAGAAACCAGAGCTACGAGACCTCGTCCCTATCCACAGCTCCCTCTTTGATTTGGTCACAACTGACCAAACTGAGGAGAACATAAAGAACGTAAGAGTAACCATGTTGGGTCAAGCCAATGGTCCTACCCTCTGTGTCACACGGTGGCCAAAACCCAGGTGCCACTGGAGGTCCACCAGTGGGGCCAGAACTCCAGAAGCCCTCCCACTGTTGCCTCCCCCAAGCACCAAGAACACCGAGCATCACTGTCCCAGACAGAGTGTTCCATTGATACCTTGTGGCTAATAGTCACTGATGGACGTACATAATCATCATTGAGCAGGAAGAGACCAGAACACCATAGGCGTCAACTTCAGGGGGGCTGAGGAGCTGGATCCCCCCCCCCCGAACTTTTCCAGGACGTGCTGACCCTCCCCTGGAGACAATGGCCTGTAATGTCTCTGGCCCAGCCCCAGCCCCAGCCCCCCCCCCCCCCAGAAATTGGAAAGTCTACGCCCTTGCAGAACACCATCCATTCCAGCACCCCACTACAAGGCAGGATTCTCCAGACATCAACCATCCAGACCAGGGATCCCGAACATGGTGCCTGTGGGCACCATGGCACCTACCAGCACCTTTCTTGGCCCTCACCAGGTGTTCCTAGAAAGTGGGTGGGACCAGGCAGGCTCTTACCCCACTGGGCTTCTGATTGGCCCATGAAGATCTGATGGGCTGTGCAGTTTTGCTTCAGGGGCAGCTGCCACCACCACGTTTGTTTTATTCTCTCTCACCCCCTCTTTCTTAGTGTATCTTTCAGGACCCCTCTTCTCCCCGCACTTGGGTTTTGTCTGTGCTTGTGGCTCCGCCTCCTGCAGCAGCCATTTTGTGGCTGGCTCCACCTCACGTGGCTTCCACTTTGTGGTTGGGCCCACCACCCTGAATTAAAATTCTGCAGGTGCCCACGGGCTGAAAAGGGCTAAGGACCCTTGATCCAGACGACAGTGGACAAAACTCCAAAATATTAATGAAGGGGAGGCAAATCCTTCCAGGTCACAATAGAGACATGAAAATCCAAAGAAGTGGAGATGTCTACCATCAGTATCTGAAGAAGCATGCAGGCACACAAAAGCTTATACCCAGAATTAAACTTTCTTGGTCTTAAAGGTGCCCCTGGACTCAAACTTTGATGAGTAGCAGAAGTATGACATGATACTGTACTGCCATCAAGATGCTAAAGCACCCCCATCGGAAAAGAATCACAAGGCAGTCTTGAGAGTCCCTTTGCACTCTTCTTCTGTGTCTCTTCTACCGATGAACTGTGAGACTGACAAGGGCTTGCTGTTGTCAGTCCACTTTCATCCTGACCAAAACAAACATTAGCGTACAGCTGGGGACGCCTGAAGATATTTTAAGAATGTGTCCACTAATGAAAAGCACAAATGGGGCAAAGCATGAAGAACATCTAGCTCAGTCTGACCACCAGCAGCTTCAGCCTTCTTAGAATGAGATCTCTTCTAGCACCTCTTCCCCAAAACCAGGGACTGAATCTGCGCCCTTGGGCACGCAGAGCATTGTGCCCTGCCACTGAACCACAGCTGCTTCCACTATACAGATGTGCTCATCCAAGACTCAGGATTGGCTGCAACTCCATGAAGAGGTTTTGCATCCTGAGGAATGCTGCAGTTGACTTCTGCATGGTGCAGGAAATGGCTTCAGAAAACAGCCATCTAGTATAATGGTATCCAGGCTGAGCAGGTGCACATAACAACTTCAGAAGAGCCCTGCTGGATCAGACCAAAGGCCCATCGCGGCCAGCATTCTGTTCACACAGCAGGTGACAAGCTGCCTCTAGGAAGCCCACAGGCAGGAGGACTGCAATGGCAGCCCCCCTCCCCCCCAATCCTCCCCAGCTACTGATATAAAGAGACCTATTACCTTTGGTACTGGATAGAGTACATCTACTGTGGTTGCCAAAGGATTTCTTTTTAACAGCTGAACTGTCTTACTCAATTAGGCAGCTCAAATAAATATTACCTTGTGTCAAGACAGGTGACGTTTTTGGAGCAACAGGCCTTTAGAGAGCCAGCAAACCTTGCCTTGCCAATCGCAAGGGTTTGCAGGACTGCTCAGTGACAGAGCCTGCCACCTACACAAAGATCACATGCTACCCATGGTCGTCAAATGTTCCAGAAAATCACAGACATCACTGTATACCTCACTGCCCAGATACACAGATACTAAGTTAGACCTGAGGTGAGAGACAAAATTACTCTAAGTGGCTCTATAGGGACTCAGGCAGAGGCACAACTTTCCTAACACTCGAGTTCCTCTAACGAAAGAGACCCGGCATTTGAACTTGGGCCCGACCAATAACCCCCCATTACTCCAAGGTTATATTCTGGCATACAGAAAGTCTGCCAGGAGCTGTCAGTCATGACACTGATGCAAATGCTGCCTTTGAGAAGCGGAACTGGAAACAGAGCTAATTTGAGAGTCAAAGCAAACAAAACCTTTTATCTGCCACTCAGTTTCTGGAACACAGGAATGAAACTTCAAGCTGGCACACCCGTTTGTTCACTGGACAGATGGCAGAAGGTGGTTTCTATCCAGGGTTGACCTCCAGGAGAAAGCCTTCCATGTTTTGCAACATCAACAACCAAGTCATGTCAGAGAACAAAGAGCTGTGGAATGGGTCCCTGTTCTCCCCCGCACTGGCATGACCTGCGGGGCATTCCACTTCGTATTCTGGACCCCTCTGTAGGGCAGGACCTTGACCAAGGCTGCAGTGTAGTCAGATCTCCCTACAGGAGGCCCAGTTAAGATGCAGCGCCCAGAATCAAGGAAATCCACCAATGCTGAGTGCAGCTATCAGGGACCTGCTTCTAAGCTGGACTTCTTAGGACCATGCTGAACAGCGTTCTCTGGTGACAAAGGGCAATGCCGCTCCGGAACACCAAGCACTCTGCCTGGGTACAGCCGGCAGCACTATTTGAACGTAGACATCAAAGGCCACCGTTCCAGCTAGAACACTTTCAGAAGTCTCTCCTGTGGACTCATTAACCACCCCCTCTCCTCAGTCCTCAGTATTATCTAACCAGGTATCTTTCCTCCCAGGAATATGGGGCTCTGGCTTCCTGAACCATGTGACACTTTGCTCTCATTTTCCTCATATGGACACATGAATTATACCCCGCCCTTCACTACCCAAGGCAGTCTCAGAGCCGCTTACAAACTCCTTTCCCCTCCCCACAACAGACACCCTGAGAGGTAGAAGCTTTCTTGTACCTTGGACCGTCAGTCTTGTCTACTCAGGCTGGCTGTGGCTCTCCAGGGTCTCAGGCGGAGGTCTCTCACATCGCCTGCTACCTGATCCCTTGAACAGGAGATGCCAGGGACTGAACCTGGGACCATCTGCATGCAAAGCAGAGGCTCTTCCACTGAGCCCCCTCCCTCCTCAACCGCCTTCGACAAACAGAGGACAAGAACACACGTGGCACACTGAAACATCTATTGAGGTCTGGCTGAAGCCTGAGAGGGCCCTGTTGCAGTTAGTCGACTTTGTCAGACGTGTTTTTGAGTCCTCTAACCAGAGGCATCGGAGACAGAAGTTGAGTTTTCGCTTATAGGGAGATAACAACAGTAAGAGTGCAGGATGCAGACCAGAAAGACTCCAGTTCAACTCTCCATTTGTCCATAAAATTTGCTAGGTGCTTCTGGGCCAATAATTGCCCCTCACCCTAATCTATGGCAAGGGATTTTTCTTAAGAGGGGGGCCTCCACCACTCCAAGCAACTTGGAAGAGGGGCAGAATATTAAATCACTGATATTCAGTGGCTCTGGAGACACATGTGGCTCTTGAATCACCACTTGTGGATCCTCTGAGCACTGTTCCCCAATGTGGACCCTGCCCTGTGCTTCAGGAAAGAAGGTAAGGCCCCGTGGGGGAGGGGGGAGGGCTTATGATTGGCAGGTGATTCCCACCTCGACACAGCCATTGCCAGAGGACTAGGGAAGTTGTGAGCCTCCCTGAGGCACAGGCCTTATGGCTCTCCTGGCTGATTATAATTGTGAATGTGGCTCTCTACGAGTACTACTGCTGCATTAACTAAACGCCCTTGTCACTTTAAAGGCAATTACCTGCAAGGTGTCTTCATTTAGGCCAAAGTACAGCTTTGTCCAAAGTCCTGTGGTGTCTGGCGCCTTCGCCAGGTGGATGACAGCATTATCTAATGACACACTGACGCTAGTTTCTGGAGAAGTCAATTTATTTTCAGCAGGAAGCTGCAAGAGGATGGTGTAGGAAGCCGAGTCTTTGCTGGCGAAGCTGACCCTGTAGTGATGTGTGCCCACCTCCCCTTTGAGGCTCTGGGGAACAATGTCTGGCACGTGCAAGAGTACCACCAGGGTCTCTTCATCCTGAGTGCACCGGAAAGGAGGGCACAGGGGAGGAGTCGGGCTGCTGGGGGGGAACGGAGAGTCAGGGCCGCTGGAAGGGCTTGGGGCAGGCTCTGGTTCCACACCAAGGCCTGTTGTCCTGTAGAGCGGAGGGGAGCCTGGAGGGCCCTTTGTGGCACTGGCAGCCGTCACAGAAAGATCTGCGGAGGGGGGGCGTGCTGGTGCTCCAGGACTGCTGCAGCTACCAGGGTCCCCTGAGCCATCCGTCCCGGGGCACACTTCCACATTCCGATCTGGGCTGGAGGGGTCGTGGCACTCGGTGGTCACAGGGTGATCGGAGCTGACACCACAGAGGCCTGTAGAAGCGACTTCAAGTTCTGATGAGAGCACAGCACTGGCGACCTCCGGGCCCTGCTGAAGATCCATTTCAGTACCAAGCCCCACTTGAGTGCCGGCAGGGCCGGTTAAGCCAGGGCGCGCTGAAAGCTCCACGCTGCTGCCCACAGACACCTCGGGGGCGAGGGGAAGGCAGTCAGACTCATGGCACTGGCTGTCTCTGGCACTCGTGGCACCTTCCGGGGCGCCTGGACCGGGGCTCCCGTCGCAGGCGGACGCCTCAGTGCTACTACAGCGGGCGGCGTCCGAGGCAACCGGGTCACTCGTCTCAGGGGCCGGGCAAGTCCCAGGCGATTCCCCCGGCCGGTCGCTCGTCCCGACAGCCACCGGACCGCTTTCTTCGGCGCACACCGGAAGCGCCACGTGGCCTGTCCCCACGTGGGTGGCGGGGGAGGGCTGTTCCGTGGCTCCTTCCGTCGGCGCGAGGGGGGCCGGCGAGTCGCCGCTTGCCGGAGCCTCCTGGCCTGGCCGTCCCAGGCAGGCGGGCTCGGGGCGGAGGACGGGCAAGGTGACCACCAGGCGGCGCCTGCCCTTGTCGAAGGTGGCGCGCCCGCCGTCCTCGTCCACCGGGTAGGGCAGGCGCAGGCGGAGGCGGTAGGCGGCGGCCGGGCGGCGCGAGTCGAGGCGCAGCTCCCTCCCGCGGACCTCCAGCTGGGCCTGGGCGGCGGCGGAGAGCAGGGGCAGCTCGACGGTCACCTCCAGCTCGCGGGGCACCGGGCTGGGCGCCGAGTCGCGGCTGCAGCGGTAGTCCTGCAGGTCGACGTAGGACCGCTGCCGGAGGGTCCAGCGCGGGGTGGTGGCCGGCTCGGGGGGCGGCAGCGGCGGCGGGCCCGGCTCGGGGGGCGGCGGCGGCGGGTAGGCGTAGGGGGTGGGGCAGGGCGGCAGCGGCGAGGCTCCCCCTTCCTCCTCTCCTCCTCCTTCTTCCGCGTCCCCCGGGCGCCCTGCGGGGAGCGGCGTGCGGAGGAGCGAGGCGGCGGGGAGGCCCTTGTATTTGGTGCCCCGCAGCGGGACGGCGTTGGCGCGGTCGAGCCCGGGCGCGAACTGCCTCTCCACGGCCTCCAGCGCCGTCTCGTCGACCAGGCGGCGGAAGCGGGGCGAGCGGGCGGCCAGGCGGAGGGCCTCCGGGTGGAAGAGGACGTCGTAGACCAGGCGGCGCCGGCCCGGGCCCCGGCCCGTCAGCTCCTCGCGGCCCGGGGAGAGGCAGTGCGGGAGGGCCCAGCGGGTGCCTCCGGGCTCGGGCCGGGCCTCGGGCCGCCCGACCAGCGCGTTGCCGCAGACGTTGAGGTAGCAGCGGCGGTCGCCGGCCTGGCTGGTCCGCAACACCCAGCCGGGGGTGGGGTGGAGGAAGCGGGCCTCGACGCCCCTCTGCCGCTCCAGCGCCGCCACCTCGGCCTCGTAGGCCGCCCGCCGCGCCGGGTCCGACACCTCGGCCGCGTACTCGGCGAAGAGGCGGCGGAAGCCCTCGTCCTGGAAGGCCCGCCGCAGCCGCGCCACCTCCTCGCCCGTCAGCTCCAGCTCCTCCAGCCCCGAGCGGCCCGCCATCGCCCCGCCGGACCACAGCCCGCCCCGGCGGGGAACTAACGGAGGGCCAGCGGGGACCGGTCGCCGTGGAGACTGAGGCAAACAAGATGGCGGCGGCGGCGTTGCTAGGGAGACGGGCCTAACAAGATGGCGGCGGCGCGGTCGCCATGGGGACGGGCAAACGCACAGGCCTGGACGGAACAAGTTTAGAACCCAGTGAAGCACCTTTTAAAATAATATTTGTTAATTTTTCCAAAGCATAGCAGAGCACAGTATTCTTGGAGATGCATGTTTTCATAAATTCAGACCAGTTCAGGTTATACGGTTGCGAAGTCCAGGTTGGAAAATACCTAGGGACTTTGGGGGTGGAGCCAGGAGGTGGGGTTTGGGGAGGGGAGGGGCCTCAGCGTGGTACAATGCCATAGAGTCCACCCTTCAGAGCAGCCATTTTCTCCAGGGAAGCTGCTGTCTGTCAGCTGGAGATCAGTTGTAAAAGCGGGAGATCCCCAGGCCCCACCTGGAGGCTGGCAACCCTAGTTCAGAACAAAAGACAAATCATAGCATACACAAACCTTGTTTTAACAATCTTTAAACGCTCCGAGTAGGAAATGATACTAATACTGTGAGCAGCCTTACTTTACGGGTTATGTATGAGGTATAATCAGCTATCAGAGTAATCTTAGCTTCCAAAAATCACATGTATGTTCACGACTAGTCAGTGCAGAATAGAGTGGTTGACTAAGCTATTCCGCATTGACTAGACATGAACATACATGTGATTTTTGGAAGATTATTGGAACTAAGTTTAGAGAAGAATCAGTTTGAGCTAAACCAGATTAGGGGTTGGAGGTCATAGTGCCTGGCACGTGAAAGCTCATACCTTGAATAAACCATTGTTGGTCTTAAAAGGCGCCACTGGATTCTAAATTTGTTCTACTTCAGACCAACATGGCTGACCACCTGGATCTAGGCCTGAACGGAGGGAGCGATCAATAAATAAAGTTTTAAAA
Organism: Lepidodactylus listeri; assembly: GCA_029233225.1. Lineage (NCBI taxonomy): Eukaryota > Metazoa > Chordata > Lepidosauria > Squamata > Gekkonidae > Lepidodactylus > Lepidodactylus listeri. The sequence goes on along the minus strand of JARCFY010000011.1, from coordinate 99,327,975 downwards.
ATCAGTTTTTAGGGGTACTTTAATAGCAGGATTTGTGCTGGCTTCATCAGTCACAACATGAAATTACTTATAGCCCATGCTCCCTCTAAACTGTGGAGCCTTGTGAGCAAAAATTCTACTTCGTGAGCTACTGGCATTGAAAGTTGTGAGTGAGCGATTTGGCTATGGCATAAATTAGTTTGCTCTGGAGCCATCCTTCATGAGCTGAGAGAAAACATGCGTGAGCCGGAGGCTAAAAAACTGAGCTAGCTCACACCAACTCAGCTTAGAGGGAACATTGCTTATAGCAGCAGTCGTTCCTAAATCCATTGCAGTGGCAGAGATTCTGGCCCTGGGGGTGCATGGCTCTGCAGGAAAGGGTCAAGGCCAGGCTTGGTGTTAGGGCTTCAGGGGTGGTAACTATGTTTTGGAGTTCTTTAGTGGCAGAATTTGCATTTCCTGGCATAACATGAAATTAGCCACAGCTGTCATTTCTAAATCCATTACATGGCAGAGATTCTAGCCTGGGTGTAAGGTTGCCAAGCTCAAGGTGGGGCCTGGAGTTCTCCTGGAATTACAGCTAATCTCCAGACTACAGGGATGGGTTCCCCCAAAGAAAACAGCAGCTGGGGGGGGGGGGACACGACTTTATGGCATCATATCCCCAGGCTCTGCCCCCAAATTTTCAGGAATTTCCCAGCCCAGAGTTGGCAACTCCATGCTTGGTGCATGGCTCTGCATTAAAGGGTCGGGGCCAGCTTTGGTGTTACGCTGCATCCGTAGGCACCAAAGTAGGGCAGCTGTTTCTCCATTACCTTATTTAAAAGGTTTCTAAGTGGCTCTAAAAGGCATCTCGAGAACCAAATTGCTTCTGCCTAGAGGTGCGCAGCAGTCACAAAGGAAGTGGAAGGCAAAGGAGTGGTCAGCTCCCCTCCCCAGGTTCTATACCCACTTGCATTCCTCACAAATGGGCTTAGATACCAGTGAGAAGGGTTAAGCACACCTCACTAACCAGTACATACCTGCTGCCTTAAAAGCCTTTAATGCCAAAATAGGGGCCCAGTTATTATATGGGGGTGTCTGTTTGGGTTAATTCAGCTGAAAACTTCATAGAATAGCCTCAGTCCCATTTCCTGAGGAAAATCTCTCCTTTGGGCTGATGGAGCAAGCTAACCATAATAGTTCCAGCTACCAGGGAAGATTTGGCTCTAAGAAGGAATTGGAGGACTTCTCTGAGGCACTTTGGAAAGAGCCTGATGCAGATCCCAAAAAGGCACTTTCATGCCCTTTCAGCACATGGGTCTTTGTGTGGATTTGTGCACTACTGAAATCAGGGCATGTTGTTTTCCCCCCACACACACTTTGCTCACCTGTGAACACTTTGAACAAAGTGGTACTCCTCAATAAATATGCATAAGCTTAAGTGTATTAAAGAAGAAGAGATTGGGTTTACACCCTGCCCTTCACTACCCAAGAGTCTGAGCGTCTTACAATCCCCTTCCCTTCCCCACGACAGACCTGTGAGGTAAGTGGGGCTGAGAGAGCTCTTTCCAGGACTGCTCCTGAGAGAAGAGCTCTGAAACGTGTGACTGACCCAACATCACACCAGCAGCTGCATGTGGAGGAATCAAACCTGGTTCTCCCAGATTAGGGTCCGTGCTCCTAACCACCACACCAAAGTGGCTCTTTTTCTCCCCCATCAACCTGTATTTTGCCAGGACTCAGACAGTTTGGGGTGCTGTGTATGGCACCACCTGATCTGGATGATGTGGGTTGATTTCATGAAATGGACTTGAACACATGGAGCTGCGTTATACTAAATGAAACCTCCAGTCCATCAAAGCCAGTATTGTCCACTCAGACTGACAGCAGCTCTCCAGGGTCTCAGGCAGAGCTCCTTTCACATCACCTACTGCCTGGTCCTTTTAACTAGAGAATCCATGGACTGAGCCCAAGACCTTCTGCATGCGAAGCAGATGCTTTGCCGCTGAGCCCTAGCCCCTCCCCGATCATCAATCTCTACTGTGGGTTATAGAAAAAGAAATTAAGCAGCTCGGAAGTGGAACCCCACGTTTGTCAGAGTCACCCTCTCGGCCAAGATGGATTGGAGGCTCCAGTCTCATGTCTGTCAGTGACTCCCCTGCAAGACACACATACCAGGGTTGTCTTTTAGTCCATCCAAGTTCCATTTTAAACCATCATCAGCATTAGGCAGTAGTGCAGAGCTAGCAGAGTGTAGCGCTTGAAGAGACCGTACTAGGCTGAGGGAGACCCAGTTCAAATACCCGCTGACCATTTAGCTTACTGTCTCTGTGTAATCCGCCTTGAGTCCCTGTGAGAAAGGTGGACTACAAATAATGAGAATAAACCTTTGAGCAAGAGTTCTATTTTTTTTTAACAGGATAAGTAATTATTTCTGCCAGGTGGGAACTTAACATCTTCATTTACTGCACACTCTGTCCCCCAGCCAAGTTCACCTCTGCTTCAGGGATCACTTTTTAAGACTTAATGACAGGTGAATAATACACCGTTTTCTCTTTCACGTGACAATTTATTTACAAAAGAGCTATATTAATCTTTACTATGAAATAAAAAAATCAGTGATCCTGAAGATCCACAGTGCTGCGGCCAGACTCTTTGATTTGTCGTTCTCGTCTGGTCTTCAAAGACTTTGGAGTTTGCTGAAAACAAGAACAGAACTTTAAAGTCACATAAATGCATCCACGTTTCTTGAAACAAACTTGCTGCGATCTTTCCTTAATGACTGCATGCTTACTGTCTTATTAAAACAGCTGCTGAAGACTTCAAGTGAGTTTCCTGCGGTTGCACAGAAGTAAGCCAGCGTTTGATTACACGAATATTCTAGATCTGGGTGTTTGATAGAGGCACAAAAGGCGTCTATCGCACAGATTTGAGACGCTTTGTCCCATGTACTGAGGGATTAGGTTCTGTTTAATGCAACATAAAAGGAATGATTTGTACTTCACATGAATCCACTGAGATTGCCTCTCTACAGGAAGTCTTAATGCCTGCAGATTTAATTCCCTTAAAATTGCGCTTGGATGTTTTCCAGATGGCAGGGGACCCCCTCAAGTTTATTAGCTTTGCATTTAAAAGCAAGAGGAAAGCTTTTAGGAAGTCACGACGGAGCTGGAAATCACAAATATGTCCAAGTAAATATTACTGTCGTTTGAAAATGCAGTTATAGCAAGACTGATGAACAAAAGATACTGAGGAAGAATCAGCACGAAATTCTGTATGGGAAGATCTTGTCTCATTAACCTTTCAGAGTTCTTTGAGGGGGTGAACAAACATGTGGACAAGGCTGACTCAGATGTTGTTTACCTAGACTTCCAAAAAGCTTTTGATAAAACTTCCTCATCAAAGGCTCCTAAGTAAACTCAGCAGTCATGGGATAAGAGGACAAGTCCTCTTGTGGATTAAAAACTGGTTAATTAACAGGAAACAGAGTATAAATGGACAGTTTTCACAGTGGAAGGTGGTAAGCAGTGGGGTACCACAGGGCTCGGTACTAGGTCCGGTGGTTTTTTAACTTGTTCATTAACGATTTGAAGTTGGGAGTAAGCAGTAAAGTGGTTAAGTTTGTGGATGGCACTAAGTTACTCAGGGAGGACTGGAAGGCCCTTCAGAGGGATCTGTTGAGGCTGGGTGAATGAGCGTCACTGTGGCAAATGAGGTTCAACGTGCGCAAGGGCAAAGTAATGCACACTGGAGCCAAAAATCCTAACTATAAATATATATTGATGGGATCCAAACTGGCGGTAACTGACCAGGAGAGAGATCTTGGAGTCATGGTAGATAACTCACTGAAGATGTCAATTCAGTATGCGACTGCAATAATAGAGGCAAATGCTATGCTGGGGATTATAAGGACTGGGGTGGGGGCTGAAAACAAATCAGCCAGTATCATGCCCCTGTATGGTGCAGCCTCATTTGGAATACTGCATATAGTTCTGTGCACCGCGCCTCAAAAAAAGGTGCAGAAAAGGGCAACTAAAATGATTAAGGGGATGGAACACTTTCTGTATGAAGACTGGTTAAAGAGGTTAGGGCTCTTTAGCTTGGAGAAAGGACGACTGAGGGGGTGACATGATAAAGAGATTTACAAAATTATGCATGGGATAGAGAAGGGAAAGAAGTACTTTCCTCCCTTTCTCACAGCACAAGAACTCATGGGCCCTCAATGAAATTAATGAGCAGTAGGCTTAGAACAGATAAAAGGAAGTACTTCTTCACCCAAAGAATAATTATCAGGTGGAATTCAGTGCCGCAGGAAGTGGTGGCAGCTACAAGCATAGACAGCTTCAAGAGGTGATTGGATAAACATAGAGGTCCATCAGTGGCTATTAGCTACAACGTGCAGATGGAATGGAACACTGTATCTGGGGCAGTGATGCTTGGTATTCTTGGTCCTTGGGGGGGGGCACAGTGGGAGGTCTTCTGGAGTTCTGGCTCTGCTGGTAGACCTCCTGAAGGCCCCTGGGTTATTCACTGTGTGACACAGAGTGTTGGACTGGAGGGATCATTGGCCTGATCCAACATGGCTTCTCCTATGTTCTTAGGAAAGATTGTGTTATAAACTCCCTTCTGGAAGGACAAGGACACAGTTTTTGCAGTGGCTGTCAGAAACAGCACAATTTCTAAAGGTTTGTAGCTTTTCTTTGAGATTCGTTATTGTGTGAGGAAAAAAAATCTATCACCACATAACAGTTCTTATTGCTAACTTGAGGGTTCCCATCACTCTTTCTGTTCTAGATACTTCACCTTCCAAAGTTACAGAGGCCTTGTGCCACAGCCTGAAACCTCCTTTCGGAAAACATTTTAAGACTCTTCCATTCAGATAGTGATTCATCTCTGTGGTGGGGGTGGATAGAGCTGTTAAGTCACAGCTGACCCCGCATGGAATTCTCAAGGCAAGAGGCGAGCAGAGGTGGGTTTGCCATTGCCTGCCTCTGCACAGCGACTCTGGCCTTCCTTAGTGGTCTCCCATTCAAGTACTAAGCAGGGCTGACCCTGCTTAGTTTCGGAGATCAAGCTAGCCTGGGCCATCCATCTCTGTAAGTCTTTTAAATATCTGCCAGAAAATAGCATTGTGGAGGGAAGATGGCATGGTATGGCCCAATCTCATCAGATCTCAGGGTCGGTACCAATGCTCCCTCTAAGCTGTGGAGTCTTGTGAGCAAAAATTCTACTTGGTGAGCTATGGGCATTAAAGCTGTGAGCGAGCAGTTTGGCTGCTGCATAAATCAGTTTGCTCTGGAGACATCTTTCCTGAGCTAAGACAAAAGTGCATCACCCAGAGGCTAAAAAAAACTGAGCTAGCTCACACTAACTCAGCTTAGAGGGAACACTGGTACCTGGCAGGGAGACCACCAAAGGAAGCTCTGAAGGCAACGGCAACCCACCTCTCCTTCTCATTTGCCTTGAAAGTCCCTTGCAGGGGTCACCATTTCATTTCGTTTATTCAACTGATACCCCACCGTATCCCACACGGGGGCTCAGGGCGGCTTACAACAGGTAGTTAAACAATAAAACAGTAAAAGCAATAAAACAATTGATGGCACAATAAACAATATCATCAAACCCCCAGGTGAATGTAGGTGCTCCAGTGCCCAATAATATTATCTGTCAGCAGGCACTGGGAGAGGGGCCATAAATGGGAGGCCCGAATGGTTGAACGTCTGCCACCTCAGTCAAAAGCCTGGCAGAACAGCTCCTGGTGGAACAAACCAGTGACCCAAATCGGGCACTTTATACACAGAAACAATGGCATTGCGTCGCAGGAATTTTTATGTATGATTTTACCCTGATTATTTCCAGGGCTGAGTTGGGTCACTCCTAAGTATGCCTAGCCCTTTATGACCCAACAAATGGCACCCCCCCCCCCCCCCATGTTATATTCAGAAGCAAAGGAGAGCCCGAAGCATGGTCCCAATTGCTGCAAGATAAAGTGATACATCTTACCTGTCTTCAACTGTTTTGTTGGAAGGATAGAATACTTTGAAGGAAAAACCACTCCTCGGAAAAGATCCCTAGGAGGAAACAGGAAAAAGGTAATTGCGTAAGAGAGACTTTAATACCATCTACCTGAGCGGATGTCCTTCTCTGACAGCCATTTCCAGGTACTAGTGCCCCACCCTCCATAGTTACTTGGTATATCCCTTGCTTGGGAGCTCTGCTTTCAACAGTAACACTGGCTGCAGTTAGAATTACCAAACGGGTACACAGTGTTAGCAGTACTAAAATGATGGGAACCAACTCAACGACAAAGTTAGCTAATTTTGAAAGTAGGGACACCTGATGGAATGTGTATCTCACTGCTTTTGTTTCCTAGGTACCAGAGTAGAACACAGAGGACACAAATGAGAGAGAGCACATACTTTTCACTGGGTTTTAAGGTCCCCCCTGGCCTCTGGTGGGGAATGGAGGAATGTGCTGCCAGATCCATCACAGGAGGTGGTGGCAGCTACAAGCATGGACGGCTTCAAGAGGGATAAACATATGGAGCAGAGTGGTTCATCAGTGGCTATTAGCCACAAGGTATAGATAGGAACTCTCAGTCTGGAGCAAGCGATGCCCTGTATCCTTTGGTGCTGGCGAGAGGGGGGACACCAGTGGGAGGGCTTCTAGTGTCCTCCTGGATCCACTGCTGGACCTCCTGAGGGCACCTGGTGTTTTTGGCCACTGTGTGACACAGAGTGTTGGACTGGATGGGCCATTGGCCTAATCCAACAATGGCTTCTCTTATGTTCTTTTATCTGGGGCAGTGATGCTCTGTATTCTTAGTGCTGGGGGGCAACAGTGGGAGGACTTCTAGTGTCCTGGCCCCACTGCTGGACCTCCTGAGGGCAGGAGGCTGGGTGACACTGGCCACTGGGTGACACAGAGTGTTGGACTGGATGGGCCACTGGCCTGATCCAACATGGGCTTCTCTTAGGTTCCTATCCAGGAGATTTGGGGGTGGACCCTGGGGGAATGGACCTCAGTGGGGTAAAATACCATAGAGTCCACCCTCCAAAGCAGCTGTTTTCACCAGGGGAACTTGTCTTTGTACTCTGGAGATGAGCTGTAATTCTGGGGGATACCTGGGTCCCACGTGGAGGGTGGGCATCCCTATTTGGATCCTACCCTTCTGCTCAGCTAAGTGTGAGGTGAAACCTTCCTTAGTAGAAAACACGCTTCCTCCAGAGGAGGGTTCTGCACTTAGCTGGGCGGAGTTGTAGGATTCAGAGCCAAAATGTGTAGGATGGAGCTGTTCGGGAGGCCATTTTTACAAGGGGGATACGATGGGAGTAAAAATGGAAATGTTCAGAGAAAACAGAGGTGTTCAAGAGGCATTGTGTAGGTTTTCAGCACCAGTCTACCGACTAAAGCTACATTACATTCAGGAGCTAACTAGGCAGAAGATTATAGCACAGCGGGTCTGAGACACAGAGGACAAAAAGACTGTCAAAATAAAACACCTCCTGCCAATCTTGACAGGGAAACAGAATGTCTTCTCCCCAAAGTGAAAACGGTGCATGTTTTACTTGCAGAGAACGAACAAGAGGGCTCACAAATAGAGATGGGCACAACCTGGCTCCTGAACCCTGGTTCATGATGAAATCTGGCTGGTTCGTGACCGCAGCCCATCCAGAAACCCCCACAAACTTTTAAAGCAGTTCTTGGTAAGTTCGTGAGGAGCAAAAAGCAGAGATTTAAACCCCTGCTTTCTCATCCCTGCAAAAGCTGCCAAAACAGCTGAGGGCAGGAGCAGACTGCTCAGCTGTTTAGATCGAATACAGCTGAGCTGTGAGGGCAGCTTTTTCCCCATGGTTCAGTTGTTTCAGGCTCTGAACAGCTGATCCTCCTCCTGTGGCTCAGCCATTTAAAGAGGTTTTCTTGGGTTCAGCTCTTAGGCATTTCAACCCGCTTTCTGCTCCCTGCGAAAAGCAGTGAGGAGCAGAAAGCAGGGGTGACAAACTCATATGAACTAGTTCAGTCTGCAAACCAACCTCCTGGTTCGTGGTTCTGTTCATGATTCAGCCACAAACTGACCCACAACAATGCAGTTCGTGCCCATCCCTATTCACAAACTTACTTGGATAGATGATTAGAGACTGTGGGCTATGCTGTGTAATTTTTGCACCACTTAATGTGTCATGTGAATGCTTGTGCTGTTTCAGTTAAGAACGTAAGAACATAAGAAGAAGCCAAATGCTGGATCAGGCCAGTGGCCCATCCAGTCCAACACACTGTGTCACCCAGTGGCCAAAAACACCAGGTGCCCTCAGGAGGTCCAGCAGTGGGGCCAGGACACTAGAAGCCCTCCCACTGTTGCCTCCCCCCACAAGGACCAAGAATACAGAGAATCACTTGCCCCAGACTGAGAGTTCCTATTTATACTTTGTGGCTAATAGCCACTGATGGATCTCTGCTCCATATGTCTATCCAATTCCCTCTTGAAGCTGTTCTTTCTGTTGGTTCCAGACATCTACAATCAAAATGCATGGGTTACTGAATGTCCTATCCTGCTGATATTATTGAATCGCTTGATGTAATCCATCTTGAGTTCCTGTGAGAAAGAGTTTAACGGATACCGCAGACCACCCAAAAGACAAATGAGTTCTAGATCAACTCAAGCCCAAACTCTCCCTAGAAACTAAAATGACCAAACTGAGGCTATCGTCCTTTGGTCACATGATGGGAAAAGATTCTCTGGAAAAAACTGTAATGCTAGGAAAAGCTGAAGGTAACGGGAAAAGAGGAAGAAGACCCAACAGGAGATGGATTCACTCAGTCAAGGAAGCCACAAAGGCCCTCTGTCTGCAAGACCTGAGCAAAGCTGTTAACAAGAGGCTGTTTTGGAGGACAATGATTCATAGGGTCACCGGAAGTCAGAAGCAACTTGACAGCACTTCACGCTCACACACACATGCATGTGCACACAAACACACAATGCTACTAACAGTATCAATTACATTTTACAAGCACCGTGCATTTACTTTGCTCATTTGAAACAGGGCTTTCAATATGCTTTTAAAAAAAACTTACAGGATTTATGCAGAGGCAATCAGTGTTGGTCACGGTGAATGGGTCATATTTGTCAGCAAAAACAATAACGTCTGGCAGAGGGTAAGTTCTCAAGGTGTAGTCGTACGCCCAGTACACAGGACTGACGTAAAGGGGGAGTGGAGTCAGATGACCTTGTGATAAGATAGTCTTTACAAACTGCAAGGTGAAGAACAAAGACATGTGATGGCGGATTTCCCAGAACACAAAGCAAAAAGCCTTGAGAGCCAGCATGGTGTAGTGATTAAACAAGGATCTGGAAGTCCCAGGTTCAAATCTCCACTTTGTCACAGAAGCTTGCTGGGTGACCTTGAACTAATCACACACTCTCAGCCTGGCCTACTGCACAGGGCGGTTGTGAGGATAAAATGGAGGAGAGGAAAAGGATGAAAGATGTAAGGACTCCACTGAGGGAGAAAGGCAGGTTATAAATGAAGTAGAATAAAATTAAAAGAGCCATACAGGCTCATATGTAAATCAATGAATGCTCTTTTCAGTTGGTTGCACGGGTTAATAAAGAGCACTCCGTCTGGATACACCATGCAAGTGCTAAACCTAATGTGTACCAACTATTGGGAACTCTACTCTCGGTCTCAGGACACAGAGAACTACAGCATCTCAGGTGAATGGCTACAGGAGTTTAGGCATAGAATCCCTTTGGGAAAACTGTTCTCCATAGCGAATCCATTGCAGTTCCGATGCACACTATCACCTGAATCTATCCTATATGTGAAGGTATGATGGACGCTTTACAGAAGAAAAATTTCTAGCCCAAAGGAAGAAGATGAATGTTTCAATCTTTCCACACGCCCCCATACACCATTTCTGAGTACCACTCTCCCATCAGCTGTGTTCTTATAAAGTTGATATATGCTCCAAAATGGGAAAGAACATTGAGAACATAAAGATGCAAAGAACGGACGACATGTACCGAACCCCTTTAGAGTACAGTCCTGGATTACAAAAAAAAAGCACATTTAGAATAAAGTATGTTAGAACACCCACACATTACAATAAACCACCTCAGAATTTCACCCCAAAATGTAAGTGCACTTTGTTGCCTTACGTGGTTGGGAATGTCCATATTGCTGCTGGGAAAACGGACGCAATTCCGGCACATCTTGTTTACCAGGTCTTCTCGGAAGATAATTATTTCCTGCGTGCAGTACTGAACCCTAAAAGGAACAAGCACCAGTTTTCTCTCTTTGTAATTTCTGGGAATTTGCAAGACGCAAGTATCTGCACACTTACTTTCAACAACTTAGCCTAACTTTTTCCTTCTCCAAGCAGCCATTCTACATTAGATAGGCGAATACAGACTTAATAAGGACATTGCAAAGATAAGCCAGGGACCTACATACTTGTGGGACTGCCTCTCCCCTTCTGTACTCTGAAGAGCCCTGCACTCGACAGACTGACATCTGCTGGTAATCCCTGGCCCAAAGGACGTCCGACTAGTCTCAGCTAGGGCCAGGGCATTTTCAGCCCTGGCCCCGACCTGGTGGAATATGCTCCCATTCAAGATCAGCGCCCTGCAGGATCGCTTAAAGTTCCGCAGGGCCTGCAAGACAGAGCTATTCTGCCAGGCTTTTAGTTGAGGCAGCAGACGTCCAACAACTTTTTGGCCCCTCCTGTTCATACTGCCTCCCTAAAACACAGAGGGAAGATACACAGTAAGGGAACAAAACAAAACAAAAGATAAACTGGGTACTCGGAATGCAAACAACCAATGCAAAATCACTCAAATAATTACAAAAGGCAGATAGCCGATATACCAGAGTACTGTTCTGTTAAGCACGTGTGAAATGCACAAACATGACTGTATCTACGCGTTGACCGGTTCCATGGTCGCGTTTCGCCGTGAAGGCTTTATCAAAAGACGAAGCCAATCCATTTTGTTTACTTGGGAGACTTCATTCCCTGATAAGAATACATTCCTTAGGACGGCGTGCACTGGAGAGGCTTGGGCACTCATTTCAGGTTTTTCGTCTTTTGATAAAGCCTTCACGGCGAAACGCAACCATGGAACCAGTCAACGCGTAGATACAGTCATTTGGAATCTGCACATGAAGTTGTGGCTACTGAGGGTATTTCACCCCTGAATTCCTTGTCATTATGGACTTCAGTTAAGTCTTAAGTTTGTGCATTTCACACGTGCCTAACAGAACAGTACTCTGATATAATATATTGGCTATCTGCCTTTTGTAAATATTCAAGTGACTTTGCATTTGTTGTCTGCATTCCCAGTACACAGTTTATCCTTTGTTTTGCATACTGCCTACCTAATCTAATGAATCTTAATGGCATGAGACCCTCGTCTCTGGCCTGTATCGTTCAAACCAAAGCAGAGCCAGGATATATGAAACTGAAGCATCGCCATCTTGTGAGTTTTTAGTTGCATTTTAATATGATGTTTTAAAGTTCTAATGCTGAACTTTGTATTGGTTTTCTGTTGTGACCCACCCTGAGATCGTTTGCAGGGAGGGCAGGATAGAAGTCCAGTCAATCAATCAATGGACTGGATACCAGACATTCATAAACATTTACTTAGCAGCAGCAGGTGTGCTAGGTGCCAGGCTAAATGGAGACGCTGCCAGAGGGTGCACCTTTGGCCACAGGCATAGACAGCTTTAAAAGGGGATTAGACAGATTAGACAGATTCATGGAGGAGAGGTCCATCAGTGGCTACTAGCCCTGATGACCACAGGGAACTTCCATGGTCAGAGACAGTCAATCTCTGAATCTCAGAGCCAGGAGGCAACATCAAGGGAAGGCCTTGGCCTCTATATCCAGTTACTCTCCCTCCACAGGAACTGGTTGACCACAGTGTGAGACAAGACACTGAACTACATGGACATAGAGAAGGGGTCACTGGGGTGTGTGGGGTATTTGTGAATTTCCTGCACTGTGCAGGGGGTTGGACTAGATGACCCTGGAGGTCTCTTCCAACTCTATGATTCTATGCCCACTGGTATGATCCAGCAGGGCTCTTCTGATGTTCTTAAGAAGGTGCAGTGTTTGTTTGGCCCTCCAGAGGAACTGGTTGGCCACTGTGTGTGACAGGATGTTTGACTAGATGGACCACTGGTCTGATCCAGCAGGTCTTTTTTTTGTGTTCTAATGAAGGCCTCGGCCTCCATGCCCTGTGGTCAGCCCTCCAGAGGAACTGGCTGGCCTCTGTGTGAGACAGGAGGCTGGACTACATGGATCGCTGGTTTGATCCAGCAGGTCTTTTGTTGTGTTCTTAAGTTCTTGTTTGGGAGGCGGACATGCATCAGGGTTTCCAACACATTTTGAGACTCCCACTCTCACCCCAATCCATTGCTTCTGTATTAAGGCATCAACTACCAAAGAATGCTTGTTTTTCTTCCCTATTAGATGGGCACATTTACCTGCAAGGATTTGTAGTGAAAACAGAAAACGGCACCTGCTCCCTGAATTCCTCTGTAATGTTTTCAGTAAGCGGCGGTCTAAAATAAAGCAGCACAATGAGTGTGACAGACACGTTTGCATATCCTCAAAGCAGCATTTCACAATGAAAAAGTCTGATTTCTAATTGCTGCACTGCAGACATACCTGGGTAAAATGCAGCTGGGGCCGGGGTCTTCGGGACCAGGAACGAACACGAACCGACTGCTACAGACAGTTCAAGACATACACTGTGTTTAGTATAATGTCTGAGTAAATCCCGCCTTCAGACAAACAAATGAGAACATGAATCAAGCATAACTACGGATGTGGAAGCTGAGGAGGGTGTCTTGGGCAGGCAGTCTTCCTGTAAGTCAAGCTTCCTCAACATGGCGCCTGCTGGTACTTGGCAACTAATGAGCTTTTCAGAAAGTGGGTGGGGCCACTGTAAGGCAGGGCTTGTTATTGGCTGCCCTCACTTAAGTGAAAGAGTTGTCCACTGGAGGATCAGGAGGACAGGCGGTTTCATTCCCCCTTCAAGATTTCATTTTTCCCAGAAGGCACTTGGGGCTCTTTAGCTTGGAGAAAAGATGGCTGAGGGGTGACATGATAGAGGTTTATAAGGTTATGCATGGGACAGAGCAGGTAGAGAAAGAAGTCCTTTTCTCCCTTTCTCACAAGTCAAGAACTCGGGGCCCTCCATGAAATTGCTGAGCAGTCAGGTTAGAACAGATAAAAGGAAGTCCTTCTTCACCCAAAGAGTGATTAACACGTCGGATTTACTGCCACAGGAGGTGGTGGCGGCTACAAGCATGGACGGCTTCAAGAGGGGATTGGATAAACATATGGAGCAGGAGTCCATCAGTGGCTATTAGCCACAAAGTATAGATAGGAACTCTCAGTCTGGAGCAAGTGATGCTCTTTATTCTTGGTGTTTTGGCAGGGAGCAACAGTGGGAGGGCTTCTAGTGTCCTGGCCCCACTGGTGGACCTCCTGAGGGCCCCTGGTGTTTTTGGCCACTGTGTGACACAGAGTGTTGGACTGGATGGGCCCCTGGCCTGATTCAACATTGGCTTCTCTTATGTTCTTATGCGTGAGGAAGGAGGTATTCCATTCGGTTCTGCCTCCTAAGGCAGCCATTTTGGGTTGGGCCCTGCCTCCTGAGGCAGCCATTTTGGGTTGGGCCCTGCCTCCTGTGGCAGCCATTTGGGGGCGGGGTGTGTGTGTGTGATCATCATCCTCTCCCAAAATTTTAAAGGTACCCACATGCTTTAAAAGGTTGGGGACCCCTGTGGTACGTTTACTGAAGGGAGGGGAGCTTTTCCAGGGAAAAGCCACAGCGGCTGATGCAGCCTCTAAACCTGACAGGCAAAGGCAGAGCGCCAAAGCTGCTCTGAAATACTTTACGTTTCCAGGCATTTCTGGGCAGGGAAGCCACAGTGTCCTCCCATGTGTGTGACTGACAGAGGACACAAAGTACAATCAGCTCTTTAGTAACCACCGAGAAAACGCCTGCTGTGAAACCAGTTATGAGGACACTCGTTCTTCTTTCGACAGATGCACCAGGGAGCCCATACACGGTGTCAGACCGTTGGTTCATCGGGCCCCTCGCTTCCTTTTCTGACTAGCAGTGGCTCTCCAAGGCCTCCCTGCTACCAGGCCTCCTCAGGCCTGCTGCACCTTTAACTGGAGACGCTCAGGAATGAACGGGGAGCTTCCCTAAACACAGCCTCTGCCTCACCATTGAGTAACCAACTCGGACAAAGAAATACATAAAAGTAGCTGCCGCCGCCACCTTTCTAACTTTGAGGAAGGCAGCAACACCCTAAAGTGAAAGGGAGGTTACCTACAGGGTACAGTTTGCAGAACTAGTATGTCCAAGGAGTGAAGGGGTGTGGAGTTAAGACGACGCAACTGGCTACAATTCTTGGAAGGTTTACCCCAAAAAGTGGGAACTATATTGAAAGGAAGGAGCTGGAAAGAGGCAAAAAGGTCACCCAAAGGCAGATTCATCTACCCACTTGCCCCTGGCATTGCAATTCCTCCAGACCAAACTAGCCTCAGAGATACCCATTTGGAGGTAGGGTTGCGTTGGAGGGTGAGTGTTATGGCATTGTGTTCCTCTGAGGTCCCTCCCCTCCCCAAACCCTGACCTCCTGAAGCTCCATCTCCAGATCACCAGGAATTTCCCAACCCAGAGGCTGCAGAAAAGGAAAAGGTTTCTCTTGCACGAAAGTGAGTTGAATCCGACGGTGCTCATCTCCATTTCCAAGCCAAAGAGACAGCGCTGTCTGAAGACCTTTCTGTTGTCATGTGGCTGGCATGACTAGACGCCAAGGCACACAGAATGCTGTTACCTTCCCACCGGAGCGGTGCCTATTTATCTCCTTGCAGTTTCTTGCTTTCAAACTGCTAGGTCGGGCAGGAGCTGGGGCCAGGGACGGGAGCTCACTCCGTCACGCTGCACTCGGGTCTCGAACTGCCAAGCTGCCAGCCTTCCAGCCTGCAGCTCAGCATCTTAACCTCTGAGCCTTCGCAACCCTTAGGCATAAATGAAGTCTTACATAAAAGAAGTTTTATAAAAGCATTTTAAAATAAACACTCATCCAGGACAAAGGAAGGGATATGTGAGACTAACATTTTTGCAAGCTAGAACATCTGCTGACTGACAAACACAATCCATCTCTCTCACATTCAGATATCCCCCCCCCCAAATAAATAATGCATGCAGCACGTACCTCTGATGGATACTGGGATATTCACATATAATGTCTGCCAGGGCTTTCAAGGAACCTAGAGGTACAATATTCAAAAAATTGCTGTGAAGCAGTACAGTTACTCCAACTCTTCTTGCCCTGACAACAGAGGCAGAAGAGGTCCATCCAGCAGTTAGCCAGGCACAAATATTACACAGAATATGGACTCCTGTTACTTTCTTTTTCTCCAAAAGAGCAAAACCAAGCAGAGGCAGTCCCCTCTCTGCTTTGAACCTCTCGGGGTTCAGAAGGTAACTATAAAGAGCCGAGCCAGGCCTGGCATACTTTATGATCCGTAAACCCATCAGCTTTGAAGACTCACCTGGCATGAGAGATCTTCTTGACACACTTCGCAATGCATGGAATTATTAATCTCTTTTGTTGTACATACAAGGGGCCCCCATCTTTTTGAGCCCATGGGCGCCTTTGGAATTCTGACACAGAGTGGTGGCTACAACCACAAAACGGCTGCCGCGGGAGGCGGAGCCAGTCACCAATTGGCTGCTGCACCGTACCTTCCACCGTACAGTAAAAACCCTTGCGCAGTGGAGGCAGGCTGCTGCCAAAGTAACATTTCTGAAATGTCTGCACTGCCAATCACATCCCCAGTGGCCAATCAGGAGCCTTGCTGGCAGTGTTCCCTCTAAGCTGAGTTAGTGTGAGTTAGCTCAGTTTCTTAGCCTCTGGCTCACACATTTTTGTCTAAGCTCAGGAAGGATGGCTCCAGAGCAAACTAATTTATGCAGCAGCCAAATCGCTTGCTCACAGCTTTAATGCCAGTAGCTCACAAAGTAGCATTTTTGCTCACAGGACTCCACAGCTTAGAGAGAGCATTGCTTGCTGGGTGTTGTGGGCCAGCTTGACCAGTCAGGATCCAGCCTGGAGGAAGACTCCTCGAGCGTCACAGAGCCTGGGCCCAGCTCACAAGAAGAAGCTGAGGAAAGGCAGGAGCTCCATGGTTCAACTCTGGCAGCTGAATCTGACAGACAGACAGACTACAATGGAAGGGTGAAGAACAGGTGGGGGGGCAGGATGACACCTCAGATTCCCCCTCATTCGTAGCGCTGGGGGCGAGCTCGCCTGCAACTCAGACGGCCCAGAGTATGGCTCCTGGCTCAGTGCCGGTGTCTGGCTGACAGCAGACCCGAGTGGTTGCGGGACCTTCCCTTGCTTAACCCAGCTCATTGTGAGAGGCTTATTGAAACCCAGCTGGCGTGCCTTTCCAGCCGCAGAGGCAACGAGACACACACCTGTGGACCCAGAGACCACGCCGCCTGCCTGGCACCTTGTGATTTTCAGACTGACCTTGGACTCTGACATTTGGACTGCCTCTGGATTCTGCTCCTTGGACCCGTCTGCACCTAGTGGATGACTGACTGTGGAACTGGCTTTGACTTTGCTCTCTGGACTGGGCTGGCAAGGTCTCTCTGCTCAGGTGCCAGTTGTGCCTGCTAGTTGGGAGACTGGGAAAAAACCCCACCCACTTTCTAAAAACGCCAGGTGAGCACCATGAAAGGTGTTGGCAGGTGCCCTGGGATCTCCGCTATATACATCGTCTGAAAACACTTCTATAACGATAGCTGAAAGCACATAAGCTCAGATATCCACATATTCACTGGAAACATTCAGAAGCCATCAGCTTTACTAAAATTACATCAAGTAGGAACCAATCAGTTATGTAAACTAGCCACAGCTAGTTCACGGCCCATTTCCATTTTGGATCTGTAGTCAGAACAAGCTTTCCCATCTTTCATAATTCTTGGGTTGCTTCCTATCACCCTGCTCCGTTAACAGTGCCTTCTGCCAATAACAAGGAGCCATCCAGAGATGCAGGAGGCTCGAAACGGAGTGGCGACAGGATACAGCCCTTTTAGGTACAAATTTAAAAAAAAATTGCATTGCTGTGTGTTGTAAATCCAATACAGTGCCTGATGTCAAGTACCTTTCAGTGACTGGATTTGGTTTTTTCCATACGGGGCAGATGAAAAGTTCCCACAGAAGAAAAAACAAGTCGGAGGCATCGAGGCGTAACCTGGATGGAGAAACGAGGACCGTCGCTGTCACAAGGCTTGCTAAGAGGTGCAAGTCTGGGGCAAGTAATACCCTGTATTCTTGGTGCTTGGGGGGAGGGCAACAGTGGGAGGACTTCTAGTGTCCTGGCCCCACTGCTGGACCTCCTGAGGGCACCTGGTGTTTTTGGCTACTGTGTGACACAGAGGGTTGGACTGGATGGGCCACTGGCCTGATCCAACACTGGCTTCTCTTGCATTCTTAAACCCCAGCTACTCCCCTCCCCCCAAAAGATAACTGCCGTGTACATATTATTAAAAGCCTTGGCAAATAAAAGGTCCTTGCAACATCTTCTGAAAATTTTAAAGACCCCTTAACAGTGTCTACTTGGCAATTACTGCTACTATTTTTATTTGTTTACTCATCCCATTTATACCCAACTTTCTCCCCAACGGGGACTCGACATGACTTACATCATTCTCTTCTCCTATGTTTTATCCTCACAACAACCCTGTGAGGCAGGTTCAGCTGAGAGTGCATGACTGGCCCAAGGCTGTCAAAACAAGCTTCCGCGGCCGAGGTGGTGGGATTCAAACCTGGTTCTCCCAGATACTAGTCTGACTCTCTAACCACTACACCACTCTGACGGACCCCTTCTTCCGTGAGCTGTACTATGAAACTGCCCTATACGGGATCAGACCTTCGGTCCATCACAATCAGTGTTGTCTACTCAGACGGGCAGTCGCTCTTCAGGGTCTCAGGCTGAGGTTCTTCACATCACCTACTGCCGGGAAATTTTAGCTGGAGACGACAAGGATTGAACCAAGGAAACTTTTGCATACCAAGCAGGTGCTCCACCACTGAGCCACGACCCCTCCCTTGCTTAATCCTTAAAAAAAAATGAAGCTAGTGGACATTTTCACAGCTTTCCTTTCTTCTTCTTAGAGAGCCAGTTTGGTGTAGTGGTTAAGTGCGCGGACTCTAATCTGGGAGAACCGGGTTTGATTCCCTACTCCTCCACTTGTACCTGGCTGGATGACCTTGGGCAAGCCATAGCTCTGTACCAGCTGTTCCCTCAAGGACAGCTTGGGAAAGAGCTCTCTCAGCCCCACCTACCTCCCAGGGTGCCTGTTGTGGGGAGGGGAGGGGAAAGGAGTTTGTAAGCCGCTCTGAGACTCTTAAATGAGTGAAGGGCGGGGTATAAATCCAATCTCTTCTTCTCTTCTTCTGTCCTGAACTTACTGCCACTTAAATCTCTTTGAGTAACCCCAAAGGGTTTGTGTGTAAGTCATGGCGACTTCTGATGACCCCTAGGGGCATTTGGGCGTTTCAGAGAGGTGGCTTGATAGCCTGCCTCTGCATCCCGAGCCCTGGTATTCCTTGGAGGTCTCCCTTCCAATTACTTGCCAGGCTCAGTCCTACTTACCTTCCAAGATCTGACGAGATCACGCTTGCCTGGGCTATCCAGGTCAGGGAATGTAACCCCACGTTTTAATGTTATGACAGAGGTTTCTCTCTATATATCATTTATAACTCAATGAATGTCAGTCATGGGCCTCTCCTGTTTCTGAACCAAAGGGTCCCAAATGCCTTAGAGAGCCAGTTTGGTGTAGTGGTTAAGTGCGCGGACTCTAATCTGGGAGAACTGGGTTAGATCGCCCCCCTCCACTTGCAGCTGCTGGATGACCTTGGGCAAGCCATAGCTCTTTCAGAGCTGTTCTCGAAAGAGCAGTTCTCAAAAGAGCTCTCTCAGCCCCATCTACTTCACAGGGTGTCTGTTGTGGGGAGGGGAAGAGAAAGGACATTGTAAGCTGCTCTGAGACTCCCTCAGGTATAAATCCAATCTCTTCTCTCTTTTTTCCCCATAGGGTTTCAGCAAACAGAGCTACCTGAAAACATGATGCGAAGTTTCTCCAATACTTCCACTTGGTCCAGCCAAACATCAGAAAGGAACACGAACATGGCATCTTCATTCTCCTCCTCCAGCTGTTTCAGTTTTGCAGACGCTTTTACAGAGGTAGAAGAGGGCCCTCCAAAGAAGTTTGTGTTTCCATAATATGCCCTACAGAAATGACAAGCAAAGACCAGCAGGCTCCATGGAAGTACCTTTTCATCCCAAAACCATGTTCTCAGTAAGATTTGGGAAGAGAAAAAGGAGGAAGGAGAGGAGACTGGATTTATACCCTGCCCTTCACTCAGAGCGGCTTACAATTTCCTTTCCCTCCCCCTCCCCACAAGAGACACCCTATGGGGTAGGTGTGGCTGAGAGAGCTCTTTCAAGGACTGCTCGTGAGGAAACAGCTCTGAGAGAACTTGTGACTGGCCCAAGGTCACACCAGCAGCTGCATGCGGAGGAGGAGCAGGGAATCAAACCCAGTTCTTCCGGATTAGAGTCTGTGCTCCCAACCACTATATCGAACTGACTCTCCTTAGAAGCGCCTTAGAGACCATGTTCTCAGTGTGTGATCTACTGTTAGGCTGGAGCAGGATTTTAAACTACTATGATTTCTGGTCTCACTAGCAACTCTTAATGCCAAGTCACCAAACCCTCACAGCATAACGTTTCTGAAAATCAGGATTCAAGCCCAGTAGCACCTTAAAGATCAACAAGAGTTTCAAGGTATAAGCTTTTGAAAGTCAAAGCTCCCTTCGTCAGGTACCAATAAAGGGAACATTTGACTCTCAAAACCTTATACCCTAGAAATTTTGTTGGTCTTTAAGGTGCTGTTGGAGTCTAATTTTGCTGTTCCACCACAGACCAACGTGGCTGCCCATCTGAAACTATTTCCGAAAATCATTTATTTAAAGTGATCCATACTGCAAAGCATATCCCAGTACACGCTGCTCGAGGGGCACGTTTCTGAACATTCCTTCATCTAGAATTTTCTCTGAGAGTATCAGATCAGAATGAACTTGCCTTCCACGAACCTTATCAAGCTTAGTACTGTCTACTGATTGGCAGTGGCTTGTTAAGGACTCAGGTAAAGGTCCGTTTGCATCATTTTTATCACCCAGTACCAAAGACTTTTAACTAGAGATGTTGGGGATGGAGCCTGGGACCTTCCAGACATAAAGCAGATGCTCTGCCACTGAGCCATGGCCCCTCCCCAAATTCAGCTGAACACATGAAGCTGCCTTATACTGAATCAGACCCTCGGTCCGTCAAGGTCTGTGTTGTCTACTGTCTTTCCAGGGTCTCAGGCTGAGGTTTTTCACCTGACCTACTGCATGATCCTTTTAACGGGAGATGCCAGGGATTGAACTTGGGACCTCCTGTATGCAAAGCTCGTGCTCTCTGCCGGTGGGCCACGGCCCCTCCCCAAAGATACAGCTACCTCCTTCCCTGTGGTGGGAAGGGCTGCACAAACAGAAAGCAGATGGGCCTGCAATCTCCAGCTGTCTTCAGCAGCAAGCTGCTCGCCATTTTTACCTAGTGGTGGCAGAAGACTCCGTAGGCGGGAATCCAAAAGCGTTGACATGAAATATTCCATCTTCATACCAGCCTAGGATATAAAATCACATTTCTAAATAAAAAAATTTGCAATATGTTTTAAACTTAAACTATACCTGGGGCCAAGGCGTACGATCACCTCCTTCTCCTGCATGGATTTGCCTGTGCTCTGAAATCTTCTACTAAGGCCTTCCTCCAAGTGCCCTTTAAAGGTGGGCCTTTAACTGACAAGTTAAAGGGGTTGTTACCCTACACAAGGGCTTGCATCCTATCATCCATTTCCACTGACAGAAAGGGAAGGGAGGGCTCTATCAATCCCCCACCACCACTGCAGACCCTCTTTTAGACCCCTGTGCTGTTCCATAAGGGTCCCGTGTTCCCCAGGATCAAAAGGGGGGGGGGTCAGTGGTTTGCAGCCCAAGAGGGAATCGGGAATGTCTCACCCAGGAAACGCTGCTTGTAGATCTTGTAGGTCACAAGCCAGGGTCTGTCCGACAGGGTCACCCCAACTGTAGCATGCCCTTCCCACGTGCTCTTTCAATGATTTATTTCACATCTCACATGAACACGGTCTTATTTTTCTAGGTTTTTAAGGGTTCTTGAACTCTAGGGGCAGAGTTTTTGGGGGGGGGGGGGGGTTCCTGAAAGGAGAGAGAGGCAGAAAGGCCTCATTCCTTCAATTCCAACCACAGTTTGTTGGACACAGTCCATTGTTCTAGTCTATTTCACCTGGTTTTAATTTCAGTTGCAAGTTGCCTTGGAGACCATGTGCAGAAACACAGGACATAGATTTCTGAAACGAGAGCCCTGCCACCAGACCTTCTTGTTTACGGCTCCCATCATACCGTGAAATTGCTTCTATCACCACCGTTCTAGCTATATATAAAATTACGGTCCTCCGGTCCATCTCAAACAAAATGTAATGTGCTAAGGAGACATAAGCTTCCCTGAACCAGCTTGTTATAGCGCTGGGATACATACTGTTTCCAATTACACAGAACTCTGTGGGCAGAAAGGCAAAGATGTTCTCAGCAACTGATTGCAAACCATAGATCTCTCTAGGCTTCTCAGGTAAGAGGAAGCCAAATTGTTAAAACAGCTCGCACTGCTTCAAATAGATGTTGTCACCAAGTTCCATCAATCCCAACGTTTACTTTTTTCCCCTCTCCAAAAATACCAGAACTCCGACGAAGCTGACGAGCAGCAGACTCGTTCTTTAAACAATGAGTGAATAAAATGCAGAATTTGTCGGCCACATAGTGACAGCCACAGACGGCTTTAAAAGGGGATTTGATAGATTTGTGGAGGACAAGTCTATCAAGGGCTACTAGCCATGGTGGCTGAAGGGAACCTCCATATTCAGAAGCACTAATCCTCTCAATCCCAGAACCATGAGGCAACATGAGGGGAAGGCCTCGGCCTCTCTGCCATGTTGTTGGCTCTCCAGAAGAACTGGCTGGCCACTGTGTGAGGCAAGATGCTGAGCTGGATGGACCCTCACTGGTCTGATCCAGCAGGGCTCTTCTTACAAGAGTTAAACCAGCTGCATTGCTTTCGAGAATAGACTGCCAAAAGAGAGCCCACGATCACAAGCCACAGGAGGTGGTGGCGGCTACAGGCGTGGACGGTTTCAAGAGGGAATTGGATCAACATCTGGAGCAGAGGTCCATCAGTGGCTATTAGCCACAAGGCATAGATAGGAACTCTCAGTCTGGGGCAAGTGATTTTCTGTATGCTGGGTGCTTGGGGAGGAGGCAACAGTGGGGGGGGGGCTTCTAGTGTCCTGGCCCCACTGGTGGACCTCCTGATGGCAATTGGTACTTTTGGCCACTGTGTGTCAGAGTGTTGTACTGGATGGGCCATGGGCCTGATCCAACATTGGCTCATCTTAGGTTCTTACAAGCCTGGCAGCAGCAGAACGCGTCAAATCCCGAGGAAAACTGTCTACCTTACCTTCTGTTAAGACAAAACAGGACTCTGTATACAAGCCACTGTGGAACTGGTACAAACAGTTAAGGAATATGCTCCAGCTAATTAGTAGCACTATTTTTAAAAATGTTCATAATGTATTTTTATTGTTTTATTTGCTATGCTAAAAGCCACGTTGAGCCCACTGTATGGAGAATGCAACTTATCAGTAACCTACACAAATAAATATTAGTTCAAATTCAGGGCTAACTTCTGTAGTCCAAGAACCTCTTTCTTTGCAGTGGAGCAAATGTCATTCAGGCTATCAAGAGGGGAGTAGTGTTTGCTGGGAAAATCAGTAGGTTTCTAGGGTTCTTTTGTACACTCATGCCCTTTTGTATACAGAAAGAATACCGTAAGTTTTGGAGGGACAGGTGACAGTGCCCTAAGAGGAAACAAAGTAGAGATACTTCTCTGCCCTGCAAAAGTACAACTGGGTTTGGAGATTAACACAGATACACCCGGGTAGTGTGCAAAGTAACACATAAAGGATATTGCTTTACTTAGGTCCAGCTGGACAACTCCTGTAGGATCTTCCAAGAAAAACTTTCCCTTAAAAAAGTGAAAAAAACAATTGAAACCAAGCTACCCAGTTTTTCAGCATCCTCCACAAATTCATATCCCTGATTAAAAACCATACTCCTGTTCCATAGAATCAAGAAGTTGGAGGGGCCAGACAGGCCATCTAGTCCAACCCCCTGCTCAATGCAGGATCAGCCTAGAGCATCCCTGACAAGGATTGGTCCAGCCGCTGCTTGAAGACTGCCAGAGAGGGGGAGCTCACCACCTCCCTAGGCAGCTGATTCCACTGTTGCATAACTCTTACTATCAAAAAGTTCTTCCCAAGATCCAGCTGGCACCTTCCTGCCCTTAATTTAAACCCGTTCTTGTGAGTCCTCTCCTCTGCTGCCAACAGGAACAGCTCCCTGCCCTCCTCCAAGTGACACAGCCCTTCAAAGACGTCAAGAGAGCCATCCTGTCCCCACTCTGCCTCCTCTTGTCCAGACTGAACGTTCCCAAGAAGTCCCTCAGCCTTTCCACACAGGGCTTCGTGGTCTCCAGGTCCCTGATCATCCCCATGGCCCTCTACAGCACCTGCTCCATTCTGCCCACAGAGCATTCGGATATCTTGGACAAATCCCTCCCCATTTTGAGTTACCATTTAATGCACGCCCATTCGCATTACTCATTGACACTGAAAAGCACGATGGTGCAAGAAGCCGCCAACAAGGCACGGCCTACCTCCTTCAGTTGTGTTATCATTCCGAGAACAATCACTTCCCCGACTCTAGCTGAGTTGCCCAGGAGAGTTTCTATAGTTTTAAGCTAGGATGAGAGACAATGGATTAATCAGGCATGCAGTGACATCATAGCACCGTATGTCAGACATATTAATGGGAGGATTCATTTTCTGATGCGACAACAGACAAGTTTGGAGGCAAAGCCTCTTTGGAATCAGAGGGCCGCCTGTTATAATGGATCAGGCCCACGAACCAGAGTTACTCAGCTTCCGAAATCACACAATATCAACATTCTGCAACAATTCCTGTGCAACATCAGTGCATTTATCTTACCTGAAATTTACTTTGACTTTCATCTGGGTGGGTACCGATGGCTGCCGGAGTGAACAATTCATGCCTGTGAGTTCTCTGCAGAGTTCCAAACAAGAGGCAGTTAAAAACATCACAACACAACTACGATCAAGAAAGCAATTTGAAACAGGTCTATTCTGAATTCTGCTCAAGTCTATTCAATGGGGCTTACTCCCAGGAAAGTGTTTTTAGGAGTGTTCGGTAAGACAGAAGGAGGAGATTGGGTTTATACCCTGCCCTTCACTCGGGAGTCTCAGAGCGGCGTACAAACTCCTTTCCCTTCCCTTCCCTACAACAGACACCCCGTGAGGGAGGTGGAGCTGAGAGAGCTCTGAGACAACTGTCCTTGAGAGAACAGCTCTGAGAGAACTACGGTTTGCCCAAGGTCATCCAGCAGCTGCAAGTGGTGGGAAATCAAACCTGGTTCTCCCAGATTAGCGTCCACACACTTAACCACCACACCAAACTACACTCTCAATTTCTTATTCATTGTTAATAATTACGATCTCAGCCTGGGTTCCCCAGCATGGTGACCAGGGGCAACATGGAACCCACCCAAGCTTTGCAGAGAGCGGCAGGGCTTGTTATTGGCTGCCCTCATTCCAATGAAAGGGTTTTCCACTGGAGGATCAGGAGACCTGGGGAGCACCTGGACTTCCCTTAGTCCCTGTGTGGTTCCATTCCCCTTCAGGCTTTTCTTCTTCCTAAGACGTGTGAGGAGAGTGGTCTTCACCATCCCCTCTCAAAGTTCCAAGGGTGCCCACACCTCACAAAGGTTGGAGACTCCTGCTCTAAGCCTATTGTCTTTGTATACTGGAGTGGGAAAAAATGTTTTGGCAACTGGCTGAAGGGGGGGGAGAGGATAAACAGCTGCTTTCATGCCTCGTTCAGGGCTTCCCAAAAGCACAGAGTGAATGTTGTTAGAACATAGTGCTGAGCTCAGGCCCATAGCTATGGTGGGGCTTTAGGGGGCTCTGCCCCCTTTCTTAAAGGCACAACCCCACAAGGATTTCTCCTGTAGATGCTTTTTTCAAACATTTTAAAACATTTTTAAAGGCGTGCGTGCCTTTAAGCAGAGTGGGGTGCTGTGGTTGACTAATTCCTGCACTGAGCAAGGGGGTTGGAGTAGGTGACCTCTAGAATCCCTTCTAACTCTGTGTCAGGAAACTGGTCTCCTTTAAGAGAGTTTTTCTACCTAAGAGTTAGCTTTCTTGACAACAGAAGTCTTCACCCCCACCTGCCCGTTTGTTATCAGAATTGTTGCTTAGGCTGGCAGAAGTGATTAACTTGCAGCAGCTGAGAACTGTCATCCAGAACTTGCAGCAGCTGAGAACAGCTGACAGCTTGCAAGTTGGAGATCTATCCTGGTCACAGCTTTCTATTGGCTAAATGGCTCCCCCCCCCCCCCCCCCCCCGCACTGAGAACTTCAGCCCCACCAGAAAAAATGCTCCACAAGCCACAAAATCCTGGCTACAGGCCTGGTTGGGCTGCATGAACTATTGGTAGTACCAGGAGGACTCTCCTCCTGCTCTTACAGAGGCAACAGGTAGTGTCATAGCTCTGGATATGCCCCAATTTTTGTCCTCTTTCTTTTTAATTAAACTGAATATTCGTTAACTCTCATAGCATCATAGCACATACTCTAGATAAACTATTAGCAGTTTTTTCTCACCTGCTGCAAGATGACGTAACGTTCACGAAATAATTCTGCTTTATCCTTGGCAGAGCCAAATAAATTTGGCGCAGGGTGGCTGGTCATTGAGAGACTAAAAGACATTTCAGAGGCTTTCGTAAGTTCAAGACAGTAAAATCTGTTCATTGCTGAAAACAGTGGCTGGGACCCTACGGACGAGTTCCGTGCATGGTAAACGGAAGCTCGCCCCACAGCAGAGACTTTTCCCTCTAACTCTTCCCTTTGCACATGGGCCCATCGAAACGCACTGCTCTTGTTCAATAGGCCCTTGCGCAAACAGAAGCGCTAGAGGGAGAAGTCTCTGCCGTGAAGCAAATTGCCATGCAGCATGCACAGAACTCATTCATAGGATCCAAGCCCGTGTTTGCTAAAATAGGGATCTAGAAAGCCTTGACCTAGACCCAGGTTCCTCAACACGGACCCCACCGACACCCCTCCTGGCACCTGACAAGTGTCCTCAGAAAGTGGGCGGGTCCAGGTGGGGCTTTTGCCCAGCAGGGCTTCTGACTGGACACTGGAGATCTGAATGACTGCAGATTTTCAGAGGTTGCTTTGGCAGTAGCTGCCACTCCACCACAAGGGTCTTCACTGTATGACTGTAGATAAACTGTGTGCATGCAAGAAAATGTTTTTAAAAATTATGTTCTTTTTGACAGGCATCCTGTTAAACAGAGCTTCTGTCTGTCTGAAGAATTGCATTTTGTAACTGGCTCCGCCTCTTTGTGACAGCCATTTTGCCACTGGCTCTGCCTCTTATGGCAGCCATTTTGTCATTGAGCCCACCATCCAGGGTCAGAATTCCAGTGGTGCCTGCCAGCTCAAAAAGGTTGGAGATCCCTAAGCTCGGCATTGTTAGGTCAAGAATATAACTGTATTTCCATACTACAGGCTACACTTGGGCTGGAATTTTAAAGAGTATTGTGGGTTGGGAGCCACTGTTGGTGTAGCGGTCAGAGTGCCAGACAAGGACTAGGGAGGGAGACCCAGATTCAAATCCCAGTTCAGTTGTGAAGCCCAGGGGCCTTGGGTCAATTGCAATATCATGGTGTAACACCCTTCCTCATAGGGTTTTTTGCAAGGATAAATTAAGGCCACTCCGAGTACCTTAAAGGAACAATGGGATAAAAACGAAATATATAGCAAGAACTTACGGGAGAAACTTCTTTCTTTCAGAATTGTAAATGTACTGTGGGATGTCGAAAGCCCCAATGATGTTGAAAATATGGACTCTGGAAGGGGGGGGAAAATCACCACTGAAAATCATTTGAAACACTTTGCTTCAGTTTTCCAGGAAAAGCTTAACCATCTTGGTCAACTTGTCCTTTGCATCGTTGGACTACTGTATTACCATCCAACTTATAATAAACAAGAAGCGGAACCCGCGAGACTCACGGGGGGGGGGGGGGGAAGTATTCCTAAAGGCTGCAGCTCCACATTGAGGAGGAAGCAGGTGCAGGTAAGTCTTCTTCCCTCCCCTCCACCCTGTACTGGCTGCAAGGCCTCGGCGGCTCTCAGCCACCGGGCCATCAATCTTCTCCTCCCCCCAGCACCGGTGCCTCAGCGGCTCTCAGCCACCAGGCCACCACAGAGTTTCCAGAGTGTTCTCTGTGCATGGAACGCTCTTTTACTTTGGGGGGGGGGATTTAAATATCCCCCGTATAGTTTTTTTTAAGTTTTAAGATTTTTCTGCACACCTGGGGAGTCCCCCAAGTGTGCAAGAAAATCTCTCTGCCCCCCCCAGGTGCCCCCGATGTGCAGATTTAGATATCCGCACGCAGGGGGTGCCTTGGCTGTTAGATATATAGATAAGCAATCAACCACTTGGTCCCAACATGTGGATCAAAAAATCTATACAACTGGGCCACCCAGAGAAATTTCCAAAATCTGGAAAAAATGAGGGGTGTAAAAACCGGGGGTGGATGAGGGGGAGATGACAACACCACACCAAGAGGAAAGGCAGATATGTTTTAATTAATAAATTTACTAAACACACGCTGTGCCTGTCTCCTCCTGCGTTATCTGGCAACATGGCATTGGAAAGATTTGCAAACGGAACAGCTCTCTCTCTCTTATTAACTCTCAATAGGTCAGCGATGGTCCCCAACCATCACCCAGGAAGCAGGTGTCTAACAAAGAGTTAAAATGGCAAGGAGAAGGCAACACCAAGTGCATGGGTGAAGGGCAACTGGTTGGGTGGAGAAGGGGTGAAATGAACCACACGGCAAGAGGGGAGGAAGCCAGGCACAACCGAGGAATAGATTTCTCTTTTCCTACGAGTCCCCCTGGGAGGGAAGGCAGCATGGGACAGCCCAGTCTCGTCAGATCTTCGAAGCAAAGGAGGGTCAGTACCAACGCTCCCTCTAAGCTGTGGAGCCTTGTGAGCAAAAATTCTACTTTGTGAGCTGCTGGAATTAAGGCTGTGAGCAAGCGATTTGGCTGCTGCATCAATTAGTTTGCTTTGGAACCATCCTTTCTGAGCTAAGACAAAAATGTATGAGCTAGAGGCTAAAAAACTGTGATCTAGCTCACACTAACTCAGCTTAGAGGGAACACTGGTCAGTACTTGGAAGGGAGACCACCAAGAGAGACTCTGCAGAGGAAAGCAATAGCAAAGCACCTCTGCTTCTTGCTTGCCTTCGAAGCCCCTTTCTGGGGTCGCCATAAATCAGCTGCGACTTGACTACACACCAGGGCTCATTTCGTAGCAGGAGCTCCTCTGCATATTAGGCCACCCCCCCCCTGATGTAGCCAATCTTCCAAGAGCTTACAGTAGCCCCTGTAAGAAGAGCACTGTAAGCTCTTGGAGGATTGGCTACATTAGGGGGGTATGGCCTAATATGCAAAGGAGCTCCTGCTACGAAATGAGCCCTGCTACACACCCATAGGCAACTCCCACTATTGTTTATGTAAATTTAGAAGAAATTTATTTTGCTTTCTCTGCAGCAGGGATAGCATGTCAGGAAGGGGGTGTAGAGGTCCAGGATACCATTGTGTTCATGCTGAAGCACTCATCCCCAGGTCTAAACTTGACACACAATCGACACAATAGAAGTTTTCACTGCAAAGCTGCATGGGAAGGGGAGCAAAATTTAGAGCCAACTAGTACCAAGGTACGTTAGCCCTTTCATTGCTGGGCATTTTTTTGCTCCAGATCCTGACCGCCTCACCCCATGGCTGGCTACCCAAAGGTTCAGTGAGAGAAAATGAGGAGAAATAAATTAAATAAAATATACGCATTATAAAGTGCACTAAAACTCTACTTTAAAAACATAAGACACATTCTGCCCCTGAAGGAGCAAATATTTGAACTAAGAAGTCCTGAATCTATATAACATGATACAATTCAATATCTCTAGGCTAAGACCCTTGAACCAATAGAACTGGACCAACAATTCCGTATCTCTAGGCTGATAACCTTGAACCAACTGTAAAACAGATCCAGGTGGGTAACCGTGTTGCTCTGAAGCGGCAGAGCAAAGTTTGAGTCCGGTGGAACCTTTAAGACCAACAAAGTTTTATTCTGGGTATAAGCTTTCAGGAGTATCTGAAGAAGTGTGCAAGCACACAAAAGCTTATACCCAGAATAAAACTTTTGCTGGTCTTAAAGGTGCTTGACTGGCCTCAAACTTCGTTTCCCATGTAAAACAGGACCCCGCTCCATTAACAGTTTCCAGGCCCAGCCCTTCATGTTCTTGCCAACGCATAAATCTGTGTGTGTCTTTCAAACAGTATTGTGACATATAAGAAATTCTGATTTGAATTGTGGATCAGGACACCTGCTTCTTAATTTGCTTTAACTAGTAAGGCCTACAAACCCTATTCCACCAAGGTAAAAGGAAAACATCCCGAGCAGAAGTCGTTTCTGTCCCTCTAGTTAAAGGTAACTTGTAAAAATCGGGAAGGAAAAAAGTCATTACCGCTAATAAAGGAAAGGATAACAGGGAAAAGGGAAGCTAGCATTTAGTCATGCAGTTTCTCATTGAAAAAAACCAGTTTTTAAAGTTCCTAGCTAATACTCCCTAGGCTAAAGTATGCAACTTCCTTGACGTGCCATTTTAATGCGAGAACAAAATTACAACCCCTGCCAGAGATCTTTCTCTAAAGAAGGGGGGGGGGGGATGTTAATGGAGTTTTAAATCTGAAACGTCAACAGGGAGGGACTGAAACAAGGCAATTAGCAGAATCAGATGGCAAAAAGTTCCCACTGCTTGGTTCATTCCCCTGGAGGAATGTATGCCAACGTACATGGTTTCATCCAAGGACTGGCTGCATTCCAGGACTGCTGCTTCCACCGTGGACCTTTCAATCATGTTACACGACACTGCAAAGGACATTTCACAGAATTAGAACAGCAGCCCCCTGAAATGTGGGGTAGAAAAAGAAGCCGATGGAGCGCATTCAATCACTTGACTTCAAAAAAGAAACCACTATGGGATTGTAGTACCATTAGGAAGGAGACGCACAATTCTCAGAACAGAGTTGGACTGGTATGTCGTGCGTGAGCATGTGCACAGAGTGCGTTACTTGCACATTCTCCTGATGTGCTCACAGCATCTGGGATCCTCTGCTGTGTACCCCACACACCCTTTCTCTCTACCCCCAGGGCCGGCCCATCATTGACAAAATTTAGGCAGCTGCCTATGGGCGCCGGCTTGACGAGGGTGCACTGGTGGGTCTTCCAGCGAGGGAGGTGGCCTTCGTCCCCAATGGGGACGCCGTTTCGGGCCTCTGGGGATGCGGGGAGGGGAGGCATGCACATGGGGACATACCCACGGGGTGGAGGAAAGCGGCCCAGCAGCCACCCCGGATGGGCGGAGCTTGCTCTGGCCACGCTCCTGCTTCGGAGCCGTCGTGCAAGCGGCCCCGTCCCACGGTTCCAGCCAGGAGGGACTGCAGCAGGCCGGGCAGCCTCCCTTCTTCCCTGCCTCCCAGCAGTGGCCCGTCTCCTCGGGCCCGATCTCCGCCTCCTCCCCTCGCTCCTGGAGCACCCCCCCCGCCTTTGTTGTGCCCTGAAACCAGACTGCTGGCGCTCGCGAAGGGGGGGAGGCGCCAGAAAATTGGTGGGCGCATGGGGAGGATGCCAGAACGGGGGGGGGAGGGGGGTGTGCCCTAGTGCGTAAAAAAACCTGGGGCCAGCCCTGTCTACTCCATCTCTGGTTTTAATGTTACTGGTTGGGGACCATGACTTAACTAGAAAGGTGGCATACAAAATATTTTAAATAAATGTTTGTTTCATTTTTATTTTTCAAAACTTATATCCCACCTTTCTGCCTTCATCAGAGCCACCAAGGCAGCTAACAAATTAAAACATACATAGTAAAAATCACATATTTAAAAAAAACATCAAAACCGACAAAAATCATTAAAACAATTAACACGAGAGCCAAAATACACACAAAATGAATGCATACAATATATACAGTTGGGCAGGAAGGAGAGATCACAGAGATCATTCATGAATAAATCAATAAAGGCTCAGTTATCGGACTAGGATATGGGAGAGCCCGGCTCAGATCCTGAGGGTGCCGTGAAACTCACAAGATAACCTTGAGCCACTCACTCTCCCTCACTGTAACCTACCTCACAGGGTAGTTGTGAGAGTACAACAGAGGAGGGGAGAAAAGCAAAGTACTTCAGCTTTGAAAAGCTCTGCTCTGTTTTCTCTGTTATGTGTGGGGCAGAGATTTCGAAAGCTGACTGAGTCCCTTTTCCAATAAGGCCAGGGAGGAGCAGGAATTAACAAGAGCTGCTAGGACTGGCCACAAAACTAAGAGACAAGAGACAAGAAGAGATGAAGGGTTTGCATTTGCTGAAAACACTAGGCCACATGGCAACTTGGCACCTGGGACCAGCCGAGCCCTGCTACAGGCTCCTCTGAGCTGCCTGGAAGAAAGGAGAGATAAAAAACCCACAGAGATAGACATGCGACAAATTGAACACTAAGGATGGGTCCCCAACCTTTTTGAGCCTGGAGGTGCCTTTGGAACTTTGTTGGGCGACCTGGGGCCAGCCACTCTCTCAGGCTAGCCTACCTCACAGGGTTGCTGTGACGATAAACTGGAGGAGAGGAGAATGAGGTAAGCCACTTTGGGTCCCCATTGGAGAGAAGGAAAGGGTATAAATAGAAGAAGAAGAGGAGGAGGAGGAGGTGGAGACTGGATTTATACCCTGCCCTTCACTACCCAAGGGAGTCTCAAAGTGGCTTACAAACTCCTTTCCCTTCCCCTCCCCTCCCCACAACAGACACCCTGTGAGGTAGGTGGGGCTGAGAGAGCTCTGAGACCACTGTCCTTGAGAGAACAGCTGGTACAGAGCTATGACTTGCCCAAGGTCATCCAGCAGGTGCAAGTGAAGGAGTGGGGAATCAAAACCGGTTCTCCCAGATTAGAGTCTGCACACTTAACCACTACACCAAACTGGCTCCTAAGTACCATTTAGTACCATACTTGTTGTAAAAGAGCACAGAAAGGGACTGGCCGTAACAGCTATTTCTAAACAAAACTATCATATGAACATCAGAAGAGCCCTGCTGGATCAGGCCAGTGGTCCACCTAGTCCAGCATCCTGTCTCACAGAGCGGCCAACCGGTTCCTCTGGAGGTCTAACAGCAGGGCAGAGAGGCCGTGGCCTTCCTCTGATAAGAACTTCAGAAGAGCCCCGCTGGATCAGACCAGGGGCCAAGCAGTTCCTTTGGAGACCCAGCAACAGAGCATAGAGGCTGAGGGTTTCTCCTGTTGCCTCTTGGCACTGGGATTCAGAGGCTAACTGGGACATATCCAGTCCATACAGGTTATAATTCAGTTTTCAAACAGCATGTTGAAAATGGTCCCTGTCCCCTGAGTGGCGTTCCAAAGGAAAAGAGGAAAACTGAAATCGTTCCATAAGCAAAAGTTGACTAAATTTTTATGCTGCTGTTTTTCCCAAAACACCCAATCAATAAAGGCATTAACAACTATCTATCATCAATACACAGCACAGCAATGGACAACTGCTTCCAAAATGTGCATTTTTTTTTCTTTTACCCCTCAGAGCATCTTAGACAACAAAGAATCTACTTACAAGGTTGTTTTTCAACAGCATCAATTATATTTTCTAGCATATCTTCAAGCTCCACTTCACTGACAGCTTGAAGAGCTTCTGTGAGATATTTAGCTGCCTCACTGATTAAAGGGGAAAGAGAAGGAAAGTTAGCCACGACTTTTTACATCACCTTAACTTCAATCTTTGTCTGTGCCAATATGAAGCTAGCAGAAGGATGCAAATAGAAGAGGAGAAGAGAAGAGATTGGATTTATACCCTCACCCTCACTACCCGAGGGAGTCTCCGAGCGACTTACAAACTCCTTTCCCCTCCCCACAACAGACACCCCGTGAGGTAGGTGGGGCTGAGAGAGCTCTGGCAGAAACTGCTCTTTTTCAAGGACAGCTGTGCCAGAATTATGGCTTGCCCAAGGTCATCCAGTAGCTGCATGTGGAGGAGTAGGGAATCAAACCCGGTTCTCCCAGATTAGAGTCCACGCACTTAACCTTTACACCAAATAAACCCATGAATAAACTCCCCAACCGGATCAGGCCAGAGTTCCTTCCAATCCAACATGCAGCCAGAGACCAGGGTAGGTAGGGCCTCTAGAACACGGCTCCCCAAACCTTTTGAGCTTGTGGGCACCTCTGGAATTCTGACACAGCATGGTGGGCCTAGCCGCAAAAGGGCCACTGTGGGAGGCGGAGAAACATGCACACAGAAGAAGCCCAAGGGGTAATTTTTAAAAATACACTGATTTTCATCTGCACAGCCAGTCAGATCTCCAGTGACCAATCAGAATCCCTGCTGGGCAGGAGTCCCACCTAGCCACATCCATTTTCTAAAAACACTTGGTAGATGCCACGAAAGGTGTTGGCAGGTCCCATGGAACCCCCAGACACCGCCCTGGGGACCCCCAATCTAGAAGATCACTAAGCTGACCCTGAAAGCAAGGGTCTTTCCCAGAGTCTGGTATTCAGAGGTAAACTGTAGCGATTTCACTTTGTCACAGTAGCTAACATGCAATGGTAGACAGTGTTCCCTCTAAGCTGAGTTCGTGTGAGCTAGCTCACAGTTCTTTAGCCTCCGGCTCACACATTTTTGTCTTAGCTCAGGAAGGACGGCTCCAGAGCAAACTAATTTACGCAGCAGCCAAATCGCTCACTCGCAGATTTAATGCCGGTAGCTCACAAAGTAGAATTTTTGCTCACAGGACTCCACAGCTGAGAGGGAGCATTAATGGTAGACCAATCCTCTATGAACATGTTCAATCCCACCTTAAAGCAATCTAAACTAGTGGCCAGTCTTTGTTGCAGGGAGTTCCACAAGTTAATTGTGCATTGTGGGACAAAGTACTTCCAATCTAGAACCTACTGCCCATCAATTTCATTTGATTACCCGAAGTCCTAGCATTAGGGAAAAGTGCAAATATTTCTGTTGGTGTTCTCTGTGCCATTAATGGCTTTATGTGCTTTTATCATATCCCACCTTAACTATGTTTTTTTACTAAACTAAAAAAGCATCAACTGTTTTAGCCTTTCCTTTTTGAAATACGGCAACCAATATTCCAAAGGCTGTCATACAGCGGACTCACAAAAAAGCATTATAATACTGATCACGGTATTTTGGATTCCTTTCCTAATAATCTCTTATGTGGAATTTTGACTTTTATACCAAAGCTGCACAGTGAGTCATCCACCACAACCACAAAATCAGATAGATTAGATTAGATTAGGATAGGACAGGAATGGACGGACAGACGGACGGACGGACAGACAGATAGATAGATCTGACCAGGTGTTGTTTTAACTTCCATCAAGTGACGCACATCCTGACGAATGGGACACTTGATAATTTGGAGAATTTGTACAGCTACTATTCAGGCCCATTATACATATTTGTAGCAACAGCATGGCATTTAAAAAAGCAACATCTAGTCATATATACACACACACACATATATATATATATATACACACACAAAATTTCTTTCTGTGTGTATTTCTGGATGAGTGTCATTGTAAAATAAGGAATATTAAGAACATGAGACTATAAGAAAAGCCAATGCTGGATCAGGCCAGTGGCCCATCTAGTCCAACATTCTGGGTCACAGAGGCCAAAAACACCAGGTGCCCTCAGGAGGTCCAGCAGTGGGGCCAGGACACTAGAAGCCCTCCCACTGTTGACCCCCCAAGCACCAAGAAGACAGAGCATCACTTGCCTCAGACTGAGGGTTCCTATCTATACCTTGTGGTTAATAGCCACTGATGGACCTCTGCTCCAGATGTTCATCCAATCCCCTCTTGAAGCCGTCCATGCTAGACCACTGAGGAAGGCCCATAGGGGCCGAGACGCCTATGGTCCTTAGGTCAAAAGTTTTATCCATCAATTGGATATGTATAACAATCAGTTCTGAATGGAATAAGCTTTTTAGAGGCTGATATTTAGGTTGTTTCTTTTAACCCCAATATGTTTTATTTCTCTGTGCACCCTAATAAATAGTTGTATTTTTTTAATATTAATTTACTTGTTAGCCTGACCCTCTTGGGCCGCCACTCCACCGGGCTGCCAGTCCCAGCTTGGGAGAATCTGTCCAAATCTGCAGGCGAGATTGGCAATGGGCGGGGGAGTCAGCGCCAGAGTCTGGGGGAGCCCGCCGTTGTCATTCCGGGAGATCTCCAGGCCCCGCCTGGAGGCTGGCCACCGCCGCTTCGGCTCCTCCCGCGGTGCGGCCGGGTCAGTGGGCCGTCGCCCGGGTCGGCCCCAGCAGCCCCCCGCAAACAAACACCCGCCCCGGCCCCCCTGACTCACGCGCGGAGGAGCAGGCCGTGCATCTTGAAGGCGCCGCTCGCTTTTCCCCGCAGCCTCTCCGCCGCCATCTTGAACGCTTCGCGCCAAAACCAGGCCCGCCTCCCGGCCGGCCCACCCGAGGAGGCGGGCCGGGCGAACGCCGGCTGGTCTTTTCGCCCTCCGAATCCTGGCTCGCTCGGGCACGCCCTCCGAAGGCTACCGGAGGAGGGCGGCCCGCGACTGGCCAGGGTTCACACGGACACGCGGGTTACACGCGTCCCCTCAGCCGAGCCACGCCTCCTCCTCCTCCCCCTGCTGCTGCCCGCAGGCAGGCCGCTTATGGGGCCAGAACCGCCTCTGCCGCCGCTCCCGCAGGGGTCTCTTGTTAAATTTCTGTCAAGGATGAGCTGACTTTCTGTTGAAGGAGGTTCGAGGCCCGCCGGGCGCCTCTTTTCAGACCCACCAAGTTCCATTCGAGGTAGACCCTTTCGTGTGCCTGAGGAAGGCTGCGTGCCCACGGAAGCTTGCACACTGTGAACAGAACTTGGTGGGTCTGGAAGGGGCCCGACTGGACTCTCTGGTTTTGTTCTGCTGCCCCGCCTGAGTCCTTCTTATTTGGGATGCATAGGTTCAGGTGGGGTGGGCCGTGTTGGTTGGAAGCAATCGTTTGCGAGTCTAGTCAAGCGATAGATTGAGTCCAGTAAGGCTGGAATTGTTGGGGGGGGGGGGGGGTTGTGGCATTATTCACCAGCACTTCTTCTTCTTTTTTGGAGGGGGGGGGGTCCCAATCCCTGTTGAGGAATTGGGGGAAATGCTCCTATGCATCTGGATTCTATGCATCTATGCATATGTTTACTTGTCAAGGATGCTCTAGCTGATCCTGCACTGAGCAGAGGGTTGGACTAGGTGGCCTGTATGGCCCTTTCCAACTCTGGGATTCTGGGATTCTATACACTTGTCAGGGATGCTTTAGGCCAGGGGTGGGCAAATTGCGGCCCGGGGGCCATATGCGGCCCGCCACAGAGTTTTTTGTGGCCCGCCAAGACAGTTGGCCACTGTCAGCACCTGAGGAGCTGCAGCTTGAACTTATTGACATGCAGTCAGATCACACTGTGAAAGAAATGTTTAATGCTGTGACATTAGTTGACTTTTACAAATCTTTGTCTGCTGAAAAGTTTCCATGTATGAAGAAATCTGCTGGGAAAATGTTCTCTATATTTGGGTCTACATATATTTGTGAGCAAAGTTTTTCTTGCATGGAGATCAACAAGACTAAATATAGACATTAACAGACATTTGACAGACATTAACTTGCAGGCTGTGATGAGAATCTCAACAAGCAATCTCACTCCTGGTTTCAAAAAAATTGTAGAAAAGAGTGATAGGGTACATTTGTCTCATTAAACTGATTCTAAAATTAAATGTGTTTGCAGCTGTGGATGATATGAAATTAGCACAATAAATAAATTGAATAAAACTACCACTATTTTATTTAATTTATATTTATTGATTTTTATGATACAATTTATACCTTTTCTGAAATGCAAAGTTAACTAATGAATGCAATCATTTTAAAAGGTGCGGCCCTCCGCTAACCTCCGCTCCCACAAAGCGGCCCCCAAGCCAAAACAATTGCCCACCCTTGCTCTAGGCTGATCCTATATTGAGCAGGGGGTTGGACTAGGTGGCCTGTATGGCCCCTTCCAACTCTGTGGTGCTATGGATTCTATGAAATCACTCAGTGCCACCTGATGCATGAGTACCACCGCCTTTCCTTTTACAAAAGGAACACTGTCTCGAAGGGTTAAAGAGAGAGAGAAAGAGCCACAATCCTAGAGAAACACATGGGGGGGGGCCTTCCGGAGAGGGGGGTGCGATTTCCTCCTCTGGCCCCTGCAAGAAAGCGCCTCTGAATCTCTTGGGCTTCTGCGTGAACGTTTTGCTGGGAATCTGGTGAGCCCAAAGAGGCTCTGGGGGGGGGGGGGGATATGGGTTGGGGGCTGTAATGCAAGACCCAATGCAGAGAGAAAGAAAGGGGGATGTAGCAGGGGGTGAAAGCACCCCCCCCAGTTTCTTCCTTGGCTCCCTGGGGTCCCCCGCCACTCCTGCCCCACAGAGAGCCGCTTGTCCCCTTTGTGCAGAGCCAAGAGGTTCCTGCAGCGGACTTGCAAGATCCGAATCTAGTACCTTTGGAGACTGGAAGGATTTCAAGCAGCTTCCAGAGGCACTTTTAGGAAGGAGGGGCTGTGTGGCTGAGAGTGAGATTTGGGGCGGAGGAGGAGGGAGCAGATCAAGGAGGTGTCGGAGGGGGAGATTTTGGGGGGCGGGGATGGAGGGGCTGAAGGAAAGGCTGAGGGAGCTGGGAAGGGGGGCGGTGTTAAGGGAGGACAGACAGATCGAGCCCAGTATCTTGCATTGTGTCCTGAATCCACTCTGGAGAGAGGTTCACTCCAGGGACGCACATGGAGCAAAAAGGGTTTCCCACCCTCTTTCTTTCTCTCCCTTCCAGGCAGGAGTGGAAGGACACCCGGGATGCCTTCTCTACCATCTCTGTGCGCTGAAAGGAAAAGTGCCGCCATGCAGCCAGCTCAGGTATGAGGGGGGTGGCATCACTGGGGAGATGTGCGGCAGACGGTAAAGGATGCTTTCTTCTCTGTTGTCATGCTCAGAGGATTGGGCTCCTTCTCCTTAATTCTAGTGTTTCCCCACTGGGGAGGCGGAAGAACAATCACACACACACCCGTCTAGGGTGGCTTTCGAATATTACTTTTGATTTGGCTGAACTCCAAATGTCTCTGTAACAATATTAAATTTCCCACAGAAACCTATTTAATTATTTATCATCCGGACATCTCCGGCTTCCTCCCCTCACAGCTGCTAACCCACAGCCCCTCTAGTTCCAAGATGCTCCCAAGGAGGGCGAGTAGGGGGGGGAAATGTCCCCAGGGGGCTCTTCTCGCCACTTCTTTCTGCTGCTCTTCCCCTAGGAATTGACTCTCTCCATTTTTGGCTTCCCCCCCATAGACCAGCTTTCCAGTGACGTAAAGAAATGCTCTCTTCTCCTTCTCGCAGGCCGGGGTGTCCTTTGAAGAGGTGGCTGTGTATTTCACCCGGGGGGAGTGGACCCTGCTGCGCCCAGCCCAGAGAGCTCTCTACAAGGAAGTCATGCTGGAGAATTTTGGGAACGTGTCCTCTCTGGGTGAGGAAGAAGAAGAAAAAGAAGAAGAGATTAGATTTATACCCCGCCCTTCACTCAGAGTCTCAGAGCGGCTTACAAACTCCTTTTCCCTTCCCCTCCCCACAACAGACACCCTGGGAGGTTGGTGGGGCTGAGAGAGCTCTTTCCAGAGCTGTCCTTGAGAGAACAGCTCTGTCAGAACTATGGCTTGCCCAAGGTCATCCAGCAGCTGCAAGTGGAGGAGTGGGGAATCAAAACCAGTTCCCTGCACACTCAACCCCTACACCAAACTGGCTTTTATCCTCCCTGTTGTGAGGAACTCAGTACCTTGCACTAAGGAAGCCCTGAAGGAGGAAGGACATGGTCTGGCTGTCTGCCCTGGTCCCCGTGGCTGGTCTTTGCCTCCCTCTACGATCCCTCCTCTGATGTGCCTGGGAGTCCTGGGCCTGAGCCAAGGGAGAGGGCGTCATAAGAGGTGACAGGGGAGGCCTGGGCTGGTAGGGGATGGTAGGGCAATCTAAGCAGGGGCTTCCCTCCAGTCTGGGCCTGGCTTTACTTGGGCTGAGAAATGGCTCTGGGTGGAACTCTGCTGCCTTTTCTGTCATTTCAGTACTTGGCTGGCATTTCCATCTCAGCCTGGCAGGCACAGAACTGCCAGTGTTATGCCAGCACCCCTCTAGTTGTCTGGGGCCCCACAAGATAGAAAACGGGATAGTTTAATGCCTCCTCACCCACCTGGCTTTCATTCCCAGGGAAGAGGTGCCCAGAGGCCCAAGGGGAAGAAGAAGCTTGAGCAGGCTCAGAGGAAATACGTAATTCCCCAAACCCATTAAAATGCAAAATGAGCTTTCTGGATGCCCCTTGCAAGAAAGCTCCTTCCAAAAGCAAATGATC
Source organism: Lepidodactylus listeri (assembly GCA_029233225.1). NCBI lineage: Eukaryota > Metazoa > Chordata > Lepidosauria > Squamata > Gekkonidae > Lepidodactylus > Lepidodactylus listeri. Next base: position 99,288,163 of record JARCFY010000011.1, on the reverse strand, counting down.
CTGACTGGCTAAGATGATTTCAGATTCCATCCACCAGAAATGGTCAGTTTTTGTGACGACAAAGGACGAATATTGCTGAAGATATAAAGGGATTTTCTTCAGTTTGCTGTAGTGGCATAGTGGTTAAGTGTGTGGACTCTAATCTGGTGATCCAGGTTTGATTCCCCACTCCTCCACATGCAGCCAGCTGGGTAACCTTGGGTCAGTCACAAATTCTCTCATGAGCGGTTCTCGAAAGAGCTCTCTCAGCCCCGCCTACCTCACAGGACGTCTGTTGTGGGTAGGGGAAGGGAAGGGGATTGTAAGTCACTCTGAGACTCTGAGTGAAGGGTGGTGTATAAATCCAACTCTTCTTCAGCTAAATGTCTTAACACATTCAAGTGAACAACCTGGTCTGCTTCCTGAGTTAGTTATAAAGGGACAAACTCATCTTCAGGCTCCTAACAGATCTGTAAACAAGTACTGAATGGTTGAAAGTACTGAATTCACTCCTTTTGAGGGAATCTCAGATCACAGTTTGCATTGTTCCAAAGGAAATAAGTTAGTGGAATCCTGGAACTGGGCAATAAGACAGTGTGATTTGACTCTGCTGTCGCAGGACACTCCAAGAGAGATGGGAGATGAAGTCTATCAGGTCTGGGACTCAGCCGCACATTTCAGATCAGGTTCTTCCATCTAACCTCCTAGTGACCCTAAGGAGACTAGGGATGCCAGCCTCTAGATGGAAATCCCCTGGGATGACGGCTCACCTCCAGACTACAGAGAAGAGCCCCCCTGATGAAAAAGGAGGGTTTGGAGGCTGGACTCTGTGGCACTGGTACCCCACTGAGGTCCTTGTCCTCCCCAAGCTCCATTCCCAAATCTCCAGGTGTTTCCCAACCTGAATCTGGCAATCCTACCCCCACCCAATCCCCGGCTGGTGGCTAGGGGGGAACCTGGCAACCCTAAAGGAGACAGACATGCTCTTCAGTTGGCAAGTATGATCTACGCTCTCCCTTTTTCTTCATCTCTCCCTCTTTCTCTCACTATGGCTCAACGTCACCATAGTATTTCTCCCCGTTGCTCTAACGCTGCTCCCCCTCCAGAGCCCCTGGTTCCCTGGCCATGTTTCCAAGGTAACTCCCCCCTTTCCTCCAGTGTGGTATGGTGGTTAAGAGGGGTGGACTCTAATCTGGAGAACCAAGTTTTATTCCCCTCTTCTGCACATGCAGCCAGCTGGGTGACCTTGAGTCAGTCACAAGTTCTCTCAGAGCTGTTCTCTCAAGAGCAGTCCTCGAAAGAGCTCTCTCAGCCCCACCTCCCTCACAGGGTGTCTGTTGTGGGGAGAGGAAGGGAAGGAGATTGTAAGGTGCTCTGAGACTCTGAGGGAAGGGCAGGGTATAAATCCAACTCTTCTTCCTTGGATCCCCAGGCCTCCTCTGTGCGCCGTTTCATTTCCTTTCCCTCTCTCACCTAGCTTTCCTTCTCTCATGTTCTTCAGGGACTGCACGCAACACCACAAATCTCTCATGGACTGGCCATGAGTGAGACATAACTGGGCTTCTTAGTCATCAAAGACCTTAGTAATTGTTGATTTTGGAATTATCCAAAGGGATATTTTTAGTGTTTTGAGTGCCAGCTGCCTTTAAAATTCTCCTTTCTGTCTGGCCTTCAGTCTATCCCTTTATGCTTAATAAAAGTCAGCCATTTTAAAAGAATTGTCTCTCTGATTTGTGAGGAAATGCTGCACCTATCTGCAGTCTACGCATACAGAGGCTGAGGTCCCAAGAGGCGCAGAAGTGGGTGTACGTGTATGCATGGCCACAGAAAATTGCTCCTGCAGAGTCTCAGGATAACAAAAAAAGGGACGAGTCATGACCCCCATCCTGTACCCCATCCCACTCCTGTTCCTTGCCTGTTGTGTGTTTCGGGGGGGACAGTCAGTCTGGCTTGGAACTGTTGAATTTATGGGCACACAGAAGAGGCCTAATTTTGGTTTTCCCCCCTGATAAACAGGACCTCTGATTGCCAAACCTGACCTCATATCCTGGCTGGAAGAAGAGGAAGGGCTGTTTCTCCTGGGCTGTGGTGAAGAGGAGGGATTGACAGGTAGTGGCTTAGATATCTATCTTGGGACCGTGTTGCCTGCACTTCCTTCCAAGGGTTCCTGCCAATGGCTTTGTTTATCCTCGCAGTTTGAGTTTCCCCTCAAAAGAGCTTGGCTGAATTGCGGCTGCTGAAATGGTGCTTGTAGATCTTCAACCCAGGACAGGAGGCCGTTTCCTTCTGCCTGCTCTCATGGCCCTTAGGCCAAGTCGAGCCCAGTACTGTCCACTCGGGAAGGCAGTGTCTTTCTAGCCAGAATGTTTGCCAGGCCTGTTTCACCTGAGATCCCTTTCACTAGAAATGCCAAGCCTTGGGGCTGCCTCTCTGTGCCAGCAAAGCAAAGCATGCGCTGTATGGTAGATATATGACTCAAAGCAACCCCAGGCGGCTCTCACGCGACCACATTGTACCTCCCCCTCCAGCATGGAGTGGTGTTTGCATGTGATCGTGAAGGATCTGCTGCATTCAGTTTGCTTGCAGAGGAAATCCTGGCTTTCCCAGGGAATGTTTAAACCAGGGGTGTCAAACAGGCCCTCAGAGGGTTTCTATCAGATCCACACTGGAACGGGCCATCTCCTGCTTCCAGTTCTGTTGCTGCTGCTGCATCATAGCTTGCTTTGCCAGACTCTCTCAGTCGCTCAGCCATTTCATGTTTCCCCCTGGGTCCTAGACTCAGTACTCTGTGCAGGAGATTTCTGTGGTGAATGTCAATAAATCAAAAGTAGGATTGCAGCTTACAGATACACACCCGAACAGCAGACTCAAGATTGCAACAGCACAGACATTTTGATGCAATAATTCAGAGCAAGAGGTGTCAGTTATCAGAGACTGTTAAATAAACAAAATATTGCAAGAGTGCTAATGTTTTAAGCATGTTTTTATTTTAAGTTAAAAAAAATATTTGTGTTTGTGCCCTTTATAAAGTTTATATCTCCGGTACCTGGCATTACATTTTATGACACCCATGGTCCAGCCCAACAAGGTCTCATTTATGTCAAATCTGGCCCTCATAACAAATGAGTTCGACACCCCTGGTTTAAACCCTAATGAGGATTCGTTTTTTCCAATTAATACCCAATTGCATGTTGTCTGGATCTGCCCTCTAGAAAGCTGTTTACATACCCCAACAAATGTGCAGGCGGGGTCTTAGCAAGGGGGGGCCTACACAGCAGAAGGGTGCAAAGATGTAGCAATTACGTGTTGTATTGGAGGAGCAGGCAAACTGGCCCAGTGCCGATTTGGACGTTGCCATCTCAGTTCTGAGATAGGGTTCGCTTTTTGAATGTATACTTGACCCGTTTTACAGAGGCACTGAACTCATTCGTTATGAGGGCCGAATCTCCTATAAATGTCATTTTGTCGGGCCAGCCCATGTGTGCTATAAAATGTAATGCCAGGTTCTGAAGGCAAACTCAAGGTCACTTGGGATGGGCCGGCCAGGTTGGGAGCTAGGACCCTCCAGCAGGGACCCTCTCTCCTCCCTTTCCCAGTCTCCTCTCCTCTTGCAGATTGTCCCCCCTTGACTCCCTCCTCCTGTCTGTGTGCCCTCCTTCTATCTGTCCCCCCCCATTCCTTTTCTCTTTCTTTGCAACTGCAATCTGTCCCTCATCCCGTTTTGCACTGAACGTTTATCCAGCAGGTGGATGTGATGTCAGGGACTCCTAAAAGCAAAAAAATAACAAAATCTCCCTCCGTGGGGTGTTATTTTTCCTTGCTTTCCTTCTGATTTTTTCTTCCTTTTCTGCTCTTTGGAAGAATAAGGAGCCTGCTTAGAGAAGGGCAGAATTTGCTCGTGGGTCTTGTGCGCTCTTCCTTTAAGAACTTGGGGGCATTTGTGGTGAGGCGGATGAGGGAGAAAGAAACCTTGCCATCTGCTCAAGCTCACTTTTGCCCCATGTGCCGCTTCTCTTCCGTCTCTCTTTTTCCTTTCATGACATTCTGTGAGGTTCGTGCTGACACGGACGTGAATCCTCGGTCATTTCACTGGCCTAGCCAGAGCCCTTCAGAGCCCCTGCTCTCCCCACCCTCAGGCCTTCCGCCTTCCCTTCCTTGCACCAAGGGCTTACCAGCCAGATAAGAGCCCTGGACAGGCCAGCTCCAGCCGGCAGACCGGACGTCCAACTCCCCTTCGTTAGAATGTTTTCTCTAAGCCAGGGGTGGGCAATTGTTTTGGCTGGGGGGCCACTTTGTGGGAGCGGAGGTTAGCGGAGGGCCGCACCTTTTTAAATGATTGCATTCATTAGTTAACTTTGCATTTCAGAAAAGGTATAAATTGTATCATAAAAATCAATAAATAGAAATTAAATTAAATAGTGGTAGTTTTATTCAATTTATTTATTGTGCTAATTTCATATCATCTATAGCTGCAAGCACGTTTAATTTTAGAATCCGTTTAATGAGACAAATGTACCCTATCACACTTTTCTACAATTTTTTTGAAATCAGGAGTGAGATTGCTTGTTGAGATTCTCATCACAGCCTGCAAGTTAATGTCTGTCAAAAAGCATCTATATTTACTCTTGTTGATCTTCATGCAAGAAAAACTTTGCTCACAAATATATGTAGACCCAAATATAGAGAGCATTTTCCCAGCAAATTTCTTCATACATGGAAATTTTTTCAGCAAAGATTTGTAAAAGTCAACTAATGTCACAGTATTAAACATTTCTTTCACAGTGTGATCTGACTGCATGTCAATAAGTTCAAGCTGCAGCTCCTCAGGTGCTGTATCAATATCAGCAGTGATGGGATAAGAGAGCAAATTGAATTTAGGCTCAATTTTCTTGAAGTCCTGAAATCTTCTTGGCGGGCCACAAAAAGCCACAAAAAACTCTGTGGCGGGCCCCATGTGGCCCCCGGGCCGCAATTTGCCCACCCCTGCTCTAAGCGAAGGCAGAGACTTAATGACACCGATTCCAGCAATTGAACTCTTTATTATAGAAAGTGTAGCATACAGTAAATGCACAACAAAAAAACCCACAACTGAACACCATGAGACTAAAATATCTGAGCACAGGAAAACCAAACATGTCAGAATAATGGACCCCCACCCCACCCCAGAGCTGAACAGAAACAGGATTTTATCTCACCTATGCTAATTTTCTGCCTCTAAGCATTTCTCCTTTGTTCTAGCTAATTACAATGTGCATAGTACCTTTGCATCCTGAGTTCCTTTTTTGTAGCAGCACCCCCACCCTCAGACTGAGATATAAAGACTGAGAGATCTCCATTCTGAATCAAATATGATGAAGTGAGCTTTGACTCTTGAAAGCTTATACCCAGAGAATCTTGTTAGTCTTCAGGTGCTACTACACTCACAATTAGGTATTTGTGGAAAGTGTCATATCATCACACCAGCTATCTCTTTATTGCAGCAACAGACATGTGGCAGTCAGCGAATGGAGCAGAAGACCAACCACTGATAGAGAAAGAGGATACATATTCAGATGTGAAAGAGGCAATTAAATGTTTGGATGCACCTAGGAAGGAGGTGAAACATCCACCTAAAGGGATGAATAATTCCAGTATTTTACAGGGTGATGACTCCCTATGGCAAAAAATATGTCAAAGAGACAACAGGAATGAGTGGACTGCAAGCAGGGGAAATTTTACTGAAATATCAGTTATTAATATTCAACCAAAGACGTGTAACAGAAATAAAATATATAAATGCTTGGAGTGTGGAAAAACCTTCAGCCAGAGTGCACACCTTACTTCCCATCAAAGAATACACACAGGGGAGAAATCATACAAATGCCTAGAGTGTGAGAAAAGCTTTACTGACAGGTCAAGTCTTACTTCCCATCGAAGAATTCACACACAGGAGAAACCATATAAATGCCTGGAGTATGGGAAAAGCTTACGTCAAATTTTCAAACTTACTTCCCATCAAAGAATTCACACAGGGGAAAAACCATATGAATGCCTGGAGTGTGGGAAAAGCTTCAGTCAGCGTTCCAGTCTTGCTTCCCATCAAAGAATTCACACAGGGGAGAAACCATATAAATGCCTGGAGTGTGGGAAAAGCTTCAGATGCAGTTCACAACTAAGTGTCCATCAGAAAATCCACACAGGGGAGAAACAATATAAATGCCTGGAGTGTGGAAAAAGCTTCAGTCAGCGTTCCAATCTTACTTCTCATCAAAGAATTCACACTGGAGAGAAACCATATAATTGCCCAGACTGTGGGAAAAGCTTCAGTCAGCATTCCACTCTTACTTCCCATCAAAGAATTCACACAGAGGAAAAACCATATAAGTGCCTGGAGTGTGGGAAAAGGTTCAGTCAGAGTTCCAGTTTTACTTCCCATCAAAGAAGTCACACTGGGAAGAAGCCATATAATTGCCCAGACTGTGGGAAAAGCTTCAGTCAGCATTCCAGTCTTGCTTCCCATCAAAGAATTCACACAGGGGAGAAACCATATAAATGCCTGGAGTGTGGGAAACGCTTCAGATACAGTTCACAACTAAGTGTCCATCAGAAAATCCACACAGGGGAGAAACAATATAAATGCCTGGAGTGTGGGAAAAGCTTCAGTCAGCGTTCCAATCTTACTTCCCATCAAAGAATTCACACTGGGGAGAAACCATATAATTGCCCGCAGTGTGGGAAAAGCTACAGTCAGCGTTCCACTCTTACTTCCCATCAAAGAATTCACACAGGGGAGAAACCATATGCATGCCTGAAGTGTGGGAAAAGCTTCAGTCGCAGTTCGAACCTTAGTGTCCATCAGAAAATTCACACAGATGAGAAACCATATAAATGTCTGGAGTGTGAAAGAAGCTTCATTCGGAGTTCAGATCTTAGCATCCATCAAAGAATTCACACAGGGGAGAAACCATACAAATGCCTGGAGTGTGGGAAAAGCTTCAGTCACAGTAACAGTCTTACTTTCCATCGAAGAATTCACACAGGAGAGAAACCATATAAATGTCTGGAGTGTGGGAAAAGCTTCAGTAAGAGTTCCAGTCGTACTTCCCATCACAGAATTCACACAGGGGAGAAACGATATAAATGCCTGCAGTGTGGGAAAAGGTTTAGTCAGCATTCCAGTCTTTCTTCCCATCAAAGAATTCACACAGGGGAGAAACCATATAATTGCCTGGAGTGTGGGAAAAGGTTCAGTCAGCTTTCAGGTCATACTTCCCATCAAAGAATTCATTCAGGAGAGAAACGATACAAATGTCTGGAGTGTGGGAAAAGCTTCAGTCAGAGTTCTAGTCTTACTACCCATCAAAGAATTCACACAGGGGAGAAACCATATAAATGCCTGGAGTGTGGGAAAAGCTTCTGTCAGAGTTCACACCTTCATATTCATCAGAAAATTCACACAGGGGAGAAATCATATAAATGCCTGGAGTGTGGAAAAAGCTTCAGGGAGAGAATATACCTTATGTCCCACCAAAGGATGCACACAGGGGAGAAACCATATCAATGCCTAGAGTGTGGGAAAAGCTTCAGACTTAGGTACATTCTGACTTTGCATCAAAGAATTCACACAGAGGAGAAACCATTTAAATGCCTGGAGTGTGGGAAAGGCTTCTGTCAGAGTGGAAAACTTACTTCCCATCAAAGAATTCACACTGGGGAGAAACCATATACATGCCTAGAGTGCGGGGAAAGCTTCAGTCATAGTGGAAGCTTTACTTCCCATCAAGGAATTCACAAAGAGGAGAAACCATATAAAAGCCTGGAGTGTGGGAAAGGGTTCAGTCAGAGTGAAGACCTTACTTCCCACCAAAGGACACACACAGGGGAGAAATATAGATGCCTGGAGTGTGGGAAAAGCTTCAGTCAGAGTAACACTCTTACTTCCCATCAAAGAATACACACGGGGGAGAAACCATATAAATGTCTGGAGTGTGGGAAAAGCTTCAGTGAAAGTTCCAATCTTACATCCCATCGAAGAATTCACACAGGGGAGAAACCATATAAATGCCTGGAATGTGGAAAAAACTTCAGGAAGAGTGGACACCTTACTTCCCATCAAAGAATTCACTCAGGGGAGAAACCATACAAATGCCTGCAGTGTGGGAAAGGGTTCCGTCAGAGTGCACACCTTACTTACCACCAAAAGACGCACACAGGGGAGAGGAAATATGTTGAATATTCATTATTTTAATTATATTTATGAATGTTTATGCATTATGTATTTTCATAATCTCTGTAAAGTTCAATTCCTGGTCAGGAAAAGAACCAAAATTTCAGAACCATTTCTCAACCTTGACAGTTCATTAGTATAACTGAAGAAATAGGAGATGTATTGCTCTGGAATAAGAACAACTGCAGTCTTTTGTCTTCTAACTTTGCATTGAAAATTTAATGGTAGTTATCAAGACCTATTCATATCCACTTAATATAGTTACTCGTTTGCACAATCACTTTAGGGTCCAATTGTTTTATTTGGGGGACAATCACAGGTTTAAGTACAAAAGTTTTATTTCCTTTCCTCTGTCACCTCTATCAAAAGTGTTGTGTAAGGGCTTTCTACTGATGGCTTCCAGTCAGAAAAGACCTTATATTGGGTGAGCATATCACGTGTTCCGGGCTTCCCATTGTATATAGCCTTCTGCCTATCAACTTAAAAACTGACTTATCTAAATCTTAGAGAACTGTAATGCTTTTGTATTTATCTAAGTGTGAGAAAAGTTAGTAGACCTGATTTTTATCATGTGCATTTTTCTGTACTTGTATGCTTAACTTTCACCTGTTCATCAAATTCTTGCCTAATACAAACAGCATGCTTTATTTTAAACAAAATCGTTCTGAGTAGTTCACTGTTTGTTCTACTGACACAGGATCTAAAGTCTGGCTTCAAATATTTCATTGTACTGGAAGAGAGAAGTCTCTCAGAAAGTTTGCTCAATTAAACCCTATTGGGTGATTCTGCTTGAATTGGGGTTCTAATCAGGCTTAATTGAAGTGACTGGCCATCACATACAAAGCCCGTCATAGCCTGGATCCCTCATACCTGCAGGACCTATCCACCGCTGCTGCACTGAGACAGCTGGGGCTTCTCTGAGCAGGACCTTTTGCAGGTGCCCCCCTGCAAATGGGCAAAATCAGCACCTGCCTGTTTATGTGCATTCCATGGTGTGGCCAAAGCCTGGGGGAATAACCTGCCTGAGCAGGTCAGGAAGGCTACCATTCTCCTAGTTTCCTGCAAATTATGCAATAAAATGTCTTCAGGAAGATGTTTCAGTAAAGGGACAGGGACCATAGTCTGTACTATACTGTCCAGTATGTATGGCCGTAACCATAATACTTCTGTGTAACTCCTGTACTATCAAACATAACATGTAGATTCTTATGCTTGGATTCAGCCCCCCCCACCCCGATTTTCTGATTTTTTACTTTTATTGTATTTTTTTCCTGGATGTCCCTTTCCTGTTAATCTAAATTGTCTCACACTGTGTAATCCTCCTTGAGTCTCAGTGAAAATGACGAACCATAAAATATATAAAGAAGAAAAAATGCTCAAATCTGACCTATTCCCAGGTACCCCGAGATCCCAGAAGGTTTTGTTTAAGAGGAACATTAATGCAAAGCAAATGTAAACAAGACAGAGATCAAAGGCTTCATCAACCAGGTGAACCCCTGAGCCAACCGACAAATGAATGGGAAAGGGTACACAGGATAAAGCATTTAAGGGCGGTACTCAAAGCCTGATGCTGACAATGCCCACACCCCATAGGCAAAAGTACTGGTGATTGCGAACTAGCCAGGGCTTAGTAACAGTGAGGACTTCTCAAAGGAGGAGGAGTCCTTGGTTGCCAGCCTACATGAGATATCAAATTAAAAGGGGAAAAATTATTTGGGAAACTTCAGGCTTATTGTGTCTGTGCAGACTTAGGCTGCCTAATTCTGTTAAGATTTTAGATGTAGTTACAAAAATATTATTTTAAAATATATATTATTCAGGTGTCATGGGGGTCTGTCCACATTGTTTAGAAATGGTTTTCCTTTTAGTTGACAACTGGGTAGAAACAGGATATAAGAAGACATAGAAGTGATGTCAGAGTCCCAATGACTCAGACTCAAAATATGGCAGGGAAAGACTCTGCTCTTAAAAAACTGTTCCTCTGTCCATGTCTTTTTCTACTGTTAGGCTGAGGGACTTGGGTATGCAAATTAAATGTCTCTGTGAAACTTAAAAATATCCCAAGCAAAAACAAAATTACAACATAGACTTTTCAAACAGTGGCATCTTTCAAAGAAAAAATAGCTGCAAATTAAAGTATTGAGATGCAGGGGGAAAAGAACCTTCAAAAACAAACAATGAATTAAAAATGTAAGAGGGAAGGGGAAAATATCTTTGGGGGGGCAGGGGGAAGCTACTTCCAGAAAGGAAATGCTCACACTGGGCAACCTTAGGACTGTTGTAGCTGTGCACATTCCCTCGACACCTACTACCAATGAAGGACTAAGGGGCGGGGGGGAGGAAAGTAGGAACTTTAGGGGGCTATTCCCCCCCAAATATCCAAAGGGGACAGGGATTATAACACAAAACTTAAGGCTATTGCAACAGTGCTTGTCTATTATCTTTTCAGCAGGCCTTTATATTCAAAACATGACAGCATACACTTCACCCAGGCTTTTTTTCTGGATGGAAAGGTTTTCCAGATATACTACCGCTAGCTAAGGAGGCTTGTGTACTCTCTGTGTCACATGGGTGACACATTTTTCCATGAGTCACAAGAGATTTTCAATAGACTTGCTGCTGTGGCTCAAAAGGGCAGGTAACACTTTCCCACCATAGAGAACAATGGAGGGGATGGGACAACATGTTTGGGGGCCCATAGGATTGGACCCTGTGGTCTAATCTTCTTGAAACTTGGTGGGTATTTTGAGGAGAGGCCCCAGCAGCTACCCTGCAAGTTTGGAGCTTCTCCCTCAAACCCCCTTTCCTCCAGCCCCTCATATGAGTTTTTGCCATTGATTTCAAAGGCCCATAGAGTATAATGGGGCTGAAACTGACATTCCCTTTCTGACACACTTCCAGTGATGTCAGGGGACTTGGCACATGCTAATGAGTTATGCTAATGAGCTCCTGCACCTCTTTTTCTACGTAAGGACCCCCTGCCAGGAGGCAACATCAGGGCAAGGCCTCAGACGCTATTCTGTTGTTGGGACCTCCAGAGGAACTGATTGGCCACACTGTGAGACAGGATGCTGGACTAAAGGGACCCTCACTGGTCTGACCCAGCAGGGCTCTTCTGATGTTCTTCTCAGGGGAAGGCCTCGGCCTCTCTGCCCTGTTGTTGGCCCTCCAGAGGAACTGGTTGGCCACACTGTGAGACAGGATGCTGGACTAGATGGACCCTCATTGGTCTGATCCAGCAGGGCTCTTCTGATGTTCTTATGAAGGCCTCAGCCTCTCTGCCCTGTTGCTGACTCTCCAGAGGAACTGGTCGGCCACAGTGTGAGACAGGATGGTGGACTGGATGGACCACTGGGTCTGATCCAGCAGGGCTCTCCTGATGTTCTAATGAAGGCTTTGGCCTCTCTGCCCTGTTGTTGGCCCTCCAGAGGAACTGGTCGGCCACAGTGTGAGACAGGATGGTGGACTGGATGGACCACTGGGTCTGATCCAGCAGGGCTCTCCTGATGTTCTAATGAAGGCTTTGGCCTCTCTGCCCTGTTGTTGGCCCTCCAGAGGAACTGGCTGGCCACTGTGTGAGACAGGAGGCTGGACTGGATGGACCCTCACTGGTCTGATCCAGCAGGGCTCTTTTGATGTTCTTCTGAAGGCCTCGGCCTATCTGCCCTGTTGCTGGCCCTCCAGAGGAACTGGCTGGCCGCTGTGTGAGACAGGATGCTGGACTAGGTGGACCCTCACTGGTCTGATCCAGCAGGGCTCTTCGGAGGTTCTTATGAAGGCCTCGGCCTCTCTGCCCTGTTGTTGGCCCTCCAGAGGAACTGGCTGGCTGCTGTGTGAGACAGGAGGCTGGACTGGATGGACCCTCACTGGTCTGACCCAGCAGGGCTCTTCTTCTGTTCCCATGACGGCCTCGGCCTCTCTGCCATGCTGTTGGCCCTCCAGAGGAACTAGTTGGGGCCCCTGTGTAAGAGACGGGAGGCTGGACTGAAGGGACCCTCCGTGGTCTGACCCAGCAGGGCTCCGTCCGTCCTCTCCGCCTGCCCCTGAGGCTCCAGCAGCGCTCCCACTCCTGGCTGGCGCCAGCGAGAAAGAGAACGGGGGGGGGGGGGGGGATGAGGGAAGAGTCCGGACTGCACCACTGCTGGCGGCAGAAAGGGGCGGGGGTGTCGGCGGGCCGCAGACAGCAACCAAGGAGCGCTCCCGACGCCGCCCGCCCCGCGCTCTCGGCCTGGCGGGGATCTCGACCGCGGTCGCGCCCCTCTCCCCTCCCCTCCCCTCGCCTCGTGGTGCGACCCGCCCTCTCTCCCGCCCGTGCTTCTGGACGCGTGAAGCGGGCTGAGGGAGGCGGGCGGGCGCGCGGGTGTCTGGCGCCAACGGCCCCTCGTCGTCCGACAGCCCTGCCCGTGGCTCTCCTCCTCCTCCTCGCTTCCGCCAAGAGCCCCGAGGCGACCCGCGCCAAAAAGGAAAGGAAAAAGTCCCCCCCCCCCGGCCATCCCGTCCCCCCCGCCCAGCAGCAGCAGGGGGAGCGCGCGAGAACGGCCTTCGCGGCGGAGGCGCGCGGTTGCTAAGGCGACGGCCTCCGGGAGCTCTCCCGCCCGCCCCTCCCACGCGCCAAGATGGCGGCCGGCGCTCCCTCTCCTCCTCCCGCCCCCCACCTCTGCGTGGCCGAGGAACGGAGCGGGCACTGCGCCGTGGTGGACGGCAGCTGCCTCTACGTGTGGGGAGGATACGTGGTAAGGAAGGAAGGCGGGCGGGGGGGGGGGGAGGGAGCCGAGGGAGAGGCCGCTCATTTGCCCGCCTCTTCGCCTCAGGGCGCCTGAGAGACTGACTGACTTTCTCGCTCTCGCCTCAGGCGGGACCGACGCCGGGGAAGGGGGCGGGGCGGAGGACTCCCTCAAGCCGTCCGCTGATTGGCTGCAGGGGCGGGGCGCGCTCGAGGCTCAACGGTCAGCCCGCCTCTTCCCTCCGCCCCTCCCTTCCAGGGGCCCTTTAGGTCTGAATTGCAAGGGGCGGGGGGGGGGGGGCAAGCGCTTTGCTTGCTAATTGGCTGCTCATTTTCTGGCTCTAAGTTTGAATTTCGCCTGTCAGCCTGACGTCTTTGATAAAGTGCGCCTGGCACGCCACAGCTCATCCCTTGAATAAACCTTTGTGGGTCTTGAAAGGCAGAAACGCTGTCTCTCGGTTGTGTCCCCCCAGCCCAATTTGAGAAAACACCCGGCATAATTCCTGTAGAGTAGAAAAACCAAGGACTTTATTAATAAAGGGGGAAGCACAGGTACCGCAGGGCTTTGGACCCTCGAATGCCCACAGGCTATCCCGAAGTTACAGTGGGGGACATAAGATTTTAGACTCAGTATGACACTGGCACATAAATCATAATTGTTGGTTCCATCAAACTTTGTCATGCGTCCGTCATAACTTTCTGATTGGGCTCAGACCTGAGAGTTGGGCTTTCACAGGACTTTCATCACAGATTTTTCTTTTTTTAGGCAGGGGTCCTTTGGGGCCAGAGCGAGGTGGAGCGAAGCTCCGCCAGCTCAGGAGTGGCCACTAGGGCAGCCAGGGGCCGAATCAGATTATCTGATCTGATTCGGCCTGCTGCCGAATTCGGCGGCAACTTTAAAAGTGACTGGAGGGGAGGGGGTTTGAGGGAGAGGCTCCAAACTTGCGGGGTAGCTGCTGGGGCCTCTCCTCGAAGTACCCACCAAGTTTCAAGAAGATTGGACCAGGGGGTCCAATTCTACGGGCCTCCAAACAGGTTGCCCCTATTCCCTCCATTGTTCTCTATACCATAGAGAACAATGGAGAGGATGGGACAACCTGTTTGGGGGGCCATAGGATTGGACCCCGTGGTCCAATCTTCTTGACATTTGGTGGGTACTTCGAGGAGAGGCCCCAGCAGCTACCCTGCAAGTTTGGAGCCTCTCCATCAAACCCCCTTTTCTCCAGCCCCTCATATACCCTATGAGTTTTTGCCATTGATTTCAATGGCCCATAGGGTACAATGGGGCTGAAACTGACATTCCCTTTCTGACGCAGTTCTGGTGATGTCAGGGGACATTGCATATTGAAATGAGTTATGCTAATGAGCTCCTGCACCTTTTTTTCTACGAAAGGACCCCTGTTTTTAGGTAAACAATGAGCCTTCTTCCCAGACTATGAAGCTCTAAAAAGTATCTATTGTAGCTAGGGTTGCCAGCCTCCAGGTGGGGCCTGGGGATCTCCTGCTTTTACAACTGATCCCCAGTTGACAGAGATCAGCTCCCCTGGAGAAAATGACTGCTTTGAAGGGTGGACTCTTATGGCATTGTACCATGCTGAGGCCCCTCCCCTCCCCCAAACCCCACCCTCTCCTGGCTCCACCCCCAAAGTTTCCAGGTATTTCCCAACCGAGACTTGGCAACCCTAATTGTAGCTGATGTAGGTACAATACAAACTGCTGTGTGTTCTGTGTTGTCCAGGTCCAGCCCAGTTACAATGGCACATTTTTCTGCTTAAGTGTTTGACATCCACTGGAGTTCTTTTTACCAATCATTTTCTTCGCACAGTGCTTTTACTTCAAGATAAATATCATTATACATGTATTATTACATACACAAAATAGTGTTTCTAATATCTTTGTTTCTATGATGCCCCTTCCTGTTCTCCACCCTTCCAGGTACCCTGGTGGGTCTTAGGTGGCCAGCAAAACTCCCTGATAAAACAAAATGTGATGCCTTCTTGTACTATATTTTTGCAGTTCTTTTAGCAATCCAGATTGCCAGTTGAATATGAAATGAAAAAGATAGGAAAATGTCTATAGAAAATGAATTTGTGAATATTACTGATGAAATGTTTATGTGCCTTTTGGGTGGGGCTAGTCAATTGAAGAAAATGAAGTTTACCTTCCCAACGATGAGCTCTGGACCTATGACATTGACAGTGGATTATGGTAAG
Source organism: Lepidodactylus listeri (assembly GCA_029233225.1). NCBI lineage: Eukaryota > Metazoa > Chordata > Lepidosauria > Squamata > Gekkonidae > Lepidodactylus > Lepidodactylus listeri. The sequence goes on along the minus strand of JARCFY010000011.1, from coordinate 99,273,042 downwards.
CCTCTTTAGATACAACTGATTTTTTTCCCAAAGTGTTTGTATTAAAAGCTTTAGAAGTTGTAGCAATTGCTTTTAAGAAGGAGAGCCTTTCTGGATCAGACAGGTGGTCCCATCTAGTCCAGCATGCTGTCTCTCACACAGAGGCCAACTTTACAGAAATGAGATGTTCCTTAGAGCATGTGTAGAATTCCTTGCAGTAACAAGAAGCCAAACGGGTCATTTCCCACGGACTCCGTTTCCCCTGAAGGCTGAAAATAGAAGACAAGGGAAAATCCCAAATGTCCAGTTATTTATGGTAAATGGAATTGGACCTAAACCAACCTCCTTTCTAAGAATGATAAACTTATTTCTCCAACCTCACTTGAATCCACATCTCTGATGGCAGAGGTTACTGTTACCAATCAGAGCCATATAAAATATAGTCCCACCTTTATCAAGCATCTGAGAATTGCTCTGAACTTCCATGACAAGTAGGTGATCTGGGCCAAACCGGGTTGTCCTTTGTCCAGAAGGGATTAAGTTTGCCAGGATGGTCCAATGTGGACTGGAAATAAATGGGTCATTCTAATGGCTCAGGATCCCAGACAGTCTAGGTGGAGCTCCTGCCTAATGGTTTCTGTCACAGACTCTGTCACCAGCTGCTCCAGTGCACAGTCATTTATGATGTCTAGAAACCTCATTTCTATGGTAAGCACAGATTTGCCCTGTCAATATGGGGGTAGCTGAAGTCACCCAGTATGACAATGTATTCCACTTTAGTTATTTCGCTCTCTATCTCAAGATCTGCCTCATGACTTTGATCAAGGGGTGATGGTATACCCCACTTTTAAGGCACCTGTAGTACCTATTATCTCCACACACAACAGTTGTGTCCCCATTTCCCAGATGCTTTCTAACATATTTGACTCTATGTCCTGTTTTAGATGCAGAATAACTCATCCCTCCATCTGTCTGGAGAGCTTATCTCCAGGAAAAACTGTGTTCTGTTGACTTTCTTTATTCATCCAGGTTTCTGAAATACCCACTGTATCTAAATTATCACTGAGCACCAATCACTCCAGCTCCCCTATCTTGATTTGGAGACTTCTAGCACTTCCATATAGTCAATTGTACTTCGTTTTCCTCTCTAAGGATCTCCACTTCCCTTGGTCCTTAGGCCTCCTCACACAGTCCTCCTTTACTGCCCAACTCTCATTCTCAAGATCTAGCCTATTCCAACCAATATTCTCCTGAGAGTTTACCACACCACCCCTATAGGATGAATTGTCCCAAATCAGGGGCTCCCTAGCTCCTGTTGACTTTCCCCTGGAATTAGCCAATCTGCTATCCTGGAGCAGGGGCAGACTGGGAAGAAAAAACAGGCTTGGAAACAGATTTGTTTCCTCTGATTATGGAGGTTCCCTTCAGTCACCATGGCTAGTAGCCAGTGAGAAACCTCTCCTCCATGAATCTGTCTAAACCCCTTTTAAAGTACACCAAACTTTATACCTTGAGCAATCATGCCCCCCCCCCCCCCCCAGTCTCCTCTTCTCCAAACTAAACATTCCCAAGTTCCTTAGCCTTTCCTTGTAGGTCTCAGACTCCAGACCCCTGATCATCCTCGTCACTCTCTTCTGTACCTTCTCAATGCCGAGCCTGAAAGAGCTGAGGATGTATTTAAAGAAAGGACCAGACTGTTTCCTCATGGAAGAACAGTCAGCTTCACTTTGACCTGTTGCTTGTAGATATGCCAAAATCCAGCCATTACAGTGGTTAGATTTAAGCCCTGCTGTTTACATTGAGGTCACTGGCAAAATTGGTTGGTATGCTTATTTAAAATAATTGTATCCACCTTTCCCCCTGGAAAAAATGTGGAGGGGGTGGTATGTAGACACACAAGCGTGCACTGTAAAATTTTGTGGTCAAACACAATAGCTTTGGGGCAGAACCTCCCTTTCATATTTTTGGCTATCCTGAAATCCAGGATCACATTAATTCCATCTGTCTAACTCCTAGTGCAGTACAATAAGAAGAAGTGAACTGGGAATTAGCTTGCTCCCAACTTCCATACAGACTTGGATACAGTACAGGATTCATCACCACACCCTGAAGACATTTTAGAAATCCTTTTATACGGCTACCTTTTTGCCCTCAGTTTGTTTTTATTGTGAACGTTATACCGTTAGTTGATAAATTAACCCGTGTGTTTCTGTTTCTCAAGAATCTGTTTTTCTTGACGGACACAACAGATATTGTAGGCATTGTTTTAATTTGTATTTGTGCAAGTTGTTTCTTTAACTTGTTAGTACATTTTCAGTGAATCAGATTCCGAAGCTATACATCCTTTAGGGTGATATTTATGCGCACCTACCTAGCTTTGACTCACAAAAGCTTATACGCTGGAAAATGTTGTCAGTCTTTAAGGATTTGCTGAAGTAATTACAGTTGTTTTCCCTTTCTCTCGGAGCAAGATTATGGGAGCTTTTGGGTTTGCTCAATTTCAGGTCAATGCATCTAATGGAAGGGGAGTTACCTCCCTCGATGTCTGGAAGCTGTGGCGCTTGCATCAATGGGAAGCTGTACCTCTTCGGTGGCTTTGATGACAAAGGATACAGCAATCGGGTACTAGGTCCCTTTAGTTTTCTGGACATATTGTAACAACCTACTGAGGATGAAATAACTCACTCATGAGACTTTAATTTGATTGAGAAATCTTAATAGTAAGGTATTGGTTTTACTTATCAAATAGTTGAGCTTCTTCTATCTATGATCTGCCTCATTTGTATTTTACTCTTCCTCGATAAAACTGAAGGCAGGGTATATGTTCTTGCTTCCCCATTTTACCCTACACCAACACCAGGGGCAGGGGCGTTTAGGCTGAGAGAGGGTGACTGAGAGAGAGAGCCAGTTTGGTGTAGTGGTTAGGAGTGCAGAAGAATCTGGGAGAACCGGGTTTGATTCCCCGCTCCTCTACATGCAGCTGCTGGTATGACCTTGGGTCACTTACATGTTCTCTCAGAGCTGTTCTCTCAAGAGCAATTCTCCAAAGAGCTCTCTCAGCCCCACCTACCTCACAGGGTGTCTGTTGTGGGGAGGGGAGGGGAAGGGAAAGGAGGTTGTAAGCTGCTCTGAGACTTCTTTGGGTTGTGAAGGGCAGGGTATAAATCCAGTCTCTTCTTCTTGACTGGCTTGAAGCCACCCACTGTGTTTTGATGCAGTATACAGATTGAACCTGGGTCTCTCAGGCTGTGGTCCACTTTAAGCATACACCACTTTAAGCATACACCAATTCAGGTGTCCCCAACTGCTTCAGCACATCTTGTGGGATCTTACATAAACTCCTCCTCTGTGTTGTATCACATTACTGCTTTTGAAAGTTCTCCAAATGACCATAATAGTTTGCTGTTGTGGGGGGGGGGTTGTTAAGTTAGGGAAATAACAAGCCCACAGCCACATTTCTTTGCCCTTGAATTGCAACCCACAGCACTGCAACTAGCTGCATTCATACCCATATAGATTTTTCGTCCAGTGTATTTGCCCGCTTCTCAAAATTAACTTTGTTGCTGGCAGGGGTGCTGTTGATGTGAGCGAATACAGTGTAAAAATGCTGTGAATGTTTCTGCAACCGTTCATGACAGGCTGTAGCAGTCATTGATTCCTATCAATGTTGTAGCCAAATGTATGGTTAAATGGCTTGCTTCTTAATTATGACTCCCAGGAATTAGGGCCACTGTTGTGAAATGCTGTGACCAGCAGCTGGTTACCAGCCACAGTTCAAACCAGGGTACTCGAGTATAAGGCAGCTTAGTCCCTGTTGTAATGAATAGATCTCATCCTCTGGGTATCTGCAGAGGGTGGATTCTGGTGCAAACTGATCTGGCACCTATCTCTGTCTGAGCTTTGGCCTTGAAACTGCAGTCAGCTCCACTTCACTTAGCCTGGACTGTGGTCAAAGGCATTTTCGTGACTGAGAAAGCTCACCTTGGCCTTAATTCAAAGGCAGCATGGCTCTAAATACAATATAAAGGCCCTCCATAATGAAAGCAGAATTCCCGCTAGTTATTGGCATTTGTAGGCTGGAGATCAGAACATTTAAGGGTTTTCTCTTTTTTAAAAAAAAATTAAGACGTGAGTATTACTGCTTGTCCTCTCTTGTCGCCACCGTTGCCAATTCGCGCTTAATTTTTCCTGGAATATTGCTCTGTGTTGAAAGTGTTCTAATTTCCTTTTAAGCTCTATTATGTTAATTTGCGAACAAGGAATGGAACCTATTTGTGGAAAAAAATCTCAGACTTTAATGGTCAGCCTCCTACACCACGTGACAAACTTGCCTGCTGGGTGTATAAAGACAGGTAATTGTCATGGGTGATTTCGCAAACGGGGAGGTGGCGTTAGCTGGTGGGCAAACCGACTGATTAGGCCTCTGGAGTTCTTAATTTTGTGTGTCTTCATGTCCTGGGTCAGTTCTCCTAATTTACCTGTGCTTCTCACTCATAAAATTGGACTCTTGCTGTCCTTAATTTGCACACAGGGCCCGGGGATGGCAACAGCAGCTAGTTTTATAGCTTTTGGTGATGTGAAAGCATTGTCAAATCCCTGTAATGTTCCCTGACTCATGGATGATTCAAGGCAGAATTTAATTTCCCCCCTACTGATTTCCTAAGAGCACTGGTGACATAACCAGTATTCAAGAAGCCCGCTGGAATGCAGACAGAACTAAAAGACCAACCGTGCAATCCTAAACGGCCCATAGACTTCAGTGGACTTTGAAGGGTCTAACTCTGCCTAGGATTGCACTTCAGTAGTCTGAATGGCAAAGAGTTAATCTCTCGTTTTGATTCTAATCTTTTCAGTCTGATATATTTTGGAGGTTATGGCTGCCGGAAGCAAAATGAGCTGAGTGACTGCTTTGATGTCCATGATGCATTTTGGGTAAGGGACGCCGTATTTTCAAATAGAAAGGACCCTTGTGTTTGCTGGAATATCACGGATGCTTTCATTCTTCACTTCTGTTTTTCTTTTTATGGTTCCTGATCTTTAGGAAGGGCAGATATACTGGGGATGGCACAACGATGTCCATGTCTTTGATACAAGTCTACAAACTTGGTATCAGCCAACAATTAAAGTAAGTGTCCTATTGAAATCTTGGTTAATTTCTTGCCATGGTCATGAAACTGCCCTTTTTTGACTGTTGTGTTTTATTTAACGGTCAGGTTGTCTTCCGTACGCAACCTTGCCTTTTCTTCTTTAGCTTCTTGAATTTGTATAACTGTTTGGAATTATTTTATATTCTTTTGTCTTTGCTTGCAGCACGGAGATCCACCTCAGCCTCGAGCGGCTCATTCGTGTGCCGTCCTGGGAAATAAGGGCTACGTCTTTGGAGGACGGGTTTTGGTTAGTCTTTTTAAAATTCAAGGCGTGATCGTTCCCAGTGTGAATGTAGCCAATCGGCATGGATGAATCTCTTCTCTTTCTCCTTCTCCTTTCTGGGGCACACGTGCATTAGAGCAATGTTCCTGTCTCCTGTTTATGTTTCCCTATCTATCAGATGCCAGGGTGGGAACTGAACCAGCTCCCTAACTGTCCATGCACAGTGCCTTACCCCCTGCATGACAGAGAGCCAGCCTGGTATAATGGTTATTGTCAGACTAGGCTCTTGGAGACTCAGGGTTGAATCCCCACTCTGCCATGGAAGCTTGCTGGGTGATCTTGGGCTAATCGACCCAGTTTGGTGTAGTGGTTAAGTGTGCAGACTCTAATCTGGGAGAACCGGGTTTGATTCCCCACTCCTCCACCTGCACCTGCTGGATGACCTTGGGCAAGCCATAGCTCTGGCACAGCTGCTCTTTTTCAAGAACAGCTTCTGTCAGAACTCTCTCAGCCCCACCTACCTCACAGGGTGTCTGTTGTGGGGAGGGGAAGGGAAAGGAGTTTGTAAGCTGCTCTGAGACTCCTTTAGGTAGTAAAGCGTGGGGTATAAATCCAATCTTTTCTTCTTCTATCCTACCTCGTAGGGTTGTTGTGAGGATAAATTGGAGGGGTGGAGACCAATGTAAGCTTCTTCGGGTCCTTGCTGGGGATAAAGGCAGGGTATAAATGCAGTGAATGAATGAATCAATCAATCCTAGGGCTAGCTGTTGTGTCCTGCATATAACAACCCCTCCTGCACTGTAGTTTCCATCCTTGTCTGAGATCATCTGTGATGGGTTCCAGCAAATGACCCAGAAGTCTAGTCTCGGGGCCTCAGGCCCTATAGAACCTGGGCTTGCAAGCTGCAAGTGTGGACTGTTTGTCAGTCCCGGACTGACCCTAGCTCTCCTGCAACCTTCTTCTGTTTAAACCAGCTTGACCAGCAGTCCTCAGAACTTGACTTTGCCTGCCTCAAATTACACCTCATTACTGGCTCTCTTAACCCCGAGCCTTGGACCACAACCAGATTCCTCCTGACATTGTCCTACCTAGGGCACCAGATAGGAACTTAATCGATCTCAAAGTAAATTTGAGGCCTGGCCCTGAGCTGGGGAAGCAGGAATGGATGGGAACAGGAAGGGCCCAACCTCTGAGTCATGGCTGGTACGTGTAGAGCACGGAGGGCAAAGAAGAGAGGAAGATGCTCCATTGGGCCCTACAGTGATTTCTTTGTGCATTTGCCACTGTTCTTGCCCAGGGAGGGACTATACCCTTCAGCAGTAGACATTTAAATCAGGATTTCATCTTAAGCAAATAAACTGAATTCTCCCTGGGACACAGGATGCCTTTAGAGAGCGGCTCTTCCCATAACATAGTTCATAGTCACTAATTAAGCCATGTGTAGGCGGGCTTATTTGTATGAGTTTGCCTTGTCACCTGAACACATGAAGCCACCTTATACTGAATCAGACCTTTCGATCCATCAAGGTCAGGAACTGTCTGACCCTTGAAACTAGAGATCGAACCTGCCAAGCAGATCGTCTACCACGGAACCATGGTCCCTCTCCAAATTGACACAAGGCCTCAGGCCTCTGTGGAAGAGAAGCTTCCTTGAGGACCTACAGACTTTCCACAGCCTTAGTCCCAGGATCAGGACACAACCTAACCTACCTCACAGGGTTGTTGTGAACACGTATGAAGCTGCCTTACATTGAATCAGACCATCTATCCATCCGGGTCAGTATTGTCTTCTCAGACTGGCAGAGGTTCTTCCAAGTCTCAGGCAGCGGTCTTTCTTACCATCTTCTGTCTGATCCTTTCCTCTGGAGATGCCGGGGATTGAAACTGCAACCTTCTGCATGCCAAGCAGATGTTCTGCCTCTGAGCCATGACTCCTCTCTTGACTCCCTGGAGAAGCACCATCTCATTATAAGCATATCGTTTTCCCATCTGCCAGACTGTTGTGCTGAAACCATTATTTTCCTTCAGTGTCGTTCTCACACACTCTTCTGTTTCTTTAAAAACAGCAAACAAGGATGAACGATTTACACTCTCTGAACTTGGATACCTGGGCTTGGTCAGGAAAGTACGTTTCCCCCCCCATATCATTTTCTTCTCTGGCTTCAGCATTTCTAATCCAATCCTGAACATTTGATGTGATTTTTACATTTCTGTTAGTGGGTTTGTGGTTATGAAATGACTCTCAGCTACACTTATAAATGGGCCGTGATGTGATGCAATTTTATTAGGGCAGTAAGCAACGAGCTGGCATAAAAGGAAACTTCCTTATATTGCCCTGAAATCTTAGTTTGACATCTCTTACAACTATTGTATCTATTGCTGTCTTTATAAGTATTCTCACTTTGAGAAAAAAGTGGTTTTAACTTTATTTATTTATTTATTTATTTATTTATTTAGATTTATATCCCGCCTGACCAACATAAGCGGCTCTAGGCGGCTCACAACATTAAAAACAGTACAAACAATATAAATTAGTACACTAAAATACAGTACAGTACAATTTCAATTGGCGGCAAATTACAAACCGAGGATATTTTAAAGGAAGAAACTCTCTTAACACACAAAAGCTTATATCCAGGATGAAAGACAGCATTTAATTCCTTGATGAGTTCTCATTCAGCACTTTTGCGTTGTGTATCCCCATTCCCCTTGCCCCTTTTCTGGAGGGAGGGTAGAACAGTTCTGGAACAGTATGCCCAGGAAGATTAAAACATTCCCCCCTCCATTCGTTTCTGAATGCTGTAGTCTCTTGTGTTAGATTTGTGTTCGTTTATTCTCTCACACTGGGACTGTTCCACTTGTCCAGTGTAGACAGTGGAACAGCATTGTTGGCATATCCAGTGTTAAGCTGGATGATGTGCAAGTGGATGAGCTCAAGGTGGTGTCACTGATTTTTTGGGTCTTGTATTGCTTTAGTGTATATGAGGACAACATTGTCGTCCCTGCCTGTTGCAAGGTTTGGTTCTTGGGTTTGTGTCTCTGGTTGGGTGGTCCATGGTTGCTGGTGAGAAGGGGGGAAAGGTCATTCAGTTCCCGCTGCCAGTCCCATGCCCTGACTCTCTGCCACGGCTTTTTGAGGGGCACAGGGGGCCGCGAGAGGAGAAGAAAGATGAGAAAGACTCAGCGCAGATAACCGAAGCTCAGTTCTAACCCCCGGACCAATGTTTAAATCCCCCTTTGAAACCATTTAAGCCCAGTGGCTGACGCCACATCTTGAGGCGACATATTCTGTAAATTAATTCTGTGTTCTCTGAAAAAGTAATTCATTTTGCCCATCCTGTATCTTCTGCCAGTCAGTTTCATAGGCTTATGAATGAGAGTAATAATTTCTGAACACCATGCATACTGAATCATCCTAGTTGCCCTCTGTAGAAGATGATCCTTTGGTCATTTGCTTGCTCTTCCTGTACCATTTCCAGTTCCAAAGCATTGTTTTTGAGATAGGGCAATGAGAACTGAATGTAGCTGCCCCACAGATTTATATATCGTATTTTTCGCTCCATAAGACGCACCTGATCATAAGACGCACCTTGTTTTTAGAGGAGGAAAACAGGAAAAAATGAAACAGAAAGAAAGAAAGAGAGAGAGAGATAAAGGAAGGAAGGAGGAGGAGAGAGAAAGAGAAAGGAAGAAAGAAAGGTGGGGACAGAGAGAGAGACAGAAAGACAGACAGACAGACAGACAGACAGAAAAAAGGAAAGGAAGGAAGGAAGAGAAAGGAAAGAAGAGAGATGTCGGCATGCCATGCAAAGCCAGGCCTTTCTGTGCAAAGTAGCCACGGAGCTTAATCTGTGGGCGGGGCTTTCTGCTGCTGGCTGTCTTAAAGGGGAAAAGCACTTAAAGGGAAAGAGTACTTAGCCTGGTGGGTTTTTTCCTGCCGTTTCCCTTTTAAGTCTTAACAGCTCAGGCCCAGCAGGGAGGGGCAGGGAAGGCTGGGATGCCAGCCTGAATGGCATTCCCCTGCGTTCCTGCTGAAGAAAGAGCCCTGTTACAGGTAAGAAAAGCTCCATATTCGCTCCATAAGATGCACACACTTTAAGATGGAGCGAAAAATACGGTAAATTCATTTCCATACTGGCTGTCTTGTTTGCAGTCCCTTAGCCAAGAAGAAACTTCCAGAGAGTTCCACTGAGATGTACAAGTTTGTGAAGAAAGTAAATCATTGTAAGCAAATTACCTGATTCACAATAACCTTCAGAAAATAGTTGCCTCCTGCAAACGTGGTAAACTCCCACCCCCCAAAGTATTTTGTTTGCTTCTTTTATGATGCACGCCTTCCGTATTTTGGTTCCTTCCCTACCTAGAATTTGTACAAATGGTGAAAAACCAGGAGAGCGATCATGGCATACTTTAACGCCTATAGCAGATGATAAACTGTTTCTGTTTGGCGGGCTGAGTTCAGACAATGCACCTCTAAGTGAGTATGTTTCCCAAAATCTATTGAGTTTGTTAGACAAATAGTGGTACAATTTAATTGGTGTAACTAGTGAATTAAAATAATGACTGTCTCCCTGATGAATATGTAGAGTGTGGGCTTGCCATTCCCCCACCGATGGAGGATCCCCTGCCCCCTGCAGGCACATCCCGACCATCGCTTGGCTGGCCAGCAAGGGGGTAATGGCAGGAAACGGGGGGATGCGGTTAGCATCCTGACGTGCTGATGTTACTCCCCATGCTGTGGCTTAACCATAGTTTTGCCTGAATGCCAGAGTGTCCCTGGTGTTCCCTGGCGACGCGCTGACATCATTTCTGGGCTCATGGGGAGTGATGTGGGTGTGTTACCAGCAATGCCATGATGTCACCATCGAGGGCCCCCCCCACCGGCACGTGCCCCCACCAGTTGCCAGGCAGCAGTGACGAAAATTCTTGGAGACCCTGTGGCCATCCTGGCCCCCTCATCCCTGCACCAAAGTTAACAGAAGCAACACTTACAGGCGCCTTTTCCTTCCGCTGTTTATCCACCTCTAACAGATCGTACTTGTAAAGTGAAACTTGTAGGTTTACCTTTGCAGCAATGAAAGCGCAGGCAACTAAAGCTACAACCAGTTCCAAAATACTGATTATAAAAACAAGCCCAGTCTTTATTTTTGCAAATTCACAAGCTTGGTCTTTTTTAAAGGTAACACGCCAGCACCCACACCAACTCTGGGAAATGCACACTTGCAGAAGAAGGCTTTATACGTTTCCCCAGCTTCCTGCCCCCTTCCTCAGATCAGTTATCATTTTCCTTCCCAAATGGGCCAGCCCTGAATCCCGAATTTCTCCTGTGAACTCCAGGCAGGAAGGGAAGTTCTAGTCCCTCCTCCCCATGACCAGAAATTCTCCACCAAGCACAGGGTCTCTTTGAAGGAATCCAAATGCCAAAGGAGCCGTGAGAGCCTAGAAAGGCCACAGAGGCCTGCAAACTTGGTAGAATAGGGGAAGTCTTCATGTTTCTGAGCCCATAGTGAACTACTTGTGATATTGAAAAGCATTTCAAAAGCAGGTTGTGATGCCATGGAAGCCCCAAAGGGTCAAACCTTCTGTGCCTCCTCGGGAGTGAGCCGAAGTGGTTCACTCAGTCATTGTCAAGGTTGCCCCGTGTTTTCACATTAAATATTTATTTGCTGGTGTTACATTCAACACAAAATTGGCTGTGTTAGGCAGTCATTTATTATCAGTGGAAGTGTTATTATAAAAATAACATCAATCTGTACATCTTTCTTTGCAGGCGACGGCTGGATTTATAGCGTGTCCCCAAATGAATGGCAACAGCTTGCCTATTTACCGAAGAGCAGACCGAGGTATCTTCAGCTAGTCCACACTTGTTGGGACTGAGATAAGTAGGAATCGATTGTTATGTCAGACTCAAAATCATTGCATTCTCAAAATATTTGCTGGCATGTTAATCTTTGTATTTTAAATAAATACATCAATTACACATTGTGTTTTCCAGCTGATACCAAAGAGGTGATCAGTCAAGTGACTGTGAAGTTTAAATAATGTCTGACTCAGTCAATATGCAGTTAACTGACACCAGAATGCTCAGTTTACCAACTGCTGCCCTTACCCTGCACACAGCCTTCTGTTTTTGCCCTAACTGTATTTATTTGGAAGAACGTGCATTGATTTTAGTGGAAGTTGTTTCCTGGCACACACAGTCAAAACTGCAGTTCGAAAGATTGGCTTGAATGAACTTCTGTCTTCAGAGAAACACTGGGTGGTATGGGAGAGAGGTTGCTTGGAACATAATGCTTGAAGAGCCAGTTTGGTGTAGTGGTTGAGTGAGCGGACTCTAATCTGGGAGAACCAGACTTGATTCCCCACTTCTTCACTTGCAGCTGCTGGATGACCTTGGGCAAGCCATAGTTCTGTCAGAGCTGTTCTCTCAGCCCCACCTACCTCACAGGGTGTCTGTTGTGGGGAGGGGAAGGGACAGGAGTTTGTAAGCCGCTCTGAGACTCCAAGTGAAGGGTGGGGTATAAATCCAATCTCTTCCTCCTCCTCCTCCTCTTCCTCCTCCTCCTTCTTCCCCAACATCCAGTGCAGAGTGACCAAATTTCATGGCTATTAACCTACACAAACCTGGAAAATAACTGAACAGTTGAGACCTATTTATGTGTTTACAGCCAGTGAATACATGAAGCTCCTGTTCTGTCATAACTCTGTGTGGTCTACCCTAACTGGAAGCTCCTCTTCAGGGGCTTTCCTGGTACCTTCTTCACAAGATGCTTTAACTGGAAATGTTGGGGATTAAAACTGGGACTTTCTGCATACTTAACAACTGCTCTACCCCCTAGTTCTTCAGCAAATGTTCCATCTGTCTATGGACAGAGGGATGCAGTCTTGCTCTCCCAGCATCCACCGCTTCTGCACGTACCAACTAGGCCAATGTAACTGCTAGATCAAGTTGCCCTTCTGCTTCGAAGCCTGAAGCAGATACATATAATGCATTAGACAGGCTACAGGACAGCACGCTGGTGCTACTATTTGTTTCATTTTGTAGATCTTTTTCCTTCAGTATAATTTGATAGCAGGTCAGCTGGAAGTCACATGAACTTTTCCCTTGATCCTCAGCCCTCTCTGCTTTGCATAGTATAAGCATCAGACCTAGGGCAGTCTCCCTTCACAATCAACTCAATGGAGCTGGGCTGAGGCCACTCAAGCCAGAGTAGAGGAAATATGCCGAGGTCCTTGTCAGCAGTTAATCCCACCCTTGCAAGGTTCAGCCCCTGAAGAGCCCGGGGACAAGCCTGGCCCACTGAGAAATGACAGGTTTTCCTGCAGTTGCCGAAATGATCAGGGGTGGGCGGGAGCGACAGGCAGTTTCCGGGATGGGCTGTCCTCTTATGTAAAAGTAGTTGCTGACCAGAGGCTTAGGGGGACTGGCAGGCACGAAGACCCTCTTGTCCGAAAGAGGTCTGGCTCTACTGAAGTAAAAATGTGCTCCTGTTATTTGCAGTCTCTGTGGAATGGGCTGAGTCCAGAGAAAGTCGGCCTCTAGTGGTTTGTTTGAAGTTACTGTATTTAATAATACAGCTGCTTAAGACTAGGACTCTAAGCAGGCTAACTCTTCAAGAGCTTCCACCCAGATTGGTGTGCGTAGGGCTGAGTCCCACAGGCATGCATATCACTGGGCATTTTCAGTTCAAGCAGACTTTACAAGCCCAGTAGGCAGCGCAAGAGGGAGACCCTGGAGGCTCACACCCTCTCCAATGCAAAGGCCCTGCTTCATCCTTTCTGTTTCCAGAGCAAACCATGATTAGCTTTAACGATGAAGCCTTGGCTTGCTGCAAAAATGCGGGGAGGAATGGGGAAGGGGGGCAGGATGGTGAGTGACAAGGGGAGGAGGAGTTCCAAACCTCCTAACCACCATTAAGGGACTGGGAACCTTTTGTCTGCTTGCTGTCACCCGTTCCCACTCTGGTTTGCTACTGAATGTGTGAACGGCATCCATTAAAAGGTGTTGTCTCTGGGGCTATGTCAGTCATTTGGACACCTTGTTCATGGCATTAACCAGTCATGACTAGTTCAGGTCATCACTTTAGATCACAGGTAACAAGCAGGTAATCAGGTGTGAACTCACTCTGCATGCAAGAGTGTTTTTCTGAGTGTCTGGCTTTTTCTGGGCTGGGCCCATACCTCTGCCTTCCAGGTAGCACAGAAACAATCCCATTGTCTGCAGGAATATGAACTGTCATCCCCAAGATAACACTGTTGCAAAAATAACTGATCTTTCAACTATATGTGGATGTACAAAACTGCCCCGTGCGGAGTCAGAATTTGGGGCCACCTTACCCAGTACCGCCTGCCCTGGTTGTCAGTGCCTGTCTGGGATCTTTCCCAGCAGCTACTCCCTGAGATACTATTTTTTGGACAGGGGAGGTCAGAGGTTGAACCTGGGACCTTCTTCTCCAACCCAGGATCTCTGTCTCTGAGTCATTGCATCAAATGCACTGTGTAGTTCCAAGATTTGAATTATGACAACTAATTTCAGATGGAGGGTCTGTTTTTTTTTAAAAAAAGATAACGTTAATGTAGCTGATGTGTGATGTAAATAATATGCTTTATTAGAATGTCTAGGTGCTAAGTTAGAGCAGCTGTGAGAGGACATAAACTCTATCAGTCTGTAGAAAGAAAGCCTCAGGTTTGCAGCTAGGAGGTCCACAGAGTCAAGGCAGTGTTCTTCGATGTTCCAGTCCAGGCCAGAGTTTCCCTAATGCACATAAGGCAGAGGCAGACCTATCAACAGGTATGAGGAAGAGCACAGGTGGGATACAGTTTAGTGTAAGGAGATCCGTGAATAATTGCTGAAATGAATGAAGTGAGAACCATTGAGTAGTCATGCACATTATTTTTGCAGTAGTTAAATAAACAAAAGGGACGAATCCTGTTAACCTCTGCAAATTATACTTGGCTGATTCATTCTAAAAAGATTGATTTGATAAATGAAGGTTCACCTGACAACTATTGGTACAAATTGGTTTGATCGACAATGGACTTGTATTGATGCATACCCATTTGTTTATTTCGCATTAGCTTGTGTAAAAAGGGGTCTTAACATAAGAACATAAAAGAAGCCATGCTGGATCAGGCCAATGGCCCATCCAGTCAAACATTCTGTGTTATACAGTGGCCAAAACCCAGATGCCACCAGGAGGCCCACCAGCAGGGCCAGAACTCCAGAAGCCCTCCCACTGTTGCCCCCCAAGCACCAAGAATACAGAGCATTACTGCCCCAGACATAACATCAGAGAAGCCATGTTGGATCAGGCCAGTGGCCCATCTAGTCCAACACTGTGTCACAGTGGCCAAAACTCCAGTGCTATCGGGAGGTCCAGCAGAGCGGCCAAAACTCCAGAAGCTCTCCCACTGTTGCCCCCCCCCCCCAAACACCATCACTGCCCCAGACAGAGTGTTCCATCTTTACCTTGAGGCTAATAGCCACTGATGCACCTCTGCTCCATATGTTTATCCAGGTCCCTCATAAGAACACAAGAGAAGCCATGCTGGATCAGGCCAGTAGCCCATCCAGTCCAACAGTAGCCAAAACCCAGGTGCCCTCAGGAGGCCCACCAGAGGAGCCAGAACTCCAGAAGCCCCCCTACAGGCACCAGGAATAGAGAGCATCACTGCCCCAGATAGAGTGTTCCATCCATACCTTATGCCTACTAGCCACTGATGGACCTCTGCTCCATATATTTATCCAGTCCCCCTCTTGAAGCTATCCACGCTTATAGCCACCACCGCTTCCTGTGGCAGTGAATTCCATGTGTCAATCACTCTTTGGGTGAAGGAGAACTTCCTTTTATCTGTTCTAAGCCTACTGCCCATTAATTTCCTTGAGTGCCCACGAGTTCTTGCATTTTGAGGAAGGGAGAAAAGGACTTCTTTCCCTACCTTCTCTGTTGCATGCATAATTTTGTTAACCTCTATTATGTCACCCCTCAATCACCCCTCAGTTGTCAAAGCTCTTATCTTGAGCATGATGTTGGGAATAGTTAACATGCGGGGGGTGGGGGGACAAACTCTTTGAGGGTGCGTAAGAGGGATGAGGGGAAAGAGGGACTGACTGATTCCAGCCTCAAAAGAGCGGGGCTAGGTAAGCCCCCCACTCTGTCCTTGTGGAAAGCTGGGATGTGAGCAAAACCAGTGAGCTTTTTTGGTATTTTTCCCTTGAGAGTGTTCTACCCTCTCTCTCTCCTTGCCTGAGTCGTTTGATCTTAGCCGGCAGCCGTGCATCTGACCTGTGGCGTGTTTGGGCACGGTGCCCGAGTCTGAGCGGGTCTGACACTTGCTCACGTGGCTGGCAGAGTAAGGGACGGGCGTGCTGTGAAGTCTGCCTGACCTACTTCCCCTCGGGAAGAGGAAGGGACGGAAGGAAAGGTCCTATCCTTTACCAGAGATATTCTGTCTGCGTTCAGTTACACACTGTAGGCGAGAGCCAGACTCTCCAAGAACTCCCTGGCTCTTGCTCTAAGTGCTTTTGAACGAAGGCCAAGATCTATAAGAAACAAAGCATCCCATTCAGAGGGCCTGTTCTGAAATGGGTCTCAATGCCTCCTTCAAGGGGCTGAACTCTGTAGGCATTTGATGCCGAGCAACTCAAGTACAATACTGAGGGACCACTCGTCCATTAGCGCAGATCAGTTAATACTTGAATGGGAGGGCCTTGAGATAACCAGGGTACTCAACACTTCTCACAGATGACGTTTTAAATGGCACTCCCTGAAGATTAATTTTAACCGAGTCCGCCAGACCAAACAGCCTGGTTGTTTTGTTCCCATTTAAACCTATCATATTGCTCCAAAGTCTTATTGTTGCAGGTATCCCTTTAAGAATTGGAACGTATGCAAAGGTTTTAATATTTATAACTTCAGTTTGTCAAAAAAAAAATTAGTTATCTTGACAAAAATGTAAGTTGGTAAGTAGTAGGAAACTAGTGAGAGTGCGAATTCTTAGTTCACAGCCAGTGTATAATTTAAAATATTTATCACATTTGGGGGAACGTTCATTCTCTTGTTGCGAAAGCAGCATTCAAGTAGATCTAGTACTATATATTGAAAATTAAGGGGAAAGTCCAACAAAATGAGAAATCGTGATAATATTTATGTAAAATCTACAATTATTTAGGAACTTAAAGTGTATCTGTAATATTTTTTAGGTTGTGGCATACAGCCTGTCTCGGAAAAGAGGGTGAAGTGATGGTCTTTGGAGGAAGTAAAGATGACCTGCATTTCCTGGACACAGTCAGTAAATTTAATGTTTGTAAAACAATATTAACTTTTAACTCTAATTTTAAATGTTTTTTTTTAATTTTTATGGCAGAGGATTTAAGTAGACAAAATTATTTTTGATCAGTTTTGATACTAACAGCACCTCAAAACCTGGAGACACGGAAAGAGAATTCTTCTTCCCTTTGCTTCTTTGTTCGGGTTGCTGTGTTCATTTTTATTTCTGAATGACTGATAAAACTAATTTTTGTACACACAGCACACATGCGCTGTGACTTCAGCATGTAGCTTATCCCAAGCCATCCCAAGTCTCTGGATCATTGAGGTGGCTCCGTTCAACTTTTCCTTCACAAAGAGCGTTAAATCTACTTGCTGAATGACGGCTGCATCCACGTAATCAAAACACGCATGCTGTTGACTGTGCACACACATTGGGAAGTAGGGTTGCCAACTCTGGGCTGGGAAACACCTGGAGATTTTGGGAGTGGAGCCTGGGAAAGGTGGGGTGTGGGGAGGGGAGGGACCTCCTTGGAATATAGTGTCTGTAGATTCCACCCTCCAAGGCAGCCATTTTCTCCAGGGAAACTGCTCTCTCTCGCTCAAGGATCAGTCGTAATAGTGGGAGATATCCAGGCAGCACCTGGAGGTTGGCAACCCTGGTGGAAAGCCTCAACCAACAGACTTTTCAGGACATGCAACAAAATCTGTGGATGGACTGACTTCCATGCTTTTCCCGACATGGAATGATCTCTGTGTGGAAAAGTGTTATGTGTAGCGCGGTGGGGCAATGCCAAGGAAGCATCTTTGCTTCTCCTAAAACTTTTTTGAGCAGATTTGAATGGAACTTGAGTCATTTGCAGTGTAATCCTGAACAGAGATGTGCCTTTCTGAGCTGGCTGAAGTCAGTGGGCTTTGGAGGGTATGACTTTGCTTGGGATTGCTCTGTTACCTACAGATGAAAAAAACCCACCTTTCTTCAATGAGTCATTCAGTTGTGGTCCCTCTATAACTGGAAGGCACTGCTGCTCCCCCCCCCCCTTCACCAGTTCCCTTTTCCCACTGCGGATTCTCACGTTGCCCTGTACCCCTTTCAAAGGGTCTATCAATCCCCTGGAGCCCCTTTGTGGGTAGCACAGCAGGGAAAGCAGGAAAGATTTGTTCTGCAACTGGTACCCCGTTTGCTATCCTTAGCATCTGGATCCAGTCCTCCGTCTAGCATGGTTGGTTCACACTTGTTTTGTTCTTGCTTAGGGACATTGCAGTGATTTATTGATTTTCCAGACCCAGCCCTACTCGCTTCTCAGGTGAGTTGAGAAAGATTCTGTGTCCTTGCACGTCCCCCAAGTTGAGCTTGGCTGGCCTTGGGGGTGCTCTGGCATTTGTGCGCTAATTTGCCATCGTTCACTGATCTTACCGGCTGCCTTGATACAAACTCAGCTTTTATTTCTGCATCTTGGCTCTGACTGTCCCTTCCTGACGGCTGCCCCTCCCTGCCTTCCTGTATGTAGGACTTGAGGAAATTCTGTTTCACTGTATCTGAGGAAATGTGTGTTCACACGAAAGCTTATACCTTGAATAAAACTTTGTTGGTCTTAAAAGTGCCCCTGGACTCAAACTTTGTTCTGCTGCTTCAGACCAACCTGAATCTACCCACCTGAAACTTATTTGTTTATTAAATTTCTACCCTGCCCTTGCCACCGTGGCAGGCTCTTACTCAAGCAGTGCAACTCTATGCATGGACTCTTAGAAGTAAATCCTGTTCAGTTCAATGGGACTTGCTTCCTAGGAAGTATAATTGAGGATTGTAGCCAAAAATACCCTAGTGAGTTTGTAGTTGACAGGAAAGGCTGGCCATGGGCATTATTATGGAGTGGGCATTGACAGGTCTGTATTGTTGTTACAATAATTTGCTCCTATATACATGGAGGTTTTAGCCCACAAAACTAATCCTGGCAAATTTCTTCCAGGCTTTGCCTTGACTGCATTGCTAAAAATGCCATCCTCTTGGAGAATCAAATATCCTGGTTACCATCCAAACTGCTTGAGCAAGCTATGGATAAAATCACTTATTGGGCAGCAGTCAGCCATCGCCAAGAAAGAAAAGCTGAAACAGAAGGACAGGAGCAGAATGACTTCGCCTAGCCACTTCTTGTGGGGAGCTACGGAGTGCAGCACAGACCATTGTTGGAGAGCTTTTAGAAGTGTTACCAGCCAGCTGTTTAATGGGCTGAATTTTCCAAGGTTAACTCCGGATGGGATACTTAGAAATATTCTCTTATTTCTTGGTACCTGAGCACCAGTTAGAGTTATACTGCCTCCGTGGGTTCTGAAGTTAATAATGGCTTTCTTGGGCGCCCTGGGCCAATTCATAAAGAGTACAAGCACTAGTTCCACTTAAAACTTAAGGGGGGCATAAGGTTTCAGAGGATCATATCTGGTTGCATTTCTGAATAGTGCCTCATGTTTGCCATTGCCTGGAAAAGGGAATTCATATACACAGTCTAAAAATAGTATTCTTTGATTGGAGAATGCTATGAAGAGCTTAGCTGAGCTTATAACACCATTCTGTAAAACAACCACAGATAAATGACTGTGCAAACGTCCGTTATCTTTCAAGTGTTGCACTCCGTTAAGTATTTTTCATCTGCTAAGTCAAAGCACTTGCACTGAGCCTTGGTTTCCCCCCCTGTAATTAATCACAGTTTCAAAAATGTTTCACATACCGCACTTTGGACGTGTAAAGTTTGTATTTAACATTGTTGAAAATATTTTGCTTATTTATTGTAAAAAAAAATTGTTTATAGAAATACTATTTTCTTATCTCTTTTCAGGTATTTAGTTAATAGTCATTAAAAGATGGTGTGCATTTGAATAGAACGGTGGTACTCAATAGTGTGAGAAAGGAAAACCTTGTTTTTGTCTGAGCTGCTCTTTTGAGTCTCCTCAAAGATGGTTACAGTGACTGGCCGTCCGTGGACTTTGCAATATCACAGTTTTCCCAGAACGTTAGAAGGTCTTCATTCTGTATACAGAAGTTCTGTTATACCTCAGCTTCCCAGTTAAGCCTTATATTTCTGAGCAGTCAGTTTGTACTTGGCGGCGGGGCGGGGTGGGGGGTGTTCTGAGGAAGAGAGAGTGCACATCCTTTGCCTCCTTGCTTGAGTCATAAATTGAAAAGGGGATTATGGATCTTTTTCCGGCAGTTGACTAAGGCACATCAAATAAGGGGCTACATCACACGCTTTTGATTCTGAAGTTCACGTGAGCGATTTAACATTCTTCATCTCACAAGGTCTCAGATACTTTAAACACAAAAATAGGCTGAGGGATTTTAGTGGGGTTATTAACTGGTGGAGGGGGGCTAATCCCACCCCCAATCCTCCTGTCTCCAGACTCCCTCCTTGGTAAACTACTGTACTTGGAAATGGAACACCAAATTTCCCCCCTCCTGTGCCTTTGACGGCTGTGTTTCACCCAGAAACTTGGCAGCAGATGCAATGGGGAGAAGGTTCCCCCTGCTGAACATCTGGTTGTCATGCAGCTTATTAACATCCTGCTTCGTAATCCTTGGGAGCCTCTCTCTACACACTTTGCCTCCACCTTCCTTTTTCCTTTTTATATTTGGAGTTCTCTCTCATTCGCGCATTCGGCTTCCCTGTAGGACACTCGGGGCTACTTCCGATATTAAGAACGACTCCCTGGTCTGCATCTGCACAGCCTTCCCAAACAAGACGCTCAGCTCTGTGTCAGGAAACCCATTTTTTTTTTAAGGATGCTCCAGGTAGTGTGGGGGGCAGACAATGCAGGTGGGGACCACAGTGTGAGGGGGAGGGAGGGTTAAATACCCCCCTCGCATTGTTTTCCTACTCTAAAATTGCCCCAGGAAGCTGCCATTGTCTCAGTGGGACAAATGGTGGCTCTCTGAAACCATTTGAAATTGGGAAAAACTGCTGGAGGGCGGCTTAACCTCCATATTCCTGCTTCAAACCCAGTCCCCACATGCCTTGTAAGTGGCTTTCTAAAATGCAGGGAACTCCAGACACAAACCATAAAAGTGCAGTTGCCCAAGAAGACAGTTCACACAAGCTCTCGTGAAACTAACAGGAGCTGTGCAGAAACCCAGGAGTTTCCCGGAAGAACTCTTATCGTGAACCCAATATTAGTTCTTTCCCCAGTGGGTTGTGCCAAGTATTTAGAAGTAATGGAAATAATGTGGTTAGAAGTGGCTTGACAATTCTACCAGTGTCCAGTAAGACATAATGACAGAGCTCCTGGAAATGCTGCCTCAAGGTGAAACACCAGGGAAATTCGACACAGTCTTTCAGTAGCAGCATCCTGTGATGATTATTGGAGCCAGCAAACATCTGATGAGGGAAGTATCTCTAACATTTCTCATTTTGAAAATGTCTTTGGAGCCAGGTCCAGATAATATCAAACGGGCCTCTGTATCAACTTATGTTTTCATTAACATTTTATAACGCCTATGAAAGGAAAGCCAATTAATGCTTTTCTCCCTTTGCGATACAGAAATAAAAACATGGAGATCTGATCGTTTGTCTTGTACATGTCTCAATTGAGTACTGAAAATACTTGATCCTTGTATGTGCTGTTTTTTAAATAGATGCCTAGAATCCTGGAAAAAAGTCTGTAGAACTGCAGGTCTAATTTCTAAACACAAGGGAGGCGTTTAAAAGCGTCACTGAAGAACCACAGATATTTTACTCATGGGTATAAATCCAGTCTCCTCTTCTTCATGACATCAGCAAAGGTGAGGGGGGATTTGAGATCTGATATCTCTGTGACCTATATTTTCACAATAGGGACAACAATAAAGAGAGAGGAGAGAAGTAGGCAGCAAGGTATGACATTAGAGGAACCTGTCTCCACATGGCTGGGAGAGGAAGAAAGTCTCCCCTAACATGAAGCAGCTTCTTACAAGAGCACAATATCTACCCATGAATTGTAGGACCTTGTATGCAAATACAAGACCCTGATTAATATTTCTTTTGTTGTCTTTTTTCAACTGAAGAGAGAAACTGTGTTCCTGACATGTAGCAGTTTTGGGTATCTTTCCATGCCCCCCCCCCCAAACTGCCAAAGAACATACAAAAGTGGTCAGCCTCTACCTGTTTCCAGGAATGTCCTGTGGGAAGAAGAAAGAAGAAATTCTTCCCAGGGTATGCCAGCGACCCATATGAGGAGCTGCCTTTACAGTGAGCCCAGGCACTCAGTGTTTGGACAGGGTGGGATTTAAAATGGTGGGCCAGTCAAAGCTGACAAGCCAGTTGCTAGTGGTTATTGTGAGTCTTGTATAGAGAAGGAAGGAGAGCAAGATTGCAGTTTTACTCATGTGCCCTAGAAAATTTTCCACTGCATTTAAAACAGCCTGGGAAAATCAAACAGAGGTCTTGGATAGGAAACCATTATCTTTTGAATATGAGAGGAAGAAGAGGAGATTAGATTTATACCCTGCCCTTCACTACCCAAAGGAGTCTCAGAGCAGCTTACAAACTCCTTTCCCCTCCCCTCCCCTCCCCACAACAGACAACAGGTAGGTGGGGCTGAGAGACCTCTTTCAAGGACTGCCTTTGAGGGAACAGCTCTGAGAGAACTATGGCTTGCCCAAGGTCATCCAGCAGCTGCAAGTGGAGGCGTTGGGACTCAAACCAGCCTCTGACACTGGGCCTCCTAGCTCCTGCCCCCTAGCATTGATGCTGGCAAGCCTAGCATGGCTCCAGGCCTCTGTCAGGCGTGCTGTGACTCAAAGCTCCTTCACCCTCATAGCTGATGCCAGTGACCCCAGCACAGTTCCTGGCCTCACCCACAGTGGCTCCCGCCCACACATCACTGCTGAGATCCCAACAGAGAGCATAAGAACATGAGAGAAGCCAGTGTCGGATCAGGCCAGTGGCTCATCCAGTCCAACACTGTTACACAGTGGCCAAAAACACCAAG
Source organism: Lepidodactylus listeri (assembly GCA_029233225.1). Taxonomy (NCBI): domain Eukaryota; kingdom Metazoa; phylum Chordata; class Lepidosauria; order Squamata; family Gekkonidae; genus Lepidodactylus; species Lepidodactylus listeri. The sequence continues at coordinate 99,250,465 of JARCFY010000011.1, read as the reverse complement.
GGCCATCAGGAGGTCCAGCAGTGGGGCCAGGACACTGAGGTAGGTTTGTTATCTGCACAAGCACAAATAATGCTTTTTTGGGGGGGGGGGACTTAAACCCCTACCCAATGTAATTTTTTTTTTAGTTTTCAGACTTTTCTGAAGTTTACAGAAGAGTCTAAAAACTTTAAAAATAAAAAACCACCCTAAAACTAAAAGAAGATGGATGCTCCATATCCAATTCTCTTGCAGAATAACCCTGCGACTGGGAAAAACGGATCAATTGTGCCTGTAAAGACAGCAAATACCAGAGGTCAGGAACTGAGGGGTGGGCCTGCAGGTGGCAGGTGTCCTCTTATGGGTCTTCAGACTGCATTGTTCTCTTCAACGGTGAGAAAAACTTGAACCAGATTTTGAGACTTTTGTTGGATTGAGTGAAACATAACTGCTTAGCAACCAGGTATAACCAGCAAAAATAATTAGGATCACAGGGCTGAAATAACAAAGAACACATGCAAACAGAAACCTAAAAGTGATGTCTGGTAGAAGAAAAGGGCAGTGAAACCACTTCATATTCCACATTTTAAATGAATACCTGTAAGTCCCAGAAATGAGTCTCTGATACAAAAACTTATTTATATATTTTATTTACATTATTTATATTCTATATAATGGAGACAGGTCAAGATGGGTAGCCGTGTTAGTCTGTCTGTAGCAGAAGAAAAGAGCAAAAGCCCAGTAGCAGCTCTGGTGGAAAGGAGCTTTTGTGAATCACCACTCACTTCTTCAGAAAACAGATATCAACATTCAGTAAGCAGTGCAATAGATTAGGGCTGCAGAACCAACCAGAAATAAAAAAACAGCACTGAAGCAAAGCAAATTCTTACCATGACACTTTAAATGAAACAAAAGTACACAGAAGGAGCCAACTTAGAGCAAACAATACACTTGTTGTATTGCCCAAGAGACCTAATAAATTATACAGGTAACTTTGTGAAGTGTTTTAGCCAGCAGGTGGAATTGGGATTGATTGATTATTCGCCATCTGATGACTGAAATGTTTTATTAATGCTACAGCTGGTTTTATCTAGTCTTTGTTTTATAGCTTTTGTACATTATATTCTGTGAAACAGTGTTACCCGATTATCTGCATATAAAACCCTTCTTGAATAATTCAGCTTTTCATAGCCTAGGCTGGAATACATTTTGTCAGTCTTGTAATGTTCTGATACAACTAATATTCTGATGCAACTGAATGTTCCAATGCAAAAGCGCACACACAACAAAAACCATGCCTCTGGATCACCCCTAGGCTTGCCATCCTCCAGATGGGGCCTGGGGATCTCCCGCTTTTACACCTGATCTCCAGCTGACAGAGATCAGCTCCCCTGGAGCTTTGCCTTTGAAGGGTGGACTCTATGGCATTGTACCATGCTGAGGCCCCTCTCCTCCCCAAACCCCACCTTCTCCTGGCTCCACCCCCAAAGTCCCCAGGTATTTTCCAACCTGGACTTGGCAACCCTAATCACCCCCCAGTTCATTTCTACATTAAATTCGACATTTGCCTTTTCCAGGCGCGGGCCATGCCCAGCAACTTTAAAAACAAAGAAAACAGAAGGGGGAAGAACTCCCTCCAGCCGCCCCCTTCAAAAGACGCACCACTCCTAAACAACCGAGTTGCGGCAGACAGCACGCTTCCCCCAGGCTCCCCAGGAGGCGGGACTTCCGCCCTGAAAACAAGGGCGAGCCGGATATCCGGCCGGCGGCGGATGTTGACAGTTGAGAGGCTCGGCTAAGGTGAGTGGGGGGGGGGCTGTCCCTTTCTCCGCTGCAGGTGTGTGAGTGGGGGGGGGGGTTGTTACCATGGATACCCCCCTGGCCATGGGGGAGGGTGGGGCCGGCTCTCTCTCTCCCTCCCTTCTCGGGGGGCTCCATCCTCTTTGTTCTCCCCCCCCCCCAGGGATTGGTGAGCATATGTGTGGAGGGGGGGAGGAGAGAAGAGGACATTTTAAAACGTTTCCCGTTATCCTGAGCGGCCATGGGGAGGGGAGCCTTGGTGTCTGTGCGCAGGCAGGTGGCGCCCCCCCCCCAAACACCCAGCAGGGGGGCATTCTGGCGTTGCCAGCCTCCAGGTGGGGCCTGGAGACCTCCCAGAATTTTAGCAGCTGTCCAGACAACAGAGATCAGTTTCCCTGGAGAAAATGGCTGCTGGGGCGGGGCGGGGCGGGGTGGAAATCACATCCATGCTGAGCTCCTCCACCCCCCACCCCCAAAGCTCCATCCCAAATCTCCAGGAATTTTCCAGTCTGGAGTTGTCACCCCTAGGAAATTTAAAAAAAAATATGCTTCCTTCTTCCCTCCAGCCTGAGGCGTGTGAAGCTTTTCTGCCGCCACCTTCTGTAGGGAATACCGAGCTCAGCTTTTGGTTAGAGGGGGGGACCTGGGGGGGGGGGCTTGGTTTCCCCTGCTTCGTCCAGGTCTTTAAGTGCCAACTAAGCCAGTCCCTTGCAACAGCTTTCCAAGTAGGACGGCGGGTTAAGGGGGGGGGGGGGGGAGCGGACCTAACCACTTGCTCAGGTTTCCAAAAGGATGTTTAGGTTTGAATCCAGAAGCACTGGAGAGACCTGCAAGGCTTTTGGGGGAGGGCATGAGCTTTAAAAAGTCCCTTTGCCGGAAGCTTGATCATTCCCTCAGACAGAAAACAGAAGGCTGTTGACATTCTTCTCACAGGCTGGCAGGATGAAGTGGCTGAGCAGCTTATTGTGTGGGTGCTGTTGGCCAGCAGATGCTCAGTGCTGCTCCCACCCAAACCTGCTCAGAGAGTAATCTGGAAAACAGAGACTCCCCCCCCCCCCTTTAAAATCAGGTTAGCTATAAAGACTGGGGGGTGGGGGTAATTAGGAAAGAATCCTTGGGAAGCTCAAGCGGTCTTCTGGATTGGAATAAATAGCCAAGAGGCAGCTCTTCTTTCCCTTCCGCGGTGCCCTCCTCCCTCTCCTCCCCCTTCCCTGGCGCAAGGCTGCAGGGATGGCTTTTCTGGGACAGCAGTTAGGATGTTAATGAGGCACCGCGACTTCGATGTGGGTGAGCTGGCTGTGGAAGGAATCTTGTTTTTCCTGCTCTGGCAGGTGGAGTTAGGAGCTTTGTTCACACTTTCCGTTTAAAGGGTATGCACAGCGTGTGATTTTCAGCCTTTTACAGTTACTAGAAGTCTGGCGGTGTGTCCAGGCTTTCCCTTAAGCTTGGTCATTCCCATGGACAGACTGTCTCTTCCCCTTCCCTTTTTAAGGCTCTTTGCTATCTTCTCCCATCTGCCTCTTGTTTCCATTGACAACCCTGTGCACATTTCCCACTAAGGGACGCAGTTATCCACGTGCACATCCCAAACAGGTTAGACAAACAGGTGACACACTTAATGTGGAACTGCATTTGAAGAGTGTACAGGATTTTCAGTCGGTTCAGAATACAGCAGCGAGATTGCAGGATGCCTTAGTTTGCATGGACAATATCCACAGGAACTGCATTAGCTGCCATTGTGGTTCTAGGCACAACTATGAATACTGCTTTGTACATATAAAGCAGTATTCTGTGTGGATCAGGATATTTAAAGGACTGCCTGTTCCCATACCAACCTGCCTTTTTGTTATGATCTTCTAACAGGCAGTCCTTTTCTGGGAGCCCTCCCCCACTCACTGTGGTAAGAGGGTGGCAAAGACTGGGCCTACTAAGAACCTCAGGAGAACTCTGCTGACCAAAGGTCCATCTTGCCCTGTTTCCTGCATTAACCAGTCAGATACTTTCGTAAGACCTTTAAATGGGAAGTGGAGGCCTGTTCAGGTGGCCCTGGCTAGTCCTTCAACAGGAGAGCGCCAACAAAGACCATAATCGCTACGCAGAGGCAGGCAGTGGCTAATCACCTCTGGACATCTCTAGCTTTGAGTGCCCTATGGAGTAGCCATAAGTCAGCTATGACTTGATAGCCCTTTCCACCACCATCAGAGGCCAAAGCCTCTCCTATTTCTGGCCTAAGGTATTCAGAGGTGCACTGCCTTTGAATATGGAGGTTTCATTTAGCCACTGACCATCGTAACTGCTGATGGACCTGCCCTCTATGAATTCTTTCTGTATAGAAATACCTTCCCCATGGCTGAGTTTGTTGAACTTTTGGTGTCGGGTGGAAACTTCCATGTTTTCCAGAGGACTTTGTTGATAGGGTGGCTTTCCCCCTCTACTGAGTACTTTTCCCTGCTGGCTAATGCTCCTGGGTTATTTGTTAGTTATGAATGCTGTATTTATGATATTCAGGGCATGTTTGCACTGGGTTTTTTGTTTTGTGCTTTCCCCTATAAGTTACTGGTAAATGGTTTTAGTGACCCTGACAGTGCGGTGCCTCAGGAGCTTTGTAAACAAAGACTTCCACGGTCTCCTGCTCCCACATGCAATGATCACATGGCAGGACTGTGTAGCATTCCAGTGGGGCCCTGTTATTTGTGCTGTTATGTTGGGCAAGGATCATTGAAATGACATAAGGACATATGAAGAGCCCTGCTGGATCAGGCCAGTGGCCCGTCTAGTCCAGCATCCCGTCTCACACAGTGGGCAGCCAGTTCCTCTGGAGGGCCAACAACAGGACACAGAGGCCGAGGCCTTCCCTGATGTTGCCTCCTGGCTCTGGGATTCAGAGGATTAGTGCCTCTGAATGTGGAGGTTCTCCTCAGTCACCGGGGTCAGTAGCCACTGATAGATTCATGGAGCATAAGTTTATCTAATCTCCTTTTAAAGCTCTCTGTGCCTGCGGCCATCACTACATCCTCTGGCAGTGAATTCCTCAGTTTGATCACTTGTCATGGGAAGAAATATTGCCTTTTGTCTTTCCTGAATCTACTGCCCATCAGCTTCATTGGATGCTCCAAGTCCTAGTATTTTGGGAGAGGGAGAAAAAAGACAAAATATGCATATCTAACTGCCTTTCCATTATGCCTGCTGAGGAGTCCCATAGAGGCGTCACGTTTGTACAAAAAATCAACCTGGGAGCCACATTACAGGACCACTTAAAAGTGTTCTCGAACACAGGTCATGACTGAACTTCTGAAGGACTGTGATTTTACGGAGCATGAGAAGTTGCTTTAAAAAACAGGCCTCTGTCAAGTCTTGGCATCTTGAGGGTGTTTCCTGAAACCAGGGAACAAGTTCCTCTGTCTGCATTCTTGCATTCCGCCTTGGTGCCCTCCATGATATCAACAGAGGCATCGCATCCAGATCTCAAGGTATCATAATCACGCTGTACACCGCATAGCTCAGGCTGCACCTGGAGTCCTGAGAGCAGTTCTGGAGCTCTGCATGTTGGCAGCAGAGGACAGAACTTGCAATAATGGGCTTAAAGTATGGGCGGAAAGATACTGCCTGGACATCAGGGAGAACATTTTTACATTAAGAGTAGTTCAGCAGTGGAATTGGCTGCCGGGGGAGCTGGGGAGCTCTCCCTCACTGGCTGTCTTCAAGCCGTGGCTGGATGAAGACTTGTCAGGGATGCTCTAGGTTGATCCTGCATTGAGCAAGGGGGTGCATGGTCCTTCCCAGCTCTGTGATTCTAAGAAGGGGCCTCTCCACGCTAGCTCCTCCTCCTCCTCCTCATCATCTTGCCCTTCTTTCTCTCCAAAATGCAAGACTCCAGCCTTGGCATGGCAGATGACAACGAAGACTTGCAAGCGGACGAGGATATCCCAGAGGAGGAGACGTTTGACCAGCTGGAGAACAGCAGCCCTGCCGAACGGAGCGGCCACGTGGCGGTCACCGATGGCCAGTGCATGTTCGTGTGGGGCGGATATAAGGTAAGAGGCCGTTCCCAAACTCCTCTCCAGTCGGAATGCAGGCAGAGGAAGCCGCTTCTTCATTCCCTGGGCCCGCAGAGCCAAGGCCTGGAAAAGATGCAGAAGGGTTCACCAGTGGGAGATGGAGGAGGAGGCTGGCTGGCCGGCCAACAGTTCTGTAGCTGGCAAGATACCCTTTCTTGTGACAGTCACATGCTCAGTCTTGGGGGAGGGCCATAGCTCAGTGGCAGAGCATCTGCTTGGCACACAGAAGGTCCCAGGTTCAATCCCCAGCAGCTCCAATGTAAAGGATCTGGTAGGAGGTGATGGAAAAGATCTCAGCCTGAGACCCTGGAGAGCCACTGCCAGTTTCATGTGTGTTCACTTTGGCAAACCAGAACAATGTGGAATTGGGTGTTAGCAATGGGAATGGCTGACTCACTGGAGAAAGTAATTACATTCCACTAATAGTAGGTTGGTCGCAGTGGCTCAGAGGTTAAGACGGTGAGCTGCAGACCGGAAGGTCAGTAGTTCGGCAGTTCAAGACCTGAGTGCTGCATGATGGAGTGAGCTCCCATCTCTGGCCCCAGAGGCTAAATGGCCACCTGGCAGCCATGCGGATTCTGTGAACTTAGGCAGATCACGAGAGGAAGGGTTGCCTCAGTGCTTAGTTCTCGTGGCCCTTTCTTACATGCCCAGGGAAATGCTAACCGCCACTTTGGGGTCAGGAAGCAATCCTGGAGATTTTTTTTGTTATCTGGGCGTGGAACAGGAGTGACCGGGGGGGGGGGTATTTGTGAATTTCCTGCTCTGTGCAGAGGGTTGGACTAGATGACCCTCGAAGTCCCTTCCAACTCTAGGATTCTATGATCCTTTTAAATTGCAGATGCCAGAGACTGAACCCAGGGAATTTCTGCTTCCTGTGCAGATGCTCAGCCGCTGAGCCGCAGTCGTTCACCTAATATTGATTTATTGCTTTATCCTAAGCATAGTTGACTTCTATGGACCTAGAAGAGTGCATCTGTTAACTGCATTCTCGGTGGTAGGCCACAAAATGAGATCAGTTTTTTAAAAAAATAATAACAATAGTAATTAGGTGGAAAAGTGGGGATCTGGGTGAAACAAACAGAAGTGGAGCATTTCACTGAAGTATTCCAGGTTTTTCAACCAGAGTTGTCTTGCTTTTAAAAATATGAAATATATGTGTATAACCTGAGATTCTTTGAGCTGTTGGCATAAAGTGAAAACCTAGGGTATTTTAAAGCAATTATCTCTGAGGTGATGTGACATTTTCCCCTTCTCACCCTGCTGCAGAATGCCCAGGTGAGGGGCTTTTATGACTTCTACCTGCCCAGAGATGAGATCTGGATCTACAACATGGAAACCGGAAGATGGTAGGATACTTGAGAGAACTTCCAGAAATCCAGATGCACCAAAATGCATGCAGCTAGTGGCTACCCATGTGGCTTTTGAAGCCCACTTCCTTTGTATCCAAAAAGTAGTGCCTTAAATTCTTAATTTTCGGGAGTCTCCCCAATACCAATTAGTGGGCATTGTATATAGGCACTGCCCAAATAAGGGGTTAGCCACCTTCAGCCAAGAGGAAAGGCGGAGTATAAATAATTTTATGAACAGATATATGGATGTGTGTGTTCAGTGCTGTCAAGCTGCGTCCAGCTTATGGCGATCCTATGAAGTAGTGTTCTCCAAAGCATCCTCTTGTTCACAGACTTGCTCAGGTCTTGCAAACTGAGGGCTGTGTCTTCCTTGATTGAGTCAATCCATCTCTTGTTGAGGCTTCTTCCTCTTTTCCTGCTGCCTTCAACTTTTCTTAGCGTTATTGTCTTTTCCTATGACTCTTGTCTTCTCCTAATGTAACCAAAGTACGATAGCCTCAGTTTAGTCATTTAGCTTCTAGGGAGAGTTCAGGCTTGATGGATGATAAATAAATAGCAGGGATTATAGATATTTGTTGTCAATATTTACTGATATTTAGATATTTACTGATTGGTTTTGTGTAGTTTTAATGTTGGTTTTGAGGGGCCATGGTGGCTCAGAGGTTAAGACACTGAGCTGCAGACTGGAAGGTCAGCAGCTTGCCAGTTTGAGACCCGAGTGCCGTGTGACAGAGTGAGCTGCCGTCTCTGGCCCCAGCTCCTGCCAACCTAGCAGTTTGAAAGCAAGAAATTGCAAGTAGATAAATAGGTACCGCTTCGGTGGGAAGGTAACAGCGTTCCGTGTGCCTTGGTGTTTACTCATGCTTGCCACATGACCATGGAGAAGTCTTTGGACAGTGCTGGCTCTTGGGTTTGGAAATGGAGATGAGCACTGCCCCCTAGAGTCAGATTCGACTGGCTTTCGAGCAAGGGAAACCATTACCTTTACCTTAATGTTGGTTTTAACTTAAATTATTATTGTATAATATTTTGTTGTAAGCTGCCCAGAGCCCTACTTGTAGGGAAGGGCGGCCTAGCGAATCTAATTTAATAAAATAAATATTAAAATATCTAGACAGATGGATAGAAGGATAACTGAAGAAGTGAGCAGTGACTTGTGAAAGCTAGCACCCTGCCACAAATTTTTGTTAATCTTGAAGGTGCTCCTGGACTCTTGCTGTTTTCCACTGTTGTGGATAGCTAGATAGATAATTATTTCCAGACCAAGGAAAAACATTTGGAGAGGGGGCTGGCGTAACCACAAGCAGATCCCAGGAAAAGGCAGAACAATTTTTTTTAAAATAACAGGACTCCATTTTAAAATAAATTCGGAAATTGTTCCCATGCAGGAACAAAAGCACATTAAATCCTTTCCGTTCTATATCCTCTATTGTTTAGCAGTTTTAATTTGCATACCACATTCGTTTTTGGCTAAAAGTTAGGAAGAACTTCCAGACAGAGCAGTTCTTCAGTGGAACAGGCTTCCTCCTCGGGAGGTGGTGGGCTCTCCTTCTTTGGAAGTTTTCAAACAGAGGCTAGAGGGCCATCTGACAGCAATGCGGATTGTGTGAACTTAGGCAGATCAGGAGAAGGGAGGGCAGGAAGGGTTGCCTCAGTGCTTAGTTCTCATGGCCCTTCTTACATGCCCAGGAAATGCTGATCACCACTTTGGGGTCAGGAAGCCATTTTTCTCCAGGCCGGTTTGGCCGGGGATCCTGGGGGGGTTGGGTCATCTTCTGGGCATGGAACAGGGGTCAGTGCAGCTGTGGAGGCGGAGGTATTTGTGAATTTCCTGTCTTGTACAGGGGTTTGGACTAGATGACCCTGGAGGTCCCTTCCAACTCTATGATTCTATGATTCTCCAGCTAGTTCAAGGCAGGTAGCATAAAACGGATCCATTTTGAACAGATCCATTTTGTCGATGTGAGACTCGATTTAAACACGATGCCAGTGAAGCGGAGGTGCTTAGTTGCGGGAGTCTTTGAAGTGGGCCCCCGTCTGTGGCAAGCGCCTTGGGGCTGTTTTGCATGGGGCACAGACCACTTTAACGAAGAAGCTGTGTGGGTGCAATGTCTCCCAGGTGGAGTAGTTTTGCCTTGCCATCCTCACACTGAAATGGGGCCGGAAAGTTCTGGTTATCAGAAAAAGTCTCTTTCAGACATGCTTTGCTGGACTGTGACATGATTATGGGGCAGCGGTCATGCTGTAAGGCCTCTGGGTTCCACTGCTTATTGGAAACAGCAGGGAAGCACTTGAAAAGATGGGTTTGTTGTCTAACCGAAAGCCTTTCTGACACCATCTTGCCAGGACAAAGCACAGGACAGTCGGAGACGTTCCCCCTTCCATGTCGGGCAGCTGTGCCGTCTGCGTGGACAGGGTCCTGTACCTGTTTGGAGGTCATCATGCACACGGCAACACGAATAAGGTCAGTTGCTTGACAAGGGGGCAAAATACGCAGCATGAATAGTGCTCTTAGAGAACCCCAGGAGAGCCCTGCTGGATCAGACCAGTGGTCCATCGAGTCCAGCATCCTGTCTCATACAGTGGCCAGCCAGTTCCTCTGAAGGGCCAACAACAGGGCAGAGAGGCCGAGGCCTTCATGAGAACTTCAGAAGAGCCCTGCTGGATCAGACCAGTGAGGGTCCATCTAGTCCAGCATCCCGTCTCACACAGTGGCCAGCCAGTTCCTCTGGAGGGCCAACAACGGGGCAGAGAGGCCGAGGCCTTCCCCTAATAAGAACCTCAGAAGGGCCCTGCTGGATCAGACCAGTGGTCCATCCAGTCCAGGATCCTGTTTCACACAGCAGCCAAACAGTTCCTCTGCAGGGCCAACAACTGGGCAGAGAGGCTGAGGCCCTCCCCTGATGCTGCCTCCTGGCTTTGGGGTTCAGAGGATTAGTGTCCCTGAATGTGGAGGCTCCCTTTAATCCCCAGGGCTCCTAGCCACTGATAGACTCATCCTCCATGAATCTATCTAATCCTCTTTTTGAGCTCTTTTAAATTCAGTTAAACCTGAGGCTACCATGACTTCTCGAGGCAGTGAGTTCCACAAGACAATTACCCATAAAGTGTGAAAAATAGTACTTTCTTTGGTTGTCTTTCATATAGTATAAACTCATGATGAGAGAGGGAGGCAATGTCTGTGTGCTTTCTCCGCACACCCTGCGTAGTTTTGCCGGCGTCAGTCACGTCACTGCTCAGTCATCTTTTTTCTGAACTCACAAGACCAAGATGCTTTAGCCAAGCCTCATAGAGAGCCGGCTGGGGGTAGTGGTTAAGAGCGGCAGATTCTAATCTGGAGAACCGGGTTTGATTCCCCACGTCTCCACATGCAGCTGCTGGTGTGAACTTGGGTCAGTCACAGCTCTCTCCGACCTCTCTCAGCCGCAAGTGCCTCACACCGTGTCTGTTGCGTGGAGAGGAAGGGAAAGGCGAGACTCTTGCAGGTAGAGAAGAAGAGGAGAGATTGGATTTGTATCCCGCCCTTCACTCACGTGGAGTCTCAGAGTGGCTTACAAACTCCTTTCCCTTCCCCTCCCCACAACAGACACCCTGTGAGGTAGGCTGGGCTGAGAGAGCTCTGAGACAACTGTCCTTGAGAGGACAGCTGGTACAGAGCTATGGCTTGGTACTGAAGAGCAGGGTATAAAACCAACTTCTCTTCTTCCTTGACCCACAAGGAAAGGTAGGTTGTGAATATTTGGTTTGAGATGCATTGCTGCAGATGAGTTTGTGCGTTCCAACGCAGCCTTTCCCCTTCCCTCCCTTGCAGTTCTATATGCTGAATTCCCAAGCAAACGCCAAAGTCCTGCAGTGGGTCCGGGTGGACTGCCAGGGGGTTCCTCCGTCCTCCAAGGACAAGCTTGGCGTTTGGGTGTACAGAAACAAGTAAGTCGGCAAGAACAAAAGTCGGACTGTCTCAGGCAGAGCTTGCTTTCCCCAGAATTGAGGGCTGGATCAGCCGCCTCATTTTAATAAAGCGCAGCGGGCAGGATCAGCCTGACACTGCAGCTCATTCACTGCTGCTTCTCCGTCTCCTCTCCCCCTACCCCGGGGCCTCCAGAGGCAGTTTCCAGCCAGATAAAAATATGAGGTCCTTAATGCCCCTCACTTTTGATCTTTAGGAGGCAGCTGAAGAGGGTTTTATTCAGGAAAGCATTTGATTAGTTGGTCCCGTCCCCCCCTGACTGCAAGTTGTAAATTTTGGTTTTAATTCAAGTTTTTTTCTGGGTTTTGTTGTCTTTATATTGTAAGCTGCCTTGAGTTCTGTCGAGATAGAAAAGTGGCTAATACATGTTTTAAATAAATGAATAAAGTGATACAACCGTAGTCACTTAAAATCCCTAAAAGCAACGATTTTTTTTTTTAAAAGCTGAGAAATGATAAAACATATGGGCACGTGTTGGCAACCCCCTGTTGACAAAGAAAGGCTTTACATGTCCTCTGACATGCTAGTAGCTGTATGTGTTTCCAAACCTTGATCAAAAACATGTTCCCTGGCCTTGGAGCTACCACTGCAAAGGCCCTGCTGAAGACCTGCATGTCTTGGGTTTAAATTATGGGTGGAAAGGTACCAGTTGCTGGATATTAAGACCTTTTTTTTAACAGTCAGAGTAGTTCAGCAGTGGGATGGGCTGACTTGGGAGGTGGTGAACGTAGCCTCACTGGCAGTCTTCAGGCAACGGATGAACGAACACTTGTCCAAGACGCTTTAGGCTGATTCTGCATTGAGCAGGGCCGTTGGACTAGATGACTTCTGTGGCCCCTTTCGGCTTTGTGATTCTGTGGTGCTTTCAGCAAGGCTGCCCCCCCCCCCCCCACCAGATCATAGTGGATGAATCTGTGGTCCTTTCATTTAAGTAAACAGTCAGTGGAAGTATTCCCCCCCCCCCCATATTCGAGGTGATTTTTTTAAAGAGATGGACAAGAACATAATTTAAGCCCCTCCCCTTCTGCAGATCAGACTCTTCCTTGGTGCAGGTTTTTCTCTAGGACAACAATAATTTCTTTGCTAACCACCGACCCCTTCCATTGACCAGGCTGATATTCTTTGGTGGCTATGGGTACTACCCTGAAGGGGAGCAAATCGGAACCTTTGAGTTTGATGAAACCTCTTATTTGGTAAGTCCCGTTTCTTTTACCCCAGAATCTTCTCAGTCCGGGTCTGCTCAGTTGCGGAAGGCCACGATCCTGCTGAGAATGTCCATGTCTTTACTTATAACTCGCAACAATTGTTCTGCAAAAGATAAAAATGTTGGGTTGACTCTTGCAGGATAAGGTTATAAAAGGGCTTATCAGAGCAGCCCTTAAAAACATAAAAGAAGCCATGCTGGATCAGGCCAGTGGCCCCTCCAGTCCAACACTCTGTGTCACACAGTGGCCAAACCCAGAGGCCATCAGGAGGTCCACCAGCAGGGCCAGAACTCCAGAAGCCCTCCCACTCTTGCCCCCCAAGTACCAAGAAGACAGAGCATCCCTGCCCCAGACAGAGTGTTCCATCCATGAATTGTGGCTAATAGCCACTGATGGACCTTTGCTCCATATGTTTCCCTAATCCCCTCATAAAAACATAAGAGAAGCTATGTTGGATTAGGCCAATAGCCCATGCAGTCCAACACTCTGTGTCTCACAGTGAGCAAAACCAAGGGGCCATCACGAGGTCCACCAGTGGGGCCAGAACTCCAGAAGCCCTCTCACTGTTGCCCCCCGAGCACCAAGAAGACAGAGCATCACTGCCCTTCCCTCTATACCTTGTGGCTAATAACTACTGATGGACTTCTGCTCCATATAAGAACATAAGAGAAGCCAATGTTGGATCAGGCCAGTGGCCCATCCAGTCCAACACTCTGTGTCACACAGTGGCCAAAACCCAGGTGCCATCAGGACATCCACCAGCGGGGCCAGAACTCACTCCAGAAGCCCTCCCACTGTTGCCCCCCCCCCAAGAACCAAGAAGAAAGAGCATCACTGCCCCAGACAGAGTGTTGTACCTATACCTTGTGGCTAGTAGCACTGGTGGACCTCTGCTCCAGATGTTTATCCCTTCCACCAGCATCCTTCATCTTCTGCCAGTGGTGGAACCAGCTCTCTGACATGGTAAGAAGAATAAGAAGGTGATTTTGAGGAAGTCAGGAAGGTCCCCGCTCTCCTTCGTTTCTGCAAACTGTGCAAAACTCAATTATTCAGGTGGGCTTTTCTGCACAGGTAACAGAACTACACTGTACTAAATGATTCACAAAGTTACATGGATAAATTGTTACAGGCTGTGGCCTATGCTACTTTTATAGCTTGCTGTAAGTTGAATCCTACGGTGTAATTTTTGCATGATTTACAGTGCAATCCCGTGCAGAGTAACTCCAGTCTAAACTCACAGAGGTTAATACCTCTTGAAAGAACAGAGCCAAATGTAGCACGTGACTGGGCAAACAGACAAATTTATTGATTGATTTACGTTATTTATAGACTGCCTCTCTCACTCGCACGCCAGGCGTATTACACCGAGTGAGTTTATTCAGTCGACAGGATGGGGCATTCAGTGGACGATGTAATAAGCAGAACTGAAGCAAAGCAAGAGTATTAGCCTGACACAATTAAAGGACACAGAATTCCATAGCAGGATCATCGTTTCAGCAGACTTTACACAGTGGCATAAGTCTCTAATAATTCATCCAGGTAACTTTGTGAATCATTCGTACAGAGCAAACTCTGTTGACTGTGCAGAAAAGCCCTCTTGAATAGTTCAGTTTTGCACGGTTTGTGGAAAGCCAAGAGAGTCGGAGTCCTCCAGACCTTCTCGGGCCAGCCATTCCACAAGGCGGGGGCCACAGTGGAGGAGGCGCAGGTATGGGAATGCCATGTGGTGGTTCAAGGTAGCAAATATTGAAAATGCCACACCGTCAAGAGGGACCATGCAATTTCTAACAGCCTCTGTGTTCCTGCCTAAAGAATTCAGGTCTTCCACGAGGATGGAACGATCACGTCCACATGCTGGACACGGAGACTTTTACGTGGAGCCAGCCCGTGACGACGGTAAGGATCTTTCTCTTTGACAGCAAGGTGACCCTCTTGTGCAGTCTTTTGTGTGTCCCCCGGTGCTTGTTACCTTTCTGAAGACGTACATTTTTTAATAATCAGTGTAGTGGATTAACAAGGAGCTCAAAGTCTTGTCCTCATCTTGGCTGGGGTCCCCAGGGGGCTGCCTGTGGTCGCCGTGGCACCCGCCAACACCTTTTCTGGCCAGGGCAGATGTTTTTTAAAAGTGGGTGGGGCCAGGCGGGACTTTTTCCCAGAAAGGCTTCTGATTGGCTGTGCAGATCTTAAAAAAACATTGCTTTGACAGCAGCTACCACCACAGCAGGATTTTCATGGTAACTGAAGGCAAGCTGTAGTAGCCATTTTGCGTATTACTGAGAGAATGCATGAGGAATGCCCTGTGCACACAGGAAATACTCATGCCAAGCTACATAAGAACATAAGAGAAGACATGTTGGATCAGGCCAATGGCCCATTCAGTCCAACCCTCTGTGTCACACAGTGGCCAAAACCCAGGTGCCATCAGGAGGGCCACCAGTGGGGTCAGGACTCCAGAAGCCCTCCAGCTGTTGCCCCCCCAAACACCAAAAAGACAGGGCATCACTGCCCCAGATATAAGAACATAAGAGAAGCCAATGTTGGATCAGGCCAATAGTCCATCCAGTCCAACACTCTGTGTCACGCAGCAGCCAAAAACCAGGTGCCCTCAGGAGGTCTAGCAGTGTGTAGGGAGTTCTGTTGGAAGTCACGTATGTGGCCCTCAGCACTCCCTTGGTGGGTTATGGAGTTCCCGCATGCTCTCTGAATAATGCCTTCTACCTTTCTCCCTGCAGGGCAAACTGCCCTCTCCCCGGGCCGCTCATGCCTGTGCCACCGTTGGGAACCGAGGCTACGTCTTCGGGGGCAGATATCGAGTAAGCAGAAGGCCAGAGTGGGAAGGCGGGCGTCTCTGTGGGGCAGACTGTTCTAAGGCTGCGTGTCTCTCTCTCTCCCTCTCTCTCTCTCACATCAGGACTCCCGAATGAATGACCTCTACTATCTCAACCTGGATACATGGGAGTGGCGTGAAATGTGAGTCGGTGTTGGGCTCCCCCAATTGTCTGGCTGTATCTGGGAACTGAATACTCCTGTGTTCCCTTTCCAGGGTTTTGCCTTCCGCCTGTTGGAGGGAAGGGGCCGTGGGACAGAGGAAATCCCCGGCATCTCCAGTTAAAAGGACCAGGCAGGAGGTGATGGGAAAGACCTCTGCCTGAGACCCTGGAGAGCTGTGAAGAGGGGCTGTGCCTCAGTGGCAGAGCCTCTGCTTGGCATGCGGAAGGTCCCAGGTTCAATCCCCAGCATCTTCCAGTTTGGTGCAGTGGTTAAAATGCGCGGACTCTAATCTGGGAGAACTGGGTTTGATTCCCTACTCCTCCACTTGCACCTGGCTGGATGACCTTGGGAAAGCCATAGTTCTGGCACAGCTGTCCTTGAAAAAGAGCAATTTCTGTCAGAGCTCTCTCAGCCCCACCTGCCTCCCGGGGTGTCTGTTGTGGGGAGGGGAAGGGAAAGGAGACTGTAAGCCACTCTGAGACTCCTTTGGGTAGTGAAGGGTGGGGTATAAATCCAATCTGTTCTTTCCTCCTTCCTCCTCCTCCTCCTCCCTCCTCCTCCTCCTCCTCCCCCCCCCCCCAGCCAGGAGCATGACCTGCTGTCCTGGGGCAGGGTGGAGGAGGCATTCAGGCTCTTCAAGCTGAGCCACAATTCCAAACCGTGTTGTCTTCTTGGCCTGTTCCCCACCTGCAGGGTCACGCAAGGGGCCTGCCCCGTCGGCCGCTCCTGGCACTCGTTAACTCCGGTGTCGTCTGACCACCTCTTCCTCTTTGGCGGGTTCACCACCGACAAGCAGCCACTGAGTAAGTACTTCCCTCCCGCCAGGCCCAGATGTGGTCACTGGCTAGTCCAGAAGGGCCCTTCTACAGAGTCTGGCATAAGTCCCAAATTTGGGGGGGGGGGGGCGTTCTTGGTGTGATTGGCAGCTGCACGGTGTCTTACCCACTTGCCACAGGGGTGTGAGAAATAGCTCTGTGGGTCGAAGAAGTGTTTTCGATTTTTATTTTAAGGTGGCAAATGCAGTGCACAAAATGGCACAGCTGGGCTGGCTTGTTAGTAACGACGTCTGAAATCATGAGTTGTTGCCCTGACCTGACGACTCGGAAGCTAAGCAGCGTTGGCCTTGGTCAGTACTTGGATGGGAGGCCACCAAGGAAGTCCCAGGTTGCTAGACAGAGGCAGCCAATGGCAAAGCACCTCTGTACGTGTTTTGCTCTGACCTGGATGGCCCAGGCTAGCCTGATCTCATCAGACCTCAGAAGCTAAGCAGGGTTGGCCTTGGTCAGTACTTGGATGGGAGACCACCAAGGAAGTCCGGGGTCGCTATGCAGAGGCAGGAAATGGCAAACCCACCTCTGAATGTCCCTTGCCTTGAAAACCCCATGAGGGGGTCACCATAAGTCAGCTGTGACTTGACAGCAAAAAAAAATTCTTACCATTTGGCTAATAGCTTAAGATGGGTGGCTGCATTCGTCTGTCTGTAGCAGTGGAAGAGAGCCGGAGTCCAGGAGCCCCTGAAAGACTAACAGAATTTGTGGCAGGGGAGGAGCTTTCGGGAGTCACGGCTCCCTTCATCAGAAATCTCATGTAACTCACTAAAGGTCCTACCCTGCCACAAAATTTGACTGAGGGCAGCATCCTCTGGCACAAGGAATCCTCTCGTATTGGAGGAAGTCACCACCATAAGCCAGGCAGGTTGGTTGGCTTGCGACCCCAGTGTTGGCTTGCGACCCCAGTGTTGGCTTGCGACCCCAGCATTTGTGGAATGGCGCTTCGCAGCCCCCTCCGTCCCTCCCTCCCACTGCAGTCTGCCAGGCCCTCCAGAGTCCTGCCCCCAGGAGAAGGTGGGAGACACCCAGGACAGCATGGGGGTGGGTGGGGGTCTTTGGTGGGAGAAGGATTGGTAAGATTCACTCTTCCCACCCCCTAGCAGATGTGTCTTCTTTCAACAGAAGACATAGATGAACACATGCAGGGAGGGGCCGTGGCTCAGTGGCAGAGCCTCTGCTTGGCATGCAGAAGGTCCCAGGTTCAGTCCCCGGCAGCTCCAGTTCAGTTAAAAGGACCAGGCAGGAGGTGATGGGAAAGACTTCTGCCTGAGACCCTGGAGAGCCGCTGCCAGTCTGAGTAGATTAAGGGTCTGATTAGGTGGAAGGCAGCTTCATGAGTGTTCAAGTGTGGTTCATCCTCCCACCCCCACTTTGCTAAAAAAAAAAATGTTTTTTAAAACCTTGAATCTTGGAAGCAGAATAAATTAATGGACACTAAACTCATATATGCAAGAATAAATTTGGTCAAAGGTGCTTGATTGTGTCAGGTCCAGAACCTGAAAAAGTTAGTCAAGTAGACTAGAGGGCCAACAATAAAAGCTTAATATATAAAAAGATTCACGTATTTATTAACAAAGAATTTAAATATATATAGGGGGCCAATCACACCTCATGTAAAAACAACCAATTCTAACACACAAGGGCTAATAGATTTGACCTGACGCGTTTCGGCCTGTATGGGCCTTCTTCAGAGGTCAAACACAGTGAGGAACATATTGGCTTATATCATAATACAGTACAATCATACAATTATACAGTATAGATACAAGATGGACCAGGAAAGAATTGTTCCAAGGCGAAACCACTAGGCACAGAACAAAAGTATAAATGAGGCCTCCAAAGATGCAATCACATCCCAAGTGATTTTTTCACTGATAATTTCTGGTCCAGAAAGTGCCTTCCAATTATTGTTAAGCCAAAGTGTCCTCAGTAGAATTGTCCTTAAGCAAAGACTGCTCTGATTGGGCCCCTATATATATTTAAATTCTGGATCCTAGTTTTAGGTTCAGTCCCCCCCCCGCCTTGTCCCTTCTTGGCTGTGTCGGCACAGAATTTGGGGTGTTTTGTACTCTGAGTTTCCCGCCTGCCTCTGGAGCCCAAGAATTGTTTGTTTTTTTATTCATTTAAAATATTAAAACAGCCGGCATTTTCCCTACAGAGCCCGGGACGGCTTAAAATATTAACTCAATACATGAAAACGTTAAAAAGCCTAAATCCAAAATTTAAAATCACAGTTGAGGGCTGCTCTAATTAAATGCAGTCCTCAATAGAACAGTCTGAATGGCTAAAAAAAAAAAGAGAGGGGCTTCGAGTTCGATACCTGCAGGCCTGAAGGCTCCATCATCAACCAAATCTGACCGCAGCTTATTCTGGCCTCCATGAGGAGGCACTTCCAACTCCAAACATCTCTTCTGTTTATTTCAGGTGACGCCTGGATTTATTGCATCAGTAAAAACAAGTGGATACAATTTCAGCACAATTACACAGAGAAACCCCGGTAAGGAGGGCAGCACAAATCATTACTTTGCATCCGAGTGCTCGCAGTGCAGCTAGGGTCTCTGTGTGTGTTATGTGCCATCAAGTTGCTTTTGACTTACGATGACAGTATGAATTCATGACCTCCAAAATGTCATCTCGTTCACAGCCTTGCTCGAGTCTTGCAAACAAGAGGGCCTTTGTGGCTTCCTTGACTGAGTCAGGCCATCTCCTGTTGGGTCTCCCTCTTTTTTCTACTTCCGTCAACTTTTCCTAGCACTGTTGTCTTTTCCAGTGACTCTTGTCTTCTCGTGATATGCTCCCTCTAAGCTGTGGAGTCTTGTGAGCAAAAATTCTACTTGGTGAGCTCCTGGCATTTAAGTTGTGGCTGCTGCATCAATTAGTTTGCTCTGGAGCCCTCCTTCCTGAGCTAAGACAAAAATGTGTGAACTGGAGGCTAAGAAACTGTGAGCTCTGTGAGAAACTAACTCTGCTTAGAGGGAACACTGCTAGCCATCTTAGTCTCTAGGGCAAGTTCAGGCCTGATTTGATCTAGAGCCCACTTATGTGTCTTTTCGGCAATCCACGGTATCCCCCAGCACCACATTTGAGATTAATCAATCTTCTTGTCAGCGTTCCGTGGTCCACAGCTATCTTCTAGTGCAGGCACCTTGTCAACTGTTGCTTTGCATTTGTGAGCCAGAAATCTGCGGCTCCATCACAGTCAGCAATCAGATCCCACAAAGAGTGGGCCAGATGCCTGAAAAGCAGTGAGCCACAGCCCAGAGGCTCTCAGAGGGAAGGAAATTGGACCTTCTAGCGACTGAGGCAATAGAAAAGTGGGATGGGCAGAAGTCGTGCTACAGTATGGAAAAGGAGAGTGGGGGCAGAAAGAAGCCAGGCCCCCCCAGAGCCATCCAAGGCCCGCCCAAGTGCTGGGGCACCCCCCCCCCCCAGTGAAACAGCATCCCCCACTCCTGGGGCCATATATTTACTTTTATTTATTTATTTAAAACATTTTAATGCTGCCTTTCCACCCAGTCAGGGTCCCCGAGGCGGGAAACGTTAAAAAAACAACACCCACCATTAAAACATTTGAACAATTCAAATATATTTAGTGTTATCAACTAATCTGTTATCAACTAAACACACGAACAGCCAACACCAGAACCGGCGAGGAGGATCAGTAACTGTTACTAGGAGAATGCCGAATGAAACAAAAAAGTCTGAACCTGCTGGCAGAAGAAGCCGAGCTGCAGGGGAGAAGAGGGGGCAATTTAAAAAAAAGATGCTCTGGGAAAGGGGCGTGAGAGAGAATAAAAACCAACACTCTGCTGGCAGCTGCCTTTGGAACGTTACCTGTGTAATTAACCTGAAGCGTTGCTGAGCAAGAGCCTCGCCTGGCCCCACCCACTTTCTAAAAACACTTGGTGGTGCTCTTGGGTAGAAGAAGAAGAAGAAGAAGAAGAAGAAGAGATTGGGTTTATACCCCACCCTTCCCTCGGAGTCTCAGAGCGGCTTACAAACTCCTTCCCTTCCCCTCCCCACAACAGACACCCTGTGAGGCGGGTGAGGCTGACAGAAGTCTTTCAAGGACTGCTCTTGAGAGAACAGCTCTGAGAGAACTTGTGACTGACCCAAGGTCATCCAGCAGCTGCAAGTGGAAGCGTGGGGAATGAAACCCGGTTCTCCCAGATTAGAGTCTGCCATGCACTTAACCACTACACCAAACTGGCTCTCAAAGTATAGAATTGCCTTGAGAATCTGCAGTGCAGCAGCAGCCCTCCCACCACAGAGGTGTTTGCCAGCATCAAGTGGATTGCTCGGCCACCGCAGCACCACAGCGTGGCATGTCTCTGCCGTAGTAGTATCTGCTTGGCTGTATCCGTGGTCCCGTGCCCCTGCCATCTCAGCCAAACATTTCTCTCTGCATCTCTGCTTCAAAGCTCGGACCTGGGCCGCAACCTTTAAATTCTGGGTTGAGATTTTATTCTCCATGGAGTCAAATGAATACTTACATCTATTGCAAACAGACTCTTACCACAGTCCGTGGAGCAAATTGGTTGAAAGTCGTATCCGGACTCTAGGAGTCTCCCCTCATTATCTGCAAGAACAAGGGCCATCAGCTGCTCCCTCTTCAATCTTATGCTGTCTGGAAAATCTGGATACTAGAAGTACCATGATAAGAACACACAGTGTGTGTTCACCTTTATATTTAGGTTTAATGTTACCACAATCTCTTCCAGCCTATTTTGATTTCCTGACAGTTCCACACTACAGACAATTATTTACGCTTGCTAGATTGAATGCTGTTCCGTCAAGAGAGCTATCGGAATGCTTAAATAAGGTCCCTAAATAAGGTGCCTTCAGAGTGACTCTGCCAGTGCAGTTCTGGCCAAATAGACGATACCCTTCAAAATTGTCTATTTGACTGTGATTTGCTTAACGATGCAAGAGAAAGATGGATAAAATCCTATACCCAGGACTCTAGGTGTGAATTAAATAATTTGAGGTTTCTTTTACCGGGGTGGATTTTAATATTACATTGGCAGTTGCCAAGTTC
The DNA here is from genome assembly GCA_029233225.1 of Lepidodactylus listeri. Classification (NCBI taxonomy): domain Eukaryota; kingdom Metazoa; phylum Chordata; class Lepidosauria; order Squamata; family Gekkonidae; genus Lepidodactylus; species Lepidodactylus listeri. The sequence goes on along the minus strand of JARCFY010000011.1, from coordinate 99,229,248 downwards.
TTCTCTCAGTTGATTAAAACTAATTAAATTTTATGTGATACAGACACCTGTATTAAATAAATTTCCTTTTTTTCTAAGTCTTAGTGTCACACTGTTGGGAGCCGAATTGGCTGCAAGAGCAGTATCATTAAAGTCAGTCTGCATCGCTGCTGTCCCTGGATTTCGTGTTCACACTTGACCTGTGGCTCATCTGTTTCAGGCTTTGGCATACAGCTTGTGCCAGCGAAGAAGGGGAGGTGATCGTCTTCGGCGGCTGTGCTAACAACTTACTTGCCCATCAAAAAGCAGTAAGTTCTGTTGTCATGTTGAAGTGTGTCTGCGGGATGTGTCGTTGTTTCCCCCTGGGGAAAGGAGAGGGGGGAGGGTGCCTTTTGCACAACAGGATGGCCTCTGGTCAGCTGTGGTGTAAAACCTCTCACATCTTCAGCATCTTCCACTTGTGTGACACAGGGAGCGACTATACACAGGCGGGGGGGGGGGGGGGCTCTTGTGGTGCAGACCTTCGCATGCTGCAGCACGTTTGGCAACCAGGGAAGAGCCACTGCTGGGATGGTGGGGTAGAAACACCTTTGCCGAAACACCACGGTAAGAAAATTAGAAGAGCCCTGCTGGATCAGACCAGTGAGGGTCCCTCTAGTCCAGCATCCTGTCTCAGACAGTAGCCAACCAGTTCCTCTGGAGGCCAACAACAGGGCAGAGAGGCCGAGGCCTTCCCCTGGAAAGAACCTCAGAAGAGCCCTGCTGGGTCAGACCAGTGAGGGTCCATCTAGTCCAGCCTCCTGTCTCACACAGCAGCCAGCCAGTTCCTCTGGAGGCCAACAACAGGGCAGAGAGGCCGAGGCCTTCCCCTGAGAAGAACACCAGAAGAGCCCTGCTGGATCAGACCAGTGAAGGTCCATCCAGTCCAGCATCTCATCACACATAGTGGCCAGCCAGTTCCTCTGGAGGGCCAACAACAGCACATAGAGGCCCTGACCTTCCCTTAATGTTGCCCTTGGCACTGGGACTCAGAGGCTTAGTGCCTCTGAATGTGAAGGTTCCCCTCAGTCACTAAGGCTAGTAGCCACTGATAAAACTAATCCTCCATGAATCTCTCTAATCCCCTTTTCAAGCTGTCTATTCTGGAGGTCATCACTACACCCCCTGGCAGCGGATTCCACATTTTAATCACTCTCTGTGTAAAGGAGTATTTCCTTTTCTCTGTACTGAATGTAGAACCCATCAGCTTCATTGGATGCCTTAAAGTTCTAATATGTGGGGAGAGGGGGGGGGAAGTCTTTGTGTGGTCCTTCATCTGGGCATGTTGGGCCTTGGGATGACCCTGGCCTCTTGAGTTGGGTGCCCTTCAGAGATACCAGGGAGCCCTGCCTTAGGTGGGCTGGTTCTGGGGCAGTTGCTGCTGTCCGGCCAGTCCAAGAACATGTACAATATCTGGCACTGGGGGGCCACTCTTGCCGCTGAAAGGTTGCCCCTCCCCAGGAACTAGCCGGCACTGGTGTGCTCGGTCAGTAGAGAGTCAGGCAGAACCATAAAGGCAGAAGACTTTAACGTAGATTCTGACCAGAGCAGAAAAACTATCTGGGTAGCAGCAGCCACATCATCAAAACCCTGACAGAATGTCAGTATTATATGAAGAAGAAAAGAGATTGGATTTATACCCCACCCTTCACTACCTGAAGGAGTCTCAGAGGGGCTTACCATCTCCTTTCCCTCCCCCTCCCCACAACAGACACCCTGGTAGGTGGGGGGGGGGCTCTTGATTTGAAAACCGACGGTGTCTCCATAAGACAGTTGCGACTCGACCTCACTTTCCACCCGCACTAACTGTCCACACTCTCTTTTTTCAGGCGCACAGTAATGAGATCCTGGTGTTTTCTCTGCAACCAAAATCTCTTGTAAGGTATTTAAAAAAATCCAGAGCTCTTGCATCTGTCTATATGAGATAAAAGTGGAGAAGTCGGCAAGGGCTGGCTTCTCTGTGACGGAGCCCCAGGGGCAGGTGGCCAAATACCGGGAGGGTTTGTCCCATTGAAGACTCAGTGAAGCTGGTCCACTTGCAGCAGGTTCTGGGAAGTGAGATACTTCACCTGTTGAATTAATGCCGCTCTGCCTGTCCTCTTCTAAGGGTGGCAGCCCTCACTGGCCAGGAAGAGGAAGGGGTTCTTTGCAAAGTGTGTACCCCGTCTGCTGAACTGCAACGAAGCCCAGAGGCTCCCCTCTGCACACTGGGGCAGAACTGGCAAAAAAAGATGCAGGCAGGAGCCCAAAATGGTCGTTGTGCTCTGGTTGGAATGCTGGTTGCAGCCAGCGACCATCAATACTACAGCAATTACATTAGCTACTGATACGCTCCCAAGCCCAGTGCAAAGGGTTGGCTTTGTCCTTCAAAGACCAACATGGCTTGAGACCGGGGTTTCTGAAGGACTGTCTTTTCCCGAACGTTCCTGCCCTGGAGTTATGATCACAGGGAGAGCCCCCCCCCCCCAACTCTCCCACCAATCAAAGATGCCCATTTGGTGGGCACAAGAGACAGGGCCTTTTCAGTGGCAGCCCCTCTCCCGATCATAGAACACCCTCCCCGGGGAGGTGCACCTGGTTCCCTCACTGTCAGTCTTTGGCAAGCAGCTTGAAGACAGTTTTATTTAGATTTGACCAATTCATTTATTGGCAGTTGTAACTGAGATATTAAATGGTCATCTTTTATGTGTCTTACAACTTTTATTAATGCCATGAGCCACTTTGAGTGCTGCAAGGTAGAAAGGCAGCTCATAACTGTTTGAAACAACAGATGTCAGGGGTTGGGAACTATTGCCCAATGAACAGAAGCTCTGAAAGTCTCAGGCCAGTGGAGGTGGGGGACTTGGGAATTCTGGCAAAATCAGATTTCCAGGAGTGGGGATTTCCTGTTTCTTCCCTGTGCCCCAACTCTCCTCTTCCTGCAGACTCTGCGTGGAGGCCATCCTGGGCTTCAAGGAGGTCCTGGCCAGCTCCTGGCACTGCCTCCCCAAGCACCTGCTCCACAGCCTCAACCAGCGCTTCAGCAGCAGCAACAACACCTCCGGCTCCTAGGAAGCCCCGGCGGGTCCCTGGGCCGCTGCCTCCCCCCCTCCCCCCTCCCCCCTCATGCATGGATGAGCCCGTCTGTCAACAGATGTAATCATCATTTGACCACCCCTCCGTGACGTTTGTATAGGTTAATATCCGTTTTCTTTCTTTGCATTGTCGTAGGGTAACCAGACCCTTCTTGGCTTTGACCTCTTTTGTTGCATGTGAATGGCTTAGAGAGAGAGAGAACCTATTTTTGTGTACAAAGATGTTTGCAATAAACGTATTTAATGCAAGTGCAGAGGGACTTGGTGCTTTGCTTGAACTGCCGCCTCCACCTATGGGACAGCTGAGGATATTTAGCAAGCCGAATATCCAGTGGTCTGAGAACATCAGAGAAGCCAGTGCTGGATCAGGCCAGTGGCCCATCCAGTCCAACACTCTGGGTCACACAGTGGCCAAAAACACCAGGTGCCACCAGGAGGTCCAGCAGTGGGGCCAGAACTCCAGAAGCCCTCCCGCTGTTCCCCCCCCCCCCGAAAGCACCAAGAATACAGAGCATCACTTGCCCCAGACTGAGAGTTCCTAGCTATACCTTGTGGCTAACGGCCACTGATGGACAGAACCAGTTTTACAAGTGCCGCCTTCTGTTCCCGTTCCTCTCCCTGACCTGGATGTCCCAGACTAGCCAGCTCTCGGAAGCTAAGCCGGGTCAGCCCAGGTTAGGGCTTGAGTGGGAGACCGCCAAGGAAGTCCCGGGTTGCTACGCAGAGGCAGCCAACGGCCGACTGCCTCTGTTCCTCTCGCCTCGAAAAACCTCTGGGGTCTCCGTGAGATGGCTGTGACTTGACTACACTTCACACACACACACACATACACTTCCCTTCTCACACAGAAGCCGCTGCTGCAAGATGTTTAGCCCCAGCCAAGGTCAGTTATCAGCTAACAAGAAGAGCACATGAAGCTGCCTTCGGCTGACTCCCACAGAGCTGGAAGCTCATCCTGCGAAAACCATGGTCTCCGAGGTGCTCCTGGACTCAAATCCAGCTTTTCCAGATTGGATGCATTCCTGCACCGGGAAGCCCACAAGGACGTCCGACTGCCTTTGTGCACAGCCATCTTCAAACACGTTCCCCATAAATGGCCCTCGATCCAAAGCCAGAAGCAGGGGCTGTCTTGACTCCCACCTCCACTGCAGGACGCAAGAACCACAGGCAAGCACAGGCGTACTGGACTTTATTAGCAAAACCGGAAGAGGGCTCTTCTGGCGCTCGGGCATCCAACTCGCGGTCAGGGAGAGGGGGCCCCCAGCAGCAGGACTGTGGTGGCCTGTAGGGGTTGCCCCCCCCCTTACTTCTTCTTGGTGTGCAGGAGATGCGGAGCGGACACCTTCACTTTGCCTGGGATGTTTCTCGACAAGTCTGTATCCTGAACAAAAGAGGAAAACGGTGCCGTGCTGATTAGCTAGGCCACTGGTTCCCAAAGTGGGCAATACCACCCCCTGGGGGGTGCTGGAACGATCCAGGTGGGCGGTAGGAGGCTTGGGTGCAATGGGGAGGGGGGCGTTGAATAAAATTAAGGGGGGGGGTGGAAGCATAAAGAAAGAAGAGTCCAGAACCTATCTAAAGCAGCTTTTTCCTGCCTTCTCCTGGTCTTCCCTGGGATCAGAGGGGGAGGGGGAGAAGGGTCCCCCCGCAGCCAATCACAGCCATGCATTTGCAAATTGGAAATGCCTGTGCACCCTCGTAAGGCTGGTGTTGCTGCTGGCCTCTTGTGTGGTGGCTGCTGCTGGCCTCTGGCTTCGGGCCTTCAGCTGCTGCTGCTGCTGCTGCTGCTCTGTGCCTGCCTGGCTGTGTGGATCATGGTGGCCTCTACCTGCATCTTTTTGTCCACTTCTTGAAGGCAGATTTCCAAGGGGCGCGCTGAGTAATTTTTTTCTCTGAAAAGGGGGCGGTAGGCCAAATAAGTTTGGGAACCTCTGAGCTAGAGGGACACAGGTAAGACAGAGAGCTACCTTACAGGTGGCTTTACAGCTAACCACAGTTTTCATTCTAGCATCAGTAAAAAAAGATGGTTTTTTTTCTTGGGGATTGTTGGCAGGAAAGTAACATGAGAGGAAATAGTTGAATAGTCCATCTTCCCTGTTAAATTGCCACTGCCATTTTCTTAAAAAACAGTTATCAGAGTTACAGGAAACTCCCACTTTCTCCTTGAAGACTCCGGTATCCAGCTCCCCTCTGTAACTGCCCTCAACTGTTTCCATTGGTGCTTTGCTCTTCCTCATTTCTCCCCAGTGGGGGGACCCAAATCAGCTGACATGTTTTTTTGTCTTCCTCCTCTTAATCCTAACAGCCACCCTGGGAGGTAAGCGAGTCCAAGTGCATGTGACCAGCCCAAGTGCGCCCAGGGAGCTTTCGTGGCATGAGTGGGGATTCGAACCTGCCTCTCCCAGCTCCTAGTCCAGCACTCTAACCGCTGTACCGCACTGCCTCTCACTTCAGCTGAGCCCCTCGGAGGGCTGTCCTGAGCACAGAGCTATCAGGGAGTCCAGCCATCCCACAGGACAGGAGAACTGGGGTGGGGGGTAGTTTAATTTCTTAGTCCCTAAAGAGAGCCAATCATAGAGAAGCGGTTAGAAGTGTCAGACTAGGATCTGGGAGACCCACGTTCGAATTCCCCCACTCCGCCATGGAGCTTTCTGGGTGACCTTAGGCCACTCAAATTCCTGCAGCCTCACCTACCTCACCACAGAAAAGAGCCAGCGTCCCAGGAGCCCCTGAAAGACTCACAAAATTTGAAGCAGGGGAGGAGCTTTCGGGAGTCACTGCTCAGTTCTTCAGTATCTAAAAAAGTGAGCAGTGACTCCCGAAAGCTCCTCCCCTGCCACAAATGTTGTGAGTCTTTCAGGTGCTGCTGGACGCTGGCTCTCTTCTACTGCTACAGACAGACTAACAGGGCCACCCATCCTGATCTACCTCCCAGGGTTGTTATGAGGGAAAAACGGGAAAGGGGAATGATGCAAGCTGCTTTGGGACCCTGCCGGGTGACAGGGTGGGACAGGAATAAGCTAAATAAATAAATAAAGGGACACAAAACGTCGCTGACACATTTTTGCACCTTAACTTTCAGCCATGAGGGCTAGACACTTGATACGCCATGAAAGCTAAACAGAGGTCGTCGCAGGGAAAATAATTTTGTGCCCACCCCCAAACTCTGTGGCTGCAGGGGCTTGTGGGGAATACACAACCCAGGCTGTGGGGCTGTGCTACTCTCCACTGGCGGCATACAGGTAAAGAGTCCCAAGAACAGACAACAGAACTGAGAGCAGCATTAGTGCTTTTGCACTGGACAGCCACAGAGGGGGGTGGTCCTCCACCCCAGGGAATGGAGAAAGAGGGGCTGGGGGAAGGCGCAGCCTGTCCGCCATTCCAGATACACAGCCTCTTCTCATACTCGGAAAAATAACGCCCAGCCTTCATTTCTACAGAGCCACAATCTGGGTGCACACAGAATTAAGGGTCTGTTTTTAGTACCAGGAACAAAACAAGCAAGCTAAAAGGAGGAGAGGCTTCGGGGCCGCTATCCACACAGTCCCATTTTTAGCAGGCAGCAGGGAAAAGTCAGGCGCTCTTAGGCCCCAGCTTCACTTGGAAAGTCTCGCGGCCACCTGCTGGGACTTCTGGGTAACCAAAGGAAAGGGCTTCTCACCTTCACACTGCGGAAGAGATCCTTCTCTCGCAGGGTTGCCTCCTTGGACTGCATGAAACTATGCAAGGCGGTCTTCGCGGCTGTTGAAAGCACAGGCAAAGTCATCAGGGAAGGGAAGGATGGAGAGTCGACATCAAGAAGAAGAGGAGGAGGAGGAGATTGGATTTATACCTCGCCCTTCACTACCCAAGGGAGTCTCAGAGCGGCTTACAATCTCCTTTCCCTTCCCCTCCCCACAGCAGACACCTTGTGAGGTAGGTGGGGCTGAGAGAGCTCTTTCGAGGACTGCCCTTGAGAGAACAGCTCTGACAGAACTATGGCTCACCCAAGAGTCATCCAGCAGCTGCATATGGAGGCGTGGGGACTCAAACCCGGTTCTCCCAGATTAGAGTCCACAATTTAACCACTACACCAAACTGGCTCAAGAGGAAACAGGAAGCGTCCTTTTATTCACTTAAAGGTGAAGCTGCTTCAAGCAGGAGTTCAAACCCAGGACCTGCGTGGTATCCAAAGCACGCGCTCTGCCACTGAGTTACAGGCCCTCACTGGCTCTGCGAAGGGGCTAATCCCAAGCCAAGCCACTGGTTCCTCCAGCGCAGTATCGTCTACTCTGACTGGCAGCAGTTCTCCAGGGTCTCAAGCCCTGAAAGGCCTTTGCCGGCACCTGTCTGTGACCTGTCTTCCTGTCAACGAAAGATGTCGGGGACCGAACCAAAGCGGGTGCTCTGTCACTCAGCCACACACACTCCCATGCAAACAAGAGTCAAGCTAGACCTGAAGATGGGAGAGAGCAGGTATTTTTTTAATTGCAAATTGCAGCTGGGAAGAGGAAGAAGGATTTATACCCCGCCCTTTACTACCTGTAGGAGTCTCAGAGCGGCTTACAAACTCCTTTCCAGTTTGGTGTAGTGGTTAAGTGCATGGGCTCTAATCTTGGAGAACCGAGTTTGATTCCCCACTCCTCCACTTGCACCTGCTGGATGACCTTGGGCAAGCCACAGCTCTGTACCAGCTGTTCTTGAAAAAGAGCAGTTTCTGTCAGAGCTCTCTCAGCCCCACCGACCTCACAGGGTGTCTGTTGTGGGGAGGGGAAGGGAAAGGAGATTGTAAGCCGCTCTGAGACTACAAGTGAAGGGCGGGGTATAAATCCAATCTCCTCCTCCTCCTCCTCCTCCCTCCCCCCACAACAGGTAGGAGGGGCTGATAGAGCTCTTTCGAGGACTGCCCTTGAGAGAACAGTTGAGAGAACTTGTGCCTGACCCAAGGTCCCACCAGCAGCTGCATGTGGAGGAGGAGTGGGGAATCAAACCTGGTTCTCCCAGATTAGAGTCTGTGCTCCTAAGAACTACACCATACTGGCTTGACAAACTGATAAATGAATAAATAAAAGGCATGAAGCATCAGAGGCAGCCAGAGGGAGGGAGGGCAGACAACCTAGCAGGCCCACCCCACTCCACAACGCCCGGGCGTTTCTGCTGTTCAGCCCACCGGCCGAAGGAACCGAAGGGCTGGGAGAAAAAGCATGCGCGCCATACCTTTCCCTTTCCGCTGGGTGCCTGGAGTCAGCTTGACTTTGTATCTGGGGGGAAAAACACACACACAAGGTGAAGCGGAAGCCCAGGGCCTCGGGGCAGTGCTACCTGCGGTCAGATGTGGGTGCCACTCACTTGTAGTTGGTCATGGTGGTGTAAGGTGCGCAGACGGGGACGGCGAACAGGAGGATGTCTTCAGGATGGGGCTGCCCAGTCAGGGAGTCGAAGAGAGCCTCTGCTTCCTAGGAGAGCAAAGGAGAAAGAGGCAAAGTCTGGGGAGGGAAGGAGGGGAGCTTTGGCCTGGCTCTGTGTTTCTCACCCCCACCCCCCGGCCAGGGCTGTGTGGCCGGCTTGCTCTCAGGGTGCTGCCTGCCTCCTTTGTACGACTGCTGTGTTGTGGGACTGCATTAACTGCTTCTGAGGCTGCAGAAAGCCCACCGGGCAAAAAGACATCTGAGGCAGGCAGTGTAAAAGAAACATCAGGAGCAGAAACTAAGAGCTGGGTTCGAGTCCAGCAGCAGCTTAGAAACCAACAAGAATTTTGGGGTGTGAGCTTTCGAGAGTAAAGGGAGCTCTGACTCTCGAGAGCTCATCCCCTGAAAACCTGGTTGGTCTCTAAGGTGCCTGCTGGACTCGAATCCAGCTCTTCTAACACGGCTACCCTCTGGAATTATCTTCACTGAAGAAATTAAGAGGAAATCTCGGCTGGACGCTGCAGGCAAAGCTGGAAGGGGCCCGCTCCTCTACCCCCAGACCCGTAGCTATGGTGGTGCATTTCGGGGCTCCACCCCCTCTCTTAAAGCCACAGCCCCACAAGATTTTCTCCCAAAAAACGTGGGTTTTTTTTTTTACATTTTCTTCGTTTTTTAAAGGTGTCTGCTCTTGCGCTGTGCCGACAACCAATCCCAGCCCACAGCCCACCAAACAGGCTGCCTGGGAGAAATGAAAGCCACTACACGCAAACCAACAGAAACTGAGAACGCCTCCACCGATTCTTTTGCAGCTGGCAGCACAGCCCATAAGGAGCTACCTATCCAAAGCCTAGCGCCCTCTGTTGCTGCCCAGCTGCAGATGGCGATGCGCCCTCAAGAAGGGTGTCTTCAGGTTGAACCTGAAAGGGAGCCTTCTTGGTCCGCTTTGCTGGGAGGGGGAGAGTCCAATGCCACCATTTTCTGCAGCATTTAATCAACGTGCCCCACCCCAGCCAATTCCCCCAAATCCATGCTCCAGCAATAACGTGGTCCCTGACATTTGTCTTTTGCTCTGAAAAGCTCTCGTTGCTACTTGTTGCGGAATCAGGGCCTGGATTGAGACGCAGTCCTCTGATAACCCTACAGGATCCTTTAATGTCAACAGTAAATTAGCCTCTGTGGTTAAATCTTTGGTTCGGTTTCCCAGGAGGTTTCAGGACTCGGCTGGTGCCATGGCCTTCCGGCACCGATAACTCCGTAGATGGTTTTGGCTTTAGAGGACGTTTATACATTCCAGGAGTCAGTGGTGTCACGATCAGAATCAGAATGGAGAGGGTGTCTGAAACTAGTTTCCTGGACTCTCCTGGACTTTCTATGAGCTTCCAGAGATAGAGAGAAGGGGGAGGGATTTGGGTCGGTACATTGGTTCAGTTCTAGTCAGTTCCAGCTGGGCCTGTGTCACATCCATGGTAGTCCTACGTGATAGGTACGTCAGCAGGTATGTTAGCAGCTAGGGTTCGGAGAGACCTCAGGCCTGAGCCGGCTTTGCTGGAAGGGCGGGGTAAAAATCTAATAAAATAAGTAAATAAATAACATAAATATTCACCTCGCTGGCGTGCTGATCCTGGTCCTGCTCCTCCTGTGATGAAAGAACACGAAATGGTCAAGGAGAGAAGAAATTGGATCTATATCCTGCCCTCCACTCACTTGGGAGTCTCAGAGCAGCTTACAAACTCCCTTCCCTTCCCCACAACAGACACCCTGCAAGGTAGGTGGGGCTGAGAGAGCTCTCATGAGAACCGCCCTTGAGAGAACAGCTCTGAGGGAACTTGTGACTGACCCAGGGTCACACCAGCAGCTGCATGTGGAGGAGGAGTGGGGAATCAAACCCAGCTCTCCCAGATTAGAGTCTGCGCTCCTAACCACAACACCAAAGAGTGCAGAGAAGACTGGCTTGAGGTCAGTTCCTCTCTACACCAAGCCAACAGTCTGGGAATCCAGGCCAAATGCCAGCCCCTTCCCCCACCACCATAGCCAAAGGGAGACATCCACCCCCACCAGCTCTCCGCACCCAGCAGAGGGCCCACCACACAAAGCCCCCGGCAAGCTCCCACACACAAGCGACAACTGCAACAAGGTCAAACGACCCGTCCTGCCTCACCACATGGAAGCCGTCGCTGGCATTGGCATGCAGGTTCTCCCCACCCCGTGATCCAAACTTTGCTCCCCTCCACCCACCCCCCGGCAAGGTTAAAGCCACCCCCTTTGCATCTGCCGGACGCCTGTGGAGGGGATGTGGTGGACCTAGGCCTGTGCATCGGCCACCTTCCTCTGTCTGGCCTGCATGAGGGCCTGCCAAGGAAGCCCTCCGGGGGGGGGGGCTCTAAGACACAAGGGTTGTGGGCCCCCGGAGGGAGCGCAGTGGGGCAGGGCTCCCTCCGGTGCAAAAAGCCAAGTCAAGTGAATCCTTCACAGACCGCCAGCAGCCCCTCCTGCCCGCACATGCAGAGCCGCCCTAAACGAATACATCCTTGTGGCGCGCCCCCTGCTGGCTTACCTGGAGGTGATGCCTGCTCGCCAAAGGCAACCAGGCCCATGGCCTTACTCCCAAGCCTGAGTGCGGCACTTACCTTCTCATCCGGTTGCTCCTCCAGAGCGCCGTCTTCCAACTCAATGTGGGCTCCTTCCTTGATGCCAGCCGTCTCCGTTGCCCTCTGGCCCGCCCTCGGCTTCTGAGGCGGCTTCTTGGTGGCGTCGACTTTCGCTTTCCCCCTCTTGCCTTTCTTCGGCTTCTCTTCTTTGACCGGCCCGGCAGACTGGATTGCAGCAGGACAAAGAGATCAGAATCCAGGACCCCGACACCCAAACCGACAAGCGGAGAAATCCGGCCTCCTTACCCCCAGCAGTTTCATGATGAGCTCGCGGTCTTCCTCGTCCTGGTCTTTGTACTTCTCCTTCATCTTCTTCAGCTTGCTCTGGAGACAAGAAGGGGCAGCGGGAGAGGAAGGTTAAGCAAGAGCCGAACAGGAAGAACGGCGAAATCCATGCTGCCTGGAAATGTGCGGCAGGAACACCGCCAGGGCTACGTTCAGCTGTACACGGTTTCCCCAGCGCTGCAGGAAAGACACAGGTGGCCCCGGCCTGTCGTGGTGACATACAAAGCGGCCCTGGGAATGCAGCCTACAGGCTTGTCCTGGGCAGACCTGGCACAGCCAGTCCCATCGCACGAACCAAGAGGCCCAGACGGGAGCACAGTCAACACCTCTGGCTCGCATCCAGACTGTGTGACCGGAGGAAGACTCGGCTCTTGCCTGCCTTGTTCTACGTTTTATTTCCTCCATCTTCTCAAATCGAAATCCAGGGACACCTGGCCCGTAGCTGCGGTGGGGCCATTGGGGGCTCTGCCCCCTTCCATAATGGGCCAGTCCCCTTCTTCCTAGAAGCATTTAAAGGGAGCCTTTAAATGCTTTTGAGAAGACGGGGGGGGGGGGGGGTGGTACACGCCCCTCTCTTCCTGCAAGATCTAAAGGGCCCTTCAGCTGACTGGGGGGGGAACACAGTAGCCCACCAATCAGCTGGAGGGCCCTTTAAATCTTGCAGAAGGGGAGGGAGAGGGGTGTGTGCCACCCCACCCCCACCCCCACTTCATTATGGCAAACAATGGCAGTCCCACCAGAAAAAAAACTGCCCCACAAGCCACAAAATCCTGGCTAAACACCTGAGGGACACCAACCAGACCAAAGGGAGGGAAGGCAGCCTGGCATAGCCTGACCTTGTCAGATTACGGAAGCTCAGCAGAGTCTGTGCTTGGAAGGGAGACCACCAAGGAAGGCTCTGCAAAAGAAGGCGAGGGCCGACCACCTCTGCTTCCCATCGGCCTTGGAAGCCCCTTGCTGGGGGACGCTCAGCAGGGCCGGTACTTGCATGGCAGACCACCAAAGAAGGCTCCAAAAAGGAAGGCCATGGCCAACCGCCTCTGCTTCTCACTTGCCTGGGAAGCCCCTTGCAGGGGTCACCATAAGTTGGAAGCTCAGCAGGGTCGGTGCCTGGAAGGGAGCCCGCCAAGGAAGGCTCTGCAGAAGAAGGCAGTGGCTAACCAACTCAGCCTCTCACTAGCCTGGGAAGCCCTTTTCTGGGATCGCCACATTCAGCTGCGACTTGACACCACTTTAAACACTTTAAACAGAGCAAGATCCACCTCAGTATTCCGCGGCACAGCCAACACCTCGTGCCCCTTTGCGGGCAGGCGAGGAGACGGCAGAAGCTGAACGGGGCAGACGGGTGTTTAACTTGCCAGCTAGTCAATCCTGCCCACCTTCTGCCCTCTTTTGACCGGCTGCTGAGCGGCTGCGTTCTTGTTCCCACCGGGTGGGGGTGGAAGCCGAGCCTCGTCCGCTGTCTTTCCCTTCGGCGGGTCCGAATCATTGCCGGGGTCACTCGGCGGCTGCTGCTGCTGCTTCTTCTTCATCTCTCTGAGGAAAGACAGAATTAACACGCTTTTCAGGGAGTCTAAATACGCACCAAACCTCCTGGACAGTTTCAAAACGGGACCTCAAAACAAAGGGGAGGAAACGTGCTAGTCATGATATCATCACAGTGAAACCCAACAGTGTGACAAATGGGGGGGCGGGGTCAGTCTAGAGTGGGGTTCCCCAACATGGCGCCTGCCGGGACTTCCCTCGGTGCCTGCCGAACTTTGCAACAAGGGTAATGATTATTTTTACCTTTTTCACAAGAGCACTACAATATGTTTCTCTGCTTTAAAACTACCTGTGCAACGGTCTTTATTGGCACTTCAGGAATGGTTTGGCCATCGTGTGGAGTGTTTACTTTTCCCTTTCTCTCAGCTCTGCTTTTATTGGCTTCAATGATTTATGTACATTCTGGGGGCTTCCGGTCTGGAAAAGATGGGGATCTGACACGATCTGCGAGCTAAGCAGATCGAGCAGAGGTTCTTTTTGACAGCTCGGGCGTTAATCAGCCCGACGCAACGCTACCCAGATAGGGGAACGTCTAGCAAGCAATAATTACCCAAGGGTGAGTAGAGATTGGTTAAAGATTAGTCTCGGAGACTTGTCTGAGACTTTGATCCCCTCCCCCAACGAAGGTGTTGCCTGGAACTTCTACAAGAACCATCTGAACTGCAAATAGCAGTTTAAGATCCTCATTCCCAGACATTTACATAGAAGAAGGAGTTTGTTTTTAAAGTAAAGAAGCAGAACCCGCACCCGCCTGACAAATGAAGATAATGATTTATGTACATTCTGGTTTTAGTGGTTTTAATGTTCTAATTTGTGAGCCACCTTGGCGGCCCTTAGGAGGGCAGAAAGGCAGGATAAAAAGTCCTGCTAGTAAATAATAATGAATAGACGTAAAATAACATGTTAATCTGTTGCTTCATGGGAAAACTATTCTAGGCTGCTCTTTTCCTTTAGTTTTTATTTCTTAGGGTTTTTCTCTGTGCTGTTTAGCTGACAGCCTCGCTTCTGGCATTCATCCTATTTCCGGGACAACAGAGCTTGGTCACATTCAAAGCTTCCTCTAAGCTGTGGAGTCTTGTGAGCAAACATTCTACTTTGTGAGCTACTGGCATTTAAAATTGTGAGTGAGCGATTCGGCGGCTGCAGAAATGAGTTTGCTCTGGAGCCATCCTTCCTGAGCGAAGACAAAAATGTGTGAGCCGGAAGCTAAAAACTGTGAGCTAGCTCACACTAACTCAGCTTAGAGGGAACACTGGTCACATTCTGGGGGGGGGGGGTTAGTAAGTTTCATGTCGGAACAGGGAATTTAAAACACACGTTTTAGTAGCTCTGGATATTTGCTCATTAGTCTGAAGTAGTTCCCCTTGAAGAAATGGGTGGCAATCCCTGCTCCGTCTCCTTGAACAGCCAATCCGATGCTGCGCCTTGTATTCTGATGTATTCTGCCACTGAGCCACGGCCCCTTCCCTACACAGCGACAGAGTCTGCCCAGGTCCCCCCCACTCACCTCCTCTCCTTCGCTGAGAGATGCCTCCGGCCCTGGGACTTCCCATCACTCTGCAAAGGGAAAGAAAATCAGAAGAGCTTTTCCTCCAGGTGGGCCAGCAAGCACGGCAGCCATCCGGGTAAGGAACTTACTACGCTCGTGGTGTCCTCTTTGGGAGCCGATTTCAGCTGGGATCTGCAACCGAACAGAGAGTGTCAGACACAGACGCTGCACCCCAATATCGGCACTCCAATCATTCCTAGAGATGTAACATTTCCAGGAATTCTGAAGCCACAGGGGGGGAAATGGAGGGTTTTTTCAATTTTTTCAGTCGGCGGGAGGGAACGCAACCCCAGAATTTTGTGGGGTGATTGAAATACTCTCCCAGTTTTTCCAAAGTCCTCAGACTTTTTTCATACTGCGTGTTTGGGAAGAGTGAAACGTTTTGTAAGGCAAGACAAAGGTGTTTTTCTTACTGGAAAAAAAACCTCACAAGAGGGTGTTTTCTCAACACTCTCCCAAATTTCCCAATTTTTTCAGTGGAAAAGCCCTCAGGCCTTTTCACATTATACCTTTGGGATGCAAAAACCCTTAAGCCTTTTAACCATTCTTAAGAGAAAATATTTCATAGGGTTTTTTCCCAGTGTTCCCCCCGAATTTTCTAGCTTGTCCATCTAAAAAATCGAAATAGCTCTGACATGGCTAGCCCAGGCCAGCCCCATCTCGTCAGACCTCGGAACCTAAGCGGGGTCGACTCTGGTAAGTACTTGGATGGGAGACCTCCCCAGAATACCACCAATCGGTAGGCGGGGGCAGGCTTTAGTTGGCTACCTCTCTGAATATCCTCCAGGCCCCCAGTAGGGGTCAGTCACCAGAGGTCGCCATGACTTCCAGGTGCACACACACTCACGTGCGCACCCACACATATACAAAAATAACCACAAAAAATTGAAATAAAAAACCCGCTCAGAAAAAACATGGAGACCCCCCCAAAAAACATTTCCAGTTCCCCTCCATGCGTTTACATCTCCAGCCCCCCACCCTTCTCAGTGCTGCCCCTCCTTCCTTTTCCATGCCCTTTGGTGCGGCCTCCTGGCTTATCCCCTTACCTTTGGGAGTGCAGGTGTGAGAGATCAATGGTTGTGTCTGGAAAACTGATCTCTTCCTCCTCCTCCTCCTCCTCTTGGGCCTTCTTCGCTGGTTCCCCAGCCTCCTCCTCTGAACTGGGATTCTCCTCACTGGAGGACCCCTCCGAAGCCGGGGCACTCCCTGTGCCGTCCCCGCCAGCCTCCGGGGGATGCCCTCCCACCGAGTCTTCCCCTTTCTCGGTCTTCTCCTTGGGCTCCCCTCTCTCATCCTCATCGCCGCTGCTGCTGTCATCATCATCTCCCTCTGAAGAAGAAGGGGAGAGTGGATTTACACCCCGCCCTTCACTCGGAGTCTCAGAGTAGCTTACAAACTCCTTTCCCTCCCCTCAACAAACACCCTGGGAGGTAGGCAGGGCTGAGTTTTTTGGGCACTGCCCTTGAGAGAACTGCTCTGAGAGAGCTTGTGGTTGACCCAAGGTCATCCAGCAGCTGCATGTGGAGGAGTGGGGAATCAAACCCGCTTCTCCCAGGCTAGAGTCCGCGCACTTAACCACTACACCAAACTGAATCAGAAAAGACAGTTCGCAGAGAAAATGCTTTATGAACACTCAGAAAGGGGGAGGAAAGAAGTCTGCTAACTGGGCTTTGGACTTAATACTTGGAGCATAAAGAAAACGCTCCTCAGAAGTCACAACAAGGGGAAGTGCCAGCAGAGGGCCAGGGAAGGAGGCAGCGTCCAGACTCAGGAGGGCCGGTGACATTTTGTGGCTCTGCAGATTCTGCCCTGCTGAAATGGCAGCTGGGATCCTCAGCCACCTTTTGGCAGTAAATTCCACTGAAAAACCAATGCCTTGCATGTGGAAAAGAGAAGCAGTGAGGTTGCCGACAGTCCAGAACGTTGTGGAATAAATTCTCCCATCTCTCAGATTTCAGGAAGCCCACTGGGAAAACATCTGCCGCTTTTCAGGCTTCTCCAGGACTCCTCACCAAAAAGGGGAGGGGGGGATACGGGATTCCCTTTCGGAATCTGCCTCCGCCTGTTCTCGCTCGTTTCTCCCTCTGCCCAGAATAGCCCTCCTGGTGGTGCTGCCTCTATGCCCGGTTGGCGTTGTGGTCAGGAGCGCGGACTCTAATCTGGGAGAACCCACTCCTCCACATGCAGCCAGCTGTCTGACCTTGGGTCAGTCACAAGTTCTCTCAGAGCTGTTCTCTCAAGGGTGGTCTTCAAAACAGCTCTCTCAGCCCCACCTGCTTCACAAGGTGTCTGTTGTGGGGAGGGGAAGGGAAAGGAGTTTGTAAACCGCTCTGAGACTCCTTCGGGTAGTGAAGGGCGGGGTATAAATCCAATTATTATTATTGCTGTTGTTGTTATCATCATCATTCCCCCCCCTTAGGGGGAGGGGCTGTGGCTCACTGATAGAGCATCTGCTTGACGTGCAGAAGGTCCCAGGTTCAGTCCCCAGCACCTCCAGTTGAACAAGCCAGGAATAAGATAATGGGAAAGACTACAGCTGTTAAGTCTGAGTAGGAGAAGAAGACAAAGACGAAGAAGAAAAAGAAGAGATTTATACCCCACCCAGAGTCTCAGAGCGGCTTGCAATCTCCTTTCCCTTCCCCTCCCCACAACAGGCACCCTGTGAGGCAGGTGGGGCTGAGAGAGCTCTTTCGAGGACTGTCCTTGAGAAAACAGCTCTGACAGAACTATGGCTTGCCCAAGGTCATCCAGCAGCTGCAAGTGGAGGAGTGGGGAATCAAACCCGGTTCTCCCAGATTAGCGTCCGCGCACTTCACCACGACACCAAACTGCCCCAAACACCAAGGCTCTGATTCAGTATGAGGCAGCTCCATGTGTCCATGTGTCATATGGGAGGGGCCATAACTCAGTTGTAGAACCTCTGCTGCACATGCAGAAGGCCACAGGTTCAAACCCTGACATCTCCAGTGAAAAAGGACCAGCAGTCGGGGATATGAAAGATCTCCTTCTGAGACCCTGGAGAGCTGCTGCCAGCTTGAATGTCAAGACTGAGTTTCATGGCCCATTGACAGACCGATCGTCTGATTCAGAATAAAGCAGCTTCCTGTGAGCTGGAATACGTTCCTTCCCCCAAAAGTCTCCATGAAAATGCCGGGGAAAGGCATAGGTTCTTTGGAGGAAACCCTGTCTGTATCTAGCACATCCTTGTGGCCTGCAATTGGTTAGTGCCCACTCCCGATCAAGCCCATCAAGCGCTCTGCCTTTCTGCCCGCATACCCAGGGCTGCCGTCTCTTCTGCTGCCAGCTCGCTGGTGCTAGAGGTCACGGTTTCCATGTCTTCTTCTTGCACTTTAACCTTCCGCTCACCTTTGTGCCTCCAAACACAAGAGTCATCCGCCTGGAGGAGGAAAGAGAAAGGTTTGTTTTCCTTGGATAAAGACAACCCGGCAACCACCAACTATAGAATGGACCAGAAAGGGTTCCTGAAGCCTGGACTCGACTGACAGACAGGTTCCTGAAGCCTGGACTCGACTGAAGCCTGGACTCGACAGCCCGAACTCGTCAGATCTGGGAAGCTAGGCAATATGGAAAAGTCATGAATTTGTACGCACAAAATTTATCGGCCTTTTATACTGGAATTACCACTGAATGCAGGGAAGGGCAGGATAAAAATCCAATCAGTAAATAAATTGGTGGCAGCTACAAGCATAGACAGCTTCAAGAGGGGACTGGATAAATATATGGAGTAGAGGCCCATGAATGGCTATGAGCCACAGTTTACAGAGGGAACACTCTGTCTGGGGCGGTGATGCTCTGTCTTCTTGGTGCTTGGGGGAGGAGGCAACAGCTGGAGGGCTTCTGGAGTTCTGGCCCCGCTGGAGGACCTCCTGATAGCACCTGGGTTTTGGCCACTGTGTGACACAGAGCACTGGACTGGAGGGGCCACTGGCCTGATCCAGCATGGCTTCTCTTATGTTCTTATGTTCTTTTAAAAATCATACATAATCGATTTTAACATCCTCACTTAAATTGCAACAGTACAAAACAATACTCTGTTTGAAAGTGAGCTGCCATACATTCATTTCTAGCTAACAGACCACACTATTCGATGCTTTACTCTCTAGCACTAAATTTAAATACCTAATTAAAGGCTGCCAACTTTCTTCTTCATACTTTATATCCCCAAAACAATGCAGGGCAGATAGTTTGACCATTCACAGAGTATCACAAACTTGCAGCAGCCACTCTTTCTTATTAGGCAGGCACCGGGTCTTCCAATACCGAGCAAGAAGTATTCTTGCCACTGACAGTAAATTGAGCACCGTCCAGCCCCCTGAGTAACTGGGACAATTTCCATGCAATTAAGTAAAAGACATCAGAAGAATAAAGTTCCAGATTTCATTAATAACTTAGTGAACCATTTCCCAGAAGAATCTGTACTCTGCAACACCCTCACCAGGTAGGCGGGGCCAGCTTTTTCCTACAGACAAAACCGACATCTGTTACTTACCCTGCTGCTAATTTTAGACAGCCCGAACTCGTCAGATCTGGGAAGCTAAGCAGGGTCAGCCCCAGTTAGTCCTTGAGTGGGAAGCCACCAAGGAAGTCCAGGGTCACGACGCAGAGGCAGGCAAGGGCAAACTCACCTCTGTTCAGTCTCTTGCCCGGATCTCATCATATCCTATATGGCTTGGGGCCTGCCTACCTAAGGGACCGCCTTTCCCCGTATATACCCCAGAGAGCACTGCAGTCAGGCACTCAAAATTGCCTGACCCTCCCGGGCCTGAGGGAGGCCAGGTTAACAACTACAAGGAGCAGGGCCTTCTCGGTGGCGGCCCCCTACTGGTGGAACGAGCTCCCGGAGAACATCAGGGCCCTGCGGGATCTTTTGCAGTTCCGCAGGGCCTGTAAAGCGGAGCTCTTCCACCATGCCTTTGGGGCCGCCACCGGAGGGAATGGCCCTTAGTAGGTGGCAAGGTGAAATTGCCACCAGAACACCTGAGGTGGGAGTCTCCTGGTGGGAAATAACATAGGCAACTGGTGCTTGATGTGGGGTTTTGTATCTGCTACCATCTGTAACTGATTGCTTAGCTTTTAATGTGATTCAATGAAATTTTATGTGTTTTAACTTTGTATTTATAATGATGTTTTAACTTTGTATTTGTAAATATTTATAAATATGTTGTTAGCCGCCTAGAGCCGGTTTCTGGCAAGGTGGCATATAAATCGAAACTAATAATAATAATAATAATCTGGGAAGCTAAGCAGGGTGGGCTTGAGTTAGTATTTGGATGGGAGACCACCAAGGACTATCTGGTCTTCCTTGGTGGTCTCCCATCCAAATACTAGCCCTGGCAGGCCCTGCTGAGCTTCCAAGAGCTGACGACATCAGGCTAGCCGGGGCGATCCAGGCCAGGGCACTGGTATTGACTTGTGTACTATACCCAGAATGAACCTATGGCATTACTGAGGGGTACCTCCAGCTAGGAGGTAGATGATCTGGTCCAGGACAGCTAACTAGATGCCCGGGGTTCCCTGAGTGCACAGCTACATCTGAATCAGGCCTGACCAGAGCCCACCAGAACACCTGGCTAAAAGGCAGAGCTATTTTGGGGCAGGAACGCACAGGAACAGAGTCCCGGCTGGCTTCTGAGTTGGCCAAACCTACAGCCTCCCCACCCCACCCATCCCCGGGTTCCCCAGGCACCTCGCAAGCTGCGGGGGTGCCTGGGGAAGCCAAGCCGATCCAGAAACTGCCTTCCTTCCCTCCGGTTCCTCATGAGCCCCACAAGCCACGGGGCACCTGGGGAAGCCGGTCCTGGGAGGGAGCTGGGCTCTCAGGGGTGTGGCCTAATATGCTAATGCATTTCTGCTGTTGGGTGTGGCCTATTATGCTAATGAGTTCCTGCTGGGCTTTTTCTACCAAAAAAGCCCTGCTAAAAGGAAATGACCGTAGAGGGAGGCGCTGGCACTGCCCTCTAGTACAGATTTTCCTAACGCCGCCCAAAATAAACAGAACTCCTCAACTGAAGGCGTGATACCTTAAATAAGAAACTGAAGCCCATCATCAGATAGGAAGGAGGGAGGAAATTCTTTTTCCCTGGAAAAGAAGAGCATAGGATCAAGGTGAGGTGCATTCCACGATCCTGCCCAGCAATGGTGGAATTTGGTCCTGGGTGCGAAACGCCCCCCCCCCCCCCCCCAATCTTAGAACCTCTGCCTGCAGCGGCACAGACCGGAATGGCTGGGAGCTTAAGGTTGCCAGGTCTCGCCTTTACCGGCAGTGTGGGGCTGCCAGCTTCCTTGCTGGGACTTTTCTGCCAGGTGTGCAAATCACACACGGCACGATGACATCACCGGTAGTGAACATCCCCCATGCTAGGGCTGTTGTGCGGCGACACTCTAGCGTTCAAGGCAAAAACTCTATGGTAACCACAGAGACCCCACCACCACCAAATGCTAGAGCGACACGACAGCTGCAGCATGATGACATCACTACCGGTGACATCACTGACTCAGTGGCATCCCCACGGGACACTGCTCTTTGGGGCTGGGGCTGGCCAGTGGCAGATTGGAGCCACTGAAATTGGGGGACCCCCCCCCCGGCCCGACCGGGCGGATAGCAACCCTATGAGAACTCTGGTCTGTCTGCTCCAGGGAGCTTTGCCTGGCAGGATCCAAGGAAGGGGCCCCTGAGCCTGAAGGAGCCCTTACCTCTGATCATGAAGCTTCCAGTGGTCAGATATTCCCCAGTGGGGGCTGTTTTAGACACCTGCAAGGAATTTAGCCAGAGATGTTAGAAACACAGCTGGAAGGGACCTCTAAGGTCATCCAGTCCAACCCCCTGCGCAATGCAGGAAATTCACCCCTGCCTCCCCCTCCCCACTCCCTCAGTGACCCCTGCTCTGTGCCCAGATGTTGATCAAACACACTGTTATTTACTATGGTGATTAAACAAAGGCACAGAAAGAGAAACACCCATTAAGGCTACAGCCAATACCGGAGGCTAGCAAAAGCCCTGTATCTGGCAACCAAACCAGTGGTGGAAACATGAGAAAGGGCCTTTTCGGTGGTGGCCCTACAAATATTGAGCAACCTCCCCAGGGAGGTGTGCCTGGCCCCCTTACTTCCCATCTCTAGGAGGCAGCTGATTTGACTACAGGGCAAAGTCAGGCTCCAATAGCAAATAGGCCGGCGAAAAAGATGGGTAATGACGAAGACGATGCCCCTTTCCTTACTCCAGCACAGGAAGGGATGGGGGGGCGGGCAGGGCATAGCCTGCACACATGAGTTAAATAACACGGGCCAAGAGAAGTTTTGGCAGGAGGCAACTTGACCGTTTTGCACTAAAAAATGTGGCTGCCTGCATATAAGGATAATTTCCAGCGTGTAGCGGTGTTCCGGCGGGCAGCAGCAGAACTGATTTGAGCCCAGTAGCACCTTAAAAACCAAACAAATTTTCCAGGGCATAAGCTTTTGTGAGTCCAAGCTCACTTCCTCAGATACAAATGAGCATGAAGAACCATCAGCCCTTCTTTGTAGTAACCACCTCACCTTTAGACCCAGATAGAACATAAGAACATAAGAGAAGCCAATGTTGGATCAGGCCAGTGGCCTATTCAGTCCGTTTTTGCTTTTATGCCCTTTTGCTAGATAGCCAGAGAACTGTGAGACCAGACGCTGGACTAGGTGGACCACTGGTCTGATCCAGCAGGGCTTATATTTGGTGTTGTGGTTAAGTGCACGGACTCTAATCTGGGAGAACTGGGTTTGATTCCCCACTCCTCCACTCACAGCTGGTGGATGACCTTGGGAAGCCATAGTTCTGGCAGAGCTGTTCGCACAAGGAAAGTTCTTGAAGGAGCTCTCTCAGCCCCACCTACCTCCCAGGGTATCTGTTGTGGGGAGGGGAAGGGAAAGGAGTTTGTAAGCCGCTCTGAGACTCCGAGTGAAGGGTGGGGTATAAATCGAATCTCCTCCTCCCCCTCCTCCTCTTCTTCTTCTGAAGGCCTCAGCCTCCGTGCCCTGTTGTTGGCTCTCCAGAGAAACTGGCTGGCCACTGTGTGAGACAGGAAGCTGGACTATGGGGACCACTGGTCTGATCCAGCAGGGCCCTTCTGATGTTCTTGTGAAGGCCTTGGCCTCTCTGCCCTGTTGTTGGCCCTCCAGAGGAACTGGTTGGCCCCTGTGCAAGAGCAGTGCCAGAATAGACGGACCACCAATATGATCCAGCAGGACTCTTCCGATGTTGCTAAGTGAGCTTTAACGTATACCCCGGAAGATTGTGTCAGTCTTTAGGGTGCTCCTGAACTCAAAGTTTGCTCTGTATTCTCAGAGTCATCCACAAAAGGGGTCCCGATGAGCCGCATTTTTCACGCAAGCCCAAAAGCCGCGCCCCACAACCCCACCCCAAGGCCTCATTACCTGGTGATGATACACCCACCAGGCGCTCGTGACGACCCGGGCCTCCCAAGCCGCGCTGTAACACAGAGCCATCGTGCCTGCCTCCGTGAGCGTTCGAGGTGGGACAGGGTTCCCTGGAACGGTAGCAGCAGAAGCAGGTTAATGTTAAGACGGACAGATGCCAAACTGCTACAACCAGCCACTTGTGGGGAGGAGGACCAAGCAGGAAATTTAGCCCTGTAAGCTAAGAGGCACACCAGCAGTTCCTGCTGCCTCCCACTTTTCCCTAGCATCACTGCCATTTTTTTTAGTGACTCTTGTCTTCTCAGGTCACCAAAGTACGATACCCTCCGTTTGATCATTTTAGCTCCGAGGGAGATTTCAGGCGTACGTAAGGTGCTACTGGATTCTTGCTCTTTCCTGTTGGCACAGACAGATGAACACAGAGACCCGTCTTGATCTACACTTGATCTATGTCTGCATCTTGATCTACAATCCTTCAGATAGCTGAAGAAGTGAGCCGTGACTCATGAAAGCTCCTCCCCTGCCACAGATGTTGCTAGGCTTTCAGGTGCTCCTGGATTCCTCCCCTTTTCTACTGCTACGGTCAGATGAACACGGCTACCCGTCCTGATCCATCCCCAATTATTCAAGTGGCCCACTTATTCCATCCCACTTCCCCAGAGGAATCACCTGTTGGGTTCTTGATGACGCAGCTGGTTGCTCCGTGGAGGTCAGCATGGACGTAGATGTCGCCTGGGGCAGGGGAGGAGACACCAAGAAAGACCAGTGGTGATTCCCAGAGCAACCGGCAAGATGCACTTCTGTCTCCCTCGTACATTTTTACCCCACCCTCTTTCAGGGCAGCAAGCACAGGTCGCCCCTCCCTATGCTAGCTTTGAAAGCACCCTGTGAGATTTCTTAGCCTGAGCGAATGGACTTCACCCAAGGTCACCTGGCCAACTTCACACCACAGGGATGATTTGACTCCAGGTCTCCCAACTTCTAAACCAGCACTCTAATCATGACACTGCGCTGGCTGCTTATTTAAATGCACTCTTTTAGGTGCAGGCACTCTAAGGACAGGGACAAAGGGATGCAGCAACTGCACTGAAGGTCATTAGGTCTGGCTCTGCCCAATACCTTGGAAGGAGACTTCCTGGAAATTCCCTTAGGAATACCACCTTGAGTTCCATAAAGGACAGAAGAAGAAGAAGAAGAGGAGATTGGATTTATACCCTGCCCTTCACTACCTAAAGGAGTCTCAGAACAGCTTACAAACTCCTTTCCCTTCCCCTCCCCACAACAGACACTCTGTGAGGTAGATGGGGCTGAGAGAGCTCTGACAGAAGCTGCTCTTTTTCAAGAACAGCTGTGCCAGAACTATGGCTCGCCCAAGGTCATCCAGCAGGTGCAAGTGGAGGAATGGGGGATCAAACCCGGTTCTCCCAGATTAGAGTCTGCGCACTTCACCACTACACCAAACTGGCAAAAGAAAGGCAAGATATAAAAATAATTTAAAAAAATAAGATAATCACCTAAAACACTACGATAATGTCGGTCGGTGAAACTGTGGGCAGAGGCACAGAGTTTTTCTTTTTCTCCCCACCCCAAAATAGAAGAAGAAGAGGAGGAGGAGACTGGATTGATACCCCACCCTTCCCTACCCGAAGGAGTCTCAGAGCAGCTGACAATCTCCTTTCCCTCCCCCTCCCCACTACAGACACCCCGGGAGGTGGGTGGGGCTGAGAGAGCTCTTTCGAGGACTGTCCTTGAGAGAACAGCTCCGAGAGAACTTGTGACTGACCCCAGGTCACACCAGTTGCATGTGGTGGAGTGGGGAATCAAACCCGATTCTCCCAGATTAGAGTCCATGCTCCCAACCACGAAATGTTTGGAGTCGCTGGGGATGCAACACACAGGCCTTGCATGCAGGAACAAGGCAAAGACTCTGTTGCAGTCCTCCCTGTGGGGGCGTTTCCTACCGTCCCACAATTACCCCAACCCAGTAACAAAACCCATCTCGTCCTCTCAGATTGGTTGAAAGGAAATAAAGATCATCTCCCTTTCCCCATCCGGCCACTACAATCAGGATAGTTACCAGGCAAAGGCCCTCACTTTGACAGCCCAGGCTAGCTTCACCTTGTCAGATCTGGGAAGCTAAGCAGGGTCGGCCCGGGTTAGGACTTGGATGGGAGACCACCAAGGAAGGCTGAGGTCAATACACAGAAGCAGGAAATGGCAAAACAGCTCTTGCCTTGACCTGTATGAGCCGGGCTAGCCTGAGCCTGTCAGATCTTGGGAACTATGCAGGGTCAGCCCTGGCTAGGACTTGGACGGGAGACCTCCAAGGAAGTCCAGGGTCGCTACACAGAGGCAGGCAATACCACCTCTGTCTGTCTGACCTGTCCTGGCTGGCCCAGGCTAGATCACGCTCATCAGATCTCAGAAGCTAAGCAGGGTTGGCCCTAGATAGTACTTGGATGGGATACCCCCAAGGAAGTCCAGGGTCGCTGTGCAGAGGCAGGCAATTGCAAACCGCTATCTGAACGTCTCTTGCCTTGAAAACCCTACTGGGGTCCCCATAAATCAGGTGTGACTTGATGGAACTTTCCAGCCCCACCGGGCGAATTTCCCATCTCACCAACCCCCCCCCCCATCCCAGTGCTCCTCTTGGGGGGGCATAGCGGTCTAATGTGTGTGGCCAAGCCTCCCTCAGGACTGACTCATGGGGGGGGGGACACACATCTCGTGCTACACAGCAACTCACCTGGCGTCAGGTACCTCTTGACAATCATTTCGTTTTGCTGTTGGTCTCTTCCAGCTATAACAAGGTAATTTTCAGAGCTAATGAACCACAGGAATTTCTCAAACCTGTCAGATCACATCAAGCCATCAAGACAAAGCAAAAACGTGGGCACAACAGGAAAGGTTATTACTGAGGTCTTGGGAGGGGCACCCCCGGATATTAGAGACCTCCACCCACTGTCTGCTAACCTTGCGGAGCTGAAACGTGGCTGCAAAGCAGGTGGCGCTTCTGGGGAAAATGTGGCAGAAGGCCTATCAAAACTAAGTGTAGTAAACGGACTCACTCCTTAAAAATTGTCAAAGTGCTAAAGGACATGTAATAGAAATTAGCGAAAAGGAAGTAGCCATATAAGAAAAATACAAAAGGGAACCAATGATCCTGCTGGAACTCTGAAGTGGCTGAAGCTGATTACACACTGGAGATGTGCGTCCATTCCTGTATTGAATTGTTATTGTTCCCCGTGCATGTGAGTAAAAGTATGGAAACCACAGCAACTTAAAGGGAACACCCTGATGAAGGATGAACTTTGAAACGTAATCAAACATCCGGACACAATGTCGCATTATTATATTAAGGTAAAGGTAAAAGGTAAAGGTTTCCCTTGCTCGAAAGCCAGTCAAATACGATGTGATGCTCATCTCCGTTTCCAAGCTGAAGAGCCAGTGCTGTCAAAAGATGTTACCGTGGTCACGTGGCCAGCATGACTAAACGCCGAGGCACATGGGACGCTGTTATCTTCCCACCAAAGCAGTACCTATTTATCAGATTTACTTGCGATTTCTTACTTTCGAACTAGGTTGGCAGGAGCTGGAACCAGAGACAGGAGCTCACTCCGTCATCCAGCACTCAGGTCTCGAACTGCTGATCTACAGACCTTCCGGTGTGCAGTTCAGTGTCTATTACACAAGTTCTTCGTTGTTTCCATTTTGTATTTTTCTTATGTGGCTACTTTGTATTCACTACTTTCTATTACATGTCCTTTAGCATTTTGGTAATTTGTAAGCAGTGGGTCTGTTTACTACACTTGTTTTTGCCTTCTGTTATTGGATTACTATACAAGAGTGTAGTGAACATCACTGAACGCTATCCAAACCAGGGCCAGCCTGCCCATACTTTCTGAACTGCCGTAGCCTGCTTATTTATAAGCAGGGTTTCTGAAGGGTCTACCCAAAACCCTGCCGCTTGAGCCCTGCCTCCCCACAAAGGTCCCGCTTCCTGCCTCCTTAAGTGAAAAAGACATCTGAGAAACACGGAGTGCCCCTCTCAAGTATAAACCGATTTAGAACATCATCAACTGTATAGAGATATTTTTAAATCTGTATCTTGTTTTAAGGCATTTTGCGTTGCATACATCGCCCAGAGCCTGGCATAAGCTGGGACAGGGCGATTAATAAACCAAATAATAATAATAATAATAATAACAACAACAACAAACAGAAAAAAGTCTAGTTAGGATATCACTTAAAGCAGCTAAAACAGTAATTCAAATTAACTTCTGGAAAGAGCAGAAGTTTAGCGGTTTGTTCAGTCATGCATACAGATAACCTCCGGGAGCCGGCCTGCTGGCTTCTAATCAGAAATAACCAGGGCTATTTTGGGGCAGGAAGGCACAGGAACGGAGTTCCGGCAGGCTTCTGAGTGGGCCATGCCTACAGCCTCCCCCCCACCCTCAGGTTCCCCAGGCGCCTCATAAGCTGCGGGGTGCCTGGGGAAGCTGATCCTGGGAGGGAGCTGCGCGGTCAGGGGTGTGGCCTAATATGCTAATGAGTTTCTGTTGTCGGGTGTGGCCTATTATGCTAATGATTTTCTGCTGGGCTTTTTCTACAAAAAAAGCCGTGGAAATAACCATTTCGCTCCCGGATCAAACTCAGGAGACGCGGATCCTGCGGATTAGTAACTGTTGTGGTCTCCCCTTTTCAGACCCCCCCCCAAAGTGTGCTCTGAGATCTTCAGGCAATTGGGGTGCCGTGTTTGGGGTCTCCGGCCTGCCAAATCTCCATCCTCCAATCAAAGGGCTGACGTGTTCTCCCTCCCACCTGGAAAGGATGCCCTGTTCCAGCAAAAGAGCATATTTTCTCCTTCCTCCTACCCTCCGGGACCGCTTTCCGTCATTATAATTCTCAAGGCATCTCCTGTGCCTGTCCCCCCCCCATCCCCCACCCACTCCGCCTTTCCTCTCACTCCAGTAACACAAGCCGGCTCGGCACGGCACAGATCCAGTCCATTACCCCCACCAAAAAGGCCAGGTACCCCCCCCCAACTAAAACGCAGGCACAGAGCACTGAACTTCAAACATTTCTAGGTTCTTGGATTCAAAAAAGGCCCCCCCTCGGCCCCCCCTCAAGGGGTTCTGGCAATTCGGACAACCTACGCAGGCACTCACCAATAAACCTTCCTGGCCTTCTGAATGGTGGTGACCGTTTGGACTTCCTTCAGGGTCTGCTTGGTCTTCTTCTCTGCTGATTTGAAGGCCTGTTCGGACAAAGAGAACCATCCTGAGGCCACACAAGCGACAAGTGACCTGTAACACCCCCCCCCCCCCGAGGGGAGGGATGACATCACACACTAACTCAGGGCACTTGACGCTTGTTAGTATTTCTAAAAGAGGGCCTTCTGGATAAGGAATCTTAGGGATTTATCCATCTGCCCCCACCTACCCCAGGGTTAAGAACATAAGAACATAAGAGAAGCCAATGTTGGATCAGGCCAATGGCCCATCCAGTCCAACACTCTGTGTCACACAGTGGCCAAAAATACCAGGGGGAGAGGAAAGGAAGGAAAGCTGGAGAGAATGGGATGGTTGCTCCCGCAAGTTACTCGTGGGTCCCCACTTGTTTTATTCTAAAGGGGGAAAGGACAAAGAATCCACTGATACCTTCTCGGCTGCTTCCACGGTCTTCTGGGTTTTCCTGGCTGCGTGCCTCTTGTGATCGTAGTACCTGGGGGGGAACACAGCACTGTCAGAGCTTCCTGTCAGTCCAAGGAAACACATCAAGCTGCTTTGTGCTGAGGCAGCCCCTTCGTCCGTCTACCTCTGTCTTGCCTACTCGGGCTCTCGTGCACAAGAAGGCCTTTCCCATATACCAGGCAGCCTTCCACTGGAGATGCCTGAGAATGAACCAGGGACTTATTCGCTTCATTTACAGCCTGCCGTTCTCACAGACACTCGAGGCAGCTCACAAAAGTCTGCAAATGCACTTGATCAGACAGCAAAGACCTTTAACAAACAGTGCAGTGGGATTAGGGTCAGAGAATTGGGGGAAAGAATGCAAATGAAAAAGGGCCCGAGGCGTGGCATACTACAGGGAAGAAAGGGGGGTTACAAACGTGGAGGATATTAGCATCAGAAGCGTGCAACACAGGAGATCAACCGCTGAGTCACAGCCTCTCCCCAGCCACTAGATGCCCACTTCTCTTCATATCCAAGCTTTCCACAAACTATGCCAAACTGAACAAAGTCTGAGTCCAGTGACACCTTTGACCAACAAAGTTTATTCAAGGTATAAGCTTTCATGTGCCTTGGCCTCTCTGCCCTGTTGTTGGCCCTCCAGAGGAACTGGCTGGCCACTGTGTGAGACAGGAGGCTGGACTGGATGGGCCCTCACTGGTCTGATCCAGCAGGACTCTTCTGATGTTCTAATGAAGGCCTCAGCCTCTTTGCCCTGTTGTTGGCCCTCCAGAGGAACTGGTTGGCCGCTGTGTGAGACAGGAGGCTGGACTAGATGGACCCCTGGTCTGATCCAGCAGGGCTCTTCTGATGTTCTTAGGAAGGCCTTGGCCTCTCTGCCCTGTTGTTGGCCCTCCAGAGGAACTGGTTGGCCGCTGTGTGAGACAGGAGGCTGGACTAGATGGACCCCTGGTCTGATCCAGCAGGGCTCTTCTGATGTTCTTAGGAAGGCCTTGGCCTCTCTGCCCTGTTGTTGGCCCTCCAGAGGAACTGGTTGGCCGCTGTGTGAGACAGGAGGCTGGACTAGATGGACCCCTGGTCTGATCCAGCAGGGCTCTTCTGATGTTCTTATGAAGGCCTCGGCCTCTCTGCCCTGTTGTTGGCCCTCCAGAGAAACTGGTTGGCCACTGTGTGAGACAGGAGGCTGGACTGGATGGACAATGGGTCAGGATGTTGGCCTGATCCAACAATGGCTTCTCTTATGTTCTTATGACCTCTGGTCTGCTCCAGCAGGGCTCTTCTGATGTTCTTACGAAGGCCTCGGCCTCTCTGCCCTGTTTCTGGCTCTCCAGAGGAACTGGTTGGGGCCACTGTGTGAGAGACAGGATGCTGGCCTAGATGGACCTTCAGTGGTCTGACCCAGCAGGGCTCTTCTTAGGTCCTGTTTCTGGCCCTCCAGAGGAACTGGTTGGCCCCGTGTGAGACAGGAGGCTGGACTGGATGGACAATGGGTCTGACCCCGCAGGGCCCTTCTGGGGTTCTCCTGGCACGGGAAATGTCCCAGCCGAGCCAGAGGCCCAAGAGAGCCCCTTCCCAGTCAGAGCAGCCAGGGACATTCAGCAGACGGACAAGCAGGCTGACTCGGTATCAGGCAGCTCCCCACGGATCCTTTGCACGGCTTCAGAGACAACAACCCCGGCCGCGAACACTGCCCTCTGCCCTACCCCAGGGCCTCCACGCCTCCCCCCAAGAAAGACTTGGCTCACTTTTTGGCGTTGGCGTAGGCAGACAAGCTGAGGTCCACGTCCACAAGCAAAGGCTGGTCCTTGAGAGGCTTCCTCGGCTGCTTGGCCTTGTTCCTCGTCTTCTTCCCCTTCGGTTCCTCTGCCGCCGCCTCTTTTGCGGCCTCCGCCTCCTCCGCCTCTTCCGCAGCTGAGAGCACGTACGGGTTTCTGAACAAACAGGAAAGGGGGCTTTGAAAGGTCTGGACCAGAAACTGGGCAGATGCTGGAGGCCAGCTCTGTAAAGAGGTCAGATGAGGCAGCGGCCGCAGGCAGTGGATAAAGGAGAGGCCACCTTCACTCCCACCTCCCTTGCCCACCGCCGCCTCCTGCTCTGCCACCCCCAAGCAGCCAATGGCCCTCCTCGCCTCATTCCCAAAGGTCTCTCTCCTGGAACACAGGGGACCGCCACACATGTGCCCATGAAGACTTCCCTAACTCTGTCAAGCTTGCCTTGTGTATGTGGGCGTGTTAAGTGCTGTCAAGTAACTTCTAACTCAGAAGAAGAGATGGGATTTATACCCCGCCCTTCACTACCCAAAGGAGTCTCAGAGCGGCTTACAAACTCCTTTCCCCTCCCCACAACAGACACCCCGTGAGGTAGGTGGGGCTGAGAGAGCTCTCTTGAGGACTGCCCTTGAGGGAACAGCTCTGAGGGAACTTGTGACTGACCCAAGGTCACACCAGCAGCTGCATGGGGAAGAGCGGAGAATCAAACCCAGTTCTCCCAGATCAGAGTCTCTTCTCCTAACCACTACACCCAACTGGCTCTTACTGCGACCCTATGAACGAATGACCTCCACCCTCTCATTAACAGTCTTACAAACTGAGGGCCATCTCATCTTGGGCCTTCATCTTTCCCTGCTGACTTCCACTTTTCCCAGCATGACTGTCTTTTCCAGCCACTCTTCTCTTCCCAGAATGTGATCAAAGTACCGTAGCCTCAGGTTAGTTATTTTAGCTTCCCGGGAGAGTTCAGGGCGGCTTGATTTGATCCAGAACCCACCGATTTCTCTGTTTAGCAGTCCCCAGTATTCGTAATACCCTCCCCGCCAACACCCCATTTCAAAGGAATCAGCTTCGTTCCTGCCAGCTTTCTTCACTGTCCAAGCATCACACCCATATGTAGCAATGGGGAATGCTGTGGCGCGAATTAGCTTGCCCTGCTGTGTTAAAAGCGTCATAGGGAAGTGGGGCGGGAAGGCCCGGTAGCCGCTCTCCTCCTGAGCCACCACTGGCCCGCAACTGTTGGAACCATTCCTTTGGGGATTTTTCACTTATCCTAACCTCTAGTCCTATAACGTTACTTTAGCGGGCACTGCCCATGCTAGACATGCTCGGTGCTCTAAAATCAAAGAGTCAGGGACCATAGCACCCCAGGAAGTCCCGTGTGAACCGATCATACATTCGGCCCTTTAGAAAAGGCTCTGCTCGGTATTCCCCCACTGGGAGCGGCACGGGGCTTTCTCGGTGGCAGCACCAAGGGTATGGAATTCTCAACTAAAGAGGGTCACTTGGCCTCATCCCTCCAGGGGGGTTACTAGCTTTTAACAGTCCCACAATTCTGCCACCTTCCCAGCCCATTGCTGATGAATTTCAAGATGCTAAACTATGGCTTTTGCCTTGTGCCGTGGGAGACACGACCCTTTTCCACCCTCTCTCTTTCTCCGGTCAGCACAGCACTGAAGAACGTTGTTGTTGGAACAGGCCAGCGGCCCGTCCAGTCCAACACTCTGTGTCACACAGTGGCCAAAAACACCCGGTGCCCTCAGGAGGTCCACCGGTGGGGCCAGAACCCCAGAAACCCTCCCACTGTTGCCCCCCAAGCACCAAGAATACAGAGCAGCACTGCCCCAGACATGAGAACCTGAGAGAAGCCATGTTGGATCAGGCCTTGGGGCCTCTTCTTGTGTTCTTTATAGATTCATAGAATGACCAGAGAGTTGGAAGGGGCCCTAGAGGCCATCTAGTCCAATCCAGTGCTCAAGGCAGGACCAGGCTAGAGCATCCCTGACAAGGGTTTGTCCAGCTGCTGCTTCAAGGCTGCCAGGGAGGTGAGGGGAGCTCACCACCTCCCGAAGCAGCTGGTTCCACTGTTGCACAGCTCTGACTGTCAAAAAGTTTTCCCTAAGTACCTTATGAAGGGAACTTTGACCCTCATAACATAAGAACATAAGAGAAGCCAATGTTGGATCAGGCCAGTGGCCCATCCAGTCCAACACTCTGTGTCACACAGTGGCCAAAAACACCAGGTGCCCTCAGGAGGTCCAGTAGTGGGGCCAGAACGCCAGAAGCCCTCCCACTGTTGCCCCCCCCAAGCACCAAGAACACAGAGCATCACTTGCCCCAGACTGAGAGTTCCTATCTATACCTTGTGGCTAATAACCACTCATGAACCTCTGTTCCAGAGGTTTATCCATTCCCCTTATAAGAATGTAAGAGAACCCATCTGATCCAATACTCTGTGTCCCACCAGGAGGTGCCACCAGGAGGTCCAGCGGTGTGGCCAGACTTACTTCAGGAGCATGGTGATGTGGTTGGTCTGCAGCTTCAGCTCCTTGATGGCGCTGGCAACTGGGTCCCCCTGGGCTTGGGCTTCTTTGACGATGGCACCGATCTCCGTCCAGTCAATCTGGTTCGCTAAGGCACTCCGGACCACCTGGATGGCTCGGTCAACGATCTCGAGGTTCATTTCTACCAGCTCGCCTTTCACCTTGTCGATTTCCTTTGGGAAAGTAAAGGGACAAGGAGCACCAATGTACTTTTCAAAATGTAGTCCAGGGAAGCAAGCTAGGCGGAGAGAGAGACAGAGAGAGGCTTGCCTGCAACCTCTCATGGGTCTTCAGACCTAAGCAGGGATTCAAAAGACAGTAGCCCAGTGCCCCATGCCGGCCTTCAGTCAGCCAGCAAGAATAGCACTACGAAAGCTTGCCTTCAACATCAGACTACAGGAGCATCCCATCAGTGGGTCTGCGGGACAGGAGAGGGGATGAGTATATTCATCAGCACGTTTGTAGTTGCCCTGCTTCCAAGGAGCATGTTCCTTTGATACAGCATGTACCTTTGATACTGCAATACTGCCAAGATGGGTCTGGGCAGAGGAGTAGGGAGATGGTTCTGGACTTTTTTTCTACCAGACTGCTGACAAAAGACTAAGAACCTAAGAGAATGTTGGATCAGGCTAATGGCCCATCCAGTCCAACACTCCATGTCACACGGGGGCCGAAACCCAGGATGCTACCAGAAGGCCCACCAGTGGAAGATGCTGGCTCAACCTTGTCCATGTTTTTTGTTAACAAACAACGGGTAAAAAGTTGGTAAGACAGGACTCCCCTTTGCACAAGCCATGCTGATTTTCTCTCAGCAGGGCTTGTTCCTCTACATAATTCTATCTTTAACAGCAGTTTCCACTAATTTGCCAGGTAGGCTAACTGGCCTTTAATTTCTGGGATCCCTTTTTATTTGTTTTAATTTATAAAACATTTATTAGTCCCCTTTGTCTTTTGTGGGACTCAAGGCAGCTGACAGTATAAATATTACTTTCCAATCCTCTGGGGGGAAAGGCCAGTGTTAGTGGCAAAGTTGCGTATTTTTCATTAGGAGACCAACAACATTTAAGTTGAGAAGAGCAAAAGTCCAGTAGTACCTTAAAGACTAACAGAATTTGTGGAAGGGTAGGAGCTCTTGTGAGACACTGCTCACTTCATCAGATAACATTTAAGTTGTTTAAAGACCCTTGAATATGTGCTATCCAGACCCAGAGATTCGACATTTTTTCATTCTTCCATCAGCACCAGAACTTCATCTTGTTGCCTCTATTTGACCCAGTTCTTCACAGCACTCTTCCAGAAACAAAGTTTGAGTCCAGCGGCACCTTTATGACCAACAAAATTTAATTCTGGGTATAAGCTTTCATTTTCCTGTACACGAAAGCTTATACCCAGAAGAAAACTTTGTTGGTCTTAAAGCTGCCGCTGGACTCAAACTTTATTCTGTAATTTTATATGTTAAGTCATAAGTGTTGGGGGGGCAGCAGTGGGAGGGCTTCTAGTGTCCTGGCCCCACTGCTGGACCTCCTGAGGGCACCTGGGTGTTTTTGGCCACTGTGTGACACAGAGTGTTGGACTGGACGGGCCACTGGCCTGATCCAACACTGGCTTCTCTTGTGCTCTTATGTCAATTATAAATGATGCATTTTATGTTGTTAAAGCAGTAAAAGTAGTGTAGGTTTGATAAGACAGGATAACATATATGTCAAGTTCCCCAAAATTTCTGGGGTTTTTGGTATAGGACAATTACAAGTTATAAGTGTGTGTTTCTTTAAATGACTGGTTAAGTTTCAGAAGAACAAGGGGGGAGATACAGGGAGATGAGTGAGTGAGGTGGCTGGTTGGTGACTGAGAGTGTGTGGGCAGAGCTAAGAAGGGTGTATGTGGAGAGAGGACAGGCAGAGTGATGAGTCAGCTGTCAGCAGCCAACCGTCAGCTGTGGTCAGTCTACAGAGCCTGAGAAGCCGTCTTCTCATTAGAATCCCATATGAGGGCTGTGAAGGGCATTCAGAACCTAAAGGAGAAAGTGAAATACTTTAGGGGGCATGTTAGCGACTAGAGAGAGTCAGAATCTAGCGTTGCCAGAGTATTATAAGAGTCTGAGAGGAAAAAGCTGTCAGAAACCTGAGTTAAAAAGGGAGAGATTTAACTGAGCAACATATAATAAAGATTGGAGAAGGTATATTCTGAAAAGAAGGAAGAGTTGAGGAAGAGGAGTGATTGATAGTGAGAGAATGGGGTACCTCCGTTGGTTTTATTCACGGTTTTATTCACTGACGAGACAAGTAACGAAACAACTTGTTACCAAGACGCTTCTTGTGCAAATCGAGTTTTATCTTTTTAATGGTTAACCCGGCGTCATATGCTGTTTGAAATATAAGAGTCTGACCCTCAGGGCCACACCGTTCCAACGAAAAAGCCCGGGAGCTAGGGCAAAATACTGTGGGAAAGGTTAATTAAGGAAGACTGGAATTAAATTCCTGGTGGCAGCGTTGCATGCCTTGAGTGAGAGAAAGGAACAAGAAATTTAAAACCACATAATACCAAACCACACAAATTAAAAGAGAGGTAGCGTGACACTGTGGCTTCCAAACTTCTGGAAATTTTACATCTCTGCTCAGAATACTCAAAGATCCTACCTGAGCTTGATGAAGCGCTTCTAATCTATGCTCGTGGTCCTTCCGAACATTTTCCAGCTTCTTCAATGCTTGCTTCTCCTTTCAGGGACAAAAGGTGGGGGGGGGGGATAGCATTCTGACATGATGGATCCGCTACCACTGATCCAGGTACAGTCACAGCAAGAACAGCAGCAGCCCAGGTTAGAAAGCAAGTGCATGAACACGGCCTCTCTTTCCAACCATCTGCAGCCCACAGGTAACTGTCGAGCCGACTGAGCGTGCGTTATTCCGAAAGCAGAAATTTTTCAAGAGACCTGTACCTGTTGCAATGCCTTCAAGTCTATCTTCTGGCTTTCCAGCTTGGAGTAGAATTCATCCACTGCCTTGACAAAAAAAAATTGAAAAAGGCATATAGAAATCAAGATGACAGTAAAGATAGCAAAAATATGAGCTGGAACAAAGTCCACCAGTTCAGATCTGCCTCACACGCCCTGCCCACTGTGCCCCCACCTCCAGAGGCGAGGCAGGTGGCAACTGGAGACAGGGACTTTTCTGTCATGGCCCCTCACCTGCAGAATGCCCTTCCTCTTGAGTCTCATCTGGTGCCTACGTTGCTTTCTTTTACTTGCAGATCCGAAACATTTCTGTTCACCCAGGCTTTCGGTTATGGGGCTGATTAAAACACTGTTTTAGTCTGGAAACTATTATTGCTACTTCTCAATGGTCTGTTTTATGGTTTTATTTATTATTTTATTACACATCATTGATACCCCACCTTTCTGCCCTCACAAGGGCCACCAAGGCAGCTTGGCTGGGTTTTTAATGCTAGTTTTTTAACAACTTTTAATATATTTACTATTTTTATTTTGTAAGCAGCCTTGGGCAGGTTCCTGGAGAGGTGGCATAAAAATATTCTAAATACATAATTATTTATCACTGCCTTTCCCAGTATGACCCCCTGGCCTCCTTAGTTCATCATCGCAGGGCCTTCTACGAAGTGCCTGGCTCGTGAACGGCCCGCTTGTCAACCACCAGGGGAAGGGCATTTTCAGTGGCTGCCCCTTCTCTCTGGAATCAACTTCTTTCAGGACCTCCCAGCATTCCCTAGGGCATGTGAGGCCGCATTGTTTCATGAGGCCTTTGGTTAGCATTACGAACCGGGGAGCTGGCCAGTTGTTTTAATCCTTCAGATTGGTTTACATTGCTGTTTTAATTGGTTTTATTGTTCTGTATTTATTGCATTTGTATTTGCATTGCATTTGTTTTTACTGTAGTTTAAATGATGTAAGCTGCTCCAAGTCTTCTTTTTGGAAGAAGTTTCAGGGTAAAAATTAAATAAATAATAAAATAAATATTTGAAAATATAAATCATAGGATTCCACCATTCACACTTCAGAATTTACTTCTGAAAAGGCACTGCAGGCGATAGTAACGGATTTTTGCCACGGAAATCTCTCACCACAAAAGCAAAGAGTGACAGGCAGAAAACCTTCAAATATTTAGAATCTGTTCTCAAACTCTGTTTTCAAACCTTCGGATCCGCATTCAAATTAACTGACAATCTCACTGGGAGCGCATACAACAGACAAGATTCTTTTTGTTAGCTGCAATATCCCCTGAGCCCTAACGGACAATAAAAAAGAAATCACACCCCTATGCTTAAAATTTGATAGCAAAAACAGCTCCATACCTTGTTGAAAGACTCAAACTCCACGTATGGACACTTCGAGTGTTGCAAAAACAAGAAAGGGTGAAATTCCTCATATCTGCAAGAGACAGATTTCATATCACTGCCCACTGACAGTCAGGAAAGAAGCCGGCTGGAAAGGGAGCGTCCATCAAAATACATACGTGAGGATTTCTTCGGTGGATTTGTTCGGTTCCAAACTTGGCTTTTTCTCCCTTTTCTGGATGATAAAGCCCTGTAAGATAGAGACAATTTCAGAACATTTTTCCCTAGTTTCTCTTCTTGAAATTGTGTACTACTTTTTCGTGGTGCTGGAAGAGATTTCTACAGATTACACGGGCCGTCAAAAAGACAAATAAGTGGCTTCTAGATCAAATCAAGCCTGAATTCTCCCTAAAGGCTAAAATAACCAAACTGAGGCTATTGCACTTTGGGCACGTTACAAGAAGACAAGATAGATCCAGGTGGGCAGCTGTGTTGGTCTGAAGCAACAGAACAAAGTTTGAGCCCAGTGGGGCACCTTTAAGACCAACAAAGTTTCATTCTGGGTATCTGGTGAGGTGCACATGAAAGCTTATACCCAGAATGAAACTTTGTCAGTCTTAAAGGGGCCGCTGGATTCAAACTTTGGTCTTGAGAAGACAAGAGTCACTGAGAAAAGACAATAATGCTTGAAGGCAGCACGAAAAGAGGAAGGCCCAATATGAGATGGGTTGACTCAATCAAGAAAGTCATGAACCTCAGTTTGTAAGATGTGAGCGAGGCTGTTTTGGATGTTTTGGAAGGTGTTAATTCATAGGGTCACCATGAGTGAGAAGCGACTTGATGCCGCTTAACATACACAGCTACTGACAACGAACCAACATGGTCATGCTAAGTAATTAAATTCAGAAAGTTCTAAAGGAAAACCTGATTCCTTTTTCTCTCTTATCCCACCACCTCCTACTGTATCTCTCAAATGGGGAAGAGACAAACAAGGAAGAGACTGGCCCAGTTTGTGTGTGTGCCTATATCCCAGCATATTTGAGATTTTGAAAGACAAACCATGTTCATTTCCCCCACAAGCATCTCCCAGCTCCGCCCTTCCTTTTGGTTCTGCCCTTCTGCCTACTAAACTTGCCTCCATTTCCGGACAGAGTTTGAAGGGCGCTGGATCCTAGACCATTACCATGCGTGTGAAAAATCAAACAAGTTATCACCAACTACCTTTCCATCAAAGTCGTCCACAGTTTCCATATATGCTTCTGCATTTTGTAAAGCAACAAGTAGCCTTTCGAAGTCTAAAGAGAGAGAGAAAAGAATGGGCTTTTTAAAGCCACGAATTTTGAGATTTTGGGGACCTGCTGGGACCTCTGCATGCTGAGTATGTCTGCGGAGGGCTGACGTAAGAGCACAAGAGTCACAAAATGATAATCAGTTGTAACGGGAATGTAAGGGAAGGGAAGCATTCCTTTTAAGAAGAGAAGAGATTGGATTTATACCCCGCCCTTCACCACCCAAAGGAGTCTCAGAGCGGCTCACAATCTCCTTTCCCTTCCCCTCCCCACAACAGACACCCTGGGTGGTAGGTGGGGCTGAGAGAGCTCTTTCGAGGACTGCTCTTGAGAGAACCACTCTGAGAGGACTTATGACTGACCCAAGGTCACACCAGCAGCTGTACATGGAGGAGTGGGGAATCAAACCCAGTTCTCCCAGACTAGAGTCCACACGCCTAACCACTACACCCAGCTGGCTCTAAAACAGACACATGGAAACGAAGGGTCTCACTGTGTGTTCTACAGCAGTGCATTTACCGCTAACTCGCAGGGCTATAGTGAGATGGCCGTTCTTGTTGACTCCCAGTCTCTAGGTCATCAGCCCTCTGGCTGAAGGAAAGTCGGAAGTTTGTTTGTTTCCCGGTGTCAAAAGAAAAGCTTGTGTCCCAGCCATAGATCAGTCGCATTTCTCATTTAAGATTTTTAAATTTAAAATGAGTCGAATCAGTCTGGCCACCCACCTTTGCTTTCCATCTGGTCTGTTTTGGCACTCCCTGAAAATCCCGCTCCGATAAGGCAGTGCTCGATGAGTGTGGCTCCATAAGCTGTTTTTTTAAAAAAGGAAAACACCTCTTTAAAACAGAACAAAGCTTCAGTCCAGGGGCACCTTTAAGGCCAACGAAGTTTTATTCAAGTGCGCAAGCACACTTCCTCAGGTACAGTGGAACAGAATTTCCTCAACCATTACTTATAGGGGGTGGAGGCTGTTGTTAAAACAGGTAGATCAGCCTGAATTGCAAAAATGGATTTTGCATCCCATTGTTCAACTTTTGCAAGGCAGAATCCAGACATTCTTCAAAGGATAAAGCCAGTAATGAATTTGCTTAGTAAACAGCAATGCGATCCTGCATGCCATTCTCTGTATTAGAGATAAGAACGCTGAACATCCTATTGATACAGAGTCTGGAAATGGATTCCATCAGTGGGAAGGGCTGCAGCTCAGTGACAGAACATCTGCTTGGCAGGCAGGAGGTCTCAGGTTCAGTTCCTGGCATCTCCAGCTAAAAGGATCAGGTAAGTAGGTGATGTGACCTACCATCTGGAGAGCCACGGCCAGTCTGAGGAGGCAGTACTGACCCTGATGGACCAGTGGTTTGATTCAGTAGAAGGCATCTTCATGTTATGGAAGCTTTTATATGCTTTACTGTATTTAATTGTATTGCATTTATATGAACGTTTTAATGATTTTATAGGTTTTAATGTTTGACTGGCCGTGGGCCCATGTGAGCCGCCCTGAGCCCGCTTGCGGGGAGGGCGGGATAAAAATCCCAAAATAAATAAATAAATATGTGTGTTCAACTGTCCATTATTTGTGGCATCCCATGGACTTTGCTCTTCACAACAGCTTCTTCTCATGTCAAGAGGAAATCAGATAAACATCTGGAGCAGAGGTCCATCAGTGGATCTTAGCCACAAGGTATGGATGGGAACTCTCGGTCTGGGGCAAGGGATGCTCTGTATTCTTGGTGCTTGATGGGGGGGGCAAGAGTGGGAGGGCTTCGAGTGTCCTGGCCCCACCAGTGGACCTCCTGATGGCACCTGGTGTTTTTGGCCACTGTGTGCCACAGAGTGTTGGACTGGATGGGCCACCGGCCCGATCCAACATTGGCTTTTCTTAGGTTCTTATGCTCATCATTCCCACCCCACTGAGAGCTTTGGTCTGGGACAGCTCATTCCTTGGGGGGGGGCCCTCATTGATTGCTCTGGAGTTCTGAAACACCTTCTACCAGCAGAAGGCCTGCTCCCTCCTTATCGGCATGTTGGAGACTGCGCAAGGTGGTTTCACATCAGAGGGCTTTGGGATTATTTTGACTGCTGTTTCATGGATTGCTGAATATACCTTCAAGCTGTTATGTACCTGCCACTGCTTGAATGTGTTTCTGGTTTCATCACTGGTGTGTGCTTTACACTTATTTTTAAACCCCCCAGGGACTATGTTGTGGGGGAAAGGTAGTTTAAAAAATATTTTAAATAAATCAAATACTTACGAAGGTGGGGGTTTAGAACTCTCTTTATCTGTTCTCCTTTAGGTGCGGTGGTTACTATTTCTGTCAGCCTATAAAGGGCGGGAGAAAAAGAATAAACAGCCAGTGCTTGATAACATTTTACAAGAAAGAGGAAAGCAAAGATTTTGTCCTGGCCCCTCCAGTCCAACACTCTGTGTCACACAGTGGCCAAAAACACCAGGTGCCCTCAGGAGGTCCAGCAGTGGGGCCAGGACACTAGAAGCCCTCCCACTGTTGCCCCCCCACCCCCAAGCACCAAGAATAATTTTATCACTTGCAAAAAGAAGTATTTTCTTTTGTCTAGTTAGACCCAGTTGATGTATTCAGCAGAATCAGAAAAACATACACACCGACTGTTGCAATGGTGTTGGTCCCCTTTCTAGAGTTAAGAGTAGCTTTGTAAACCACTTTGAGCCACAAGGAAAGGCGAGGTATAAATGTTTTAATAAATTAAAACTTCCCCAGGACACAGACCAAAGCACTCAGAACACCTATAATGACACGTGCACCACTATTTCTTTTAAAGCCCCCCCAAATCTCTCTGGCGGCTGGGTGGAATGGCAAGCACAGGGGGTTGATGCAAGGAAAATGCCAGGACGTCCACCGCAAGAATGTTCCACTGCCACGGCCCATGCAATAAAAGCTTCACGGAGAATCAGCACTGGGTGGAACCACGCAAGCATCGGAAAAGCCCCCTCCCGTACCCAGCCAGAGGCCTCTGGATTTTCTGCATTTTAAACTTTGCACGGGGCACAGAGGTACCTTTCCAAACTGGGAAGGGGCGAGGCCGCTTTGGCGCTGTCGACCGGGTAGTGCTCCCGGACCGCAAACTTAACATCATCCGCTTCATCGGTGCGAAATCTCAGGATGTTCAGGATGAGGTATTCGTGGTCAGTCAGAACAATGTTCCCCTGCAAGAAATCCAAGACGTTTTGTCACTGAGCTGCGGGTGCTGAACTTTCTGTGCCACCTGAGCACACACACCCCGGGACCCCGGCCGTTCCCACACGCAAGGCTTTGGCATGCCCAAAGAAATTGAGGTCACAGATACTTCCAGGACAGCAGAGGGCCCACAGTGTATTCCCCCTCTCCAAATGCTGCAACAAGGGTCAAATAGCTTGGAGGGGAAAGCAGAGCCCTAACTGAAGGGGCCAATCAGTCAGCAGACTCAGCAGAGAGAAAAACGGAGCCAGAAACTCTCTTTCCTACGTAGCTTGGGACTGGGGAATTTGAAGGACCGTCTTCCCCCAGGTGCTCCTGCCCAGAACTTCAGACTGCAAGGAAAGCCCCACCCCACCCGACTGTCCCGACAAGCTACGAGGTTCATCTGGCAGGAAAACGAGAGAGGGCCTTTTCAGTGGCGGCCCCATGGTCAATGGAACAACCTCTCCAGGGAGGAGGAAGAAAAGTTGGTTTTTATACCCTGCCCTTCACCAGCTGAAGGAGCCTCAGAGCAGCTTACGATCTCTTTTCCCTGCCTCTCCCCACAACAGACACCCTCTGAGATAGGTGGGGCTGAGAAAGCTCTGTGACTGACCCAAGGTCCCTCAGATGGCTGCATGTGGAGGAGTGGGAAACCAAGCCCAGCTCTCCAGATTAGAGTCCGCTGCTCTTAACCACTACATCAAGCTGGAGTGCCGAGCCCCCTGGCTTTCCCTGAAGATGGCTTTGTTTAGGACTGCCTTTGATTAAAGAAGTCCTGCACTGAGATTTTAAATTTTGGTTTTTACGTATTTTTGTGTGATCTATTTATGTGATATACTGACAGCCAGTGTGGGGTAGTGGCTGAGAGTGTTGGACTTGTACCTGAAAGGCCCAGGCTCGAATCCCCACTCCTGCCACGGAAGCTCGCTGGGTGATTCTGAGCCAGTCACACCCTCTGAGGGCTCACCTACCTCACAGGGCTGTTGTGATGATAAAATGGAGGCGGACGACGTAAGCTGCTTTGGGTCTCCACTGGGGAGAAAGGTGGGGTAAAAATGAATTAATAAATACATATTTTAATTATAATGTAAGCTGCCTTGAGTTCTGTAAGGAAGAAAGGTGGCTAATAAATGTTTAAAATAAGTTATTTCCTTGGGGCCTCTTTTTGGGTTCTTTATAGACTCATAGAATGACAAGAGAGTTGGGAGGGTCCCTAGAGGCCATCTAGTCCAACCCAGTGCTCAAGGCAGGACCAGGCTAGAGCGTCCCTGACAAGCGTTTGTCCAGCTGCTGCTTCAAGACTGCCAGGGAGGCGAGGGGAGCTCACCACCTCCCGAGGCAGCTGGTTCCACTGTTGCGCAACTCTGACTGCCAAAAAGTTTTCCCTAAGATCCAGCCGGTACCTTCCTACCCTTAAGTTAAACCCATTCTTGTGAGTCCTCTCCTCTGCTGCCCACAGGAACAGCTCCCTGCCTTCTTCTAGTGACACAGAATCATAGACTCACACAGACTTGGAAGGGGCCCTACAGGCCATCTAGTCCAGCCCCTGGCTCAGTGCAGGGTCAGCCTAAAGCATCCTCGACAAGGGTTGGTCCAGCTGCTGCTTGAAGACTGCCAGGGAGGGGGAGCTTATCACCACCTCCCCAGGCAGCGGATTCCACTGCTGAGCGACTCTGATCGTAAAGTATTTTTGCCTAATATCCAGCCTAATATCTTCCCACCCTTTAAACCCATGATTGTGAGTATCCTCTCCTCTGCTGCCCACAGGAACGGTTCCTTGCCCTCCTCGAAGCAACAACCCTTCAAATACTTAAAAGACAGCAATCATGTCACGTCAGTCTCCAAAGCCGCATGGTTGTGCGAAAGGACGCGTATGCTGAGCACCCTGGGAGAGGCGGTGGGGTGGGGGTGGGGTGGGGGGACAGCAGCTACTTCCCCGTCCTGGCCTTCCGCACACCTCCTCCCCTCCGCTTACCCTGTCGTACAGCTCTATGA
Source organism: Lepidodactylus listeri (assembly GCA_029233225.1). Taxonomy (NCBI): domain Eukaryota; kingdom Metazoa; phylum Chordata; class Lepidosauria; order Squamata; family Gekkonidae; genus Lepidodactylus; species Lepidodactylus listeri. The sequence continues at coordinate 99,185,548 of JARCFY010000011.1, read as the reverse complement.
TCAAGTGATAGGCGGCTTCGTCGCTCCCAAACTGGAAATCTACTATTCTGTCGACGCCAAGTTGCTTCACACTCACAAGCCTCCTCGTCTTCAGATGCTTGCGACACTGTCCGGGTGGGGGGGGGGGGGGAGGAAGAGAACAGACAGGTATGAATGGCAGCCGCCTGGCAGAGTCAGACAGGCTTTTTAAAAAAACACAGTGATGAGATCTGGCAGCTTCCCGACCCACATGTGGACACTGCAGCCCTTAGAGGGGTTTGAAATACCTTGCCAGCATCTGACCTGACAGAGGGGGGAAAGGAGGGACCCAAAGAAAGAGTCAGGTTAAAGCCAGACAGGAGAGCGTGCAGAAGGGTAGGGCAGGAAAACAGTGGCACCTTCCCCTTTGCCACTGCAGGCAAGGGAGAACCCTTCCTCCCTCTCCCAGCACTCTAGAAATCGAGTGCATCCAGTGAAGCTGATCGTGTCCTGCCCATACTTGTTATGGGAGCCTTATAAAAACTGTGCGTCACACGCTTTCATGTCGCTTCTGACTTTCAGCAACCCTATGAATTAATGAACTCCCAAATGTCCTCTCGTTCAGAGGAGGGGGAAGAAGAGGAGGAAGAGGAAGAAGAGATTGGATTTATACCCCGCCCTCCACTCCCCAAGGGAGTCTCAGAGCGGCTTACAATCTCCTTTTCCCTTCCCCTCCCCACAACAGACACCCTGTGAGGTAGGTGGGGCTGAGAGAGCTCTTTCCCAAGCTGTCCTTGAGGGAACAGCTGGTACAGAGCTATGGCTTGCCCAAGGTCATCCAGCCAGGTGCAAGTGGAGGAGTGGGGAATCAAACCCGGTTCTCCCAGATTAGAGTCCGCGCACTTAACCACTACACCAAACTGACTCTCTAGGAGGAGATTGGATTTATACCCCGCCCTTCACTCGGAGTCTCAGAGCGGCTTGCAATCTCCTTTCCCTTCCCCTCCCCACAACAGACACCCTGCGAGGTAGGTAGGGCTGAGAGAGTTCTGACAGAAGCTGTTCTTTTTCAAGAACAGCTTTGCCGGAACTACGGCTTGCCCAAGGTGGACGGGTGGGGAATCAAACCCAGTTCTCCCAGATTAGAGTCCGCGAGATTGAAAGAGAGCATCCCATTGAACAAGATGATGCTGGCCATAGTGCCCGTCCTGTTCTTTTTGACAGAAAACCATCACTGGGCATAAGAAGAAAGAAAAACGCTCCAGGTTCACACCGCTGAGCAGGCAAAGGTACAGACAGCTCCAGGGATCCAAGGCACGCACTGCCCGTCCGAAGCATCCCCCTGCTCACGCCCAAGGAAATCTGGAGCGCGTCGAGCAAAACAGTGACCTTACCTTCATCGCAAAGCTAGACGGCATCATGTTCTTGGGCCACTCAAATTCGGTGGAGTGAATCCGAATGCCGGATTCCAGGAGGAGCGTCGCCTTGCAGTCCGGCCTGTGTGGGGGGGGGTGGTGATAGAGAGGATCAGAGGTGCCGGGAGGGACTTCTGCCACTCACACTGCACCCCTCGCTGCCCAGCCTACATGCACATGCTACAGAACTCCATTTCCTGCTCTGGGAACTGCAAAGTTGGGGCCTTAATTTTTGGTAAAGGAGGCAGAAAGGAGACATACTTTAAGTGGAAGGCCTTTGCGCTTGAGCTGGTTTTTCACAGCTAGGGGTCTGCCGCAAACCTGTTCATTTTTTCCACGTGTTCTCTCATTCGCCATTTTCTGTAATTTCAGTTGCCTGCTTTATCTTGTCGAAATTAAAAGAACAATATTTTAAAATACTGGAAACAGAACACACAAGAAAAGTCAGCGCTTACTTCTGAAGACGGATGAGGTATGTCTTATTATCCACATCATAGACGTTGTTCACTCTCATTCCCAAGAGGCTGTGTAGGCAAACAAGACAAAAATTTTGTGAATGCCATTTGTCGTCTCTACATAAAGTCAGGAAGCAAAACAGTACAGGAGTCCATGCTGATTTTAAAAACTGAATCAAGAACTCTCTTAACAAATCGATTTGTGTCCAGTGGCACCTTAGAGATCATAAAAGATTTTGGGGGGTACAAGCTTTTGAGGTGGTGGCAGCTACAAGCATGGACGGCTTCAAGAGGGAATTAGATAAACATCTGGAGCAGAGGTCCATCAGTGGCTATTAGCCACAAGGTATAGATAGGAACTCTGGGTATGGGGCAAGTGATGCTCTGTATTCTTGGTGCTTGGGGGGGGGGGGCAACAGTGTCCTGCCCCCACTGCTGGACCTCCTGATGGCACCTGGTATATTTTAGCCACTGTGTGCCACAGAGTGTTGGATTGGATGGGCCACAGGCCTGATCCAACATTGGCTTCTCTTATGTTCTTATGTTATGAGAGTCAAAGTTCCCTTCATCAGGTACTTTCGAGAGCTTTGATTCTCAAAAGCTTATGCTTTGATAATATTATTGGTCTCTAAGGTGTTACTGGGCTCGAATCTAGTCCTTTTGCTGAAGACCGATATGCCTACCCTCTGAAACTCTCCCAACAAATAAAACAAAGTTAGAGTCCAGGGGCACCTTTAAGACCAACAAAGTCTTATTCAAGATGTGAGCTTTCATGAGCATGCACACTTCATCAGACAATGAAAGGGAATTAAGTGCCATAGTTATGAAAGGAAACCATAGAGAATTAAGTACCAAAGACAATGAAAGGAAATTAAGTACCATATAGGGGTTCTTAAATTAGCATGCAAAATAGCGAAGTTTTTTTTTAACAGATCAAAAAAATGACAAGCTCGGTTTCTGGTTATCACCTGTTTGGGTTCAACTGGGGGGGGGGACAACATAGGTAATAAATATGTCAGAACTGGAAACTGGTGTGCCCTAAATTGTGAGAATCCCGTCCTTAGACCCCCATCCGTCTCCTTTCTAGCATGGAGGCGAACTTTACAGCATCTTGGCCTCCATGCTACATTATGATCTATGCCTATATCTACATATTGATCTCTATTCTTCAGCTATCTGAAGAATTGCGAAGTGACTCACGGAAGCTCCTCCCCCGCCGCAAATCTGATTTGCCTTTAAGGAGCTACTGGACTCCCACTCTTTTCTACATAATAAAAGTTTACAAACGGAAGCAAGAACTGAACGACATTAGCCCGTGTAGAGAGATGAGAAACCGTTATCTCTGTTAAGCCCTGGGGGTTACTACTTCCCGGGACAGAGTTTGCAGCCCTGTACCGAGACAGTAGCCACCCAAGCGGCATGCTTCTCAGGCCTATTGGGTTTGCGGAAATAAGGAGCCGGGCCGGGCTCCCCACCCACAGTCCTTGCTTCAGGAAGGGGGCGTGGCCTCAGGTCGCCAGGGGGCGCGGCTACCTGTCTGCCAAGAGATCTACCTGTGGCGGAGCTCAGCGATCACCGCCCGGATATCGACGGTGCTGAACCGGGATTTCATAGTGGACAGAAGGCCGGATGGGTCACCGGAGAGCGAGTCCCGTCAGTCACTCTGCCGCGTCCCTCCTCGCCATCCAGCCACCGGCCCTGACAGACTCAAGGCAGCCAATACGCATGCGCGTCCACCTCCGGGACTACGGCGACGCAGCGAGGCCAAAACTTCTCTGCTCAGGAGTGCGGAGAGTCTCCTGAGGAACCAATCGGAAGGTTCTTCTCTCACTGAGCGGCAGTGCGGGAAGCAGAAGCTCGCGGCCTCCCTCTGCCGGAGGTCGTGGGAATAGCAAAAGCCAATTGCGGGGCGGGGCGGGCGGGTGCTTGTGCCAGCCGTTTAGATTTTAAGCGCAAAATACCTGCTGGGGCTCAAACCTGCCTGGATTTAAGCCTTGGAGCCTCCTTGCCTGGAGTTGCCAACCTCCGGTGGGGGCTAGAGATCTCCCGGAATTACATTTCCAGGCTACATAAATCGTGTACTATTTATTCCAAATCAAAGCATTTATTCCACTTGCTGCTCTATCCCATCCCCATGCGTAATCTTATAAACCTCGATCATGTCACCCCCTCAGCCGTCGTTTCTCCAAGCTAAAGAGCCCCAAGCGCTTCAACCTTTCTTCCTAGGGAAAGTGTCCCAACCCTTTTTCTCATTCTAGTGGCCCTTTTCTGCACTTTCTCCAATGCTATAATATGTTTTTTGAGGTGTGGCGACCAGAACTGTACACAGTACTCCAAATGAGGTCGCACCACCGATTTATACAGGGGCATCATGATACTGGCTCATTTGTTTTCAGTTCCTGTCCTAATAACCCCCAGCCAGGGCTGGTGCTACCATAAGGTGAGGTTAGGCGACCGCCTAGGGGCGCAGAACCCTGACCGTCACAGAGGCCAGCAAGTGGGGTGAGGACGATGGGGAGAGCAGCCCTGCCTACAAGCAGGAATCCTCGTCTTTGTGTTTGTCATTCTTCTTAAAATGCATTTATGTTTGAAAATTGGTGAGCACATTTTGGGGGGGGGGGTCACCAGAAGGTAGCCTCACCTTAGTGTTCAAAAAAGCCTGGCGCCAGCCCTGCCCCCAGCATAGCCTTGGCCTTTTTCATTGCAGTCGCCCGCTGTCTCGGCATTTTCATTGAGTTATCTACCACGACTCCAACATCTCTCTCTCGGTCAATCTCTGCCAGTTCGGACCCCATCAACTTGTATCTATATGTAGGATTTTTGGCCCCCGTGTGCATCACCTTGCCCTTGGCCACATCGAACCCCATTTGCCACGTTGATGCCCAGTCAACAGATCCCTTTGGAGTGCCTCACAATCCTCCTGGGGTTTCACAAGCTGTGTGTCCAACACCACCAAGACCCCCGCCCTCCCCCCCGCAAACATCCCGGCGTCTCCCGGCCTGGATCTGGCAACCGCCCCCTAGCGGCGGCCTTCTTCAACCGCCGCCGGAACCCCGCGCGGCCCTGCCCTGTCCTCTCCCCGCCGGGAGGGGGCGCGCGAGAGAGCGTCAGAGCCGCCGCCAGAGCGCGCGCGCGCCAGGAAGCGCCGAGTCCCCCCGCCCTCTCTCCCAGAATGCCCCGCGGCTGGCGCCTCGGCCAACCAGCGTCGTCCGTGGGCGTCCCCGGCGGTGGGCGGGGCGGAGAAGTTTTTAGTTGGGCGAGTTGCTGGCGGGGCCGCGCGTGGCGCTGAGGGAGGGGAAGGAGGAGGCGGCGGCGGGAGCGCGCCTCGTGCTCGCGGGTCCCTGAGGGAGCGGGGGGGGGCGGCGGATGGCGCGGGGGGGCCGGGGGCGCGGGAGGGGTCGGCGGCGGCGGCGGGGCTGAGGGGGGGGGATGCTGTCGCGGAAGAAGACGCGCGCTGAGCTCTCCAAACCCGGCGAGGTCCAGGGCAAGTACGTCATCAAGGAGACCAGCCCGCTGCTCCGCAGTGAGTCCCTGAAGGGGGGGGGGGCGGGAACGGGTGTCCGTTGACTGGGGGGGAGCGTCTGTTTTGTTCCCCCCCTCAAAACCGACCTGCGAGGTAGGCTCTGGCGGGAGGGCGTGGCCACCAGGGTCCCCGCTGAGCTGGGTGGGTGTGAGCGAGCTCGCAGGTTTTCCAGTCTGGTGTCGTGGTTAAGTGCGCGGACTCTAATCTGGGAGAACCGGGTTTGATTCCCCACTCCTCCACTTGCAGCTGCTGGAGGACCTTGGGCAAGCCGTAGCTCTGGCACAGCTGTTCATGAAAAAGAGCAGCTTCTGTCAGAGCTCTCTCAGCCCCACCTACCTCACAGGGTGTCTGTTGTGGGGAGGGGGAGGGAAAAGGAGTTTGTAAGCCGCTCTGAGACTCCCTTGGAGAGTGGAGGGCGGGGTATAAATCCAATCTCCTCCTCCTCTTCTTCTCTCCGACTGAGTGGACTCTAAGCTGGGAGAACGGAATTTGGTTCCCCACTCCTCCTTCACATGCAGCCAGCTGGGTGACCTTGGGTCAGTCACAAGTTCTCTCAGAGCTGTTTTCTCAGGAGCAGTCCTCGAAAGAGCTCTCTCAGCCCCACCTACCTCACAGGGTGTCTGTTGTGGGGAGGGGAAGGGAAAAGGAGTTTGTAAGCCGCTCTGAGACTCCCTTGGGGAGTGGAGGGCGGGGTATAAATCCAATCTCTTCTTCTTCTTCCAGCCTCTGGCTCACACACGTTTTTGGAGACTTTTTGCTCACAGGACTCCGCAGCTCAGAGGGAGCATTGGTCAGGTTGTGGGCAGCGCTCCCTCTCAGCTGAGTAGGAGCTAGCGGTCAGCTAGCTCCTACTCAGCTGAGAGAGAGCGCTGCGCACAACCTGATTAATGCTCCCTCATCTTAGCCTCCAGCTCACAGATTTTTGTCGGCTCAGCTCAGGAAGCAAACTGATTTATGCGGCAGCCAAATCGCTGGCTCGCCACTTTAATTCCGGTAGCCCACCAAGTGGAATTTTTGCTCACAGGACTCCGCAGCTCAGAGGGAGCATTGGTCAGGTTGTGGGCAGCTGAGAGAGAGCGCTGCCCACAACCTGATCAATGCTCCCTCGTCTTAGCCTCCAGCTCACAGATTTTTGTCGGCTCAGCTCAGGAAGCAAACTGATTTATGTGGCAGCCAAATCGCTGGCTCGCCACTTTAATTCCGGTAGCCCACCAAGTGGAATTTTTGCTCACAGGACTCCGCAGCTCAGAGGGAGCATTGGTCAGGTTGTGGGCAGCGCTCCCTCTCAGCTGAGTAGGAGCTAGCGGTCAGCTAGCTCCTACTCAGCTGAGAGAGAGCGCTGCCCACAACCTGATCAATGCTCCCTCGTCTTAGCCTCCAGCTCACAGATTTTTGTCGGCTCAGCTCAGGAAGCAAACTGATTTATGCGGCAGCCAAATCGCTGGCTCGCCACTTTAATTCCGGTAGCCCACCAAGTGGAATTTTTGCTCACTGGACTCCGCAGCTCAGAGGGAGCATTGATCGGGTTCCCTCTGAGCTGAGTTGGTGTGAGCCAGCTCACAGGTTTTTTAGCCTCCGGTTCACACAGTTTTGTCTCCGCTCAGGAAGGATGGCTCCAGAGCAAACTAAGTTAGGCAGCAGCCAAATCGCTCGCTCACAGCTTTAATGCCAGTCGCTCACAAAGTAGACCTTTTGCTCACAGGACTCTACAGCTTAGAGGGAGCATTGATCAGATTCCCTCTAAGCTGAGTTAGTGTGAGCTAGCTCACAGGTTTTTTAGTCTCCAGCTCACACATTTTCGTCTCAGCTCAGGAAGGAGGGCTCCAGAGCAAACTAGTTTATGCAGTAGCCAAATCACTCGCTCACAACTTTAATGCTGGTAGCTCACCAAGTAGAATTTTTGCTCAGGAGACTCTACAGCTTAGAGAGAACATTGATCAGTTTATCAGCAGTGTTCCTTCTAAGTTGAGTTAATGTGAGCTAGCTCACAGGTTTTTAGCCTCCAGCTCACCCATTTTTGTCTTAGCTCAGAAAGGATGGTTCCAGAGCAAACTCATTTATGCAGTAGCCAAATCGCTCGCTCCCAACTTTAATGCTGGTAGCTCACAAAGGAGAATTTTTGCTCGCAAGACTCTACAGCATAGAGGGAGCATTGATCAGGTTGTAGGCAGTGTTCCCTCTAAGCTGAGTTAATGTGAGCGAGCTCACAGTTTTTTAGCCTCCGGCTCACACAGTTTTGTCTTAGCTCAGGAAGGATGGCTCCAGAGCAAACTTACTTATGCAGGAGCCAAACTGCTTGCTCACAACTTTAATGCCAGTAGCTCACAAAGTAGAATTTTTGCTCACAAGACTCCACAGCTTAGAGGGAGCATTGCCTATGACCAATCTCATTTTCAGTCCCCCTCCTATTGAAGTGGTGTGCATCACTCCTAATATTAATCCTAACCTTCCAACCCTCAAAAGAGGGCATTTTCATCAGATTCGTTTAAAAAAAAAAAAAAGACCCCAAAAGAGGAGGTGTCTTCCAGTGTCCCCTCTAAGCTGAGTTAGTGTGAGCTAGCTCACAGTTTTTTAGCTTCCAGCTCACGCATTTTTGTCTTAGCTGAGGAAGGAAGGCTCCAGAGCAAACTAATTTATGCAGCAGCCAAATCGCTTGCTTACAACTTTAATGCCAGTGGCTCACAGAGTAGAATTTTTGCTCACAAGACTCCACAGCTTAGAGGGAGCTCTGGCCACCTGGCACAGTTTGTTTTCTTCAGCTGCAGCAGCACACACACAATAATCCATTTTCTAACCACTTCCAGTGCACTTTCCAATTGGATTTTGCCAGTTCATAAAATCCAGTTGGAAAATGCACTAAAAATGCATTGAAAGTGGATTATGTAATGTGTGTGATCGCAGCCTTCATTTTTTTCAGAATTAATGCTTTTATTTTGAGAGAACTAGAATACAAAATTGCATTAAAATATATCTTGCAGAAGTATTAAAGGACAGGGGGAGGCAACATCATTGAAACATAAACCTTTGAAAAGTTAAAAAATAGAGGCGAAAATGTATTAGCCGAGCCAAACAAAAGGAAACATATACATTTTCTTAAAGCACTGGCATTCTGTCTTGGTTCGTGGCGCAAGACAGCTTACAACAATAGCCAGGACATTCTCAGTTAGAACCAAAATAAAATAGCAAACCTGAATCCCCCCTGCAAAAAAAAAGATGTTTGCTGTTGGGAGGGACCATGGCTTAGCAGCAAAGGCACTGCTTGGCATGCAGAAGGTCCCAGGTTCAATCCCCGCTGGCATCTCCAGCCCAAAATGGATCGGGTAATAAGTTATGTGGAAGGCCTGAGACCCTGGAGAGCAGCTCCCTGTCAGAGTGGGCGTTACTGACCTTGAGAGACCAAGGGTCTGACTCAGGCTGTGGTCACACACATTAAATATTCCACTTTCAGGGCACTTTCCAACTGGATTTTACTGTGTGAACGGGCAAAATCCAGTTGGAAAGTGGATTATTTAGTGTGTGTGACTGTAGCCTCAGTATAAGGCAGCTTTGTGTACTTCATTTGTAGCTGGCTGGGAACTTGAACCCAGAGTAAGAAAAGTAGCACTTCTGGGCAAATGATTTTTTTTAAAAGCGGATGCCTCTGGGCGTGTTTTTCTGGGAGTGAGTCTCACTGGATGGAGCGTGGCTGGCTTCTGAGGAGGTGTGCGTCGGGAGTGGGTGCAAGCGGGCAACTTTATTTAATTGTATTTATTAAAACATTTATATCCCACCTTTCCTCATGGTTTGAGGCAGCTAACGACAAACAGTCACGACATCCCCAGCTAAAACCAAAGATAGACTAGCCAATCCCATTTCTTTCCCCCTTTTAACTTTCCAGGCAGTTTACAAAAGAAAAGGTAGAAACGCAGAAGGAAAGTATTCAGTAGCCAAACAGCTGAACAAAAGGTTTGGCTCTGCTCACCAGTTTGCTCTTTCCAAAAAGTATGACTTCATATAGTGCAAAAGTATGGTATCTGAACAGGGGCCATTTTCTTAGAGGCCACCTTTGAAAAAGAAGGGGACCAGTGTGTGAGTGGAAGTTCTGTCAAAAGCTGTCTGCTCAATGAAACTTCTTTGTCCAGGGGCAGTATACCTGCAAGCATATTCTGAGGATGAAACGGGGAAGGGCTGTCACGTCGGGTCCTGCTTGTAGGTTACCGGATACATTTAGTTGGCATCTGATAATAAAAAGCTGAATTTAACAGGCTTTGGACTTCTCTATCAAGGCAAGCTTTGTCTTCTCTTTTTCTGAGCTGAGAGGCTCATAGATAAAAGAATCTAGGTAGGGAATAAAACATTTGTGGGCCTTTTCTGATCAAGAGTCTTATTTATTTACATTAACAGTCTGCCTTTCTCACAGGCTCAAGGCTGATTATCCTTACTTGAGAGCCAGTCTGGTGTAGTGGTTAAGTGCGCGGACTCTAATCTGGGAGAACCGGGTTTGATTCCCCACTCCTCCACTTGCACCTGGCTGGATGACCTTGGGCAAGCCGTAGTTCTGATAAGATTTGTCCTTGAAAAAGAGCAGTTTCTGTCAGAGCTCTCTCAGTCCCACCTGCCTCCCAGGGTGTCTGTTGTGGGGAGGGGAAGGGAAAGGAGTTTGTAAGCCGCTTTGAGACTCCCAAGTGAGTGAAGGGCGGGATATAAATCCAATCTCTTCTTCTTCTTCTTACTCTTTTGGAACTCTGAATGTTGATCATAACTGACACTAAGAAGGTGGCTGACAAATTGAAGCATCTGTAGTAAAACTACAGCTTAAAAGTCATTAAAACCAGCAAAAACACATTAAAAACAGGGCTGAAATACATTTAAAAAACTAGAGCACTGAGTTGGAAGGAGGGGTCATTGAGGAAATGCCAAACAAAAGAAAAAACGTATTCACCGGCTGTCGGAAGGTGGCAGCAGAAGGGGACAGATGAACCTTCCTGGGAGAGAGTTCCACAGCTTTGGTCCTATGACCAAGATGACCTTCTCCCGGTTGCCACCCAGCCTAATCTCATAAGGTGGGGAGGACACCCGTAGCAGGGCCTCCAAAGGTGACCTTAGAAGTTGGGTGGGTTCAGAAGGGTCCTTCAGGTATGTTTGTCTCAAACCATATGGAGTTTTGAAGGTCAAGCTCTGGGCTAGTCTTGGAAGCAAACTGGAAGCCAGTGAAACTGGAGAGTCGTATTGGGATGCATGGGACTTGACTCAGTGCTGGGGACACAAGAATTATTAGTAATGGATGCATGGGCAGGGGGGTGGGGGGAGGTCTTTCGAAGCTCCCTGGACCAGAGACTGCTTTTCCTCTGGGGGATCCTGCCCTTGTTGCGATAAACTAGACACGGGTGGAGTAGACAAGGCTTTCTTTTAATAGTCTAGGTTCCCTTTGCCCTGACCCGGACAGCCCAGGCTAGCTCGATCTTGTTAGATCTCAGAGGCTAAGCAGAGGTGGGAGACTGCCACGGAAGTCCAGGGTTGCTATGCAGAGGCAGGCAATGGCCAACTGCCTGTTTGTCTCTAGCCTTGAAACCTCTATGGGCATAAATCAGTTGCAGTTTGTCCACATATTTATCCTTGCCTTGACCTGGACGGCCCCTGGCTAGCCCTGTCTCATCAGATCTCGGAAGCTAAGCAGGGGCTGGCCCTGGTTAGTACATGGATGGGAGACCGCTGGGGCAGTCCAGACTCACTGCGCGGAGGCAGGCAAGGGGAGACCTCCTCAGTCTCTTGCCCTCGAAACTCTGTGAGGTTGCCGTGAGTCAGCTGCGACTTGACGGCCCTTGCCGCCAATACGTTCCCGTCAACAGAATCCCTGAGCCTAGCAGCCCATCACTTTCGCTCACTGCCCTCTTCCTTTCTTGCCTCCTGCCCAGCCTCCAGCTTCACCCCTGGGGAAGGGCTCTCTTCCAGATTCTCTCAGTGGCTGCTGCAGCCTTGTTCTAGGCTAGGCTTCGAGGGAGTTATTGCCCCCCCTCCCCAGAGAACTCCTTGCAGTTTTTTCTTCCCACGGCTGGGACTGCCTTCCCTTTGCCCCAGAACGATCTGTCCTCTTGAAGTCGTGAGCCCTCCGACCCTTGCCTGCTGCTCTCTTGCCTGCCAGCTCTGGTCCTGTTCCAAGGTCGCCCTCTGTTTTGCCTGCCTCTGCCTTTTATCGGCTTCCTCTCAGCCGTGCCCACTTCCTGACTTTCTTCCCATTCCACAAGCAGGTCCCCTCCCTGATGACCTCCGAGGGCCTCTTTTGGCCCGCCCTCTGCTATGGTCATTCGTTTGGAACGTGCTGCTGGAGGAGAATTTTACGGATACTGTGGACCCCCCCAAAAGGCCAATAAATGGGTTCTAGATCAAATCAAAGCCTCCAGCTCTCCCCAGAAGTGAAAATGACCAAGCGAGGCTCTTGTACTTTGGTCACATTTTGAGAAGACCAGACTCGCTGGAAAAGATAACCATAGTAGGAAAAGTCGAAGGCGGCAGGAAAAGACAACGACCCAGCATGAGATGGGTCGATTGAATCAGGGAAGCCAGGGTTTGCACAACCCGAGCACATCTGCTAATGACAAGACATTTTGGAGGTCTTTAATTTATAAGGTCATCCTAAGCCAGAAGTGATCTGGTGCGTGCGCGCATACGCACAGACACATGCACAGCTGTGCAACTGAACCACTACTCCTTTTCTAGCTCCTCTCTCTCCTTTGTTTTTGGGGTGCGGCATGGTGTGACAGGCTCCCAGTAGTGCTGTGCAGGGGTGAGGATGGACCAGGAAAATGCAGTTCATGTCGGTAAAACCACGAACGGCAAATTTCGTGGCAAATTTTGCTTTGTGGTTTGGCATGTGCCCCTCCCTCATCCTGCGTGTAAGATTTTGAGGTTTGCCGGTGACCCCCACTGCCTCAACACAGAGTCCCTCGTCACTGAATGAGTGAGACTCGGTTGGACGCTGCTTCTACCATTGGATCTGATGTTGAATGTCGCCATCGCTTGCTTGTCTTTTATCCGTCACTTGATTCCGTTTTAACTTCGTATTTATCGTTTTATGATATTTTACTCCTGTAAGCCGCCTTGAGCCAGCTTGTCCGGCAAGGCAGGGTACAAATAGAAATAATAAATAAATAATAATATATTGAAACATTAAAAAAAAAAAGAAAACAGTCCCTCATTCACTGTGGTGGTGGTCATGGAAAGTGCCATGAAGTCACACCTGGCTTGTGGTGACCCCTCTGGGTCTGCTAGCCGAGAAATGAACAGAGGTGGTTTGCCCGTGGCCTGCCTCTGTGCATTAAGGGCCATCAAAGTGCTTCCAACTTCTGACAACCCTGTGGATTAATGGCAGTCTGCGTAGCAACCTTGGACTTCCTTGGTCATTTCCCATCCAAATACTCACTGGGGTGACCCTGCTTAGTTTCAGAGATCTGACAAGATTGGGCCAGCCAAGACGGAGTCCTTTTTACGACTTTATAGCCAATAATTGTAGTTAATTAGGAACCACAAGATATCCTCGTGCAGCAGTACAATTTCAGGCGATAGCACCTTTAAACTGTCTTATGCTGAACACGAGCACCTTAGGAAGACTTCTTTTTTTTTTAATTGCTTTTCTTCTTCCACAACCAGCTAGATTTTAGCTAAACCACAATTATGCACATGTCAAAGTATATGTTCTGTTTCTGGCCATCCCACAAACGTCCTGTGTATAAGCCTTGAAATATTCCTTAAATGCTCCCTCAACACGTATCATCAATGCATCTGGGTGGGTCAGAACAGTAGCTGTAGGCTGGTTGGCCTTTCTTTCACGGCTGTCTTGTTCACCAACCTGGCCTTTGTCTCTCCTGTTTGTAAAGGGGGATGAATGTTAACACGGGTGTGTTCAGGACTGTGGTATTCAGTTGCAGTGCTAGCTTCGCCTCCCCAAAAGGGACTTCTGTGACAACGTTAACGTGAAATCAAAGAAACAGTGTTATACGTTGAGACTTTTGAAGTATCCTTAGGCCTGTCTATTTGTTCTGACTGCAGTCCTTTGTTGCAGATCTTATGCCTTCTTTTATCCGTCATGGTCCAACCATTCCAAGACGCACGGACATCTGCCTTCCGGACCTGAACCCTTCCGCCTACCCTGCCGGTGGGGATGGAGCCATTTCCAGGAACCAGAGCTTCCTCAGGACTCCCGTGCAGAGGCCCCCGCACGAGATAATGAGGCGGGAGAGCAACCGGCTCTCTGCCCCTTCCTTCCTTGCCAGGGCGGAGGTCCCGCGAGAATACGGCCCACCTTCCCAGCCCTTTCTGGCAGAAGCCAACCTGGTCACGGAAAATGGAGACGCCGGATCCCGTTACTATTACGACCCTTTTTACAACGGTCAGCGGCGGCACCCGCTGGGGGATCCCCTGCAGGAGGAATACCGATACTATGAACAGAACAATGACCTCTTCCAAAGGATGTCGCAGAATCAGGGAAGACACACGGCAGGCAAGTGGCATTGGTCTCATTCAGCATTTGCAGTTCCCGAAGGATGTGCCTGTGGTCATGGAGTTAGAAGGGACTTTGGTCTCTACAGCACCTCTTCCCGATTTATGCAGTGCAGGGGTTCCTAGTGGGGTGTCCGTGGTCACCCTGGTACCCGCGGACACCTTTTTTGGCGCTTGCCAGGTATTTGTAGAAAGTGGGTGGGGCCATGTGGCTTTTGCCCACCAAGGCTTCTGATTGGCCATTGGAGAGGTGGCTGGCTGTGCAGATTTTAAAAAAAACATTGCTTCTACAGCTGCTGCCACCACACCACAAAAGCAGTGTGTCTGAAAAACAGGTAAGTCCAATTGAATGGAACAAGCAAGTCCAGATGAGATGAAGAGACGAAGAATCCGGATATTAGGACTTCGTTTCGATCATTCTTCCTCAGTTGAGGCTGACAAGCATCATAAGGCTGTGGAGGTTTCCCCTATGGGGCTTTGACTGGTCGCCCTATTAAATATTATGGAAAGCTGTTGCTTATGTTTACTGGAAAATTGATGAGTCTAGACAGAAGGCTCTTGTCAGCCTCAACTGAGGAAGAATGATTGAAATGCAGTCCTAATATCCGGATTCTTCGTCTCTTCTTTTCAACTGGACTTGCCTGTTTTTCAGACATACTGTTTTTGTAGACCCATTGGTCTTCTGCAGTTATTTCTGTAGCATTAGTGTCTTCCTTAGACCATTGGTCTTATAGTAGACTCATGTATTAGAATTAATATCTTACCAGTTACTTACCTATTTATGCACATTTATTGCTGGACTGTTTATGCTTAGTGTTTTTCATAAGTTTCCTTTAATCGTGTATACTGCTTATGCAGTTCTGGATCTTGTATACTATGCTGTAGTAAATTATGCTTATAGCATCTCGCTGCACAGTTCTTTTTGGTATTGTTTGTGGCTGTCAGCGAGCCATTTGCCCTCCCATGGAGCAACTTCAGGGCAATAGTTACAGCCTTGTAAGTTGTGTGCAGCACAAGGGAAAGGAAAACTGCTGTGGGTTGGTGGGGGGAAATGGTGTGTTGGCATGGAAATGTCATGTGGTGCCTTACAGGTGGGCAGTCTTGTCGCTGTCCTAGAGAGCCGGGGGGGGGGGGGGACACCTGTAGCCCTCTGACAGGCGCACTGAAGAGGGGAACCGCCCTCAGCTTCTTGGAGGAAGAAGGTCAAGAGAAAAATGTCAGCAGCTGGCTAGATAATATTGATGGAGAAGACGTTTGTCTTAGAAATGTGACTGGCCTTGGGTGTGACAGCGTTCCGGGTCTCACTGTTTCATGTGACTTTCTTGTGTTTGCACATGGGAGCACACCAGACAGGGAGGAATCTCTGTGCTGGGTATCATAAAAATGCTAAGCTTTCTTGAAAGGCAGCGGTGTCGCAAGGCAAATGCATAGATGCATAAAGAGTGTTGCGTTGTCGTGCAATAACTCTGCAGTCCAGTTAGCCATCTGTTGCATGTCACGGAGGGGAAAATATAAATCTGCAGGCAAGAATGTCAAGACTTCAGGGGTTCCTGACCTCAAGCCTGGAGTTGTTTTGACAGATATTCTTGTGCTGCATTGGGCGGTTTATTAGAAAGAAGAGCTGATTTCCAGAGAATGACAGGCTGCCTTCTTTCTGGTTTCTTCCAAGAATGCTATCTGAAGTGCAGCAGAGGGTCTCCAACATGGTGCCGGTGGGCGCTGTGGTGCCCATCTACGTCTTTTCTTGGTGCCCACCAAGTGTTTTTAGAAAGTGGGTGGGGCTGTTTCTGAGCATGGGCTCCGATTGGCCACTGAAGATCTGATTGCCTGCTCATATTAAAATAACATTGGGGGGGGGGGGAGCTGCCATCACGGTGTTTGTTTGATTCTTCCTCGCCACACATGCTGATGAGGGAGATGCCGTGTGGGGGGGGGGGGGGGGATGATAGCCTCCCTTTCTGCCCTTACAAGGGCCACCAAAGCAGCTAACAAATTAAAGCGTCCCTAATAAAATCATACTTCTACACCCCCACTGCACCCCAATAAAACACAGATCATTAAACCAGAGCTAAAATTGGGCTGGAAGGAGGGATCACTGAGGAGGGGAATGCCGAACAAAGCAGAAAGGCCTTTGCCCACTGGCAGAAGATGGCGTAGGCAACCGTGTGGCCTTGAAAGCATCTGCAATATCTACTTCAGGGAAGTGCAAAAGGACACTTCCTACTAGAAACAAAAAGATGGAAGGGGCCTCAAGGGTCATGTAGTCAACCCCCCTGCACAGTTTGGAAGATTCACAGCTACCCCCCGTGCACACTCCCCCAGTGACCCCTGCTGTCTGCCCAGAGGAAGGCGAAAAACCTCCAGGATCCCTGGGCCAATAGGCCTGGAATAAAATTCCTCCCTGACTCCCAGAGTGGCAATCAGCATTACCCTGGGCATGTAAGAAAGGGCCATGAAAGCCAAGCACTGAGACAACCCTTCCTGCCCTCCCTCTCATGATCTGTCTAAGTTCACAGAATCCGCATGGCTGTCAGATGGCCACCTAGTCTCTGTTTGAAAACAAGAAGGAGAGCCCACCACCTCCCGAGGAAGCATGCTCCACTCAGGAACCGCTCTAACTGTCAGGAAGTCCTTTCTGACGTTTAGCCGAAAACTCTTCTGATTTAATTTCAACCCGCAAGTTCTGGTCCAACCTTCTGGGGCGACAGAAAACAACTCCGTGTCATCCTCTAGATGACAGCCCTGCAAGTACTTGAAGATGGCTCTTGTGTCCTCTTTCAGTCCTGTCCTCTCCAGGCTGGACATACCCAAGCAGAGTTCATGGTGTAAAGCCAGGAGAGAGGGCCAGGAGATTTCAGGCCTTTGCCAGCTCTTGAGCTGCGCCAGAATCCAGTCATAAAGCTGCCCGTTTTAAGCTTAGATGTTCCCAGTAACACAAAGTCTCAAAAAGGATTTAAGAAAAAAAATGGCTTTGTTCCTCCTCCTGTTCTTGCCACAGGCTGCTCAAGAGGAATCCAGTCCTCTCCTGGCCTACAAGTTTCCAAATGTCTTGGGATGTTGGAGGCATGCGTACTTTTAGATTATGCATGTGCAGTTCCCAGGGTCATCTCTTTCTCGCATGTAAAATCAACATTGGGTCACTCCCTGGTTGAAAAGATCCCTCCGTGGCTCTGGCCATCACCTCGCCCCTCTCTGTGGTTTGCGTTTCCTGTCCCCATCTCTTTTGGCCCCGCCCCTGACACCGATGAGGTCATAACTCTGGCTCCCGCACTTCCTGTCACATGGGGCGGAGCCAGGGCTCTGTAGCACAAGGCTTGCTTGGCATGCAGAAGGTCCACCACATCTCTAGCAAAGAAGGATCAGGTGGCCAGTGCTGCAAAAGGTTTCTGCTTGGCAGCCTGGTGAGCTACTGCTGGCCAGAGTCGACCCCGATAAGACCAGCGGTTTGCCTCGGCAGCGGGCAGCTTCGTGTGTTCCATCGTGCCACATGCTTTTGCAGCTCAGTGGGTCCCAGTTCAGGAGAGGCTGAAGACCAGAGTAGTAGCCTTGGCCATTCCTCTCCTGGCCAAGGAAGAGATGCCCTTGGTGAGTGGAAAGGGTTTGTGGACAATGTTTAAAGCGCAAATGCCCCAGCTAAGCAAGGAGGCTGGTGAGGGGAGGCCCCTAAACTGTTTCATGCACTGCTTTTCTGAGGAAGGGACTGTGGCTCAGAGACTGAGCATCTGCTTGGCACGCAGAAGGCCCCAGGTTCAATCTCCAGTTCAAAGGACCAGGCAGTAGATGATGGGAAAGACCTCTGCCTGAGAGACCCTGGAGAGCCGCTGCCAGTCTGAGAGCCAGTTTGGTGTAGTGGTTAAGAGCACCGACTCTAATCTGGGAGAACCGGGTTTGATTCCCCACTCCTCCACATGGAGCTGCTGGTGCGACCTTGGGTCAGTTGCAAGTTCTCTCAGAGCTGTTCTCTCAAGGGCAGTCCTCGAAAGAGCTCTCTCAGCCCCAGGGTGTCTGTGGTGGGGGGAGGGGGAGGGAAAGGGATTGTAACCCACTCTGAGACTCCTTCGGGTAGAGAAGGGCGGGGTATGAATCCAATCTCTTCTCCTTCTTCTCAGTCTGATTGACAACTTCATGGGTGTTTGGGGAGGGGCCGTGGCTCAGTGGTAGAGCCTCTCCTTTGTATGCAGAAGGTCCCAGGTTCAATCCCCGGCATCGCCAGTTAAAAAGGACCAGGCAGTGGGTGATGGGAAAGGCCTCCGCCTGAGACCCTGGAGAGCCCCTGCCAGTCTGAGTCGACAAAGTGGACCGTCTTGGCTTCAAAAGAGGAAGGCTCTGATTCAGTATAAGGCAGGTTCATGTGCCAGGAATGGTGTAACTTCTGCCGCTGGACCCTTTGCATTGCTGATCCCTTGCTTGGCCTTTTCCAGGCACTGGCAGGATAGCTGCCACATCATTAGGAAACCTGACCAACCACAGTTCAGAAGACTTACCCCTCCCTCCCGGCTGGTCAGTGGACTGGACGCTTAGAGGACGGAAATACTACATCGACCACAACACTAACACGACGCACTGGAGCCACCCGCTGGAGCGTGAGGGGCTGCCGCCGGGATGGGAGCGCGTGGAGTCGGCCGAGTTCGGAGTCTACTACGTCGACCACATCAATAAGAGAGCGCAGTACAAACACCCCTGTGCCCCCAGGTAGGGTGTGCCCCGGTGTGTGGCCGGCCAGA
Organism: Lepidodactylus listeri; assembly: GCA_029233225.1. NCBI lineage: Eukaryota > Metazoa > Chordata > Lepidosauria > Squamata > Gekkonidae > Lepidodactylus > Lepidodactylus listeri. The sequence goes on along the minus strand of JARCFY010000011.1, from coordinate 99,166,998 downwards.
GGGCTGTTTTCCTGGCAGCACGCCGGTGGGAACTGGATTGGTCTCCGGTCAACACAAGGAGGCCAGATTAACTTCATGTCTTCCATTGCAGTGGTCGGTTTCCTCAAGAGGGGAGACAATATGCTGTTGAAACCAAACCTTTGCTCTGTTTGCTACAGCAGGGGAGCACACGGCCGTTGTCCTTCCCTACAGTTTGTAAGGACAGGAGGCACAGTCCTAGACTGGCAGATATATAAAGACACGCGTGGTGTACCAGTTCAGCAGCACGGTCCCTTATTCTGCAGAGCCTGGTGTGTGCCCCTTACGCCAGTGCATTTACTTCATTTGCATCCTTCATTTTTATCCTCAACAGCCCTGTTAGCTGGTGGATCAAGGTGGGCAGCCATGTTAGCCTGTCTGTCACAGTAGAAAAGAGTCAGAGTCTCTAAGGTGCTACTGGACTCTTAATCTTTTCTGCTGTTACAGTGGGAAAAAAGCAAGAGTCCCGTAGCACCTTAAAGACTAACAGAATATGTCTACTGTTAGGTAGGTTAGGCTGAACATGTGTGACCAGCCCAAGGTCACCAGGCAAACTTGCATGACAGAGTTTGAACCCGTGTCGGCCAGACTGCAGCTTAGCACTCTGACCGCTTCACTGTGCTGGCTAACCGAAGCCCCCGCGGTACCATTCGAACCCGTGACATGTTTAAGCCGTTCTGTCTCGTGGGCACGCTGTGTCTCTGTGTTGAAGAACTGGCTGACTGCTGGCGTGAGCTCCAGTGTTCCCTCTAAGCTGAGTTAATGCGAGCTAGCTCACAGTTTTTTAGCCTCCGACTCACGCATTTTTGCTTTAGCTCAGGAAGGATGGCTCTAGAGCAAACTAATTTATGCCGTAGCCAAATCGCTCGCTCACAACTTTCATGCCAGCAGCTCACAAAGTAGAATTTTTGCTCACAAGATTCCACAGCTGAGAGGGAGCATCGGTGAGCTCCCGCTCTCTGTAGATTACAGTGGGGTTGCCACGTTGGTCTGAAGCAGCAGAGCTAAGTCTGGGTCCACCGGCACCTCTAAGACCAGCAAGGTTTGATTCTGGCCATAAGCTTTCATGTGCCTGCAGCTGTGTCTGAAGAAGTGTGCGTTTGCACGAGAGCTTTCACCCAGAATTAAAGTCTGTCGGTCTTAAAGGTGCCACCGGACTCAGATTTTGTTCTGTTGATGGATCGTGTGCGGAGTGCAGTCGAGTCGCAGGCAACTTACGGGGACCCTGCAGAGTTTTCAAGGCTAGAGAGCTTCAGAGGCGGTTTGCCATCGCCTGCCTCTGCTCAGCGACCCCGGACTTCCTTGGTGGTCTCCCTGCTCAGCTTCCGAGATCAGATGAGATTCAGGCTAGCCGGAGCCATTCAGGTCAGGGCGTATGTTCACTACGGAACACAGTTTTAGATGACTGGGAGGTCTAACTCAACAACACTGAACACCAAGAAGCCTTTCCTTGTTGTTAAGAATCTTCATCTCCCCGCCCCCCCCCCCCAAGTCCCTGGGGTACTGAATAGCCATTGAGAGTAGCAGCAGAGGAACACAAGAACGGCCAGTCGAAGCATTGCGAATGGTTGACATCTGCCCACACTGACTTCTGTAGATCCTCTCTGTCATCTCAGATGTCTTCCTTTTTGTCTCTGACAGGTCAGGATTTAGTAGTTTTGTTTGCTCTCACAGCCACCTCGACTGGGGGGGTGGGGAGGCAGGGGAGGGGGAATGCCCAAGACTAATTAGCTTGTGTGAGTTGGGATTGAAGCTGGTGTGTTTTGTCCCAAACTGCACCAGGGCATCAAAGGGCGCTCTCTCTCTCTCTCTCTCTCTCTCTCTCTCTCTCATTTTCTGGCTCCATGTTCCAGTCAGGGAATTCCATTCATGCTTGGAATTTCGGAGCTCTCCAGCAACAGAAAGGGGATAGGCCAGATTCAAATGTCTGTGAAAACTAAAGAAAAAAACATCACCCAAGTCTGCCTTGCAAGGCATAGTTCCCATTGATCGTTTGAACATAAGAACATAAGAGAAGCCAATGTTGGATCAGGCCAGTGGCCCATCCAGTCCAACACTCTGTGTCACACAAACACCAGGTGCCCTCAGGAGCGGGGCCAGGACACTCGAAGCCCTCCCACTGTTGTGCCCCCCCCCCCAGCACCAAGATTACAGAGCATCACTTGCCCCAGACCGAGAGTTCCTATCTATGCCTTGTGGCTCATAGCCACTGATGGACCTCTGCTCCAGATGTTCATCCAATTCCCTCTTGACGCTGTCCATGCTTGTAGCCACCGCCACTTCCTGTTATTGCTGATTCTACAATTAGTGCCGCCACCTTCTGTGGCAGTGAATTCCACGTGTTAATCACTCTTTGGGTGAAGAAGTAATTCTTTTTATCTGTTTTAACCCGACTGCTCAGCAATTTCATGGAGTGCCCACAAGTTCTTGTCTTGTAAGAAAGGGAGAAAGGGAGAAAAGCATTTCTTTCTCTACCTGCTCTATCCCATGCATAATCTTACAAATCTCGATCATGTCACCCCTCAGCCGTTCTTTCTCCAAGCTAGAGAGCCCCAAGCGCTTCAGTATTCCAATCCTTTTATCATAAGGGTTTGATATTGTGTTGGTGCTTTTTTTAAGGACCTGCCACTGTTGGGAACTCCCGAGCACTGGAGACACATGAGAGTCTTTCAGAAATGTTGTAAGACCTTATTTAAACCGATGCCTTGAAAGTAGGGTTGCCAAGCTCCAGGTGGGGCCTGGAGATCTCCCAAAAGTGCATCTGATCTCTAGATGACAGAGATCAGTTCTCCTGGAGGAAATGGCTGCTTCGGCAGGTGGACTCTGTGGCAGTATACCTTGCTGAGTCCCTTCCCTCCCCTCCCCAGGATCCATCCCCCAAATTTCCAGGAATTTCCCAACCTGGAGCTGGCAATTCTGTTTGCAGGGGCTATGGGAAGTTCTTCAGCAGAGCACCTATCCTGCTAAAAACATGCTAACGAAAATGCCTTTGGCAACCGCTGTCTCCGTCAAATGTCAGGAGGTGAAGTCTGAGAGCTGGGGAAAGACCTGTCTAGCATTGAGGTCTAACCCAATCCATGGCCACTGTTCATTTTAAGCGACGTGCCTGCACCTCCAGGCAGGCACTCTGCTTCCTGAGCCACCTGTGGCTGCTTGTTCGTCCCAAGAGCTCATGACTCCCCGCACAGAGGTATTTGTTGCTGCTGCGTGCCAAACTAACCGGCTCTGCTCTTGACCATGCAGCGTTCCCCGTTACGACCAGCCGCCTCCTGTGACGTATCAGCCACAACAAAGCGAGAGGAGCCAGCCGATCCTCGTGCCGGCCAATCCGTACCACACAGCAGAGATCCCAGACTGGCTGCAGGTCTACGCCAGGGCCCCCGTCAAGTGAGCATCTCTTGCATGCTGACCTTCCGTAGCTCGCCTCTGAACCTTAAGTTTCACGCACCCAGCAGGGAACAGCTTCTTGGCTGTGAATTTAGTTTCCGAGGGTCACCGTGTTGTTCTGCGGGAGAACAGCTGGATTCGAATCCAGTAGTGCCTTAAAGAGACCACCAAGAGTTTCAGGGCGTGAGGTTTTGAGATTCTGACGCAGGACGCTTTGACTCTCGAAAGCTCACACCTTGAAAGTCTTGTTGATCTCTAAAGTGCAACTGGACTCTAATCTGGCTGGCTGCAAATGAAAAATTGGAGATTTTCACCAGAAAGATCTTGAGTGCTTTCAGAGTGTGGAGTCGTAACTGCCAAGAATCTTAAAAGCAGAGAGGTTCTTAAAAATGGAGGCAGTGGGTTTTATTTAGGGCCACATCTGGTTACATTCACTCGCAGTCCCGAACTGGAAATTTTAATTTTTGGCTTTGATGGGTTTTTTAATGTGTTTTATTTAATCATTTAAATAGAAAATTGTCCAGCAGCCCCTTAAAGACTACCAAACTATGTGGCCGGATATAAGCTTTCATGAGCCACTGCTCACTTCTTCAGCCACTGCTCACCTAACTACATCTAACGCCAATCAGATTTTCTGTGGGACAATTAAGGACACTTAATTCACCATCAAAACTTGTTAACACATTATGAACTGTTTTAGATTTTATCTTGTTTTGCTCTTTTTAAACTTGTATGATATTTGTGGATCTGTAAGCAAGAAGTTGCGAGTAGATAAATAGATACCACTTTGGTGGGAAGGTAACAGCGTTCCATGCACCTCGGCGTCTAGTCATGCCGGCCACATGACCACGGAAACATCTTTGGACAGCGCTGGCTCTTCAGCTTGGAAACGGAGATGAGCACTGCATCCCTAGAGTCGTATTCAACTAGCTCTCGAGCAAGGGAAACCTTTACCTAAGTCGCCCTGGGCCTGCTTTAGCGGGGAGGGTGGGGTATAAAATAAATAAATAAACATTTATTAGCCACCTTCCTGATGGCGCTCAAGCCAGTTTACAAAGATAAAATACATAATTACATTCAAAAGATAAAATTTAAAATCACTACTCAGGACCAGATTCAGCCCTAAATAAAACTGTCTTCAACTGCCCCCTAAAGAGTGGAAGTGAGGGATCCAGACGCACCTCCTTGGGGAGGTTTGTCCCATAATCGTGGGGCTGCTGCCGAAAAGTCCGTCTTTCGTGTACCCACCAAAAGAGCTTCTTTGAGAGCCAGCTTGGTGTACTGGTTAAGAGCAGCGGACTCTAATCTGGAGAACTGGGTTTAATCCCCCACTCCTCCACCACATGCAGCCAGCTGGGTGACCTTGGGTCAGTCCCAGTTCTCTAAGAGCAGTTCTCTCAGCCCCACTTCCCTCACAGGGTGTCTGTTGTGGGGAGAGGAAGGGAAGGGGATTGTAAGCCGCTCTGAGACTCCTTCAGGTAGGGAGGAGTGGGGTATAAAACCAACCCTTCTGCTTCTGATTGATGGACTAGTCCGGAGGGCCTCTCCCTCTGATCTTAATTCCCAAGCACGAATCCATGTTCTGAGCCACCTTGAGTTCCATAAGGAAGAATAGTGGCTAATAAATGTTTTAAATAACATAAAATTTTGAATGTAAAGTTCTGTTGACTGGTTGTCCAAAGTAGTCCTCAAGGCTGTGTTTCTCTTCCGGAAGCCAGTGTCCTAATAGCAGAATAAAGAACAGAGCTGATTGTGCCTGTTAGAGCTGTAGGAACACTGTGGCTCTTGGAGGAGGGGACATGGCTCAGTGGTAGAGCCGCTGCTTGGCATGCCAAAGGTCCCAGGTTCAATCCCCGGCATTCCAGTTAAAAGGTTTGAGGCCGTAGGCGCCGTGAAAGACCTCTGCTTCAGAAACTGGAAAGCTGCTGCCAGAGTTCACAATATCAACTGATAGTCTGATTGATATAAGGCAGCTTTATGCGTTCATGTGCTCAGCAGCAGGGATTCCCTTTGTCCTCTCCGTCCCATGAGCTCGCTCCAGGAGTCATTTTCCCCCTTGCCGTCCTGCCACAGGTACGACCACATCTTGAAGTGGGAACTCTTCCAGCTGGCTGACCTGGACACCTACCAGGGGATGCTGAAGCTGCTCTTCATGAAGGAACTGGAGCGGATCGTGAAGCTGTATGAGGCGTACCGCCAGGCTCTGCTCTCGGAGCTGGAGAGCCGCAAGCAGCGGCAGCAGTGGTACGCCCAGCAGCACAGCAAGAACTTCTGAACTCGCTTCCAGCCGCCCGGACCTCGGACTGACTCGGCAAAGGAAAAGGGCGGCGAAGAAGCCCTTTGGTTGAAGAGGCAGCTCCTTCTGTTCTGGCACCTTTTGTAATTAATCTTCTTTGTGTATCATGTTTATTGACTACAAAAGAGGTTTGTTATGCTGTATAGCAAAGTTAGTTTCTTATTCCAAGCGGGAGTGCAGAGGGGGGAAGGGGACCCACTTTTTTAAAAAAAGCAGGGCGTCTTTTCAAGCGACCAGCTGTTAAACTCCAAGAACGCAGAATATATTTTTCATAATATGCAACGTTGTCAGAACTGTCCTGAGCGGAGAAGGGCATTTTTAGGAACTCCTGGTTCTCCGTGCCTGGCCGGTTCTCCTTCTGCTCCTCCATTTCGAGGGGCAAGAGACTGCTCTTGTGTTGTTGAGAAACCGTAGCATTTATATCTTTTTTAAAAAAATGGAAAGAGGTTTTCCGGTGCAACCAAGCTCCTCACAGATGACTGCCTTTTTTGTGTGGTTTGTCCCTCATCCGTGCAGGGCGGTCAGAGCTGACACCACAGCAAGCGGAAACTGTTGGTTGCCCTCATGTGCCTTGCTGTCGATGGCAAGAGCGAGCCTCCGGACGGGAGCCCTCAGTTGGGGCCCGTGGGAGGACTGAACTCACAGACCCTTGAGGGGGGATGGAGAAAAGTCTTCAGGCTCATCAGGGACGATGCAGCAAGGAACTTCTTTCTTACCAAAACATCCTGGAGCACGATCGCCTTTGAGGCTTGGGACACCTTTCAAGTGCATAAGCACCCGACTCGCGTGTCTTGTTTAGCAGTCACCCATCGTATAGAATGTAGCATCCCTCCCCTGTCAATCTCAGCAAGTGAATAAACTTTAAGTTTGTTTAAATGCAGGCGTGGCTGTGATGTTGCCGGAATACACTTCCTTGAATTTTTGTCTCCCGCTGAACCTCAGAGTGCCTTTCGATCAAAGCAGCCAGGATACTGCCACTCAGCGGAAGAGCCACTGCTTGGCGTACAGGAAGTCCCAGGTTCAGTCCCCAGTGACCCCAGTTCAAAGGACCAGGCAGGAAGTGATGGGAAAGACCTCCCTCTGCCTGAGACCCTGGAGAGCGGCTGCCAGAGGGAGTGGACCTTGATGGACCAATGACCCGACTCCGTATCAGACAGCTTCGTGACTTTCAGTAACACAGGTAAGATCCCCATGCTATGGTAGCAGCTGCTGCCAAAGCAGCATGTTTTTAAAAATCGGCACAGCCAAAATCAAAGCCTTGCTGGGAAAAAGCCCCACCTGGCCCCCGCTCACTTTCTAAAAACACTCAGCGGGGAAAGTGTCAGCAGGTGCGCCACGTTGGGGACCCCTGGGTTAGGGACATGGACTTGGGTCTGAGGAAGCTCCGTTTCTATTCGGAGGGACCCTGGGCCAGTTATTTTCTCAGGCAGTGGTGGTGAGCAGGCAAGGGGAAGAAAGAGACGCCCACACCCCCCCCTTGAGGTTCCTGGGAGGAAGCACAGGACACAACTGTCGTGAATCAAGGGACTCCGGAGGCAACAGACATCTTAGGAACCAAAAGCCAACTTTTAATCATTTGACGACAAAATAAAAAAAAAAACTGGGCACACTTTTTATGAACGGAACAAAAATATATACAGTGACACTCGCACATATACAAAGGGTTCGTTTTGTGCATTCTGAACAGACCCGAGGGCATTTCCCATATCTTTTTAACGTACTGTAGCAAAAAAAATAACTTTGCAGCTTCTGACAAGGCAGTGGTTCAAAGGGAACGAAATTGCCATTCACAGCTTGATGAGGAAAAATGTGCTAAACGAAGAAGTGTTGTGCGCAAATAATCGGAGACTAACGTGATCCCTTTTGGATAAGGCTAAAGCAGCCATCCTAATGACTTCAGACTGGGTCCCGAAAGCCTCCCGTGTGCCCAGGGAGGGGACATTCCTTCTTGCTGTAGCAGGTGTCGCTCCAGAGGCCCCCCCGCCCCCTGTGCAAGTAGAAGCCAAGCAGCTGCCTGCTTCTTTGGGTTGGTCCTTTAAACATGGAGAAGGAGGATTTTATAAGTGGGCACGGTATTTTGGGGAACGGAGAAGCCCCCTTCCCTGTCTGCAGCAAAACAAAGCCGTGGTGATCTTAAGAAAATGACAGGCATGCTCAGTCACCCCTCCCGCCTTCAGACAGGGCACTGTCCAAATTAAAGCAGCTACACTCAAGCCAGGTGACGGGGTTAACCGGTTTCCTCCTCATTCCCTCCCCCCCCTCGTCTCGAGGCGTGTCAGAGGCTTGAACATGGATGCAACGATTAATATGTTTAGATTTATGTGTTTTCATGCACCTCCGTGGAAAGCTCCTGGGCTACATCGTCTTCTTTTCCGGGCCTTCGGCCGGCTCCGCCTTCTGCCCCGTGGGGAAAGCATGGTGGTACAAATGTCTGTGGGTGGCAGCTGCGCTGTAAAGCTTGTACAGAGCCTGTGGAGAAAGAAAGCCTGCCAATCAGGATCAGTGCTCCCTCTAAGTTGTGGAGTCCTGTGAGCAGAAATTCTACTTTGTGAGCTACTGGCATTAAAGTTGTGAGCAAGCAATTTGGCTGCTGCATAAATTAGTTTGCTCTGGAGCCCTCCTTCCTGAGCGGAGACAAAAATGTGTGAGCCAGAGGCTAAAAAATGTGTGAGTGGGTGGCTAACTCAGCTTAGAGGGAACACTGATCAGGATACAGCTTTAGGCATTAAGGTATGGTTGACACTGCCTTGGGCGCCAGACTCGGTGGAGGAAGAGCTCTGGGTGCCAAAATTCTATAGATGGGAACACCCCCAGACCACAGGTTCTGGCGCCTGAACCAAGAGAAAAAGCAGTATAAAAATGTTTTAATAATTTTTTTAAAAATGCAAAAGGCAGCTTTTCCTTTAAAAAATTAAATTTCTAGCTCTCCATGACTGCAAAGAGGGGTTGCAGAAACCACAGAATCGGGGGGGGGGGGTTGCCGCTGGCCCCTGTATAGCACCCTGACTATTTTATTTGTTTTACTTACAAAATGTATTTCCTGCCCTTCTGCCCTTACAAGGGCCCCCAGGGCGACTAACAACACATACAAGGTAAAATTGCATTATGAAACCATTCAGCCCCTCTCCCAAACATACACCATTAAGACAATTTTTAAAAGAGCTAAAAAACAGAGTACATACAAAACATTGGTTAGGAAGAAGGAATCCACTGAGGGAATGCCAAATGGGGGGGAAATTCAGGTGCTGGCAGAAGACATCAACAGGAGGGGACAGACGCATCTCCCTGGGGCGAGAATTCCAGAGCTTTGGTGCCATCACTGTGAAGGCCGGTGTCCCAGGTTGCTGCCCGCCTAATCTCAGAAGGCGGGGACACCCAAAGCAGGGCCTCTGACGATGACCATAATGGTCAGGCAGGTTCATAAGGGATTAGGCGGTCCTTTGGGTATCTTGGCCCCAGACCATATATGGCTTTGAAGGCCAAGACCAGCACTTTGAATTATGCCCGGAGAATCGTGACTAGGAGGGTTAGTTGCACAAACATTAAAAAAACGGTGGCGGTGGTGGGAAATGCCATCAAGTCACAGCTGAGTTACGTTGATCCCGTGGGGTTTTGAAGGCAAGAGCCGTCCAGAGGTGGTTTGCCCTTGCCTGCCTCTGTGTAGCAACCCTATCTTCCTTGGGGGCCTCCCATCCAAATACTAAGGAAGGCCAACCCTGCTTAGCTTCCGAGATCTCATGAGAATAGGCTAGTCTGAGCTATTCCGGCCAGGGCAATGCAGAGTCAGATCCTGATTTGCTTTAGCTTTATAGTTTGTATACACGTTTCAAAACTAACCAATTTGTGCTAGAGAATCTGAAGCTACCTTGTGTTGAATGAGACCATCTTATGAACCACCCTGACTGCCGGCAACACTCCAGGGTTCTCCTGCTGATACCTGAAAGTCTGTCTAGCTGGAGGGTTATGCCCAGCACCTTCCCACAAGTTCCGCATGCACTGCTTTTCCACTGATTTATTGGTTTCAGGTGGGTAACCATGTTGGTCTACAGTAGAAGGGCAAGGTTCAAGTCCAATAGCACCTTAAAAACCCAGATTTTTTTTTTTAAATGACCTGAAAAAATTCTAGATGGACTCTATAAGGCTCATAAACTACTCTGAAATTACTATCTTCCATGGTGGAGGGCAGATTTCCCTGATCTGCTGGGTAAGTAGAGTGGCGGATGGGAAAGAAACACTGAAGACAGCTACTTTATTGTCTGTCTGTTAAATTATATCTTGTCAAAAGTACCGATAAGGAAACAATTTTATTTTTAAAAATTCAGAAGCTATAATTTGATATTATTAACATATACTATGCTCATTATTACTAATATTTGTATCTGTCTGTTTTTAACACACCTCCCTCCACTTTATGTGATTGATATTGTGATTTTCAGTTGCCACCAAAGTATTAGAAGAATATAAGAGAAGCCAATGTTGAATCAGGCCAATGGCCCATCCAGTTCAACACTCTGTGTCACACAGTGGCCAAAAACACCAGATGCCCTCAGGAGGTCCAGCAGTGGGGCCAGGACACTAGAAGCCCTCCCACTGTTGGCCCCCCCCCCCCCCCCCCGTCAAGCACCAAGGATACAGAGCATCCCTTGCCCCAGATTGAGAGTTCCTATCTATGCCTTGTGGCTCATAGCCACTGATGGACCTCTGCTCCAGATGTTCATCCAATTCCCTCTTGACGCTGTCCATGCTTGTAGCCACCGCCACCTCCTGTTACTGCTGATTCTACAGTTAGTGCAGCAACAGATCAGCAAGCAACTTTATTCTGTTTTCCTATTCCAGTCATGACTGGTGGTTTTTATTCTGGAACTACAATAGTTGTTACTATTTTGTCAATACAATATGATAGTAACTATACACAGAGGAGTCAGGCCAATGTTAATTGTGTCCTAAATATAGCTTGAGGTTGACCCTATCTGTACAGAAACTAAACTCCCAGAAAAATATGCATTTGTATGGATTATTACTGTTTTTATAAGTAATTTTAATTTTAAAAGGGGGGGACCCCAAGCTTTCTATGGTGTAAACTTTGGGAGTCAAAACTCCCTACATCAGATGGTCTTTAAGATGCTACTGGACTGGAACTTAACTTAACCTGGAGCCTTGATATATGGTATACAGCCTCAGTCCATTCTGGCTACGGGGAACTTGCCTTTGTACCATATTTGACCTAGTTAAGCCATCGTTTTGGTTGGGTGGTAAGGTGGATCGGCACCATTGCTCTGCCATTGCTGCAAGCCCAGATGGTTTTCATCGACGGATCCCTCGTGCCTGCAGATGCCCACTGTATCCCCAAGTCTTTCCTGTGACCACACACACCAACCCAATACAGAAGGGTGTGTGCGGAAGTCCCTACCCTTCGATCTAATGCTGTTTTTCAAAAACTGGGGGGACATGTTTAGTGGGGCAGCCTGATTCAGCCACCATCTCCCAGTCTTTCGGAAATGGCAGGGACGCTAGAAGGAAATCTCCATTGTGCGCTTCAAATTGCTTAGCAGTGGAAATGTGTCTGCCACGAACAAGATAGAATAAGCTTTATGGAGCAGACAAGTGGCGGGGGTGTGGCTGAGTGGTAGAGCCTCTGCTCAGCATGCCAAAGATCCAAGTTCAATCCCCGGCATCCCCAGCTGAAAAGGGGTAGGCAGCAGGTGATGTGAAAGACCTCAGCCTGAGACCCTGGAGAGCTGCCGCCAGTCTGAGCAGACAATACTAATTTTGATGGACTGAGGGTCTGATTCAGTAAGAGGCAGCTTCATGTTTATGTGTGTAAGTGACGTTCAACGCACATCTGATTTCCTGGGATACCTGCCTAGCTCACCCAGTATGATTCAACATACAAAACCACCTTATACTGGAGATGCCAGAGACTGAAACTGGGACCTTCCGCATGCCGTTTATATACATACGATGCTGCCTTATACTGAATCAAACCTCGGGTCCATCCAAGTCTTAGATGACTCGAAAGGTGATATGATAGTGAACTTCAGGTACTTGAAGGTCTGTCATATAGAGGATGATGTAGAGTTTTTTTCTGTTGCCTCAGAAGGTCGGACCAGAACCAACGGGTTGAAATTAAACCAGAAATGTTTTCAGCTCAACATTAGGAAGGACTTCCTGACAGAGTGGTTCCTCAGTGGAAGAGGCTTCCTCGGGAGGTGGTGGGCTTTGCTTCTTTGGAGGTCTTTAAACAGAGGCTAGATGGCCATCTGACAGTAATGCTGATTCTGTGAACTCGGGCAAATCATGAGAGGGAAGGCAGGAAGGGTTGCATCAGAGCTTAGTTCTTTCAGAGAAATGCTGGTCGCCACTTTGGGATCAGGCAGCAATTTTTCTCCAGGCCAGTTTGGCTGGGGATCCTGGAGGTGTTTTTTTGGGGGGGGGTTGCCATCTTCTGGGCATGGAGCAGGGGTCACTGTGTGTGTGGGGGGGAGGTATTTGTGAATTTCCTGCATTGAGCAGGGGGTTGGACTAGACCATGGAGATCCCTTCCAACTCTATGATTCTAAGTCAGTATTGTCTTCTCAGACTGGCAGTAGCTTGGGTTCTTCACATCCCCTCCTACCTGGTCCTCCAACCACAGTTGCTGGGGATTGAACCTGGGACTTTCTGCGTGTCGAGCAGACACTCTACCACTGAGCCACAGCCCCTCTTGAGAAGCTGGGTGCCCCAAAGCTCAGCTGGGTACAAACAACACAGCTCCCCTCTCGAAGAATGACGGCAGAAAAGCCTCGTCAGGTTCCAGCACACACACGCACAACACGCACCGCAACGGAAGCACAAACATTTCTATGTAAGAACAAACTGGCTTACCTCGTTTGTGTTCCCCTGCAAGGAAGGCAGTTGCAAAACAGAAACAAAACACAAACGGTGAAAAAAAGGAAGGAAGAAAGAAAGTGTGTGGCATTGTTTGCAAAGCCTCAACGCCCTTTCTCTGGGAAGTGTCAGGTAAGAGGGCCAATTCCTGCTTGAGGGCGTGAACCCTCTGATTAGAAGCCTGTGGATTTCCAGGCTGTACCACCCACGTTCTAAAATGGAGACTGTGCTCCACACCGACTCATCACTGCTCAGCCCAGGAGCTCTGGCCTGCTCTGTGCCCAGCCTGGGCCGGATCCCCCCTCCTTAGGCAGCCTCTGACTTCCCCAGGAACCCCCATACTGAGGCAGAGCTTAACAAGATGCCTGCTCAGCCCAGCCTTCAGCAGCCTCAAACTTCAGATCTCAAGCAATCATAAGAACATAAGAGAAGCCAAATTGGATCAGGCCAGTGGCCCATCCAGTCCAACACTCTGTCACACGGGCCAAAAATACCAGGTGCCCTCAGGAGGTCCAGCAGTGGGGCGAGGACACCAGAAGCCCTCCCACTCTTGCCCCCACCCAGCACCAAGAACACAGGGCATCACTTGCCCCAGACTGAGAGTCCCTATCTATACCTTGCGGCTAATAGCCACTGATGGACCTCTGCACCGTATCTATATACTAACAGCCAAGTTGCCCCCTCCGTGTGGATATCTAAATCCATGTGGAGGGGGCACTTGGGGGGCAGGGAGATTTTTCTGCACACTTGGGGGACTCCCCACGTGTGCAGAAAAATCTTAAAAGTAAAAAAAACTTTTGGGGGGGATATTTAAATCCCCCCAAAAGTTAAAGAGCATTCCCTGCACACATGCAGGAAACGCTCTGGGAACTTCGGCGGCCTGGCGTCTCTGAGCTGCACGGGCCTTGCCATTGCAACTGGGGGCGGCGGGGTTCAACACCCCTGCTCTAGGCTGATCCTGCATTGAGCAGGGGGTTGGACTAGGTGGCCTGTAGGGCCCCTTCCAACTCTGTGTAATTCTACTATTTAAGCATCATGCGCTTACCTGATCCCACAGCGCTGCTGCCACCTGGTCTATGACGGCCCCAAGCTCTCTGTACTCCCCGGAATACCTAATGTAGGCCCACGTGCAGAGGGTGATCAGGGTGAGCCCCATGATCATGTTGCACAGACTGGCTATGATGTCCAACCCAATGAAGCCGGTGATGCCGGCCGTCACGTAGGTGATGAAGATGACGACAAAGAGGGTGGCCGGCGTGCGGGCGGCGTGGAAGATGTTCTTGCTGTCGTTGTGCTTGATGTACTGGACGTAGATCTCGTCGATTTCGTTCTCCAGCTGCTGGAGGTAGCGGCGGCTGAACTCCTCGCCGCCCATCTTCTTCACGCTCCGGAACTGCCGCACCGCTTCGTCTTTCAGCTCCAGGTGTTTGTTCTGGAGGTCGCTGGGGGCGAGGAAGGGCTTGTCGCCTCCGCACACCTGAAGAGGTGAACAGGTGGGGGGGCGGGGACAACACAGGATTAGCCGTCTGCTCCTCCCCCTGCGGTCTCCTCCACGTCACAAGTCATTAGACTATCCTGAGGTCCCCAACCTTATTGAGCCTTTAGACACCTCTGGAATTCTGACAAAGAATGGGTGGGTTTTGCCACAAAATGGCTACCGTAGTGGGCGGAGCCAGCCACAAAATGGCTGCCACAGCTTCCCTTCAATCACACAGCGAAGATCCTTGTGCTATGGCAGCAGCTGCTGCCAAAGCAACATTTTAAAAAACCTGCACAGCCAATCAGATCTCAGATAGCCACTCAGAAGCCCCACCTACTTTCTAAAGCATCTGGCAGGCACCAGAGACAGTGTCAGCGGTAGGGTTGTCTGGTCTCCCTGGAACGCGAAGGATCCTCTGGTTTCCAGCACTCCCACCCACGCACCAGCCAGCTGGCCCGTGTGGGAGAGTTCCTGCCCCAGACACGATGTGTCCACGTCACCCAGAAGTGACGAAGACATTTCCATGACATTGAGGGGTGATGCTCTGGTTTTTGGTCAAAACTCTACGGTAGAATTGCTTTCAAACCATAGAGTTTTGCCCAAAAACCAGAGCATCGCCCCCACCGTCACCCAGAGGTGGCGTAGGCACAGTGTCATGGGTACTGGCTCTTCTGAGTCTGGCTCCTCCTCAGATGAGGAAGAGGCAGGGACTAACCCAGCCTCCTTGGGAGTCAGCCCAGAAGAAGAAGAACCCTCAACAGTACCTGAGGAGGAAGAGTCCCCAGCAGCTGCACAGGAGGTGCAGCCAGAAGGAGAGACCAATCCTGAGCCTGGCCCAGCACCCCCGGTTGCAGACACCCCAAGGCTGGACTCCCCACCTAATTCTCCTGAGTGCCCCAGACAGAGGGCACGCCAAAGGCTGACTATGCAGGAGCGAAGAAGGAGTGCTAGACTGAGTGCTCCTGCAAAGGCAACGGGAGGAGCTGTAAGCCTTAGCAGACTCAACTCCCAGGGAAGGGAGGACCTGCTCATAAACACTCCACGCACCTGCCTCAGTGCGGCAGCAACTCTGCAGACTCACACCTGCTTCTGTGTGTGTAGCAACCACTCCTTGTTCCTGAACCCTGCAACCTTGGATTGACTCCCCGGCTATCCAATCTCTGGCTCTGTTGTTTACCCTGATTCCAGACTGCGTTTAAAGCTTCCAGTGTGTAGGCTCTGTGGCAACCAGCTGAGACAGCATACACACAGCATGCTTCTTCCCTCCCCTCTCCCAGAGCATCCCAATAAGTCCCCTGCCAGCTTGTCGTTCGGACCTGACAACCCTAGTCAGCGGGTGCCATGATACCCCCGGCACAACATTGGGGACCCCTGTACTAGACACACACACATTTCAGCTTACAAGAGGAGATCCCTGCAGGATCAGACTAAAAGTCTCTCTAGTCCAGGATCCTGTTTCAGGCCGAGAAGAGTCAGGCGATTTTGTGCCCCTAACTTCAGTGCTCTCTGGGGGACATATGGGGAAAGGCGGTCCCTCAGGTAGGCAGGCCATATAGGGCTTTAAAGGTCAAAACCAGCACCTTGAACCGAATCCGGTACGCTATTGGCAGCCAGTGCAATGCCTTCAGCACAGGCCCGATGTGTTCTCGTACAAAGACTCATCAACAGCCCGGCTGCCGCATTTTGCACTAGCTGCAGCTTCCAGATTTGGGACAAGGTTAGCCCCATGTAGAGAAAAATAGCACAGGGCGCAAGACCTTTCACCGGCTTCACCCAGCTCAGGTCTCCCAAGTTCCACAGCCCCTCAAAATGTCCCCAGAGCCCAAGGGGGGGGGGGGGCGCAGGCCAACAGCAGTCTCAGGCCAGCCCTGAGGATTCCTGGTGTACCTCCGGGACCATCTTCTCCAATACATCCCCCAAAGAACCCTGAGATTGGCTAGAAACAACCTGCTGGTGATCCCCAGCCCTAAGGAAGTCCAGTTGTCCTCAACTAGGGCCAGGGCCTTTTCGGTCCTGGCCCCGACCTGATGGAACTCTGCCAAACGACATCAGGGCCCTGTGGGTTTGATGCAGTTTTGCAGGGCCTGTAAGTGTCAGCTACGCCGCCATAGATGGTGGGGGGTGGGTGCTGCAGGCTGGATAAGGCTCATTACAGATATCTTAAGGTATGACGAGTTCCACTTTTGACGCTGTGTGTTCTCTCTCCCACTGTCTGTGCCCGACCTTGACGCCCTGTTACTCTCCTTCCCTTGGGAACTGCAGAGCGTTTTTCCTGGCACGCTGGCTTGCTTGTTGTGATTGGCCCCTTCCCACCCCGGGGTGCGCTTTGAATTATGTATAACTTCCCAACTCCCGCCTGGACAGGCATTACTGACACAAGTATGTTCCAGACGCCTACCTTTACTGATTCCAACAAACAGCTTACTGGTTAAGACTGCGTGTTGGATCTGATTGCTGTGGGACTCTGACAATAAGGCAGAAATGTTCCGCCAGGCTTCTAGTTGAAGAAAGCAACAGGAAGTTAAGACTGGCACCCTCCTTTTTCCTTGACCCCCACGTACCCACCCCTGGGACAGCGAAGTGGCCAGTAAAGGGGGGGGACTGTTACGTCGCTATCTGGATCGGTTTTATAAACTATATATTTACTGATTCTATTTTAAATGTCTTTTGCAATGGTTGCAAATCGCCCAGAGCCTGCTTGCAGGGCGGGCGATTCACACAGTCAATGAAATAAATGAATAATTACCTCTTCCATTCGCCGGCTGTAAGTGTCCTTGGCGGCAGCGACCGCGGCCAGGTTGTTGGCTTCTGCTGTAGCCTGGTGGGGGAAGACAGGTGGGCGTTGGGGGGGGGGCATGAACACCTTCTGCCTTCTACTGAAGCTTCCTTATTCTGAATTAGACCCTTCGGTCCACGAAAGTCAGTATTGTCTACTCGGGCTGGCAGCAGCTCTCCAGGGTCTCTGGCTGAGGTCTTTCCCATCACCTCCTGCCTGCTCCTCTTAACTGGAGATGCTGGGGATTGAACCTGGAACCTTCTGCATGCCAAGCAGATGCTCTACCACTGAGCCACAGCCCCTCCCCAAATATACATGAAGCTTCCTTATATTGAATGAGACCACTGGTCCATCAAGGTCAGCACTGCCTCCTCAGATCGGCGACGGGTTTCCCTGCCATGTCTGTGAGTGAGAAAGAGCTGAAGACTTGCCCTTTAGAAGAAAACTAAAGCTGAAAATTCAGGGAATGGGCCACGGGTATTGCACATCGACACCCCCATGGCTGCGGCCTCAGCTACTGTATCACTGCTGTAGGGTGCATTACCTCTTCCTTGGAATTTGTCTCCCAACAGGACCCTTGCCAAAACAGCTATCCCCCCTCCCCCTGATTAAAGCACCCAAGAGTACCAGAGGATTCGGAGAACTCCCTTGTGTAAAGTACCGTCAATTTGCAGCTGGACTGGTGGTGACCGCAGCAAGTGGATTTCAAGGCAAGTGAGAAGCAGAGGCGGTTGGTCATTGCCTTCCTCTGCAGAGACCTTCCTTGGTGGTCTCCCTTCCGAGTACCAACCCTGCTGGGCTTCCAACTTATGGCCGCCCCAGCAAGGGGCTTCCAAGGCAAGTGAGAAGCAGAGGCGGTTGGTCATTGCCTTCCTCTGCAGAGACCTTCCTTGGTGGTCTCCCTTCCGAGTACCAACCCTGCTTAGCTTCCAACTTATGGCTGCCCCAGCAAGGGGCTTCCAAGGCAAGTGAGAAGCAGAGGCGGTTGGTCATTGCCTTCCTCTGCAGAGACCTTCCTCGGTGGTCTCCCTTCCGAGTACCAACCCTGCTTAGCTTCCAACATGGCCGCCCCAGCAAGGGGCTTCCAAGGCAAGTGAGAAGCAGAGGTGGTTTGCCATTACCTTCCTCTGCAGAGCCGTCCTCGGTGGTCTCCCATCCAAGTACCAACCCTGCTTAACTTCCAACTTATGGCCGCCCCAGCAAGAGGCTTTCAAGGCAGTTACCCAGGAATATTCATTATGGTCAGCCTTCACTTCCCATACATCTCATGTATAATGGACTTTTAAGCTACTGAAAAAACCCAACTTGGTGTCAGATGGAATTTGCACGTCATTGCATTGTTACGTCTTGTGATTGGCTGCAAACTTATTGTTTCAATTTGGAAGAAGTCTTATCAACGAAATGAGAACAACATTCCTCGTCATCATCTCTTTAAATTAATGGATGTTTGTTAAATATTATGTGTCTTAATCTCACTGAATTATATACACTTTATAAGCGTCCCACACAGCTTTGGTCTTTCACTTATATAGCTTATGGCGACCCCAGCAAGGGTCTTCCAAGGCAAGGGAGAAGCAGAGGTGGTTGGCCCTCGCCTTCCTCTACAGAGCCTTCCTTGGCAGTCTCCCTTCCAGGTACCGACTCTGCTTAGCAGCCGAGGTCTGATGAGATCGGGTTATATCATGGCGCCCGCCTTCCATTTGCTGTCTCCAGTGATTGCTCCAGAATATGCTCCCAAAGGCCCCTCCCCACCCTGGGCTTACCTGCAGCATGGACTTTGGATGAGGCAGCTCTTCTCCTTGGTAAATCTTAATATAGGCCTAGAAAGGAGGGGAAAAACCAGCTGACGCAGGCCGCCGAGGCTCGTCTTAAGTGCTTGCGCAGAACAAGTCGCAGAGGCAGAGAGACAGCGCAGCGCAGAGGTTAGAGGGCTGAACTAGGATCGGAGAGACCTCAGTTCAAATGCTGTGCCCTGGAAGCTCGCTGGATGACCTTGGGCCAGTGTGAGCTGCACACACTCGGCCTGGCCTACCTCACAGGCCTGTCGTGAGGGTAAACCGGAAAACAGGAGAATACGGCAAGCCACTTTGGGGGGACAAGTAGGGTATCGATGAAGTAAGTAGATAAATAAATGTACAAGCACAGATCGGAAGTCCCAGCTGGTCCAGAATGCAGCTTCAGGATCAGGGAGCAGACACAGTCGAGTCCCCTTGCCGACCTTAAGCCCAAACTCGGACACGAACTGGGCAAATATGTGAACCAGTTTGAGTGGCTGCCCCGTCGTGTCTAATTTGGCCCCCACAAGGGATTTCCAAAAGCTGGGGTGCCACGACTAAGAAGGCCCTGCTGCACAGCCTTACAGATTCCAAAGAAAGGCCTCCCTCCGTGATCTCTGCAGGTGTACTGACGGCACGGAGCAGCCACCCACTGACCTTGAAGTATTCCACCAGGCCTCGGCAGGTGATGTTATTCCCGTTGATCTCCTTGACGTCCAGACTCTCGGGGCTGAGCAGCCAGGGGATCAGCACCTTCAAGTTCTTGATGAAATCGGGGTCAATTTCTACGAGAAACAATTGGGATCAGACACAAATGTCTGCTATGGATGCTCTTGGAGCAACAGAGCGACCACTGGAAGGTACACTCTGTACTGGTCTGGCCAGACCCCATTTGGAGTATTGTATACAGTTCTGGGGGCCTTTTTATAGGAAGGACACAGAAACGTATGAGTGGGTGCAGAGGAGGGTAATATGAATGATTACGGGTCTGGAGACCAAAGTTAAAATAAGAAAGTGAGAAGATCCCTGCTGGACAAGACCAATAGCCCATCTAGTCCGGCATCCTGTCTAATATAGTGGCCAACCAGTTCCCCTGGAGGGCCAACGACAGGGCAGAGAGGCTGAGGCTTTCATAAGAACATCAGAGCCCTGCTGGACCAGACTAATGGTCCCTCTAGTCCAGCCTCCTGTCTCACACAGTGGACAACCAGTTCCCCTGGAGGACCAGCAGCAGGGCACAGAGGCCGAGGCCTTCCCCTGAGAAGAACATCAGGAGAGCCCTGCTGGATCAGACCAGTGAGGGTCCATCTAGTCCAGCATCCTGTCCCACACCGTGGCCAGCCAGTTCCTTTGGAGGGCCAACAATAATGGAGCACAGAGGCCAACTTCCATCAGGGGCTTGTGGGACTTAACGCAATTCCGCAGGGCCTGCAAGGCAGAGATGTTCCACCATGCTTTTGGTTGAGGGCAATAGCGCGGCTGGCACCCTCCTCTTTCCCCCCTTTCTCTCTCTCCCCCCTCCTTATCCTGCTTGCATGGGAATACGGTCCAGAACCGGTTAAAGGGTAACTATTAACACCACTGGGGGATTAATTTTTAAGTCTGTAATATTATATTTCTTGTATCTTAACTAGTCATTATGATTATGTATTATTTTATTGACGTAAATTGCCCAGAGCCCTGTGTATTCAGGGACTGGGCGATTCATAAATCCAAAGTATAAACAAACAAACTAGGACTGTCCACCAAACCCAGGCATGAAGGGACCTTTTCTGTGACTTGCTAACCCTGGGCTTTCTGCCTCCGCCACCAAACACAACACAACTGGCACAGGGAACAAAAAACAGACACCATCGAGGCCTATTTCACCCACTACTCACCCCCAGCGATGTAGCACTGGGAGATATTTATATTTATTGTACACATCCAGGCACTTTTAGCAGCCTAGCATCACAGTCCTAGATTCTGTATTTGGGTACTCTCAGCAAAGTAGAGACGTCACCCTGCCAACAAAAGTGCGTATGGTCAAAGCCATGGTATTCCCAGTAGCAACGTATGGCTGCGAGAGTTGGACCATGAGGAAGGCCGAGCGCCGAAGAATAGATGCTTTCGAATTCTGGTGCTGGAGAAGACTCTTGAGAGTCCCTTGGACTGCAAGGAGATCAAATCAGTCAATCCTAAAGGAAATCAACCCTGACTGCTCCCTGGAAGGCCAGATCCTGAAGCTGAAGCTCCAATACTTTGGCCCCCAAATGAGAAGGGAGCACTCCCTGGAGAAGACCCTGACGCTGGGAAAGGCTGAAGGTCAAAGAAGAAGGGGACGGCAAAGGATGAGATGGCTAGACAGTGTGATCGATGCAACAAACATGAAATTAAGCAAACTCCGAAGCACGACAGAAGACAGGAGGGCCTGGTGTGAGGTGGTCCACGGGGTCGCAAAGAGTCGGATGCAACTGTGCAACTGAACAACAACAGCCACACTCGCAGCATTATTCTGTTTCAGGCAACACATGTTGCCTTTGATGTTTAATGACATTCGACAGAGGCTCTTGGTATTCATCCTACTTTAATTACCATATTACACTGGCTGGGATCCAAAATAAATATGCATAAACTAAAAAAAAAAGAGGAAACTATTCTTCCCCCCCAAAAGTTGAAATGCTCCAGGGATTTCAGAGGAAGTGGGTGACATCACAGTGGCCAGGCGAGTGGCCAGCTCTTGTGTCCAGCTTTGTGAAATGTCACTCCCTGCCCCCAGAAGTCAACCCCAGAGTGGAAAAGTATATTGAAATGGCACATGAATCTCCCTTATACTGAATTAAACCATCACTCCATCATCAAACTGGCTGCAGTTCTCCAGGGTCTCAGGCAGAGGTCTTTCCCATCACCTCCTGCCTGGTCCTTTTAGCTGGAGATGCCAGGGATTGAACCTGGGACCTTCTGCATCCCAAGCAGAGGCACTGCCACTGCACCACAGCCCCTCTTTACAGCTCTCCAGGGTCCCAGGTGGAGGTCTTTCCCATCCCCTCCTGCCTGGTCCTCTTTAACTGGAGATGCTGCTGAGGATAGAACCTGGGACCTTCTGCATGCCGAGCAGAGGCTCTTCCATTGAGCCACAGCCCCTCTTTACAGCTTTCCAGAGTCTCAGGCAGAGGTCTTTCCCATCACCTCCTGCCTGGTCCTCTTTAACAGGAAATGCTGCTGGGGATAGAACCTGGGGCCTTCTGCATGCCAAGCAGAGGCTCTGCCACTGAGCCACACCCCCTCCCCCGCTGTACTGCAACTGCATTGGGGAGCACAGGTCCAAAATGGTCTAAAATATTGTGCATGTGCTCCCACAATGCCTATACCTTTCCAAAGAGCCATCATTAGAAGTTCTGTCAGATTCTGTAGCAACCAACCTTATATATATATAATTAAAATATTAATATCTGCTTATGCATGTGCACACACAGGGGCATATGTCGAAACCTGGTACGACTGCAAGCTGCTACCGAGAATTAGAGACCTGTAACCCCAATCCTTTGCCCCCCTCAAGCCTCCTTCTGCAGCCCGATGGGTCCTGCCCAGCCGGAACTGGGCAACGTCAAGTCCAAGGCTTGATTTAACTAGGGATGCCACAAATTTCACAGCAAACCTGTAGAACACGTTTAGAGTCCAGTGGCACCTTTAAGACCAACAAAGGTTTATTCAAGGTATGAGCTTTTGTGTGCATGCACACTTTTCCCCCAAGAAACCTGTTCAGCACTCAGACGTAGCTTGTTTGACATTTGCGATCAGACTGTGAGCCAGTCAGGATACATTTGGATTGCACAGTGCATTTCAAACAGCTGCCGAACAAGTTTGCAGCGGCCTGTTAGAAGCCAACTCGAGTGATCAGCTGGGAGTCAGGGTCTGGAGCCACCCCACCCCCCTGCAAAGCAGTTACACAATGAAGTTGCAAAGGGAGAGGAGAAAGAGTTTCTTTCTCTTCCCTCCCGTCCAAGACAGGCGGGGACAGAAGCAACGCTTTCGATCTCTGCGTTCCAGAAGGAAAAGGAGAAAAAGCTTGTTTCTCTCCTTTTCTCTGCAGATCAAGATAACAGCTTTGGAAGGTGAGATGACAAGAGGAATCAGCTGAGCTTCTGATGCACGCACACACACAATTTATGGCATCTCAGCAAGTCTAGGAGGCAGCAAAGTTTCCAGGATATGAGAGCATAAAAATGTGACTTCCAGCTGATCATCTAGGAGTCAGCGCTTGACTCTTCCCCCAAAAAACTTTGCTGGCTACAGAAGAGAGTTTCCGCAGCCAGGGGAAACATACAGACTGCAGGTAGTATTTTTCTCCTGCAAATACACATGAACAGGCTTGTCAACAGCCTGCTGATTAACTGTCTGCTTGAGTGCTGCTGGCGAATGAGAAGTGAGCCGAACTGGCAGGTGTGCAAACATCTGTACATTTAACATGATACTAATAAGGCAAAAGTTTCCTCCTGTGAGCCTCTGCACTCACACAGCATCTCATAAGAACATAAGAGAAGCCGATGTTGGATCAAGCCAATGGCCCATCCAGGCCAACACTCTGGGTCACACAGTGGCCAAAAACACCAGGTGCCCTCAGGAGGTCCAGCAGTGGGGCCAGGACTCCAGAAGCCCTCCTACTGTGGCTCCCCCCCCCCCCCCAAGCACCAAGAAGACAGAGAGTCACTGCCCCAGACAGAGTCTTCCATCTAGACCGTGTGGCTAATAGCCACTCATGGACCTCTGTTCCAGAGGTTTCTCCAGTCCCCTATGCTTGTAGCCTCCACCACTTCCTGCAGCAGTGAATTCCACATTTTATTTATTCTTTGGGTGAAGGGCTCCCTTTTATCTGTCCTAACCCGACTGCTCATTAGTTTAATTTAAACTGAGCTACTATCCAAGCAAAACCAACGCCCGTGCATAGCTGGGTGTCTGTGGCTCAGTGGAAGAGCATCTGCTTGGCATACCGAAGGTCTCAAGCTTGATCCCCGGGATGTCCAGTTAAAGAAGGACAGGCAGGAGGTGATGTGAAAGACCTCCCCCTGAGACCCTGCAGAGCAGCTGCCAGTCTGAATACTGGGATCGAACGATAGTCTGATTCAGTACAAGGCAGGGTCCTGCTTTGCTGCATAGATAACAGCCCAGTTTAAACAATGAATGCCCTGGGTGAGTCCAAAGACCTGTCGGAAGGTGGGACAGCAGCCAGCATAAATCCATCAAATTTTCCCCGGTTTTAAACTACTGTGCCTGCCTCCGCCTCCTCTCTGTGCTCCCCCGCAAGCTAGAAGATGCGAATTGCCCTTGAATTAAGTACTTTCAGCTGCTGTTTCCGTGTATGATTGGAGCTACGTGGCTTGAGAGAGAGAGCCCTTAGCTTCTCGGCACAGCAAAGGAGTGCGCGAGCCCCATGAGTAACACCGGCATGCAGACCCCAACAGAAGGGTAACGCACCTTTGAGCTTCCCGTCAAAGTTTGGGTTGGTGGCCACTTTTAAGCCCGGGTGAGGTAAGAGGAAGCAGGAGATTTTGGTGAAGCAGGAGTGGATGTGCTTCCGGACGTTTTGCAGCTCTTCATGCTGGTTCCCGGAGACCTGTTTCAGGGGGAAGCCAGTGGTCAGATCTCGCACGGATAACCCAGGATGAGCTGGCACATCCTTAGGGTCGCTCCTTCTAGGTTGGGAAACACCTGGGGATTTGGGGGGTGGAGCCTGGGGAGGGCGGGGTTTGGGGAGGGGAAGGACTTCAGTTGGATACAGTGCCAAAGAGTCCACCCTTCCAAGCAGCCATTTTCTCCAGGGGAACTGATCTCTGTCGTCTGGAGATCAGCTGTAATAGTGGGAGGTGGGAAGAAGAAGAGATTGGATTTATACCCTGCCCTTCACTACCCAAGGGAGTCTCAGAGCGGCTTACAAACTCCTTCCCCTTCCCCTCCCCACCACAGACACCCTGGGAGGTAGGTGGGGCTGAGAGAGCTCTTTCCAGAACTGTCCTTGAGAGAACAGCTGTGCCAGAACTACGGCTTGCCCAGGGTCATCCAGCAGCTGCAAGTGGAGGAACAGGGAATTAAACCCAGTTCTCCCAGATTAGAGTCCGCGCACTTAACCACCACAACAACTGGCTCCTGGAAGGTCCGGATGGATTTTAGGAAAAACTTTTTTGACAGTTAGAGTTGTGCAAGGGTGGAATCAGCTGCCTAGGAAGGTGGTGAGCTCCCCCTCCCTGGCAGTCTTGAAGCAGCGTCTGGACAAACACGTGTCAGAGAGCCAGTTTGGTGTAGTGGTTAGGAGCACAGACTCTAATCTGGGAGAACTGGGTTTGATTCCCCACTTCCCCACTTGCACCTGCTAGATTACCTTGGGCAAGCCATAGTTCTGTCCGAGCTGTTTTTAAAAAAGAGCAGTTTCTGTCAGAGCTCTCTCGGCCCCACCTACCTCACAGGGTGTCTGTTGTGGGGAGGGGAAGGGAAAGGAGTTTGTAAGAGCCAGTTTAGTGTAGTGGCTAGGAGCAGAGACTCTAATCTGGGAGAACTGAGTTTCATTCCCCACTCCTCCACTTGCACCTGCTGGATGATCCTGGGCAAACCGTAGTTCTCTCAGAGATGTTCTCTCAAGGACAGTTGTCTCAGAGCTCTCTCAGCCCCACCCACCTCACAGGGTGTCTGTTGTGGGGAGGGGAAGGGAAAGGGGATTGTAAGCCACTCTGAGACTCCTAGTGAGTGGAGGGCAGGGTATAAATCCAATCTCCTCTTCTTCTTCTTCTTCTTCTTCTTCCTCTTCTTCTAGGCTGATCCTGCACTGAGCAGGGGGTGGGACTAGATGCTCTGTAGGGCCCCTTCCAACTCTGATTCTATGACTATGATAAGCTCTCAGCCTAACCTACCTCACAGGGATGTTGTGAGGATAAAATGGAGGAGAGGTGAATATAAGCTGCTTTGGGTCCCCACTGGGGAGAAAAGCCGGATATAAATGAAGCAAATAAAAGAAATAAAATCAGCCCACTGACAGCAGAACGTCCTAGTCCGCCCCCCTCAGCTTTTGAGGTCCCACCAGATATAGCCTCACTTTGAGCAATCAGGACTAGAAACTTGATCTATCTTCCCTCCTTCCATGGAAGCCAAGGATGCTGGGCCCTGTTCCCAAGGCCTGGCCTTCACTTCATGCGGGATACCAACCTTGAGGCGCTTTTCCAAGAACTTCGCACCACCTTCAGCCCCGTAGGAAAATTCGTAGGGAAAGCTCCAGTCACGAACAAGAAATATTAGGGACTAGACAAGTTCAAAAGGAGAGAGAGAGAGAGGATGAATAAATCAGGTGGCATCTGCCCTCGAGAGCCAGTTTGGTGTAGTGGGAGAACCAGGTTTGATTCCCCACTCCTCCACTTGCAGCTGCTGGTGCGACCCAAGGTCAGTTGCAAGTTCTTTCGGAGCTTATGTTCTTATGCAGGGAGCACATTCATTCCTCACTTCCTCCCAACCCATGGCCATCATACCCTCCATGCTCCTGTGCTCTAGAGCTGTGAGTTCTTCCCATTAGGTAACACTACCTCCACCTCACAGCCCAATCTCCTCCGTGAGGAGAGCTAGCATTTCTTGCCCAGGACGAGTCTGAAGAACAGAGATGTCGCCATCCCTGCATCAGGTCTCCAGGATAGAGTTGAGGTCCCCAAACAAAAACGATATGTGCCAGAGGGCGGTGAAGTGTGTGGGGGGGAGTTTCCCCAGCATCTTCTCACTCACCTGGAAGGGCTTCAAGAATGTCTCCTCCATGGCCAGCCGCCCGTATTCCGTGAAGAGCTGGAATGAAAAGCAAGAATGGATTAGTCTCATCTACAAGTTTACGGTCAAGGAAAGTCTAAAGCAGGGGTGGCCAAACTTGTTCAGCGTAAGAGCCACATAAAATAAATGTTTGAGAGCCGCAAGACATGAAGGCAGCGAATACAAAAAAACATTAAAACATCTGAGCAATTAAAAATACAGTTAAAATTATAAAACAATTCAGTTAAAAACGCATAAGCCAACAACACTAGAAAGAGGGCCAATAACTTTTGTTGGGTGTGACGGGGACTGAACCTGGGACCTTCTGCATGCCAAGCAGAGGTTCTACCGCTGAGCCACACACAGCCCCTTCCCTTCTGGCCATGTGGCTCTCACACAAAGCCAAGTGGCAAGAGGAAGGGAGAAGCCTCACCTGCAGATGCTGGAGGTCATCTTCCTGTACATTCTGTGACAAGTTGTACACCTGAATTCAAAAACAAGAGGAAGAAAACATATGTATATACAAATCAGTGTATTTATGCTGAAGGGACTACTATGGCAGTAAACTTCTGAAATACAAGCACCAGGAGGCAACATCAGGGGAAGGCCTCAGTGTCTCTACCCTGTTGTTGGCCCTCCCTCCAGAGGAACTGGTTGGCCATTGTGTGAGATGGGATGCTGGACTAGATGGACCTTTCGCTGGCCTGATCCAGCAGGGCTCTTCTGATGTTCTTATCAGGAGAAGGCCTCGGCCTCTCTGCCCTGTTGTTGGCCTTCCAGAGGAACTGGCTGGCCCCTGTGTGAGACAGGATGCTGGCCTAGATGGACCACTGGCCTGATCCAGCAGGGCTCTTCCGATGTTCTTCTCAGGGGAAGGCCTCAGCCTCTATGCCCTGTTGTTGGCCCTTTAGAGGACCTGGTTGGCCACTGTGTGAGATGGGATGCTGGACTAGATGGACCTTCACTGGTCTGATCCAGCAGGGCTCTTCTGATGTTCTTATCAGGGGAAGGCCTCCGCCTTTCTGCCCTGTTGTTGTTCCTCCAGAGGAACTGGCTGGCCCCTGTGTGAGACAGGATGCTGGACTAGATGGACCACTGGCCTGATCCAGCAGGGCTCTTCTGATATTCTTCTCAGGGGCAGGCCTCTATACCCTGTTATTGGCAACTAGTTGGCCATTGTGTGGGACAAGACACCAGACTAGATGAACCACTGCTCTGATCCAGCAGGGCTCTTCTCATGGTTCTTGGAAACAGACAAGTCTGATGAACTTTAAAAAAAGATCCAGTGGCTTTTAAGAAACAAAATAATTGGTTTAAAAATTGATACGTTATCCTATACTGCATCTGAGCATGGAGGTTCAATTTAGCTCTTGCGGCTACCGGGCACCCACAGACCTCTCCTCCAGGAATTCCTCTAGCCCTGTGAGTCGCAAACTTTTAAAAATGGGATCCACGTCCGTCTCAACTTACTTTACTTTTCAGGATCTGCTTGCAGAGGAACGCCATGCTGTTTTTCCTCTTCCCCAACAAAGGAATCTCACACAGCAGTTTACTTCCCACAATTAGAAAGGGCACCTCACACATTTATCTCCTATGTTGAGATATTTATTTCCTCACTGGTTTTGCCCCCTTAATTACATCAAAACAACTGTTGACCTTACAACCTTAGCTTGTTATTTCATTTCCTCTTTGCATATCTTAAAATATCCTCATCATGGTACATGTCAATTTGCTGTTCAGCCTCTGTCTATAAGTTTGGACTGTTACCTTCCATTCCAGTGTATCTGAAGAAGTGTGCATGCACACAAAAGCTCATACCTTGAACAAACCTTTGCTGGTCTTAAAGGTGCCACTGGACTCTCAATCTGTTCTATAAGTTCACACTGAACAGCTTTATCTCCGGTTTTTCACTTGCCATACTGATAGCTATCTAGTGTTATTGAGCCAACCGGCTGTATTTCACAGCCACTTCAAACTATTACGCAGAGAAAGTCCAAATTCGCTTCTCCCGGTTTATCTTGTTGGCCCCATTCTCTCCTGTCCCCATGACCCTGCAGTGAGGAAGCCGCGGCCCATGTTTGGTTTCCAGACCACAGTTTGAGAACCACAAGCCTTTTTTAGAAGCCACGGCCATATCCTGTGGCACTGAATGCCACGAATGGCAAGAAATGGCCCTCCTTTATGTCCATTCTGAACCTCAACTCGGTTTTCCCCAGAATGATTCAGGGCAAAGTCTTTATTTGTCCCTGCCTTCTGGCTGATCTCACCGGATTTGAGGTCAAGTAGGATTCCACACACACACCCCGCTGCCTCGTCCAAATTCTAAGAGAATAAATAGCCTGAGCCCTCTCCAGCTGCCTTGACCTGGGTTGCAGTCACACCCGCCAGATAAAGGGGGTCGGAAGTGAGGCTATTTCCTCCAGAGGAATTTGACCCGCAGTTGCGAGATCACACCTCCGTTTGAAGCTGCAGGCACAGCCCATCAGTGTGTGATCAGATGCTACTGCTGGTGAGTCAGGGTTTTTTTTTTGCCATTTGGTTCCCATGTGCTTAAACTAGGAATCGATAAATCGCACCTCCACACTGAGGGTTCCCTATGGGGTTTGTGATGATGCGCATGCTGGGAGGGAACAGTGGCACGGAGTCAGGATGGCCTGATCAGACCATCTCAATGGCATGAGACCACACTGGAGCAATCAGACAAGAAGAGAAGAAGAGACTGGATTTATACCCCGTCCTTCACTACCCAAAGGAGTCTCAGAGCAGCTTACAATCTCCTTTCCCTTCCCCTACCCACAACAGACACCCTGGGAGGTAGGCGGGACTGAGAGAGCTCTGGCAGAAACTGCTCTTTTTCAAGAACAGCTCTGACAGAACTATGACTTGCCCAAGGTCATCCAGCAGGTGCAAGTGGAGGAGTGGGGAATCAAACCTGGTTCTCCCAGGTTAGAGTCCACGCACTTAACCACTACACCAAACTGAAGAAGAGATTGGAGTTATAGAAGAAGAGATTGGAGTTATACCCTGCCCTTCACTCCCTGAAGGAGACTCAGAGCAGCTTCCAATCTCCTTTCCCTTCCCCTCCCCACAACAGACACCCTGTGAGGCAGGTGGGGCTGAGAGCGCTCTGGCAGAAACTGCTCTTTTTCAAGAACAGCTCTGACAGAAGTATGGCTTGCCCGAGGTCATCCAGCAGGCGCAAGTGGAGGAATGGGGAATCAAACCCAGTTCTCCCAGATTAGAGTCCGCGCACTTAACCACTACACCAAACTGGAGAACGTCCGTCCATGGCCCGTCGCAACCTGTTTACTACCGGATTTTCCCCAATGTCTTTTAACTCTGCTTCTGCAGCGGAGCAGAACAGGTTGCCAATGGCTGTAGGATGCTTCCCAGATGTTGTTGTCTGATCGGTCCCTTTAAATCTGCCTGGCATTTGCGCCTATGGCCAGGCTTCACAACTTTCAACACACGAGTTGACACCACCCAGCAAAAGTCATGATAATCTTGGCACTTTCACTACCCAGTTAGGACCCAACACAAGGCACGCCATCGCTGGATCTACTCCTTGTGGAGCAGCAAAATCAGTGAAATAACTACTTCCCCCCCCCCCCAAGCTCAATTTTTGCCCAAGTTGGGGGAAAGCCAGAAGGTGCACAAAAGTTCAGCCACGCTGCGTGGATGCAGGATCCCTCGTTTCCTGCTCCCCATTAGGACTGCAGCTGGAGCCAAGAGCTGGTACAGGTGCAGCCTCAGTTACGCTGGCAACCCAGGCGATCCCAGCTGTTTTCACCCACCCTCCAGAGGTTTGATAACTGCTTGTTCCCACCGCTGGCCTCCCCAAACACACAGGCACCACAGCCCTCTTCGTTACCTGGATGGAGCTAATCATAGTGCTGAGAGCAAAGACGGTGGCCGAATCCCGCAGGGTCGACTGGCTGTCAAAAGTCCCCTGGGTGTCCATTAGCAGCACAGCAACCTGCATGAAAGAACAGGTGAGGCGGTTTGGGGACAGACACTTCGGCACAAAGAGCGAAAGACGACAAGAAACCGAAGCACCGGCTGAGCTGAAGACCTGGAAAGGTCAGTCAAACTGAGCAGAGGGCCAACCATTAAAACTTAATGTATAACTAATGTGTGAAAATACATGTATTTATTTGTAAAGGATTAAAAAACATCTTGGGGCCCAATCACACCTCATGTAAAAACTCCAAAATCATACATACATAAGACCCAGACGTGAGGGCCAACAGACTTGACCTGACACGTTTCGGCCTGTTAGGGCCTTCTTCAGAGGTCAAACACAACGAGGAACAACTTGGCTTACACCACAATGCATAATACAATACAATTATACAGCATAGATACAAAGTGGACCAGAAAGGAATTGTTCCAGAGTGGAATTACTAGGCATAGAATGAAAGTATAAATGAGGCCGCCCAAGATTCAGTCGTATATTTCACTGATAATAATTTCTGGTCCAGAAGGTGCCTTTCAATAGCTATTCCATCCAAGCCAAAATGTCCTCAATACACTGGGACAGGTCAAGTCTACTGGCCCTTGTGTATATATGATTTTGGCATTTTTACATGAGGTGTGACTGGCACCCTGTATGCTTTTTAATCCTTTACAAATAAACACATGCATTTTTACATATTGTTTATATGTCAAGTTTTAATTGTTGGTCCTCTACTCAGTTTGACTGACCTTTTCAGGTTCTTGATCCTAGATATCAGGGTTCAATTTGTTTCCCTTCTTTGTTCAAAGCTGGAGCTGAAGGCCTCACATACATGCCCCCCCCCCTCCAACCTCCAAAGCCCATATGCACAATGAACGATGTAAATTTACCAACTTTTGCTAGATATGCACATAAGGACCCCTGTTTAGGTGGGGAAATGTTTATTTAAATGCTCTCTGTGATCCATTCCCCTCGTTTCTGTCCAGTTCGACTACGAGGCACACCTACAGTCCCAAAACCAATCGGGGAGAACACAACCCCAGACCAAAGGCACAAATGGGAGCGGAGTATAGCGACGAGGGACCGCCTACCTTGTTCCCACCCGGCTTGTCCACAAGGAAGATCTCGCTCCAGATCTGGATGCCCGTCGTCTCCCGTTCGGACCCACCTCTCCAGGAGAAGCCCGTCAGCGGCTCGTTGTCATCCCCAACCCAGTCGACCAGTTCCTACATTGACAAAGGGAGGGCCTGTTACTCCCATTTGCCTAAACTGAGGCCAACGCTCCCTCTAAGCTGTGGAGTCCTGTGAGCAAAAATCCTACTTTGTGAGTTCCTGGCATTGAAAGTTGCGAGTGAGCGATTTGGCGGCTGCATAAATCAGTTTGCTCTGGAGCCCCTCTTCCTGAGCTGAGGCAAAAAGGTGTGAGCCGGAGGCTAAAAAACTGGGAGCTAGCTCACTCTCACTCAGCTTAGAGGGGACACTGATTGAGACCAGGCTGACCCACCAGCCACGTACCAGGAGTGGCCCATCGGGGAGTAGGCTGCCCTTGGCGTGGATTTGGGAGGCGGGGGGAGGAAAGCACAAGACGTACAGACCAAATGGAAGGGGGGGGATGGGGTGTGTAGGGCTGGGAGGCATGCCGAGTCACTGGGGAAGGAGATGGGGGGTTAAGGAAGCTATGAAGTATGGGGGGGGGGAAATGAAACTGGCTGTCTGGGAAGTTTTGGCTGTCGGAAATCCTTCCCAGGTGCCATTGATTCTTACTACCTCTAGTTGGCATCACTGCAACAACCACAAGACCTAGAAACCTGGTTCTTATGAATCGATATAAAAATGCTGTCATGGACCTGGGTCAAATAATTGAACCAGCACCCTCGGTGGCAAGAAAAATAGATTGAGGGGGATCAGATTGGCACACTGAGAATGAGGACTGATTGCCGTCTGGAAAACATCAGAAGAGCCCTGCTGGATCAGACCAGGGAGGGTCCATCTAGTCCAGCATCCTGTCTCACACAGTGGCCAACCAGTTCCTCTAGAGGGCCCACAACAGGGCAGAGAGGCTGAGGCCTTCCCCTGGTAAGAACATCAGAAGAGCCCTGCTGGATCAGACTAATAGTCCATCTAGTCCAGCATCCTGACTTAGTCAGCGGCCAACCAGTTCCTCTGGAGGGCTAACAACAGGGCATAGAGGCTAAGGACTTCCTCTGATATGAACATCAGAAGAGCCCTGCTGGATCAGGCCGGTGGTCCATCTAGCCCAACATCCTGTCTCACACAGGGGCCAACCAGTTCCTCTGGAGGGCCAACAACAGGGCAGAGAGGCCAAGGCTTTCATAAAAACACAAGAAGAGCCCTGCCGGATAAGATCAGTGGTCCTTCTAGTTCAGCCCAGCTCCCGGGGTCTTCTGGCACGCACACCGTGATGACATCACCCGGAAATGACATCATGCCAAAAATGTTGTTCACAGGACACTCTAGTATTTGGGTAAAAACTCTACGGTGACCATAGAGTTTTTACCCAAATGCTAGCGTGTCCTCCTGCATGGCGTCCCCGGCATGATGACATCACACCCAGGTGACATCATCACATCAGGCATGTCGGGCGCAACGTGTCTCTTCAGGGATGGGGCTCCCTCTGCTGGCCAGTTGGCCGGCAGCGGATTGAGGGCCCCGAAAGCAGGGAAAAACCCGCCCCTATCAGGGGAATGGCAACCCTTCCCTTAACCCGTGACTGCTAAGCTTAGTCAGGACTCAGTCTTTGGTGACAGAACTTGTCAAAACCTTCTTTGGAGTCCAAATACATAACATATACCAGATTACCCTTACCCACACGCTTGTTAACCTCCTCAAAGAACTCCCAAAGACTGGTGAGGCAGGACTTCCCTTTGCAGAAACTGCATCATCCCTTTGTATAAAGCCCTTGTGTTTGTGTGTGTGTTAAGTGTCATGCAGTTGCTTTGGACTTGTGGCCACCCTCTGAATTGATGACCCCCAAAACGTGCTCTCATGAACTGCCTTGCTCGGGTCTTGCAAACTGAAGGCCTTTGTGGCTTCCTGGACCGAATCAGTCCATCTCACGTTGGGTCTTATGGAAAGCCCTTAGGAGGAATCGTTTCGAGTTGTGGAATTGGATGTCATCAAGATGATGACACCCAGCTTCACACCACTCTGTCAAACCCCCTGGTGATGTAGTGGAGGTCTTGAGATGCTACCTGACTGTCACGGTTAATGGCTACGGGAGAACAAACTGAATTTGATCCCTGACAAGACAGAGGTAATGGGGGCTGGGAACGTTAAGAACAGAAGAGAAGCCATGTTGCATCAGCCAATGGCCCATCCGGTCCAACACTCCATGTCACACGCCAGAACCCAGGTGCCATCAGGAGGTCCACCAGAGGGACCAGAACTCCAGAAGCCCTCCCACTCTTGCCTCCCCAAGTATCAAGAAGACAGAGCATCCCTTGCCCCAGACAGAGTATTCCATCTGTACCTTGTGACTAATAGCCACTGATGGACCTCTGCTCCAGATGTTTTTCCAATCCCCTCTTGAAGCTCTCTATGCTTGTAGCTGCCACTACTTCCTGCAGCAGTGAATTCCACATGGTAATTACTCTGTGTGTGAAGAAGTTCTTCCTTTGATCTGTTTTAGGCCGATTACTCCTTAATTTCCTTGAGGGCCCACAGTTCTTGCATTGTGAGAAAGTGAGAAAAGTACCTCTTTCTCAGCCTTCGCTGTCCCATCCATTATTTTGTAAACCTCTATCATGTCACCCCTCAGTCATAGTTTCTCCAAGTTAAAAAGCCCTAACATCTTCAGAAGAAGAAGAGATTGGGTTTATACCCCACCCTTCACTTGGAGTCTCAGAGCAATTTACAATCCCCTTTCCCTCCCCCTCCCCACAACAGACACCCTGTGAGGTAGGTGGGGCTGAGAGAGCTCTTTCAAGAACTGCTCTTGAGAGAACAGCCCTGAGAGAACTTGTGACTGGCCCAAGGTCACACCAGCAGCTGCATGTGGAGGAGTGGGGACTCAAACCCAGTTCTTCCAGATTAGAGTCCGCGCTCTTAACCACTACACCAGACTAACCTTTCTTCATAGGGAAGGCGTTCCATCCCCTTAACCCCCTCATGTCCAATCGGGGCAACAATATTTTTCAGGAGGTATGATCCCAAGCCAAGCCTTCTCTGACACCCCCATTCAGATGAGGGCACCACCAAATCCTTGCCAGAAATCTTGGCATGCTCAGAAATCTTGGCCAGCTGCAGGAGAGGCGCATGCTCAGAATTAGCAGTGGCCGCCAAACGCACCCAGTGGCTCCAAGGCAAAACAAACAGTAAGTGGAAACGCGCACGCCAGTTTCAGCTACCGTCCCCACTGCAGCTGACGTACCATGTTGTACATGTATCTCAGCATGAAGTCCATTAGGAACGACTTCCCTTTCCGAAAAGCCCCCGCCACAGAGACGGCAACCACCTCCCGGTCACGGACAGTTTCGGAAAGCAAAATGCGGTTGAGGGCGGCTTCATCCAGCTCGAAGGAGTGGTCGTCTTTCACGATGAGAACCTGCACGGGCCGGGCCTTCTTCTCCACCTCTTCCTCCTCCGAGCTCCACTCATAGGTCTTCTCTGAAAAGCCGCCTGTTTTGGAGACAGAGGACAGAAGTGTCGGGTCAAGGTGACGGTTACCTAATTAATTGATTGATTAATTAATTAATTTGATTTGCTAGGATTTGTGCTGCAGGCAGAAAACTCTTTGAATGATGTTCCTCTTTATACCAGCATCGTGGCAGATGTAGAGCAAAACAGCCACAACTAACCATTGCCCTATAAAGCCTTTTGTCCTCTTAGCCTCGCCAATGCAATCACGGGAAATCATGAGGATGACATTTGACCGCTTGGCTCGTGGCCTGGGCTGACGATTCTGAAACTGCCGCTCCTGCATGCGCTCACATCGACCAGTGTGATGGGCCAGGACTCAGCCCCTCTTGTTCTTTTTTCAAGACGCTGTAGCCTGATTGGCTGCCGGCATTTCACTGCAAACCTTCTCGGACATCCAGGAAGGGCTTTGCGCTGGGAGCCCAAATGGCTTTGGGGTTAGGCTGGTTCTCCTTCGCTTTCCCTGCCTGGACAGCTGCAACTCTATCAGATAGCTCAAAGTTGTGGGCTTTATCTGGTGTGTTCGAGGGCCATACTAGATGTGACCGCATCTATGGGTCTGACACCCATGAAGCTGCCTTCTACTGAATTCCCCAGTGACTGCTGTTCGACGCCCAGAAGATGACCAAAAACCTCCAGGATCTCCAGCCAAACTGGCAATCAGTATTTCCCTGGGCATGTAAGAAAGGGCCACAAGAACTAAGCACTGAGGCAACCCTTCCTGCCCTCCCACTCATGACCTGCCTAAGTTCACACAATCAGCATTGCTATCAGATGGCCCTCTAACCTCTGTTTGAAGCCCATCCCGCTGAGAAACCACGCTAACTGTCAGGAAGTTCTTCCTAACGTTTAGCCCAAAACTCTTCTGATTTAATTTCAACCTGTTGGTTCTGGTCCGACCTTCTGGGGCAACAGAAAACAACTCCACACCATCCTCTATAGGACAGCCCTTCAAGGACTTGAAGATGGTGATCCTATCACCTCTCCGTCACCTCCTCTCCAGGCTAAACAGACCCAGCTCCTTCAACCTTTCCTCATAGGACCTGGTCTCCAGGCCCCTCACCATCTTCGTTACCCTCCTCTGGACACGTTCTAGCTTGTCTATATCTTTCTTCAACTGTGGTGCCCCAAACTGAACACAATACTCTAGGTGA
This sequence comes from Lepidodactylus listeri, assembly GCA_029233225.1. Taxonomy (NCBI): domain Eukaryota; kingdom Metazoa; phylum Chordata; class Lepidosauria; order Squamata; family Gekkonidae; genus Lepidodactylus; species Lepidodactylus listeri. Next base: position 99,130,879 of record JARCFY010000011.1, on the reverse strand, counting down.
GGTCTAACCAGAGCAGAGTAAAGAGGTACCATCACTTCACACAGTCTGGAAACTATACTTCTGTGGATACAGCCCAAAATCGCATTTGCCTTTTTAGCCCCCGCATCACACTGCTGACTCATGTTCAGTGTATGGTCTACTAAAACCCCTAGATCCTTTTCACACATACTACTGCCAAGACAAGTCTCTCCCATCCTATAATGATGCATTTGATTTTTCCTGCCTAAATGCAGAACTTTACACTTATTCCTAATGAAATTCATTTTATGTGTTTTAGTCCAGTTTTCCAGCTTGTCAAGATCATCCTGTATCCTGACTCTGTCCTCTACTGTATTTGCTACCCCTCCCAATTCAATATCATCTGCAAATTTCACAAGCATCCCCTCTATTTCGGGGTTGGCCAAACTTGCTTAACATAACAGCCACACAGAATAAATGTCAGATTTGAGAGCCGTAAGACGTGAACAAATATCACACACAAGTTTTTATTGAAAAATATGCAAATTTGCTTTTTATTAATATTAAATTAGACTGTGTGAAAGGACGCATGCAGCTCCCAAGCTGCAGTCTGGCAACCCCTGCTCTATTCCTTCATCCAGCAAAGTCCATTTTGTCTACTCAGATTGGCAGGAGCTCTCCAGGATCTCAGGCGGGAGGTCTTTCCCATCACCTACTGCCTGGTCCTTTTAACTGGAGATGTTGGGGAACAAACCTGGGACCTTCTGCATGACAAGCAGATGCTCTACCAGTGCGTCAGAGCCCCTCCCATCCACAGACACAGAGGCCGAGGCCTTCATAAGAACCTAAGAAGAGCCCTGCTAGATCAGACCAGTGGTCCATCAAGGCCAGTATTGTCTACTCAAGCTGGCAGAAGCTCTCCAGCACCTCCAGTAGAGATATTTCACACCACTTCCTACCAGATCCTTTAACTGTTGGAAATTTAACCTGGGACCTTCTGCATGCCAGGGAGAGGTTCTTCCCTTGAGCCACAGCCCTTGTAATGTGATTTTAAAAATTCCTGTTTGGCACACAGAACCTGGGCCTGGGGAGCTGGTACAGACAGTCGTGGTGGACTTTGATCAGTTAGGGAGACAAACAGGGCATGGCTTTGGCAGGTCTCAAGACGGAGCCTAGAAGTTTCTCACAGGCAAGCCTTTGAAGCATCAGGAAGCAGAGGGTGGGATTGATAGAAATACTTCCTTATTCTATTGATTAGAGTGTCAGACTAGGGTCTAGAAGACTCAGGTTCGAATCCCGATTCTGCTATGGAAGCTTGCTGGGCAACCATGGGCCAGTCACGAAGAAGAAGAAGAGGAGGAGGAGGAGATTGGATTTACACCCCGCCCTTTACTCAAAGTCTCCGAGCGGCTTACAATCTCCTTCCCTTCCCTTCCTCTCCCCACAACAGACGCCTTGTGAGGTAGGTGGGATTGAGAGAGCTCTGAAAGAGCTGTGACCGACCCAAGGTCACCCAGCTGGCTGCATATGGAGAAGGGGGAGAATCAAAGCCGGTTCTCCAGATCAGAGTCTGCTGCTCTTAACCACTACACCGAATTGGCTCTAAATACTGGCAAGGCCAGTAAAATACCCACTCTTCGGCAACCCCAGTCTGATGCCGCTGGGACGTGTGCCTCCCGTCTCCTACCCTCCCCGGGTTCTTGGCCGCTCACAGACACACCACTCACAGACTGCAGGCTCCATCTTCACCACATGCCTTTATGAATTTTGAATGCCGACTCATTTTCCAACCCTCGGTGAAGCTGAAAGTATTTTTAAAGCTGCTTTTGCATTGCGAGAAATGTGTGGTGTTTTTTTAATTCTGGCACAGACAAGCACAAACTTCCAAGAAAGCTATTTCTGGCATCAGCTGATTCTCATTTGCCTAGCAAAAAATGAAGGGCTGGCTCTATCTCCCCACCACCCCTCCCCTCCCCATAACTTCTCTTGTATTCAAGCCAATCTCTCCTTCCTTTGCTTTGGCAATATCTTATGGCGCTCCACTGCAATTACCGGGCCATCAAGCTGTTCATTAATAAGTGACTAGGAGCAGCTGGTTTGCTTTTGCTTTTCTCCTGAAGGATCTGTTTGTCACAGGTACATTGAAGCACCAGCCTGGGCAGAAGCCTACAACAAGATCCGTGGGGTGCACCACTGTCAAATCCACTCCACCTGCCTCCTCCCATTCTGACTGATTTTGTACCCATTTTCCATCCACCCGGTCCAATAATCCCGAAACAGCCAAGTCAACTGGCCTGTTCCACAATGTCTGTTGTGTGTTCAGTGCTGTCAAGACACTTCCAACTTATGGCAACCCTATGAATTAATGACTTCATGACAATATCAGAAGAGCCCTGCTGGATCAGACCAGTGAAGGTCCATCTAGTCCAGCATCCCATCTCACACAGCAGCCAGCCAGTTCCTTTGGTGGTCAAACAAACAGGGGAAAGAGGCCGAGGCTTTCCCATGACAAGAACATAAGAACAGTCCTGCTGGATTACACCACTAAGGGTCCATCTGGTCCAACATCCGGTCTCACACAGTGGCCAACCAGTTCCTCTGGAGGGCCAACAACAGGGCACAGAGGCTGAGGCCTTCCCCCTGATAAGAACCTAAGAAGAGCCCTGCTGGATCAGACCAGTGAAGGTCCATCTAGTCCAGCATCCCATCTCACACAGCAGCCAGCCAGTTCCTTTGGTGGTCAAACAAACAGGGGAAAGAGGCCGAGGCTTTCCCATGACAAGAACATAAGAACAGTCCTGCTGGATTACACCACTAAGGGTCCATCTGGTCCAACATCCGGTCTCACACAGTGGCCAACCAGTTCCTCTGGAGGGCCAACAACAGGGCACAGAGGCTGAGGCCTTCCCCCTGATAAGAACCTAAGAAGAGCCCTGCTGGATCAGACCAGTGAGGGTCCATCTAGTCCAGCATCCCGTCTCACACAGTGGCCAGCCGGTTCCTCTGGAGGGCCAACAACAGGGCAGAGAGGCCGAGGCCGTCATAGGAACAGAAGAAGAGCCCTGCTAGATCAGACCAGTGGTCCCAGCATCCTGTCTCACATACTGACCAAACATTTCCTCTGGAGGGCCGAAAACAGGGCACAGAGGTTGAGGCCTTCCCCTTATGTTGTCTCTTGGCTCTGGGATTCAAAGGTTGACTGCCTCAGAATGTGGAGGTTCTCCTCAGTCACCAGGGCTAGTAGTCAAAACATTCTTCAAAACATCCTATCACTCACAGCCTTGCTCAAGTCTTGAAACTGAGGGCTGTGGCTTCCTCAGTTGAGTTAATCTGTCTCATGTTGGCCTAGGAAAGAGCAAGAGTAGCATTTAAAGACTAACAAAATTTGTGCCTGGGTATGAGCTTTCGTGAGTCACTGCCTGAAGAAGTGAGCAGTGAAGAGTCAGCTGAAGAAATGAGCAGTGACTTAGAATCATAGAATCATAAAGTCAGAAGGCACCTCCAGGGTCATGTAGTCCAACCCCCTGCACAGTGCAGGAAAGCTTACGAAAGCTCCTCCCCTTTTGTTAGTCTTTAAAGTACTATTGGACTCTTGCTCTTTTCTACTGCTACAGACAGAGTAACACGGCGACCCATCTTGATCCATCTCCTGTTGGGTCTTCCTCTTTCCCTGGCACCCTCCACTTTTCTCAGCATTATTGCCTTTCCCAGTGACTCTCATTTTCTCAGGATGGGACTAAAGTACGATAGCCTCAGTTTGGTCATTTTACCTTCTAGGGAGAGTTCAGGGAGTTCAGGCTTGAAACTGGACTCTACCGTTTTCAGGGCCACGCATCCGTCCCTGGTCAGAGGTCTGTAACAGAATGCAGCTCGCCTTCCGCAAGGCGCACAGCCACAGCCACACTCCCTGGAAACACCAGCCGAAAGGCCTCCAGCGCTGCTAGGCAATTCCATTAGTACACACAAGGTGGGCGAATGGCATAACGCAAGACAGAGCCCATAGCTCACCTTTCAACATGTTGGCAAGGCATCTCCCTTCCTCTGGGGTCTGTAAAATAGTTCCTTCTTGGGGGCGGGCACAGGTTATCTGCTTCCCTCTCTATTGTGGGCCCAGGTGGCGGGGAACATAATGCCGACTGTGGGGCGCCATTGAAGGAATTACAAGCGGGCCAGTAGCAGGAAGGAGTTAGTAGCTAGAGTTTACAGATGTATTAAAAAGATTTATTAGCCGCCTTTCTTCCTTACAAAGCCCGGTACGGCTTACAATATAACTAAAATCCATACAGAGTACATAAAAATACACAAAACCAAAATTTAAAAATCACAGTTTAGGTCTGCTTTAATCAAGCATAGAACTAAATTAAACCATTTCCAGCTGCCTCCTGAAGATAGCAAGTGGCGGGGAGCAGGCATACTTCCCTGGGGATCATGTTCCTTAATTGTGGGGCTGCCACCAAAAAAGGCCCTCTCTCTTGTGCCCACCAAACGAGGTGTTTTGGGTTGATGGGACAGTCAGGAGGGCCTCCCCCTGAGATCTTAATACCCAGGCAGGAATGTAGGGGAGAAGACAGCCCTTCAGATACCCCAGTGCCAAGCCACGTAGGGTTTTTCAAGATCAAACCCCACATCTTGCTCCTGTTGGCACCTGTTTGGGCATGCTGCTTTCCACAGGACTCAGTTCTGCTCTCTAGAGGCCTGGTGCCTCAAAACAGAGAAATGTTCTCCTAAGACAGGGGTGGCCAAACTTGCTCAGCGTCAAAGCCACCTAGGATAAACATCAGATATCTGAGAGCTGCAAGACATGGACAAATATCACTCACACATTTTTATTGAAAAATATGCAAATTTACCTTTTATTAACATTAAATGAGACTGCTGAAAATAAAAACCAAAAGGGGTGAAAACAGATATCGATAACGATATTTGTTTGTTTGCTAATGATATCTGTCTAAGAGATAGAGAAATAGAGAGAGAGGTGGAAAGAAAGAATGAAAGAGACGGAAAGAGAGAGAGAAACAAAGAAAGAAAATAGAAGGGAGGGAGGGAGGGAGGGAGGGAGGGAGGGAGGGAAGGAAGGGAGGAAGGAAGGAAGGAAGGAAGGAAGGAAGGAAGGAAGGAAGGAAAAGCATGACTCCCCTTCGCTTCCCCAGCTGCCCGGCTGGGAGCCGCACAATATGTGTGAAAGAGCCAAATATGGCTCCCAAGCCTCAGTTCGGCCACCCCTGTCCTAAGACTAGGTCTCGCTGTCACCCACAGAAACAGAAGCCTGGTTCTCACGAGGGTGGCTGGCCCACTCTTGACGTGCGCCACTTCACGTGGGATGTGAAGGGTCACCTCAGACAGTGGTTCCTCCGGGCTTGAAGTATATCGCACACAGAAAGCTAGCCCAAAGCGACCGTGCCTCGCTTCTCAAAAGGCAAGTCTTTAAAAAAAAATAAAAGAACACTCACTCGTGCTGACTCCCACACAAACGGAAGAGCTGAAACGGTCTGGCTGAGGCACCGGTTTGTCACAATGGGAACTAAGGGCCGTGAGACATTTTTGTTATTTATTTATTTATTTATTTATACGCTGCCCTTCACGGGGATCCAAACTCATTTGCCTTGTTCTCCTCTCCTCCATTTTATCCTCACAAGAACCCTGTGAGGTAGGTTAGGCTGAGAGAGTGGGCCTGGCCCAACCCCTCATGGCACAACTGGGGATTCGAACCTGGCTCTTCTAGGTCCCAGTGAATGCTCCCTCTAAGCTGTGGAGTCTTGTGAGCAAAAATTCTACTTTGTGAGCTACTGGCATTAAAGTTGGGAGCCAGCGATTTGGCTCCTGCATAAATTGGTTTGCTCTGGAGCCACCCTTCCTGAGGTAAGACCAAAAAAATGTGTAAGCTGGAGGCTAAAAAACTGTGAGCTAGCTCACACTAACTCAGCTTAGAGGGAACACTGGTCCCAGTCTGACACTTTTAACCAGCACATCACACTGTCTCTCCAATGGTGCCCCACCTCCCACTTCCCTTGTTCCCAAAGCTGAAGAGGGCCCTGGAACACTGATTCCCACTCCCTGACACCATGTTTGGGGGTACAAACGTCAGCGCTGGGTCAGGGTTCTCATGCCAGATTGCAAAGTCTGTGTCACAGAAAGGCTGCCACGCTCCAGTGGAGCCTAGAGATCTCCTGGAACTGATCTTTCCTACACACCCAGGGAAATGCTGATCGCCACTTTGAAGAAGAGGAGATTGGATTTATACCCCACCCTTCACTACCCAAAGGAGTCTCAGAGCAGCTTACAAACTCCTTTCCCTTCCCCTCCCCACAACAGACACCCTGTGAGGTAGGTGGAGCTGAGAGAGCTCAGAGACAACTGTCCTTGAGAGAACCGCTGGTACAGAGCTATGGCTTGCCCAAGGTCATCCAGCAGGTGCAAGTGGAGGAGTGGGGAATCAAACCCGGTTCTCCCAGATTAGAGTCTGCGCACTTAACCACGACACCAAACTGTGGTCAGGAAGCAATTTCTTCCAGGCCACTTTGGCCAGGAATCCCGGAGATTGTTTGTCGTCTTCTGGGCGTGGAGCAGGGGTCACTGGGGGTGGGGGGGGGGAGTTATTTGTGAATTTCCTGCACTGTGCAGGGGGTTGGATTAGATGACCATGGAGGTCCCTTCCAACCGTATGGTTGCGGTCACACACACACTAAATAATCCACTTTCAATGCACTTTTGAATTGGATTTCGCCAGTTCACACGGTAAAAATCCAGCTGGAAAGTAGATTGAAAGTGGATTATTTAGTGTGCGTGACTACAAGTCTATGGCCACATCCACACTGTCACTTTTGTCGCTCATTTCTCCCAATTGCTTCAGGTTCCCCCACCCCCCATATGTTTTGCTCTTTCTGGTAGTCCCAGAGGGAGCAAAACACATGTGGAAAAGGGGGGGGACCCTAAGCAATAGGGAGAAATGAGCGACAAGAGTGACAGTGTGGACGTGGCCTATGATCCTATGATCTACCCTGATGAGGTCTTTCCCACCCCCAAACCCCACCCTCTCCCGGCTCCTCCCCCAAACCTCCAACAATTTCCCAACCCATAGTTGGCAACTCTAATTCCATGAACACCACCAAATTAATGCATGGAATTCACTAAGAGAGGCACTAGCTTAGAGCTCTCAATGGCTGTTAGACACGGCAGCTGAAAATGGAGCTTCCATATGGAGGAGCAGTCTACCTTTGGCCCCTGAGGCTACTGGGAGAAACTGCCCACATGGCCTGCTGGTTGTCCCCCAGGGAAATAAGACGGGCCAGCGCTGTAGCTTAAAGCGCCGGACTAGGCTGACCTTTGCTCAGCCCCCGCCAGGCTTTTCTGGAGCCCAGGAGATTCTTTGGCAATCGTCTCTCCAAAACGATCTCACTGTCATACCTGCATCGTGAGCCGGAGCAGACTTTGTTCTATTTATTCTACGCGTTGGGGGGGGGGGGAAGAAATGTGCCCTGTAAGCAGATTCTCTCTCCCCCTCCACCCCCAGCACAGCTGCAAGATTAGAGGAAGGGAAACAGAGGGAGGAGGGGGCAGGCCGGGAAGGGCCCTGTCAAATCGGCAGCATCCAAGGCGGACCCCTTCCAAAGATGCATTTGCGGCTCACTGCTGCAGCTGCCTGCAAAAGGGAACAAAAATCCTAGGCTGGGGAAAGGGGACGGATAAGCCTCAGCTGCGTACGTGCCCAATTTTCTTTTTCTTTTTTTAGGAAGAAGCCATTCTCGCACTCTTTCAGAATGCAAATTATGCCTGGAATCCACACCAGCAAGCGACCGGGGTGTGAAGAAACGGTTTTTTTTTCTTTTCCCATTAAGTCACAGCCAACTTACGGCGACCCCGGAGGGTTTTCAAGGCAAGAGACCATCAGGGGTGGTTTGCCATTGCCTGGCTCTACATCATGACCCTGGACTTCCTCGGTGGTCTCCCATCCAAGTCGTAACCGGGGGCAACCCTGCTCAGCTTCCGAGATCTGACAAGACTGGGCTAGCCTGGGCCATCCAGGTCAGGCAAAAGACATACAAAGGTGGGTTTGTCATTGCCTGCCTCTGCATAACAACCCTGGACTTCCTTCCTGGTCTCCCATCCAAATACTAATCAGGGCTGACCCCGCTTAGCTTCTGAGATCCCAACAAGATCAGCTTATCCAAGTCAGGGCAAGAAACCACATACAATACTGGGCGGGGGGGGGGGGGGATTCAAAATAGTTCTGCTATAGTTTTTCAGGAAGTCTCAGAACAACATCCCTGCAGGGCAGACCAGCTTTAGTCCCTGGTTGCCAGCAAGGCCAGAAGTTCAGGGATGCTCATTCTGAGTGAACAGTGTAGTATAATGGTTAGAACCGTGGCAAAGGTAAAGGTTTCCCTTGCTCAAAAGCCAGTCAGATCCGACTCTAGGAGGGCGGTGCTCGTCTTAGTTTCCAAGCCGAAGAGCCAGCACTGTCCAAAGATTTCTCCGTGGTCATGTGGCCGGCATGACTTGACGCCGAGGCGCACGGAACACTGTTACCTTCCCACTGAAGCGGTGCCTATTTATCTACTTGCAAGTTCTGGCTTTCGAACTGCTAGGCTGGCAGGAGCTGGGGACGGGAGCTCACTCCGTCAGGCGGCACTCAGGTCTCAAACTGCCGAACTACAGACCTTCCGGTCTGCAGCTCAGCGTCTTAACCTCTGAACCACCGTGGCCCCTAGAATCCTGGCAATTCAAATTCCCACCCAGACATGAAGTCCACCGCCTGACTCGGAGCAGTCGCTTTCTCTCTGTCCGATCTTCCTTTGGGGCTGAAAATGGGAAGGGGAGGACCTCTGAATCCCTTGGAGGAAGAGGGGGATAGATGGAACCAGTCAGCTCGCTCTGGCGCAAAGCAAGACTGTTTACCAAATAGGTGCCGGATGAGCAGGCGGACATTTCTGCACCGCGTGCAGAGAGGCTTAATCTCCTCCATGAAGCCATCGTAACTGAAAAGAAAAAGTCTGTGTCATGCAACGTGTGCGAATGTTGTGCCACAGGGGTCCCCAACGCGGCGCCCACGGGCACCACGGAGCCTGCCAACATCATTTTTGCCCCCCACCAAGTTTTCTTAGAAAGAGGGTGGGGCTTCTGATTGGCCACTGATGATCTGATTGGCTGTGCAGGTTAAAATAACCCTCCTTCAGTGACACAGGTGTTTGTTTCATTCTCCCTCACCTCTCTTCCTCAGGGTATTTTTAATCACACCCCTCATCTCCCCCACATTTGGGCTTCCTCTGTGTATGAGACTCCGCCTCTTGTGGCAGCCATTTTGCGGTTGGGCCCACCACCTTGTGTCAGGATCCCAAAGATGCCCACAGGTTCAAAAACGTTGGGGACCTCTACTGTACCATGTTACACGAGCCATTACAAGAAGTAACTCTCAGGAAAAGGTTGGACAAGACCCACTGGAAAGAGGAAGTGATGTCACACAGGGGCAGGGGCATCTTTGGCCTGTCACAGGAGAATCATAGAGTTGGAAGAGACCTCCAGGGTCATCTAGTCCAACCCCCTGCACAATGCAGGAAATTCACAAATACCTTCCCCCCACACACACACACACACAGTGACCCCTGCTCCATGCCCAGAAGACGACAAAAATCCCTCCAGGATCATTGGCCAAACTGGCCTGGAGAAAAATTGCTTCCTGACCCCGACGTGGCAATCACGTGGGTGTGTAAGAAAGGGCCACGAGCACTAAGCACTGATGCAACCAATGCTCCCTCTACGCTGTGGAGTCTTGTGAGCAAAAAATTCTACTTTGTGAGCTACTGGCACTAAAGTTGTGAGTGAGCGACTTGGCTACTGCATACATCAGTTTGCTCTGGAGCCACCCTTCATGAGCTAAGGCAAAAATGTGTGAGCCGGGGGCTAAAGAACTGTGAGCTAGCTCACACTAACTCAGCTTCGAAGGAACACTGGATGCCACCCTCCCCACCCTCCCTCTCGTGATTTGCCTAAGTTCACAGAATCCGCATTGCTGTCAGATGGCCATCTAGCCTCTGTCCAAAAATCTCCAAAGAAGGAGAGCCCACCACCTCCCGAGGAAGCCTGTTCCACTGAGGAACCCCTCTATCAGGAAGTTCTTCCTAATGGCCCTTGTCTTATAGAGCAAAAGAGCCTACGCAGATGGTAAAAGTCGGGGCAGTGTTCCCTCTAAGCTGAGTGTGAGCTGGCTCACAGTTTTTTAGCCTCCGGCTCACAGATTTTTAACTTTGCGAGCGCTGAATACTCAGGTCTCAGTATAGTGCTGAGATACCAATTTTAATGAGAGCAGCAGAGGTTTTTTGAAAGTATCTGTTTGAAACGCAAGTGTTAATTCCCCATTTCCAATACAATTCTTCAGTCTACATTTAGATCAGTGGTTTTCAGACTGTAGCCGATTGAGTCCTGGCATCGCTTGGAAGCTTTTCAAGGGTTCTGCAAGAAGCGGATCAATAATGACATTGGACGAAGTAGGCTGTGGTCCACAGAAGCTTATGGCAGAATCAAAGCTTGTTAGTCTGGGAGGGAGCCGCCTAAATAGCCCGGACTAGCCCTGGTTAGTAATTGGATGGGAGACCACCAAGGAAGCCCAGGATCACTACACAGAGGCATAGAATCACGGGATCATAGAGGTGGAAGGGACCTCCAGGGTCCTCTAGTCCAACCCCCGCACAGTGCAGGACATTCACAATGGAAAACCACCTCTGAACATCTGACCTGGCCTGGATGGCCCAGACTGCCAGATGCTGTCAGATTTCAGAAGCTAAGCAGGGTCAGCTGTGGTTAGTACTTGGATGAGAGACCACCAAGGAAGTCCAGGGTTGCTATGCAGAGGAAAGCAGTGGCAAACCATCTCTGTTTGTCTGCTCCAGTCTGGATGGTCCAGGGTAGTTCAACCTCCTCAGATCTTAGACATTAAGCAAAGTTGGCCCGATGGGCGACCACCAAGGAAATCTAGGGTCACTATGCAGAGGACGGCATCTGACCTGACATCACCAACCCAGGCTAGCCTGGTGTCACCATATCTCGGAAGCTAAGCAGGGTCAACTCTGGTTGGTACTTGGACGGGAGAACACTGAGAAAGTCCAGGGTTGCTATGCAGAGGAAAGCAGTGGCAAAACCATCTCCGAGCATCCGACCTGACCTGGATGACCCAGGCTAGCCCAATCTCATCATATCTGGGAAGCTATAGAAGGGTTGGTCCTTGTTAGTATTTGGATGGGAGACCACCAAGGAAGTCCAGGGTTGCTACACAGAGGAGAGGCAATGGCAAACCGCCTCCGAACATCCGACCTGACCTGGATGGGCCAGGCTGGCGTGATGTCATCGGGGGATATGATCACCATCTTCAAGTCCTTTGAAGGGCTGTCATCTAGAGGATGGTGCAGAGCTGTTTTCTGTTGCCCCAGAAGGTCGGACCAGAACCAACGGGTTGAGATTAAATAAAAGAGTTTTCGGCTAAAGATTAGGAAGGACTTCCTGACAGTTAGAGCAGTTCCTCAGTGGAACAGGCTTCCTTGGGAGGTGGTGGGCTCGCCTTCTTGGGAGGTTTTCAAGCAGGGGCTCGATGGCCATCTGACAGCCATGCTGATCGTGTGAACTCAGGCAGATCACGAGAAGGGAGGGCAGGAAGGGTTGCCTCAGTGCTTAGTTCCCGTGGCCCTTTCTTATACGCCCAAGGAAATGCTGGCTGCCATTTTGGGGTCAGGAAGCAATTTTTCTCCAGGCCAGTTTGGCCAGAGATCTTGGAGGGTTTTTTTTTTTTTGCCATCTTCCGCGTATGGAACAGCGTTCACTGTGGGTGTGGAGGGGGAGGTATTTGTGGCTTTCCTGCATTGCACGTGGGGTTGGACTAGATGACCCTGGATTCTGTCTCAGAAGCTAAGCAGGGTTGGCTTTGGTTAGTATTTGGATGGGAGACCACCAAGGAAGTCTGAGGTCTCTATGCAGGGGCAGGCAATGGCAAACTACCTCCCTTCATGTCTTGCCCTGACCTGGCCAGCCGAATCTGATCAGATCTGCGAAGCTCAGCAGGGTCGGCCCTGGTCAGTACTTGGATGGGAGACCAGCAAGGAAGTCCAGGGTTGCTAAGCAGAGGCAGGCCGTGGCAAACCACCTCTGAACGTCCCCTGCTTTGAAAAACCCCATGGTCTCCTGAGGTGCCATGAATCAACTACACCTTGATGACACACATTTATTATTAGTCGTGAACGTGCCATCGGCAGAAGCGCCTCTCCCCAAAAGCCCACCACACGTCATGCGCATCGTGATGACTCTGAAAATCACAGCCTCCGAGGAACACCGGGCGCATTGCAAGCATGCTTTTCGCTGCCCGACACCTTGCCCCTCCCTCGATACACAGCTGCATTTGATGTGCTGCCAACTTCCACTTGCAATTCAGGTTGCCCTGAGCCACAAACCCCCCAGGACGGCTGCCAGATCATCAAGAGCTACGGCTCAGTGGTAGAGTGTCCGCTTGGCAAACGGATGGTCCCGGGTTCAATCCCTGGCATCTTCCGTTAAAAGGACCAGGCAGTGGGTGATGGGAAAGACTTCTGCCCGAAACCCAGGAAAGCCCCTGCCAGTCTGAGTAGACACTACAGACTTGGATGGATGGATCGGATTCAGTATGAATCAGAGCCAGTCTGGTGTAGTGGTTAAGTGCGCGGACTCTAATCTGGGAGAACCGGGTTTGATTCCCCACTCCTCCACTTGCACCTGGCTGGGTGACCTTGGGCAAGCCATAGCTCTGTACCAGCTGTTCTCTCAAGGACAGCTTGGGAAAGAGCTCTCTCAGCCCCACCTACCTCACAGGGTGTCTGTTGTGGGGCGGGGAAGGGAAAGGAGTTTGTAAGCTGCTCTGAGACTCTAAGTGAGTGGAGGGCGGGGTATACATCCAATCTCTTCTTCTTCTTCTTCTTCTTCTATGAGGCAGCTCTTCAAGTGTTTTGAGGGAGGGCCTGTGGCTCAGTGGCAGAGCATCTGCTTGGCATGCAGACAGTCCCAGGTTCAATCTCCAGTTAAAACAGGACAAGGCAATAGGTGATGTAAGGGACCCCCTACCTGAGACCCCGGAGAGCCACTGCCAGCTGGCCTGTAGCTATGGTGGGGCTACTGGGGGCGTCACCCCTTCCTTGAAGCCCCCCCTCTTCTTCCCAAAATCATTTAAAGGGATCCTTTAAATGCTTCTGAGGAGAGGCAGGGGGTAGCATGCACCCCACCCCCTCCCCTCCTGCAAGATTTAAATGGCCCTGCAGCTGATTGGTAGGGAGCACATGGCCCGCCAATCAGCTAGAGCACCCATTAAAACTTGCAGGAGGGAGGGAGATCAGGCAATACTGACCTTGATGGGCCCAGGGTCTGATTTAGTGTAAGGCAGCTTCATATGTTTTTGGGAAAGGTCTGTGGCTCAGCGGCAGAGCCTCTGCTTGGCGTGCAGAAGGTCCCAGGTTCAGTCCCCAGCATCTCCAGTTATATGACCAGGCAGGAGGTGATGGGAAAGACCTCGGTCTGAGACCCTGGAGAGCCACTGCTAGAGTAGACAATACGGACCTTGATGGGCCCATGATCTGATTCAGCAGAAGGCAGCTTCAAGAGTCTATGGTTCAGAGCCCCCCCCCCCCCCCCCATTGCTACAGGGGAAACCGAAGCAGGACTGACTGGAGCCAAAAGAGGAGTTCATTGGTCCTGCATTTCCAGCTGACCAGCGACAGGACGGTCAGTTCTGGAGTCTACAAGAACGACTCGGGGATTAAGAGGCAAGAGATCTGCCCCCCTGAACATCTTACAAACAAACAGATCGAAATCAAAGCTTAAAGAACTGCTGTTAATGACGGTTGGGATTTGCCAAGACCATCTATCGCTGACTGCACTGGAAGGCCATGAAAAACACCCGGTTCCCCAGACAGGGGCCGGTCTCTTCTGCAACTGGTCCCATTCCCTCCAGGGAGAAAGTCAGTCTGTCTGTCTCCCAACCTGCCCGCTAAACCTCGAGGGCTGGGCTGCTCTGATCCTGCCGGCTCCAGGGTGCCCCCTCCCCTCCAGTCACCTCCGCCCAATGCAACACTGCACAGTCATAGTGAGTCGCTTGGAGAAGGCCCTTCCTTTGCATCGCCTTCCCTGGGCCAAAGAACACCAAGCTGCCAGGAGGGATTTCTTTCCCTTGCTGGGCGACATTCTTTCAGGGACCCACACACACACACACCCCTTTTAATTTCAGGTTCCAGAAACACAGAGGTACAGGCTGGCCGCTCCAGAGCCATAAATCCCTTGAACCCAGAACCATCGATCTGCTATTCAGAACCACTTCTAGATCTATACTCCAAACCGGATTTCGAATCCCCACCACCGCACTGACAAGCAGACACAACAGAGACACACACAGGGGAGTCCAGGCTTGGATTCTACCTAGGGCTGGCTGGTAAGGGGGCCAGATCCCCCTTGGCCACCGGTGGGGGGTGAGGGGGGTAGGGCTGCCAGCTCCAGGGTGGGAAACTCCTGGAGATTTGGGGCTGGAGCCTGGGGAGGGCAGGGTTCGGGGAGGAAAGGGAGCTCAGTGGGGCACAATCCCACAAAGTCTGCCCTCCGAAGCAGCCATTTCCTCCAGGGGAACTGATCTCTGTAGTCTGGAGAGGAGCGGTAATTCTGGGGGATCCCCAGGCCCCACCTGAAAGCTGACATCCCTGGGAGGGGGCTGTTTAGGGAGACCCAGGAGGCAGGGAGGGGTCTTTCCGAAGGGGCTGTCTGGGCCCAGACTCAGGCCATTTAATGCCGACTGGTTACCTGTTAATATTTTAAGGGTACAGATGGGAGGAAGGAAGTCTTTCTCACCACCACCACCACCACCACCACCACCCTGCGCTTTTTTAATTGTAGGTATTTGACTGGAGTCCAGAACAGGGAAACCGGAGAGGCAGGAGACTGTCGCCGTTCAGATTAGACAGCCAACTGTTTCCCCACCTGCCCAGAGGTCTCCAGGGATGGAGGGGAGCAAAGATCAGTCCGGGCTGATGCATGGCTCCGAAGACACAGGTGTGGTCCTGCATGCGCTCCTGTCGGTTTTAACCCCCCCCCAGCAGGGATGCCAGCCTCCAGGTGTGGGACCCTCCAGGCGTGACAGCTCATCTCCAGGCTACAGAGGCCAGTTCGCCTGGAGGGAAAAGAAATGCTGGGGGGGGGGGTGGACTCTGTGGCAGGGCACCCCACTCTTCGGCATTGTTCCCCTGTCCTCCCCAGGCTCCACCCCCCCCCCCCCCAATCTCCAGGAGTTTCTCCAAACAGGAGGTGGCAACCTGCCCCAGGGGCCCCCTCCCCTCCCAGTCTCTCCGTCCCCAGGGCTCCTTTCGACATCTCAACCGGGACGGCGGGGGCGGGGGGGGGGAAGCGTCTCTGCCCGGCCTCCATTGTGCGCCCCCTCCCCTCCCCTCCCCTCCCCGCGCTGCAGTCCGGGGAGGGGTCCGGCGAGAGGCCTGGCCTGGCCTGGATGCCGCCTCCCCTGCGGGGGCTCCGAGCCGCCCGCGTCCCCGGGGACGGGGCGTGGAGCTCGGGCCGGCCAGGCCAGGCCAGGCCAGGCCAAGGCGAGCCTGGCCGGCGGCGCCCTCCCTGCCTCCCTCCCGGGCCCCCCAGTCCCAGTCCCGGCCCCGATCCCCTCCGGCGCCCGGCTCGCCTACCCCAGCTGTTCCGCTCCTGGCGGGTCTTGGCCATGGTCGCCTGGCCCGGCGGGGGCGGCGGCGGCGGCGGCGGAGGAAGGGGCCGCGGGCCTCGGGATGCTGCAGCGGCGGCGGCGGCGGCGGGAGCGAGCGCAGGAGGCGAGGCAAGGCGAGGCCGGCGGCCGAGGACAGCGGCTCGGCTCGGCTCGGCGGCTCCGGCAGCAGCAGGAGGGCGCAGGGAGTGCCGGCGGCGGGGGGGAGGAGGAGGAGGTGCCCACACGCCGCGGCCCTTCGCCTGCCCGCTTTCTCACGCACACGTGTGCCGCCACCGCCACCGCCTCCCGCCCGGCGCCCAGCAACAAGCGCCGCTCCTCCTGCTGCTGCTGCTCCGGTGCCGCCTCTCGCCTGCGCGCACGGCCGTCACGGGGCAGCGGCGCGAGTGCCCGCGGCCGGAGAGGGCACCGCCGGGCAGACGCTCTGGCGCGAGCCCTGTGCTTGAAGCTGCCTTGGGCCGGATCAGACCCTCGGTCCCGCCAGGTCAGTATCGCCCACTCAGGCTGGCAGCGGCTCGCCAGGGTCTCAGGCGGGGGTCTTTCCCGGCGCCTTCTGCTGCCGGGTCCTTTTAAACTGGAGATCCCGGGGATCGAACCTGGGACCTTCTGCGTGCCAAGCAGAGGCTCGGCCACTGAGCCACACAGCCCCTTCTCTGATCACAGCATCCAACCCTCGGGTCGCACGCAACTGTCTTGGCTCCTAGACCTCGCCATGGATTTTTGCCTGGTTCCTTCCATAGGTTTGGAGAGAGCCATTATGGTGTAGTGGTTATGTGCGCGGACTCTGATCTGGGAGAACCCGGTTTGATTCCCCACTCCTCCACTTGCAGCTGCTGGAGGACCTTGGGCAAGCAGTAGTTCTGGCACAGCTGTCCTTGAAAAACAGCAGTTTCTGTCAGAGCTCTCTCAGCCTCGCCTACCTCACAGGGTGTCTGTTGTAGGGAGGGGGAGGGAAAGGCATTTGTAAGCTGCTCTGAGACTCCCTTGGGGAGTGAAGGGCCGGTATAAATCCAATCTCTTCTCTTCTTCTTCTTCTAGGTTAATGATGCGCCACGGAAAGCAGGGCTTGCTTCAAAATGCCCAGGGAAGCAGAGGCAACCTCCCGGCTCCTTGGCACTGTGTAGGGTTGCCAGCCTCCAGGTGGGGCACAATGCCATAGAGTCCACCCTCCAAAGCAGCCATTTCCTCCAGGGGAACTGATCTCGGCCATCTGCAGATCAATTGTAATAATAGATCTCCAGGTGCCACCTGGAGGTTGGCAACACTACATTATACCCCACTGAGGCCCCTCCTCTCTCCATGCCCCACACTCCCCAAGCTCTACCCCCAGATTGCCAGGAATTTCCCAACCCAGAGCTGACAACCGCATGGTCCCCTGAAAGAGGACGGATCGAGAACCAAACCAAACCGAGCCACAGCAGGTGACCATGGAGGCACTGCCAGCTTCCAAGTGGGGCCTGGGGAACTCCTGGAATGACAGTGACCTCCAGGCAATAGAGACGAGAATAGAGAATGGCTGCTTTGGAGGGTGGACTTTTTGGCATTATACCCCACTGAGGCCCCTCCCCAAACCCTTCACCCCGAAATCTCCAGGAATTTCCCAGGCTGGATCTGGCAACGCTATCCCCGCACTCCCCATCAGGGGCCAGGGCAGACGTGGCAAAACCACGTGACCCGCTCAGGTGTCAGCTCAGGGCTGAGTATTCACACTTACCCAGGGAAACCGAAGTAAGAAGAAAGGCCCCTTGGTTGGAATGGCAAGATGTGGGAAAGGAGTGACTTGTGTCCAGTTCACGGGCTGGGTTTCCCCACCATAAGTAGATCATGTGCGTCTCTGTGGCACACCTGTCGCTGGAGATTTTACAGGGAATGTTCCCGTTCAGAGGACAGCCTTGTGCCGCAACTGGGAGTGTGCAGAAACTGAAGAAAGTCGCAGCGTTGAGACGCTGGACAATGCATGGCAAGAAACCCGATCGTGCTCAGGGCGCTGGATTCGGACCAGGGAGACCCAGCTTCAGATGCCAACTCTGCCATGGAAGGATGCCCTTGAGCCGGTCACACACCCTCAGCCTAACCTACCTCACAAGGTTGTTGTGAGGATAGACGGTAGGAGAAGGGAACGATGTGAGCCGTTTTGAGTCTCCCTTGGGCAGAGAGGCAAGCAGGGTTGCCAGCCTCCATGTGGCGGGCCTGGAGGTGTCCCAGAGATGCAGGGCCTGCTCTGGGGTGGCCTCTTGCTTGTGGAGCTCCCTCCTGTCCCCCGTACACAAGGTCCTTTCCTGGTTACAGAGGAGCAAGGGGAAGGTACTGGGTCCATGGCTCGGTGGAAGACCCTCTGCTTGGCATGCAGAAGGTCCCAGCATCTCCAGTTAAAAGGACCAGGCAGGAGGTGATGGGAAAGACCTTTCTCTGCCTGAGACCCTGGAGAGCAGCTGCCAGTCTGTGTAGACCAGACTGACAATGGTGGACCGAAGGTCTGACTCAGGTAGAAGGCAACACCCACCCCTCAGGCTCCACTCCACAGGTGAGTGAAACTGACCTGCTCTTCCTCCAGTCCCTTCCCCATCCAATACTTTGTGCAAAAAAAATAAGCGTAAAGAACACACCCTCATTCTCTTCCTGCTCCCTTGAAACCACCAGGTTTCAAGTAGACTTGAGACCCATCCCTTCCCCTTCCTCTCCCCACAACAAGACACCCTGTGAGGTAGGTGGGGCTGAGAGAGGTCTTTTGAGAACTGCTCATGAGAGAACAGCTCTGAGAGAACTTGTGACTGGCCCAAGGTCACACCAGCAGCTGCATGTGGAGGAGTGGGGAATCAAACCCAGTTCTCCCAGATTAGAGTCCAACTCCTGACCACTACACCAAACTGATAAGGTGGAAGCTGCTGAAGGGTTGGTGAAATTTCTCCAGGACTTATGTGCCATGTGCCCAGCTAAAAAAGGGTATACTTAGAAAATGTATATGCCACCTTGAGCAAGTCTCTGGAAAAGCAGCACACAGTCATAAAAGGAACAATGATAAAATTATCAATATTAAAACAAAACATTAAAAACAATAAAGACCCTAGCAGGGCTTTCCCCGGGGCACTGCGCCTCTGCACTGCTCGGGGAAGCCGAGGAGGGGGCAGGGCTTGGTCATGTGCCCGCCCCCTGCGCTCCTCACTCCTGGAGCTTGGCTCCTGTGTGCTCCCGCTCCAACGGACCCCTGCTTAAAGGTGCCTCTGGACTCTCACTCTTTTCTACTACTGCAGACAGACTAACACGGCTACCCATCTTCATCTCCATCTCCATCTCGATCTGTAGTATTCAGATATCTGAAGAAGTGAGCCGTGACTCACAAAAGCTCCTCCCCTGCCACGGATGTTGTTAGTCTTGAAGGGGCTCCTGGACTCTGGCTGTTTTCTACTGATACAGACAGACGGACACAGTGACCCAGCTTGATCTACACGTGATCTATATCTACATCTTATCTATATTCTTCAGATATCTGAAGAAGTGATCAGCGACTCATGAAAGCTCCTACTGGGCCACAAGTTTTATTACTCTGTAAGGTGCTGCTGGCCTCTTGCTCTTTTCTGCTGCTACGGACAGACTGACACGGCTACCCACCTTGATCTATTTTTATTTACTTTGTTTATTGCTCTTTACTATATAGTGAATAAAAACAGGATACAAAATAATTACAAGCATGTAACTCACCCCAACGTGAATGGGCAAAACTTCAGTGATGCAGACCCAGCCTGCTACTGTCCAAAACATCCTTCTTACAAAGGTTCTTCCCACATCAGGCTGATGGCTGCTCCTATATGAACAACAGTTGTTGATAACAAAGGGCTAGAATATGCACAGTATATCTATTTCAAGGTATTTTTAAAGCTGTCTACATACTCATACATAAGCAGAAAAATCTACTGTGCTATTCATAGAATCGTAGAATGTTAGAGTTGGAAGGGACCTTGCAGGTCATCTAGTCCAACCCCCGGCACTCTGCTGGAGCGCAGCCGAAAGATAGCCCTACAACATACCCGAAAGATGGTCGTTCAGCCTCTGCTTGAAAACGTCCAGCCAAGGAGCAGCCACCACCTCCTGAGGCAGTCTGTTCCACTGCTCAACCGCTCTTACAGTTAGAAAGTTCCTCCTGACATTTAGCCGGTATCGACTCCCTTGTCATCTCCACCCATTAGATCTAGTCTTGCAATCCAGAGCAAGAGAGAATAGGTCTGCTCCATCTTCTACATGACAGCCCTTCCGATATTTGAAGACTGCAATCATGTCCCCTCTAAGCCTTCTCTTTCCCAGGCTAAACATACCCAACTCTTTCAGCCTTTCCCCGTAAGATGTGAATTCCAACCCTCTCACCGTCCTGGTTGCCCTCTTCTGGACACACTCGAGCTTGTCCACATCCTTCCTAAAATATGGTGCCCCAAACTGGACACAGTACTCCAGGTGAGGCCTGACCATAGCAGAATAGAGCAGAACTAACACCTCCCGTGATCTGGACACAATGCTTCTGTTAATGCATCCTAAGATTGCATTAGCTTTCTTTGCAGTCACATCACACTGCAGGCTCATGTTTAGAACACCCAGATCCCTTTCACATGTGCTGCTGTCAAGCCAAGTCCCTCCCATTCAATATCTGTGGCTTTGATTTTTTGTACCTAAGTGTAGGACTGTGCACTTATCTCTACTGAAATTCATTTTATTTATCTCAGCCCACTGTTCCAGCCTAGCTAGATCATTTTGAATCCTGACTTTGTCTTCTTCAGAATTAGCAGTCCCACCCAGCTTCACTGATAAGCATCCCCTCTATATCTTCCTCCAGGCCATTTGTAAAAACAGTGAACAACACTGGGCCCAGGACCGAGCCCTGTGGCACTCCACTCGAGACTTCCCTCCACGTGGACACAGAGCCTTTTACAAGCACTTGTTGGGTATGATTTCTCAACCAACCATGAATCCATCCAACGGTTGCACCATCCAGACCACTCACAGACCAAAGAGAGCAAATGGACATAATCTGTGTATCCAATAGCTTTCTTGCTGTAATAAAATCTTAGCAACATCGTCACTGATGTAGAGGAGTGTTCGATGTTTGTATATGACAAAAAAAATAAATAACTCCTGTATGGAGTGCTGCATTTCTTTAAAGTGTAATACCACTGGGGCATCTAGCACTTCATGCCTAATTCTCGAACAGTGCTCTAACACCCTGGTCTTCAGTTCTCTTAAAGACATACCTACATATAATTTATTACATGCACATATAGGTTTGGGGTGGAGCCTGGGGAGGGACCTCAGCGGGGGTATAATGCCATACAGTCCACCTTCTAAAGCAGCCATTTTCTCCAGGGGGAACTGATCTCTGTAGCCTAGACACCAGTTGCATTTCCAGATCTCTAGCTGCTGTTTGGAGGCTAGCAATCTGGAAAAAAAAAAACCTTAAACCCTTTTAATTATAGTATCAACGTTCCTGAACTAGAGCTCACTTTAAATACAAGACACCTAGAAACTGAGCCAGAAGCTATAGGGGGCTCTCACACCACACGGCCCAGTGTTTTGCCCACTGTGATATTTAATTCTCACCTTCAGTGGTGGTTTGATGTCATCTACATAATTGCTATTTGGGTGTTTGGCATATTGTATCAGGTAACCACTTCCTATGTTTGGCATGTGCAGGTCTGGTGGATTTCTAAATCGTTTCTTGTGGGAGAACCGATTTTATTTGTGGTGGGGATGCATAACCACAGGCCCAGCGGACAACACCACCAGCATAAGACAAAGCAAACTCCCCTAGTGAGTGATGTAATGCAGAAAGTTCTCTTCCGCCTTGCAACCATCCAGAACTTAACTAAAACATTGTTGGGTAGTATTTTAAGAATTGGTCTGAAATATTTCACAACAACTGACAACAAAAAGAGCGATGGGCTGTAGGTTCAGGACGGACAAAAGGAAATACTACTTTACACAGAGAGGGATTCAAATGTGGAATTAGTTGCCGGAGGATGTAGCGATGGCCACAGGAGTAAACAGCTTTGAAAGGGGATTAGATAGATTCATGGAGGATAAGTCTATCAGTGGCTACTAGCCATGGTGGCTGAGGGGAACCTCCACATTCAGAGGCATTAGTCACTTGAATTTCTGTCCCTGGAGGCAACATCAAGAGAAAGCCTCGGCCTCTGTGTCCTGATGTTGGCTCTCCAGAGGGAATCTTGGACCACTGTGTGAGACAGGATGCTGGACTCGATGGACCACTGGTCTGATCCAGCAGGGCTGTTCTTATGCTCTTATGAAATAACATTACACAAAGGAAATTGGATGAGACAGATTGTGTTTTCAGGTAACAGAAATAAAAACCCAAGGACTATTAAAGGAATTAAGCAAACAGAGAGACTCTGGAAAGGATTTCTTAAATAAAACTGTTGTGTACTAAGACCACGATCGCCTGGTCTCGCGTAATGGCGACCGCCACGTGGTCAGCGCACATGGTCAGAATCTACCTGAGCTTCGGCCAGGTAGAACAATAGCCAGTTGGATCCTGAGTGACCACCAATTACGAGCCTAGGTCTCCCGCTGGGGGACCTATGAACTACAACCACGGACTTAAGGTCCTATCAGGACCTGTGGGTGAGGTCGGGGCATTGTCTCTGGCCGGCATAAAAGAGGGCTCTGAGCCCAGGGTTTCTCATGCTCCATCTGACCCACAATAAAGAGCTGTACTATGAAATCACTACCACTCGCCTCCCGACTCCAATACTTTCAAAAACCAATGGAAATAAAGGGAGCTTCTGAAATTTATCCTCCCCCCCCCCCCCAGAAATTTAAAGTGGTGATGTACAGTTGATTCTGTTTTTGGTGGGAGGTGTTGGAACTATTGATGAGCCATTTTATGGATTCTTGCTGAGTCACACGAGTGGGGGTGGGGGGGAGAAAAGTGCTGTCAAGTCGCAGCCCCTGTAGGGTTTTCCAGGCAAGATACATTCAGAGCTGGTTTGCCTCTGCATAGCAACCCTGGACTTCCTTGGTGGTCTCCCGTCCAAGTACTAACAAGGGCTGAGACCCTGCTTAGCTCCCAAGACCTGATGAAATTAGGCTGCCCAGGTCAGGTCAATGTGTGGTTATGCAGAAAAGTTATTATAAAAGCCAGACCTGATGGTGGTAGAAGATGCCTCCAAATCACAGCCAATTTATGGCACACCGCCCCCCCGCCCCCCCGTGGTGGGATTTTCTGGGCAAGAGGCATTTGCAGGTGGTCTGCTGCTGCCTGCCTCTGTACAGCAGCCCTGGATGTCTTTGGTGGTCTCCCATCCAATGCTCTCTCTAAGCTGTGGAGTCTTGTGAGCAAAAATTCTACTTGGTGAGCTACTGCCATTAAAGTTGTAAGTAAGTGATTTGGCTGCTGCATCAATTAGTTCACTCTGGAGCCATCCTTCCTGAGCTAAGACAAAAATGGGTGACCTGGAGACTAAAAATGTGTCCCAGAGAGCACTGAGGTCAGGCTCACAATATTGCTTGACTCTCCCTGGTCCGAAAGAAGTGCAGCTTGTGACCACCAGAGCCAGGGCCTTCTTGGTGGCGGCTCCACACTGGTAGAATGAGCTCCTGGAAGACATCAGGGCCCTGTAGGACCTATTACAGTTCCGCAGGGCCTGCAAAACGGAGCTCTTCCACCAGGCCTTTGATTAGGAGCCACCACCGATGGGCGGGCCAGTGGAACCTCTTCTGGCCTGGGATCTATGGGGTGCCACACCCATTTTGGGCTAAGACCTGAACTGCTGCCATCATCAGAATGTTTTATCTGTGATTTTGTTAGTAATTTATGCTATTTTAACTGATGTATTTATTGTCTTGATACTTTAAGCTGTTAGCTGCCTTGAGCCAGCTTGCCCAGCAAGACGGGATTTCGATATGAATAATAAATAAATAAATAAACCCTGTGAGCTAGCTCACACTGACTCAGCTTAGAGGGGACACTGCTCCCATCCAAGTACTAACCATGGCTGACCCTGCTGAGCTTCTGAGATCGAGTCCGATCAGGCTAGCCTGGGCCACCCTTGTCAAGGCATTCGGAGGTGGTTTGCCATTGCCGGCCTCTGTGGAGCCACACTGGTATTTCTTGATGGTCCCTCATCTGCGTATTAACCCGGGTCCGGCCTTGCTTAGCTGCCCAGATCTGAGGAGATCGGGCTATCCCGGTCCATGCAGGGCTGGTAGGCAGAAGAGAACTTAATCTGCCCACCAGTTGAAACTCATTAGCATATTAGGCCACACCCCTGACAGCGCAGCTCATTAGCGTATTAGGTGGGAGGGGGCTGGGAAAGCACAGGGCAGGCATGGAAGCTTGCCTCTTCTCCCCCCCCCCAAGCTTCTCTGCCCCACTTCAGCATCGCC
Source organism: Lepidodactylus listeri (assembly GCA_029233225.1). Taxonomy (NCBI): domain Eukaryota; kingdom Metazoa; phylum Chordata; class Lepidosauria; order Squamata; family Gekkonidae; genus Lepidodactylus; species Lepidodactylus listeri. The sequence goes on along the minus strand of JARCFY010000011.1, from coordinate 99,106,821 downwards.
TTTCTAGTCTCCTAAACCCCTCCCCCAACCAGAGGGCTATTCTGGAGAGACTCGGGGAAGTGCGGGGGGGGGGGAGGGGGGGCTGGTTAAATGCCTTTCTCTCTCTCTCCCAGATCAGGGAGAGAAAGAATGGCATTTTCAACAGGCCTGGGTTCCCTGCCTGCCCTTTTCAAGCTGGGACATGGTCACCTAGAGAAGGGGAGGCAGAGAGAGACTTTTCCTTGTCAATTTCACTCTCAGCTGACTGGCCCCAGTGAAATTGACAAGGAAATCCCCAGGGGCTCCCCAGAGGGAAAGACCACATTTTAACATACCACCTTTCCCTCTTGTGTGTAACCTGGGGAAGGCAGCATGCTCTGTAGCCACACATGCCAGAGGTTTTGGTTGTAGGCGTGGCCAACTCAGGAGCCAGCCGGAACTGTGTGTTTCTGCCCCCAAATAGCCCTGGATAAGAAGGTTGTTCCAGTGGCAGCTACCACTACAGTGTTGTCTTATTCTCCCCCCCCCCTTCCCCAGTGTATTTTTCGATTCTCCCTCTTCTGCCCTGCACTTGGGCTCCCTCTGTGTGTGGGGCTCTTCCTCCTGTGGCAGCCATTTTGTGGTTGGCTGGCTCCATCCTCCGCAGCAGCCATTTTGTAGCTGCATCCACCGCCCTATGTCAGAATTCCAAAGGCTTCCACAGGCACAGAAAGGTTGGGGGCCCTCGATTCACAGACAGTTCATCACTTTCATTTTAAAATTAAGTTCTGTAAAAACTCACTCAGGAATGTTCCTATTGTAATAAGCAGAATAGATGATCGCTGCACAGGGAGATTTATAGTCACACCTAGATTCCTATGGAACTCACAAAAACAGCTGAATTCAGTCCCGTAGAATACTAAGTAGACGTCCAGGGAAAATTCCCTAATAGTGAAATATAATGAGATGTATAATCATAGTGGAAGGGAAGGAGGCCTAGTATAGCCTTATCTCGACAGAACTTGGAAGCTAAGCAAGTCGTTACTTGGATGTGCAACCATCGGGGGGAAGAAGAAGACGACTGGACTTATACCCCACTCTTCTCAGAATGGCTTTCTTTCCCTTCCTCTCCCCACAACAGATACCCTGTGAGGTTGGTGGGCCTGAGAGAACTCTGAGAGAACTGTTCTTAAGAGAACAGCTCTGAGGGGAATGTGGTTGCAGTCACATGGGCCAGTTTAAGCGAAGGGGAAATGACCTCCGGAGGAATTTGACACACAGTTGCAAGATTACACCTCCTTTTGTAGCTGCAGGAGCAGCCTGTCACTTTGTGATCAGATGCAACTGCAGGTGTCTTTTTTTTTTGCCGTTTGTTTTCCTTGCGCATAAATGAGGATTCAGACCTCTGCACTGAGGGCCCCCTATGGAGTATGTGATGATGTGCATACTGCGATGGGGGGGGGGACACTGGCATTGAGCCAGGATGGTCCATCCCAATGCCCAATGGCATTGAGCCGATCAGTCCATCCCAATGGCATGCATGCATGCTTGCATGATCAGACAGGAGAAAGTCTGTCCATGGCCCATAGCAAACCTTTTACTACCAGGCTTTCCCTGATTAAAGAGAAGGTCGAATTCGATTTCAGTGCAGAAAAGACACTGCAGCGAACATGGATTAAAAGGAGTGTTGCGGAAAGGGCCAAAGTTTCTTGGATAAATGTTTGGGGACTGTGGTCTGTACCGCTGTGCATAGTTCACTGTGGGTTGGATCCCGCTGAGTAATATTGCATCGTTCCCGTGTGTCATGTCAACACTTAACACTTTGCTTCAGGTCTTTTTTTAGACTCCTGGTGGGTTCCACAACCCACATCCTGTTTCACTGTTTATTGACTGTCCCCTCCGTCAGCCCTACTGACTCGCTCTGTGTCATCCAACTCGAGTCCCAGTCAGAAAGGTGGACTATAAAACAACAGAAACAAACAGCTTGTTCACAAATAGTATGATCTTGAGCCATAAGGAAAGGTGGGATATAAATAGCTGGAATAATAGAAGAATAAATGCATGGGGGTAAATAAACAGGAGTGCACTTGAAATTGTTCGGCCAGCTGTGCTTCCCCATGGGAACAATTCCAGCCTGCACTCTGTGAATGCAGAAGCATCAGGGGAGGGGGTACCAGGGTGGGTTTTCTCTGTTTTCCTTGACAACCTCTTGGGCCTCCCAAGTTCCCCCTTCCCCTGTCACTGGGAAGGCCTTTTTCAGGATTAAAAAAAAAGTAATAGCTATGTTGCTATAGTGTTTTAACTACTGGTTTAAACAAAATCCGGCCAGTTTGGTGTAGTGGTTAGGAGTGTGGACTCTAATCCGGGAGATCCGAGTGAAGGGCAGGGTATAAACTGAATCTCTTCTCTTTTTTTCTGAGTCCAGGGGCACCTTTAAGACCACAAAAAGTGCTTATACACAGTATAGAACTGTGTTGGTATGAAAGGTGCCCCTCGACTTGAACTTGGCTCTCTCTGCAGTTGTGAGCGACTGACCGCCCATGGTGCTTTCGCACATTCTAAATAATGCAGTTTCAATCCTTTCCAGTGACCCTTGGCAAGTGGGTTCTGCCATTTCACACTCGGTAAAATCCAGTTGCCTGGAGAAGACCCTGATGCTGGGAAAGATTGAAGGTCAAAGAAGAAGGGGATGGCAAAGATGGCTAGATAGTGTTATTGATGGAATTGAGCAGACTCTGGAGGATGACGGAGGACGGGCGGGCCTGGCTTGAGGTGGTCCATGGGGTGGTCGCGAAGAGTCCGACTCGACTGTGTGACTGAATGAAAACAACAAAAAATCCAGTTGCAAAGTGCACCGAGAGTGAGTTGAAAGTGCCTTTTTTAGTGTGTGTATGGCCATGGTCTAGTCCTGCCAGCCACATGACAGCTGAGATGTCTGGCTCTCCGGCTTGGAAACGGAGATAAGCACCACATTCGTAGAGTTGTATTCAACTGGCTTTCGAGCAAGGGAAACCTTTACCTTTACCTATGGCCGCGGTCACCCACATGAAAGAATCCACTTTCAATCCAACTGGATTTTGCCAGTTTACATGGTAAAACTCCAGCTGGACAACAGTGGACTGAAAGTGGATTATTTTGTGTGGGTGTCCGCAGCCTATAGTGTGTGAAAGCACCCAGAAAAGGCCTGCTGGACAAACTGGCATTCTTTTGGCGTTCTGAGAGCCAGTTTGGTGTCATGGTCAAGTGCACAGACTGTAATCTGGGAGAACCAGGTTTGATTTCCCACTCCTCCACTTGCAGCTGCTAGATGACCTTGGGCAAGCTGTAGTTCTGTCAGAGCTGTTCTTAAAAAAGAACAATTTCTCTCAGAGCTCTCTCAGCCCCACCCACCTCACAGGGTGTCTATAGTGGGGAGGGGAAGGGAAAGGAGTTTCTAAGCCACTCTGAGACTCCTTCGGGTAGTGAAGGGTGGGTTATGAATCCAATCTTCTCCTCCTCTTCTTCTCTGCCACTGAGTGGACTCTAATCTGGGTGAACGGGGTTTGATTCCCCACTTCTCCACTTGCAGCCAGCTGGGTGATCTTGGATCAGTCACAAGTTCTCTCAGAGCTGTTCCCTCCGGAGCAGTCCTCGGGAGAGCACTCTCAGCCCCGTCTACCTCACAGGGTGTCTGTTGTGGGGAGGGGAAGGGAAAGGAGACTGTAAGAGCCAGTCTGGTGTAGTGGTTAGGCGTGGGGACACAAATCTGGGAGAACGGGGTTTGGTTCCCCACTCCTCCTTCACATGCAGCCAGCTGGGTGACCTTGGGTCCATCACAAGTTCTCTCAGAGCTGTTTTCTCAGGAGCAGTCCTCGAAAGAGCTCTCTCAGCCCCACCTACCTCACAGGGTGTCTGTTGTGGGGAGGGGAAGGGGATTGTAAATTGCTCTGAGACTCTTAAGTGAGTGAAGGGCGGGGTATAAATCCAATCTCTCCTTCTCCCGCTAGCGAGTGGCGGAGGACAGGGGGCGACTAATCCCCCTGGGGTGGGGGGTGGGGGGAGGCAGGCGGGCGGGCGGGCGGGCGGGTAGGCCGCGCGCTGACCCCGGGGCGATGAAGGGGGGCCGGGCCGGGCTAGGCCAGGCCTCGTCTCCCCCGCTTCGCGGCGCTGTGGCGCTGCCTCTCCGCCGCCGGGCCGGGCCCTCCTTCCTCTCTGCAGCCGCGGCGGCGGGGCGGGGGCCGGATCCAGGCGGGGAGGCGGGCCCGGCGAAGGGAGGCAGGCAGGCAGGCAGGCGGGCGGGCGGCTCCTTCTCCCTCTCCCTCCCCCTCCGTCCGTCCGTCCTTCCTTCCTTCCCTCCCTGGGCTGCTGAGGCGCGGGCCGGCCCGGAGCGGCTTCCACGGCGGGCGAGAGAGCGGCGTTCTGGACGGCGGCGGGCCAGGGCCAGGGCGGCGGGGCGGGGGCAGACCGAGGCCGGGCCGCCCAGCCGGCGAGCGGAGGGACAAAGCGGGGGGCTCCCCCTGCCCGGGGCCCGGGAAGGCGAGGTGAGGCTGGGCGGGCGGGATCGGGGCCTGGCGCGGCGGGCGGGCGGGCGTCGGGCCGGCCCTGGAGGAGGAGGAGGAGGAGGAGAAAGGAGGAGGCCTCGGGGGGCCGAGCCGGGCAGCCCCAGGGCCAGGCCGGCGGGGGCGGGGGGGCGCTTGGAGAACCTTTACTCGGGAGGAGGCCCCTCAGGTAGACTGCGGGGGAGAGGGAGGCTCTCTGCAGCCCCCCCCCCCGGGGGCCAAAGGGGCGGGAACGTTAAGCTGCGTTAACGTGAGCTCGCTCACAGTGTTTTAGCCTCCAGCTCCCACATTTTTGTCTCGGCTCAGGAAGGAGGGCTCCGGAGCAAACTAATTCAGGCAGTCTCCAAACCGCTCGCTCACCCCTTTAACGCCCGGAGCTCACAGAGTTGAATTTTTGCTCACGGGACTCCACAGCTTAGAGGGAGCGTTGGTGGTGGTGGTGGTGGGGGGGGGGTCGTGTTGTTTCCCTCCTCAACTCAGGAGCCTGGCTATTGGGGAGGGGGCAGGATGGAGGGCATTCCTATCCCTAAACAGTAATCCTCCTGGCCCCTTTTTAGTCCCGCAGACTTTAAAATAAATCCACAGAAGTTTAATGCCCAGCTAGAAAGGGCTTCTCCTTAAGGGGCCTGAATAATTTTTCTGCAGCATCTGTGAGTCACACAGGTCCCTTCTGTGTCCTTAGGTGGGAATCCATCCAGGGAGATGCAGTTGTTGGAGGGTCAGACTAGGATGTGTGTGTGCGTGTTAGTCGCTTCCAAATTTTGATCTGTGGGACCTGGATTCAGATCCTTGCTCTGCCATGGAACCTTGCTGGTGACCTTGGGCCTGGAACACACGCTCAGCCTGCCCTGCCTCACAGGGTGGTTGTTGTGAAGCTAAAATGCAGGAGAGGAGAACCGCGTAAGCAGCTGTGCGTTCCCATTGGGGAGAGAGGCAAAGTGTAAATGTAATTAAAGAAATAGACTAAACAAATCTCTCCCCCCACCCCCCAGCCTTTGTGGCGGAGACCAGTGCTGGCATCCAGGGTGTATTTTCACCCCTTTTGAAAGCTTTACTGAGTTGGTTAGATCTTCATGGTCCCTTCCAATGGGAACAATAAATAAAAATAAAACAAATCCACCATGGAAGAGTGCCTTGAAAAGGTTTGATTCCGTCTTGGGGAGTCTGCCTGGCTCAGAAGTCATTTGGTGTCTTTGTTGTCAGCAAGATTTATCTCAGGCCTCTTGTTTATACGCTTAGTAAGATGCTGCACAGGATTCCAGGGTGAAGCAGTTAGTCTTTAGGATTCTTGGACTTTGCGGTTCCCTGCTGCAAACTCCATTGCAGTGGCTGGCAATGTCTGCTGTGTGCTGAACAAATCGAAATTGGGCATCTGAGTAATCTCCAACGCTGTGCCAAGAAATGCTGGGTTCTGCAGTCTAATTGAGTCAAGCAAGCAGATTTACATGAATTTGCTTGTTTTCCCCTGGTTCTGCTCAGGGGAATTAACACTTGGGTTCCCTCTGGCTTTTAAGGCAGGCCCCAAGCTGTGATCGGCGGATGAATCTACTAAAGTTTTAGTTGCTTTCTTGGCAAGGACAACATTTTAATTTCTGAGTCTGGAAGGGAAGGGCACACTTTTCAGAATACCTTTTTGCCCGAGTGTATTTGTGTAAGGGGAATGGAGGGGGAAATAGCCCAGCTGAACATTTGTGTTAGACTGTTCATTGTATTGCATTTTTTTGTTTCTTGAGAGTTGGCGGTGCAGCAGTTAGTTGTCAGAGGAGGATCCACTCTGCCCTGGAATTCGCTGGGTGGCTTTGGGGCCATCACTCTCTCTCAGCCTTACCTACCTTACAGGGTTCTTGAGAGGCTTAAAGGAGGCAGGGTGAACCATTCATGCTGCACCGGAGATGACTGGAGAAAAGGTGGCATACAAACCTACTAAGATAATTTCTGCCGTGATCTCAAAAGGGCGCCCATATTGAGGGTTTGGTTGTTATTAATTTGGAAAGGCAGATGATTAATCCGCTTAAATTGTTCAGCTCGTTAGCAGCACGGAGCTTTGTACACATGCTTTTAAGTCTGTCTTTGCATCTAGGAGCTTGCTGTGGTTTTAAAAAGCTGAAGTTCTCGGGCTGCTGAGCTCGGCGCTCGGCATTATTCTGCCCTAGCACAGCACAGATGTGGAGTGTGCTCAGAACCCTAATGGGGTTCTAAAGAGGACCCTGAGCATTTTTGTTCGGTATTCAGTTTTCCAGGAGCAAAAACGACCCTCTTGGGTAGCTTGCGCAAAGAATGTTTGCCTCTTTGGTTATGTTTATGAGGAAAACACTCTTTGAACGGAGGAGGATTGGCCAAACAGTTTCTCTTGCAAAACTTTGGTTGCTGTGTGAGATTTTCCACTGGCAAATGTGTGCCTTTTTATGTGGGGGAATCTGCAGCAGTTCTGGGCCTTGCCAGCTTGCCCTCCCCCTTCCCCCGGCTGTTTTTTCCAGATTTCTGGTGGCGCATCTGGGAAAGTGGCAGGTTGAGTCAGACCCAAAATTTGGAGCCTCCTGTCAGCACATCCACGGAGATATGGGTGGTGGATGAGTCTGGAGTGCCTTTAGTGGCCTTTCCCATTCCTTGTTCTTCTTGTAGATGCTGGGTTCCTGGATCATGGGTGATGCTTGTATGCTGTGTGGAGAAAGAGACACGGTGGATGTTTATGCCGCATAATCTCCCTCACTGGCTGTTGCAGCATAAGAACATGAGAGCCCTGCTGGGTCAGACCAGTGGTCCATCCAGTCCAGCATCCCGTCTCACACAGTGGCCAACCAGTTCCCCTGGAGGGCCAACAACAGGGCAGAGAGGCCGAGGCCTTCATAAGAACATAAGAAAAGTCCTGCTGGGTCAGACCAGTGGTCCATCCAGTCCAGCATCCTGTCTCACACAATGGCCAGCCATGTCCTCTGGAGGGCCAACAACAGGGCTGAGAGGCCGAGGCCTTCCTAAGAACATCAGAAGAGCCCTGCTGGGTCAAACCAGTGAGAGTCCCTCTATTCCAGCCTCCCGTCTCACAGAGTGGCCAGCCAGTTCCTCTGGAGGGCCAACAACAGGGCAGAGAGGCTGAGGCCTTCCCCTGATGTTGCCACCTGGCACTGGAGTTCAAAGACTGACTTGCCTCTGAATGTGGAGGTTCCCCTCAGTCACCATCGCTAGTAGCCACTGGGAGACCTCTTCTCCATGAGTCTGTCTTTCAAAGCTGTTTGTGCCGATGGCCGTCCCCACATCCTCTGGCAGTGAATTCCACATTCTAATGACTTGCTGTGTAAAGAAGTATTTCCTTTTTGTCCATCCTGAATCTACTGCCCATCAGTTTAGTTTGATGCCCTTGAGGTCTCACATTTTTCCAGCTCTCTCCACCCTGTGCCGGATTTTATAAATCTCTGTCATGCCCCCCCAGTCATCTCTTTTCTGAACTGAAACGTCTCAGCCTTCTCTTATAGGAAAGGTGCTCCAACCTCCCAACATCACAGAGCAGTTCCTTATTGCGTGCTCCTGGTGCCGGTGCACAGGAAGAAAGTGCAGACAATTCAAGCCAGGAAACAAATAGCCTATATGCTGATTCTCCTAGTCCCAGGAATCTGGTAACGCAGGAGAGCCAACCTCATGCATTTGCCGGTTTGAGAACTTGTTGGCGCTCAGACCTGAGTGCCAGAGAAGTCCCTTTGGCAGGTATTGCTTCTTGTGCTAAAGGCACCAGTCTGGACTCCTGGGTAGATGTGCCGTAAGATGGTTTAACCCCCCTTGCGCTAGTTCACTTGTTACACCCTCCCTAAATCTCTGTGACCCAGATGTCAGAACAGGCTTCTAATCTGTGTTTACTTTGACCAGTACGACTCCTCCCTGGAAGACCTGCCAATCAATGCCAGCTCGGCTAGCGCTGCGCATTAGAGATGCCAAATGCAACTGATGTGTGTGGGGCTGTGCTGAAGGGCTCATGACACAGTTGCGCTGATGCCTGTTGCATAAAGTAATCTTAGATGTGGCTTGGTGTAAAAGGTGGGCCTGGGTGCAGAATTCAGTACACTGAGAATCTCGGCTTCTGTTCAACCAAGAGCCAGGTTTCCTGCCCTTAAGGTTGTTATGCTGTTCTTGCAAAGATCTGAAACTGAGAGACCTGAACAGATTCAAGAACTAGATTCCGTCAAATGGCCGGGGGGGGGGGGGGGGGGGATTGGCTCCCAATCAATGCTCCCTCTAAGCTGTGGAGTCTTGGGAGCAAAAACTCTACTTTGTGAGCTACGGGCATTAAAGCTGTGAGTGAGCGGCTCCTGTTAGTGCAGAATTGTGGGTGTTTCCCCCACACAGTCCTTGGCTCGAGACCAAATGAGTGACTGCCATAAGGTATAGATAGAAACTCTCAGTCTGGGGCAAGTGATGCTCTGTATCCTTGGTGCTTGAGAGGGGGGCAAGAGCAGGAGGGCTTCTGGTGTCCTGGCCCCACTGGTGGACCTCCTGAGGGCACCTGGTGTTTTTGGCCACTGTGTGACACAGAGTGTTGGACTGGATGGGCCCCTGGCCTGATCCAACATGGGCTTCTCTTATGTTCTCTTGTGCTCTTATTGGGGCCTTGTTTGTCTTTTCTTGCTCAGATGCCGTCTTGTCCCGGGATGGCTTTTTTTGAGGCCAGAACCTCACTCGAGTCCCTCATTTATGTTTCAGGCCTGTGGAGAAGCTGGCCAAAACCATGAGTGTCACCGTCTGGTCTCCTCGCTAGGACTTCTGGGGCGTTGCTGACGATCTCGGAGACCCGCCAGCGGGGAAGGAGAGGCAGCCGCGGACGGTCCCCTCTTCCCCCTCTGGGGGAACGGGAGGAAGAGAGCCTTTGTGGACTATGGATCCTCTGGCACGCCCGACTGGGGATATAATGCGGCGGAACCCTCAGCACGACTACGAGCTGGTCCAGAGAGTGGGGAGCGGCACCTACGGCGACGTCTACAAGGTGGGGAGCCCAGCAGGGGCATGTCATCTCTGCCTCCCCGCTGCCCAAGAGACAGGCCCTTTCTGCTGCAAGCTCAAGCGCTGTTTGCTTCCTTCCCTCCCTTTGAGCACAGCAGAGTTTAAAACCGGCGTCAGGTGCCTCTCCTGGCTTTTTTTTGTGTGCGTTCAACTGGCATTTTGTTGGTAATTAGTAAAAGGGGTTGGAGGCAGAGTGGGAAGGTTTGCTTTGTCGCCAGCCACGCTAGGCTGTAATCGGGATCCATAGGGGACCCCCATCCATCCGATCCCACGCTTTGCGCCAAAGACCCAGCTGAAGTTGTTGCTGTTGTTAATGAATTAATTAAATTTCTGGATTGCCCAGTCCCTAAGGCTCTGGGCGATTTGCAACAGGTTAAAAACAGTATAAAATTACATATTAAGATGCACGATCAGTTAGTCCTAATTTAATAGTCTCCAGATGGCATCCATAATTTAATCTATAATAGAACCTACTCTGGGCAGTTCTTCCGTCTCGTGGGCAGTTTAAGCAGGAGGCTGAAGAGGGCAGAACGGAAGAGAGCAGGGTGCCAGCTATGACGGAAAACCGTTGCTAGCCTCCATCAAAAGCCTGGCGGAACATCTCTGCCTTACGGGCCCTGTGGAATTGCATTAAGTCCCGCAGGGCCCTGAAGGAAGTTGGCGGTGAGTTCCACCAGGTCGGGGCCAGGGCCGAGAAAGCCCTGGCTCTGGTCGAGGACAGCAGGTTATCTTTGGGGCCAGGGATCACCAGTAGATGGCTCTCAGCGGCAGCCCTTTGTCAGGACGCCTGACTCCAAGCCTTTGGTTTTCACTGGGATCAAACAGCACCAAAATGGATCCAGCAGTATGCCTTACAAGGTTCAGTCCCCTTCCATGTGCAAAGATTTGTTGAGGTTTGATGTCCTTTCCCTGGAATAGCTTGTGCTGGTTGGGGCACAGGGTGACGATTTCTTTTTCATCCCCGGAGTGAACATTGGGAGTGAGATCCCGGTGGGGTCTGTGTGTAAACAGCCAGGTGCTCCACCCTGGTTCTGGAGGCAAGAGCCAGTCTTTTCTCTCCCCCTCCCGGCACTTCTTATTCGTGCCGCCAAAACCTTGGTGGGGAGCCCTGCTCCTGTTAGTCTCTTCCTGCAACTGCCTGTTATAAGAAACACCTCCCCAGACCTTTTAGTTTCAGGTGAACTCATAAGAAGATAAGCCATGCTGGATCAGGCCAGTGGCCCGTTCAGTCCATGTCACCCAATGGCCAAAACCCAGGTGCCATTGGGAGGTCCACCAGCAGGGCCAAAACTCCAGAAGCCCTCCCGCTGCTGCCCCCCAAGCACCAAGAATGCAGAGCATCACTGCCCCAGAGTGTTTCATCTATATCTTGTGGCTAATAGCCACTGATGGACCTCTACTCCATATAAGAACGTAAGAAAAGCCATACTGGATCAGGTCCATTCCAAAACTCTATATGATACAGCGGCCCCAAACTGAGGGACCATCAGGAGGTCAACCAGAAGAAGAAGAAGAAGAGATTAGATTTATACCCCACCCTTCACTCACTTGGAGTCTCAGAGCGGCTTACAAACTCCTTTCCCCTCCCCTCCCCACAACAGACACCCTGTTAGGTAGGTGGGGCTGAGAGAGCTTTTTCCCAAGCTGTCCTTGAGGGAACAGCTGGTACAGAGCTATGGCTTGCCCAAGGTCATCCAGCCAGGTGCAAGTGGAGGAGTGGGGAATCAAACCCGGTTCTCCCAGATTAGAGTCCGCGCACTTAACCACTACACCAGACTGGCTCTCAGAAGGGCCAGAAGAACTCCAGAAGCCCTGCTACTGTTGGCCCCGAAGCACGAAAGGAAGTGGGGGTGACCTCAAAGGAGGTGGGAGGTGAATCCTCTTTATTTATGTGTCTGGCACATTGCTCTGCTCGCTTCTCCAAGGCAAAGCTGCCTGGGGATGCTTGCACCACCCACCAAAGTGTAAAACAGTCAGTAGTGAGTCAGATAACTAAACAGCAGCCTGTCGAAAACATCCCGGACCAACGACAGTGAAACACAAGTACCTAGCCGGCAGAAGTGAAAAACAGGGTTAAAAGTGAACGATCTGCAGAAACATAACTGAGATCAGCACAAAAGAGCAGAAAGTCAATTTGAATAAAAACTGTGCAAAGTGACATGTGAGTGATGCAGCGGGCGATAAAAGTATTAACGCGGTCAGGAAAAACGAGTAACTCTGCTTTACCCTGGGAAGTCTGTTCTAGGCAGCTCCTGAACATTAGAAGCCAGAGGCAGCCTGAATGAGACTGGGAGGGCCCCAGGGGTGGAGTCCCTCGGCCTCGACTCTCCTTCCCAGCCACTGAGAGGTTCAAAAGATTGCCGTCTCTCCACCATATTTGGAGGAGGAGGTGGGGGTTGCAGTAGCAGATTGGATTTCACTCGGACGTAGGGCTGTCTCTTAGGAGAAGATGTGTAACTGAGTCCAGCTGGAGGAGAGTTTTATGGGTGCCGTGGATCGCCACAGTGGCAAATAAGTGGCTTTTAGATCAAATCAAGCCTGACCTCTCCCTGAAGCTGAAATGACCAAGCTGAGGCTATTGTACTTTGGTCACATGCTGAGAAGACCAGAGTCTCTGGGAAAGGCAGTCGTGCTAGGCAGAGTGGAAGGCAGCAGGAAAAGGGGGGGAAACCCAGCAGGAGGTGGATTAAGTTCATCAAGGAAACCACGGCCCTCCGGCCCTCCGTTTGCAAGATCTGAGCTGCACCGTTAAGGAGAGGATGTTTGGGAGGGATTTCAATCATTCAGAGGGTTGCCATAAGTTGGAAGTGACTTGATAGCATTTCACATGCAAGTGCGCGCATGCACGCGCACACACACACACACTCTTCTTTTTATGTACAATTCCCCAGTTTTAGGCTTCAGGCTGGTCAGCACTTCTTTTTTTACTTAAGGGGGGGTGGTCTTCTCTCTTTTGGGCCATCAGACAGTGCTGAAATGGGGGTGCGAAAGGGGAGGGAAGAAACTAGTAAAGTCTCCTATACTTACCAGATGTCCTTCATTGCCAGTGCAGCAAGTCGCAGTCGATTTACAGCAGCCCCACCGTGGGGTTTTCGAGGCGAGAGACGTTACAAGATGGCTTGCTACTGCTTGCCTCTGCATAGCGACCCTGGCCTTCCTTGGTGGTCTCCCATCCAAGTACTGTCGAGGGCTGGCCCTGCTTAGTTTCCAAGATCTAACCAGACTGGGGCTAGCCTGGCCTCTCCAGGTCAGGGTATTCCCCCCCCCCCCAATTAGGACCTGGTTTTTAAGTCTGGGGGTGGAGCAGGCAAGATTTTGCTGTCCTGACTTAGATTTGATGACTGAGGCTGCTGTTGGAAGGCTCAGGTGCCATTGTGATTTGGGCTGGGTGAAGAATTCCATCAGACCTCAGCCAAAGGGAAACTGAGCTGGAAGCCAGCTGGGCTGTCTGATCTGGCTTTGAAGAAAGGGATGATCAGGCCCAGTCAGTTTGGTAGACCAGTGGGGGCAGAAAGAAGCGGGGAGAAATATCTCTTTAAAAACTGGATTCTTGAATTGGAAGGTTGGAGGCTGTGGAGGTGAAGATCTCCTGTGCTGGGCAGAAGAGCCTCTGCTTGGCATTCCAGGTTCAGTCCGCGGCATCTCCAGTTTGAATCTCTGCCTGAGAACCTGGAGAGCCAGTCCAGGTAGACAATACTGACTTCGATGGACCAAGGGTCTGATTTAGTGTAATGCAGCTTCATGTGTGTTTGGGGAGGGGCTGTGGCTCAGTGGTAGAGCATCTGCTCGGCATGTAGAAGGTCCCAGGTTCAATCCCTGGCATCGCCCGTTAAAAAGGACCAGGCTATGGGTGATGTGAAGGGACCCCTGCCTGAGACCCTGGAGAGCTGCTGCCAGTTCTGACGCCGGTGGACCAGTGGTCTGATTGAGTAGGAGCCAGCTTTGCATGCATTTGTGCATCTATGGTGCCTGTGGCAATCCTGAATCGGAAGATCCCTTCCAAAGGCATGTTCTTCATCGAGCGGCTCTCCTTCCTCCCGTTGTGACAGAAGACGTCGGCCTTGGGTTTGTCTGCTGTGCACAGACCCCTGTTCAGAGGTTTGACTTGATTGCTGATGACTGCGTATCGCCAGGCATTAAATGTGATGGTGGGAGACAGCCTGCCTGGCCTTGATGTGGAAGTGGCAGGTGCCTCAGGTGGGGGACTCGTGGAGTTCTGCGGCGAACTCTCCTGCACAACCAAATTGAAGCAAACAGGAACTGAGTAGGAGCCCGGAGCTTCGCTTCAGTTACACCCGTGTAGGGAAACTTCCCGATGGATCGTGCACAGTGCGGATGAGTGGGAGGAAGCAGTGTTGCCAATACAGCCATGGGCGCATACAGGCTGTGGTGCTTGCGGGCGTACAGAATGCGCGTCCACCTTGTGCAGAAAATCCCTTGGCGATCAGGCCAGGATCCTTGTTGCTGCTTCTGACGGAGAACCAGATGGCCCCGTGGCCCTCAGATGGGCAGCGGAACAGGGACTGCCTGTGGGTTTTTTGCATATTTGGAGGACTCCTCAGACCTGCAGACAATATTTGTGAATTGGAAGAGGATCTTCCCTCTCCTGGCAGCTGAGCAAGCGGATCCTTGTCCAGGAGCAACGGAGTGATGAGTGTCCATTTATCCCTGTCACGTCCCTGGGGAGCTGCTGCCTGTCTGAGTAGATGACGTTGACCTGAATGGACTGATAGTCTGATTCGATATAAAGCAGGTTCATGTGTTCATCTCCTATCAGGGAAGGGTCCATGGCTTAGAGGAGAGCCATGCTGAGCATGCAGGAGGTCCTAGGGCAGGGGTGGCCAACCTTACTTAACGTAAGAGCCACATAGAATAAACGTAAGAGCCACATAGAGATGTCTGAGAGCCGCAAGACAGGAACAAATATCACACACACGTTTTTATTTTTAAAAATATGCAAATTTGCTTTTTATTAATGTTAAATGGGACTGCCAAAAATAAAAACAAACGAGGAAAACCGGTTATTGATAATGATATTACTTGTTTGCTAATGATATTGAGAGAGAGAGAGAAAAAGAGAGAGATGGAAAGAATTAAAGAAGTGGAAAGAAAGAGAGAGAGAGAAACTAGGAAAGCAAATAGATGGGAGGGAGGAGGGAAGGAAGGAAGGAAGGAAGGAAGGGAGAAAAAGCATGCCTCCCCTTTGTTTCCCAGCCGCCCTGCCAGGAGCCGCACAATATGTGTGAAAGAGCCGCATGTGGCTCCCGAGCCACAGGTTGGCCACCCCTGTCCTAGGGTCAGGCCCCAGAATCTCCAGTTGAAAGGCTCTGGCTGGAGAACACAGCCACAGCTCAGTAGCCTCCACAAGACCCAGCAGACAGCGACCTGAAAGTGCGGACGAGTGTGCTCGAGTTCTACCACTGCCAGGGGCTGCCCCGTAAATGTTCAGAGTAAATTAGTGGCAAGCAGAGGACTGAATCAGCATTTCAATCTGGGTTAATGCGCCACGGTCTCCTAATTTATTCCATAAACCGTCCTTAGAACTGCGTGGATTTATAGCTGTTGCTCTGTGGGAATGTGATGTCTAGCTTTTTTTTTTTTTTAATGAGTTTTGTTTGTAATCAAGTTCACAGGCCCTGGTGGGCAGATGGGCCAGAACTGTGGCTCAGTGACAGAGCGTCTGCTTGGCATGCAGAAGGTCCCAGGTTCAATCCCCGGCATCTCCAGTTAAAAGAAAGATCAGGTAGCAAGTGCTGCGGAAGACCTCTGTTTAGGATTTTGGAGAGCTGCCGCCAGGCTGAGCAGACAGTACATTGACTTTGATGGACCACAGGCCTGATAACATTTGTGTTCACGTGCAGGGCCTTCCTGGTAGTGGCCCTCGATTGTACAACTCCTTGCCTCCTGTGGTTTATCCAGAACCCTCTGGCGTCTTCCCATGTTGTTAAGGCTTGGCTCATCTCTTGCACTGATGCATTCTGCTTTTATTCCTCTTGGCTGAGGCCTTTGTTAATGCTTGTGTGTGTGTGTGTTCGTGTTCCTGATAAATGTGTAATTATTCTTTATGCTTTGAGCCACCATGGATGTTTGACAGTAGTAGCTACAAATACAGAAGGAATAAACTCTCCGCTTGGTGCCAAGATGGTTCACCTTCTCAGATCATGAGCTAAAACAACAAAATAAGTGGAAAAAATCCCCTTCTGGCCATTTTAGCTACAGTGATGAAAGTAGTTGTGAAAGCTCTTTTGGAAACCAGTGGGAAATTGAACAGGGCTTAGGCTGAACTCTGGCTGTAGATTTTATGTTTTTGTTTCTTACTTCATTCCGGTAATGAGGGAGCTGTGGGGCAGATCCCGTGGTGGGGGCCAGAGGTGGGGCTGAACCTCATAACCATGTTGCCCCCCAAGGCACAGGGCTTTAGTCCAGCTCAGCCTCTCCAGTGGCAGGCAGAGAGGTCAGTTAGCAACACATGAGAGAATCTGCCCTGCCCTGCCCTGAGGCAGATCACGGGTCCATGTAGCTCATTATTGCCTGCTCCGGCTCTCCAGGGCCTTAAGCGGAGAAAGGATTTTCCCATTTCCTGGTCTCTGATCTTTTTGTGTGGGGATGCCAAGACTGGAACTTCAGACCTTCTCCATGCAAAGCCCCTGAGCGGTGTCTTTGCTGTTACGTTATGCAGAGAAGTGGGTCCATGCTAATTTGCACAATTAATCCATTCAGAAGGAGTAGTTTTTTCCCCGTGGCATAGAATTTAGGTTTGTGTGTCAAAGCAGGACTGCCCTGAGTTAATGGGCTTGCAATAATATTTTGTACTTGCTTGGATTTTAGTTACATTTTTGCTTTGGTGTAAGTCAATATGAGCTTGATTTAACTTTGTTTTAGTCAGTGTATTTAAGATTATGTGCATGTTTGGGCTTTGGAATATTTTCACGCAAGTGATCTGCGAGGGAAAGTATTCCCACTGCAAGTTCTTTCTGCTTCCTCACGGTGCCACAAACCCTAGAAATGGGAAGTTTTGAGTCTAGTACTATCTTAGAGACCAACAAGATTTTCAGGGTATGAGCTTTCGAGAGTCAAATTAGCTGACAAAGGGAGTTTTGACTCTTGAAAGCTCATATCCTGAAAATCTGGTCAGTCTCTTAAGGTGCGGCTGCACTCGAATCTCTTCTATTGCAGACAGAAGAACATAAGAGAAGCCATGTTGGATCAGGCTAGTGGCCCATCCAGTCCAACGCTCTGTGTCACACAGTAGCCAAGACCCAGGGACCATCAGGAGGTACACGAGTGCAGCCAGGACACCAGAAGCCCTCCCACTGTGGCCTTCAAAACACCAAGAATACAGAGCATCACTGCCCCAGACAGAAGAACATAAGAGAAACCATGTTGGATCAGGCCAGTGGCTCATCAAGTCCAACACTCTGTGTCACACAGTGGCCAAAACCCAGGGGACATCAGGTGCTCCAGCAGCAGGGCCAGAACTCCGGAAGCCCTCCCACTGTTGCCCCCCAAGCACCAAGAATACAGAGTACCCCTGCCCCGGACAGAGTGTTCCATCTATCCCTTCTGGCTAATAGCCACTGATTGGACCTCTGCTCCAGATGTTTCTCCAGCCCCCTCTTGAAGCTGTCCTCTCTTGTAGCCGTCATCACGACTACCTTCCCAAAACTCTAGCAAGAGATTTATAGCTCAAAGATCATGATCTTCTGCATGCCTGACCTGTTCAAAGAAAGGCGAGGGGTATATTTGTGCATCTCTTGTGGGAATCTGGCATTTATAGCGCCTGATTAAAAGGACGCAGGTTTATCCTGCGGTTAAGAATAGCCTGCAGGAGGCTGTCAGATTAAGGCTGATCTTTGGCAGTGGAGTCAGAGCTGACAGCAGGGTGGCGTTAACATTTGGAACGCTTTGCGGATCTTTCGGTTGGATCCAGACTAAATGGGCCGTTTCCACCCCCCCTTCCGCCACAGACTCGCAATAAGGAAGTTCCTCAGAGCAGCATTTTGCAGTGATCCGTGTGCTGCAGAGAGAGGCCTGGGGCAGGCTAGCTCCATTCTGCCGATGGGGAATTTGGCCCTTTGCTTTGTGCCCTTCCAGAACCAAAGGAATCTCCGTCTTAGTTCAGGCTGTCCTGAGGTCAGACTCATAGTCTGCTGTGTGACTGATGCGTTGTGCAGGCCCCTCCCTGTCTCTGGTTGAGCCCGGCGTGGCCGTCTCTCGAGTCGGACTGCTCATTAGCTGCCCCATTGCCGTCCTTTGCGCCTTTGGCAGAGAGAAGTTGTTCCCGGCAGGAAAGCATAGCAAGCTGGTAGTTGGACCAGCGGGTGACATAGAATATTATCTGCCATGGAAGACATGTAAGGATAAGGAGATGGAATGAGGCAGTCGGTCGGTGGCAGAGGAGGCCAAAAGTTGGTTGTGCCCAAGCTTGGTGAGGGCTGCAACAGCAGAGTGTGAGCTCAGAGCCGGGAGGTCCTCCGTTCGAGTCTGGCCTGAGCTGTGAACTCATTGGGTGGCTTGAAACCATGGTCCTCTCAGCCTTAGTACCCCTGCCTCACATTTGCAGTACGGGAATAATAGTAGTACTGGTCGACTTCATAATGCTGCAAGGATTTTAAAGAATACTCCAAATGACCGAATAGATCAGGGGTCCCAACCAGTGTTCCCTCGAAGCTGAGTTAGTGTGAGCTAGCTCACAGTTTTTTAGCCTCTGGCTCACCCATTTCTGTCTCAGCTCAGGAAGGATGGCTCCAGAGTAAACTAATTTATGCAGCAGCCAAATCGCTCGCTCACAACTTTAATGCCAGGAGCTCACAAAGAAGAATTTTTGCTCACAGGACTCCACAGCTTAGAGGGAGCATTGGTCCAAACCCTTTTTGATCCTGTGGGCACCTTTGCAATTCTGGTGTCATCTGGTGGGTCCCCCCTCTGAAAATGGCCGCCGCAGGAGGCAGAGCCAGCCACAAAACGTTTTTAAAAATCTGCATAGCCAATCACACTCTCGATGGGCCAAACTCTCTAAGCCCTGCCCATTTTCTAAAATCACTTAGTGTGGACAAGGAACGGGGTCTGTGGGCACCGTGTTGGGGACTCTGGCATAGATGCTGAGAGACAAAGGCAATTTCCTGGCCCTGCTGGAGTCTGCTGGTGCTGTCCAGACTGGGGGGACAGGGGGAGGGGCTGCTGGAGGCTCACCCGATCAACTGGCATTTCGGTAGAGAGGTTCCTGGGCCTCTCTTTGTCTTCAGACCAATCGTAGGGAGGGAAATTATTTCACGGTGGTCTGCACATTGCAGATAGACGCTGTACAAATACTTAGAAAATTCATCTGCTGCCTCCCCAGGCCTGCCAAAGTCTTCTCACGCCAATAAATGCCAGTGCAGTGTCAAGAAAAGAGTGTCCAACTAGGATGTGGGAGACCCAGGTTCAAATCCCTACTCTGCCAAGGAAGCTCGCTGGGTGACCTTGGGCCAGTCACACGCTCTCAGCCTAAACTGCCTCACAGGGTTGTTGCGAGCATAAAATGGAGGAGAAGAAGTAAGCTGCTTTGACTGTGCATTGGGGAGGAAGGCAGAGTATAAATGAAGTAAATAAATAAAGCCAAGCCAAGCGTTCAATAAAAACAAATTGCAACCATTAAAATTTAATAAAACAACCTAAGTAAATAAAACCAGTATAAAGAAACCAAGTTTTAAAAAAGTACATAAAATGGAGCTGTCTGCAGCAAACGCATAATATGCGAATTATACTAGATATTCTAGAGTACTACAAACAGCACTCGGAAAAAGGCATGGCACTGTGTTTCATAGACGCGGAAAAGGCCTTCGATAAATTAAATTGGGACTTCATGTTATTACAACTTAAAAAATGGGAATGCGGGGAAAATTTTTTTTTAATGATTCAAAAGATATACCAAATACAAGAAGCCAAGGTACTTTTTAACGGTGAGCAGACTTCAGCGATCCCAGTACAAAAGGGAGTGAGACAAGGATGTCCTCTCTCCCCACTTCTGTTTATTTTTGTCTTAGAGACCCTTTGTGACCGTGTAAGGGAAGATCAAGCTGTAAAGGGCCTAACGATAAGAGGAGAAAGCTACAAAGTATTGGCATTCGCTGATGACATGGTCGTCATCATAGAAGACCCACTGATCTCATTTATAAGGCTTTTGCATATTCTCCGAAACTTTGGACAACTAGCAGGTCTTAGGGTCAATGTGAGTAAAACCAAGATTCTAACAAAAAACTGTACTAAACAGGAAGACTTTTCAATTCAAAAATTGACAAATTTTGAAGTGACCAAGAAAGTTAAATATTTAGGGATAACACTCTCCAATAAATGTAACTCCTTATACAACGACAATTATGAAAAATTACTGACAGAGATAAAGAAAGATCTGGAAAAATGGTCAAATCTACAAATTTCATTTTTAGGACGCATCGCTTTGATTAAGATGAACATCCTACCACGTCTCCTATTTCTTTTCCGTAACATACCGATCTTAAGAAACCAAATATTTTTTCGTACTCTGGAAAAATATATTGTGTGTTTTGTATGGCAGACGAGGAAATCAAGGGTGAGACTCAAATACTTACAGGATTCCCAGAAACTAGGCGGTTTAGGTTTACCCGATTGGTATCTTTACTACTCAGCAGCAGCAATGGTCTGGGTAAGAGATTGGGCTGATCTTAAAAACACAAGAATACTGAATTTGGAAGGACATGACAACCAGGTAGGATGGCACGCAATTGTGTGGTATGGTCAAAAAAATAAAGATTTTAGCAGACATGCGATTAGGGGCCCGCTACTAAAAATATGGGAAGAAACAAAAAAAAAATTCTATTTGAAAATTCCAAGCTGGGTTTCACCCCTAGAAGCTTTTATTAAACCCACTCTGATGTTAGAGGAAAAGACCTGTGGATATAAAAACCTTTTACAGGGAGACTTAAATTTGAAGAACAATGAAATATTAAAATTAAGTGGAATTAACTTAACATGGTGGGAACAAATTCAATTAAAATCAAGATTTAATATAGACAAAAAGACAGGATTTTACAGTGCTTTGACTGATTTTAATAAAACTTGGTTGGTTACAGAAGAAAAATGTATACAAAAAATGTATAAAAACTTGCAGGAATACAAGATGCAAGATGAGTGGGTAAAGACGAATATGATCAAATGGGCACAATACTTAGGCCATAAGATACAGATGGATGAGTGGGAAAAAATATGGAAAAGGAACATCAAGTATACAAGGGCCACAGCATTTAGGGAAAACTTTTATAAAATGTTTTATTTGTGGTATATAACCCCCGAAAAATTGGCAAGATTTTCTAAATCTAATTTGAATACGTGTTGGAAATGTAAAAAATGTAAAGGCTCTTATATGCATATGTGGTGGACTTGTCCTCAGGCACGAAAGTAATTGTGGTGGGCTAGAAAACTCTTCCGACATCAGAAGCAGCAGAACTTGCCAGGTTTAATGGCATTCGTATAAAGAGCCACCTTTTTCAAATAGAAAGAGACAGGAGAGTGTCGCTGTTCCGAGAGCAGATAACCGTTTCCCATCAAGCACTGAGCTTGACCGGAGCCGTCTCGGTTCATTAGGTCTCCCCGGAGGTTGCACTGCAGACATATCCTTTGCAGGCACAGGGTTCTTCTCTGGGACTCCGTGTCCCGAGTATCACTGTGGCTGCTGTCGGCAGAATAGCTCTGCACTGGATGACTGGGTAGAAGTTAGCCAGGGAGCCTCGAGGTGTGGGTTCAAGTTTATCCACATGTTGAGGAGGTGGAGGTGGAAAGCTCCAGGTTGTCCCCACTGGGACAAGAAAATCCAGAAGGTGCATTTTGGCCTAACCTCTGCTAACCTGTCAGCAATTCCGGAATCTCTGTTGGGAGCAGAGCTGGGCAGAGCGCTGGAGAAGATCCCTGGGGGAAGGGGGGGGCATTGGGAAGGCAGAGTCAGCTGCTGGCTGAGGAATCTAGCGTAGAGCCAGCAAGAGTGTTGGACTGGGACCTGGGAGACCCAGGTTCAAATCCTCACTCTGCCATGGAAACTTGCTGGGGGACCTTGGGCCAGTTGCAGACTCTCAGCCTGGCCTACCTCATTGGGTTGTTGTGTCAGTAAAATGGGAGGCGAGTAGAACGGTGTCAGCTGCTTTGGGTCCCCCACTGGGAAGAATGCCAGGGTATAAATAAAACAAAAAATAAATCTGTCAGCTGTACCTGGAGTGAGGAAACAGGTTGGCAAAATGTCAGGTAGGGAAGTGGGTGGGTAGGAAGAGCATTAGAGGATGAGCAGGTGCCCCAAGTAGGCTGGAGAACCACCCCACCAAAGCTGGGTTTTGACGTGGCCTGGCCCTGATCCAGAAGAAATGGAAAGCCAGGGAAGGTGGGAACTGATAGCCTGCTGGGGGGTGGGAAGGTGGGTCAAACTTTTGGGGTGCAGGGTTGACATTGCTGCAGGCGCCGTAGGTTTGGAGGCTCTTGGTTCATTTTCTTGGCTAGCTGGTTGTGCTTGGTGAAATCGCATTCACTGAGCTGGAGACTGATCAAGAGGGGTCACCGTGTTTGTCTGTCTGTTGCGGTGGAAAAGAGCCAGAGTCCCGCAGCACCTTGAAGACTAACAACATTTGTGGCAGGGGAGGAGCTTGCATGAGTCACGACTCAATTCTTCAGATTCTTCAGGTATCTGAAGAAGTGAGCAGTGACTCACAAAAGCTTATGCCCTGCCACAAATTGTATTAGACCGATTTCCCACGAGGCACTGCTCCGCCGTCACTCTTCCCTTTCCCTGGATTGCATGCGTCAATTTCCCACTATTTGCCCCGCGCCGCATTTTGACCTGCGGCTTCACCCGATTTCTGCTGCGGCTTTGTGATCCTCAAAAAACAGGATTGCGAAGCCGTGGGGGAAATCGGGCGAAGCTGCAGGTCAAAATGCGGCGTGGGACAAACAGTGGGAAATTGATGCACGCGATTGGGGAAAAGGGAAGAGCAGCAGCAGAGCAGCGCCTCGTGAGAAATTGGTCCTAGTCTTTAAAGTGCTACTGGGCTCTTGCTCTTTTCTCACTGAATTGGTGAAGCCGTTGCTAAGGGGGAGCGGCCTTGTTCTTGGCCACATGGTCACTGAGAAGCTGCTTAGTATTGGATCAGAGCAATCCATCAACGTCGATATTGTCTACTTGAACTGGGAGCAGCTCTTCAGGGTCTCAGGCAGAGGTTTGTCACTTCGCCTACTGCCTGGTCCTTTTTAAATAGAGAGGCTGGGGATTGAACTCTGGACCTTCTACATGCCAGATGCTCTGCCACTGAGCCACAGCCCCTCTCCAAACACACGTGGAGCTGCCAGTAACTGAATCAAACCCTTGGTCTGTCGGGATCAGTATTGTCTGCTCACACGGGCACTGGTTTTCTGGAGTCTTTCCAGGCAAAGGTCTCCCCCATCCCTCCTGGTCCATTTTAACTGGAGCTGGCGGGGATTGAACCTGGGACTTTCTGCACGCATTGCAGATGCTCTGCAACTAAACCATGCTGCTTAGGGGTAAAGAGACAGACTTTTGAGAAATCTTTGTACCCAGTCCTCAGTAAAGAAGAGGAGATTGGATTTATACCCGGCTCACAACCCGAAGGAGTCTCATAGCATCTTACAATCTCTCTTCCTTTCCCTTCCCCTCCCCTCCCCACAACAGGCACCCTGTGAGGTAGGTGGGGCTGAGAGAGCTCTCCTGAGAACTGCCCTTGAGAGAACAGCTCTGAGAGAACTTGTGAGTGACCCAAGGTCACACCAGCAGCTGCATGCGGAGGAGTGGGGCATCAGACCCGGTTCTCCCAGATCAGAGTCCGCTGCTCTTAACCACTACACCAAACTGGCTCTCAGAGTAGCATCCCGTGGGTTTGTAGGCTGGCCCCCATCTTGCATGGTTTCTGGGCCTGCCCCCCATCTTCTGCAGGAATTGCGGCACTATCCTAGGTACCTTTGGGCTGCTTTCTAGGCTTAAGGTTACTGACCCTGTCAACAGACTGCTGTTTGTCAGCACAGCCCTTGAAGTGTGGTATTGGGCACTCAGTCCTCAGAACTGTCACTTTCCTTTTTTAAAAAATCACAACATTCCTTCTTCAGGCTTCAGCGGGGTGGTGGATGCGGGTCCCAGCCAGACCAGAAATCCAGGCGTCAGTCTTGAAGTGCTGCTGAGTTCCCATCTGAGGTTAGAGCCAGGCACTGTTCCCTCCAGATCTGTCTGTGTCGTCTTCTTCGCAGGGCTCAGCATTAGGCTTGGAAGGAAGGCAGGCTCCCAGCTCCAGCGGGCCTCGCTCAGTGGCCTCGGGCGCCTCCTCGGAGTCTCAGTTTCCCCATCTGTAAAATGATTAAACGCAGGAGGTGGGTTCTGAGGAGCAGTGACTTGGTGTGTTGCGCAAGGCTTTGGCTGTTACATAAATGCAGCTAATAATAAGGCCAGCTTGGCTCTCTTCTCTGCTGCCACCCCCTGCAGTGTTTATAGGCTTCTTACATGCGTGGCTCTCCTTGCAGCCTGGGAGGGTGTTCTCTGCCGGAAGGCTATGTTACGTCATCTCTGCCAGCCGGCCACCCTTTGCCAAGCCGTTTCCTTCTCAGGTGGGCTGCATAGGGATTCCCCATACCTCATCCGGGGAGGGCCCTTTCCATCAGGAAGTGTCTTCATGTAGCAAGTAATCTTCTGGACCTTATGGTCCAGAGATGATTGGCAAGCGAGCCTCACGATCAGTGTTTCCTCCAAGCTGAATGAGTGTGAGCTAGCTCACAGTTTTTTAGCCTCCGGCGCACACCTTTTTGTCTTAGCTCAGGAAGGGCGGCTCCAGAGCAAACTAATCTATGCAGCAGCCAAATCGCTCGCTCACAACTTGAATGCCAGTCGCTCATAAATTAGAATTTTTGCTCACAGGACTCCGCAGCTTAGAGGGAGCGTTGCCTGTGATATCCTCTCAACCAGGGGCAGAACTTCCTGCCGCGGTCCTTCAGCCTTCTGCATTTCTTTGCCACTTCAGAAGGAGTCCCCTTTTGGCCTAAGCGATCAGATACCTGCTGCAGGGCGTTGGCTGGGAGACTTGAGCGCCAAGATGGGAAGACCTTTGAACCTTTGATGTGGCCCTCAGCTCGCTGCACAGCGCTTGGCCCCATTCTGGGTTTGAACCCATCCTGGTGCCCACGGGTGCCATGGTCACCCACCAACACCTTCCCTGGTGCCTGCCAAATGGTTTCGGAAAGTGGGCAGAGCCAGGTAGGGCTTTTGCACCCCAAGGCTTCTGATTGGCTGCTGGATATTTGATGGCCTGTGCGTGTGGTTTTAAAATGTTGCTTTGGCAGCAGCTGCCACCACAGCACAAGGATCTTCGCTGTGTGATTTAAGAGAAACTGTGGCAGTCAGACAGGCTCCACCCTCTCCTGTAGCCATTTTGCGGCTGGGCCCGCCATGTTGTGTCAGGATTCCAAAAGTGCCTACAGGCTCAAAAGGGTTGGGAATCTCTGCCCTTGTCGTTTATTCAGGTCCTAGACCAGCTGTTGAAAACATACATGGTGGGGGGGAAGCCATCGGCAGGAGAGCCATTATTTTAAAAAATGAATTCCACTGAACCAGCAGTGAACTGTGTTGTGCTGGAGACGTTTGGATTTTTGCTCCGTGTAGCTTTGAGAGAGGTGGATTAAAGAGGGAAGAGCGATGCTGCAGGGTGACATGGTGTCCAAGCTGGGTCTCACATGAACACACGAAGCTGCCATATGTTGTATCAGACGAAAGGTCCGTCAAGGTCAGTCTTGTATACTCAGACTGGCAGCTGCTCTTCAGGGTCTTGGGCTGGAGGTGCCGGGGATGGAACCTGGGACCTTCTGCGTGCCAAGCAGAGGCTCTATTGCTGAGCCACAGCCCCTGTTTACAGCTCTCCAGGGTCTCAGGCTGAGGTCTTTCACATCACCTCCCACCTGGTGCTTTTAACTAGAGATGCTGGGGATTGAACCTGGGACTCTCTGTATGCCAAGCAGAGGCTCTTCCACTGAGCCACGGCCCCTCCCATGTCAAAGTGTTGGCAGGCGCAGTATGGAGAAAGGAGGATTTTTTTTAATCCATTCCTCTTTTTTTGTAGCGCTGCATGTGATTTTATTTTCTGGTTTGGATAACTGAGAAGCGACTTAAGGGGTTATCCTGGACACATTTACTTAAAAGTAAGCTGATTGAGCTTTAGAGGACTGGGCTCTGTTTAGGTTCCTCCTTTCCTTTTCTGTGTAGTTAGTACCAAGGCACGTGGACAAGGCCCAAATAACATGCTTTACTTTTCCAGAAGTGGTGATAAATATTTAGGCTGCATTCCTAAGTTCAGCTGAACCGAGCTGGTCTTCCTTCTTAGTAAACATGGGTAGGATTCGGGCGACAGTTTTGAGGTACGAATGCAAGACAGTCTGAATTGGTCTATCATGGAAATTTCTGCCAACAAGCCTTCAGTTGTGAGAATCCAGCAGGGGCAAAGGGAAGTCAGCCAGTTTGGGGTAGTGGTTAAGAGCGGCAGAACTCTAATCTAGAGAACCTTGTTTGAGTCTCCACTCCTCCACATGCAGCTGCTGGGTGACCTTGGGTCAATCACAGTTCTCAGAGCTCTCTCAGCCCCACCTACCTCACAGGGTGTCTGTTGTGGGGAGGGGAAGGGAGAGGAGTTTGTAAGCCGCTCTGAGACTCCGAGTGAAGGGTGGGGTATCACTCCAATCTCTTCTTTTTCTTCTTAAAACCTTTCTGCATTCCTTTTTTTCCGCTTTGTTTGTTTGTTGGGGGGGGGGGTATTGTGTGCGTGTGTGCACGCGAGTTTGCGAGCCTGGAAATCATGGTGGCTTCTGGCGACCCCTAGTGGTGCTTGGACGTTTCAGAGAGGTGGCTTGATAACCTGCTTCTGCACCCCAGCTCTGGTATTCCTTGGTGGGCTCCCTTCCAAGTACTTGCCGGGGCCGGCCCTGCTTAGGTTCCGAGATCTGATGAGATCGGGTCGGGGCCTTCTCTGTACTCCTTTGATGCATGTGCATTCTTGTGGCTTGGACGCTGCAAGATCAGGCGTTGACACAAAGGTGTGATTGTGCCGTGACTTAGCAAACACCACAAGCAGAGGTTTGACATCACTTCAAATGCAGCATGTTCCGGAAGAGCCGCGTCCCGCATTTCAGCTGCAAAGCATGTTGTGTAACCAAATAAAGGACCACCAAATGATACTACATAAGAACAGAAGAGAGGAGAAGAGATTGGATTTATACCCTGCCCTTCACTCCCCAAGGGTGTCTCAGAGCGGCTTACAAACTCCTTTCCCTTCCCCTCCCCACAACAAACACCCTGTGAGGTGGGTGGGGCTGAGAGAGCTCTTTCCCAAGCTGTCGTTGAGAGAACAGCTGGTACAGAGCTATGGCTTGCCCTAGGTCATCCAGCAGGTGCAAGTGGAGAAGTGGGGAATCAAACCCGGTTCTCCCAGATTAGAGTCCGCGTACTTAACTGGCTACACCAAACTGGCGACTTGACAGTACTGGACACACACAGTGCTTTTGAGACTAACAGGACCCAATAATCTTTTTGGTCTCTAAGGTGCTCCTGGACTCAAATCTAGCTGTTCTGCAAAAATTGGTTCTAATTGGTTCTGGGTCCCCGTTCCCCCCCTTTGGACCATAAACAATTAACGTAGCTTTGGATAAAGGCTAGGGGAAACCTTTGTGAACTGGTAAGTTCTACAGACCTGTTTGCAGTTCTGATTTGGAAGTGTTTTTATCACATGGGTGTTTGGGTGATGAAAAATTGGGATTGCAATTCCATTTATCACCTTGGCTGTTATCACCCTCTGCCGTTTAACCTGAAAGAACATTTGTTAAAGATAGATCAAGGTTCAGAGTGTGAAGAGCTCGATGAAGGTGTCGGCTCAGTCTGAGACAGCGGAGGAAGAGGCAGATTTGATGCTGGAGGTTATTAGGGAAGAGACTGCAAACACAACTGGAATGCCTTTGTATAGATGATGGTGCAACTGCATTTGGAATGATTTGTATAGTTTTGGGTGTCGTATCTGAGTCCAGGCAAGACGGAGATGATGTTGGTTGCTAAGGCTGGTATCCTTTACGGGGCTTTGTTGCCAGATGGATAGTGCTTAAGATGAGTGGGTTCGCTGAAGAGCCTTGAGGACGTTCTTGGACCCAACCCGAGAAGCTGATTGGTGCTATCACAATGAGTATCTTCTTGCAATTACATGTGGCTCAAAAGTTCTATTCCGTTGTGGGTACAGCTTCCCCGGCCACACCGCTCCAAATTGCCGCAAACTTGAGACTAGATTACTGCAATGCATTCTGCGTGGGGCTGCCCTGGAAGATGACTTGGAAACCGCATTTGGTTCAGAATGTAGCAGGGTGTTTCTTTTGGGCCGATTGGGCCAGCCACATGATGACAGCGGGTGGCAGTTTAGTTCACCTTGAGTCCTGTCGATCATGAGAAGAAAAGAATTCAGGTCTCAACCAGGGAGGGAAAATATAGGGTTTGGTTATCTACTGCTCAAGCTGGTACCAGAAGCTTCAAGGACACCTTTCGCTGGGAAGGAGAAAGGAGGCGCGACTTGCAAGGAAAGTTATGGCTGCTAAAAGCGAAAGGTCCCATTCTCTCACTCACTCACTCAACCCCCTCCCTGCAGGAATTCCCTCCCCCTGTAACTGTGGCAATGCAAAGTGAGCAAGGTTTGACAGATGTTGCCTCCTGGCTCTAGGATCCAGAGGCTTAGTGCCTCTGGATGTGGAGGTTCCCTTCAGCCACCACGGCTAGTAGCCATTGATAGACATCCTCCAGGACTTCAATTGTAGCATAAAACTGTCTTCTCCTGCCTCCTAAAGATCAGAAGTGAGGGGGCCAGATTCACTTTCTTGAGGAGGTCATCCCATAATCAGGGGGCCGCCACTGAACAGGCCCCGTCTTGTTTACCCACCAAACGAGCTGCTTTGATTGGTGGGGACACTCAGGAGGGCGTGTCCCTGGGATCTTCATTCTTGGGCAGGAACTTTGAGGAAAAGTGGAATCAAGAGAAGTTAACAAGCTTTCCAAAGGAGCACTGCTGTAGGAGCCAGATGGAGATGTAGCGCTGGAGCAAGTGCAGAGAACATCAACCAAATGGAGTGAGGGCTTTGGAGCATCTTTCCTACAAACGTTGGGACGGGGGGGGATCTATTGGGATATTTGGCTAATACAGCAGAGCTTTTCCCAGTCATAGAAGTGTAATACTGAATACCGTAAATAGATCTCCCAAGATGTGCATTGTGAAGAAGGTAAACTCACATTTATTCAAGTAGATCCAGTTCATATTCAGGTTGCATTCGAAAGGAAGAGAGAGAGGAGCCTTATCTAAAGAGTCCTTCCCCTATCACAAATGGCCAGCTTGTCCAGCATTAGGCGCGTGGGAGTATGAGGGCCTTGTCTCTACAGGAGAGACCTGCATTGAGAGGTGTCTCCATGGAAGGCCATGTGGGGAGAGGGCAGAGAGAAAGAGAGGGATAGGAGGGGTCAGAAAGCAGCTCCTGGGTTAAGACAGAGAGAGGCATCTCATTCAAGGAGATAATATCTAGTCACCCTTAGAGTGATGATTCTTCCCCCCCCAAATGTCCAGGCATGCTGAGTCACTCACTCCAACAGAATCAGTGTAGGAAAAGGATAACTAAGGGAGGCCATGATGTTTAAAAAATTTTATGGGTCAGGTGAAGACAGTGGACAGGGAGAACTTCTCCCCCCTCCCGAAATACTAAAAGGTTTCGCTTGCACTCCCCCTCCTTGCTCAGTGTAGGCTGGGAGAAAACTGCCTCCTTGTATTTGGGCTCAGATTCCCAATCTGGGGCCCAGAATTGCAGTGGAGAATGACAAGCCGTGCGGAGAGCGAGCCGCGTGATCTAACCTTGCAGTTCACAGACTGTAGGCAGCTGCATATCAGCTCCGCTGTGGTCTGAGAGATTTGGCTTTTTGCTGTGTTCGGCATCAAGCGCAAGTCCAGCATGGTGCATTTTGTGTGTGTGTGTGTGGGGGGGGATGCTATTAATATATTTTGGTGTGATTGGTGTTAATGCAGAGAACAGTTGGCAATCAGGATTGCTCCTCATAATCTAATTTCTTTTTGGGTTGCAGTCCTTTTATATAAAAGATTAGCTATTTGCCAGCGTACCATTCTAGTGGCAACGCAGATTATAGTTGAACAGAAAAACAGGTGAAATGGGCAGGCGCTTGTCTACGTAAATTCGAGCCTTGCCAGTAAATTTCCAAAGTTGTTTTACTGTATTTATTTTAAAATTTTATTTCATCTCAAGAGCTGGAAGGGATCTCCGTGGTGATTTAGTCTAACGCCTGCCAACACAGGGGCGGCAGCTGTAATATCCCCAACCAGCAGGTGTCCAATCAGTGCTTAAACTCCCCAACAATGAAGAATCTGCCACCTCACGAGGGAGACTGTTTCAGTGGCAAACTCACCTCACTGTCGGGAAGTTCTTCCTCAGATTTAGATGAAACTGCCTTTGCTGCAGTTTATATCCATTAATCACTTGTCAGTGAAAAAGAACTATAAACCTGCCTTCCCGCCTTCATCTCTGTTATCCTTGTAGCTCTTAGTGGGGGGGGGGACGGACCTTTCCCTGCAAGGTTGCCTAGAGGAAGTTTTTGCTCACCTTAGGCGACCAAGCAGATACAACCTTGATAAACAGCTGTTTTTTAAGGGGGGTGGGGTGGGAGAAGAAATTCATGCCCATCTCTTTGCATCACTGAACTAGTTCCTCTTGTCCCGGGGAGCACAGCAGGCAGTAAGGGTTCTGAATTCAAATCCCCCACCCTGTTGGCTCTTTTGCTCGGCTGTCACAGCTGCCAAGGAGAGAGGGCTGGTCTTTCTGCACAGCCTTCCCGTAAGCAACAGAGCCTGTTGGAACCTGCGATGTACTAGTCACAACCGGGTCAGGAGTCACCAGATTATTTTGCCAGAGGGTGAAATAAGACTTGGGCTTTTGCAGGAGGACACAAATTATTATTATTTTAAAGGTCACGGTGTTACAAAAGAGCCCGTGACACGGGTGCTGCTGGGCTTGTATACGGGAGACCAAGGTCACGGAGGTGAGACGTCGGGACAAAAACAATCATTCAACTACCCATAATCCGTAGTCTGAGTCTAATAGTCCCGTTGTGGAGAGAAGTTGCCAGCTTGACGTTAAGGAAGAGAAATTGCCCACCTTGAATTGAGGAAGCTAGCCTGCAGGCTGCATGGGATTGGCACTTTCTCTGTGCCAGGGCAGGAACTGGGGCACCGGGACCCCCTTTGGTGCATGCAAACTGCAGAAGGGCCCCGAGGGGTGCAGCCAGGACTCAGTTTAGAACTTAGAATCACAGAATCTGTCAGTCAGCCAGCAAGCCTTTATTGGCATATGTGTATACATACAGTAGGAGATCAAATTAAATAGAGATTGGAAAATACAAATCCATACAGGGTAAAATTGGAGCTACAGGCCAGAAAAACAGCATAAAAGCAAAAAAAAACCTGGTGGCTAATATTACTTACCAGGACGTATAGCCATAGCACTGAGAAGAAACCTTGCTACTGTTTCGGTTATTACTGTATCTGGATTATCAAGCAAAAACAGAACCTTAAAATCGTCTGAAATCTCTGAGAATGGAGCTTATTTAGGGTACAGAAGATCCTGACGGGGCGCCGAATAAAAGGGACACTGAAGAAGAACCGGGGGGGGGGGGGCAGTTTCCACACAGTCCTTCATACAAGGACTGCACCTGCTAGAATAGGGGATCCCCTGGAATCTGCCAGAGAGAAGAGCGGAAGGAAGAACATTAAATCTGGCCGAGGAGATAAAGATAGACAGCTGGAAAATGTGCATAGGGAATCACAGAATCAGAGAGTTTGAAGGGACCTCCGGGGTCATCTAGCCCAACCCCCTGCACAAGGCAGGACACCCACAAATACCTCCTCCCCACCTCCCAGTGACCCCTGCTCCAGAAGATGACAAAAACTCCTCCAGGATCCCCGGCCAAACTGGCCTGGAGAAAAATGGCTTCCTGACCCCAAAGTGGCGATCAGCATTTCCCTGGGGGTGTAAGAGGGCCACGAGAACCAAGCACTGAGGCAGCCCTTCCTGCCCTCCCTCTCATGGCCTGCCCAAGTTCACACAGTCAGCTTGACGGCACGTAACACACATACACACACTTCATTCCCAGTTCAAGTTAAGGAGGCAGGTGCTCTTCTGACCAAGAACGGATGACCCCATTACTATGTGGCTGGGCTATTGAGTCTTGTTGGTATTACTTTGAATTTTTTCCTTGCCCAGTGTTCTTCTCTGATGCTAAGGGCAAACTCTACCAAATGGCATGGCTTTTCCAGAGTGGCTGGATGTCTCTGTTTATTAGTAATCTACCGTGGCGGTTGAGCTGTCGTATCCCGGCTGATGACAGTGCCTTCCTTGAGTGTAAGGAACCACCTTCCTGTGGAGGAAAGCCCTGCTTCTAGCCAAGCAGAGGGGGGTACCCTATTGAGTGGGGAAGGTATTGGCCCAAGCCGGTATCTGGCAGGCAAGTTGAAGCTGAATCCAAGCAGGACAGAGGGGATGCTGGTCAGGACAGCAGAGATCTAACAGGACAATTTACTGCCTGCATTTGATGGAGTCCAGCTGACCCTCACTGACTCAGTTAAGATTCCTGGGGTTATGCTGGCTCCATTGTGATTGCTGGAGAAACATGTTAATTCAGCTGGGGGAAATGCTTCCTTTCATCTTCATTTAGCCTGGAGGATGCTCCCTACCATGCACTGACCAATCTGGCCATGTGGAACCATACAATGTAACTTCTGGCTAGACTACTATAATGTGCTGTATATGGGTCTGCCCTTGATAACATCTTGGGCACTTCAGCTGATAACAGAACACTGCTGCTCATTTAGAATTGGGGAGTGTAGACTACCAGTGAAGGTATTTTCTTGTGTGTTTTGAAATTGCATTTATGAACTGTACGTTTTGAAGCTTTTTAGAGGAAAGGAGCCATATCTCAATACGTTTGGCATTCTGTTTGTTTGTGCACAGTATAGCATAGGTGACAGTGTGTTTAATTTTAATGTGAACCTTGAACAGACATTTCTTTTTCTCAGATCTGTTGTAAAATGTGGAGGTGGCGCAAAGGCAGGCAAACAGGCTTGAGAAAAAGAAATCTGTCCCAAAGATTTTAGAAAGAGAATCCACTTAAATTAAAGAGTGCGCGGAAGGCTTAGATCTGGATCATGTCAACTGAACACACAAGAGGCTTGTTTTAACCTCCTATCCAACCATCTGTTTCTTCTGTTGAGAACCAGCACGATGGAGTGATTAAAGTGTCAAACTAGGGTCTGGGAGACCCAGGTTCGAATGCCCATTCTGCTATGGTAGCTTGCTGGGCGACATTTCATGGTCGTCTTTATTACAGCGCGTCAACAGTTTTAAGCAGATCTCCCCCCACATTTCCGCCATGATCAGCTGGTGGTCTGCGCCCCCCCCCCCCCATTGTGCTTACCCTTGTGTCGGAATTACTTAATGATGAAGGCAGTAATCAAATCTGTTAAACTTCTGACCCTCAGGAATCCGCATTCTGCAAAGCTGGCTGAACAGAACCCACTTGTGTGTTGTGGTATTCCTCATGCTTTGCATGCCAAAGGTTGCCTGCTGAGTCCCTGTAGTGTCTGCTTCTTCATTTGTCTCTCTTTGAAAAAAAAAGAAAATGGATGGGGAACGTAGCTGGGGTTGGGAAAGACCTTTCTCGTGGCCTGGGAGAACCACGTGCAGTCCAAGTGGGCAGCGGGGGGACAGATGGACCAACGGAGGACTGTCCAAGTAGAAAGTGGAGGGACTGCTCCATCTGATCTCCTTTTGGTATGGCTCGAGCCATTATTTTTCTCTTCTTGATTTTTCTTAGCATTTTAGCAAGAAACAGTGTCTGAAAAGAAATACTGAAAACTTCTCATTATAGAGTGGGAATCCTTCGGAGGCAAAAAGGCCCACCTTTTCCAGTCATGGTTAAGTGGCAGACCATTTCCCATTGAAGGAATGCACTCGTGTGATAGCACTGGGTCAACCCTGA
The DNA here is from genome assembly GCA_029233225.1 of Lepidodactylus listeri. Lineage (NCBI taxonomy): Eukaryota > Metazoa > Chordata > Lepidosauria > Squamata > Gekkonidae > Lepidodactylus > Lepidodactylus listeri. The sequence goes on along the minus strand of JARCFY010000011.1, from coordinate 99,073,239 downwards.
AAGCAGATTGTGGCTCATTCCTCATTGTCTTTGCATACGGATGAACAAGAGAACATCAGAATAGCCCTGCTGAATCAGACCAGTGGTCCATCTAGTCCAGCATCCTGTCCCACACAGTGGTCAACCAGTTCCTCTGGAGGTCCAGCAACAGGGCACAGAGGCCGAGGCCTTCATAAGAATATGAGAAGAGCCCTGCTGGATCATACCAGTGGTCCATCACGTCCCGCATCCTGTCTCACACACTGGCCAGCTGGGCTGTCCCCTGATGTTTCCTCCTGGCACTGGGAAAATGGATGGCTTGTTTCGGCTTTGGCAAGCTTCAGGGCTGAGTTTTGACTGCTGCGTTACACTTTTTGTGCTGATGCTGAATAAATTTTTAATTAACTTTCCATTTTGGGGTAATGGATTGATTGGAGTGTTTCACTGTTAAATTAGTCGTAGTTTCTAACCGCTTTTTGACCACTTTATTTGCTTTTGGGAGTCACCTGGGAGGGAAAAATAGAGTTCGCTTCAAACACACGGGCCAGTGCATAAATCATTCCGCTGAAATTTGCACCACCCTGAATGTGATTGTTTTAGCATTTCTGGCTGCCTGTTTGCTCTTCTTATTTCAAGAGGAAAAACCTGTTCGGGGAGTCTGTGAATCTAATAGAAGTTCAGGAATGCAGTTCCTGTTTTTCGGTATCATCTTAAGACCTGTCTGACCTGCAGTTCCTGTTACTTGAGGAAACAAACCCCCCCCCCCCAAGGTTGGCATAACCTAGGAAATTTTTCCTTGGTCTGCTTTGGAGAGAGTCAGCATCCCCAACATCAGTTCGTTTGTTTGCTGGAGGACCTAGTACATGTGTGTATGTTGTCCGTGTTAAGTGCCGTCAATAATGTCCTTGTATAAATCAATGGTGCGGCCTCATTTGGAGTACTGTGTGCAGTTCTGGTCACTGCACCTCAAAAAAGATGTTATAGCATTGGAAAACTTGCAGAAAAGGGCAACTAACGTTATTAAGGGGACTGAACACCTTTCCTGTGAAGAAAGGTTAAAGAGGTTAGGGTTCTTTAGCTTGGAGAAATGACAATTGAAGGGTGACGTGATAGAAGTGTACAGAATTATGCATGAAATAGAGAAGGTTGAAAAAGTACCGTATTTTTTGCTCCATAAGACTCAGTTTTTCTCCCAAAAAAAGTGGGGGGGAAAGTGTGTGCATCTTAAACCCCCCTCACTTTTTCCAAGCCACGCCACCGAGCGGAGCTAGGTGCGTCTTATGGTCAGGTGCGTCTTATGGAGCGAAAAATACGGTACTTTTCTCGCTTTCTCACAATACAAGAACTCATGGGCACTCAATGAAAGTAATGAGCAGTAGGCTTACATGCCCAGGGAAATGCTGATCGCCACTTTGGGGTCAGGAAGCAATCCTAGAGGTTTTTGGTCATCCTCTGGACATGTAGCAGGGGTCACTGGGTGTGTGTGGGGGGGAGGTATTTGTGAATTCCCTGCATTGTGCAGGGGGTTGGACTAGATGACCCTGGAGGTCCCTTCCAACTCTTATGATTCTCTGTCATGCAGTCCACCTTCCTAAGCTGCCTTTTTACTTGACTGAGTTAAGTAAACTTGGATCTTCCTCTTTTCCTGCTGCCTCCAGCTTTTCCTAGCATTATTGCCTTTTCCAGTGGCTTCTCATATTACGGCTGGTTGTGGCGTGGTCCATGTAATTTCACTGGCAGGGAAGAGAAGCTGTGAACCTCCCTCCTGGCATTTGCACTGGTGTTGATGCTAAGAGCAAGCCTGTCTCTCGTAGGGGAATGTTTTGAGAAGTGCTTCCACGTCTCCTTTTGCGACCCCTGGCTGATTGAGCCCGCATGCCCAGTTCCTGTGCCGCAATTTGACAGTGGAGCTTTGCCCTCTGAGAGCGGGGGAGGTTGCTCCGGCATCCCCCAAGGCTGCTCCCGCTTTTGGTTTCACGAGGTTTGCCATTTGGGCCTTAGACCTCCATAGCCTTGGGTTTGGGATGGCATGTCTTGGGACCAAAAGGGCGGAAGGACTTGGGTACATTTAGCTGAGAGAAAAGAAGGTGAAAGCGGGTCGGATACGCTGAAGGTGGGAAAAGATTTTAAAGGAGGGGAGAAACAGCAGTTTATATGGCTGAGTGTGACCTGACCTGTCTCCGGTCAACTCTCAGTCAGGCTCTCCCCATTCTTCAAGGCAGTGGCCTCTCTTGCAGGGCTGTCGTGAGGATTACAGAGGTAATGCATGGATGTTTGAACATTGTTCTCATTGATTGTTTTGACTGATGGCTTGCATCCATTTTATCCTCACAACAACCCTGTGAGGTAGGTTAGGCTGAGAGTGTGGGACTGGCCCGAGGTCACCCAGCAAAATTCCTCGGCACCGTGGGGATTCGGACTTGAGTCTCCCAGGTCTCAGTCTGATGCTTTAAACCCCCACCGCCACCATATCGGTTCAGCAGAGGCCGCCTGGAGGTTTCCTGGGACTCCCCCTCCCGATTTAAAAGGTGATTTAGTGGCGTAGGATTTTGTAGCCGTGTCCTCTCAGTAGCTCAGTGAAGAAAGTTTTAATTGGAGAAACCCAGAAATATGTGTTGAGCTGAACCCTGCTGTTTTCCGCAGTTGAATTTTATCTGCCTGCTAGAAAGCAGTCCCACCCTACTGGCACTTGGGGGGGGGGGGGGGGCTCTGTATTGCTTCTCAAGCTGTTTGACCCATTTGATTTTCTCAGCCAGGGTTGTCTTCAAACGTCTTCCCCAATAGACCCCACATCGAGCGGTCTGCTGTTGGAAACCGAATGCAGGGCTCACTGCCTCATCTGGATCTAGCAAGGCTGCTTTCACAGTCAGCTTGTTTTGGATGCCCCTGGCAAATTTCAAGCTTTTTCCTCGATGATGGAGGAGGAGGAGGAGGAGGAGATGATTGGATTTATACCCTGCCCTTCACTCAGAGTCTCAGAGCAGCTTACCATCTCCTTTCCCTTCCCCTCCCCACAACAGACACTTTGTGAGGCTGAGAGAGCTCTTTCCAGAACTGGGCTTGAGAGAACAGCTCTGAGAGAACTTGTGACTGAGCCAAGGTCACACCAGCAGCTGCAAGTGGAGAAGGAGTGGGGAATCAAACCCTGGTTCTCCCACATTAGAGTCCGCGGACTTAACCACCACACCAAACTGGAACCGGTGACGCTTTATAAAAGTGATAATTGTTGCCTGTTTTGGTGGCCAGTCCTCAGTGCCTCCCTTTGTTTCATCCGTATTATCTTGTAATCCTCCCATTTACATTTTGCCCTACTGGGAATTGGTGTTGTTGATGGCAGTCTTAGGGAATAGGACGATAAGCTGCAAAAAAGAAAAGCAAAGAATTCACTGAAGTGGGGGTTCTTTTTGGGCCTGCGGGCACCTCTGGACTTCTGACACAGGGTGGTGAGAGCAACCAGATATTGGCTGCCACGGGAGGTGGTGCTAACCAGAAAATGTCAGGGAGTGTCAATGCTCCCTCTAAGCTGTGGAGTCTTGTGAGCAAAAATCCTACTTTGTGAGCTCCTGGCATGAAAGTTGTGAGCGAGCGATTGGGCTCCTGCATAAATCAGTTTGCTCTGGAACCATCCTTCCTGAGCTAAGACAAAAATGGGTGAGCTGTAGGCTAAAAAACTGTGAGCTAGCTCACACTGACTCAGCTTAGAGGGAATACGAGGTTATGCATCACTTTAATACTGACTCTTCAACATTTCAGGCAGATCTGTTTAACAGGATGCCTTTTAAAATGAACTTATTTATTTTTTAAAAAACATTTTCTTGCTTACACACTAGCTTAGCTTCAGTCAGAGAGTGACGATCCCGCTACTATGGCAGTAGCTTTAAAAATCTGCTCAGCCAATCAGAAGTCTGGCGAGGCAAAAGCCCCGCCTTGCCCTACCTATTTGGCGGGTCCTAGAAAAGGTGGGTGCTATGGTCAGGGCTCATTTCATAGAAGGAGCTCCTTCGCATATTAGGCCACACACCCCTAATGTAGCCAATCCTCCAAGAGCTTACAGAACTCTTCTTACAGGGGCTACTGCAAGCTCTTGGAGGATCGGCTACATCAGGGGGTGTGGCCTAATGTGCAGAGGAGCTCCTGCTACGAAATGAGCCCTGGCTATGGTGCCCACAGGTACCACGTTGGGGATCCCCGCACTAAAGTATTCAGCAGCCTCAGTTTATCTGTATTGCATTATGGAATCGCCCAGGAACATGTTTGTCCTCCCCGTGATCAACTCCTTGCTTAGATGGTACAGCTGCTGGGAAACTGGGAGGAGCTGCAGCCCCCTCAGAGGGTAGATTAAAAATCATGCCTAAAATATAGCAGAAATGTGTCTTGAGAAAGAAGAAGAAGAAGAGAAGAGATTGGATTTATACCCCGCCCTCCACTCCCCAAGGGAGTCTCAGAGCAGCTTACAAACTCCTTTTCCCTTCCCCTCCCCACAACAGACACCCTGTGAGGTAGGTGGGGCTGAGAGAGCTCTTTCCCAAGCTGTCCTTGAGGGAACAGCTGGTACAGAGCTATGGCTTGCCCAAGGTCATCCAGCCAGGTGCAAGTGGAGGAGTGGGGAATCAAACCGGGTTCTCCCAGATTAGAGTCCGCGCACTTAACCACGACACCAAACTGGCTCTCAAACTGGAGACCTTGATAGTAAGCAAGGAAATGAAGTTCAATAAGGGCAGATGTTCTGCTGACATCCAGGGAGGAAGATCAACAGATGCAGGGGCAGGATGTCTGACTAAGCATCCAATGGAGCTGATGGGCAGTAGGTTCAGGATGGACAAAAGGAAATACTGCTTGACACAGAGAGTGATTAAAATGTGGAATTTGCTGCCCGAGGTTGTAGTGATGGCTGCAGGGATAAACGGCTTTAAAGGAGGAATAGATAGATTCATGGAGGATAAGTCTGTCAGTGGCTACTAGCCATGGTGACTGAGGGGAACCTCCACATTCAGAGGCACTAAACCTCTGAATCCCAGAGCCAGGAGGCAATATCAGGGGAAGGCCTCAGCCTCCATGCCCTGTTGTTAGCCATCCAGAGGAACTGGTTGACCACTGTGTGAGACAGGAAGCTGGACTAGATGGACCCTCACTGGGCTGATCCAGCAGGGCTCTTCTGATGTTCTTACGAAGGCCTTCGCCTCTGTGCCCTGTTGTTGGCCCTCCAGAGTAACTGGCTGGGCATTGTCTGGGACAGGATGCTGGACTTGATGGACCACTGGTCTGATCCAGCAGGGCTCTTCTGATGTTCTTACGTTGGTTCTGGAAAGATCTCTCTGCCTATTGAGGATGGCGTCCTGTGTTTAGATACAGCTTTCCTGAGAATATAGGATGCCAGAGAGAAAAGGTTGAGGGCGACAGGATTGCTCTCTTGAAGTGTTTGGAAGGCTGTCACTCAGAGGAAGGCGGGAAACTGTTCCTGTTGAAATCCAGCATGGTGTAGCAGTTAACAGCAGTGGACTCTAGTAATCTGGAGAACCACCGGGTTTGATTCCCCACTCCTCTTCCACATGAAGCTTGCTAGGGTTGCAGTCACATGCACGAGATTCCGGCAGAATTTGACCTGCAGTTGCAGGATCACACCTCCCTTTAAAGTTGCGAGTGCAGTCTGTCAGTGTGTGATCAGACGCAACTGTGGGTGAGTCGGGGGGGGGGGGGGTTGGTCCCATTTTTTCTGCATGTGCTTAAATGAGGGTTCAATGAATCCCACCTCTGCACTGAGGGCTCCCTATGGAGTGTGCAATGATGCGCATACTGCAAGGGGTGGGGGGAATGGCACGGAGTCAGGATGGCCTGATCAGACCATCCCGACGCCATGAGAGTGCACTGGAGTGATCAGACATGGGAAAGTCCATCTGTGGCCCATTGCAACCCATTTACTATGAGGTTTTCTCCGGTGTCTTTTAACTTCTGTGGCGGAGCAAAACGGGTCGCCGATGGCTGCGGGGCACTTCCCAGATGTTGTTGTCTGATTGCTCCTATGAAATCTGCCCAGCATTCACTCCTGTGTCGGGTCTAATTGTGCGTATGATCACAACCTAGGTGACTTTGGGACAGCCTCCATTCTCCCTGAACTCTCCCAGTCCCACCTGCCTCACAAGGCACCTGTGATTGTGAGCCACTTTGGGACTTCTCAGGATAGAGAAAAGCGAGGTGTAAAAACCAACTCTTCTTCTGTTGGCAGCAGGAGATAGGACTCTCAATAATGGGTTTCAGTTGTGGGTGGAAAGGTACTAGCTGGACATTGGGAAAAATTCTTTTACAGTAAGAGTAAATTCAGCAATGGAATCAGCTGCCTAGGGAGCTGGTGAGCTCCCCCTCCCTGGCAGTCTTCAAGCAGCGGCTGGAGAAACACTTGTCAGGGGTGCTTTGGAACAATCCTGCATTGAGCAGTGGGTTGGACTCTATGGCCTGAATGGCCCTTCAAACTTTATGGTTCTGTGTCGAGGACTGGACCTGGGGCCTTCTGCATGGCGAGCAGAAGCTCTTCCTCCGAGCCACAGCCCCTCTTCTCAGGTCCTCTGTCCTTGCGGCCATCACTGTCATTGAATTCACGTTCAGTGCACTTTAGTGATGTTTCGAAGTGGATTTTGCTGTTTCACACAGTAAAATCCAGTCGTAACTTGCATTGGAAGTGGGCTGAAAGTGCGCTGTTTAGTGTGTGTGGAAGCGCCCAATGAGATATGCCCATGTGTGGTAGAAGAAGAGATGAGCCACGGACTCGTTTTTCTTTTCTTTCTATTTGTTTCTTTTTCCTGCAAAGGTCTTTTTGGGATCCCCCCCCCCCCCCAAAAAAAAAAAAGTAGCCTGAAAGGCAGTTCAGAGACAGCTCTCTTTACTGGCTGCTGTCTGTAAAGTCTCTGTTCTGGGATGTTTTCTGCCCCTGTGACTATAATGGAGCCTGTCACAGCAGTCTCCACCTCCCAGCTCAAGCCAGGCGAGCGTGCAGAATCCACAATCGCCTGGGGCCGCTTTCAAAAATCAAAAGGCTCTTAACACTATAAAAGGCCTGCTGAGTCGCCTCCCCCCCCCCCCCCCCAGCCAGAGCCAATTTAAAATCCCCTTGATTATCTGCGTGGGCACCAAGTTCCCAACGCAAAAGGGAATGCCAGGAGGTGGTAGATGATTGCAGAAGAGGGCACCAATGCCAAGGCACAGCGTCTGCTCCGTGTCTTTGATTCTGCAGCACAAAACCTCCGGTGGTTGGCTAGCTGGCTGCAGTCTGGGGGTGCTAAGCAGCTTGGTGTGTGGAAGTGCCATGGCAGGGTGCCTTGGCAAGGTTGGGGCTGGGAGCTTGGAAGAAAGCAGCCCCCCACCCCTAGGGTCTAGGAAGGAGCATCAAAGGCAGAAGTAAAGGCCGCCTGTGGCTGAGGGTGCGCAGAGCGGAGTCTGACCAGAGTGCGGTGGAACGTGGTCAGAGGGAAGCTGCAGGCCAGTGTAGAAGGGGACCAGCGGTCTGTAAGGGGCAGCAAAGCAGCTAGAGGAAGCCCCCCCAAATAAGCCTTGCATAGTCAGACAGGAGCCAGGGGGCTGCCAGAGAGAGTAGAGCCCCATCGGGTGACATAACAGCCCTTCCCTCTGCCTCCCTGAGGAACTGAATACATCTCTGCTGGTCTCACTTGCCCCAAGTGAGGTGGTACTTCTGATGGACCGAAGAAGTTTGCATGACACCAACCTCTTTGTTGGGGAGAGGGGGCGGAGCATTGGTAGAGCCTCTGCTTGGCGTGCAGGAGGTCCCAGGTTCAGTCCCCGGCGTCTGCAGTTGTAAGGACCAGGTATTTGTTGTCGTTGTTCAGTCGCACAGTCAAGTTCGGCTCTTCGCGACCCCCTGGACCACATCACGCCAGGCCTTCCTGGTTTCCGCTGTCCTCCGGAGTTTGCTCAACTTCATGTTTGTTGCATCGATCACACTGTCTAGCCATCTCCTCCTTTGCCGTCCCCTTCTTCTCTGACCTTCAGCCTTTCCCAGCATCAGGGTCTTCTCCAGGGAGTGCTCCCTTCTCATTGGGTGGCCAAAGTATTGGAGCTTCAGCTTCAGGATCTGGCCTTCCAGGGAACAGTCAGGGTGGATTTCTTTGGAGATTGATTCATTTGACCTCCTTGCAGTCCGAGGGACTCTCAAGAGTCTTCTCCAGCACCCGAATTCTAGTAGTTGATGGGAAATACCTTTCTCTGCCTGAGATCCCAGAGAGCTGCTGCCAGTCCGAGTAGACGATACTGACCTAGGTGGACTGAGGGTCTGGTCAAGTGTAAGGTAGCTTCATACGTTTGTTTCCAGTGTAATAAAAGTTGGTCCTCATAGTTAGGTAATTCTGTATTGTATACCAGGATGTGTAATTAAGCAATGCAGTCCCGTCAAGGACTCTTGCGGATTAAGTGGCTCCCATGTAGGGCTCCGTCATGGGAGAGGAAGAAACAGACACCCTTTTATGGAGATCCAAAGGGGTCTTGACCAGGCTGTAACTCTTTTATGCTGGTATGGTCCTGTTCACATCATTTCAGAAGTGATAGTGACTTTTCCCCCCTCCCTTGATTCATGAGATTATTTGAAGGGGGTGGTATCGTTGTGTGTGTGTGTGTTACAAATGTGTATGGGACCAAAAAATCTGGTGTTTGAATCAGCTGAACTTCTTCAAGCCCGCAGAATGAAGTTTGAGTCCAGTGGTACCTTTATGACCCACAAAGTTTCGCTCGAGATATAAGCTTCCAAGTGCATGCACGCTTCTTCAGATGGAGTGTGCATGCACACAAAAGTTTATACCTCGAATAAAACTGTGGGTCTGAAAGGCGCCACTGGACTCAAACTTTGTTCTGCTGCTTCAAACCAACACAGCGACCCACCTGAGTCTTCCTTCAAGCATGCTGAGAGCCGGCGTGGTGTAGTGCCTAGAGTGTCAGGCTAGAATCGGGGAGACCCAGCTTCGAATCCCCACTTGTGCCGTGGAACTTTGCTGGGTGACCTTGGGCCAGTCCCGCGCTCTCAGCCTAACCTACCTCACAGGGTTGTTGTGAGGATGCAATGGGGAGAGGAGAATGTTGTAAGCTGCCTTGGGTCCCCATTGAGAAGAAAGGGGGAGTATACATGACGTAAATAAAACGAAGCCGAGCCTTGGGGTCCCTCAGATGTTTTATTGGTGGTCACTGATCAGCATACCAACAATGGTGGAGAAACTTCCTTGACAGCTAGCCGTCCCACTCCTCCCACCCGTTCCCCTGCAGTGTGACGTTCCGGGGGGGGGGGGGTCTGTTTTACAGTGAGACACCCGTGGCCTCCAATAGCCCTCTGTAGGGATGCCAGCCTCCAGGTAGGACCTGGAGAACCCCCCCCCCAATTACAACTCTTCTTCAGACTACAGAGATCAGTTCCTCTGGAGAAAATGGGTGCTTTGGAGGGTGGACTCTCTGGCATTGGACCCCACTGAGGTCCCTGTCCTCCCCAGGCTCCACCCCCAAACCTCCAGGTGTTTCCCAGCCTGGATCTGCCAACCCTACACCCCCCCCCCCCATCTCCTACTGGTGGCTAGGGGGGACCTGGCAACCCTAGCCCCCCCCCCCCCCCCCCGTGATCCATAAGCGCCCCCTAGAACTTGCCCCAGAATCCTCTGCTGTGCTTAACTGTTCGGTCGCAGTTCTTCGACAGGTGGACAGAATTCCTTGGAGGTAGAAAAATGCAATGCTTGGCTCTTTCAGAATGAAGCAGAGCTTGTAGAGCGGCCACTCACACACTTTTTCTCGATTTTTTAAAGCCTTTTTTTGGTACTGTTTTCATTATCCCCCCCCCCCCCACGCTTTTATCACTTGCAAAGGACTGAATGTACCCTGCTCTGGCACAGCTGTCGTGTACTTCCTGCAGGCGAGGAAGGGAAGCAGCTGCCTTCCTGCATTTGGGGCGACCCTCCTGGCCTTTCACCCTCTTCGGCTCTCAGGGGGGTCAGCCCGGGGCTTGGGAGACTCCAAAAGCCCGACCGGAGTGTAGAGGGTGCCCGGAGGAGCAGGAAAGCCGGCCAGGCCTCTCTCCCCCACCCTGTTTTCCAACTCTTGGCTGTCAGAGCAGCGATAAAGCAGCAGGGCTGTAAACTCCTGTCGGAAGTGTTGACAATATAACTCTAAATGTGGGGATTACTTTAAACCGGGTTTGGGGGGGGGGGGGGAGCGATTAGGAAAGGAATTGCTTATGTCCACTATAAAAAGGATGTCCAACACAGCCTGCAGTCATAGAAACATTCCAAACTGGGTAGCCTGTAAAGAACTTTTATTTTTCAAATAAAAAAAGATGATGATGAGAAAGAGGAGGAGATGATGATGATTGGATTTATACCCCACCCTTCACTCAGAGCGGCTTACAAACTCCTTTCCCTCCCCCTCCCCACAACAGACACCCTGTGAGGTAGGTGGGGCTGAGAGAGCTCTTTCGAGGACTGCTCCTGAGGGAACAGCTCTGAGAGAACTTGTGACTGACCCAAGGTCACACCGGCAGCTGCAAGTGGAGGAACGGGGAATCAAACCCAGTTCTCCCAGATTAGAGTCTGTAGTTTTAACCACTACCCCAAACTGGTTCTTCATAGAGAAGTTCTCCCTCACCCAGAACGCCCCCCCCCCTGTGTTCCCTCTAAGCTGAGTTAGTGTGAGCTAGCTCACAGTTTTCTAGCCTCCAGCTCACACATTTTTGTCTTTGCTCAGGAAGGACGGCTCCAGATCAAACTGATTTATGCAGTAGCCACATCGCTTGCTCACAACTTTAATGCCAGTAGCTCACAAAAGAGAATTTTTGCTCACAAGACTCTACAGTTTAGAGGGAACAAATCTTGGCAGTTTGGCTAAGCCACCCCCCACCCGCCCGTTTTGCTTTCCCTCTTTGACGGATGTTCAGTTATGCTGAGCTTTCTGTGTTTCCTGAAGCATGCTCAGCCCTCACCGGGCTGTTAATGTGGGAGGAGATAGTTGTGATTTGTTTCAGCTTACAGTGTAATGCTTTATAGTGTATCTGGGGGTTGTCTCTCCCCCCCCCCCAATTGTGGGAAAAACCCAGACTCCCCCTGTGAATGGCCCAGTTTTGCAGCCATAGCCCAGGCTACCCTTGTCTTGTCAGATCTCCAAAGTTGGGGGTGGGGGGGACTGGCCCTGGTTTGTATTTAGTTGGGAGACCACCAAGGAAGTCCAGGGTTGCAGTAATCCTATGTCTCTATTCAGCCCTGGGGATTGAAGTTCTAAGTTTTGTTGGTCTCTGAGTTGCCACCGGACTCGAATCTCACTTTTCTCCTGCAGACTAGCATGGCTACCCTCTGACATTATCTCACCACAAATGCTAATTTTCTGCCCCTCAGCTTTTCTCCGCAGCTCTAATCAAGCCGAAGGCATTTTGCGTTCTACCTTTGCATGCCGACTCCCTTCTTTGCAACATTCCCTCCTGCCTTCTGGCTGGGGTATAAGGGCTCCGGGAGCTCCGGTGTATTTGATGGAGGAGAGATTTGACACTTGAAGGTTCACCCCCCCCCCCACTGGACTTGACTCTGCCCTTCTGCTGCAGACCGACGCAGTGTACCCCTGAAATGATCTTGTAGAAGCCATTTCCGTGGCCTCCTGTCTCATCATGCACAGCTTCATTCTGAATAGATGCAATGTGACCAGCAAAGGGGACTTGTGTGGGAGAACATGTAGAAGCCCATTAGTGAGAGCCAGTTTCGTGCAGTGGCTAAGAGTGCGGACTCTAATCTGGGAGAACCAGGTTTGATTCCCCACTCCTCCTCCACATGCAGCTGCTGGCGTGACCTTGGGTCAGTGACGAGTTCTCTCAGAGCTGTTCTCTCAGGAGCAGTCCTCAAAAGAGCTCTCCCAGCCCCACCTACCTCATGAGGTGTCTGTTCTGGGGAAGGGAAGGGAAGGAGATTGTAAGTCGCTCTGAGACTCCTTTGAGCAATGAAGCGCGGGGTATAAATTCAATCTCCACCACCTCCTCCTCCTGTCTGACATCTAACAGCCCTTCCCCACATGTGTTCGGTGCACCTTGGTCAGAATGCAGATGGATTCCAGGTTGAATTTGGCATCTGTTGGTGTTTGCTCTGCAAGCAGTTCCTGCCTTTTAATAAACAAAGAAGTTAGTATTTCCTTCGGTTCTCATTGTGGTCTGGTGGGCTCCCTCCAGGCCTGCTGTGGACGGCTGATGGTTTGCGAGCCAGAGCTGAAGAGCTGCTTCTCTGCAGGGATGGCTTCAAAACAGCAGTCCCGTCAAATACAGTCATGCCTGTGACGATGCGTGCAGGTCCCTGGTTAACATTGTGTTGTGCCAAGAACGTCAGAAGAGCCCTGCTGAGTCAGACCAGTGAGGGTCCATCTAGTCCAGCATCCTGTATCACGCAGAGGCCCCAACCAGTTCCTCTGGAGGGCCAGCAACAGGCCCTTCCCCTGATAAGAATATCAGAAGAGCCCTGCTGCATCAGACCAGTGAGGGTCCATCTAGTTCAGCATCCCGTCTCATACAGCAGCCAGCCAGTTCCTCTGGAGGTCCGGTCACAGGGCAGAGAGGCCCAGACCTTCCTAGGAACCTCAGAAGAGCCCTGCTGGATCAGGCCAGTGAGGGTCCATCTAGTCCAACATCTTGTCTCACACACCGGCCAGCCAGTTCCTCTGGAGGGCCAACAACAGGGCAGAGAGGCCGAGGCCTTCCCCTGGAAAGAACATCAGAAGAGCCCTGCTGGACCAGACCAGTGAGGGTCCATCTAGTCCAGCCTCCTGTCCCACACAGTGGCCAGCCAGTTCCTCTGGAGGGAGAGCCAGCAACGGGGCTGAGGCCTTCCCCTGATGTTGCCTCCTGATGCTGGGATTCAGAGGTTGACTGTGTCTGAGTGTGGAGGTTCCCTTTTGTCACCATGGCTAGTAGCCACAGATAGACTTATTCTCCTTGATCTGTTTAAATCTTATCGTTCTGTTTTGTTTTCTAGGCTAGAAATGTGCACACCGGAGAGCTGGCGGCTGTAAAAATCATCAAGTTAGAACCAGGTAGGTGCTTTCCTGTGTTCATGCTTCTGCCAGATTGAAGTGGGTTTTTTTTGGGGGGGGGGGGTGTTGTGCTTGTGGCGAATACTTAACAATCTCTTTATCACGTATGTATCTTGTAGGCCCCCCTCCTCCCATTTCGAGCCAGCAAAGGGGTAGCGGTTAGACGGTTGGACTATATCCTGGGAGGCTCGGGGTTCGGATTTTGCTGGGTGACCTCAGATCAATCGTGCACACTCAGCCTAACCTACCTCACAGGATTCATGTTGATAAAATGGGGACAAGAGGACAAATGTGGTACCGAGAACTCCCCTGGAGGTCTAGCAGGACGAAAACTTTCTAGATATAGATAGATCTTCGCAGTAACCTTGCAAGGTAGATAGGCTGAGAGAGAGTCCCGGGTCCAAGATTACACAGTAAACTTTGTGGATGTATAGAGAGTAAACCCCCGCCCTTCATTTATTGGTCCGAAGTCCAGCATTCTTCACGACACACCGTAGCATGAGCCTCAGGCAGTTGCTGTCTGTCATAAGAAAAGCCATAGTGGACCAGACCAAAGGCCCACGAAGTCCGGCGTTCTGTTCACGGAGGTGGCTCACCAGCCACTGTTTCCTTTTAATCCCTGTCTGACTCCTTTTTATTCCTCCCTCCCTCCAAGGAGACGAAGGCAGCAGCCACGGTTTCCCCCTGCTCATTTGTCCTCACAAGGACCCTGTGAGATAGGTTAGAGACAGAGAGACAGAGAGAAAGTGACCCAGTGAAGCTGAAGATTTGAACCTGGGTCTCTGGAATCTTAATCCAACACTTCAACCAGTACTCCACACTGACATGAAGCAACTTCACATATGTTTACTCCTAATTCAAACCACAGTTCATACTTTCAGTTTACGCTCTATTTTTATCGCTTGCTAGCAGACAGATCGTTAGGAGGCCAGAAACTGGAAGGAAATGAAGTGTGATGTCTTAATGTATGTCGTGACTTGCCTGGGCTAAGATTTAGAACCCGAGTTCTGTCCTACTGCACACGAAGTAGTACTATAAACAGAGTACTTCTGCACATATACAGAGTTCTTTTTCTACCTCCCTAAGTAATGCCAGCCAGCCGGCCCGCCCACACCCACCCACCCAATGCTCCTTCTAAGCTGTGGAGTCTTGTGAGCAAAAAAATCTACTTTGTGAGCTACTGGCATTGAAGTTGTGAGCGAGCGATTTGGCTACTGCATAAACTAGTTTGCTCTGGAGCCCTTCTTCCTGAGCCGAGACGAAAATGTGTGAGCTGGAGGCTGAAAAATTGTGAGCTAGCTCACCCTAACTCAGGCTTAGAGGGCACACACACCCAGACACACACCCAGACACAGACACACATACAGACACACACAGACACGCACACACAGTTCCACTGCATGGCCAGTGGGGTATTGTGGCCCAAATCTTAACCCCCCCCCCCAGGTTGCTTTTTAGGATTTTTTTAAAAGCACATTGCGAGATCAGGTTAGGCTTGGTGCACAAACCTCAGTCTTGAGACAGCGTCTTCAGCTGAACATAAGATGGCTGGCTGGATGCTTGCGGCAGAGCAAGCTGAAGTTAAACCCATCAGAGACGGGGGTCCTGTGCCTTAGTCAAAAGGGAGGGGATATGGGTATCAAGCTCCCCATGCTGGAAGGGGGCCCCTTTGGTGCCAGCCCAGAAGGTGAGGAGCCTGGGGGTGACACTGGATGCCTCTCTCTCTATGGAGACCCAGATTACTGCAGCCGCCCGATCTGCCCTTTTCCATCTTTGGCAAATTAGGTTGCTGAAACCCTATCTCTTCCCCCAAGACTTGGCTGCAGTGGCCCATGCAATGGTCATTTCCAGGCTTGACTACTGTAATTCGCTCTACACAGGCTTATCCTTGAGGCTTACCTGGAAATTACAGCTGGTGCAAAAAGCTGCAGCGTGCCTGCTAACAGCAAAGTCTATGCAGGCTCACGTTTGGCAGGCACTCCGCCAATTGCATTGGTTACCGTAGAGTTCTGGATCCGTTTCAAGGTGTTGGTAATAACCTTTAAAGCCTTACATGGTCTGGGACCAACATATCAGAGGGACCTCCTCTTCCCATATATGCCTCGAAGAGCACTGCGCTCTATGGATCAACACCTCCTGGTAGTCCCTGGCCTGAAAGGCATCCGTCTTGCCGGGGCCAGAGCCTTTTCCATCCTGGCCCCGCCTGGTAGAACATGCTCCCCATTGAGATCAGGACCCTGTGGGATCTTATTTATTTCTGCAGGGCCTGCAAGACAGAGCTGTTCTGCCAGGCCTTTGGCTTTGACTGAGGCAGCAGGCATCCATGTATGGCCTCCCTGAGGTGTCTGTCACTCAGTTAACAACTACTGGCTATGGCCAGGAACCTTCCACAACCAGAAAATGTCTTTGCTATCAGCTGTGACCACCATTCAATATTGATGATATTTTAATACTTATTATATTATATGTCCTCACAGCAATATTATGTATCCTTAATAATCATATTATGATGATATTTTAATATTTATGATGATCATATCTATGTTTTAGAACAAATAATCAAACAGACAGTCCTTGAGCATTTAGAAAGGTTGGCTGTAATTACTAAGAGCCAGCATGGGTTTCTCAAGAACAAGTCATGTCAGACTAACCTTATCTTTGTTTTTGAGAAAGTTACTACCTTGCTGGATCAGAGGAATGCTGTAGACATAGTTTTATCTTGATTTTAGTAAAGCTCTTCTAACTCTTATGATTCTATGATCTTTTAAATTTAATTTTATTATATTCATTGATATAGTTTGTATAAATAAAATACTGTCACATTTATGGGCTTCTGATGCAAAACCCAACTATTTAAGAGGGCTTTTCCGCACAAGCCATAGGGTTGCGCTGTTCAAAATTGGTTTACAAACTTGCTTGGATAAATGGTTAAGGACTGTGGTCTGTACAGCTGTGGTTAGCTTCGTGTAAGTAGGATCCTATTTATGTAATTGTCGTACCACTTGATGTGTCATGTGAATACTTCTCCTGTGCTTCAGTTCTTTCTGGTGAATCCAGGCTTCTAAAACTAATGCATTGGTTAATGAATGTCCCATTTTGTTGATTGTACCGACTCACTCTGCGTAATCTGCCTCAAGTCTCTCTGAGAAAGGTGGACTATAATTAAAGTTAATAGGTCCATTGGGACCAGAATATGCATGTATGAAGCTGCCTTAGCCTTGATCAGACCCTTGGTCTTTCAAATCAGGGTCTGGGGCCTGCCTACCTAAGGGACCGCCTTTCCCCATATATATCCCAGCAAGCACTGCGGTCAGGCACCCAACACTGCCTGGCCTTCCCTGGCCCTAGAGAGGCCAGGTTAACGACCACCAGAACCAGGGCCTTCTCAGTGGTGGCTCCTCACTGGTGGAACGAGTTCCCGGAGAACATCAGGGCCCTGCGGGACCTTTTGCAGGCTAATTATGAACCCCTCATTGTAGCCTCCACTAGAAATGTCTTAACTTCTGTTGATTATAGTACTATTCATCAGATGATGTTTTGATATTAATGCCCTTTTGTATGCATCATGCAACCTGTCAAATGTTCCTGTTCGGGTGAAGTCCACGGATGAAACAAGAGATTTTATTCTGGAAAACCTCGTCAAAACCTCGTTGAAAACCTTGTTGAAAACTTACTGAAAGAACTGTGCACGCAACCTTTATTATGTTATAATAATTATTGATTGTTTTTCACATTATATAGCGGTTTGCACAACTTTCTTCGATCTTGTTTGTTCATAAGAACATAAGAGAAGCCAATGTTGGATCAGGCCAGTGGCCCATTCAGTCCAACACTCTGTCACACAGTGGCCAAAAACACCAGGTGCTCTCCAGCATTGTGGTTTTCTTTGTGATATCAGCCGCCTTGAGCTAAGCGGGATACAAATCCAAATAAACAAACAAACAAACAAACAAATCAGTATTGTCTACTCAGACTGGCAGCAGCTCTCCCAAGATCTCAGGTGGAGGAGGTCTTTCCCATCACCTCCTGCCTGGTCCTTTCAACTGACGATGCCGGGGATTGAACCTGGGACCTTCTGCGTGCCAAACAGATGCTCTTCCACTGAACCACAGCCATTTCCCCGATTTGAATCGCCACTCCATCAGGGAAGCTTGCTGGGTGACACTGGGACACTCACAGTCTCTCGGCCTAGCCTACCTCACGGGGTTGTTGGGAGGAGAGAACAGGGGCAAGGAGAAAGATGTGAGCCACTTGGGATTCCCATTTCAGGGAACGGTGGGGTGTTAATGAAGTAAATAAATTTAGCAAGGGGTGTACCCGCTCCTTGCTCCCAAATAAGCAAGAACTTTTGCTCCCCCGAGTCAGAAAGCAAAGGAATTGACCGTTGGATTTCCTCATTCCCTCTTAGACATTCCCAGGGTCTTAGCTGGATTCCAAACAAAGTCAACCAGTTTTATAGAGGAATGCTTTGTGATGTTTTGTGATAACTGGAGGAAACACCACCAGGGCTGGGGGGGGGGAGGGGGGATGATCCTTGTCTGCCTCCTGACAATCCCCTGGCCTCCTAAACTGACTCTGCTGTCTGGTATTTGAGCTTCTCGTTCAGCCTTTGTTCGGATTTCCTGGCACCGCAGCAGTTTACAAGTGTCCATGAGTTGCACTGAGCCGTGGCTCAGCTGGGGGGGCTGGCTGTGGCACCCAGCCTTGGGGTATGGAAAGCAGCCGGTCGGGGAGAGGAGGGCCTTCCCGGCACCCTCGAATAACCTCCGCATCCCCCTTGTCGTTTTTGCGTCTTAGGCAACAGCTTGTGGCTTCCAGGCTGCTCTGTGCACTTTCTTTGCGAGAGGATGCCCTACGTGTTTGCGATGAAGCACAACGAGATATATAATTTTATTAATGAATTAAAAAGTAAAAGGATCAATTAATAATTGAATAAAATGTGGGATTCTCAGCAGCATGATGTAGTGATGGCCACAGGAATACACAGCTTTAAAGAGCCAGTCTGGTGTAGTGGTTAAGTGCGCGGACTCTAATCTGGGAGAACCGGGTTTGATTCCCCACTCCTCCACTTGCACCTGGCTAGATGACCTTGGGCAAGCCATAGTTCTGTCAGAGCTGTTCTTGAAAAAGAGTAGTTTCTGCCAGAGCTCTCACAGGGTGTCTGTTGTGGGGAGGGGAAGGGAAAGGAGTTTGTAAGCCGCTCTGAGACTCTTAA
Organism: Lepidodactylus listeri; assembly: GCA_029233225.1. Taxonomy (NCBI): domain Eukaryota; kingdom Metazoa; phylum Chordata; class Lepidosauria; order Squamata; family Gekkonidae; genus Lepidodactylus; species Lepidodactylus listeri. The sequence continues at coordinate 99,055,010 of JARCFY010000011.1, read as the reverse complement.
GTGAGTGAAGGGCGGGATATAAATCCAATCTCCTCTTCTTCTTCTAAAGGGGGATTGGAGAGATTCATGGAGGAGAGGTCTATCTGTGGCTGCTAGCCATGGGGGCTATGGGGAACTTCCACATTCGAAGGCACTAATCCTCTGAATCCCAAATCCAGGAGGCAATATCAGGGAAGGCCTCAGCCTCTCTGCTCTGTTGTTGGCCCTCCAGAGGAACTGGCTGGCCTCTCCTTGTGAGACAGGATGCTGGACTAGATGGACTACTGGTCTGATCCAGCAAAGCTCTCCTGATGTTCTTATGAAGGCCTCAGCATCTCTGCCCTGTTGTGGAGCCAGTTAGGTGTAGTGGTTAAGTGCACGGACTCTAATCTGGGAGAGCGGACCAGTGGATACTCACCGTGAGGGGTCCTTCTCCTCTGAGATAAGGAGGACATCTTGATGGGTGTTTCCCACCCCATTTGCCGGGAGGCAGGAACTGATTCTTCACTTCCTGTCTTCTGGTGGGATACGCCCCTTGAGATCAGTTCGGGGACTCCCAGAAGCAGTAGTGAGCTATAACTGGAAAAACTAACCATAACCAGGTTAACAAATCAAATATATATATAACTGGTCTGAACTGTGAAAAAACTTGTCTATACTGTAACAGGACAGGAAGGAAGATAGACTGCAGTAAACATAGAATACAGTGAAAGAAGGAAGGAAGATGATGAGACTTGGGAGGGCGAAGATGTCCTCCTTATCTCAGAGGAGAAGGACCCCTCACGGTGAGTATCCACTGGTCCGTTCTCCCTCTGAGTGGAGGACATCTTGATGGGACCTCCCATAGCAGTGTCCCTTTAACTGGGTGGGACGTCGTCTTCCGGCATGAGCGCCTGCTGCAGGACTCTTCGGCCGAAGGCTAAATCTGCAGAATTGAAGGAGTTGATCTTGTAGTGTCTGACAAAAGTGGAGACGGAAGACCACGTGGCAGCTCGACAGATCTGCTCTACAGAGGCTCTGTTGCTAAAGGCCGTTGACGTAGCAGCGCTCCTGATGGAATGGGCCGTGATGCCAGGAGGAGGGGGCAACTTCAGGGCCTTGTATGCTTCTAGTATGCATCGCTTTAGAGTGGCGCTAATTGATGCTGTAGACATCTTCTTACCCTTGTTGGGCGGTGAGACCGAGATAAATAAGGAGTCAGCATTACAAAAGGAAGAGGTGCGGTAGAGGAAGGCTTTGAGTGCCCGTCGCACGTCTAAGGAATGCCATGTCTTCTCCTTTGGAGTGGATGGATTTGGGAAAAAAGTAGGTAGGTAGACTTCTTGGGAACGGTGAAATCTGGAGTTTACCTTTGGACGAAAAGAAGGGATGGTAGTGAGAACTACTCGATCCTTATGGAAGGTACAAAATTTTGGGTCAGCAGATAGCGCCCCTAGCTCGGAAACTCTTCTGGCCGAGGTGAGGGCTACTAGGAATAGGGCTTTCATTAAAAGCCAAGAAAGGGGGATTTCTTGGATAGGTTCAAAAGGTGGTTTGGTTAATGCCGCTAGGACCAGGTTCAGTTTCCACGTGGGGAATCTGTGGGAAATCGGGGGATCCTTAAGGGAGGCTCCTTTTAGGAATCGGCGAACGTGAGGATGGGTAGAGAGTGTCCATCCCTCAATCCTAGGTAGTACGGTTGCAAGGGCGGCCACTTGTCGGCGTAGAGTGGACGCTTTCAGGCCTGATTCATGACCGTCCTGAAGAAATGACAGGATGCTGGCCATGGGTGGATGAAGTGTATCGATCTTTTTCCTTCTGGACCAACGGATGAAGGCCTTCCAGGTTATGTTGTAGATCCGCTTGGTCGACGGACGTCTGGAGGCCATCATGGTGTCCGTTACCGAGCTGGAGTATCCAAAGTCTAGGAGATTTTTGCGTTCAATTTCCAAACGGTCAAATGCAACCAAGCCGGGTCCGGGTGCCAGATGGGACCCTGGGACAGCATGTCCAGAGAGAACGGAAGCGTCAGGGGCGGAGCGCTCGCCAGAGTCTGAAGCTCTGAAAACCAGGGTCTTCTTGGCCAGTAGGGGGCCACCACTATGACTTCCGCTCTGAACTGTTTTATCCGACGCAGCAACCTTGGGAGTACTGGGGTCGGAGGGAAGGCATATAGAAGACCCTTGGGCCAGCGGGATGTCAGAGCGTCTGTGGCCTCTGCCTTTTGATGGTAGAATCTTGAGAAGAACCTGGGCGTCTTGTGGTTGAGGTATGAGGTGAACAGGTCTACTTTCGGTTATGAGAAGGAATAGGTCTGGCTTCAGGGACCATTCCCCTTCTTGTAGCGTCTGTCTGCTGAGCCAGTCTGCACGAGTATTGTACTCCGCTCGGATGGAGAGGAGATGGCATTCTGGCCAGGATAGGAGTCTTAGAGCCTCGCGATGAAGATTAGAGGATCGGGACCCCCCTTGGTCGTTGATGTACGCCTTGGTCGCCACGTTGTCCGTCCTGATGAGGACATGGTGACCGGAGATTTGTTCCCTGAAGCGGAGGAGGGCTAGTCGTGCTGCACGGAGCTCTAAGAGGTTGATTGGTAAGAGTTGTTCCTCTTTGGACCAAGTTCCCTGCGCCGGTATACGATGGAGGATCGCGCCCCAGCCTATGAGGCTGGCGTCCGTAACGATTTGTATCCAGTCTCTGATGTAGTAAATGTTTCCTCGGGAGAGGTTTTGGGACTTGGTCCACCATGCCAGGCTGACTTTGGCTTGGTGAGGGACGTGTAGTGGGAGGTCCAACTTCTGCATTATGCTGTGTTGGTAAGGTCTGAGTAGTTGTTGTAGAGGTCTTGCGTGGAGACGTGCCCAGGGTACGGAGTCCATGCACGAGATGAAGAGACCTAGGAGCTTGGCTAAGGTCATGAGAGACGAACTTCTGGCCAGTATGACTTGTTTTGCAAGGCGACGTATATTGTCCGCCTTGTGGGATGGTAGAAGGACACGATTTTGAGTAGTGTTGATGATGACTCCCAAGTGCTCTAGGGATTGAGTGGGAGTCAGGGAGCTTTTTTGCAGGTTGACCAGAAATCCGTGCACGCGAAGGCATTGGATGGTCTCTTGGGTGTGGGCGAGCGCTAGTTTTCGTGAGCTTGAGCGGATTAACAGGTCGTCCAGGTAAGGGTGAACGTGTATGCCGCGTTCTCTGAGTAGGGCAGTCGGGTGGATAAGTATTTTTGAGAAGACTCTTGGAGCTGAAGACAGCCCGAATGGGAGCGCTCGGAACTGCCAATGGTGGCCGAGAACGAAGAACCTTAGAAATCTTTTGTGGCCTGCAAACATGGGGACATGGAGATAGGCCTCTGTTAGGTCAATGGAAGACAGGAACTCGTTCGGCCGTAGGGCTTCCATGATAGATCGAAGTGTCTCCATTCGGAAGTGTCTCAGCTTTACAAACTTGTTGACATATTTGAGATCCAGGATCGCTCTCCAGTTGCCTGTGCGTTTGGGGACCGTGAAGAAGATGGAATAGACGCCCTGTCCCCATTCTTCTGGGGGGACAGGCTCTATGGCTGAGATGGATAGGAGGTGCTGGACAGCCTCTCTTGTCCTGGAGAGCTTGGCTGGATCTTTGTAAAGCGGAGAGGGAACGAAGCGATCTGCCGGTCTTGTTCGAAACTCTATGGAATAGCCTGTGGAGGTGACTTCCTGGGACCAAATGTCTGCTCTGGAAAGGATCCATTGGCGGTGGAAAAGAAGCAAGCGGCCCCCGACCGGTGCATGCTGGTAGTCATGCAGAGGTAGATTTGTTGAAGTTGTCCCGTCCGGTTTTGTTGTCTCTGGGGACAAAGGGTCTGCTGGAGCGACCATGGAAGGGGTTTCTTTTGAAACCCTGTCTGGCTGGAGTCCAGGTTGGTCTGTATGCATCTCTGCCAAAGCGTGGCAAGGCTCTTTGGGTGCGAAAGGAATAATTTCCAGAGCCTCTTCGGTCAGGTCTAGCCAGGCTGCGCGGCATGGCCTTCTTTTTGTCCCGGGTTTCAACAAGAACCTTATCAAGGGAGTCTCCAAAGAGCCGCTCCCCCTGGAAGGGGTAAGCAGCAACGGTGGTCTTGGCACGTAGATCTGCTTGCCAGGCTCTGAGCCAGAGAGTGCGTCTGGCCGCCACTGCTGAAGCTAGGGATCTAGAAGAAAAAAACTAATGAATCTAGGGTAGCATCGGCTGCGAAGGAGGAGGCCTTTAGTAGGCGGTTTGCTCCCTCTGCCAGTCTTGGACTAGAAGGTGGGACCAGCTGGATCAGTTTTCTGGACCAGGCGATGGCTGCCCTGCAGACAATAGTGGCAGTGGAAGAGGCCTTGATGGCCATTACCGAAGCTTCATGCGCCTTGCGTAGGGCGACCTCAGCTTTGCGGTCCAGGGTGTCTTTGAGTAAGCCATCTCCATCTTCAGTCAGAATTCCGGAAGATTGGAGTGCAATGACAGGGGCATCCACAAGGGGGACCTGTAAAAACTTATTAGTAAAAGAAGGTAAAGAGTACAATTTTCTAACATTGAGTGGGCAACGTTTATTAGCCATGGGTTTAGCCCATTCGCTCATTAGTTGGTTTTCAAGGAATTCTGGGAAGGGGAAAACTTTTTCATTGCCTGATGATCTGGGAAAATAATCCTTGTTGCCCTTGGGTCTGGATCCATCTGCTTTAGCAGAGGTGGGCAAATCCTCTCCCTGCAACTTGGGTTGCAGTTCTAAGGCAGAGAGGGCTTTAGAAAGTAAATACTGGTAATCTTCTATTTTGAAAAAACGTGGGGAGGTTTCAGGGACCTCAAACTCTTCCTCCTGATCCTCATCAGAAAGGAACTCTCCCTCTTCCCTCTCTCCAGATTCCCCGGCTTCGCTATCTGGAGCATTGGGAATCCAATGATCTGGGACCCAACCAGGATAACTGTGTTCTTTCCTCGCCGCCTTAGTGGGCCAGCGAGGTCTATCCTCCTCCCCCTCAGGATCTTCCTCTTCCCCTTCGTCTGCCTGGGTAATGGCAGGAGGTTTGGGTGGACAGTCCCTGCAGGTATGGCCCCTATGGGAGAGGGTCCTCTGGGCACGATTTTCAGAGAGTTCCTCCCGCACCGCCGCTTTAATAGCCCGAAGAAGAGCGGGGGAAATAGCCTCCTCCTCTGCTGGAGGGGTACTCACGAGTTGCTGAGCTTCCGCATCTGGCGAGTCGTCAGGCAGGGACTGTGGTGCGAGCTGGGCATTAGGGATATCCTGCCCATCGTCGCATGCCGTTCCTGGGCTTATGGAGGCGGCGAGAGCCGCTCCGCAGCCATGCACCTTTGGTTTCACTTTCCCAGCCGGGAGTAAAATGGCACGCGCGCGGTCTCCCGCGTCTTGGTGGGGCCGTTTCTTCGCACGCTTTTCTTTTGGCGCTGTAACCTTTTTAACGGCTTTAGAGCTCTCCCCGCGGGGAACCGGGGGGGCATCTCTATCCTTTTCTGCCTCCGAAGGAAGCCATCGGTGCCCTCCATTTGCGGTCGAAGGCGAGGCAGCGAGGGGGGGGGGAGGAGGGAGAAAGGCTTTTAAGAAGGAGGCAGGAGGAGAGGATTGAATTCACAGGAAAGGATAGTTCTTAGAAGAAAAGGCTGTAGAAGTAGAGCTAAAAGCTAGAAAAATAGAAAAATAGAAACCGAAAGTCCAAAAAAGAGGCACAAGTTCCACTAGGTGCTGCTCTCCCTACTGAGGCAGGAACAGAACTGATCTCAAGGGGCGTATCCCACCAGAAGACAGGAAGTGAAGAATCAGTTCCTGCCTCCCTGCAAATGGGGTGGGAAACACCCATCAAGATGTCCTCCACTCAGAGGGAGAACTAGGTTTGATTCTCCATTCCTCCACTTGTACCTGCTGGATGATCTTGGGCAAGCCATAGCTCTGTACCAGCTGTTCTCTCAAGGACAGTTGTCTCAGAGCTCTCTCAGCCCCACCCGCCTCCCAAGGTGTCTGTTGTGGGGAGGGGAAGGGAAAGAAGTTTGTAAGCCGCTCTGAGACTCCCTTGGGTAGTGAAGGGCGGGGTATAAATCCAATCTCCTCCTCTTCTTAGTCATCCAGAGGAATTGACTGGCCTCTCCTTGTGAGGCAGGATGCTGGACTCGATGGACCGCTGGTCTGATCCAGCAAAGCTCTTCTGATGTTCTTATGAAGGCCTCAGTCTCTCTGCCCTGTTGTTGGCCCTCCAGAGGAACTGGCTGGCCACTGTGTGAGACAGGATGCTGGACTAGATGGACCCCTGGTCTGATCCAGCAGGGCTCTTCTGATGTTCTTATGAAGGCCGAGGCCTCTCTGCCCTGTTGTTGGCCCTCCAGAAGAACTGGTTGGCCACTGTGAGAGACAGGATGCTGGACTAGATGGACCACCGGCCTGATTCAGCAGGGCTCTTCTGATGTTCTTACGAAGGCCGAGGCCTCTCTGCCCTGTTGTTGGCCCTCCAGAGGAACTGGCGAGGGGAGGAAGGGGCTGCTGTGGGGTGGGGTCAAGGAAAATGGCTGCAATGTGGATGAGACCTGGAAAATCTGAACTTTTCCACCCCCATGGCAACCATCTAGACTTTGCTGTGATCTTTCCTAAAACTTTCAACAAAGCAGATTTAGAGTAGGCCAGAAAAAAGCCATGGAAACCCCATGGACTCCAATCTAGCTCTTTAAAGTTATTGCACAATAAAGTTACAGGGATCTGTGTCATAATCTGCTAGTTCTTCTGAACTCCCAGCTTTATTTTGAAAAAGTAATTCACTGGTCTTTTTTGTTGCAGACATAAAAGGGGAAGTGTGTAGGCTCTTTCTGTCCAGATTACCTGCTAAAGAATGGGGTGGGGCAGCTGCAAGACAGCTGGAGGAGGGCCGGGGTTTTCTTCTCAGTTGATTTCGTGGGTGCTTCCTTGCTGTGCGTTCACAAGGGCATTGAATGCAACAGGGAGAATTATTATCGTGGAGATGCAGCCATCCTCCAGCAAAAGAACTTCAATAGGGGAATCCAGTGTGAAACTGCGGAATTAGAATTCATCCAAAATTTGGTTCCATCTCCCACAGTCTTAACAAGGATTTGGGATTTCCCAGCCATTATGGGTTTTAACCTGTTTAGCAAAACGAGCGAGATTGCCAGTCAGCGCTCCTGTGAGTGGCTTACGTTTGAACTTTCAGAATTACAATTTGACTGGTACTTCCTGCATTTCATGGGCCTCTGACCCTGGTGTTTGCATTTTTTCCCCTTCACAACTTCCTCTACAGATTTCAGCCTTAGGTTTCTTTTAACCCAAACCAAGTTTCTGGCCTTTGTGGTTGTGATGAGAAGTTTGGAATCTGTGCTCGGTTTATATGGCTTTAAAGAGGGATTATTCGAGGGATGAACCCCATAGTGATTATCAGACCAAACTGAAACATCTGCGTTCGGAGACCCGCTTACGCTGACCCTGTAGGGTTTTCAAGGCAAGAGGTGTTCAGAGGTGGGTTTGCCATTGCCTGCCTCTTTGTAGCAACCCTGGACTTCCTTGGAGGTCTCCCATCCAAGTACCAACCAGCTCTGACCCTGCTCAGCTTCCAAGATTTGATGAGATGGGGCTGTCCTGGGCCAGCCAGGTACAGGCAAGAGACATCCAGAGGTGGTTTGCCATTGCCTGCCTCTGCGTAGCGACCCTGGGCTTCCTTTGAGGTCTCCCATAGTACTAACTGGGGCCGACCTTGCTTAACTTCTGAGATTTGATGAGATGGGTTGTAATCAGTGTTCCCTCTAAGCTGAGTTAGTGTGAGCCAGCTCACAGTTTTTTAGCCTCCGGCTCACACATTTTTGCCTTCACTCAGGAAGGGCGGCTCCAGAGCAAACTGATTTATGCAGCAGCCAAATGGCTCGCTCACCACTTTAATGCCAGTGGCTCACCAAGTAGAATTTTGGCTCACAAGACTCCACAGCTTAGAGGGAGCATTGGTTGTAATCCCAGGAGATCTCCAGCCAACACCTGGAGATTGGTGACCCTACCATGGGCTGCTGCTCAGCTTTCCAGCTTTTCACTGAAAGCGAAAGGTTCTTGCCCTCTAGTTTTAAGCAAACCACAGCAGGAGAGAAGTGCCCAAACCGTCAGAAACGGAGAGACCAGAAACCGCCACTCCTCGTTCATTCCTGTTTTGGGGGCTTTGGCTCAGCTTGTAGCATCTGACGACAGCGGCCTTTTGAAAGGGGCCATTGTGTAGCATGCACAGTCTGTGTGCTGAAGCGCGGTGGCCGGTCGGTTGCCGCCTCTGAAAGAGATGCACGGATGTTGTTCCAGTCCAGATGCACACAGGCCAGGGGTGGCCTGTGGTGACCCCGTCTTGCGTGGTTGTGCTCGATCTGGCCTTCACGAGGCCAACAGGATTTGCTTTTTCCAACCCATCTTATTGGACCTGTTTGGCCTCAGTCCAAGAGTAGGGTTGCCAACTCTGGGCTGGGAAATTCCTGGAGATTTGGGGGGAGGAGCCTGAGGAGGGTGGGGGTTTGGAGAGGTGAGGGACTTTTGGTGGGATATAACGTCTTAGAGTCCAACTTCCAAAGTAGCCATTTGCCAAAGTAGCCCTGCTGGATCAGACCAGTGAGGGTCCCTCTAGTCCAGCATCCTGTCTCACACAGGGGCCAATCTATTCCTCTGGAAGGCCAACAGCAGGGTATAGAAGACGAGGCCTTCCCCTGATAAACACATCAGAAGAGTCCTGCTGGATCAGACCAGTGGTCTACCCAGTCCAGCATCCTAGTCCAACATTCTCTCTCACACAGTGGCCAACCAGTTCCTCTGGGGGGTCAACAACAGGACACAGAGGCCAAGGCCTTCATTAGACCATAAGAAGAGCCCTGCTGGATCAGACCAATAGTCCATCTAGTCCAGCATCCTGTCTCACGCAGTGGCCGACCAGTTCCTCTGCAGGGCCAACAACAGGGCAGAGAGGCCGAGGCCTTCCCCTGATGTTGCCTCCTGGCTCTGGGATTCAGAGGATTTAGTGCCTCTGAATGTGGAGGTTCTCCTCAGTCACCACGGCTAGTAGCCCCTGATAGACTTACCTTCCATGAATCTATCTAATCCCCCTTTAAAGCCTCCTATGCCTGTGGCCATCACTACATCCTCGGGCAGCAAATTTCACATTTTAATCGCTCTCTATGTAAAGAGGTATTTCCTTTTGTCAGTTACGAATTCACTGCCCTTCAACTTGACTGGATGGCCTTGAGTTCTAGTATTTTGGGAGATGGAGGAAAAAATTCTCCTTGTCAACTCTCTCCACCCCATGCATAATTTTGTAAACCGCTATCATGTCCCTGCTCAGTCATCTCTCAGCAGCTGGTTTATCTTCAGGTCATTGTGATTATCGTGATGATGGCGCTGATGATTAACATCACTTCTAGGCCGCCTTTCTCTCTGAGACCCAAGGTGGGTTACAAAATATGCTTAAAAAAGCATGCAGTCCAAGAGCAGAAATCTCTAATGAACAAACAGTGCAAGATAGGATTGAAGGACTGAAAACAATGCGAGCGAAAGAGGAAGCTGCCTTTGGCACCCTCCAACACCTTACCTGGTGCCTGCCAAGTAGGAAGTGGGTGGAGCCACTTCTGATTGGCCGTTCGAGATCTGATTGGCTGGGCAGACTAAAATAACATTGCTGCAGCAGCAGCTACCACCAGAATGCTGGTTTTATTCTGTTTCATTCCTCTTTCCCAGTGTATTTTTAAAATTACCCCTCCTTTGCATTTGGATTTCCTCTGGGTGCGTGTGGGGCTCTGCCTTCTGCAGCAGCCCTTTTATGGTTGCTCCTTCCACCCTGTGTCAGAACTCCAAGGGGGGTACCCACAGGCTCCAAAAGGTTGGGGGCCCCTGGTCTAAGACAACAAAAAGATTTAAAGTTGGACATACCATCCTGAGGAGAGAGCTATGTTGAATTGCAGTTGGGGGTGAGTGGGCGCTCATCTGTTCAGTAAACATCAGGGAGGAAGTGGGTGGAGATTTACGAATGTCCTTCCTCACAGGGTTGTTGGGAGCATAGGTCAAGGAATTACGTTAGTAAATGTGCTGTATTCGAGTCCAGTAGCGTCATAGAGACTGACAAAAATTGGGGGGCATGAGCTTTCAAGAGTCGACGCTCCCTTCGTCAGATACAAATAGGAAACACGTTCCGTGCGCGGGGGTGATTGTGTAATCGTCTTCTTTTTCTCTCTTCCAGGAGACGACTTTTCGTTGATACAGCAAGAAATCTACATGGTTAAGGAATGCAAACACTGTAACATCGTGGCTTACTTTGGAAGCTATCTCAGGTGAGGCTAGCGGTTACGTTTTGCATAAATTATTTTTCTGTGCCAGCTTCCTGGAGTGATCGAAATCTCTGCGCAAATGCCCCCTGAAAGCACAACTCTAACCGGAGGTGCTTTATTTGACAGCCCTGCTGCAACAGGCAGCTGCCCAGACTTGAATTTTTTGTGTGTTGGTTCTTTTGGAGCTGTGAAATGACAGCAGTGAACTTTTTCTCTCTAAACTTGAGGCAGCCTGTTTTCCAGTTCTCTGAAATTCTTTATTTACTGGCCTGATCTTTGGGAGTATATCTCATCCCTCATTGGATCTGATCTCTTGCCCCACTTTTCTGGAGAACTGATATTCAGAGGAACGAATTCTCCTAGGTGCCCTGTAAGTGTTCTTCAATTGGCACACTAGACTAGTCAGTGCGTATTCACACACGCGCACACTCTCCATCAAGAAGAAGAGATTGGATTTATACCCCGCCCTTCACTCGGAGTCTCAGAGCACCTTACAATCTCCTTTCCCTTCCCCTCCCCACAACAGACACCTCATGAGGTAGGCGGGGCTGAGAGAGCTCTTTTGAGGACTGCCCTTGAGAGAACAGCTCTGAGAGAACTTGTGACTGACCCAAGGTCATACCAGCAGCTGCATGTGGAGGAGGAGTGGGAAGTCAAACCGGGTTCTCCCGGATTAGAGTCTGTGCTCTTAACCACTACACCAGACTGGCTCCCAGGTTGCGTGCGCAAGCATGCTTGATTGATGTTCGCATTTTGTGAACTGCTATGAATCCTGCATTCAGAGCAACCGATGGTGGGAAAGAGGCCTTTGCTCTCCATTCCTGTCTGTAGAGGGTGACCGGGTCGACCTGAGGCGCTTAGCCTTTTTGAGCCTGCAGGCACCTTCGGGATTCTGACACAGCGTGCAGGGCGCAGCCATCCAATGGCTTTCGAAGGGGGTGGAGCCAGCCACAGAATGGCTGCTGCAGCTTACCTTCAGTCACACAGAGAAGATCCTCATGCAGCGGTGGCAGCTGCTGCTGAAGCAACATTTTGGAAATTTGCACAGCCTGTGAAATCTCCAGTGGCCAATCAGAAACGCTGTTGGGCAAAAGCCCCACCTGGTCTTTCCCACTGTATAAAAACATTTGCCCAGTGCCATGTGCCTATGGCCACCATGTTGGGGGACCCCTGGGGTAGACATTAAGCCTGAGGGTAGCAGAAAAACATTTGTTCTGAGCTGTCAAGATAGGATGGTGATGGAATACCAGTGAAATTAAAGAAGAAGAGGAGATTGGATTTATACTCTGCCGTTCACTACCCAAAGGATTTTCAGAGCGGTTTACAATCTTCTGTCCCTTCCCCTCCCCACAACAGACACCCTTTGAGGTAGGTGGGGCTGAGAGAGCTCTTTTGGGAACTGCTCCTGAGAGAACAGCTCCGAGAGAACTTGTGACTGACCCAAGGTCACACCAGCAGCTGCATGTGGAGGAATGGGGAATCAAACCCGGTTCTCCCAGATTAGAATCCGCGCTCTTAACCACTACACCAAACTGGCTCTCATATGACTCTCTATGGTTGCTTGTGTTGTAAAACATGGAATTAATTCTGGTGATTTTTTTCTTTGTTTTGAAGTCGCGAGAAATTGTGGATCTGCATGGAGTACTGCGGTGGAGGATCCCTGCAGGACATTTATCACGGTAATTAGAAACTTATCCTAATGTTTGTTTTTTCACATCCCACCTTTCCGAATATGAGGGGTGTGCAGTGTTCCCTCTAAGCTGAGTTAGAGTGAGCTAGCTCACAGTTTTTAAGCCTCCGGCTCACACATTTTTGTCTTGGCTCAGGAAGGATGGCTCCAGAGCCAAGTAATTTATGCAGCAGCCAAATCGCTCGCTCGCAACTTTGATGTGAGTAGCTCACAAAGTAGAACTTTTGCTCACAAGACTCCACAGTTTAGAGAGAGCATTGGGGGCACGATCCACTGGGAGGGGCTCCTGGGCGAGCCTTATCAGGTGGTGGGAGAGTGCACGCAGAGTCCACGATCCCCAAGTTGCAGTGCTGACCACTAGCTAAGGTGGCTTTAAAAAAACCATTGTGGGGGTGGTTCAGTCTCCGGTTCAGTCCCTAGCATCTCCAGTTAAAAGGACCAGGCAGGAAGTGACGGGACATGAAAATCCTCTACCTGAGACCCTGGAGAGGGAAGCATGCTCTGGCCTGCTTGGATTTAACCCCCCGGGGGCCTCCTTCGTCCTGTGGCTCTCAGCCCACCAACCTGCCTCACTCTAGCCTAGCAAAAGAGAAGGCCTGCTTAGAGATGTGAAGGCCTGGAAAGACACCAGAAAAATCTGGGGAAAAACCGTTTCCCCAGCGTTTTTTTCCTAAAGCCATTTTTGTTTTTTTCCGAAAAATTGGAAACATTGAAAAAAGAAAAGAAATTGATTACGGAACGTTTTATTTTAACATGATGAATAAAATATTTTAAGATAAGATGTTCAAATATTTTCCAAATCATTTCTAAAAAATATGTGTGGCATCACATTAATCTAATTTCTGTGCACTGAGGACAGGCAAGTCCTAGGCAAACCTTCAGTTTTTAGAGGTCCATAATAACTGTGATCATGACAGACACAACAGAGTAGCTGCAGAAGCAGAGACTGAAACTGATCATTACAGCTCAGGAAATGAATCTGATTAAATGTCATGCCCATTCCTTGAAACTTAGTCCCACACTCCCTTCTGTACACTTCTCCCCTCTTCAATTCTTTTTATGAGAATGAGTTTTTTATTTTTATTTAATACTGTGGAGAGGAAATATGAATAATTGCTACTTCTGGATTTTAAAAAATTGTTTTGTGGAGGTTTTTTTGTCTGTTCCACATAAACTAGTAAAACAGTTCAGGAGATCGTTGCTCCATTTGTTACAATTACAAATAAATATTATAAAAAAGGTAAATTCTGTTTGTTATGATGGATACAGTGTATTTTTAATGTGCCAGCTGTGATAATTTCATGCCAAGTAAAATTGTCCATAGTCATATTTTATGTTCCTAAAGTAACAGAATGACTTTCAATCTGGAAAAGAAAAAAAGAAATGCCAACGTAGCATTTTTTTCAATTTTTCCAAAAATTTCTATCTTTTCCCGGAAAAAAACAGAAAAAACCCTGGGGTTTTTCCTGAGCTTCAAAATTTCCAGAAATATTATATTTTCTATGTCTGCTTTCAGTGGGATGTCCCTTTTGTCTTTGGCTTGTCGTCGCGTCAAGGGCTTCTTGGCGTGGCGATTCTCCGCATTTTGAAAAGTCTGTTTTTCTTCCAGTGACCGGCCCGCTGACAGAGCTACAGATTGCCTATGTGTGCCGAGAGACCTTACAGGTGAGGTCTTTACGCCGGCTGGCCTGGGGTTACAGTGACATAAGACGCTGAAATTTGTCAGTGGGTGGTGTGTGGCAGCTTTAAATGCCTTAATATAAGGTGTAGAAAAGAGCAAGAGTCCAGGAGCACCTTAAAGACTAACAACATTTATGGCAGGGGAGGAGCTTTTATGAGTCACGGCTCACTTCCTCAGTGACTCACAAAAGCTCCTCCCCTGCCACAAATTTTGTTAGTCTTTAAGGTGCTACGGGCAGGGCTCATTTCGTAGCAGGAGCTCCTTCGCATATTAGGCCACACACCCCTGATGTAGCCAATCCTCCAAGAACTTACAGAGCTCTTCTTACAGGGGCTTCTGTAAGCTCTTGGAGGATTGGCTACACCAGGGGTGTGTGGCCTAATATGTAAAGGAGCTCCTGCTACGAAATGAGCCCTGGCTACGGGACTCTTGATCTTTTCTACTGCTACAGACAGACTAACACGGCTACCCATGTTGATCTATCTTAATATAAGGTATTTGAGCAATAAGGCCAATAACCTTTGTCCAATAAACTGCTGAGGATAAATCAGTTGATAAATACCTTGAAGGGTGCCACTTTTGGTCATTTTAATCTACTTTTTTTAATACCAGCTCCCATATTTTTTAATACCAGCTCCCATATTTCCTGACTGGTAACAATGATATTGTTGATGCTTCACTTACATCCTGCCTTTCTCTCCAGTGAAGACTCAAAGTGGCTTACGTTGTTCTCCTCTCTTCCGTTTTATCATCACAACAACCCTGGGAGGTGGGTGAGGCTGAGAGAGTGTGTGACTGGCCCAAGGTCACCCAGCAAGCTTTGATGGCAGAATGGGGATTTGAAGCGGGGTCTTCCAGATCCTAGCCCAACTGTATATTCACCACACCATATGGATTTTTTAAAAAGTTCTTAGCGCTTCACGTGCATGATTCCAGGAACCTCTGAGAGCCAGTTTGGTGTAGTGGTTAAGTGCGCGGACTCTAATATGGAAGAACTGGGTTTGATTTCCCACTCCTCCACTTGCACCTGCTGGGTGACCTTGGGCAAGCCATAGCTCTGTACCAGCTGTTCCCTCAAGGACAGCTTGGGAAAAAGCTTTCTCAGCCCCACTGACCTCACAGGGTGTCTGTTGTGGGGAGGGGAAGGGAAAGGAGTTTGTAAGCCGCTCTGAGACTCTGAGTGAAGGTTCTAAATGGTATAAACCCAATCTCTTCTTCTTCTTCTTCAGGCTTGTAAGGCCGATCAGCGTTTATTGTGGAGATGGGGGGAGGCCGAGAGGATAAGGTTGTCCAGAGAGTTCATGGCTTGGCTGAGTTTTGAACTGGGGTCTCAGCTGGCTTAGCCACTCTGCAGTTCATGAAGTCCAAATGACAAATCACACGTGTGCTGTGTGCAAACTGGGTGTTAAACTTGGCGGGGGGGGTCTCTCTGCTTCCTTCTGTGTTGGGATTCTGTGATGGGAAAGGGGAAAGGCAGGATCCAGGCTGCTGCCCCACACTGGTCGTAGTGGACAGCTCAGAGAAGGTGTCAAGTCAGCATGCTGCAGCAGTGAGAAAGGCAAATTCTGCGTTAGGGATTATTAGGAAAGGGACTGAGAATAAAACGGCTGATATTGTAATGCCCTTCTGTAGATCTATGGCGCGGCCTCATTTGGAATACTGTGTACCATTCTAGTGTGGGTAGGACCGCTCTCAGCCTTATATATTTTGGAGCCTGAGGTGCAGAATTCAAATGATGCTTTTTCCATTGTAGAAAATTCCACTTTTGGGGGGGTGTTTTTCTTGAGCCAGTGTGGTATAGTGATTAAGAGTGTCAGGTTGCGTTCAGACGGCTATTTTGAGCTGTGCCAGGCACAAGTGCCTGATGGATTTAAAGTGCGTGTCCAGACAACAACATCTGGGAATCGTGCCGCTTCTGTGATCAGCCTGTTGATCCCTGTCGGGGATCCGTACTTAAAAGATAGTGGTGAAAGTCCAGTCCTAAGCTGGCCAATAGGCCAACAGCAGACTTTCCACCGTCTGGTCGTTCCACCAGTGCGCAATCAGCCCGTAGGGATGGTCTGGAGAATGGCCGCCATTTTAAAAAAAAGTCTTAGCAATGCGCGCATAACTGCTTAAACATGCGACATCCGCAGAGCTCTGCTCAAATGCTCTGAACGATTTAATGTTTCTGAAGGTCCTGTGATATTTATGCACTTTGTTAACTGAAATGGTACCTAGAGGAAGGCGGTGCTTTTACCATTTTAGTCTGTGCATGCGCGGAAAAAACAACTAATTGATGAGGCTCATATGCGCATGCACAAACTTACGGGGGATGCTGCCTAGACAATCCATCACAGAATCACATGCGGTAAAGCAATTCACGGGGGAGCTGTCTGGTTGCGCAACGTTGGATCAAAAAGATCTAGATCAAATTACAGCTGGGCCAATGGTGAGATTAGCTGCCCGTCTAAACGCATCCTCAGACTGAGATCTGGGAAACCCAGGTTCAAATCCCTGCTTGTGCCATGAAAGCTCGCTGGATGACCTTGGGCCTGGCATGTCTCTCAGCCTAACCTACCTCACAGGGTTGTTGTGAGGATAAAATGGAGAAGAGAATGATGTAAGCTGCTTTGAGTCCCCATTAGGAAGAAAGGAGAATATAAAAATAAAATCTACTGCATCTGGTGGTTGGTCTCACTCTGCCTCACAGGCTAGCCCTAGTCTTGAGTTTAATTTCACAAGAAAATGTCCTTATTTTTAATTTCTTTATTTTTTAGGGGCTTGCGTATTTGCACATGAAAGGCAAAATGCATAGGGACATTAAGGTAAGTGAATTCCCCAAGGAGAACGTTTGCCGTGTAGAAAAATAATCACCATCAGTGGTTTTAATGAAGTTAAAATGATTTTTTTTCTTTTTAGGGTGCAAATATTCTATTAACAGACCATGGGGACATCAAGTTAGGTAAGTGAGCTGTATCTCCTGAGCTTCCTTAAGAGTGAAGACATACCTAACATTTTGTGGAGCAGATAGATTCAGGTGGATAGCTGTGTTGGTCGGAAGCAACAGAACAAAGTCTGAATCCAGTGGTACCTTCAAGACCAACAAAGTTTAATTCTGGGCATAAGCTTTTGTGTGCAAGCACACTTCTGTATCTGAAGAAGTGTGCATGCATATGAAAGCTTATACCCACAATTAAACTTTGTTGGTCTTCAAGGTGCCCCTGGACTCGAACTATTTTGTGGAGCCGTGGGACCAGATTGGAAGCACTCTCCTTTGATTCAGTGCAAATGTATCTCTTTCTCCTCCAGACTGAGCATGACTTACAGCAAAAGCCAGAGGTGGGCAGCACTGATTGGCTTGTGCCGATGCAGTCCCCGTGCCAGCTCCCGCCCCAATTCTCAGAGCGGTTTTATAACTTTTAAAAAATGCTTCCAGGTTGTACAAGGAAGGTAAAGAAATAACAAATAGAGAGATGGGATTTAGAAAAACCAAAAAGATAAGTCAGCCTGCCTGAATCCTGGAGGAGGAGGGGAAATTGCTGACAGCCAGACCAGTGAATTGATAGAATATGTGTCTGTCGTGCGGCTTGCACACTAGGAGGAAGCCACGGTCTCGCCACAGGTCTGAAAAGCCTGCCGTGATTTCTCTTTAAATATTGCATCTGTCTAGAGTTGTGAAGGGGCCAGGAAAAAACTGGAAATGCAGTTTCTGGGCTTGGTTCCTGGGAAGCCAGCAGGGGCCTAAACCCAACCTCCTCATGTTCTAATGAGAAGAAGCTAGAATAGTGGCTATTTAGTTACCCACCTAAAGCCATTGGGATGAGACAGGTAATGCCTGAAGCAATGTGGAGAGGGGTAGGGTTGCAAAACTCCAGGTGAGGCCTGGAGACCTCCTGCTATCACAACTGATCTCCAGGCAACAGAGATCAGTTCCCCTGGGGAAAGTGGCTGCTTCGGAAGGTGCGCTTGACAGTGTTATACTCTGTTGGGGTCCCTCCTCAAACCCCACCCTCCCCAGGCTCCACCCCCCAAATCTCCAGGTATTTCCCAACCTGGAGCTGGCATCCCTACTTATGTGTGACTTCACCACCGACTTTTTCATAGACCTACTGAACATAGATTATGTGTCATCGAACAGCAATATTCCTCCCCTTTCCTTGCTCCCATCATCCCCTCCCTTCTGCACCCACCCCCCACATTTGCCCTTTTGGGGAGGGGTGAAGATCGGCTTGGTTAGCATTCAGTGCTGATTGAGCATGGGCCGTGCCTCCCACGGTGTGTGTGTGTGTGTGTGTGTGTGTGTGTGTGTCTTTTCTCTGTCCTAGGAGGAATTTGGAAATGGGGATTTTCACTTGAAACTGTGCAGAGTTTAAATTGCGGTCTTTATGTGTTTTTTTTAAATAATTGTTTCATTTACATTTTAAGCCTCTGTGAATTCTGCAAGGCAGAACGGCAGCTAATAGATGTTTTAAACAAATAAAATGTATAAATGGAAACGAAAGGCCAGCTCCTTAGAAACGTCTTCTCTTCTTTCCCCTGCAGCTGACTTCGGTGTAGCGGCCAAAATAACGGCTACCATTGCAAAGAGGAAATCGTTCATTGGCACGCCTTACTGGTAATAAATTCCTTGGGATTATTTGAGCATGAGTCCCGGAGGCTGAGCCAGGGTCTTCCATCCTGTGCTGCAAAGATTCCGAAATAGAAACTCAGGAAAGGATGCAAGGATCAGAGCATGCGGCCTCCCTTGGAATGCTGTGCACAATTCTGGTCACTGTGAAGACCTTCAAAGGCGAACATACCCAAAGACCAACGTATCCTGGAAACAATTAGAAATAAGAGTTTAAAAACATTGGTTAAGATGGAGGGCTCGTTCAGAGCATGCCAGACAAAACAAAAACTCTTCACCCACTGGCAGAAGATGGCAACGGAGGGGGATAGACAAATCTCCCTGTGGGGGGAGAGTTCCAGAGCTTTGGTGCCATCACCGAGAAGGCCGTCTCCCGGGTTGTCAGTTTCCTAATCTCAGAAGTCGGGGTAACCTTATCAGGGCCTCTGAAGGTGACCGTAATGGTCAGGCAGGTTCATAAGGAAGTAGCAGTTTCAGTTTATTGTATCGGCCCTTTGGCTAAGATCAGCTGTAGTATCAGAAGGGAGCAGGCGGTCCTTCAGGTGTGTCGGTTCTGAACCATGTAGGGCTTTTTGAAGGTCAAGAGCAGCACCTTGAATTATGCCCAGAAACAAATTGGGAACCAGTGTAGCTGGGCCACAACTGGAGTGATATGGACCCTATGACCCACTCCACTCAACACAGACTGGATCGCAAACTGGACATCCTGGGTTTATTTTCATGGGCACTGAGAAAATACTCATGGGGTGGAGGAGTGAAAGGGCCTAAGCAACTGCTACCATCCGATGACAACCTCCTCTCCCTTTCAGGATGGCTCCGGAGGTGGCAGCTGTCGAGAAGAACGGTGGCTACAACCAGCTGTGTGACATCTGGGCCGTGGGCATAACGGCCATTGAACTGGCGGAGCTGCAGCCCCCCATGTTCGACCTTCACCCTATGAGGTTTGTGGGCAGAGGGCCTCTCCTCCCTTTTGGGCGGCAGAATCTGGGATTACAGAGAAGCCACCCTCCATCTTATGAACTTCTGGGTTGTTTCCTTCTGTTTCAGGGCCCTCTTTCTCATGTCCAAAAGCAGCTTTCAGCCACCAAAGCTAAAGGAGAAAACAAAATGGTATGTCTGGAGATTTCCTTCTTTCTGCAGTGTGCTTGAAGAGATATTCCTGGCTCCACCCAAATGTTGGCTCTGTGTTAAAAAAAATCCCGTTGTTAGTTCTTTTTAATCGTTCATTGTCCGTTTTGATTCTTACGTATAATAAAGCAGTTACAGCGGTTCCTGAGTGGAACAGGCTTCCTCGGGAGGGGGTGGGCTCTCCATCTTTGGAGGTTTTCAAGCAGAGGCTGGATGGCCATCTGACAGCCATGCTGATTGTGTGAACTTGGGCAGATCGTGAGAAGGAGGGCAGGAAGGGTTGCCTCAGTGCTTAGTTCTCATGGCCTTTTCTTACATACTCAGGGAAATGCCACGATGGCCACTTTGGGGTCAGGAAGCAGTTTTTCTTCAGGCCAGTTTGGCCAAGGATCCTGGAGGTTTTTTGTTATCTTCTGGGCATGGAACAGGGGGGGTCACTGGGTGTGTGAGGGGGGGAGGTATTTGTGAATGTCCTGCATTGTGCAGGGGGTTGGACTAGATGACCCTGGAGGTCCTTTTGAACTCTGTGATTCTATGATTCTAGCAGTATGAACATTTATATAATTAAACCACTTCAACTTCAGCAATGCATAACATACTCTAATCATATACCCTTCAAAACTTCCTTCTTCAGATTTCCCTCTGGCTTAAATATATTCCAGTATGTAATGAATGGCTGCTAAATCTTAATAAAAATCTTAATAAAATCTTTTCCCATGTTTCTTTTCCCCTCCCGCACCTGCTTGATTGCCATTATCTTGTTCATCAGCATCATGAATCAGGCTTTACATTTCCAAACTGTTGGTTTGGGGAGCACGCCTTTTTTCTAATACTCTGCTGTCCTTCTGACTGCCTCTAACAGAGTTTTAAACTGATTTTCTCACTTTCGATTTCAGCTGCCTAGCGGTCAGCCTAAAAGGCCGCATTTAGAATCATGTGGTGGTTTCTCTTTTGAAATGTCTTTTAATACCTTAAAAACATCCTACCAGCATATTTTTGCTACCGGCCATGGCCACCATATGTGAAAAAGAAAGTCTTCTTTACTTTTATCTGTCCAGCATTCTTTGGAGATGATATTTCCCCTATTTTTGCAATCCTCTCTGGTGTTAAATGTTGGATTCACTGAACTAAACACTGCCAGGGAACCACAAGAAATATAGCAGAGTGCACAAAGGCTTAAACGCAGCAAAGCTTGGGGCTTGGTGTGGCAACACGATTACAAAGTCAGACGGAGTCAGCAGTCAGACCAAAAACTAATAAGTATTTATTAAAGGAAATACATACTTGAGAGTGCAGGTAAGAGATAGATATAGATTACCTATTCTAGCTAGCTGGATGGTGTTGGATGCTGGACGTGTGTCCAGGGTCCATCTTCGTGTGTCCAGGGAGAGAGAGAGAAGAGTGAGGGGAAACGGAAGCAGAGGAAATTGCCCCTAAGAGTAGCATTCTACTTCAAAGGAAAGTATCTGATAGCAGGAAGGAAAGGATGCTCTGTGTGTCCTGACTTCTCTATCTGTCCAAACTCTTTGGTGCCATCTTCTCAGGTCTGAGACAGGAGACAGCGCCAAGTCCTCCACTTCTAACACCTTCTCTCGATGTGTCATGGCTCATCCAATGAGATTCATCTTGCTTCTTAGAGTCTGAAAGGTTTCTCTAAGGAGAGGCTTGGTAAGAGCGTCTGCAATCATTTCTTTCGTTGGGCAGTAGGTCAGCTCGACAATCTTTTCCTTTTGCAGTTCTCTTACCAGGTGGCACTTTATGTCAATGTGCTTGGTGCGCGTGCTTACGCCTTCTTGCTTGGACATTTGAATGCAGCTTTGGTTGTCTTCATACATTACTGTGGGCTGTGGTACTTCTAGTCCCAGGTCTGTTAGGACCTCTCTATCTGTCTAAACTCTGTGGTGCCATCTTCTCCAGTCTGAGGCAGGAGACAGCGCCAAGTCCTCCACTTCTAACATTAAAAACCACCTACACATTATTTTCAATATAGTTTCTCTTATATTTAAAGAGCATTCTTAATGTCCTCATGCAGAGCGAGCCATTCGTGTTTTGAAATATTAATCAATACAGTCTTCTCCCCGTCTTGTTTTATAAATGAATGGTTTCTCATTGGCTTGTGTTAATAGCCCGTAGAGGGTAGAAAGTAATTTAAGTTGCTTTTCTGGTTCATTAACAATACTCTCAGAGCCTTTTAGAGAGTGGAAAGTGTCCATCTCGGACTGCCTGGTGTTTTACTGGCTCTTTAGGATTTGCTTCCAATTAGACAACTGTTTTCTGAAGATGCCATCGAGTCATAGCTGACTTGCCCTGACCTGGATAGCATACGCACACACATACCTGTTGCCCCTCTCAGTTGATCCAGAGTGTGTCTGGATGCTAAATTTCTAATCCAGAAAAGAACAAAATCAGTGCTCGAAGTTTCCAACATTTCCTTTTCCACCATGGTCCCTGCACAGTTCTGTTTTCTTTTCTCATAAATTCTTTTCTGATGGTCTCACCAGGCCGAACTAGATGGATTTATTGCCCTATGGTGGGAATCTGTCCTCCTGTGAACTCCCTCCTCCTCCTCATCTCTTGTTTGCCAGGGAGATTTGTTCTCTCAACCCATTAGCATGTCAGATTGGATGCCCCTTCATTGGCGATTTATGGCATCCCCACCCACCCCAGTTTCCAGCCCTCCTTTCTTCCTTCTACAGTCAAGAAGCACTAATATATCTGCTGGGACTTTTGCCACAGTGCTGTGTGATCAATTGTTGTGTATCTATGAGAGCCAGTCACTATTGGCTAAGTTGCTGTGACGTCATGGAACAGGAAGGTTGTGGAACAGCTACAAATAGCACTGCCTTGTTTGGGAGAAATGAAGGGGTCAGTTTGGCTGGGAAGAACTGCCAAAAAGACTTATGGAGGATTAGGAAGCTGAGTGGGAAGGGGTGATGGCTCGGTGGTAGAGCCTCTGTTTGGCATGCCAAAGGTCTCAGGTTCAATCCCCAGCGTTTCCAGTTAAAGAAGGATCAGCTTGCGAGTGATGTGAAAGACCTCTGCCTGAGAACTGGGAGATCTGCTGCCAGTCTGAGTAGACATGACCTTGAGAGACCACTGGTCTGATTCAGTATAAGACAGCTTAATGTGTGTGTGTGGTGGGGGGGTTTTGAGAAAATGGGAGGCAGAGAATCCAAAGGTGAAGAAAATGAGGCAGTGGATTGAGAAGAAGATATCTGAGAAAAGGGCAGATCGAAGAGCCAGGATGGTGATTTTATGGATCACTGCCTTGACGCGGCAAGGGGGCTTGTGTGGTTCGATGAGGCTGCGGGCTATGCCATGGAGGGCCACCCAGGACGGACAGGCCACAGCAGAGAACTCAGACAAAACGTGATCCACTGGAGAAGGAAATGGCAACCCACTCCAGTATCTTTGCCAAGAAGACCCCATGGACGGTAAACTCAGCACCAAAAAAAGTAAGATCATGACATCCGACCCCATCACTCCTAGGAAAATAGAAGGGGAAGTCCTGGAAGCAGTGACAGACTTCATGTTTCTGGGATCCAAGATCACTGCAGACGGTGACTGCAGCCATGAAATTAAAAGACGCCTGCTCCTTGAGAGGAAAGTGATGGCAAACCTAGACAGCATAACAAAAAGTAGGGACATCACCCTGCCAACAAAAGTCCGGATGGTCAAAGCAATGGTTTTCCCAGTAGTAATGTATGGCTGCGAGAGTTGGACCATAAGGAAGGCCGAGCGCTGAAGAATAGATGCTTTCGAATTATGGTGCTGGAGGAGACTCTTGAGAGTCCCTTGGACTGCAAGGAGATCAAATCAGTCAATCTGAAAAAAAAACCCGAAAAGAAAAAAGAAAAATTCAGTCAACCCTGACTGTTCCCTGGAAGGCCAGGTACTGAAGCTGAAGCTCAAATACTTTGGCCACCAAATGAGAAGGAAGCACTCCCTGGAGAAGACCCTGATGCGGGGAAAGACTGACGGTCAAAGAAGAAAGGGATGGCAAAGGATGAGATGCCTAGACAGTGTTATTGATGCAACGAGCATGAAGTTGAGCAAACTCCAGAGGACGATGGAGGACAGGAGGTCCTGGCATGATGTGGTCCATGAGGTCGCGAAGAGTCGGACTCCACTGTGCAACAGAACAACAACAAATGGTGAAGTGGTTAGAGCGTTGGATGAGACCTGGTGAGACTTGGTCGTGATGTTCACCTCATAACCTTGGGTCAGTTGGCCTGTCCTGTGAGAAGAAAATGGCCAAAGGGAGATCCTTGTCTACCAGTCCTGAGCAACTTGGAGGCAGAGTGGGATAAAACCAAGATGGATATTGAAGAAGATTTCTGTGGGCAAGAAGAGGGATGCTGAGGGGAAGAGGGCCCAGGAGAAAGCAGGCCAGAACCAGAAAGAGAGTGAAGAGGGCCCAGGGGTGCGAGGGGAGAGCAAGGGATGATTTCATGACTAATATTCATCCGCCAGTCTCTTGTCGGAGATCGAGTTCTCCCGGTCCCGATCATTAAACTTTACGTTTATTGGAACGTTGTGGCTGTTCCCTGTCCTTCATTGCATTTCCCAGCGTACTCCACTAGTCCTTTATGGGCAGGTCGCTCATGTACAACTAAGATCTCACGTACAACTAAGAGGTGGTAGAACAGGGAATTGCTCCACTCTTGCTGAAGCCAGGGGGACATGGTTTTGGAACACAGACCTGATGATGCGTGACTGTAAAAGGAAGAGGTTTGAGGCCAGAGGCCTCCCCAGCCAGAGTTTCAGACCCACTCTTGTGAGCACAGCACCGTACTGCGGTCAGACTGGAGCGGGTGCAGAAGAGAGTAATGACGGCAGTGTGGGGGGGGAACTGGACCAAGCCCTATGAGGAGGAAAGGCTGAGGGACTTGGGAATGTTTAGCCTAGAAGAAGAAGAAGAAGAGATTGGATTTATACCGTGTCCTCCACTCCCCAAGGGAGTCTCAGAGCGGCTTACAAACTCCTTTTCTCTTCCTCTCCCCACAACAGACACCCTGTGAGGTAGGTGGGGCTGAGAGAGCTCTTTCCGAAGCTGTCCTTGAGGGAACAGCTGGTACAGAGCTATGGCTTGCCCAAGGTCATCCAGCAGGTGCAAGTGGAGGAGTGGGGAATCAAACCCGGTTCTCCCAGATTAGAGTCTGCGCACTTAACCACTACACCAAACTGGCTCTCAGCCTAGGGGAGAGGAGGCTGAGATGGGACATGACGGCTCTCTTGAAGTCTTTGGAACGGAAGGCTGTCATTTAGAGGAGGGCAGGGAGCCGTTCCTGTGGGCAGCAGAAGAGAGGATTCACAATCATGGCCAGGGGTCATTTCGAGCAGGAGCTCGGGGGAGCGCAGCTCCGGGAGTTGGTGCCAGCCCCCCCCCCCCCCCCGCGGGGGAATGCCTGCTTGTGTCATGGCTGCAGCAAAATGAGCCCGTCCCCTGGAAAGGTCCTTGTTCCTCCAACCAGCCTTCTGAAGGCTTCAGCCACCACTGAAGCTATCCTCCCAGAATAGTGGTATTTCTGAGGCTTGGATTAGTAGCTGTTCCCTCTCTGCCAGCAGTTAGTTAGTTAGTTCTTTCTTTCTTTCTTTCTTTCTTTCTTTCTTTCTTTCTTTCTTTCTTTCTTTCTTTCTTTCTTTCTTTCTTTCTTTCTTTCTCTCTCTCTCTCTCTCTCTCTCTCTCTCTCTCTCTCTCTCTCTCTCTCTCGCCTTCTGACATACTTCTGGTGATGTCAGGTGGTGTAGCATAAGCAAATAAGTTATGCTAATGAGCTCCTGCACCTTTTTCTACGAAATGACCCCTGATCATGGCTTTAAATTACAGGTGGGAAAGTACCAGCTGGATATTAGGAAAGAATTCTCTACCATCAGAGTAGTTCAGCAGCGATTGGGCTCCCTGGGGAGGCAGTGAGCTCCCCCTCTCTGGCAGTCTTCAAGCTGCGGCTGGACAATCCCTTGTCGGGGACGCTCTAGGCTGATCCTGCACTGAGCAGGGGGTTGGACTAGATGGCCTGTAGGGCCCCTTCCCGCTCTGTGATTCCAAGAAGGCGAAGCTCAATAGGTTTCCCCTATGGAGATAGCTTGGTTCTGCATTTTCTTGTTTCTCCAAGTTGTGCGAGTGCCAGGATTTTTCTCTGTGGGTTGCTCCTTGTGTACGTGTCTGTTTTGTCTGTCTACATTCGTTCGTTCGTTCTCTTTCTCCCGCTCTGTCTCTCTCATTCTTTTTTTCTTTCCAAAAGGCTGCCCTGTAGCATTTTGATCTTGGCCTTCGCCACATTTTCCAGCGCCCAGAGCATCGAAACCGCATTCTTTTCCTTACAGATGGTTTTGCTGTTTGCGTAATAGCTGCGTGGAGCTTTTCCCCCCCTCCCTCCTTTTTTGGAATAAAAAGAAGCAAACCGCTCCTTTTAAAAATAAATTTAGAAATATTCTCTGGAAATACTATGTCGGGTCAAGGAATGGGAGAAGGAAGGGCCGTAGTTCAGCGGCATTGTCCATCGTGGTTTGCATACTGAGAAATTTCAGGTCCGATTCCTGGCATCTCCAGTGAAGAAATCCTGGGAAGGCCGGCTGAGAAGAGTTGGAAACCTTCTCGTGCATTAGCATCTGGTTAAACAGAAGCAGGGGGTGGAGGTAAAAAGGAAGTTCTCCAAAACTGAGCAAAGCAGGCAAGGGCCATTATTGGTATGGATGCTGTCTAATTTGTTTCTAAAGCATCTGGAACTGAGGGTTGGCAATGATGCGCCCAAATCTGCAGTATAGTTTTTTTTCTTTTTTTAAATATAAGTGTGTGTGTGTGTGTGTGAAGTGCTGTCAAATCACTTGTGACTTATGGCGACCCTATGGATTAATTACCTCCAAAATGTGCTCAGGTTTCACAAACTGAGGTTCGTGGCTTCCTGGACTGAGTCTGCCCATCTCCGGTCGGGTCTTCTTCTTTTCCTGCTGCCTGCAGCTTTTCCTAGCATTATTGTCTTTTCCATGAACTCTCGTCTTCTCATAATTTGACAATAGCCTCAGTTTAGTCATTTTGGCTTCTAAGGAGAGTTCAGGCTTGATTTGGCCTAGAACCCACTGATTTGTTTTTTTGGCAGTCCGCGGTATCCGTGAAACTCTCCTCCAGCGCCACATTTCAAAGGAATCTAGCTTTCTTTCTGCCAGCTTTCTTCATTCCACAACCATACATAGCAGTGGGGAATACTGAGATATGAACTATCTTGGTTGCCAGCAACACATCCTTACGCTAAAGAATCTTTCATAGCTGCTTCATGGCTGCCCTTCCCAGTCTGTCTCCTTCTGATTTCTTGGTATCCATCTCCCTTTCGGTTGGTCTTGTTTCTTTGCACTGATTATTATCTATATATCTAATTCCCAAGTGCCCCCCCCCCGCGTGCGGATACTTAAATCTGCGCGGGGGGCACTTGGAGGGCAGAGGGGGGGTTCTGCAGGTGGGGGGTAATCCTCCTGCTTGCAGAAAAATCCGAAATCTATCAAAAACTTTTCGGGGGATCTTTAAATCTCCCGAAAAGTAAAAGAGCGTCCCCTGCACATGCGCGGGGAACGCTCTTGGAACGGCAGCAGCCCGGCGAGAGTCGCCGAGGCCAGCCGACAGCCCGTGGAGGAGGGGGAAGGGGGCGAGCGGCGGGCCCGGTGAGCGGCGCCAAGGCCCGCCGGGAGTCTCTGGGGGGGGGAAGGGAGCAAGCGGTGGGCCCGGCGAGAGCCGCCGAAGCCCGCCGGGAGTCTCGGGGGGGGAAGGGGGCGGAGGAAGGAGGAGCAGCTGTCAGCTTCTCCCCCCCCGCGAATATCGTGCCCCCCCTTGTCTATATACTAATAGCCAAGGCAACCCCTCCGTGTAGATATCTAAATCCGCACGGAGGGGGCACTTGGGGGGCAGGGAGATTTTTCTGCACACTTGGGGGACTCCCCACGTGTGCAGAGAAATCCTAAAAGTAAAAAAATTTTTTTTGGGGGGATATTTAAATCCCCCCAAAAGTTAAAGATCCTGGGCCATCCAAGTCAGAGCCCACTAAGCTTACTACTGCGAATAATTGCGTGCCATCAACTTGCAACCTTGTCACACATGGTCTATGTGTCAAGAGACAAGAGGTTATAATTCCATAGTGACAATATGCTATCTTATTCTACTGTATAATAAAAAGCCAGCCTCTTTCACATGCTGTGTTCCACTGCTGACTTTTTCGACCTGTCAAACATTTTAAATTGATACTTTAGATATCGATTAATGCTTTTGATAGTAATGAGCTGCTTTCATCAATCTCTAGCTGTATTAACGTTATTGGTGAGTCATGTAAATTTCTGATTTAGCAACATTAACTGGGTTGTCTGTATTTTATGAATTGTTTTAATAACCTGGACTGTCCAGAGGAAAATATATGTAAAGCAGGGGTGGCCAACCTGTGGCTCGGGAGCCACATGCGGCTCTTTCACACATACTGTGTGGCTCCCGGCAGGGCAGCTGGGGAACCTAAATAACATTAGCAAACAAATATCATTGGACAAATAAATATCATTATCAATATCTGCTTTTACCCCTTCTGTTATTATTTTTGGCAGTTTCATTTAATGTTATTAAAAAGCAAATCTGCATATTTTCCAATTAAAAAATGTAATATTTGTTCATATCTTGTGGCTCTCAAACATCTGATGTTTATTCTGTGTGGCTCTTACATTAAGCAAGTTTGGCCACCCCTGATGTAAAGCTTCGTACAGTCCCACTACATAAGACTAAAATTGCATTTTTCCTTTTCTTCAAAGGTCATCAACATTCCATAATTTTGTCAAAGTAGCACTTACGAAAAATCCAAAGAAGAGGCCGACAGCAGAACGACTTCTGACTGTAAGTGGTTTGTGGTTTGTGCGTGGGGTTTTCTCTTTAGAAAGTTAAAATTAAAGTCTCATTATGAGTGATGGGGTAAATATTCAAAGGTTTTCATGCTCCAAGAGGCATCACTTACAGTTATAAAGCATAATGAACGCTGAAGTATTTCAGACACGCAGTGTGCCTCTTGCCTGTACAGGAAATAGCTTTGTACTAAGAATGGCCAAGTATGGATAGATGGGCGTCTGTTTTGAACGGAATCATGGAAAATTAATGGCACCTGAACCAATTTCTGCTGCAGAAATTATCAGAAATAAATTAAAGATTAAGAGCTGGTTCCTGGTTCCTTTTTCTTGTTCAAAAGCACACGAGCATCCAGTACCCCCCCAAAGTAGTAATCCTCCCTCCTCCCCCTGCCCCCCGTCCCTCCCTCCCTCCCTCCCTCCCTTCCTTCCTTCCTTCCTTCCTTCCTTCCTTCCTTCCTTCTCCCCTTCCCCTTTCTCTCTTTCTCTCTTTCTCTCTTTCTCTCTTTCTTTCTTTCTTTCTCTCTTTCTCTCTTTCTCTCTTTCTTTCTCTCTCTCTCTTTCTCTCTCTCTCTCTTTCTCTCTTTCTCTCTCTCTCTCTTCCTTTTTTCCTATGGAGCACAAGGTAGCTTACAAACATAGATAAGAACACATCAATTAAAATACACTAAAACATGAAACCAAAATTTGAAATCCCTCCATAGGACTGCTACTAAACTTAACCAAACGCATTCCTACGTAAAATTTCCACTGCCTCCTAAAGAGCATGTCGCGGGAACACGGAAGAAACGCCCGCTCTCCTTGTTTAAGGCTGTATTTTATTATGCAAACTTGAGAGTTTCATTTTCTGCCAAGAGGAGTGCCGGAAGTGTTCATTTTGATAATAAATATCAAAACAACCAATAATAATGACATTAAAAAAGGAAGCAGTAGTAAAACAAGTTGAACATTAGCAGCGGTTAGCAGTTAAGTTGGCAGCTCTCCCCATACCAAAGCCTTGTTAAATAAATGGATTTTCAACTTGTTGCCAATAGGCAGAAAGAGTATCTTATTTTTATTTTATTTATTTGATTTGATTTATACCCCGCCCTCCCCACACAACAGGCTCAGGGCCGGTTCCATCATACCAGGTAACAATTACAGAAAAATGCAAATCACAGTTAAAACCAATTAAAACACATCAAAATTAAAATACAAATTGTAGATTCTTGCGGCAGCATGTTCCATAATTTCTGTGCTATAAGCCCTGACCTCAAGAGTTGTAAGGTCAGAAAATAAAGCTCCACCTACCTGTGATGAATTATTCAGGGGTCCCCAGCAGTGTTCCCTCTAAGCTGAGTTAGTGTGAGCTAGCTCACAGTTTTTTAGCCTCTGGCTCACACATTTTTGTCTTGGCTCTGGAAGGATGGCTCCAGAGCAGACTAAATTTATGCAGCAGCCAAATTGCTCGCTCACAACTTTAATGCCAGTAGCCCACACAGTAGAATTTTTGCTCACCAGACTCCGCAGCTTAGAGGGATCATTGGTCCCCAGCCCGGTGCTTCCCCTCCAACAAGTTTCCTGGTGCCTGCCAGATGTTTGTAGAAAGTGGGGGGGGCCAGTAGAATGTTTGGCCCAGCAGGGTTCTGGTTGGTTGGGCAGATCTTTTTTTAAAGGTTCCTTTTGCGGCAGCTGCCACAGTAGCGCAAGGATCTTGTGTTCCTTCCTGTCAGCATGACTGACAGTAAGCTGTGTGGATGCAAGAAGATATTTTTTAAGATACTTTCAAAGTTTTTCATGAACACTCCCTGGAAGCTAAAAATGACCAGACTGAAGCTCTCATGCTTTGGTTACCAACCTAGCAGTTTGAAAGCAAGAAAGTGCAAGTAGATAAATAGATACTGCTTCGGTGGGAAGGTAACAGCGTTCCATGACCACGGAAATGTCTTCGGACAGCGCTGGCTCTTCGGCTTGGAAACGGAGATGAGCACTGCATCCCTGGAGTTGTATTCTATTGGCTTTCAAGCAAGGGAAACCTTTACCTTTACCTTACCAGCACCTTGGGAGAATCTGACTGACATGCAGAGGGGGGAGGTGCTGTGGCTCAGTGGCAGAGCATCTGCTTGGCATGCAGAAGGTTCCAGGATTGTTTGTTTTTGTTTTTTTATTTATTTCGATTTATATTCCACCCTCCTCGCATGAGCAGCCTGAGGGCGGCTTACAACAAGTTAGAACAATAGAATAAATACACTAAAACACAGCTGCTTTAACAGAGCAATAATCTAAAAATTCAGGCAAAACAATCAGATTTATAAATAAAGTGCTGTTGCGAATAGATGGTGGTACTATCTCACAGGCTTGTTTTAGATAATACCAGAGCTGTTTTTGGGCAGGAACGCACAAGAACGGAATTCCAGTTGGCTCCTGAGTTGGCCACGCCTACAACCGAAACCTCTGGCATGTGTGGCTACAGAGCATGCTGCCCTCCCCATGTTACACACAAGAGGGAAAGGTAGCATGTTAAAACGCCCTCTTTCCCTCTGGGGAGCCCCTCAGGATTTTCTTGTCAATTTCACTCTCGGCCAGTCAGCTGAGAATGAAATTGACAAGGAAAAGCCTTTCTCTGCCTTCTCTAGTTGACATGTCACAGCTGGAAGAGGGCAGGCGGGGAACCCGGGCATGTTGAAAATGCCTTTCTTTCCCTCCCCACTTCCGCACTTCCCCGAGTCTTTCCACAATAGCATTTCTGGTTGGGGGGGGGGGGGGAGACAAGAAAGGCAATGCTGAAGTGGGGCGGAGAAGCTCAGGGAGGGAGAGAGAGGCAAGCTTCCATGCCTGCCCTGTGCTTTCCCAGCCCCCCCCCCCATCTGCTAATGAGCTGTGCTGTCATGGGTGT
The DNA here is from genome assembly GCA_029233225.1 of Lepidodactylus listeri. NCBI lineage: Eukaryota > Metazoa > Chordata > Lepidosauria > Squamata > Gekkonidae > Lepidodactylus > Lepidodactylus listeri. The sequence goes on along the minus strand of JARCFY010000011.1, from coordinate 99,023,902 downwards.
GGCCTAATCTGCTAATGAGTTTCTGCTGTTGGGTGTGGCCTATTATGCTAAAGAGTTCCTGCTGGGCTTTTTCTACAAAAAAAAGCCCTGGATAATACAATGTGACCAGACCGGTATCGTTAGCTGTTCTTGTTGCTCTCAACAACAGGGCCTTAACTGTTCAGTGGTTAACGGTTCAGATGTTATCAATGGGTTAGTGTCCAGTTGAATGGATTAGGTAGGAGGTGATGTGAAAGACCTCAGCCTGAGACCCTGGAGAGCGGCTGCCAGCCCGAGGAGACAGCAGGCTCTCAAGAGCCGAGGGAAGGATTCGGTATAACACAGCTTCGTGTTCCCATGTGAAGTCACCCTTGGCTGAGCTGCTGATGATTATGCCAAGCTCATCACCGTTCTAAACCCAGTCCTGTTCGGATTGGATGCTGTGAATGTTGGATTTTTCCGGCCCTCGGAAGGCATTGCGATGTGGAAGCAAAGCCTGTAATTTGTCATGTTCTTGGGGAGAACCCGGGCCCACTTGTGGTTCCTGCACCACGGTTGAAGAGCCTTTGAGCTAGACCTGAAGCATATCTTGGTGCGAATGTGTCTCCTTCGATGCACAGACCGCATTTGATTCTTAAGAAGTGCAGTTGATTCTTACGCAAGAAAAGAAACCCGTCTCTCTCAGTTCCTCCTTTCAAGAGCGGCCAGTGTCCTAAGCCGGTTCTCTTCTTTGTGATACTTCCAGCATAGTTTTATTGGGCTGCCTGGCCTGACTCGAACCCTGGCCACTGAACTGCTGGACAAGGTGAACAATCCCGACAACCACCCCCACTATAGCGAGCCGGACGATGACGACTTCGAGGTGAGCGCCTCTCCTGGCCCTTTCCCTCGCCTGTGGTAAAACCAAAGAGTTCCTGGTGGTTTCTAGAACCACGTGATGTCACTTCTGGGTTTTCCCTGGAAGAGACATCAGGGTGTGCATGACACCAGTTTTTTTTTTTAAAAAAAATTCTTCCTTTGCTGCTTGGAGCAGTCGCAGGCAGGAAGGGCAGCTGGTGGGCATATCAGAGAAGGCCTCTGGAAAGGGGGTGAGAGGAAAGGGTGAAATGGGCTTTCTCCCCTAGCAACCCTTTTCTAGAATTAATTTAAAAACACACACACACACACCAGTGGGAGGGCTTCTGGAGTTCTGGCCCCACTGGTGAACCTCCTGATGGTCCCTGGGTTTTGGCCACTGTGTGACACTGAGTGTTGAACTGGATGGGCCATTGACCTGATCGAAGGTGGCTTCTCTTAGGTTCTTATGAAGGGATAGGATAAACATATGGAGCAGGGATCCATCAGCGGCTGTCAGCCACAAGGTCTAGATGGAGGACTCTGTCTGGGGCTGTGATGCCCTGTCTCCTCGGTGTTTGGGGGGGGGGGAAACAGTGGGAGGGAGTTCTGGCCCCGTTGGTGGACCTCCTGATGGCACCTGCTATTTTTGGCCACTGTGTGACAGAGTGTTGGACTGGATGGGCCACTGGCCTGATCCAACATGGCTTCTGTTATGTCCTTAAGATCCCAACTGCAATTCTTACATGTCTTGAACAATTTGGGCCCTAATATTCAGAAATGTAAATGCTGAAATTAGATGTCTGTTTTGGTTTTAATATCTTAGTTTTGGGCCCCAGATAAGCAATCGTATCTTGTATTCCTCTCGCTTGCGTGAGGCTTCCTGGCATCTGACATATCCCTTTCTGGCCCCGACAGCCTCACCCGGTTATTCGGCCGACCATCCGCTCTACCAACAGGAACATCAGAGCAGAGAGGACGGCCTCAGAAATAAACTGTGAGTTTGTTGTGTATTTTTAAAAGGAGTGTCTACTGCAACTGGTGAAACTGCAAGGACAATTCCATGTCCTTCTCAGAAAGGTTGAGCAGAAAACACCCTCTTTCCCCCTTGACCCGAGAGGACCCTTGCAGAATCACCCCTCCCCACTGTCACTTTCTGTGGCACTGTGAAAGGGGTTGGGGGAGGAGGCTGTAGGCTTTCCCCTCCATTTGTGCTCGACTTGAGCATCTCCTCAGTTTTCCAGAAGGCGCTGGGCAGTGGCTTGGCATGCAGAGCCTCAGAGCCAAACTAAACGTGGCAACAGCCACGGGTTCTTACAGTAGCCACCAGCGCCATTTCAGAAGAAGCCCCTCGCCATGCTTTTTTGGCACTTAAAAATGCGTGTGGGGGGGAGGGGACAAGAGCTACAAGGCCACAGTGATTTTTAAAGAATCACAATGGTTTCTGCAATGGTGGCAGCCACAGAACGGGCCTGTGGCCACCGTCATGTTCCGTATAGCCCTCAGATGACAGCAACAAGAACAGTGGCTTGCATCCAGAGCCAATTTGGCATAGTGGTTTGGAGCACGGACTCTAATCTGGGAGAACCGGGTTTGACGCCCCACTCCTCCACACAAAACCTTCTGGTGTGACCTTGGGTCCGTCACAAGTTATTTATTTATTTATTTCGACTTATATCCCGCCTAGCCAGAAAAGCCGGCTATAGGCGACTAACAGAATAAAATCAAGAACATGCAGAGGTTAAAATGAGCAACATGTAAAGCTTTAAAATCACATTAAAATACAACTAAACAATAAAATCAAGCAGATGGCAGCGAATACTAAACTATTTCAGAGCTGTTCTCTCAGGGGCAGTCCTGGAAAGAGCTCTCTCAGCCCCACCCACCTCACAGAGTGTCTGTTGTGGGGAGGGGGAGGGAAAGGAGATCATAAGTCGCTCTGAGAGTGGTGAAGGGCGGGATATAAATCCAATCTCTTCTCTTCTCCCCAAGATGCTTGGTTCAGTCTATGAAAACAAAGCAATGACTTCACTTAAAATAGCTAGATTTGAGGCTGGTAGCACCTTAAGAGACAGACAAGATTTTCGGGTGTGAGCTTTCGAGTGTCAAAGCACCTCTTGTCAGACTTGAACGCGTGTTCCCCCAGGATCTTGTTGGTCTCTGAGTTGCTGCTGGACTCGAACCCAGCTCTTCAGCTGCAGACTGACAGCGGCTACCCTGAAACGACACACTTAGAAATGTTTCGGTTTCTTGGGGCTGGAGATCCTGGTTCTGGCCCAGCGCCCCCAGTAATCTAAATAGCTGCCGTAACTCGAGAGGAAGCCGTTCTTCTGTGGTTTGGGAGAACACACTGTGAAAAACCCTCACCCGCTCCTGAGATGCGGCCTGCCGTTCCTGGTTCCGAGCCAGTACTTTATCTGCCTAGAAGCAGACTAAAACCGCTCATTACCAGCTGCTCTCCGTTTCTAATGGGGATGAGCCCCCCCCCCCGGAATATATTATGGGGGAGGGGCTGTGGCTCACTCATAGGGCATCTAGCTGGCATGCAGAAGGTCCCAGGTTCAATCCCTGGCATCTCCAGTTAAAAGGACCAGGCACTAGGTGACGGGAAAGCCGTCTGCCTGAGACCCTGGAGAGCCCCTGCTAGTCTGAGTAGACAGTACGGACCTTGATGGACCCATGATCTGATTTAGCGTAAGGCAGCTTCGTATATGTTTGAGAAGGGGCTGTAGCTCAGAGGTAGAGTGTCTGCTTGGGATGCAGAAGGCCCTGGTTGAAGCCTCACCGTCTCCAGTTAAAAGAACCAGGAATCTCATGTACAACTAAGAGGTGGTAGAACAGGTGACGTGAAAGACCTCTGCCCGAGACCCTGGAGAGCTGCTGCCAGGCAGAGTAGACGAGACTGATCTTGATGGACGAAGGGGTCTGATTCAGTGGAAGGCAGCTTCACGAGGCGAGGAGACTTCAGAAGAGCACATCCTTCAACGGTGGTCCTTCAGAGGACAGCGGGCTGAGGGCCTCCTTTCAGAAGGGTGTGAAAGCAAACCAGTACTTTACCTGCTCCACACAGAGCTTTTATTAGGTTCCTCTGTACTGCTTTTATTAATACCATCCGGGGGGGGGGGGTTGGATTCTATGCCAGGAGAATCCATTTCAAGATGTACCTGCCTGTCTTACAGTTGACAAGTTGCAGTTCGAGCCACCTCTGAGGAAGGAGACAGAAGCGAGGGATGAAATGGTACGGCTAAGAATTTTGTTTTTGCACATGGTTAAAATGGTGGGCTTTGTTTAATTTTAAACAGTAGTAAGTATATCGTGATGCCGTGACCGGGATGGCCCAGGCTGGCCCGATCTCATCAGATCTCAGAAGCTAATCAGGGACAGCCCTGGTTGGTACTTGAATGGGAGACCACCAAGGAAGTCCCGGGTTGCTACGCAGAGGCAGGGCCTGCCCCTGTCTGCAGTTCACTAGTGTGAGGTGATGTCCATTCCGTCATCAGCAGGCTGCGCTAGGCCTTGTTTGCATGCCCCAAAGCAGAATTTGAATCTGAGACATGCCCCTCTAGAAATTGCTTCCCCCTCAACTGGGACCTGGGAATTCCCGGCAGCAGCATCCCACGCTGTCCCCGGTGAGCCCCGCTTTCTTCAGTCGTCCTGCCCCCTTTGGAGAAGGTGCTCATCTGCTGGTTTGTGCCTCCGCAGGTCGTCGCTGCCGGCGCGCACTTTGCTTCACACTGGAACCCTTTTGTTGACTACGGGAGCAGCGCCAAGTAAGTATCGGCCGGCACGGCCTCGTCAATAAACAAACAAGCGTAAGCTGATTTGGTTGGGAAAGGGGGGGAATTGAGACGCTGGGCTGGATCCAGCGCCGCAGCTGGAAGAGGCAACAATGATGTCCTCCCCCCACCCCGGCTTGCAGTGCATCCTTCCAAGTCCGCACAGGTCCCGTCACCCAGGGATTAACCCTTCCAGCAGCCCGGCCTTTGACCAGCCCCTGCCTTGCTGCGAAAGAAGCATTTACGAATCTTCCAGCATGCTTTGCATCAGGCTGCAGCAATGACGCAGCTGCAAGAGGCCTGCTTTGCCATGCAGCCTTTTCCCCATAGAACTCACTCCACCCCTGACTCGGCCTGTGGGGTGTGTGTGTGGGGTGTCACAGAGTCCGTGGCGAAGCCTCTGTGCTGTAACAGCAGCTAATGTGTGCAGTTTACCTCTCATTGGCCTTCCATATGTCCCTGGGCACCCGCTGCAGTTTTCAGGCAGCCGTCTGTGGGCTAGCCCCCCACTCGGCGTGGCCCGTCTGGCATTGGCCAGAGCCCAGGCCTGTCCGTTGTGGCTCTGGCTCTGAGGAGGGGGCTCTCTGAGGAGGTTTGGGGCCCCCCTCCTTGGAGATCTTTAGGGGACCCTGGAAGGCTGGCTGCTTTGCTGGGGCTTGAATGGCAGGCATCTTTTTTCCTTTGCATTAAAAAAATATTTTTATCGTTATTATTATTTCAATACAAACATGCCCTCAGGATGTGTATTCAAACATATACATGCATAAAACAAATTCCCCAGTATTTTTACAAGAAATCGTAACAAGCAAATGGGTATATCTTATCAGATATTTTTTTCTTTCCCCCCCCCCAAAAACACAAGATTTTGTAAATAAAGCAGGTTCCGCAGAGTTACTCTTACTAGCCCTTTGATAGTGTGTGGATTTAGATAATAGTGCGATAAGCCATATCTTCTGAAACCACGCATTGATGGTTGGTGATTGTGGCAGGCATCTTTTGAGGGGCGAAGGGGAGAGAGATTTGGGGTTTGATATTTTATTTTTTGGCTTTCGCTGTTACCGTAAGTCGCCTTGAACTACAAGAAAAGGCAGGATATAAACGCTTTAACAAATAAGTGCCGGCAGTCCTTGCCTCTTTCATGCCAATGACAGACCAGGGCCGATGTCCAGTGGCCTCATTGGTCTGTTGCGGTGTTTGTATTCATGTTGCACCATCAGTGCACATGGAGCTCTATATGGATCGGGGGGAGAGAGGGTGGTCCATGCACTGCGGTCCCGGCAGACTTTGCCCTTGTGGGAGATGGCGAAAGGGAGTGCAGGGAAGGAAGAGCCAGGGGCTAGAGGTGAACTTCTAAAGGTTGGCCACACTGAGGCTTCTAGCCACTGCAGGCAGAAGCATTTGGGGCCCAGTGGAGTCTGGAGATGGCTGCTGCTTCCTGAGAGCCAGTTTGGTGTAGTGGTTAAGTGCGCAGACTCTAATCTGGGAGGACCGGGTTTGATTCCCCACTCCTCCACTTGCACCTGCTGGGTGACCTTGGGCAAGCCGTAGTTCTGTCAGAGCTGTTCTTGAAAAAGAGCAATTTCTGTCAGAACTCTCTCAGCCCCACCTACCTCACAGGGTGTCTGTCTGTAGTGGAGAGGGGAAGGGGAAGGAAGCTGCTCTGAGACTCCCTTGGGTAGTGAAGGGTGGGGTATAAATCCAATCTCCTCTTCCTCCTCTTCTTCTTCCTCTTCCTCCTCCTCTTCTTGGGTTTGATTTGAGTCCAGTAGTGCCTTAGAGACCAAGAAGATTTTCAGGGTATAAGTTTTATTTATTTATTTATTTGTTTGTTTGTTTCACTTATATCCCGCCTTGTCAGTTATACAACCGACTCAAGGCGGCTAACAACATATAAAATCATAAAAACAGATTTACAATTTAAAAACATCAACATTTAAAAATACTGAATAAATACACAAGATGGCGGCTTCTTAGCGCTCCGGTGAGTAGCTGCAATGGGGTGCGATCATCAGGGCCAGGGAGATGGTATAATCAGCTTTCTCCCCGGCGGCGGCCCCTATTTGAAAGCCTGGCGGAAGAGCTCCGTCTTGCAGGCCCTGCGGAACTGCATCAAATCCCGCAGGGCCCTGATGTTATCCGGGAGCTCATTCCACCAGTAAGGGGCCGCCACCGAGAAAGCCCTGGCCCTAGTACAAGACAACCGGGCATCCTTTGGACCGGGGCAAGTCAGGCGGTTTTGGGTGCCCGACCTCAGTAACCTCTGGGGCCTATATGGGGAAAGGCGGTCCCTCAGGTAGGCAGGTCCCTGACCATACAGGGCTTTAAAGGTTAACACCAGCACCTTGAACCTGATCCGGTATGCTATAGGCAGCCAGTGCAGCCGCTGCAGCACAGGCCAGATGTGGTCCCGCAAAGAGAGACCCATCAAAAGCCTGGCCGCCGCATTCTGCACCAGCTGCAGCCTCCGGATCTGGGACAAGGGCAGCCCCAAGTAGAGAGCGTTGCAGTGATCAAGACGTGAGGTGACCATAGCATGGATCACTGTAGCTAGGTCTTCGCGTTCGAGGAAGGGAGCCAACTGCCTAGTCAGCCGTAGATGGAAAAAGGCTGCTTTGGCAGTGGCTGCTACCTGGGCCTCCATCGTTAAAGAGGAGTCCAGGAGCACACCCAGACTCCTGACCCTCGGAGCTGGCAAGTTTTCATCAAGGCTCCCCAAAACCCCTCCCCAAAATCCTGTTGGTCTCAAAGGTGCACCCACAAAAGAGAGGGGAAGAAAAACTAAAAGTTTAGAAAACTAGTAAAGGGCCAAAAGTTAAAAGCATCACTAGGTATAGACAAAAGTACATGTGTTTATTTCAGAAACATATAAAAACCTTGTAGGGGCCCAAATAAAATCTCATAAAACAAAGTGGCAAATGCACAAAAAGAACCAAACATGACCTGATGCGTTTTGGCCCACGAGGGCCTTCTTCAGAGGTCAAATAGTACAGAATACAACGTGCAACAAACCCCCTGTTCCACTTGTAAGGCAGCAAACAATTGATATAGGACCAAAAATTCCAATGTGGAATTGAATGACACACGCACAAAAATTGTTTGTGGGGTTACATATGTATCTGGGCTTGCGTCAGAAGCAGATACATACACTGGAGATAGTGGAAAGATAGATAAGGTTTTTTCACGGTCATTGACCAACTCATAAAACAATGACATTTTGTAACATGGGTAAAGAATCTCATTAAAATAGGAACAAAATTTTAAGACAGCATAAAAACAGCATAAAAACCATAATGGTTAAAATTCATAAAACGTAATCTTACTTCTCTTCTTTTCGAGCTACTATCTATATGTCTAATAGCCAAGTGGCCCCGTGCGTGCGGATATCTAAATCCACACATCAGGGGCACTTGGGGAGCAGAGAGATTTTCCTGCACACTTGGGAGACTCCCCAGGTGTGCAGAAAAATCTGAAAAGTTAAATCTCCTCCAAAGTAAAAAAGCATTCCCTGCATATGCACAGAGAACGCATTTGGAACAGTGCCCCGCTGCCATTGCTGGGGGTGGGGAGAAGGCTTGGAGGCTGGTGCCTGGGAGCCGCATAGGCTGTGCTGTTGCTGCTGGGGAGGCGGGAGGGAAGTTTTGGCGGGCCCAGGGGCTAGGAGCTGTGTGGGCCTTGCTCTCAGAGCCAGGCAGGGGTGGGGGAGAAGGCTCACACGCGGCGGCTTCCTCCTCTATGTGGAGCTCCTCCTCCCCCCGCAAGTATCGCAGGTTCCCACTTTTTATAGATCTTCTCATTCTTATGGCAAGCTACCCAAACCTAGCCACCTGATAAGTAACTTCTGCCCGGCTATCTGATAGCAAATTTCTTAAAAGGCAGGTTCTTTGCCTGCGAGAGAGCGGGAATGTCTTAGGGAAAGGAAGAGACTCGTGGATTGAAGATAGTAATATTGTCAATATGTACCTTCCAGTTTCGGGTCCTAGGAGTCACCTTATCAGGGCCAGTGTAACATCAGCAGGCCCTTTACTAGTTTTCTAAACTTCCTATGGAGGTCTCTAAGGTGCTACCAGACTTGCGTCTAGCTGTTCTCCCGTGGACCGACACGGCTGCCTTCTGACACGATCGCCTGGCCTTGGCGATGTTGCTGGTGCCTTCGGATCACTTCTCTTTGTCAGCCAACAGCTTTGTCGTAGCCTTTCCCCTTTTATTCCCTGCGTGCAGCGCGTTGACTGTTGAGCTCTGCAGTGACGTCCCCTATCCGTGCAGCAGACAGGGCGTGTGGGGGTGATGGACTGATGCTTGGCCTTTGGGGAGGCTTCTGGCAAAATCTGAGCTTGTTGAGGCACAGTTGGGTCCAGAGGAAGTGTGGAAGAGCCAGAGGTTTAGTGGCAATGGATGGGTCACCTGCGCTGACAGTGCAGAACTCGTGACTGGTTCAGGGGACAGTCCCGCAGCCCCTCACACGAAAGAGACAGAGGGGGGGGGGGGAAATCGGCCACTCCTTTTCAGCTCAGATTCTGTTCTGCAGTGTAAACAGGAAATGCTTGGGGTTCAGAGGCCTGGAATTCTGGATAATGTCATCGCCCTGCCGAAAGAAAGGAGTCGTTTGAGCTGCGGCTTTGGGCTGCTTTCTGGGCTCTCCGGCCAGAAATAACACTGCACCGATTTCAAGCCTCTGTTCAAGGGTCGCCTCTTTGCGAGAGAGCCCCAGAGCGCCAGCCGGGCTTCGGCTAAGGGCTTTAAAAATCTTGTTTCTGTGATGGTGAATTTTGCAGACAAATGAGTCATTTTTTTTTGTCTTCTCTCATTCACTCTCTGTGAATTGCTGGGCCAGTCTTTGTGTTAGGAGCTCTCTGGATCCTTTCGGGAGCAGATGTATTTATCTATTTACTCTGTAGTCTGTCTTATCGGACTCGTGAGTTATGTCACTGGTCTGAGCGTTAGGGCCTCTGGCCAGTAACGTCTTCCCATGCCTGCCCTAAAGTAGTCGAACTCGAAGGCATCCAATGAAGCAGATGAGCTTTAGATTGAGGACGGACAAAAGAAAACCCTTCTTTACACAACGAGCGATTAAAATGTGGAATTCGCTGCCAGAAGATGCAGTAATGGCCACAGGCACGGACAGCTTTCAAAGTGGATTAGAGAGATTCGTGGATGATAAGCTTTTTCACTGGCTATTGGCCATGGTGACCAAAAGGAACCTACAAGACTGCCTCTGAATCCCAGTGTCAGAAACAACATGAGAGAAGGCCTCGGCCTCTCTACCCTGTTGTTGTTGGCCCTCTAGAGGAACTGGCTGGCCACTGCCTGAGTCAGAATGCTGGACTAGATGGACCCTCACTGGTCTGACCCAGCAGGGCTCTTCTGATGTTATGTTTGGTGTAGTGGTTAAGTGCGCAAACTCTCATCTGGGAGAACCGGGTTTGATTCCCCACTCCTCCACTTGCACCTGCTGGATGACCTTGGGCAAGCCATAGTTCTGGCACAGCAGTTCTTGAAAAAGAGCAGTTTCAGTCAGAGCTCTCTCAGCCCCACCTACCTCACAGGGTGTCTGTGGTGGGGAGGGGAAGGGAAAGGAGATGGTAAGCCGCTCTGAGACTCCCTTGGGTAGTGAAGGGCAGGGAATAAATCCAATCTCCTCCTCTTCTTCTTCTGACCTTGGCCTCTGTGCCCTCTTGTTGCCCCTCCAGAGGAACCGGCTGGCCACTGTGTGAGACAGGATGCTGGACTAGATGGACCCTCACTGGTCTGACCCAGCAGGGCTCTTCTGATGTTCTGATGAAGGCCTCGGCCTCTATGCCCTGCTGTTGGCCCTCCAGAGGAACTGGTTGGGGCCCCTGTGTGAGACAGGATGCTGGACTAGATGGACCACTGGTCTGATCCAGTAGGGCTCTTCTGATGTCCTTAGGAAGGCCTCGGCCTCTCTGCCCTGTGGTTGGCCCTCCAGAGGAACTGGTTGACCCCTGTGTGAGACAGGATGCTGGACTAGATGGACCACTGGTCTGATCCAGTAGGGCCCTTATTATGTTTTTATTTTGGTAGACCTGGCCTCCAGACGCTTGGTCTACTTGTAGAAAACCACGGTGGTAGACTTGGCTTCTGGATGCCAGGCCTACTTGCGGTAGGATATCTACCTGCCTGGTGGACACCGTGTCCACCAGGTCTACCTGCCATTGAACTCAGTGGGAACAGATGTGGCTTGGAGACACCAGGGCTGTTGGAAGGGTCACTCTGCTAAGGCCTGAGAAGTGAACTGCCCACAAAAAGCGTGATTAAACAATAAGTATTTATTTTTTAGTCTCATCACCCATCATTAAGTTGAGAATCTCAGATCCGTCCGGGGACTGGTTTGCTATGTCACTTCCCCCCAAATAAGTTATTAGATGGGTAGCCTGGCCACTCTGCCTTCCCCGGGGCGTAGAGCTCAGCCCTCTTCGATCCCACTCCCCAGCCCTTGGTCTTTTTGTTTATTTTTAATGCTTTCTTCATTCTTAATTTTATAAACATTTTATTTAGGGCACCTCTTGCCAAATTTGGCGATGGCCACGAAGATTCTGAGGAGTGAGTTGACAGCTTTTTAATACTTGGCTTTTCTCTCTTTTCTGCCTCCTCCTTAGGAACAATCCAGGTGACCTTTGGATTCATGGTGGTGTTACTGAAAGAGGGGAGAGTTCTTGGGGCATTTAGCAAGCACTGTCAAACACCCCCCCCCCACCACCACACACACACACTTTTAACAAATAGAGAGAGAAATGCTGGATTTGAGTCCAGTGCCAGCTTGGATACCAACAAGATTTTCGGAGTATGAACTTTGAAAGTCAGAGCTTTGACTCTTGAAAATTTATATCTCCCTAGTAGAAAAGAGCAAGACTCGGGTAGAACCTTAAAAAGACTTAACACAATTTGTGGACAGTGTTCCCTCCAAGCCAAGTCAGTGCAGGCTAGCTCACAGTTTTGTAGCCTCCGACTCACACATTTTTGTCTTAGCTTGGGAAGGAGGGCTCCAGAGCCAACTTATTTATGCAGCAGCCAATCGCTCGCTCACAACTTTGATGCCGGTAGCTCACAAAATAGCATTTTTGCTCACAAGACTCCACAGTAAGAGGGAACATTGGCCAGGAGACGAGCTTTCATGAGTCACTGCTCACTTCTTCAGATATCTGAAGAAGTGAGCAGTGACTCACTAAAGCTCATCCCCTGTCACAATTCTTTTCGTTGTGGTTTTTTTGTGTGTGTGTGTGTGTGCGCGCGCGCACATGGCTAGAAGTTGTGGTGACTTCTGGCAACCCCCTAGTGGGGTTTGGACGTTTCAGAGAGGTGGCTTGATTGCTTGCCTCTATGTCCTAGCCCTGGTCTTCCTTGGAGGTCTCCCTTCCAGTTTCTTTCCATGGTCAGCCCTGCATGGCTTTCGAGATTGGGCTTGCCTGGGCTATCCAAGTCAGAGCCCCTGCCACCAATTTTATTAGCCTTTAAGGTGCTTCTGGGCTCTTGCTCTTTTCTACTGCTGCAGACAGTCTAACACAGTCACCTATCTTGTTATTAGTCCTCCCAATGTTGTTGATCTCTAAGATGGCACTGGGTTTGAATCTAACTCTTCTGCTGCCAATCCACACGACTATCCCTCCGAAACGATCTTCCAGAGAGAAATAGTCATGGTAACAAAGCTCTTTAGGAGTTCTCTGGCTTCTGGAAGCTTCTTGGGGGTTGGGGTGGGCTCCTCCTTCCTGCTTGCATGGGGGCCCAACGAGCTCTCCGGCACAAAGTGTTAAAAAAAAAATTGTGAATCGGCTGATGAATCATGTCACACCATCTGGAGTGCCATTAACACATCGTTCCCAGATTTTGTGCTGGAGAAGGGCTTTGAAACAAACAGCCGTCTGGTGGAATCTTCCCAGTTCCTGGAGGGACAGCGGAGAGTTCCCAAGGAGGGGCGTGCTTTTAAAATTAGGATTCTGCACTGACCCCCCCCCTACAGTCACTAACCCTGACTTGATGAGCTCCAGCAATCTACACGTGAAACTGGTTTGTAGTGACCCCAGACCCTTGGCCCACCAACATCAGTCCTGTCCACACAGACTGGAAGCAGCTCTCCAGGGTCTCAGGCAGGGGTCTTTCCCATCTCCTCCTGCCTGGCCCTTTACCTGGAGATGGCGAGGACTGACCCTGGGACCTTCTCCATGCCAAGCAAACATTTGGCCACTGAGCCCCGTAGCTATGTGGCTATGCCAGGAGCCCCGTAGCCAGACACGGGGCCCTAGCGAGTCAGGAAACCACTCCCAGGTTCCATCCCTGGTGTCTCCAATAAGGATCAGGTTGGTGGCAGCGTTCCTTCTAAGCTGAGTTAGTGTGAGCCAAATCCAAATGGTCAGCCGTGTTGGTCTGAAGCAGTAGAACAAATCTAGAGTCCAGTGGCACCTTTAAGACCAACAAAGGTTTATTCAGGGTATGAGCTTTCCTGTGCAAGTGTGCCTGGCACACAAAAACTCATACCTTGAATAAACCTCTGTTGGTCTTAAAGGTGGCACTGGACTCTAGATACATTTTAGTTGGAGCTAGCTCACAGTTTTTTAGCCTCCGGCCCACACATTTTTGTCTTTGCTCAGAAGGGATGGCTCCAGAGCAAACTGATTTAGGCAGCAGCCAAATCGCTCACAACTTTCATGCCAGTAGCTCACAAAGGAGAATTTTTGCTCACAAGACTCCACAGCTTAGAAGGGAGCATTGGCTGTAGGTGAGGAGGAGGACCTCAAACTGAGACCCTGGAGAGCCCCTGCCAGTCTGAGTAGACTGTAGTGACTTTGATGGACCTATGATCTGATTCAGTGTAAGGTAGATTCATGTGGTTCATTACCCAACAAGCAAAAACAGGGGTCGTGCTTTAGCTGGGCCTGGAAAACGGGAACAGTTTCCAGTAGACAGAGGCACAGAGCTCACATACCGCCTGTGTTATGTGGGATCACACAGCCCTGCCAGACGGTAAAGATTTTTGTCTGCGGAAACGCAAAAGCTCGTTCCTTGTCTTTGGCACTTTCCGGGGGATGCAGCGCATAACAAGTAATCGATTATTGGAAGACAGAGGAAACCCAGGGGGAAGATCTGCATGCCTAATCCTACTAATTTTTCCAGTCTTCACTTACCTAACTCTTTCAAACATTTACCTGCTGCGACAAGAGACTTTGATTCTGAAAAAATAACCCTGTTAGGCTGCCTTTTGAAATGATGGGAAACAATATGCTATCTTGAACTAAAATATCTCTCTCTCTCTCTCTCTCTCTCTCTCTCTCTCGTCTTCCAGATCTACACTGAAACGACCGGGACCCCCTCCTCTCCCTCCGAAGGTGAGTCTGTGCAGTTACTTAAAGATAAGCTGCCCCCCCTCCCCAGTTTTTTCCCTCCCATTTCAGTGTATCACTTGCAAAACTTAGGTCCTCTAATTTTCTCTGGCTATGATTTGTCAAGAGACATGTGTTAGTTATATTCTCCTTACAAGTTGCCAAGTAAAGTCTGAACAGAGCATTTTAATTTATGTGACAAGAGAGTCTTGTGGCAAAAATATTTTTTTATAGCACAAAGTTTTGTGAGCCAGACTCTTAATTCCTTCGATGCATTACTATAATTTGGGCTGTTTCCGTGCATAGTTGTCGGCCCTCGTTTGATGCTGCTGGGAAGAAGTTGCTTCCCCACATTAGTGTGGTGGATTCATGAACTTCCCAGAGTTCTCTTGGCTCTTCTGCATAAGAACATGAGAAAAGCCCTGCTGGATCAGACCAGTGGTCCATCTAGTCCAGCATCCTGTCTCAGACAGCGGCCAACCAGTTCCTCTGGAGGGCCAACAACAGGGCAGAGAGGCCAAGGCCTTCCCCTGATAAGAACCTCAGAAGAGCCCTGCTGGATCAGACCAGGGGTCCATCTAGTCCAGCATCCCATCTCACACAGCGTCCAGCCAGTTCCTCTGGAGGACCGACAACGGCACAGAAGCTGAGGCCTTCATAAGAACATCAGAAGAGCCCTGCTGGATCAGACCAGTGGTCCATCTAGTCCAGCATCCTGTCTCAGACAGTGGCCAACCAGTTCCTCTGGAGGGCCAACAACAGGGCAGAGAGGCTGAGGCCTTCCCCTGATAAGAACATCAGAAGCGCCCTGCTGGATCAGACCAGGGGTCCATCTAGTCCAGCATCCCATCTCACACAGCGCCCAGCCAGTTCCTCTGGAGGACCGACAACAGGGCACAGAAGCTGAGGCCTTCATAAGAACATCAGAAGAGCCCTGCTGGATCAGACCAGTGAGGGTCCATCTAGTCCAGCATCCTGTCTCACAAAGGGGCCAACCAGTTCCTCTAAAGGGCCAACAACTGGGCACCGAGGCCGAGGCCTTCCTCTGAGGTTGCCTGCTGACTCTGGGATTCAGGGGATCAGTGCCTCTGAACGTGGAGGGTTCCCTTCAGCCACCGTGGCTAGTTTTCCTCAGACCTGCTTTGTGGAGAAGGCCTACTGGTTGGCTGTTGAAACCCGGGGCTTTGGGAGGCCCAGAGATCCAGTGGTCCAGATTGAAAAGCAGGCATGACATTTCTCTCTCCCTCCCTTTCCTTCTCCAGCCCAGGCTCAGTATTTACCACGAAGAAAACCTCGTGGACGACGAGAAGTCCCAGACGATCAAGTACTGCCCCGACTCCCACCACCAAGGGCCGCCGGCGCCTCGGAGGCAGAGCATCCCGGTGTGTGGTCCTCAGCTGGAGCCTGCCCCTCTCGGCATGACCAGCAGCGTCAGCAGCCCCGGCCTCCTCACTGCCAGATACAGTGACGTGGGTAAATGGCGCCCTTACCTTGCCGACATGGTCAGTTCTGTGCCTGGGTGGAGCTCTTCTGTGCCTGGATATCGACCGAGGCTGCTTCTCCATAGCCTCAGCTCTTCACCCAGCCACTAGGAGAGGCTCCTGGGGAGGAGGGGGGTCTTAAAAACCTGTAACTGACATTGGCTGATTCTGCATTGGCTTTCCCCTCTATTGTTTTACGAAACTGACGTCAGAACAGAAGTTCCCCTCTGCATTGCATGCTGTTTTCACTTCCTGTGATCATTGGATTTTATGGTCGCCTCCGCACTGCGTGCCTCTTCCCCCTTGTTTGACCATCGGATTTTATGGTACCTTCTGCATAGATTTAATGGCTGTTTTATGGCCGTTCAGGGGTGACTTTGTGGTCAGTACGGCATTGCCGCAAGGTATTTGGAGGTGGTTTTGAGCTGTACTTTTCCCTCCCAGTTGAGAAAATGTGGAGCGAATGCTAGATGCAGAATCACCCATTGCTACAGCATTATAGTGCCATTGTGATACGTCAGTTACAGATATTGTTAAAGCCCTCTAGTGGCTGGAGAAAGAGCGGAAGAGACTGTGGGGGACTGAAAAGAGAAAATGGCACTGGTATAGGTAGGGTCTAAAGTCCATGCCAGTTTGGTGTAGTGGTTAAGTGCGCGGACTCTAATCTGGGAGAACCAGGTTTGATTCCCCACTCCTCCACTTGCACCTGCTGGATGACCTTGGGCAAGCCATAGTTCTGTCCCAGCTGTTCTCTCAAGGACAGTTGTCTCAGAGCTCTCTCAGCCCCACCTACCTCACAGGGTGTCTGTTGTGGGGAGGGGAAGGGAAAGGAGTTTGTAAGCCGCTCTGAGACTCCCTTGGGTATTGAAGGGTGGGGTATAAATCCAATCCCTACTTATTATTATTATCAGGGCTCATTTCATAGCAGGAGCTCCTCTGCATATTAGGCCACACACCCCTGATGTAGCCAATCCTCCAAGAGCTTACAGTAGCCCCTGTAAGAAGAGCTCTGTAAGCTCTTGGAGGATTGGCTACATCAGGGGTGTGTGGCCTCATATGCAAAGGAGCTCCTGCTACGAAATGAGCCCTGCTTATTATTATTATTATTACCCACCAACTTATTATTATTATTACCCAGCAAATATGCTTTGGCTCAGATCTTTCCAAAAAGATTGCCCCAAAGTAGGTTCTGCAAAGATTGCAGCACAGCGGGGGGGGAAGCTAGAAAGTGCGTGAACGCACAGTAATGCTGAGGGGATGCTGGGAAGAGGACCATTCCTGTTTGGAAGCCCCAGTGGAGTAGAGCCGTCATGTGGGAGCATCCCTGGATGCTGCTTTTCAGAACCAGGACTTTACCCTTACCTGTTCACATGCATTCTTTTGGTCAGAGCGCCCAGTACAGCTGCACAGGAGTGTAGAAGGAGTTTAATCAGAAACCTTTCAGTTGGGTTCTGGGTGTGGTCTGTAACGTAAGAAAATGTGTCGGTTGGTAATCATCATACCCAGGTAGCAGTATAACAAACTTTAAAAACAGAGAATCACCAAGTTGGGAGGGGCCGTACAGGCCATCTAGTCCCACCCCCTGCTCAGTGCAGGATCAGCCTAGAGCAGGGGTGGCCAAACTTGCTTAACGTAACAGCCACACAGAATAAACGTCAGGTGTTTGAGAGCCACAAGACATGAACAAATATCACACACGCATTTTTATTGGAAAATATGCAAACTTGTTTCTTATTAACATTAAATTAGACTGCGTGAAAGAGTGCATGTGGTTCTGGAGCTGCAGTTTGACCACTCCTGGCCTAGAGCATCCCTGACAAGTCTTTGTCCAGCCGCTGCTTAGAGACTGCCCGGGGGGGGGGGGGGGGGAGCTCTTCACCACCACCCCAGGCCGCCCATCCCACTCCTGAACTGCTCTTACTCATCAGCAGTTGTGATTGGCCCAGATGGCCGACTGTGAGGCAAAATCTGCATAATGAATACTCCAGATCTGCATAAGGAATTTGAATCCTCCATTTTTAAAATTCTGTACGTCCCTCCTCTCTGCCACCTGTCTCAGAGCAGAGTAGCAAAGAAATTGTCTGACGCCATCTGAAATAATGGAATCATCCTTTTGGGGGGGGGGTTTGGGTTTTAACATGTTTTAATGGTTGTTCAGCGCCTAGAGCTTTACATTGTAGGGAATAGGTGATTTATAAATCAAAATAACAACAACAACAATAATAACAACAACAATAATAACAGTAACAACAACAATAACAACAAAAATAACAATAATAATAGAAGAAGAAGTAGAGATTGGATTTTATACCCCGCCCTTCACTACCCAAAGGAGTCTCAGAGCGGCTTATAAACTCCTTTCCCTTCCCCTCCCCACAACAGACACCCTGTGAGGCAGGTGGGGCTGAGAGAGCTGTGAAAGAAACTGCTCTTTTTCAAGAACAGCTCTGACAGAACTATGAAGAAGAAGAGAAGAGATTGGATTTATACCCCGCCCTTCACTATCCAAGGGAGTCTCAGAGCGGCTTACAAACTCCTTTCCCTTCCCCTCCCCACAACAGACACCCTGTGAGGCAGGTGGGGATGAGAGAGCTCTGACAGAGACTGCTCTTTTTCAAGGACAGCTCTGACAGAACTATAGCTTGCCCAAGGTCACCCTAGCAGGTGCTAGTGGAGGAGTGGGGAATCAAACCCGGTTCTCCCAGATTAGAGTCCGCGCACTTCACCACCACACCAAACTGGCTATAATAATAATAATAATAATAGTAATAATAGTATTTCAGCACCTGCAGACTGAGTATAGTTCTACTTGCAAATTTGGTAATGGCCGGCTTATAGCTGGCATAAGCATTTCTTGAGACAGGCAGACAGACAGACAGAGACGTTTTTTTAACTCTCTTTTTCCTCCCGTGGTGTTTATTTGCTTTTAAAATTCTGTTTAGGAAATGGAGACACTGTGCCAAAGCTCCCTGAGGAAAACGCCGACGGTTTGGGACACGTGCCGCAGCTGCCGCGGAAGAAGGAGAAGCGGGATTATCCGGTGGGTGTTTCTGTGCTTCATTCTGTCGCTCGGCCAAACCGCAGCACTTCTGCCTTGCCTGGTTTCCCAGAGAGGTCAGGATAACAGAGAGGAAACTGAAATATCATCCAAGTGAGCGGACCCGAGCAGCATTCCTTTGCTTCCCAGCTTCTCCCGTCCCCTCAGTTCTGGGGCTCCTGCCTTTGGAAATAGTTTCAGAGGGCTGCCGGGTTGGTCTGCAGTAGAACTAGTAGATCTGAGGCCAGCAGCACCTTAGAGACCATCAAGATATTTAGTAGTATGAGCTTTCAAGAGTCGAATGTATCTGACAAAGGGAGCTTTGACTCTCGAAAGCATATGCCCCAAAAATCTTGTTGGTGCTACTGGACTCGAATTTAGCTGTCTTTGGAAACAGTGCTTGATAAGCCATACTCTTAGAATCATAGAATCACAGAGAGGTTAGGAGTGTGGACTCTAATCTGGGAGAACTGGGTTGGATTCCCCACTCCTCTTCCACATGCAGCTGCTGGCGTGACCTTGGGTCAGCCATAAGTTCTTTCAGAGCTGTTCTGTCAAGGGCAGTTCTCGAGAGAGCTCTCTCAGCCCCACCTACCTCACAGGGTGCCTGTTGTGGGGAGGGGAAGGGAAAGGGATTGTAAACCACTCTGAGACTCTCTGCTCTGTTTTTGGCCCTCCAGAGGAACTGGTTGGCCACTGTGTGAGACAGGATGCTAGACTGGATGGATTACTGGTCTGATCCAGCAGAGCTCTTTGGATGTTCTTATGAAGATCTCAGCCTCTGTACCCTGTTGTTGGCCTTCGAGAGGAACTGGCTGGCCATTGTGTGAGACGGGATGCTGGATTAGATGAACCACTGGTCTGATCCAGCAAGGCTCTCCCTATGTTCTAATGAAGGCCTCAGCCTCTGTGTCCTGCTGTTGGCCCTCCAGAGGAACTGGCTGGCCACTGTGTGAGACAGGATGCTGGACTGGATGGACCTCTGGTCTGGTCCAGCAGGGCTCTTCTGATGTGCTTATCAGGGGAAGGCCTCAGCCTCTCTGCCCTGTTGTTGGCCCTCCAGAGGAACTGGCTGGCCACTGTGTGAGACAGGATGCTGGACTGGATGGACCTCTGGTCTGGTCCAGCAGGGCTCTTCTGATGTGCTTATCAGGGGAAGGCCTCGGCCTCTCTGCCCTGTTGTGGGCCCTCCAGAGGAACTGGTTGGCCACTGTGTGAGACAGGATGCTGGACTGGATGGACCTCTGGTCTGGTCCAGCAGGGCTCTTCTGATGCTCTTATGTTGTTTGCCACTGAAGTGTATGAAACATTTTTTCTCTCTGCAGAAGCCAGCTATCAACGGCCTGCCACCGACGCCAAAGGTTCTGGTAAGAAACCTTTCTGATTTCTAGATAAGGTTTGAAATGAGCCGTGGAACAGTGCTGCCAGAGTGGTATCTTGTCCTGACTGGAGTAGTGTAGGCACAGGGTCCTTCTCAGCAGTTCTTCTTCCTGCCTGAGTTGGCCCCTGCTTTTACTTTGTTTATTTAGAAAAATTTGTACCCTGCCTCGCTACCTTTTGGGCCTGTTTTTTGGATGACTGGTTTCTCCTTTGCAGATGGGAGCATGTTTCTCCAAAGTCTTTGATGGCTGCCCTCTGAAAATCAACTGTGCCACCTCATGGATCCATCCGGACACAAAAGGTAAGGCAGCTTTTCTTTTATATGCTTAGGACCTGTTCTCCTGTTGCTTTCCTGAACAGGGTATTTGTGAATTTCCTGCATTGTGCAGGGATTGGACTAGAGGACCCTGGAACTCTCTTCCGACTCTGTGATGTTATGATTCTAGGGTAAGCCGGGGAACCCCAATGTGGTGCCCACGGGCGCCGTGACCCCTACCAATACCTCTCCTGGTGTCCGCCTAGTGTTTTTAGAAAGTGGGTGGGGCCGGGTGGGGCTTTTGCCCAGCACGTCTTCTGATTGGCTATGGGAGATTTGATTGGCTGTTCAGATTTCTACAAATGTTGCTTGGTGGCAGCTGCCGCCGCAGTGCCAGGACCTGCCTTGTGACGGAGGATAAGCGGCGGCAGCCATTCTTCAGCTGTGCCCACCACGCTGTGTCAGAGTCCCAGATGTGCTCACGTGCTCAGGAAGGTTTGGGACCTTATTATTAGAGAAGTATTTCATTTAGTGTCAAATCGTGATGTCTGTAATTTCCTGGAAGGAGGCTTACCAATCGGTGGATCAGACAACAGGCTTATTTGCCGATGTTATGCCACATTGTACTTGGTCTTCTATGCCGAATCTCCAGAAAGTGAGCTGGGCATTTTAGATCTTATACAAGGATTTGCAGAAATGCTAGACAGGTGTTTTGAGAATGTCTGTGAACTGGATTTAATTTCCCATGTAGATAAGGTCCATGATTGTAGGGAAGATCTGAGACTGGGATGCTAGCCAGGTCAAAGTCTGTGCTTCTCCCCCCTCCCTTCTACACAAACAGTATACTCTCGAGACATATGTCTCTCATTCATGTGGACTCCTGCTACACAATGAATGTTGCCCCCTTGAAGCTGATACGCCCTTCTGCAAACAGTGGCTCTTGAGACAGTGGTCTCATTTCCTATGTGGATTCCATGATTGATGATTGATGATTGTCTACTGAACGCTGATGCAGCAACCTAAGGGCGTGGCGTGTAAGTCTGTGTATGTTTAAAAATAAACCGCTCACTGCCAGGGGCAGACTGAGTTTTCCTCCTTCCAACTCACTTGTCTCGTGTGCAAGTCCTTCACATGATATCTTGGCTGAAATGGTGATGGGGTGGCATAGATTTAGAGACCAGCATGAATGGAATTGTTACACAGGTTGATGCCCAGAACAAATTGGAGAGTGAAGATACACAGCAACAAATCATCAGGCCCTTGGGCTGAGCAGCTTCTTTTCCCCCTGTATTACAGATCAATATATTATCTTTGGAACCGAAGAGGGCATTTATACGTTGAATCTCAACGAGCTTCATGAAGCCACCATGGAACAGGTATGGGGGGCCTGTTTAGTGTACTGCGGGTGGGGTCAGGAACAGCCAGGTCCGAGACGAGTGGGCAGAGGCCAGCTGACCAGGTGCCTCAGCGAAGGATTGGAACAAGATCCGCAGGAGCATCCCTCTTCTGTGACACAGATGCTGCTTGGACCGGAACAGAAAGTATCTGCTCTGTCTTCCATTCCTCCACCTGTGAGGCTTCTGCTCAAAGTAGTCAAGGATCAGATCTTTGTTGATGAAACACAGTTCTTTATTTCCAATCACTACATTACTACAGGTCCTCGGATTATTGTCAGAGATAAAGCATACAATAGAAGCAGGACTAATATACCCTCTAGTACAATTTGAATTACCCATAGGTAACCAATCACAAGGAGGGAAAAACCGCGGGCTAAAAGGTCCTTTGACCGTTTGCTTCCCACAGGAAAAAGGTTAGGTGTGAAGCTGTAAATTTCCCTTCTTAAACCAGACCCCTTAGATGTATCCATCTTCCGCATAACAAATAACTCTTGCCAAGGTCTTCACACGTTGATAAGAAACTGGTCCCCTTCTTCCCCGGCAGGGAGGAAAGGAATGTGGAGGCGCGGAGGTGAGAGGCCGATTGTTCTCAGGCTCTGAAGTCGCCACCCTCCCGGACAAATGGTTACATTGACCAGACCCAGCCTGAGCCATAAACCCAGGGTTATAAAGGAAATCAAAAGGGAACATTACATAGTGAATTGAGGGGCAGGTTACAGGTCAAAACAAGCAAGCATCAAACATAGGTTGCATAGCAAATACAGGGACAGGTTACATGACTGGGGGGGGAGGGGAGATTGTGTACAGCATTAAACACCCCAAAACCTTTGTCAGAATCTGTAGATTCTGACACCCCCCCGCCGTGGGGTAGAGAGTCTGCTGAAACCTTCCCCTGCCTAAATCTGTTCCTTGAACTTTGTCCCGATGAACCAACCCTGAAATGTCCTGAAGTCCGCTGTTTCCTTCCTGCTATCCCACCACAAATTCACTGGAGTCTGGTGGATGAACTAATGTAGGTTTCCTCCGATATTCTCCTTTTCACGAAAGCTAGCTAATAACAAACCGCATTTTGCCAAAGGCTTCTTCACAAAGAACTCTGTCTACTGCTCCAAATTTCACCGACATATTGTTTCCTTGCACAAAGTTGCTGCCAAGGAAACAATGTCTGATTTCACACAAGCTGCTGCTCCGCCCCTGATCTTGCCTTTCCCCCGACTGCACGCGTCAATTTCCCAATATGTGCTGCGCGGCTGCATTTTGACCCACAGCTTCGCCCAATTGCCTCCACGTCTTCTAGATCCTCAAAAAACAGGATTGCGAAGACGCGGGGGAAATCGGGCGAAGCTGCAGGTCAAAATGCGGCCACACAGCCCATAGTGGGAAATTGATACGTGCAGTCGGGGGAAAGGGAAGAGAGGGGGCGGAGCAGCGGCTTGTGTGAAATCGGTCTGTGTCGGTGAAATCTGGAGCAGAAGACTTAAGAGTTACATCTTTGTGAAGAAGCCTTTGGCAAAACGCGGCTTGTTATCAGCTAGCTTATGTGTAAAAGAAGGATATCAGAGGAACCAACATTAGTTCATCCCCCAGGCTCCAGTGAATTTGTGAACTCCCATGGGACTATTAAAACGGGGAGACTGCGTTCCATATTATTGGAGTTTCTGGTGTATGAGTTGAGAAAGATTAAATATATCTGTGTCCTGCGGTATGTAGAACTCGCCTTGTTATATTTAATTCCATTATATTTGTATTATATTGGAGTGTGTCCTCTTTATTCTATCCTTATCACATTTTGATACAATTGTTTGTGGCTGTTTATTGTTGAGCACAGATTATCTCCTTTGTTTTGCATCCCACCAAAGCAGAGCTGGAGAGTGAAACTCTGTAAGGCTTATAACTTAGTGGTCCTTAGGATAGAGGTGTTGAGAATTAAAGCCTTCCTGTGAGAATCTACATTTGGGTTTCCGTGTTGTTTTTGACGGCCATAAGGGCTAGAATCTTGCTGTGTCCAAAGCGTAGACAGCGGAAGTTTCTGCAGTTCTCCATTCCACACTTGTGTGGTACACACATGCCAGGGAACTCATACAGCTCTTGGGATGGCTGACCCCCATCTTTGTTTTCCTTGCCCTTGTTTCTTTCTCCAGCTGTTTCCGCGGAGGTGCACTTGGCTGTATGTGATCAACAATACCCTGATGTCACTCTCAGGTATGTGGACTGGCTCAGAAATCAGCCATAGTACTTAAGATGGTTTAGAACAGGGGTGGGCAAATGGCGGCCCGCGGGCCACATGCGGCCCGCCACAGAGTTTTTTGCGGCCCGCCAAGACATGAAGATTAACAAGAGTAAATATAGATGCTCTTTGACTGACATTAACTTGCAGGTTGTGATGAGAATCTCAACAAGCAATCTCACTCCTGATTTCAAAAAAATTGTAGAAAAGTGTGATAGGGTACATTTGTCTCATTAAACTGATTCTAAAATTAAATGTGCTTGCAGCTATAGATGATATGAAATTAGCACAATAAATAAATTGAATAAAACTACCACTATTTTAATGTATATTTATTGATTTTTATGATACAATTTATACCTTTTCTGAAATGCAAAATTAAGTAATGAATGCATTTTAAAAGGTGCGGCCCTCCACTAACCTCCGCTCCCACAAAGTGGCCCCCAAGCCAAAACAATTGCCCACCCCTGGTTTAGAAGATTCACAGTGGGTCCCCTTTGAGGTAATGTTGGATTCATGGTCGTATCATGAAAGTCACCAGTAATTCTGTTTTGTCTTTTGCTCTCTGCTTGGACTTCTCTGGATATTTGGGGGCTGTCCTTTTAGAAGGTAATCTTTCCTGCTCTTTCTTACTTTTCCCCCCTTCCCCTTTTTTGGTTCGATGCGTTCTTGTTGTCTTTTGTGAGACTTTGAGACGAGTCCTGTTTTATCTGCCTCGCAGGGAAAACATTCCAGCTCTACTCCCACAACTTAATCGCTTTGTTTGAACAAGCCAAAAAAACCGGACTAGCGGCTCACATTCAGACCCATCGCTTCCCTGACAGGATATTACCCAGGTAAGCACCGGCTGTCTTGCTGTTTGAACCCAGCAGTTGAGAAAAGATCGATTCAGGTGGGCAGCCGTGTTGGTCGGAAGCAGCAGAACAAAGTTTGAGTCTAGTGGCATCTTTAAGACCAACACATTTAATTCTGGGTATAAACTTTCATGTGTCTGCACACGTGTCTGTATCCGAAGAAGTGTTCATGCGTATGAAAACTTATACCCAGAATTAAACTTGTTGGTCTTAAAGCTGCCACTGGACTCAGATTTTGTTCTAGTGGAGAAAAGGGCGTTGTTGGAATGCAACGCTATAAAAAGTTCCCGAATCCATGATTTTTGAACTGACACCCATCTTAAAGCCTTGAAATGATTTTTTAATTTTTATTTATATTTACATTTTTATCCCTCCCTCCCCACCGTTTGGCAGGCTCAGGGCGGCTAACGACATAATAAATAGACATTAAAACACAACATAAAACTATTAAACGATACAAAAACATCCTGTGAACATATTATAAGATAAAAGATGGCGATCTTCAGACATCACTGTCGACTGGATGGTGTCATCGGCTCCCGCATTAGCTATGAAGCCTCAGGTTGGTACAGTTGGTGACTGGGCCAGGGCCGTTCAGTTGGGGTGGCCGCTACTTGAAAGTCTGGCGAAAGAGCTCCGTTTTACGGGCCCTGCGGAACTGAAGAAGGTCCCGCAGGGCCCCAATGTCCTCTGGGAGCTTATTCCACCAGTGCGGGGCCGCCACAGAGAAGGCCCTGGCCCTCGTTGTAACCAACCTGGCCTCTTTAGGCCCTGGGAGAACCAGGCGATTTTGGGAACCTGATCTTAGTGCTCGCTGGGGTACATACGGGGAAAGGTGGTCCCTCAGGTAGATGGGTCCCTGGCCATATAGGGGGTGGGGGACGGGTGCCAATTTTGTTCTGAAAAGTCTCACCTCTATTGCGTCTGGATTAGTTTTGGTTCTCTTTATAGCTGGCATCGGGGAAGGGGCTGTGGCTCAGAGGCAGAGCCTCTGGTTGGCATGCAGAAGGTCCCAGGTTCAGTCTCCAGCATCTCCAGGTATAAAAGGACTAGGTCGTAGTAGGTGATGGGAAAGACCTCAGCCTGAGACCCTGGAGAGCCGCTGCCAGTCTGAGCAGACAGTACCAATCT
The DNA here is from genome assembly GCA_029233225.1 of Lepidodactylus listeri. NCBI lineage: Eukaryota > Metazoa > Chordata > Lepidosauria > Squamata > Gekkonidae > Lepidodactylus > Lepidodactylus listeri. Next base: position 98,998,221 of record JARCFY010000011.1, on the reverse strand, counting down.
TGTTGGACCTATTATTTATTTATCGTACAGCAGAGTTACATACCGGAAGCTTATAATAATATTGTCCTTGATGGATCAATGGTCTGATTCAATAAAAGGCCGTTTCATGGGTCCATGTATTACAGACGAGGCCATGGCTCAGCAGTAGAAACTCTGCCTGGTGTGCAGAAGGTCCCAGGTTCAATCCCCAGCATTTCTAGGTTTAAAAGGACCAGGCAGCAAGTAGGTGATGGGAAGGACCTCTGCCTGGAATCTTGGAGAGCTGCTGCCAGTCTGAGTAGGCAATACTGACCTTGATGGACCAAGAGTCTGATTCAGTAGAAGGCAGCCTCATGTGTGTTCATAATAAGCATTGCAGATTGATGAAAATGGAAGCGCTCTTCAACATACGCTTCTGGAGGAGGGGCTGTGGCTCAGTGGTAGAGCATCTGCTTAGCACGCAGAAGGTCCCAGGTTCAATCCTCAGCCTCTCCAGTTGAAAGGATCAGGCAGGAGGTGATGTGAAGGACAGGTGATGTGAAGAGAGCAGCTGCCAGTCAGAGTAGACAACGCTGACCTGTATGGACCAAAGCATTGATTCAGGATAAGGTAACTTCCTGTGATGTTGATTATAAATATCCAGTCAAAACCTTGGAAGAAGAGAGAGAAGACCCAGCTGGGTTATGATATGGATTGGCTTCCAACACAAAATTTCCCACCGTGTTTTGCTTTGCCTCACGAGTTCTTACTCTTCTGCCTAGGGGCAGATTGGCCCTTTATCTGATCAGGAGAGTTCTCGGGGGAGGGGGGGGTGCTACCCTGGAGGCAAGCCAAGCCCCAGCAGTGCTACCGTACTAGTGAGGGTCACCTGGCTCAGATCCAGGCAGTGTCAAAGCTCAGCATGCTTCTGGGCTGTCTGAATGGCCCAGTCCGCCCTGGCTGCTGCCTTGAAGCTTTGTCCTGTCTGCTTCACTACTGCCGCTAATGAAAACTACACTTCCCATCATGCTCTGCCTCCTCTTCTTGCGAGGCTTTATTTAAAGCGTTTATCAGCCTCCTTCTTTTCCTTCCAGAGCTCCAGTGTGGCATACAGTACAAATAAAATACATAAACTGGAGTGCATAAAAAAATACATAAAACCAAAATTTAAAAACTCAATTTAGGATGGCCGTAATCAAATGGAGTCCGAAATAAAGTTGTCTTCAGCTGCCTCCTAAAAATCCAAAGTGTGGTGGCCGGGTGCACCTCCCTGGGGAGGTTGCTCCATAGTCAGGGGGCTGCCAGCGAAAAGGCCCTCTCTCCTGTGCCCACCAGATGAGATTCTTTGATGCATGGGACACTCAGGAGGGCCTCTCCCTGTGATTGTATTTCCGGGGGGGGGGGGGGACATATGGGAATGCTTGCTTTGGTAATGGACTTTAAATGTGCAAATAGATTTAGAGACCGGGGAGAAACAGGGGCTATGTTTCTGACCAATGAGAGAAGCTGCATGGTTTCTCTAAACACCAGATGCCGTCAGAGTATTTCTTTAGCAGATTTGTGCTTCCGATTAGAGCGATACGAAAAATTATAGAATACCCTGGTCCCTTCTTTGCAGTCTCTGCGCAGGGTATCCTTTCGAAACGATTCGATGCCTCATGAGTAAGCAGAAGCAGGGAATGAAAATGAAAAGATGCCCAGGACCCCTCCAGGTTCTGTCTGGTCTAGCAGGCCGAGCCCAAAGGAAACGGAAGATTTGTACAGTTACTGTGAAGCTTCCTTCTCAGTAGTCCAGAGTGGGGCAGTCCTTGACTCCTTACTCCTAGGACTGCCCCACTCCTGGACCACCAGAGAACAACAAGATTTCCAAGGTATGCTTTCAAGAGTCAAAGCTCCTTTTGTTGGATATCTAGTTGGTCTCTGTGATGCTTCTGGACTCAAATCTTGCTCTTTAAACCCCACCCCCCCCAAAAAACACCCCATCTTCATATGAGGCCTATTCTCTGGTGGTCCAGGAGTGGGGCAGTTCTTGACTCCTTACTCCTAGGACTGCCCCACTTTGGACCACCGAGAAGGAAGCTTCACAGTCAGTGTACAAATGTTCTGTTCTTAAGGTGCTAGACTTGAATTTAGGCCTCCTTCGGTGTCCGAATGACTCTGGAATGGAGGCTCTAAATAACTGCCATGGCTGGTAAGAACATCAGAAGAGCCCTGCTGGATCAGACATAGGTATAACGGCCTTTGCTACTGGAGGGAGTAAATTGACACCCTGACTGGTAGCCCATTGAGAGCCCAGTCCGCCATGATTTTTGTCCCTTCCCCCTTTTAAAGCCTTCCAGGGCGGTGGCCATCACCACATCCTGTGGCAGTGAGTTCCACAGTTCTACTATGTGCTGTGTGAAGTCCTTCCTTGTGTCTCTCCCGAATCCTCCCACCCTCCAGCATCAGTGGACGCCCCTGGGTTCTACTATTACGGGAGAGGGATTACAGAATATATTGTAATCTGTCCGATTTCAATGGGCATGGTACCTTTTGCCTCCTTTACAAGCCCTCTCTACAGCTCCCCTCCCACCTTCCGACTAGGATAAAAGAACTCGGATCTACATTTTTGCTCTCCCGTGTCTGACAAAGGGAACTTTGACTCTTGGACGTGTAGACGCTGAGAGCTGTTGTTGCTCTCCAAGGTGCCCCTGGACTCAAATCCTAACTATTTCTCTTCTGCGGGTCGAGTCGAAAGTGATACAGGAGCTGCCCTTCGGGTCAGGACTTCTGCTCCCGGCCTCGTTCTGTTGCTAACAGCCAACTCTTGTCGTTCCAGGAAGTTTGCCTTAACCACCAAGATCCCGGACACAAAAGGGTGCCATAAATGTTGCATAGGTAAGTCTTCAAACTTGTGCCGCCTTCCCTCAGCTCTCTGGCATGTCCCGCTGGGAAGTCTTTCCCCGCTTTTGTGAACCCAGGCTGTGTCCTGCTGCCAGCCGCCATCCATCTCACGAGCTCAGAGCCCCCGCTCAAGTAGACTTCTTCCTAAGAAGGAAGCGTGAAATTTTGCCCAACCTCGGACTGTGTGAAAGTTGTGCCATCAGGGAGACCCTGCTTGCGTGACTTGCAGTAGAAAATCACACACAGATGAGTCACAAGAACAGGGACGCTTCTCTGTTGTGCCTATCCAAAGCGCAAACAACATGTGTGCGTGTCAAGTGCCATCAAGTTGTTTCTGACTTATGGTGATCCTATCGATGAATGACCTCCGAAAACGTCCTCTCATGAACAGCCTTGCTCAGGTCTTGCAAACGGAGGGCCTTTCTGGCTTCCTTCATTGAGTCCAACCAGTTGCTCTCAGCCTAATTTAACTTACAAGATAGATTCCGGTGGGCAGCCATGTTGGTCTGAAGCAACAGAACCAAGTTTCGAGTCTGGTGGCACCTTTAAGGCCCACAAAATTTCATTCTGGGTATACGCTTTCGTGTGCATGCTCACTTCTTCAGTTCTGAATATCTGAAGAAGTGTGCAAGCACACAAAAGCTTATACCCAAAATGAAACTTTGTTGGTCTTGCAGGTGCTACTGGACTCAGACTTTGTTCTGTTACATGGTCATTGTCAGGATAGAATAGAGCAGGGACAATTATATTGTAAGCTGCTTTGGATCCCCTGTTGGGGAGAAAAGTGGGGTATAAATAAATAAATAAATGAATGAAATCTGTGTCTTCAGTGTTGCAAGATGTCCCCAAAGTTTTGGCAGTTTAATTTTATCTGTTTAGTGTTGGGAGCTCGCCTACTGTTTTATCCCACGTTCAATGCCCTCTTGGGAGAAAATCCACAGTTCCTTTCACTGGTGACCATAAAAGCACTTTGACTACAAGCGCGAACCCCTTCAGACCCTCGAGAGCCAGGGTGGTGTAGTGGTTAGAATGTCGGACTAGGATCTGAGAAACCTGGTTTCGATTCCCCCAACTGTCACAGAGCAGTGGACCTTGGATCGATTGCGTATTCTCGGCCTAACCTGGCGGTGTGGAAAGGGCCATCAAGTCACAGGCGACTTTTGGTGGTCCCTCATTGGGTTTTCAAGGCAAGCGACACTCCGAGATGGTTTGCCATTGGCTACCTCTGTGTCGTGACCCTGGACTTCCTGGGTGGTCTCCCCTCCAAGTACCAAGCAGGGCCGACCTTGCTTAGCTTCTGAGAGCTGATGAGATGGGGCCAGCCTGGGCTGTTCAGCTCAGGGCAGAAAAACAGAGGTGGTTTGCGATTGCCTGCCTCTGCGTTGCAGCCCTGGGCTTCCTTGGTGGTCTCCCAAGCAAAAGAATAATCAGGGCTAACATAAGAACATAAGAGAAGCCAGTGTTGGATCAGGCCCGTGGCCCCTCCAGTCCAACACTCTGGGTCACACAGTGGCCAGAAACACCCCAGGTGCCCTCAGGAGGTCCAGCGGTGGGGGCTGACCTTGCTTAGCTTCCAAGATCTGACAGGATCAGGGCAAGTCTAGCCCACCTCATGGGACAAAAAGGGAACGGGAGAGCCACGTATGGCTCTCCGACTCCTGGTCTGAGGAATTTTGAGGGCTACAGTGGAAGGGAGGAGAGGAAGCTGACAGAGGGTCAGGGTCCGAACGGTAGGTTCAGTTTGGAGAGAAAATGCAAACGGCTCATGAGTTTAATGATGCCAGCCATAATATTTCAGGTTTATCCCGTTGTTGTTTTTCTTTCCTTGTTTGTAGTAAGAAACCCTTACACTGGCCATAAATACCTCTGCGGAGCGTTACAGTCAGGAATCGTCTTGCTTCAGTGGTATGAACCCATGCAGAAGTTCATGTTGATAAAGGTGCGTTTTGCCCGCTTCCCCTGTCGTTCAGTTTTGCCCAAGTATTCAATTGCATTCAGGGGAACAGAGATGCGAGCTTTTTCGAGAGTGAATTGCTTCCCTTTCACTGACCACCAATGTTCCCTCTAAGCTGAGTTAGTGTGAGCTAGCTCACAGTTTTTTAGCCTCTAGCTCACACATTTTTGTCTTGGCTCAGGAAGGATGGCTCCAGTGCAAACTGATCGATGCAGCAGCCAAATCACTCGCTCACAGCTTTAATGCCAGCAGCTCACAAAGTAGAATTTTTGCTCACAAGACACCACAGCTTAGAGGGAGCTTTGCTGACCACTGCTGGCCAGTTGTTTTTGGACTCAGTCCAAGATGCTGGTGCTGGTCTTCCACATCCTGCGCTTATTAGGGGGTGCCCAGCTCAACCCCCTGGCTCTCAAAAGAGAGACAGAGAGAGGTGGAGGGCAGGGCCTTTTCTGGGGCGGCCCCTCCGTCACAGAATTTTCCCACGTGGTGCAGATCAGACAAGCTGTCTTGTGGCCTTTAGGTAGTGCCGCCGGCTCAGGCATACGTGTACCCTTTTATTATTTATTTAAAGCATTTTTATGCCACCTTTCCACTCAATTGGTCTGCAAGGAGTTGCATATACAAACACTAAGACATCTGAACAAAAATAATTCAATAAATACGCATTAAAAAATGCCAGCACCAGCAAGGCAGAGGGTTAACAACTGTTACTGGGGATATGCCAAATGAAACAAAAAAAGTCTTCACTTGCTGTCATAAGAATATAAAAACAGCCCTGCTGGATCAGACCAGTGAGCGTCCATCTAGTCCAGTGTCCTGTCTCACAGAGTGGCCAACCAGCTCCTCTGGAGGGCCAAAAACAAGGCAGAAAGGCCGAGGCCTTCCCCTGGAAAGAACCTCAGAAGAGCCCTGCTGGATCAGACCAGTGAGGGTCCCTCTAGTCCAGCATCCTGTCGCACACAGTGGCCAGCCAGTTCCTCTGGAGAGAGAGCCAACAACGGGGCTGAGGCCTTCCCCTGATGTTGCCTCCTGGCTCTCGGATTCAGAGGTTGACTGCTGCTGAATGTGGAGGTTCCCCTTAGACACCATGGCTAGTAGCTATTGATAAAAACTTATCCTCCATATTCCTGTGGCCGATATCCTCTGGCACTGAATTCCACATTTTTTCCCCTCAAACAAACAGGCTTTTATTCAAACACATTGCTTCAGCTCAAAAGACAGCTCCATGAGAGCGAATCCCACATTTTTAATCACACTGTGTCCAAAGACAGACATAGAGGGAGACGGACAGATATCCCTGGGGAGGGAGTTCCAAAGTTTTGGTGCCATGGCTGAAAAACCCTTTCTCCGGCCACTACCTTTTTGGCCTCAGGCGGTATCCGAAGCTTGGCCCCTGAGGAGGACTGGAATGAAACAGGTGTTGGCGTATGATGGTGTCACCATCGGTTTGAACGCGGATGACATCTTGGGTTGTGCTAGACATCCCCATAGCTCTTGGGAGGAGGCCGAAAGGCTGTGGGTGACAGGCAGAGGAGACCGACGGAAGCAAGAGGCCGGCTCTCCCCAGGGGCCGGCGCTTTGTGACCTGGCCTCTCTCTTCCCCCCCAGCACTTTGACTTCCCCTTGCCGAGCCCCTTAAACGTGTTTGAGATGCTGGTGATCCCGGAGCAGGAGTACCCCATGGTGTGCGTCGCGATCAGCAAGGGGACCGACCCCAACCAGGTCGTTCAGTTTGAGACGATCAACTTGAACTCGGCTTCTTCGTGGTTTACGGAAATCGGCGCAGGTGAGGCTCCTGGCGCGACAGCCAGCGTGGGCCGCAGACCCGGCCGACAAACGCCCGGGCGGTCTCTGCTGGTTTCCTCGCCCGTCTACAAGTTTCTCGTCCTTATGGGCACAAAAGCCAGCGTGAAAAACTGTGTGGAAGTGTCTGTGGTGGAGCTGCCAGGTGGCTCCAGTGCGGGCGGCCCTGGGAACTTCTCCCCCTGTTCTCAGCAGCACTGTCTTCTCATGGGGTGGATGTGGCCCCCCACGCCTCTTCCGAAGCTGTCCCTGAGCAGTATTGGACCACATCCTGTCCCCCTGCTTTCTCCCACCCAAGGGGCCTTCCTCTGCCAGGAGAATTTGGTGGGAGAGCCTCTAGTGTCCAAGGAGGGCTCCTTAGGTCTCAGGGAAGGCCCTGCCGTTTGGGAATTTGCTGTTTTGAAAAGGAACTGTACAGTCTTCTGGCGTGCATGGCTTTTCCGTGTTCCGAGGTCCTTCAGAGAGAAGCCACCCCCCCCCCAGGGAAGGAGCCACTGGTAAAAAGTAGCTAGAGGGGTTAAGCGTGGGGCTGCCCCAGTTCCCTTGCCCCCATCACTGATGGGCTGGCCAGCTGGGAGAGTTACTGGCGGCAGTGGGATGCCTACCCTAGCATGGCAGCAATGTCCGCAGTGACGAGGCGATGTCACTTCTGGCGTCCACAGGAAGTGATGTCACCAGTGCTCCGATCTGTGGGCAAAAACTGTATGGGAAAAAATGGCTTTTGCCACAGAGTTTTTGTCCAAATACCAGAGTGGCCCACATCGCTGGCGATGTGATGACATCACTTCCAGTGTGTGTCGGAAGTGATGTCACCAGCCTAGTGCCCCCCCCCCCTGCTGCCGGTTGCCACGGGGGACCTGAGCACCCTAGTTAAACTTCAGCCCCCCTGGGTGAAAGAAATCAAAGCCATGGCCCCTGGCTGTGCTCCTGGTCGCTTCCTTCTATAACTGTGACAGCCCAAGCCGTGCGAATGGCCTCAGACGGGCATGGGGAGGTGGGCTTGGGGGGACAGTAGAAAAGAGCAAGAGTCCAGTAACACCTTAGAGACTAACACAATCGGAGGCAGGGGAGGAGGTTTCGTGAGTCTCCGCTCACTTCTTCAGATACAGCTCGAAGGAGAGTCCATCTGTCCTTCTATCTGGGAGAGCTTTCAGATGCCGAATGACAACAGCAGGTGAATGATAATAGCAGGCGTGATTGGACTAGGTGCAGTATGCAGAGAGGGGGGTGTGGAGAAATCAGCCGTGGTAAGGACAGAACGCTGCCCATTGTGGTTTTCTCCCCTGCAGGCTGCCAGCAGTTGGATGCCATCCACGTGACGCAGCTGGAGAGAGACACCGTCCTCGTGTGCTTGGACAGTGAGTAGCTCAACACACCAAGGCCAGCTTGGCACAGCTGCGTTTATTTTTCAGTACCCGTCTGCCGAAAGGTTTAGAGCCTGCCTTTCCCTGACCATCTGGAACACATGAAGCTGCCTTATGTTGAGTCAGCCCCTCGGTCCATCAAAGTCAGTATTGTCTACTCAGACTGGCAGCCGCTCTCCAGGGACTTTGGTAGAGCAGCTAACCCTACTAAATTAACAAGTATTTAAAAACAGCATCAAGATACTACTTGCCAAAAGTCCTTATGTATCATTCTGTTTTGCATATTTTCTGGAACATGAAAGGAATAACCCCAGTGGGTTGAAATTAAGAGTTTCCGGCTAAAGATTAGGAAACAGTGAGAGCGGTTCTTCAGTGGAACAGGCTTCCTCGGGAGGTGGTGGGCTCTCCTTCTTGGGAGGATTTCAAACGGAGGCTAGATGGCCATCTGACAGCAATGCTGATTCTGTGAACTTAAACAGATCACAAGAAGGGAGGGCAGGAAGGGTTGCATCATTGCTTAGTTCTTGTGGCCCTTTGGTGTAGGGGTTAAGTGCGCGGACTCCAATCTGGGAGAACCGGGTTTGATTCCCCACTCCTCCACTTGCACCTGGCTGGATGACCTTGGGCAAGCCACAGCTCTGTACCAGCTGTTCCCTCAAGGACAGCTTGGGAAAGAGCTCTCTCAGCCCCACCTACCTCACAGGGTGTCTGTTGTGGGGAGGGGAAGGGAAAAGGAGTTTGTAAGCTGCTCTGAGACTCCCTTGGGGAGTGGAGGGCGGGGTATAAATCCAATCTCTTCTTCTTCTTCTTCTTCTTCTTCTTCTTCTTCTTACATGCCCAGGGAAATGCGGATCACCACTTTGGGGTCAGGAAGCCATTTTCTTCCAGGCCAGTTTGGCCCAGGGATCCTGGAGGTTTTTTGCTTTTGACTGGACATAGAACAGCGGGTCACCGGGGGAAGTGTGTGTCTGTTGGGGGGAATAGCTGTGAATTTCCTGCATTGTGCAGGAGGTTGGATTAGATGACTGTTGGGTTCCCTTCCAGCTCTCTGTTGCTGTGTTTCTGTTATACATTCAGGCTGGTTGTCCCCAGTTTGGGCACCACTATCAAAAAGGCTTGCGACTGAGCTCTGGCTATTTTATCCAACTTATGCAAGGGGGGGGGGGGGGGATGCAATAAAACTGATCCAAAGATGGCCCTTGGTGGACAGGTTCATGCTGCGCAAGACCCTTCTTCCAGCGAGAACGTTGCAGGCTGTGACGGGCTCTCAGTAACCGTAATATGTGGGAAAACTATAAACGCTCCATAAAGCACTAATTATAATTACACCTCTGTGGTTTTATGGTCTTGCTACATACCTGAGGCGTTGGAGACTGAGGGTTTCGAGGGGGCCGTTGGCCTGCTCACATTTCTTTATGGCGCAGTAAAATGAGGGAGAGAACTTGCTTTACCGGCCCCCTTTGGCTTGGCAAACGTTTTTTGCGAGAGCGCCCCCTAGTGGCAAGGTCCGGGTCCCTGAATCATACATACAACCTTTATTGGCATAGCATAAATAGATCGAACAGAGAGAACATTGGGCAGTAGGTACAAAACAAAACAGAGCAGAGCAAACAACATCCATCAATATTCTCAGTGTTCCAGAGTGTAAAACAATCCTAGCATAAATTGCAGGATTTACAGAGTATTACTCTTGACTTCCATACATAGGCCAGAAATTCAGCAACAGATAACGTTATTGCTGGATTCTTATCTGCTAAAAAAAAAAGTTAAATCCCCATCCAGAAAATCTCTCTGTGGAGGGAAAAGGGGACGAATCAAAGTATTACGCATAGCGGGATATTTAGGGCATCGGAAAAGGATATGGGCAATAGAATCAGGTTCCCCAAGATTACAATTGCAAAGTCTGTCCTTGTACGGAACACCCCTATATCTGCCTAAGACAACTTCTGAGGGGAAAGGGTTAAACCTCGCAAGCATGAAAACCCTCCTAAAAACTGGGATTGTCAAGTTGGCAACATACGGTACCATAGAGGTATGTAAAGGGAGGAGGGGTAATGAGTAGGGGGAACAGACTCCAAAACTACCAGCATTCATGATCTGCGCCTCTATATCCCAAATTCTCCTCCTGACTGCCTGCAAAATTGCCACCTCACCACAGTTATCGAGGGATTCCAGGTCAATACCTAAAGTACCAATCTTTTTTACTATGGCCTGCGGCCACCCCGATATATAGGGATCGGTTAAAAGTTGGACCATTAGGCTAGTAGGGGGAGATCGAAAGTAAAGTCGAAGCCAATACTTGATCGTAATGATCCAAGCCCGAGAATCACTGTGAGAGACTGATTTTGTTGCTGTTCAGTCGCACAGTCGAGCCCGACTCTTTGTGACCCGATGGACCACATCACGCCAGGCCCTCCTGTCCTCCGGAGTTTGCTTAATTTCACGTCCGTTGCATCGATGACACTGTCTAACCATCTCATCCTTTGCCGTCCCCTTCTTCTTTGACCTGCAGTCTTTCCCGGCACCTCCACTAATCGCCGGATCTTAGCTCTCCTCTTCAAGAGGGTCTAATTCTGGAGACCTGTTCACCCTACGCAGTTCGGGGTGCTGGTTTTGACCGATCAGTGCGTCACGTCATGAGAACCACCTTCTCTATTAAATTCCACTGCTACCGTCAGGTGTACCAGGGTATGCGGCTCCCCCTCTGTCAGCAAGGGAGGAGTCATCATTTGGCGGTAGAAGAAGAAGAGAAGAGAAGAGATTGGATTTATACCCCACCCTTCACTACCCAAAGGAGTCTCAGAGCGGCTTACAAGCTCCTTTCCCTTCCCCTCCCCACCACAGACACCCTGGGAGGTAGGTGGGGCTGAGAGAGCTCTTTCCAGAACTGTCCTTGAGAGAACAGCTGGTACAGAGCTATGGCTTGCCCAAGGTCATCCAGCAGGTGCAAGTGGAGGAGTGGGGAATCAAACCCAGTTCTCCCAGATTAGAGTCCACGCGCTTAACCACCACACCAAGGCATGTGGAGGGTCCCAGTTCGGTCCCCGGCATCTCCAATGGGAGAGTCTCAAGTGGCAGGAATGGGGGGAAGCCCTTCTCTGCCCGAGTGAGGCGTTCCAGAGCCCCGGATTGGTCTGCCTGAAGCAGCTCCGTGAGTTAATGTGCTAAGACACGTTGAGCTCCATAAGAAAAAAGGGCAGCTAATAAACCTTCTAAACAAATAACTTAAGTTCAGATGTATGCAGAAGTCCAGCTAAAAGGCCAGCCTTGGGTAAGTTTTAAATAGATGAGGATGAGAGAAGATTCCGAGGAGAGGTTAGTGGAGAATGGTTGCCCCGTCTGTCTTTCACCACCTGTCCACAAAGGAAGCACTTCTTCACCCAAAGAGTCATTAAAAGGGGAAATTCACTGCCACAGGAAGTGGGTGGCTACAAGCTTCAGGAGGGGATTGGGGAAACGTGTGGAGCAGATGTCCATCAGTGGCTATGAGCCACAATGTACAGATGGAACACTCTGCCTGGGGTGGTGACGCTCTGCATTTTTGGTGCTTGGGGGGCAACAGTGGGAGGGCTTCTGGCCCTGCTGGTGGACCTCCCAATGGCCCTTGGGTTTTGGCCACTGTGTGACACAGAGTGTTGGACTGGATGGGCCAGTGGCCTGATCCAACATTGGCTTCTCTTATGTTCTAATCATGAATATCCATCCTGGGGAACCCGCCAACAGTCACAAGTCAAAAAGCCTCCAGGACTCTGATCATGTTTTTCAGTGACTGCAGATGCAGTGACATCGTAATTACCCATTTTAACCCTCATTTTCTTCAAACCGGTAAGGGGGGGGGGGGTCTTTTCTAGGTTTTCAGAACCCGAAATTATAGCTATTACCAATGCTGTTGTTCAGATTTCTTGATCCCCACGAGAGCCGGTTCTTGACAGTTAGATATCAGGATCACAGACCAGTGCTTGTTCCCCCCCCCCCAGAGTAAGACCCCCAAATAGTAGCTCTTAGCAAAAATGCTCCCTGTAGTCACCCCCCAAGCCTCTTCAGAGCACCCCATTCCACAGCCTCAGAAACCATTCCGGCAAATCGCTCTTTGCCAACAAGGTGATTTGTCTCTTTTTGGCTTTTCCTTTGAGGATTTGTGAAAATCGTGAACCTGCATGGAAAGCTGAAGTCGAGCAAGAAGCTGGCCTCCGAGCTGAGTTTCGATTTCTGCATTGAATCTGTAGGTAAGCCAGCTGTGGCAGCATCGTTTACACATCTGTGGGCTTCCCTTCCCTGTGGGGGGGGCAAATAGTAGTTTTGGGGGGCAGTTTACACCAGGAGAATAGCATGGGGGGAGCGTTAGCCCCACCCTGAACACTGGTGTCCTGAGCCGGTCTTCTTACCCACTCCCGCAGCCGCTACCAAAAAAGGCATCAGAGAGGCAGGAGAGCTGGTAACGGATCTCTCAGATCTCATTCAGTTTGGCTCACAGCGCCATGGTTTTTAGGGTGGAAATTGTCCTCCTGACTGCGTGCCCGAGGCCATCGGTGGCCTTCTTTGGAATATGGTTATTTGTGGGGTGGAAGTGACCACATCGACCAGGGATGCTTGGGAAGTGAAAGGGACAGGCCCCTCCTCTGGAACAGTCCATTGGTCCACATAGATTGTTACAAACCAGGGTCCCCAACCTTCTGGAGTCTGTGGGCGCCTTTGGGATTCCGACACGGTGGTGGCTGCAACTACAAAATGGCTGTCGCAGGAGGCGGAGCCAGTGACAAAATGGCTGCCACAGGAGGCAGAGTCAGTGAGAAAATGGCTGCCGCAGGAGGCGCAGCCCGCCACAGAATGTCAGAGAGGGAGGTCACGCATAGGTTTAGTAGCAACTGCTCAGCATTTCAGGCAGAAAATCTTTTCAACAGGAGGCCTTTCGGAACGACCAGACAGTTTAAAAATATTTCCTTCTATACACCCAGCTTCAGTGCGTGGCTGGCCAGCTGCCAAAGCAACATTGAAAAAATCTGCCCAGCCAGTTCGATCTCCAGCAGCTGGTCAGAAGCTCTGGTCCTGCCGACTTCCTTAAAAACACTCGGTGGGCGTCAGGACAGGTGTTGGCGGGCCCTGGGGTGCCCACGTTCACCACGCTGGGGACTTCTACTCTAGCCAAGGTTTGGCAGTCACGTTACAGAGGAACAGGCGAATGCGACAGAGAAGAAGCCAAAATCTAGCACTCCTGGTCTCTGTGCTGAGGCACTAGTGAACATTCCATTACAAGACTTCCCTCTCAGCGGCTCCCTCTCTGACCCCTGACCCCTCCCCTTCCCTGGAAATCCCTTTTGAAATCCCACTTTTGAAATCCCACCAGGAGTGGGCCGTGTAAAAACTCTCCGTCTCTAGTCCCTGTTTCCAGGCGCATTCCCATCACGTTTAGGGCATCTCCCTAGCACGTGTCTCAAGCGATGCGTGGATGCTCGCGCCACCCCGTGTTCCAGTTGCTGACCTTGGGCTGTGTCTCTTCCGCAGTGTGCCTTCAAGACAGCGTGCTGGCCTTCTGGAAGCACGGGATGCAGGGGAAAAGCTTCAAGTCCAACGAAGTAAGTCACCCCCTCAGCGCTCTTTGAGTTTTGTGAGTTGCTTTTCTCCCCTCTCACCGGGGTTTTTATACTTGAGGGGAACATGGCCTGAGGTGACAGGGCCAACAAACGGCAGATGCCATGATCATTCTGTAGTATTACATAAATATATAATAACGTCATTCCACCTGCCAAACATCAAGGGCGAAAAAACAATAACATATAATTGCAACAACAGCCCTTTGAATACCAAATCATGAATAAACAAAGTTCGCACAAGTCCATTCCAAGGGTTAGTCACAAGGATGGGAAGTCCTCTCAAGGAATATAACAAGTAATTATTTATTATTTATATTTATATCCCGCCTAGCCGGACAAGCTGGCTTTAGGGGGCTAACAACAATTAAAATCATAAAACAATGAAATTCAGTTAAAACAATGTCTGTTCCGCATAAAATTACAGAATACAACAAGCAAAAAATGGCGGCAGTTCCAGTCGCGCCCAACAATAAAAGCAGCATCCCATAAGTCCCGGCCAGGAGGAGTTCCGCCGGCCCATTTCCTCAGTGGCGGCTCCTAATCGAAAGCCTGGCGGAAGAGCTCCGCTTTGCAGGCCCTGCGAAACTGCAAGCGGTCCGACAGGGCCCTGATGTGTTCCGGGAGCTCATTACACCAGTGTGGAGCCACCACTGAGAAGGCCCTTGCTCTGGTGGTCACCAACCAATCCTGCTTGGCTTCCCTCTGCTGAAGCTGTAGCTGAATAAGGACCCAAGGGCCCAACGGACAATTGATCAGATCTCTGTGCTTCAGAAGAACCTTACTTGCAAAAGTCCTCATGCTTTGCAACTTGTTACATTCCTCACCCCAAAGCGCTGCAGGCAAAACCCAGCTGTTCAGCTGAACGCCGAGAGGCTGTCCGTTGCATTTCCTGTCCCCAAATTAGAACCCACACACCTACAGACCTGCTTCAAGGGTATTTAGCATAGGAAATTATTCTTGCAGCGAATGCAGCATCCATTCGTTTTGTATTCAGAGCTCGGCAGCAGGGTGCGGTGTCTCTTCCCAAAATGGCTGGGAGTGCCTCTTTCTCCTCCGTCCCGTTGTCACTCTCCAGGCTTTCTCTTTCCTACAGGTCACCCAGGAGATCTCAGACGAAACCCGGGTCTTCCGCTTGTTGGGCTCAGACAGGTAATCTGAGAAGAAAGACCATCCCCCTTTTGTCCCTTTTTAATGTGTTCATTTATTTGCTTCATTTATACCCTGCCTTTCTCCCCAGTGGGGACTCAAAACAGCTGACATAAATATATTCTCCTCTCCCCTGTTTTACCCTCACCACAACAACAGCCCTGTGAGGCAGGTTAGGCTAAAACGTGCGACTGGCCCAAGGACTCCCACGGCAAGAGTAGGGGGGTTGAACCTGGATCCCCCCAGATCCTAGCCCAGCACTCTAGCTGCCACACCCTGCCGGCTCACTGGTGTCAGCCAAAAGTTCAGGGAAGCAGCTGGGAATGTCTGTGAGGGGTCAGCCCCCCCCCCCCGCTCCTCCCCCCCCCCCCACTGGGTATTTCTTCTGCTGCTGAGTCATCTGGCCACTTCTGTGTCGGTGTGCGTGCCGGCGGGCCCCTTCATGTGTCTCAGGCAGCAGCTTTGCCTTTTGTTTGGTGCACAAAGGTTCTCTTGTAATCTTCGCCCCAGGAACATCCTAGTACATTTCTTTGACAAACATCACCAGGAATGCCGAGGCACAGAGGTGGAGCTGCAGCATTCCAAACAGGTGAAGGAAGGCAAGGCACCGTCCGTGTGCGCACAGCATTTCGGTGCTCGGTTTGGGGCCCTGAGAAACACAGCAGCAGTCCTACTGGAGAGTCTGCTCTGCCGCCCTTATTCATGGCACCCCAAACTGGCAACAACTGCAGGCCGTGGACTCCGGGGTACCATGGATAAGGGGGCCAGCAAACCCACCGCGTGACAGTAGGAACGGCAAAAGACTTGGCATGCAGGCCGTGGCTGGTGGGGCCTCGCTTTGAAAGAAGAAATGTGCCTTGGACACACAAGTAACCCCCTATGAGAG
The DNA here is from genome assembly GCA_029233225.1 of Lepidodactylus listeri. Classification (NCBI taxonomy): domain Eukaryota; kingdom Metazoa; phylum Chordata; class Lepidosauria; order Squamata; family Gekkonidae; genus Lepidodactylus; species Lepidodactylus listeri. The sequence continues at coordinate 98,982,636 of JARCFY010000011.1, read as the reverse complement.
CCAGTTTGGTGTAGTGGTTAGGAGCATGGACTCTAATCTGGGAGAACCAGGTTTGATTCCCCTCTCCTCCACATACACCCGCTGGCATGACCTTGGGTCAGTCACAAGTTCTCTTAGAGCTGTTCTCTCAAGGGCAGTCCTCGAAAGAGCTCTCTCAGCCCCACCTACCTCCCAGGGTGTCTCTTGTGGGGAGGGGAAGGGAAAGGAGATTGTAAACCACTCTGAGACTCCTTTGGGTAGTGAAGGACGGGATATAAATCCAATCTCTTCTTCAGTAGCATCTTAAAGACTACCAAATTTGTGGCAGGGAGGAGCTTTTGTGAGTCACTGAAGAAGTGAGCCGCAACTCCCGAAAGTTCCTACCCTTCTGCCACAAATGTTGTTAGTTTTTAAGGTGCTGATGGACTCTTGGTCTTTTCTACTGCAGTAATAATCCATTAATGCCCAGCAGATGGCCTCTTTTCTTAGCCCTTTCAGGAGAGTGCGTCCAGGAGACAGGCCTGCCAGAGAAGCCCAAAAGGTGTTCTTTCTATGAGCCCTTCATGTTTTCCTGGGCTAAGATCCGTTGGGCTGGGTTGATTTCTGCAGGCACGCAAGCACTTTCGTCAACTTGGGCAGATTTTGGGTGACCTTGGGCCAGTCACAGTTCTCTCAGAGCTCTCTCAGCCCCACCTGCCTCACAAGGTGCCTGTTGTGGGGAGGGGAAGGGAAAGGAGATGGGAAGCTGCTCTGAGACGCCTTCAGGTAGAGAAAAGCAGGGTACAAAAACCAACTCTCCTCCTCCTCCTCCTCTCCTCCTGGAGCCTCTGTGTGTGCTGATAGCGTACACTGAGGTTTCCCTTAATGGGGAAATGGCATGGGTATGGGAGAGTCTTAAGTAGGGTTGTGTATTTGGATCTATCCAAGCCGAAGGTATACCCAAAATATACATTATCAATGTTTTTCAGATGTATTTTGGCTTCCCAAATGTATCCGGGTTTTCTTGGGAAAACTGGGGGGGGGGGGGGAATCCAGTGAAAATCCTGGATATATGCTGGAATTACCAGTAGATCTGAAAGCATCCGCTCCCGCCTCTCGGCTGTTTGTCGGGCTTCTACTGCACTCCCTTTGAAGTTTAAAGGGACTGCAGAAGACAGCTCGAGAATCAGCTGTGCTGGGGGAGCAGACTGTTTCCACCGGTTCGGCTTTGGGCCAGCTCCTGGTGCCGCCTGGTTTAAGCCTGGCTGCAGGAGAAGGCAGCCCCACAAGCTGCTGTGCTGCAGGGAGCAAGTTGCTGACCACGGCAAAGCAGATCCCAGGGGCAGCTTCTCCTGCGGCGTGCTTTAACGGTGCTGCAGAAGCCGTCCCAGCCAGGTCTGCGTACGGTGGGGGAGAGACTGAAGAAGCGATCGGAAAAAGCGTGCATGCACACAAAAGCTTCTACCTAGAATTAAACTTTGTCGGTCTTAAAGGTGCCCCCGGACTCAGACTTTGCTCTGCAAGATTTTGGAAGGTTTGAGCTTTTAGGAGTCAAAGCAAAGGGAGTTTTGACTCAAGAGCTTATTTAAACCCCCCCCCCCATTTTGTTGGTTTCTAAGGTGCCATTGGACTTGAATCTTATCTGCATCTCCCTGTCAAAGCCCGTTGTTACGGCAACTGCATATTTGCCCTTCCAGTGTTCCTGCAGGGGGCCAGAAGGTGGCCCAGGAGCCTGGGCTGGGACACTGGCGCCTGCTGAGTCAGGGAGGCCTTGGTGGGCCGGAGGCGGTCGCCCGAGGAGTGGGGCATGCCTTGCCAGAGGGCTGACCCGCCCCTCCTCTGTTTGCCTTTCAGGGTGGTGGTGCTGGAAAGCCGGCCAACGGACAACCCCACGGCACACAGCAACCTCTACATCCTGGCCGGCCACGAGAACAGTTACTAGGCAACCGTAACCCGACTCGGATGGCGAGCCAAGGAAGACGGCAGGGCTGCTTCAGGAAAACAGGCCTTCGAAGGACGCGCTGTGCAGGCCGGACTCTTCTGGGGCGCTTTCTCTCTCCCCCACCCCCCTGCTCTTCCCGTGTCAGTACCCGAAAGGACCTGGTCGCTCAGAGCCAAACTTTTACGTGCGTCTCGCAGCTGGGCAAAGCAGCTGTTGTGCCACTTGCCACTGTGTGGTCGGTTATTGTCAAGTTTGCTTAATAAAAGCTATGAAACCATCGGGGGGCCCCTTTCTGTTCGCCAGGCCTGTGGGGAAACGCCCCCCACCCCACCCCGGTTCCGTCAAAAGGTGCCATAGGATTCCGCTTCGTGCTCTGCTCGGAAGCCGGGGGGGTTGGGGGCCCTGCTGGTTCTCTCATTTCCCCCCTGACTTGATGATGCCTATTTTTACATGCAGGTGGTTTCCGTCAAAGGCAGAAATGCCGGTGACGGAGGGGGCTGCTTCTGGGGTGCATGCACCCCCCCTAGGAATGTCTCTTGCATAAGCGCCACCGATATCTCCTTTTTCCAAGGGGTCCGCAGCAGGAGAAGTTCCCAGGGTGGCATTTTTCTTTTTTTAAAAATGTAACTGTTCCTCTGTGGGGTTTGTAAAATAAGACTATTTAACCCTTATTTATTAATCTGCTGCTATGGGTGGTGAGTTGTATCTTAATTTTTTAGCCAATGAAGGTTGCAGAGCGGCTTCTGGTGGGGGGGGGCTTCGTTTCTTTGGGGGGGTTTTACAGTTGTGCAAAGATCAGGGCGTCCGGGCGTCCTTTTTCCTCTTTAGACGTAGCACATGGTTGGAGGGTTGTGGGAAAGGGGTGGGCGGGGTTGTCGGCTTGTTCCCGTGTAAATGCCGTTTTGTACCAGAGTATTTTGTATGGGTCATGCCTGAGGAACTGGCCGTAAAAGGGGGGAGGGTTTTGGTATTTACTGAAAACAAATAAAGTGTACGTCGAGGAAATGCAAAGGCATTTCACAAGGAAATCGGGAGGCTTTCTCTGAGTTTGGATAGAAACAGTAGATTGAATATATGTGTATACTTGCGTGTGTCTGGGAGTGTGTGTCTGGAGCATCACAAGTGTGGTTGTCTCAGAAGCTGTCGAGGGAAAGAGATGAAAGGCTTGTCCCGTTAGGCCAGGAGTCCCCAGCCCTTTGGATCCTGCAGGCGCCTTCGGAAGTCCGACACAGCGTGGTGGGCAGAGCCACAGAACGGCTAGCCTAAAATGGCTGCCTCAGGAGGCGGAGCCAGCCACAAAATGGCTGCTGCTGACCTTCAGTTCCCCAGCGAAGATCCTTGAGCTGTGGCGCCAGCTGCCGCCAAAGCAACATTTAAAAAAATCTGCACAGCCAATCAGGAGACTCGCTGGGCAAAAGCCACACGTGGCCCTGGCTGCTTCCTAAAAAAACTTGCTGGGTGCCCAAAAAGGTGTCGACGGATGCCACGTTGGGGACCCCCGCTTTGGGGCTTCTTGCCGCTGCACAGTCCAGACGTTACAGCTGACGAGTCCACAAAAGCGTGGGCGTCTGTGAGTCCACCACGTCCTCCTGGTCGTTTGGGCTGGGCTCATCGTGGGGTTCAGCCCACTGGAAAAGGGGTCAGAAGTCGGCCCTTTCCCCGGAACAGCGTCACGACACTGGGGGGGTGGGGGGGCTGACCTGGGAAGGCTAGAAGCTGCCAACCGGACAAGCCTTTTGAATGCATGACGTCCGAGAATCTGCTGACAGAAGTTGAACGAGGCTACTTTAACCTCTTTGTGGACACGTATTTTATTTCTACCGTACCCCAGGGGAGCAGGTGGGAGGGCAGGGCCTGGATTTCCCCCCCCCCTCTGGTCTGTTTTCCCGGAGGTATGGTATAAATATATCTATACGATGCAGTATTGTCTAATAAAACACGGGGAATCTCCTTAAACTCCCCTCTCGAGCCTGTCGTCTGTCTTTCGCTCCGTTTTTTTTGTTTTGTTTCCCCCCATTAAAAGTCTCCCTTTGCTCCTGATTTTGTCTGCCTTTGTTCGTTGAGGTTTACAATAAACCAGGAATTCTGTTTGCCTCGGTTAACAATCCAGCTCTTTCTCCCTTAAGGGAAGTGTAATTGGTTTGGGGGAGGGGTGGGTGGGTCATGTATTTTCTGCAGCCGTGATATGTCCATGCCGGAAATATTTTTGCAAGGTCCATGTCCTTTGGAGCGCTGGATGGCACAGAGTTGCATTGATGTCTTCACTACCTATTGGACAGCGTCTGTGATGTCCTTCACATCCAGCAGTACAACACCTTCCCTGCTTATCACGCCTGTACCATATTGCCTCTGGACTAACATAAAAACATAAGAGAAGCCAATGTTGGATCAGGCCAGTGGCCCATCCAGTCCAACACTCTGTGGCACACAGTGGCCAAAAATAGGGGCCATCATGAGGTCCACCAGAGCCATCATCTGATACACCCCCTCCCACCCCCCACCCCCTGGGGCCCACCTGGATTGTGGCCCAATAATGTCTGTTCCACCTGCTGGTTAAAGCACTGAACTATTAAACGGCACTAAATCTTGACCAGCTTTGGGGGGGGTGGGGGGGGGATGTGTGTTTGTGTTACAGGCCAGTAAAGATTTCAGTTAAACTGACAAACTTCTGAAATTCTTCATCACCACAACCTGCATCTGGTGAGACACACCGGTCAGGTCAGACCAAAGGCAGAGACTGCCGTCCGATCGCAGCAGCTATATCTGTCTCATCAGCCCAGAACTGGGGAGAACCTGGCTGTGGCTATTGTGGGGGTACGGGGCATAGCACTCTGTGCATGCTCTGAGGCACTTAATACCGGCCTGCCTCCTCTGTTGCCGAGAGCCCTGGTATTTGGAACAGGTAACCGGAACGGATTCCTCACCTGCCTATGGGCTAGCTTTAACCCTACCCATTTTCCACCGAGGGTTGCTACGTGTTCAGCATTTTCTTATAAGAGTGCTAATGTTTTGGGGAGCATCCGCTGCGCCTGGTCCATTTTTTGTCCCTTTGTTTTTATCTTCACCCCTTGAGGCTGGGAAATTCCTGGAGACTTAAGGGGAGGGGTGGAGCCTGGGGAGGGCAGGGTCTGGGGAGAGAAGGGACCCTCGTGATGCCATAGAGTCCACCCTCCAAAGCGCCCGTTTCCTCCACGAGGGACTGGTCTATGTTGTCCAGAGAACATGTGGAATTCTGGGAGATCTCCAGGCCCCACGTGGAGGTTGGCAACCGTGCCACCGACACTGTGAGCGGCCCAAGGGGACCCAGTAAGCTTCGTTGCTGGGGGGAAGGTTTTGAACTGGGGTCTCTCCTTCAGCCTCGTCTGCCAAGCATGGCCAAGGCTGTTTGGGTCTGCTGGGGGGCTTTTGCCGCCCACTAGTGTCCCTTTACCCGGAAGAAGAAGAGATTGGGTTTATGCCCTCCCCTTCACTACCTGAAGGAGTCTCAGAGCGGCTTACAAACTCTTTTCCCTACCCCTCCTCACAACAGACACCCTGGGAGGTGGGTGGGGCTGAGAGAGCCAGTTTTGGTGTCGTGGTTAAGTGCGCGGACTCTAATCTGGGAGAGCCGGGTTTGATTCCCCACTTCTCCACTTGCACCTGCTGGATGACCTTGAGCAAGCCATAGTTGTCAGAGCTGTTCGTGAAAGCGGTTGTCAAGAGAGCTCTCTCAGCCCCACCTACCTCACAGGGTGTCTGTTGTGGGGAGGGGAAGGGAAAGGCGTTTGTAAGCCACTCTGAGACTCCAAGTGAAGGGCGGGATATAAATCCAATCTCTTCTTTTGAGGACTGCCCTTGAAAGAACAGCTCTGAGGGAACTTGTGACTGACCCAAGGTCACACCAGCAGCTGCATGGGGAGGAGCGGGGAATCAAACACAGTTCTCCCAGACTAGATTCCATGCTCTTAACCACTACACCAAACTGGCCATGGAATAGCGAAAAAAGCCCTTCCAGGCTGCCCGCACGCTGTTCCTTCCCTCCTCTGTGGGTGTCCTCAGGTGCCATTCCCCCCCCCAACACCTCATTCCCAGCATCTTGGGTCACCAACTTCCAGGTGGGGCCTGGAGATCTCTCCATGTCCATTGGAGAAAATGGCTGCCGTGGAGGGTTGACTCTATGGACGTGTTTCCCAGCTTGTGGGTCTGTATCCAAAAGTGGGCTGGAAGTTTCTGATGGTCCCAGGTCTGCCTTCCCTAATGGCTGCCCCTGTTCTTAGCATTGCTCCCTTTCCTATCTGGGAAACCAAGATTGGATTCTGGGAACAATCGCTTCCATGTCATACATTCATAGGTATTTTCTCTGCACTGCAGAGATGCTGATGAAGAAAAACATGTCCCAATGGTAATTAGAGTGAGTTTCTTAGACCATTAGGGGGAGTCGAGGGGAAGGAGAGGGCGGACACAGGCTGGAAGCTTTTCCTCCGTATGCAAAGGCTGTGTGTGTGTGAATGTGGCTTGCTTGGGGCTTCCAGTGGGGGCAGCTGTGTCCTTTGTGCAATGTTTGCTGGTTTCTCAGAAACATCTGGTTGGCCACTGTAGAAAATGGAATGGTAAACCAGATGGATGCCAAGGTCACAGTCTGCTTCGGGCACCAACCCTAGTTAGATCACCATACCAAGTCAATTTGGACTGGTGGCGGGTCATTATCCCCAAAAGGTTGGAACACGCTGCTTTGTAGCAGGAGAAAGGAGTGAGAGTCCAGAAGCACCTTAATGACCAACCACACTTGTGGCAGGGGAGGAGCTTTCGGGAGTCACTGCTCACTTCTTCAGATAACAGCTAGAATGGGACTCCATCTGTACTTCTATCTTGGAGAGTGTAGTGATTTCAGATAACAGTATAATAACAGTAGCAGGTGAATGATGATAGTAGGTGCCTAATAACAGTAGCAGGTGAATGATGATAGTAGGTGTGATTGGATTAGGTGTGATAAGCAGAGGGGTAGTAGGAGTGGAGAAATCAGTATTGGTAATGAGACAGGAAACCTAGGCCTTGATTCAGTCCAGGAGGATGCATTCTCTTGAGCTTCACTGTAATTATCATTGCCCGCATTCAGCATCTGGAATCACTTCACTCTCCAAGATATAAGGACAGATGGACTCACATCCTAGTTGTTATCTGAAGAAGTGAGCCATGGCTCAAGAAAGCTCCTCTCTTGCTACAAATTGTGTTAATTTTCAAGGTGCTACTGGGACTCTTGCTCTTCTCTGCTGCTACAGACAGACGAATATGGCTCCCCATCTTGATCCTTCTCCATGGAAGGCGCTGCATTTAGCCCATACAGAATGGAAATGCATCAACCTTATGAAGAATCACTCCACTCTCCAAGACAGAAGGACAGATGGTCTCCCATTCTAGCTGTATCTGAAGAAGGGAGCGGTGACTCCTGAAAGCTCCTCCCCTTAGGGTTCTGGGTTGGAAAATACCTGGAGACTTTTTGGGGGGGGGGATCCAGGAAAGGGTGGGGTTTGGGGAGGGGAGGGGCCTCAGCATGGTACAGTGCCATAGAGTCCACTATTCAAAGCAGCCATTTTCTCCAGGGGAGCTGATCTCTGTCAGCTGGAGATCAGTTGTAAAAGCGGGGGATCCCCAGGCTCCACCTGGAGGTTGGTAACCCTACCTCGCGTGCCACAAATTGTGTTAATCTTAAAAGGTGCTCCTGGACTCGGGCTCTTTTCTGCTGCTACAGAACAGAGTCTGAGTCCAGGGGCCTCTTTCAGACTGACAGTCTTATTCAGGTCACAGGCTTACCTGTGCGAGTGTGCATGCGTGCACCCGAAAGCTCGCGCCTCCAATAAACCTTTGCTGGCCTGGAAGGTGCCCCCTGGACTGCCCCTTTGTCCTGCTGCTTCAGCCCAACGCGTCCCCCCCGCCGGAACGATCTTCCTGCGGCTCCCCCAGCTTGCTCTGGACAACGTCATCATACCACCTGGCTGAAGCCCCTCCCCAGGTCCCACCCCCAAATCTCCGGGAGTTGGCAACCCCACGCCTTCCGCGGCCACCCGCCCCCGGCGTCTCTCTGGGTGCGCGGGGAGGCGACCGGGCTAGCAGCAGTAGCAGCGCGCAGAGGGGATCGCTGGGGGGCGCCAGCCGCCTCCTCCTTCTCCTCCCTCCGGCCCTCCCCGGCCCAGGCAGACACGCCTCCGCCCGCTGGTGCTGGTGCTGCTGCAGCCGCCAACACCCTGGAGCGCTGCGCCCGGCCCCGAGGCGGAGGAGGCGCGGCTGGGCGAGGCGGAGGCGCTTCTCCGGGGGGCTCCTGCGGTAGGTGGCCGGGCGGCGAGGCCCGGAGGGCGCGGGGAGGTGCGGGGGTTGTCTCCGGCTGCGGCCGGTGCCTTGGCGAGGAGGCCGAGGTTCTCTGAGCATGCACAGAGGGCCTTCCCTGCGCCCCGTCGAGGGGGCTCTTTCCCAGGGCAGACCTGGGCAGCTGCGTGGTCGGGCGGAGGCGGAGCACGTCGGAAGGGTAGGGTTGGGGGGCCTGCCTTCCCCGCGGGTGGATCTGCGCGGCCGAGGCCCGGGCCTCCCTCCCTCGACACCCCCGCCGTGCCCTCCGCGCCCAGCTGCCTCCTGCGCGGGCCAGAAACTGGATCCCCCCTCCCTCCCTCCCTCCTCCGCAGAGGGCGGCCGCTCAGGCACCCCCGGCCCTTTATCCACCCCCCCCCCCCCAAAAGGGGCCAAATGCCGTTCCAGGTCCGAGGCAGGCGCGCCCTGGGAAAGGGGCAGGCTGGCCGGAGAAGGGAGCCCCGGCTGGCCCTCTCGTCCGGGCCCTGCGGCCTTTCCCTGCCTTCTTCAGCAGACCTGGGGAGCGCGTGGATGCCCCGGCCAGCAGCCCGTGCGCCATACACCTGTGGCGGGGCCCAGCGAGGACGCCCTGCCAGCATCTCGTGGGGCTGCAGAGCAAGGAGGCGAACAGGCGTCCTGCGGCGGCCCCCCCCCCCCCCCCGGAGTCAGCGTCCCCTCTAAGCTGAGTTCGTGTGAGCAAGCTCACAGGTTTTTAGCCTCCGCTCAGGAAGGGGGGCTCCGGAGCAAACCAACTGATGCAGGAGCCAAATCGTCTGCTCAGAGCTTTAATGCCAGCAGCTCCCAGAGTAGAATTTTTGTTCACGAAACTCCACGGCTTAGAGGGAGCATTGGCCCCGATTGTTTTACTTTTTAAATTTTTTTTAATCTACATCCCATCTTATACTGCAACAGGGACCCAAAGAGGCACCCATCGTTCTCCTCTCCTTGGTTTTATCCTCACAACAGCCCTGTGAGGCAGGCTAGGCTGAAAGTATGTGACTGGCCCAGAGTCTCCCAGAGAGCAGGCAGTTCACATTGAACACATGAAGCTGCCCTCTACTCAACCAGACCCAGCAGTCCATCAGGGTCAGTATTGGCTACTCAGACTGGCAGCTGCTCTCCAGGGTCTCCGGCGGAGGTCTTTCACATCTTCCAGTGCCTGGTCCCTTTAACTGGTCATGGCGGGGATTGAACCTGGGACCTTCTGCACACCAAGCAGAGGCTCTACCACTGAGCCACGGCCCCTCCCCGAATTCAAACCTGGATTTCCCAGATCCTAATCCTGGGTTCTGTGAGTTGTGTGTCGTGAAGCTCTGCCTTAGAGACTTGGCTTTTTTAGGTAACAGTCTACTGCCTGCGCTGGAGGCAGGAGTGGCTCATCTGGTTACATATTTGTGGTTACCTATTGTGGTATTGACCTTTAAAGCTCTGAGGCCTGGGGCCAGCGTACCTTCAGGTCCGCCTTCTCCCGTATGACCCTACCTGTTCGCTCCAAGGCTGTTCAGCCTGCAGAAGAGGAGGTTGAGGGCGGACCGGATGGCTCCCTTGAAGTCTTTGAAGCGCTGTCCCTTAGAGGAGGGCAGGGCGCTGTTCCTGCCGGCAGCAGAGGATTAGGGAATTCCAATCATGGGCTTAAATGAAGGGCAGGAAGGTCCCGGCTGGATCTTAGGAAAAGCTTTTTGACAGTCAGAGTTGTGCATCAGTGGAATCAGCTGCCTAGGGAGGTGGTGAGCTCCCCCCCACTGGCAGTCTTGAAGCAGCAGCTGGACAAACCCTTGTCAGGGTTGCTCTAGGCTGGTCCTGCATTGAGCAGGGTCTTGGACTGGATGGCCCCTTCCAACTCTACGATTCTATCCTTGGAGCCCTTGCATCATTTGCTCCTGCGCTCCGAGGCTAGACATGCGGCGACCTGAAAAAGGGTCTTCTGAGTCGTGGCACCAAAACTTTAGCACTCCCTCCCCCCCCCCCGGGAGGTTCGCCGGCCTCCCTCTATTAGCGTCTTCCACCAGGAGGTAAAGACTTTTTTGTTTCATTTGGCAGACCTCTGCTTCTGGGTGGTGGTGAGCAATGCTCCCTCTACGCTGTGGAGTCTTGTGAGCAAAAATCCTACTTTGTGAGCTACTGGCATTAGTTACGTGCGAGCAATTTGGCCACCACATAAATTAGTTTGCTCTGAGCCATCCTTCCTGAGCTAAGACAAAAATGTGTGAGCTGGAGGCTAAAAAGCTGTGAGCCAGCTCACACTAACTCAGCTTAGGGGGAACACTGGTGGCGATGTGTTTTTTTTTAATTGAAGTCTTTTATGATTTTAAATGGATGCCAGCCTAGACGGCTTAAAAGAGGGGAGATGTCCCTGATGGCTGTTATAAACTAACCCCTCCGTGCTCGGAGGCAGCTGTGGGGAAAGGCCGATGCCTTGTTCCGTGCTCGGAGACACTGGGGTGGCTGCTGAGAAAGACCTTTGGCCTGATCCCTGCAAGGTCTTTCTCTTTTACGCTCACCGATGCTGTCCCTGCAGTCCCTGCTGCTGTGTGCTTGGGGGTGGGGTGGAGGGCAGTGTTCCCTCTCAGCTGGGTTAGTGTGAGCTAGCGCACAGCTTTTTTAGCCTCCGGCACACACACTTATTGTCTCAGCTCAGGAAGGAGGGCTCCAGAGCAAACTGATTGACACAGTGGCCAAATCGCTCGCTCACCACTTTATTGCCAGGAGCTCACAAAGTAGAATTTTTGCTCACAAGACTCCGCAGCTTAGAGGGAGCCTTGGTGGAGGCTGCGGTCAACTTGCAGCTGACTTCTGGTGACCCTTCAAGGGGTTTTCTAGGCAAGAGATGGACACAGGTGGGGTGCCATGCCATTGCCTGCCCCTGCACAGCAACCTGGGTTAATTTTGCCCTGAAGCTGGGTAGGGGTGCCCAGATTTAAGAACAGCGTAAACTATTGAAGAGATATTTGTGGCAAGCTGCTATTTTCTAGCATGGAATTTCAAGAAGTTTGCAGAATGTATCACTTATGAGTTGTGACCTGCTGCTGTTAGTATCACTGAAGAAGCTATTTGGAAGGAGAGATGGTGTGCCTGGGATCCTCGTGTGGTGAGCTTTTCGTCTGCTGCACGGTAGTTAAAAAGCCCAGCAGCACCTGTAAGACTAACAAACTTTACTGTAGCGTAAGCTTTCGAGAAACACAGCTCTCTTTGTCAGAGATGCCGTGCACCTAACAAAGAGAGCTGTGTTTCTCGAAAGCTTACGCTACAGTAAAGTTTGTTAGTCTTACAGGTGCTGCTGGGCTTTTTATGATTTTGCAACAACAGACTAACAACGGCTGACTCCTCTGGATCGTCTCCTGCAAATCGATTTTCATCTTGTATGAGTGTATTGCACTTTGATGTTTTTGGAAATGGACAATTAATTGTTAAATGACTGTGTTAATTGAAAACGACAGACTATAACACGTAATGACAAACAGGTGTTGTTTTTTTAAAAAAATAATTTATGTGAATTAGATTTATTTTGAAAAAATCTTTAGCGCCGATTGTTACCGTGGCGGTGTTTTGTCTATACAGTTGAGTCAGAGGCGACTGCTGGCAGCCCTGACTCCCTCTGTGTCACCTGCGTTACGTCGCAGTGAGACAGACCGCAAATAATGTAAACAAATATATATGTGTTCAAGGCAAGAGACAGTGGTTGGCCACTGCCTGCCTCTGCATAGCAATCCTGGACTTCCTTGGTGGTCTCCCATCCGAGTACTAATTTGGGCTGGCCCTGCTGAGCTTCCGAGATCTTCCGAGCCTGGATGGTCAGGGCATTTGGGTAGCCCTTTTGGGAGAGCCAGTTTGGTGTAGTGGTTAGGGGCGCGGATTCTAATCTGGGAGAACCGGGTTTGATTCCCCACTCCTCTTCCACATGCAGCCAGCTGGGTGACCCTGGGTCAGTCACAAATTCTCTCAGAGCTGTTCTCTCAGGGGCAGTCCTCGGAAGAGCTCTCTCAGCCCCACCTCCCTCACAGGGTTCTGTTGTGGGGAAGGGAAGGGGAGGGAGATTGTAAGCCACTCTGAGACTCCTTCAAGTAGTGAAAAGTGGGGTATAAATCCAGTCTCTCCTCCTCCTCCTCCTTCATCTTCGTGGTCTCCCATCCAAGTACTAAGCAGGCTTCTGAGATCCAATGAGATCAGGCTCCTGGGTGCCATCCAGGTCAGTCTACTTTAAAGGGCACGTGGCCTGAAGAGCTTGTATTTTAAACTGCTAAACTGGGAAGAGGGGCGACAGAGGGAGGTCATGGGGAGCCTGGATGAGGAGGGGTTCAGCCGGAGGTGCTTCCTCTTTGACTCTGTAGACGAGGAGGGTTGGTGTCTTAACCCACGAGAGAGGTGTTGGCCGTAAAGGCCGAGAGTGGAGCAAAAGGTGTGCCAGCTGAGTTGCTTTAAGGTTGAGCGGAGAAATGTCTGTCGGCTTCTGCTTGTAGAGGAGATCTTTATCGAATGCGTTGGAGTAAACTGGCCGGGGTGGCCATGCAGCATAAAGCTCTGGGCCGGCTTGGCTCGCTCAGTCCCCATTCCTTTCTGTGCGGCTGGCACAGGAGAGCGGCCGACTTGCGTTGTGTCCTTAGAGCGTGCCCAGGCTCAGAGACATCAGGCAAAGAATCGCGCAGGCTAACTGTTATTTATGCAGACGTTTAAAAAAACAAAACACACGTTTTGGAAATAATAGCTGCTTATTTACATAGAACAACGTCTGAGTCCACTGGGACCTTTAAGACCAATGAGGTTTAATTCTGGGTATGAGTTGTTGTGTGCATGCACACTTCTTCAGATGCCTGATATCTTCAGTTGCGTACTTCAGAGATCTGAAGAAGTGTGCGTGCACATGAAAGCCTCTACCCAGAATGAAACTTGGTTGGTCTTAAAGGTGCCCCACTGGACTCAAACTTTGTTCTGTTGCTTCAGACCAACACAGCTACCTACCTGAATCTGTTTATTTACATGTTACTTTTCTTGCCTGTGGGCACCCAGTGTGGCATACATCATTCTCTTCTCCGTTTTATCCTCACGACAACCTTGTGAGGTGGGCTGAGAGTGTGTGACTGGGCTGAGGTCCCCCAGAAAAATTCCGTGGCAGAGTGGGGGATTCGAACCTGGGTCCAAGGCTGACTCGTTAGCCGCTACACCACTCTAGCTCTCTTTTCCGAGTAGTTTATTTCCAGCCAGTTCATTTTATAGAAGGAAAAACAAAATGCAAAACTGAAGTTTCCAGGCCCCCTAAATGAAGAATGCAGCTCGTTTGTGCTGTGTGCTACAATCCAACTATAATCAAGCTCTTAATGAGCACCATCATTAGGAGAGGGTCTGTGGTTCAGCATGCAAAAGGTCCCCAGTTTAGTCCCCATCCCCTTCAGTTAAATGGACTAGGCAGGAGGTGATGGGAAAGACCTCTGCCTGAGACCCTGGAGAGCTGTAAAGAGGGGCCGTGGCTCAGTGGCAGAGCCTCTGCTTGGCATGCAGAAGGTCCCAGGTTCAATCCCCGGCATCTCCAGTTAAAAGGACCAGGCAGGAGGTGATGGGAAAGACCTCAGCCTGAGACCCTGGAGAGCTGTAAAGAGGGGCCGTGGCTCAGTGGCAGAGCCTCTGCTTGGCATGCAGAAGGTCCCCGGTTCAGACCCCAGCATCTCCAGTTAAAAGGACCAGGCAGGAGGTGATGGGAAAGACTTCCACCTGAGACCCTGGAGAGCTGTAAAGAGGGGCCGTGACTCAGTGGCAGAGCCTCTGCGTGGCATGCAGAAGGTCCAGGTTCAATCCCCAGAATCTCTAGTTAAAAAGGACCAGGCAGGAGGTGATGGGAAAGACCTCGGCCTGAGACCTGGAGAGCTGCTGCCAGTCTGAGTAGGTAATCCTGACCTGGATGGACTGAGGGTCTGATTGACTACAAGGCAGCTTCACCTGTGTGTAAACCGTCAAGTTTGATTTCCAAGGTTCTTCAGTTACCTAGAAGTGTAATTTCTACTTCTGATTCCCACCCCCCCCCCCGTCCAGGTGTTGTGAAATGGTGCAAAGATTATTTTCATTCCACCCCTTCTGAGGGGCTCCGTTCATCCCTGCCCGGCTCCTGGATGCTGTAACTTTTCAGGCTTAACTTCAGCTCTGGGCATTGTGTCGCGGGGGTCGTTTCCACTGGCGATGGAGAAATACGAGAAGATCAGCAAGATCGGCGAAGGCTCCTACGGGGTGGTTTTCAAATGCCGGAACAAGGACACGGGCCAGATCGTTGCCATCAAGAAGTTCTTGGAGTCCGAAGACGACCCTGTTATTAAAAAAATTGCTCTTCGGGAGATCCGGATGTTAAAGGTAACTTCTTACGAATTTCCCAGTTAGCAGAAAATCAGGGCTGCGTGCCAGTTTGATTCCCTCCCCCCCCCCCCCCGCCAGTTCAATCAAGCAGATTGGTTAAAAGCAAGAAAAATCCGTGTTTAACCTTTTATTTTTAAAATGACCTTCACACTGTTAACAAGAGGACCGTTAACAAGGGAACATTTATGGAGGTCATGAATTCCTAGGGGCGACCTGAGTCCGAGGCGAACGGACGGCCCTTAACCCGCACACAAACACATGTGCATGCAGACAGCATACAGAATTAGACCCTTGGGCCATCAAAGTCAGCATTAGAATAACAGAGAATCATACAGTTGGAAGGGACCTCCAGGGTCATCTAGTCCACCCCCCTGCTCAATGCAGGAAATTTCACATTGTCTGCTCAGACTGGCAGCAGCTCTCTGGCAGAGGTCTTTCCCATCACCTCCTGCCTGGAGATGCCAGGGATTGAACCTGGGACCTTCTGCATGCCAAGCAGAGGCTCTTCCCCTGAGCCACAGCCTAAATGTTTGGAAACAGTCTTACTGCCAAAGGCAACTACTGAAGGCTGCATCTGTTTTTCTCCAACTTGGCTTCCAAATTGCCGGGTCATTTTGGGGTTTTTTAGATCATCCGTATGAGAACTGTCTTCTTGTCCGCTTCCCGAGCTTTTCCCGTCGCCGGTACATCCTTTCTCCAATCTGATTCGCTACGCTCCTTCCATAAGGAATGCCATCCGAGGGCATTTGCAGGACCTCTGGAAGGAAAGCATGTGTTTTACTTCCCACCTACGTTGGTGCTGTCCCCCCCCCCCCCCCCCGGTGCCTCTGAGGGCTTTTTTAAAAACTGGGCCTTGCTATCGCTGTATAGACGCTGCCCTGGGGGGCCCAGGCTAGCCCAATCTCAGAAGCTCAGGACGGTCAGCCCTGGTTAATATTTGGATGGGAGACCACCAAGATACACCAGAGCCGCTACACAGAGGCAGGCAGTGGCAAACTACCTGTGTTCATCTGCCCTGACCGGAATGGCCCAGGCTAGCCCAATGTTGTCCCATCTTGGAAGCTAAGCAGGGTCAACCCTGGCTAGTGCTCAGATGGAAGACCACTAAGGAATACCAGGTTCACTAGGCAGAGGCAAGAAATGGCAAACCCCCCCTGAATGTCTCCGGCTCTAACAACTCTATGGGGTGCTGGAAGTCAGTTGTAACTTGATGGCAAAAAGAACAGTAAAATTGCCATACAGAGCACAGGTCCCCCAACGTTTTTGAGCCGTGGGCACCTTTTGAATCCTGACATGAGGGGCAGAACAGGAAAATGTCTTCCACGGGAGGCGGAGCCAGCGACAAAATGTCAGGGGGCAAAGATATGTGCCGCTCTCCTGGTAAGTCTTTTCAGCATTTAAGGCTGCTCTGTTTAACAGGATGCCTTTTAGTCTGCCCAGCCAATCAGAAGAAGCCCCGCCTGGCCCTTCCCACTTACTAATTTGGCGAGTGCCAGGAAGGGTTGGTGGGGAACATCTTGCTCCCGGGCACTTCATTGTGGTCCCCTGCTATAGATGAATAATACCATAATGATCTGTTGCTATGATCTGCTTGTTCTTCTGAAAACCTGACATTCATTAAAAAATTGTCAAGCTTTTTTCATTGCAGAGACAGAAGGGAAACCCCTTCTACCTCTGCACAAAAAAGGGCTAGAGAGTTTCCCTTCTATCCCTGCAACAAAAAGGGCTGTAGCCTTTAAAAAAAGAAAAACAGTCCTTGAGCATTTAGAAAGGATGGCTGTGATTACTAAGATTACTGTGATTACTAAATCACATCAGACTAACCTTATCTCTTTTTTTGAGAAAGTTACTACCTTGCTAGATCAGGGGAATGCTGTAGACATAGTTTATCTTGATTTCAGTAAGGCTTTTGATAAGGTTCCACATAATATTCATGTTGACAAGTTGATAAAATGTGGTTTGAATCCTGTTACTGTTAGGTGGATCTGTAACTGATTGACAGATCGCAACCAAAGAGTGCTTGTGAATGGTTCCTCATCCTCTTGGAGAGGAGTGACAAGTGAAGTGCCTCAAGGATCTGTCCTGGGACCTGTTTTGTTCAACATCTTTATCAGTGATTTGGCTGAAAGGATAGAGGGAATGCTTATTAAATTTGCAGATGATACTAAATTGGGAGGGGTAGCAAATACAGTAGAGGACAGAGTCAGGATACAGGATGATCTTGACAGGCTGGAAAACTGAGCTAAAACAAATAAAATGAATTTCAGCGGGGATAAATGTAAAGTTCTGCATTTAGGTAGGAAAAATCAAATGCATCATTATAGGATGGGAGAGACTTGTCTTGGCAGTAGTATGTGCAAAAAGGATCTAGGGGTCTTGGTAGACCACATACACTGAACATGAGTCAGCAGTGTGACGCGGTAGCTAAAAAGGCAAATGCTTATAAGATTTGTTGTTGAAGGCTTATAAGATTTCCTCCCCTGTTGCCCATGCCCTTTCAAACATATTGTCGGCAGCCATAAGGACTAGACGTCCTTTTTTTAAAAAAACGAGGTTCCCAACAGCCTGGATTTTCCAGCCAGGGCCACGTTTTGCAAAACTCTGCTGACGGCTTTCCCTGGCAACCTTCTTGCTTTCTGAGCGGCTTGCTTGGGGAAAGGATGATGTCACTCGGGTGTCAGCTGACAGCGCCCGGCCAAACTGCTTTCGTGTGGAACTGGCTCCGTGGCCCCCAGGACGGCAAGACGTGGGCTTGTCAGAATTTACCCATTGTGTTACTGAATGTTCTTGCTGAGTGGGAGAGCGGTGGGAGAGACCCGGCCCCAGGGATGGCATCGGGTCTTTCTCTCCTGCCTCTGGAACCCACTTCCCTCTGAGGAATGTCAGGTCTGGATCCAAGCAACAGCTTGTGTTTTCCAACGACTGCGCAAACCGGCACTCCCCCGTCCTTCTGTTTTGGCTGGCTCTTGAACAGATCATGTTTGAGCTTTCGGGGTGCCTTTTCTCCTCTCCCCACGGAAGGCAAGCAGCATGCAGGCTCAGGCTTCTTGCTCGCTCGGGCCTGTCTCTGGTTCCATCTTGGCACCTCTCCCAGGCTCCTCGGCTTTCTCCCTTGCATTCTTGGCGGAGCGGTGGGGGGGGGGGAGGGACGGGCAGCCGTTTACCATTGACTTTCCCATTCTCTGCTCATTTTAGGATGAATGTGTGTGTGTGTCCCCCACCCCCAACGAGTTGCAGCCGACTTATGGCAACCCATTTGGGGAGGGGCTGCAGCTCAGTGGCAAGAGCATTTGCTTGGCATGCAGAAGGTCCCAGGTTCAGTCCCCGGCATCTCCAGTTGGTGGATCGGACTGCACGTGATGTGAGCCCTCGTGGGGCTTTCAAGTCAACAGATGTTAGGAGGTGGTTTGCCATTGCCTGCCTCTGCGTAGTGACCCTGGGCTTCCTTGGTGGTCACCCCTCCAAGAGCTAACCAGGGCCAACCCTGCTTAGCTTCTGAGATCTGATAAGAACATAAGAATGTCAGAAGAGCCCTACTGGATCAGGCCAGTGGTCCATCTAGGTCAGCATCCTGTCTCACACTGTGGCCAACTAGTTCCTCTGGAGGGCCAACAACAGGGCAGAGAGGCCGAGGCCTTCGTAAGAACACAAGAAGAGTTGTGTTGGATCAGACCAGTGAGGGTCCATCTAGTCCAGCATTGTGTCTCCTTCAGTGGCCAACCAGTTCCTCTAGAGGGCCATCAACAGTTCAGAGAGGCCGAGGCCTTCATTAGAACCTCAGAAGAGCCCTGCTGGATCAAACCAGTGAGGGTCCCTCTAGTCCAGCGTCCTGTCTCACACAGCGGCCAACCAGTTGCTCTGGAGGGCCAACAACAGGGTAGAGAGGCCGAGGCCTTCATAAGAACATCAGAAGAGCCCTGCTGGATCAGACCAGTGAGGGTCCATCCAGTCCAGCATCAAGAGAGGGCAGAGAGAGGCCACTGAATGTGGAGGAATGTGGAGGTTCCCCTGAGTCGCCATGGCTAGTAGCCATTGATAAGACCTATCCTCCATTTATCGTATCTTATCCCCTTTTAACGCTGTTCATTCCTGTGGCCATCACTACATCCTCTGTTAGTGAATTCCACATTTTAATCACACTCTGTGTAAAGTAGTACTTCCTTTTCTCTGTCCCAAACCTACTGCCCATCAGCTTCATTGGATGCCCTCGAGTTGTAGCATTTTAGGAGAGGGAGAAGAAGTTCTCTTTGTCGACTCTCTCCACCCAGTGCGTAATTTTACAAACCTCTGTCATCTCCCCCCTTAGTCGTCTCTTTTCTAAACGGAAAAGTTCCAGATTCTTCAGCCTTTCCTCATAGGGGAGGGGCTCCAACCCCCTAATCATCTCGGTTTCCCTCCTCTGTACTTTTTCCAGCTCTGCCATGTCCTTTTGGAGATATGGGGACCAGAGAAGTACACAATATTCCAAATGAGGCTGCACCATAGATCTAAAAAGGGGCATTACAATATTAGCCGTTTTATTCTCAGTCGCTTTCCTAAGGATCCCTAATTTAGAGTTTGCCCTCTTTCGCCGCTGCAGCATTCTGGGTTGACACTTTCATTGAGCTGTCCACTACGACCCCAAGATCTTCTCCTCTCTGAGACTCGGCAGGTTCAGAACCTGTTAGCCTAACCTGGAAGCTGGGATTCTTTGGCCCAAAGTTCATCACCTTACGCTTACCAACCTTGAACTTCATTTGCCACATGGGTCACCCGCCCTCCCAGTCTGTGGAGGTCCTCCTGGCGCTCTTCACAGTCAGCCTCGGTTTCCACCATCCTGAATAATTTTGCGTCATCTGCCCACTTGGCAGATGTTCTGGCAATGTGGCCTTCTACGCCAGTTAGCAAACTTCTGAGCTGATGCAGAATTTGCAGGTATGTCCAGCCGGGCCTGGTGGCACGAGCAGACCGGAAGCTTCTGGCTGTTCTAAATGAGGCAGGGGGCTGTTAGAATGTCCTGTTCCCCTCTGTTGCTGTCTCTGCCTCATGGGTTGGGGAGACCTGCGGGCTCCAGGCTGCTTCCAAAGAAAGTATTCACATTCATCGCTGCAACAGGCGCCTGCTGACACCTTTCCTGGCATCCCATTAGTGTCTTTAGATCAGCGGGAGGTGGGGCCAGGTGGGCTTTTGCCCAGCAAGCCTTCTGATTGGCCTTGATTGATTGTGCAGGTTTTTCAAAACATTGCTTTGGCGGCAGAAGGATCTTCACGTGGCTAAAGGTATTATGTGGCAGCCATTTTGTGTTTGGCTCCGCCTCCTGCAGTAGCCATTTTATGCTGACTCCGCCTCCCGTGGCAGCCATTTTGTTCCTGTGCCCAGCACCCTGTGTCAGAATTCCAGAGGTGCCCACAGGCTCAGAAAGATTGGGGACAACCCCCCCCCCCCTCCAGTATCCAGGGAAGACCGGTATGCATATATCAGCCATCACGGATCAAACACGCCCTCAGTTATGAACATGGAAGCACCCCGGACCTGCCACTGTCAGGCCATTACTCGTGTGCGGCCGTCCCTGCCTCTCTTTTCACAGTGCTGATACCCTAAGAGGCTCAGTGGCTGGCACCCATGCTCCTGGGCCAAGAACGCCCCTCCTCACACACACACACACACACACACACACCGCCTTGGCCTGTCAATATTTGCTTATTTTAATCTCAGACGCCTGTTTCCCTGGTGCGGGATTTGAGCGAGACTGGTGATGCAGAGGCTGAATAGAGCTGTTAGTCATAAGTCTCCTGGAGACAATGCCACTGAAGGGGGATTTATGTCCCTGCCCTGCCCCTAGGAACACAAGATAAGCTTGCCGGCTTTGCCTGGCTAGAGCAGACCGAGCGTTCCTCAAGCCCTGCGTTCACCGCCACTCTTGGTGTCTCTGCCTCATGGGTTGGAGAGACTTGCGGGCTCCAGGCTGCTTCCAGCAGGCCTGGGCAGCTTTCCTCCAATACAAAAAAGCCCTTGCATCTGAGCAAGACTTCTTGGGCTAGGGAGGGGAGGCGGGGAGAAGTGGCAGAGGGTTAGCATCCAGCCCCGTGTTCATAGAGCCACACAGAGCTGGGAGGGGCCCTACAGGCCATCTAGTCCCACCCCCTGCTCAATGCAGGATCAGCCTAGACTCTAGAGCGTCTCTGACAAGGGTTTCTCCAGACGTTGCTTGAATAAAGACTGCCAGGGCGGGGGAGCCCATTCCACTGCTGCACAACTCTCTAAAAGTTTTCCCTAAAATCCTGCTGGTCTCTTTCTGCACACACACGAAAGCTCACACCTTGAATAAAACTTTGTTGGTCTTAAAAGTGCCACAAGGCTGTAACTTTGTCCTATTGCTTCAGACCAACACGGCTGCCCACCTTGATCTATTTTCAGGTGGTTAGCTATTGTGGAAAACGAGGGCCTGATCCGACAGACGGTGGCAAGTGGCAGGTCGCTTGTCGAAGAAGCCTGGCTGATGGATGTGTGCCCACGGCAAACAAAACATGAAACGGCGAGCCGTTGGCAGCTCTCTTTGCCAAACGCCAACCGGCCCATGCGGAAGGGCATTGATCCGAACAAGTGTGGGCCTGCTGGGGCCGTCTCTCTTCTCAGTCAATAGTAACAGATTGTTTGTTTGCTCTTGAGACGTAACAGCGCAGGGGCTGGGCTACCTCAGCCTTGTCTGTGATCTGGGAATGCTGCACATTCAGCGGTGAAAAATGAGATTCCCGATGAAACGGTTTCTCTCCCCCACCTTGTAAACACTTAAAGGACAAAGGGGCACGTAACAGCCGGCTACGGGTGCGGAAGGAGATTAAAAAGGGAGCTGTTGTTGTCTTCCGCCTCCCTTTCTTTTGCTTGATTTTTTAAAAAAAAGATGCAAAATGCTGGTTTTGAAATGTGTGAAAACCAAGTCAGAAAAACGGTGTTTTGGGGAAGGTGTGGGGGGGGGGTGTTTATAAAGAGGCCCGACTCCTGTCTTCTTCCAGTGACCTTTTATTGAGCCGTGACGGTGCAAACCTTTCTGGTTTTCTAAAAGGATGTTTGTCTGTGTGTCTAAAATAAAACCCACCAAAAAATCAAAGGGAGTTTTGTGAGGGATGAAGAATGGCGTAAAGGACAGACTTGCATGAAAGAACGGATGCTGGTTGTTGAAAGCAAACATCACGGTTGTTCACAGGTTTGTGTTGGCTTTCTGTTTGGTGTCGTGGTTAGGAGCGCGGACTCTTATCTGGGAGAGCCAGGTTGGATTCCCCATTCCTCCACATGCAGCTGATGGTATGACCTTGGGTCAGCCACAAGTTCTCTCAGAGCTGTTCTCTCAAGAGCAGTTTCTGTCAGAGCTCTCTCAGCCCCACCTGCCTCACCGGGTGTCTGTTGTGGGGAGGGGAAGGGAAAGGAGGTTGTGAGCCACTCTGAGGCTCCTTTGGGGAGTGAAGGGCGGGGTATAAATCCAATATCTCCTTCTTCTTCTTCTTCATTTTTCATTTTATCTTATCCTATAGTTCATGTTCCGACATCTGGCTCAGCTGGAGCCTTGTGCAGAACTCAGCAGCCAAACATTTCAGATATCTTTTTTTTGGCCATCAAGTCACAGCTGACTTACGGCAAAACCCTGGATTTTTCAAGGCAAGAGACGCAATGGCTTGCCATTTCCTGGTCTCCCATCCATCTCAGAAGTTAAGCAGGGCATCTGTTGAATGTGCCACACTTTCCCTGTTTTTCAGCAACTGAAGCACCCCAACCTGGTCAACCTTTTGGAGGTCTTCCGGAGGAAACGGAAGCTGCACTTGGTCTTCGAGTACTGCGACCACACCGTTCTCCACGAGCTGGACAAGAACCCGCGGGGGTAAGTCAGCAGTGCCTGTGGCAGAGGCCGTGCCGAATGAGGCTTTTGCTCTGGAACGGTTCTCCGTAGAAACACAAGGATGATCCCGAGGCGAGACCACTGGCGCCATTCCTGAGGCGACGGGTTTAGTTGCTATGGAGGGCGACACACTGCTTCAAAGGATAGGCCGAGCGTCAGCTGAGCCTCTCACCAAGGAGATAACGCGGTTGAGGGGGAATATTTGGAGTGATATTTACTCGGTGTGTGTGGGGGGGAAAGAATCGCTCCTTTGAGGTATCCGTGAATTTCTGTACGATAAACCAGCACAAACCTGCGTCTGAGGAAAGAGTGTGTTCCCTGTCCACGACAGCGACTTTATAATTTTCAGGAACAGTCTAGTCTGGTGGATCTTGTGGAACAAAAGAATTCTTGAGTTCCTTTCAGAGCCGGAAAAGGCGACAAGAGGCCTGGGTACAACTGCGGCCGGCTTCTCTAGTGTAAAAACGGTTCAATTGTACCGAGAGCTCCACATAACAGAGTGGCATGCTGCTTACGCACCTGGGGACGGCACACAGCCTCTGGCCACAAAAATGGCAGGAACTCAAAGCCTGGGGGAATGTGGGAGGACCATGACCTTTCTAGCCCTTTTTCTGTCCCAGATGTCCATCTTGGCCACGCGTGGAGCTCCTT
This sequence comes from Lepidodactylus listeri, assembly GCA_029233225.1. Taxonomy (NCBI): domain Eukaryota; kingdom Metazoa; phylum Chordata; class Lepidosauria; order Squamata; family Gekkonidae; genus Lepidodactylus; species Lepidodactylus listeri. The sequence continues at coordinate 98,959,561 of JARCFY010000011.1, read as the reverse complement.
CTGAAAACAGTACAAGACCCTTTCTGTGAGGGGACTCCGAGGGGTCAGGCTCTTGGCAGAACTAGATTATTATAGAATGGGTCTATTGGCAATGAAAACAATTGGAATTCTTTTATTTTCATTGGCGGCTTTTTATCTGAAGTCCTGAGAGCCAGTTTGGTGTTGTGGTTAGGAGCATGACCGGGTTTGACTTCTCACTCCTCCACATGCAGCTGCTGGTGTGACCTTGGGTCAGTCATAAGTTCTTTCAGAGCTGTTCTCTCAAGGGCAGTTCTTGAGAGAGCTCTCACAGCCCCACCTACCTCACAGGGTGCCTATTGTGGGGAAAGGAGATTTGTAGGCCACTCTGAGATTCCTTCAGGTGATGAAGGGTGGGCTATAAATCTAGTCACCGCCACCTCCGCCTCCTTCTTCTTCGCTTTTATGGAGCCAATGTACAGAAATCGGATCTGGGAGATCCAGAATTTGCTCCTCTAATCCCTCCTCAAGCTCTAGCATGGTCTTGAGCTGGTGGCATGCCCTCAAATAAATTTACCTTCAAAGGGCTACATTTTAGTATGTAATCTCTCCCTTTTCCCATTTAGTGGTTTCTTGTTTTTCTGAAAATTGGTCTTCATTGGAAGGGAGCCTGCTTATGCATTCCGTTGGAGTCAGAGTGCGTAATAGTCATACGTAAAATGGTTTAGACCAGAGGTGGCCAAACTGTGGCTCGGGAGCCACATGTGGCTCTTTCACACATATTGTGCGGCTCCCGGCAGGCCAGCTGGGAAAGCTAAATATCATTATCAAACAAATATCATTGTACAAATAAATATCATTATCAATATCTGCTTTTCCCCTTTTTTGTTATTATTTTTGGCAGTCTCATTTAATGTTTTGCATATTTTCTGAATAAAAACATAATATTTGTTCAGGTCTTGCGGCTCTCAAACATCAGATGTTTATTCTGTGTGGCTCTTATGTTAAGCAAGTTTGGCCGCCCCTGGTTTAGAATGATCGTGGGCCCATCTGTACTCTGTTGCATTGGCCACCAAAGTGAACAAACGAATGCTGTCAAAAGTGCACGCTTTGCTATTTCCCACATATCTCAGGCGATCCGGAGGGGAAACAAGCGGGGGGTGCGTGTGTGTATCTGTTGTCATGGGGTCTTTCTCCAGCACATTGGCCAACAAAGCTTATAAACCTCACTTGAAGGTCAAACCCTGATCTTTTAAAATAGCGGTCTGGGATGTCCTGAGAGGGTGGGGGGTCTTCTTCTCTTGTATTGTGTGATGTGGGCAGAGGGGTTGAGTTTGACATTTGTTTGAGTTCAGATGGGGGGGGGGAAACAAATGGTTGATCCAGGTGGTCAGCCGTGTTGGTTTGAAGCAGTAAAACAAATTTAGAGTCCACTGGCACCTTTCAGACCAACAATGGTTTATTCAAGGCATGGGGTTTCATGTGCAAGGATGTTTTGTAAGGTTCAAACTTATAGACAGGGACATTAACATGTAACATGGTGATGTTTAAGATACGTAGAGTCCAAAATAACAAGCTAAGGTTATAAGGTCAACAGCTGTAAAGCAATAAATATGTCCAAACAGCAGATAAATGTCTAAAGGCATCTTTTCTAGTTGTGGGAAGCAAACCGAGAATCTCCATTCTGTCCTCCCAGGTGTGAAGATGACTTGGCCACACTTCTGATTTATATTTATTTGTTTGTTTGTTGGATTTTTACCCTGCCCTCCTAGCCAAGGCCAGCTCAGGGCGGCTTTCATAAAATCAATACATAATCTACCATAAAACATGAGTAATTTAAATTAAAACAATTCTAAAATCATTTAAACTGAGTAAAGTGGGTGCAGCGTCATGTCAGCAAAACATCCCAATATTCTTGGCATTACATTCCGTATTCTAATATACTGTTCTGAAAAAGAAAAACACTAAAATACAGAGGATTTATAGTCCTTCTTGTTGAGAATACATATGCGAGGACTGAATGAGTTAGTATATATAATGAGATAAGGAACAAACGGTGACCAGTATAAACTAACTGAACCCAAACAAATGGTTACCATATAAACTAAGCTTATTATCCTTGTTTGTGTCTGTTAAACATCTTCATTATGCTGAATGATCATTCACTGCTCACCCTTTACCGATACGCGTGGACTGGTAATTTCCAATTTTGTTTCTGTCTCTGCCTTGACTCTAACCGGCCCTTCCTGGCAACTGACCCCCCTTTCTATATTTAATGGTTGAGGAAATTCTGTTTCACTGTATCTGAAGAAGTGTGCTCGCACAGGAAAGCTCATGCCTTGAATAAAACTTTGTCGGTCTTAGAGGTGCCCCTGGACCCAAACTTTGTTCTGCTGCTTCAGACAAACACGGCTACCGACCTAGATCTATCCTGAGGACAGTTCCTGATATCTGTGCTTTCTCTCTGTCCCCCCCCCCCCAGGGTTCCAGAGCATCTTGTCAAGAGCATAATTTGGCAGACTCTCCAAGCAGTGAATTTTTGCCATAAACACAATGTAAGTCCTACTGTCAGTGTGCCATAGACACAGGGTGGGTGGGAGCAGCTGCAACACGGCTGCAGTGGAAGGCGGAGCCAATTATAACATGGCTGCTGCAGAAGGCGGAGCCCCACGCACATGGAAGGCTAAAGTGCAGGAGTAAAGAGGAGTAATTTCAAAAAGTATCCTGGGAAAGAAGGAGCATGAGAGACTGAAATCAACCCTGAGGTGGCAGCTATTGCCGAAACAACGTTATTTTAATCTTCACAGTCAATCAGATCTCCAGTGCCAGTTTGGTGTAGTGGTTAAGTGTGCGGACTCTAATCTGGGAGAACTGGGTTTGGTTCCCCACGCCTCCACTTGCAGCTGCTGGATGACCTTGGGCAAGCCATAGTTCTGACAAGAGCTGTCATTGAAAAGGAGCAGTTTCTGACAGAGCTCTCTCAGCCCCAGCTACCTCCCAGGGTGCCTGTTGTGGGGAGGGGAAGGGAAAAGAGATTGTAAGCCACTCTGAGACTATGAGTGAAGGGCAGGGTGTAAATCCAATCTCTTCTTCTTCTTCTTCAATGGTCAGTCAGAAACCATGCTGGGTAAGACCCCACCCCCACCCCCGTGGGCCCACCCACTTCCTAAAAGTGGTTGACGCGCCCCAGGGAAGCTGTCGGGCACCCTGTTGGGGACCCCCTGCTGTAGATTTTCCCTCCCACTTAGTTGGTGCAAAGTGGTAGCTCCTTTTTCTATTCATTTGTCTGCCAAAGAACTCTTGCACGTTTGAGAGGATTCTGGGCATGTTCAAGGGACTGTCGGGGCATACTCTCCCCTCGCCAATCCCTGGAGCAGTTAAGTAGCTGATTTTGTAATGCCTGAAAATTTAGGAGGTGGTATAATCAGTTTTCTTTTAAGGGGCAGCCAGGTTTGTTGAAGTTCAAGGGGGAGAAGGGAGACTGAGATTAAGAGAGGGATGTGATAGAAGCATAAAATTATGCATAGGATAAAAAGTGGATAAAAGGGACTTTTTCTTTCTCTCCCAGAATAGTAGGGCTCAGGGACACCCAGCGAGAGGCAGTAAATTCAAGACAGACGAAAAGAAATACTTCTTTATGCAGTGAGCGTTAAAGGGTGGACTTCGCCACCAGAGGATGTAGTGGGGGCCACAGGAATAGACTGCTTTAAACGGGGATTAGAGAGATCCATGGAAGAGAGTTCTGTCAGTCATTGTGCTGGTCTGCAGAAGAAGAGGCGGTTTTGAATCCAGTATCCCCTGAAAATCTCGTGAGTCTCCAAGGTCCTACTGGACTCAAATCTAGCCCTTGGTCTTGAGTTTCCTACATCGTACCTTCTTATCTGCGCTCTTAGCCATGGCATCTAGGTCACAGAAGGTTTAAATTACTCTGCGGTCAATAGAAAACCAAAGTAAGATTTATTTAGGAAAGCATCACCTAGAATTTTGGCCTGTTTGCCCTTCTCCCGCCACCCCAAGGGAAATAGTATTCCAATGTGACCTAGATTTTGGGCTTTTTGTTGGGTGTAATAAGAACATCAGAAGAGCCCTGCTGGATCAGACCAGTGGTCCATTTAATCCAGCATCCTGTCTCGCATAGAGGCCAACCAGTTCCTCTGGAGGGCCAACAACAGGGCATGGAGGCCGAGGCCTTCCTAAGAACATCAGAAGAGCCCTGCTGGATCAGACCAGTGGTCCATCTAGTCCAGCCTCCTGTCTCTCACAGGGGCCAACCAGTTCCTATGGAGGGCCAACAACAGGGCATAGAGGCCGAAGACTTCATAAGAACATAAGAGAAGCCCTGCTGGATCAGACCAGGGAGGGTACATCTAGTCCAGCCTCCTGTCTCACACAGGGGCCAGCCAGTTCCTCTAGGGGGGCCAACAACAGGGCAGAGAGGCCGAGGCTGAGGCCTATCCCTGAAGTTGTGACCTAGCTTTGGGATTCAGAGGATTAGTGCCTCTGAATGTGGAGGTTTTCTAAAGATACGATTTTAGTATGCATGTTTTTATTTGTTAGCCCCTTTGGTGGCTCTCATGAGGGCAGAAAGGTGGGATATAAATCTTGAAAGTAAATTTTAAAAATAGATACGGAGGCCATAAGATTAGTTTTAAAGAAGTCTGCATCGGAAAGCAAACTCCAAACACCCTCTGAGCCAGCGTCGTCTTCTCTTCCCAGCGAGTTGCACCTGACATCTTTGGTTACAGGAAAGATAAGTTTGAAGCCAAAAGCGAAACAATATGGAAATCCAGCCTCACCCACAAGGAGGGAAGAAGTTCTCTGAAGGAGGGTGGTTAGAAGCCTACACAAGCGGAAAGAGTTATTGTGATGGCCTTGTTCAGAGTTTAATTTTTAGCCGTTAATTGGACCGTGTCGAAGGTCTGTGAAGTCCGGTATCCAGTTCCACGCAGTGGCCAAAGAGATATCTGCAAAAGAACTGGGGAACAGAGACTAAAACCGCCACATTTTGTCCCCCGTCCCCCCCCGGCGCAACTAGCACTGAAAGATAGGCTGTCTCTATATGCGAGAGCCTCCATTTGGCCTTCATGGTGAACAGCCTTCGATCTGATTTTTAAAACCGTGGGTTGTAATGTTAACAGACAAAATCTCCATGCTAAAGCAAGGGAACCTCCATGTTCAAAAGCACTCAACATCAGTGGAAGGCCACGGCCTCTCTGCCCTGTTGACCTTGGGTCAGCCATAAGTTCTTTCAGAGCTGTTCTCTCAAGGGCAGTTCTCGAGAGAGCTCTCTCAGCCCCACCTGCCTCACAGGGTGTCTGTTGTGGGCAGGGGAAGGGAAAGGGATCTTCAGGTACTGAAGGGCGGGGTATAAATCCAATCTCCTCCTGCTGCTGTTGCTGTTGGCTGTCCAGAGGAGCTGGTTGGCCCCTGTGTGAGACGAGATGCTGGACTTGGATAGACTATTGGTCTGATCCAGCAGGGCTCTTCTGATGTTCTTATCAGGGGAAGGCCTCAGCCTCTCTGCCCTGTTGTTGGCCCTCCAGAGGAGCTGGTTGGCCACTGTGTGAGACAGGATGCTGGGCTAGATGGACCACTGGTCTGATCTAGCAGGGCTCTTCTGATGTTCTTCTGAAGGCCTTGGCCTCTCTGCCCTGTTGTTGGCTGTCCAGAGGAACTGGATGGGGCCACTGAGTGAGACGGGATGCTGGACTTAGATGGACCATTGGTCTGCTCCAGCAGGGCTCTTCTGATTTTCATATCCATTTTTTAAAAATCACAGATACAGCACATTTTTGTACACAGTTGGCTGCCCTTTGACGTATTCTGGAACAAGGATTTCCTGCAGGAATTGGTTTTAAAAATAGTAATATTGGACTGGATTTGAGAAAAGCATATGGCTCTACTTAGAGAAATTACTATATGGAGAATGGAAATTCCCATGTTGTTTAGATAGGTCTTGTCTACTTTTCTAATGAAATGACAATTGCCCTAAGTCCCAGATCCAGCGTCGAGGCTGCACAGTTAGCTCTCCCTGACAGAAGTAAAATTACCGTACTTCTGTTTGCTCATCCCGCTGATGTCTCTTTTCTTTGTGTCTAGTGCATACACAGAGATGTGAAGCCGGAAAACATCCTGATCACCAAGTACTTTGTCATTAAACTCTGTGATTTTGGATTTGCCCGGATCCTAAGTAAGTACTGGGGCTGTCTGTGGTGTGTAGGCTGGACTTTATCTGGTGGTTGTGTCCTTCGGAATATCTGTGGCATCCAGAATAATTGCACTGGACGGTATTGGGACCTGCCTTGCTTATGTTGGATGGTTTCTGCAGATTTCTGTGCTTCATGCTTAGCGTGAAGGTTGCCAGCTCCGGGTTGGGAAATACCTGGAGATTTTAGGGGTGGAGCCTGAGAGGGGTGGGGTTTGGGGAAGGGAGGGACCTCGGAGTCCACCCTCCAAAGCAGCCATATTCCCGAACAAATGGTGGCCATATAAACTAAGCTTGTAATTCCAGTTTTGATCCTTGCATCTGTCAAACAACTTTAATATGCTGCATCATGCTAATTTGCTGCTCACCTTGATTTTCTTAATTTGCTGCTTACCTATACGTCTGGACTGGCAACTTCCATTTCAGTGCACCTGAAGAAGCGTGCATGCACACGAACGCCTTTACCCAAAATAAAACTTTGTTAGTCTTTTAGTTGCCACTGGACTCAAACTTTGTTCTTCAGGTTTCCCCCCCGTTTGTTTGGAAACACAAACCCGTTCCTACCTGGGAGCAGGTTTGTTTTTTGCTGCCCAGCTTGTTTGAAAGACAGCCTTTGCATTTTGCTTTCTTAATCTAGCAGTAAAAAGGCTAGAGCAGGGCTGTTGAACTCATTTCTTATGAGGACCGGATTTGACATAAATTGGACTTTGTCGGGCTGGGCCATGTGTGTCATAAAATGTAATGCCAGGTAGCAGAGATATAAACTCTGACACACATGGACAAAGTCCAATTTATGTCAAATCTGGCCCCTCATAAGAAATGAGTTCGACACCCCGGGCCTAGAGATTACTGGTTTTAATGGAAGCTGAAGACTCAGGGTTATGGCCTTGAATATTCCTGGCATTTATTTATTTCAGACTTTTGTAGGCTGCCTTTCTGCTTAGTGAGGGCCCTCAAAGCGGTGCAGAATTAAAAACCAGCTTTTAAAAACAGTACATACAAATACAGCCAATAATTAAAAACAAACAAGGAGGGTCAGTAAGGGTACAGCAGCTGAAACAGAAAAGTCTTCACCTCCCGACAGAAGACAGTGATTGAGAAGCATATGAATCTCCCTAGGGAAGGAATTCCATAATTTAGTGCCACCACCAAGAAGGCCTTTTCTCAGTTCGCCATCCATCTAGCCTTAGGAGGCAGGGACACCGAAAACTGGCCCTCCAAATTTGGCTGGAGTAGGTGGTATGTTCATATGGGAGGAGGTGGCCCTTGAAGTATGCTGGCCCCAAGTATAGGTCAATACCAGCAACTCGAATTGGGCCCAAATGCAAATAGGAAGCCATTCTAGATGGAACAAGACTGGAGGGATAGGGCCCCTATGACCCACTCCAGTCAGTGCTCGGGCCGCAGCGTTCTGTACCAACTGTAGCTTCCAGACAGTCTTCAAGGGAATCCCCATGTGGAGCACATTGCAGTAGTCTAGATGTTACCAGAACATGCCCTAAAGTAGCAAGTACTGCCAGTCACTGCTGAGGGTGGGTTGATGCGGTGATTCAGTTTGCATTCCTAATTTCCCCTTTTCTGTGTTCCCTTCCTAACCTCCACCCAGCTGGACCCAGTGACTATTACACGGATTACGTGGCTACCAGGTGGTATCGTTCTCCCGAGCTCCTCGTGGGCGACACCCAATACGGCCCACCCGTGGACGTCTGGGCCATTGGTTGTGTCTTTGCCGAGCTGTTGTCAGGCATCCCTCTGTGGCCGGGGAAGTCCGACGTGGATCAGCTGTATCTGATCAGAAGGACGTTGGGTAAGTTTGCCTGTCCAAAGGGCCACTCAGAAACACTGGGGGAAAGGGTACGGTTGCCATCTTTGGGTTGGGAAACTCCTGGAGGCTTGAAGGTGGAGCCTTGGGGAGGGAAGGGGCTCAGCAGGGTACAATGCCAGAGGGTCCACCCTCCAAAGCAGCCATTTTCTCCAGGGGCTTGCTATAGGAAGAAGAAGAGAGACTGGATTTATAACCTGCCCTTCACTCGGGAGTCTCAGAGCGGCTTCCAATCTCCTTCCCCTCCCCCTCCCCGCAGCAGACACCCAGTGAGGTGCGTGGGGCTGAGAGAGCTCTTTCGAGGACTGCCCTTGAGAGAACAGCTCTGAGAGAACTTGTGACTGACCCAAGGTCACACCAGCAGCTGCATGTTGAGGAGTGGGGAATCGAACCCAGTTCTCCCAGATTAAAGTCCACGCTCCGAACCACAACACCAAACTGGCTTCCAGTGGCAACTGGGCCTCTGGGGCTTTGCTCCCACCGTAAGCCAGTGGGCCACATGGGCATTGGTGGGTCACAGATGCCCCTGTCAAGCCAAAGTTGTGTATCTGCTAAAACAGGCCAAACTGGCTTTTGTGTCACACAAAAGAGCCAGTGGGCGGTGTTTTGTGGCAAAACTCAAATGGCTGAGATTAGGAACTGTATATTGCGAGGCAAAATAATTCTTTAAATGATGGTTCTAAATCTGAGAAACAAATTGGTTGTTGGGATGAGGGCTTGCCATCCGCCCCCCGCCCCAGTTCTCCAGGTGCCCCCCACTTCTGTGCAAAGATGCACTGCTCATCCCCCTCCAAAACCCCCTGTGGGAAGAAGAAGACAAAGAAGAAATTGGATTTATACCCCGCCCTTCACTCAGAGCGGCTTACAAAATCCTTTCCCTTCCCCTCCCCACAACAGACACCCTGGGAGGCAGGTGGGGCTGAGAGAGCTCTTTCCAGAACTTCTCCTGAGAGAACTCGTGACTGACCCAAGGTCACCCAGCTGGCTGTATGTGGAGGAGTGGGGAATTGAACCCAGTTCTCCCAAATTAGAGTCCGTGCTCCTAACCACTACACCAAACGGGCTCTCTCCACCGTTCCCGTCGCCAGTGGCCATGATGAACTCTGACGGAGCCTCTCCTTTCCTTCTTGTTCAAAGGGGATCTCATTCCCAGGCACCAGCAAGTCTTCAGTACAAACCAGTTCTTCAGCGGGGTGAGGATTCCAGACCCAGAAAGCATGGTGAGACCCTCCCCCTCCGCCCCATGGGCACCATGGCACCTGCTGACACCTTTCTTGGTGCCCGCTTAGTGTTTTTAGAAAGTGAGCGGGGCCAGGAGAGGCTTTTGCACAGCAGGGCTTCTGATTGGCCATTGGAGGCTTGATTATGCAAGCTTTTAGAAAGTGGGCGGGGCCAGGAGAGGCTTTTGCACAGCAGGCCTTCTGATTGGCCATTGGAGGCTTGATTATGCAAGTTTTAAAAAAGTGGGCGGGGCCAGGAGAGGCTTTTGTACAGCGGGCCTTCTGATTGGCCTTTGGACATTTGATTGGCTGTGCAGATTTTTAAAAACATTGTTTTGGCTGCAGCTGTGCAAGGATCTTCACTGTGTGCCCTAAGGTATGTGGCAGTGGCCATTTTCTGGCTGCCTCCACCTCCTGCAGCAGCCATTTTGTGGCAGCCATTTTCTGGCTGCGCCCACCACGCTGTATCAGAATTCCCAAGGCACCTGCGGTTTGTTGTAAACAAAGACCACAGGCTCTGTCCGGAGATATGAATTCGTGGCTAGTTGGGAGCTGGGACCCCAAAGGGTTATTTGGGTTGTGGGGGGTTACTGGAAACCAAACCTAAAGCTGTAGGCCACCTGAGTTTAAGATCCAAACCTATGGAACCTGCGACACTGGAAGGTCAGGATTGGTCCTTTAGCACTCTGATTCTGTGCTGGGCAACTCTGCTTCTAAATCTAAAATCGCTGCTATGCCAATGTTTTCATTTCTCAGGAGCCGCTAGAAATGAAGTTCCCAACCATTTCCTACTCTGCCCTGGGACTCATGAAGGTGAGCAGAGCCCCCGTCAGATTGTGATTCTTATATCTGCTTTGAAATTGAGTACATGGACTTCTTATTATTATTATTTGGGTTTCTACCCCGCCCTCCCAGCCATGGCCAGCTCAGGGTGGCTTACATAAAACCAATACATAATTTACAATAAAACATGAATATCAGACTAGATTAAAACAATTCTAAAATAATTTAAACTATACAACACAAGAAAGTGCTAGGAACGTTAATTCCCGATGGCTGTGATTGCTCAATCCACTCTTCTCATAGCTGGTTCCTCGATCTTTCAGCTGTCCTTCCGGCAGCTGACTCGAGCTGTTATTAAAAATTCTGGGAGAACAAAGGGCTCTCTCACCTTCGGCTCTCAGTTGTGTTGTTAACAGTGGTGGTTAGCGGTGGTGGCGGCTCCAAAAGCCTGGCGGAAGAGCTCCGTTTTACAGGCCCTGCGGAACTGCACAAGGTCCCGCAGGGCCCTGATCTCCTCTGGGAGCTCATTCCACCAGAGTGGAGCCACCACCGAGAAAGCCCTGGCCCTGGTCACCGCCAGCCTGGCCTCCTTAATGCTTGGGAGGACCAGCCGATTCTGGGCCCCCGATCGCTGTGCTCTCTGGGGGACAGGTGGTCCCTCAGGTATGAAGGTCCCTGGCCATGAAGGTGCCTTATACTGAATCCAACCTATCAGTCCGTTGAGGTCGGTATTGCCCGGTCAGGTTGGCAGCACTTCCGCATGCCAAGCAGAGGCTCTACTGCTGAATCATGAGCTCTCCCCTAAATTATTCTGGTTCCTCAGATCAGCCAAAGAACCAGGATCGCTGCTGGCGTTAAAACAAGAAGGCATCAAGGGCTTCGGACGATTTGATTAAAACAGACATTCCAAAATAATAGTCGAAAGAGTCCGGTCTTCGATCTCGCTCATTACTGTATTCCTGTTTTGCTTTCCCTCGAGAGCCCTGCTTAAATCTGTGAAGGTTAACCACGTGTAAACCTTGTTCCAAATTCTTTCAGTCTAATGCTCCATTAAAGGGCCACCGAGGGCGCTGCCCTTCCCTGCCGACTCGATTCCAGCTGTTCCCACTAAGTTAACCATTGGCCAGCTCCCGAAGATCTTGTTCCACTGCCTTTCTGATGTAATGAAATAAGAAACGGGAGTGAATGGTGTTATGGAAAGAACTCAGATTACTCCTGCCGCTTTCGAGATTTCTGTGTCTGTTATGGTTAGAGGTTTTTAATCGTGGGCTGCTGTGTCAGAATGTGGCCAGCTGTCTTTCACCACCCTCCTTGGACAGAGGTCTTTCCCATCACCTGCTGCCTGGGGCTTTAATTGGGATGCCGGGGATTGAACCTGGGACCTTCTGCAGGCCAAGCAGAGGCTCTGCTGCCGAGCCACAGCCATTTCCCTAAATTCAGACGAACACATGAAGCTGCTGTATACTGAATCAGTCCATGGATCCATCCAGTTGCCTTACATTGAGAGGTCCTAAACCTCTGAATCCCAGCCCCGAGAGACAACATCAGAGGGAGGCCTCGGCCTCCATGCCCTCTTGTTGGCCCTCCAGAGGAACCGGTTGGCCACTGTTTGAGGCTGGACTAGATGGGCCACTGGTCTGATCCAGCAGGGCTCTTCTTATGAAGGCCTTGGCCTCTCTGCTCTGCTGTTGGCCCTCCAGAAAAACTGGTTGGCCACTGTGTGAGACAGGATGCTGGACTAGGTGGACCCTCACTGGTCTGATCCAGCAGGGCTCTTCTTGTGCTCTTATGAAGGCCTCGGCCTCTCTGCCCTGTTGTTGGCCCTCCAGAGGAACTGGTTGAGGCCACTGTGTGAGACAGGATGCTGGACTAGACGGACCCTTACTGGTCTGATCCAACAGGGCTCTTCTGGAGTTGAGGTCAGATTGCTTACTCAGACTGGCAGTGGTTTTCCAGGGTCTCAGGCCAAAAGTCTTTCACATCACCTCCTACCTGGTCCTTTTAGCTGGAGATCCTGGGGATTGAACCGGGGACCTTCTGCATGCCAAGCAGATGCCGCCCCTTCCCCACCTTGGGTCTCAGTGAGAAAGGACAATTTGTAAGCGAGGCAAATGCACAGGACAGTTCTATCATCCAGCCTGCTGGGAGCAACTAGGAAGCCCCTCCGCCTGGCTGGAATCCGCATGCAGGACATGGCATACCTGTGCCTGCCCTGATCTCTCTCCCCACCTCCCTTCAGGGCTGCCTCCACATGGACCCTGCCGAGCGCCTGACCTGCGAGCAACTGCTACAGCACTCTTACTTCGACAGCATCCGAGATGTAGAACTCGGGAGGGAGCGTGAGAAATCCATGACACGGAAGCCAAACCGGCCGACTCGGAAGCACGTTCCCGGGGTAAGGAAGATCTGAAGTTTCACACCCTGGGCATGGACTTGGCTGTGGCGTGCACCTCACAAAGCTTGGTTCAGACTTGAGGGCCTGCTCAGCTGAGCACAGAACCAGAAACCCCGGACTTCCCACGGGGACAGGCTGACCATGGGATTTGCAGGGGAATTTCTCAGTGGGCCACTGCCTTCGAGGGCTGCTGGGCGTCCGGAGCCAGCAGTGTCCAGCCTCGGGGAGCGCTCGGCTTGGACCATCTCATCACATTGGGACAAAAATCCCAACTTCAAGTCTAGGCTAACAGGATCTGAATTTGCTGAGTCTGAGAGGGAAGAAAGATCTTGGGGTTGTAGTGGACAGCTCAGCAAAGGTGTCCACCCAGTGTGCTGCAGCGGTGAAAAAGGCAAACTCTGTGTTAGGGATCCTTAGGAAAGGGACTGAGAATAAAACGGCCAATATTGTAATGTCCCTGTATAGATCTATGGCGCAGCCTCTTCTGGAATACGGTGTACAGTTCTGGTCCCTGTATCTCCAAAAGGACATTGCAGAGCTGGGAAGAGTACAAAGGAGGGCAAGCAAGACCATTAAGGGGTTGGAGCACCTTCCCTGTGAGGAAAGTCAGAAAAGTCTGGGATTTTTCCGTTTAGAGAAGACATGACAAAGGAGGGACATGAGAGAGGGTGATAAAATTACGCATGGTGTGGAGAGATTTGACCAAGATAAATTTTTCTCCCGCTCCCAAAATCCTCGAACTTGAGGGCATCCAATTAAGCTGATGGGCGGTAGGTTCAGGATGGACAAGAAGAAATACAACTTTACACGGAGAGTGATTAAAAGGTGGAATTTGCTGCCGGAGGATGCAGTGATGGCCACAGGAGTAAAGATTTCAACTGGAGGTGCCGGGGATTGAACCTGGGACCTTCCGCATGCCAAGCCAATACTCTACCGCTGAGCCATGGCCCGTCACCTACTGCCTGTTGGAACAGAGAGTAGTGTAAGGGGAGAAGGGTGGGGTATAAGTGTAACAAATACATTTTAACTGGCGTTCGGACCTGGCACCTTTTGCACGCAAAGCAGATGCTCTGCCACTGAGCTGTAGGCCCATCCCGTGAATTAAATGTGAACCGAATGGGTTTTTTAGAATCACACCGCACCACCTGGTCCCATCCACTTCCTAAGATCACTTGGTGGGTGCCGGACAAGATGCTGGCGGGCTCTGAGGTGCCCCCGGGCTCCATGTTGGGGACCTCCGGTTTTAGGGAGAGCAGCAGTTTGGGTGTCAGCAGAATAACCATCTCTCTCAGCTTAACTGGTTGGCTGCAGCAGCTGTTGGCGCCTGACCCTGAAGCCAGGTGCCCGTTGCTGCCACGTTGGTCCATAACTTGGCACGAGGCCCCCGAAAACTAGATCCAGCCCTGCCTGCAGTTTCCTGAATAATTTGCAACATTTGCTAAGTAAGAGTACATATTCTACAAACAGATTGTTCTCTCTTGCTCTCTTTAGTTACAGTACCTTCCCCAGCTGACCAGCAGCAACATTTTACCCGCTCTGGACAACAAGAAGTATTATTGCAGCATGAGGAAACAGAACTACCGGTTCCCTAACATCTAAGACGCTCAAGCTCGGTTCACCGCTGAAAGTCCCGGGGCGTCTCCAGCCCTGAAACTGGGACTTGAAAGGAGAGACTGAATAGTGTGTTACCAAATTCTGAAGCGTACCTTGGAAGGAAAAGGGTTTTTGGAAGGCTTTGGACTTCTCCCAGATTTCGGGGAACTGCTGTTTGGGGGGACCTTTCTTCGTTGCGGGATTGCATCAGAATCATCGTTCCGAGAGCTGAGGCATCTTGTCTGATGTGGGGCAGGCGGCACACCCACATCACTGTTCTGCAGCTGGATTTGACTACGCCAGATCAGTTTTGATTCCCAAAACCCCCCATCGTGTCAAAGCATGGGGAAAGAACCGCTGGGTTTATTTCAGAAGGTAGCAACAAATGGCTGGTCTTGCAAATGCATCCATGCGCACAAAAGGCTCCTGTGAATAGGGCAGCTGAAAGAACGGGCTGTGACCAGGGAGGATCCTAGTTCAAATCCTGTCTTTGCCATGAGCTCCCCACTTAGCTTTAGCCAACGTGGCTGTGAAGTGGCTCTCTCTGGACTCAGACCACAGGGCCGCCCTGTTGTCCTGGGCCGCCTCTCAGATGCTGTCCCCCCCCCCCCCCATCCCTTTGTGGCAATCAGTGGAAGCAGGAAACGTAGAGCTGGAAGGGACCCCAAGGCCATCTAGTCTGACTCCTGCACAATGCAGGAAGTTTACAGATCCTTCCCTCTCACCCCCCCAGTGGTTCCTGCTCTGTGCCCAGAGGAAGGCAACAAAACCTCCAGGGATTCTGGGCCAGTCTGTCCTTCCTGACCCCAAAGCGGTGAATTGCATTACCCCGGGCATATAAGGAAGGGCCAAGGGAGACGACCACTGGCTCATCCAGTGAATAACTTCTAATATCCATCTTGTTTTATTACTGTGTTTCTTAATATTGTATGGAGGTTTTTGGCTGGCGAGGCGGGATGTACATTTTTGAAATAAATAATAAATATCCCAGGGATGACTGGCAGCGGATCTGCCCCCCCATCCCCCGGCCTCGCAACCTAAGACAGATGTGGGTCCTTGTGTCTCTCCAACAGGTACTTTGCAACCACAGTTATAGCCACTCCTGAAGTGTGACTGGAGAAGGCGGGGGGGGGCAACTGAGCATTGAAGGCTCCTTTCCTGAGCATCTGGAGGAAACATCTGCCTTGGAAGGCAAGAAGAAGAAGAAGAGATTGGATTTACACCTCGCCTTTCACTCGGCGTTTCAGAGCGGTTTACAATCTCCTTCCCCTTCCCCTCCCCACAGCGGACACCCTGTGAGGTAGGTGGGGCTGAGAGCTCTTTTAAGAACTGTTCTTGAGAGAACAGCTCTGAGAGAACTATGGCTTGCCAGCTACATGTGGAGGAGTGGGGAATCAAATCTGGTTCTCCCAGTTTAGAGTCCACACACTTAACCACTACACCAAACCAGTGCAAAGAGTGCTGTAAATGACACACTAAACCAGTGAAGGGTCTGTATATCGGAGGTCCCCAACCTCTTTGGGCCTCTGGACGCCTTTGGAATTTTGAGAGGAGATGGTGAGCACCAACCCAAAATGGCTGCCACAGGAGGCGGGGCCCAACGCAAAATGGCTGCCTCAGGAGGGAGAGCCAAGTGGAACATGTTAACTCAGAAAGAAGCTGTCCCGTTTTGTTCGGGTGGGGTCTTGCTTCCAAACGGGTGCACCAGTCTGGAGTCTTAGTCTTCAAGGGGGGGTCATCTTTTTTACCCGTAATGTGTTTCTCTCTACACATATAACAGCTGCAGAACCTGTTGTTGGATTTTGCTCCTCAGTTGCCAATAAATAGCTTATAGCAACCAGTTAGCGTGCTTATTTGGGAAAAATGCCAAATGGGGAGTTTGGAAGACGTTCAGAGGAGACGGAGCAGAAGCAGAGTTCGTTCTCCTACCTTCCTGTTCCCCCTCGCCCCTGTTACTGAAGTGTCACTGAAAACTCCCTGAACTGGACATTCCAGTTTGCTGCGAGTCCTGAATGCAGCGCTTGGGTGAACTGGAGTTTTAGTTCTAGTTCCTCTCTAAAAATACATGGAGGACAGCTTTGTCAGTGGCTACTAGCCATGGTGACTGAGGAGAACCTCCATGTTCAGAGGCACTCTCTGAATCCCAGAACCAGGAGGCAACATCAGGAGTAGGCCTCAGCCTCTGTGCCCTCTTGTTGGCCCTCCAGAGGAACTGCTTGGCTGCTGTGTGAAACAATTTCAAACAGATGGTCTGATCTAGCAGGGCTCTTGTGTTCTTATGAAGGCCTTGGCCTCTGTGCCCTGTTGTTGGCCCTTCAGAGGAACTGGTTGGCCACTGTGTGAGACAGGATGCTTGACTAGATGGACCCTCACTGGTCTGATCAACTAGGGGCCTTTTGATATTCTTATGAAGGCCTCGGCCTCTGTGCCCTGTTGTTGGCCCTCCAGAGGAACTGGTTGGCCACTGTGTTGGAGAAGGTGGACTAGATGGGCCACTGGTCTGATCCAGCAGGGCTCTTATGTTCTTATGAAGGATTCTGCCTCCATGCCCTGTTGTTGGCCCTCCAGAGGAACTGGCTGGCCACTGTGTGAGACAGGATGCTGGACTAGATGGACCACTGGTCTGATCCAGCAAGGCTCTTCTGACAGTCTTATGAAGGGCTCAGCCTCTCTGCCCTGTTTGTTGGCCCTCCAGAGGAACTGGCTGGCCACTGTGTGAGACAGGATGCTGGACTAGATGGACCACTAGTCTGATCCAGCAGGATTCTTATGAAGGACTCGGCCTCCGTGCCCTGTTGGCCCTCCAGAGGAACTAGCTGGCCACTGACAGGATGCTGGACTAGATGGGCCACTGGTCTGATTCAGCAGGGCTCTTTTTATCTTCTTAAACTCAGATTCCAAACCATGGTTCACTCCCAGTTCAAAATTGCAGTTTGTGGGGCGGATACGACCAGTCACCCAAGTGAAAGTCACAGTGAATTGGGGCTTGTCTTGATGCCTTCCAACAAGGAAGTTTTTAGTTTATTTCTTTATTAAAACATTTAGAATCCTACCTTTTCTTGTGGTTCAAGACGGCTTAAAATAATAGTTAAAAATATTTTCAATTTTAAAAAAATTAAACTGCAAACCTTAAATTGCTCCCCCCTACTCTCTGGAAGGGGGTACTGTATAGTGTGCAAGTGTGGAAACAAGTTTTGGTGAAACTTGCATTCATCAGATCAGTCTACACTCAAACCACTTTAGTGGCTCAGAGCTGGTTCATATCAGCTGTAACTAAATTATACAATTCCATGGTATTCCCAGTAGTAATGTAGGGCTGTGAGAGCTGGACCATAAGGAAGGCCGAGCACCAAAGACTTTTTTGAATGATGGTGCTGGAGAAGACTCGAGAGTTCCTTGGACTGCAAGGAGATCCAGTCAGTCAATCCTAAAAGAAATCAACCCTGATTGTTCCCTGGAAGGCCAGGTACTGAAGCTGAAGCTCAAATACTAGATGAGAAGGGAGCACTCACTGGAGAAGACCCTGATGCTGGGAAAGACTGAAGGTCAAAGAAGAAGGGGACGGCAAAGGATGAGCTGGTTAGTGTTATCGATGCAATGAAAATGAAATTAAGCGAACCCTGGAGGATGGTGGGAGATAGGAGGGCCTGGCGTGATGTGGTCCATAGGGTCGCAAAGAGTTGGACTCAACTGTGTGACTGAATAACAACAAAAAGATCAAGATGGGCAGCCGTGTTAGTCTGTCTGCGTAGCAGTAGAAAAGAGCTAGAGTCCAGTAGCACCTTAAAAGACTAACAACATTTGTGGCAGGGGAGGAGCTTTCATAAGCCGAGGCTCACTTTTTCAGATAGCTGAAGAAATGAGCAGCAACTCACAAAAGCTCACACACCCTGCCATGAATTTTGTTAGTCTTTAAGGTGCTACCGGACTCTTGGTCTTTTCTATTGCAATTCCATTTTCATAGTAAAGGACAGCAGGCATTTTTGCTAGGTCCTGACGACCGTCTGCTGTTCCTTACCCGTATTATAAACTGCCGAGTGCTGGGAGATCTCTGCAGTTCATCATTTATTGATCTTGCTCTTTCTGAATGCGAGCTGTGCTCAATCGTGAATGTCACATTAAGGTTATTTAAGATAAGTGTTTAAGAATCCCATGTCGGCAGGATTGCCGGGCATCAGGCAGGAAGCCAGCGCATAAATACATTTCCAAGGAATGCAGCTGGGTTGCCCAGTCAGATAATTATATCCCCAGGACTGGGTATGAAGGTAACATGTTGCATATTATGCAGGCAATATTTATTTAGGTTTAACAGCCCATAGGCCATGCACCTGGATGGGTGGGTGGATGGGGCAGGTGGGTGGGTGGATGGATGGATGGATGAGTGGGTGCGTGGATGGATGGACAGATGGGTGGGTGGATGGGTGGATACACACACACACAATGAACATGAAATTAAGCAAACTCCAGAACATGACAGAAGACAGGAGGGCCTGGCGTGATGTGGTCCATGGGGTCACGAAGAGTTGGACTCGACTGTGCGACTGAACAACAACAACAAATATATACACACACACACACACACACACACAAAAAATGAAGTAAAACAGAATAATAATATTAGTTAAGAGTTTAAAATAACAGCAAAACAAAAATTTGCCACATCCACGATGCAATTTTGGCAGAGGCTGCTCAGAAGTAGTCTTAGTCTTGCTGCATCAGGAAAAGATGAATATTTCAGCAGCCATTTTCTTAGGAATCTTTCTCTTGCCGCTGCATGCTTTGGACAGCAGAAGAAAACATGACGTGCCGAGTCAAGTTCTGTCAAAGGGCAGCCACAACAGCGCTGGTCCAGAGGGCTCTTGAGGAAACGGCCCTTCATCTGGGCTGTTGGAAACGCATTGCAGCGCGGCTGCATATTATTTGAGGAGCAAAGGACTAACCATCTTGAGCATCGTGGTAGAGGCAACTTTTAGGGGACAATACTATTGTAGAATTGAAAGGGAAGGGATAACTTCTGAGGTCTCAGCCGCTCCCCCCCCCCCCCCCCCCCCGCCCAGTATTGTGAAACTGGATTCTCTGGACCCTCTAATGAACCACAGATGAATTAAAAATAGAGACAGGTATGTGAATTTGGTAATGATCTCCAGGAGAGAGTTGGCAAGAGAAAAGTGGCATTCTTTTGCATTTGCGACGCTGACATTGACCTGTGACTAGCAGACCAAGTGCTGGAGAAGACACTTGAGAGTCCCGTGGACGGCAAGGAGATCCAATCAGTCAATCCTAAAGGAAACTGACCCTGACTGTTCCCTGGAAGGCCAGGTACTGAAGCTGAAGCTCAAATACTTTGGCCACCAAATGAGAAGGGAGCACTCGCTGGAGAAGACCCTGATGCTGGGAAAGATTGAAGGTCAAAGAAGAAGGGGACAGCAAAGGACGAGATGGCTGGACAGTGTCACTGATGCAGCGAACATGAAATTGAGCAAACTCCGGAGGGCGACGGAAGACAGGAGGGCCTGGCGTGATGTGGTCGTGAAGAGTCGGACTTGACTGTGCGACTGAACAACAAAAAGCAGACCAAGGTACCTGCAGCATCAGCAGGTAAGGTTGCCAGGTACTCCCTGGCTACTGGGGGGGGGGGGACATAGGGTTGCCAGATCCAGGTTGGGAAACTCCTGGAGATTTGGGGGAGAAGCCGGGGGAGGACAGGGAACTTGGGAGGATACAATGCCATAGAGCCCTTCCCCAAACATCCATTTTCTTCAGGGGAAAACTGACCTCAGTAGTCTTACCTGGAAGGTGGCATCCCTACCAGCAGACCATCCATCACCTGTGGCCCTGCCTTCCTGTCTCTTCCTGACTCTGCATGCACTAGAGCAAGGGTCTCCAACCTGGTACCCATGGGCACCATGGCACCTGCTGACATTTTTCTTGGCACAAACAAACCGTTTCTAGAAAGTGGGTGGGGCTAAAAGGGGCTTTTTGTCCAGCAGGGCTCCTGATAGGCTACTGCAGATCTTTAAAAATGTTGCTCCAGCAGCAGCAGCAGCAGCTGCCACCACAGCACAGGGAGCTTCACTGACTGAAGGTGAGCTGTGTGCATTAAAGAAAACATTTTTAAACTGTTACGCTAGTTTAAAAAAGCATCCTATTAAAGAGATCTTCTGCCTCAAATGCCAAAGAGTTACTGTTGCAGTTATGCATAAGCTACCTCCTTGACATCTGTGGTTGGCTCCGCCTCCAGTGGCAGCCATCTTGTGGTTGGCTCCACCTCCTGCAGCAGCCATTTTGGGGTTGCACCCACCGACGCGTCAGAATGCCGAAGAAGCCCACAGGCTCAAAAAGGTTGGAGGGGCTGTGGCTCAGTGCTAGAGCATGTGCTTGGCATGCAGGAGGTCCCAAGTTCAGTCCTTGGCATCTCCAGTTTATCCCTGAAATCTCAAGTCTAAAAGGACCAGGCAGTAGGTGAGGTGAAAGGCCTCTGCCTGAGATCCTGGGGAGCGGCTTCCAGTCTGAGTAGACAGTGCTGACCTTGATGGACCACTAGTCTTTTTTCAGTATAAGGCAGCTTCATGTGTGTTCACTAGAGCTAAATCGCATGATTATTTTATCTTGCTACACTCTAATTACTGCTGGCGCATCAAAGCTTTTCTAAGGGTCATCTTCTCCTGCCCCAAATTATAAACCCTAGAGAAGTTACGACTTCTAACGAAACACTCAGTGGACCCTTTCAGAAGTGTAAAAAGGTGGAGACAGGAACTAGTCTAACACAGGTGGCAATCTTATGCATACTTAGGTAGGAACAATCCTCCCGGGGATTGGCGTCTGGAAACCAGCACAGCTGTATACTGAGAGACCCTGACCTGGGAACCAGCCAATGCCACGTTCACGTTTCATTTATTCTTTGGACTCGCTGAGTGATTTTAAGCAAGTCAGTGTCTCTTGATCCCAGTCCCTCTGCACCCACAGTTCACTTCGGCAACCCTAATGCGGAGAGTCGTTTCCCATCCACACCACCTGAAGTCATGTGCTCTGACTGGCACATTGGAGGTATTTCCTGTAGCCCCACCTAAGCCCCCTGTTATGAAAGACCGCAGTGCTCTGGCCCGTAGACAGCCCAGCAGGGGTCATTTCATTAAAAAAGAGGTGCAGGAGCTCATTAGCACTACTCATTAGCGTAACTCATTTGCATACGTCACACCTCCTGACACCACCAGGAGTGTGTCAGAAGGCAACGCCCACCACTTAGGCTCCACCCCAAAAATCTCCCGGTGTTTCCCAACTCAGAGCTGGCGAGCCAGCTTTACACTTTGACGAAAGACACTTTAGGTTTCCTTTGCTCTTGCAGGGAAGCTCCCCTACAACAAGCATGGAAATACAGATCCAGTTAGTATGCTTTTGCTTTTTTTCCACAGCGCATCACCATATGTGCCCGCTCCTGGGCTTGTGACTCCCAGAACGGCGTTCCTGCACGTTCCTGTTCGAAATAACCCCTGCAGCTCAGTAAACCAAGAATAAGGAGCCAAGCTCCCCAAGGCATGACACAGCATAATACTTTATTACAAAGCAGATGCCTCACCATTCCTCAAGCTCAAGGCAGAGTCGAGCAACAAGCTTTAAAAACACAGTAGAAGAAGAAGAGATTGGATTTATACCCCGCCCTTCACTCACTTGGAGTCTCAGAGCATCTTACAATCTCCTTTCCCTTCCTCTCCCCACAACAGACACCCTGTGAGGTAGGTGGGGCTGAGAGAGCTCTGAGACAACTGTCCTTGAGAGAACAGCTGGGACAGAACTATGGCTTGCCCAAGGTCATCCAGCAGGTGCAAGTGAAGGAGCAGAGAAGCAAACCTGGTTCTCCCAGATTAGAGTCCGTGCACTTAACCACTACACCAAACTGGCAGTAAACAATCAGAATAAATTACAGCGATATATTTACCGGTCAGATTCCGGCTTCCTTAGTCAACAAAGAAGCCCTATGAAATGCCTGTGAAGCATTTGCGCAGGGCTGCTCCTGCACTACCTGCTGGGCCATGGGACATCCTGTATGACCGGCCAGTGCTGGTACCTCTTCTCCTTAGCAGCCAGGCTCAGAGCAGCATAGCTCATGGAGCTCTAACATTACTCAAACATCACTGCAGTGCAGCTGATGCTGGTGCTCGCCACTGGACCCAAAAAGAGCCATTCCAGACCCCCTTCTTTGAGAGCATCGTCATCTCCAAATGTGGAAGGACCAGAACTTACCCCGGGGGCAATCATGATGCAAGGCAGTTCTTTATTTTCAAAAAATACAGTAAAGCGAAATAGCACGTGATTGCTTACTCTTTCAAATCTAATTCCAACACCAGGGATGGCAATGATTTCCTTAGGATCTCAGCAGTAGTTTCCTTCTGTTTGATCCCAGGTAGGTCACTCAGGAACAAGTACTTCAGATTACTGTACAGAATTAAAGGAGAAGATCGTAACAATCACACAAATTTTGTATCCTGCCTTTCGGCCCCTACAAGTGCCACCAAGGCAGATAACAATTAAAAACATACACGGTAAAATCGCATTTTAAAACCATTGAAACCAGCCCCTTCAACCTCACTAAGACAATTAAAAAAGTTTAAAAACATTGGTTAGGAAGGAGAGATCATTGTGGGCATACCAAACCAAACAAAAAAGTCTTCACCCACTGGCAGAAGATGGTAACAGAAGCCGACAGACAAATCTCCCGGGGGGGGGGGGGGGAGTTCCAGAGCTTTGGTGCTATCACCGAAAAGGCCCTCTCCCAGGTTGTCAGTTTCCTAATCTCAGAAGTTGGGGTAACCGTATCAAGGCCCCTGAAGATGACCGTAATTGTCAGGTAGGTTCATAAGGGAGTAGGTGATCCTTCAAGTGTGTTCATCCTGAACCATACAGGGCTTTTTGAAGGTCAAGAACAGCACCTTGAATTGTGCCCAGAAACAAAGTGAGAGCCAGTGTAGATGGGAATGATATGGTCACCACAACCCACTCCAGTCAACATCCTGGCTGTTGTGTTTCCACACCACACAAATATTTTCCATGAGAATACATGTATGTGGCTCCTTAGGTTCCTATATACTTGTCTAGAGATAGTGGCCCTATTGTCGTTCCCAGAGGTACGCGCACAGAGGTTTAAAGATGACTTTAAACATGATTGTCACAAGAAGGTCAGGAGAGCCCCCCTAGATCATACCAGTCATCCCTCCAGTCCAGCATTCCGGCCTCACATGGAGGACCAACAGCCGGGCATAGAGGCCGAAGCCTTCATTAGAACATCAGAACAGCCCTGCTGTCGGTCCATTCTAGTCCAGCTTCCTGTCTCACGCAGTAGCCAACAACACAGCATAGAGGCCACAGCCTTTTCCATAATGTTGCCTCCTGGCACTGGGATTCAAAGGCTGACTTCCTCTGTGCATGGATAGAAGAAAGTCTGAGTCCAGTGGCACCTTTAAGACCAACAAAGTTTAATTCTGGGTATAAGCATGCACACGAAAGCTTATATCCAGAATTAAACTTTGTTGCTCTTAAAGGAGCCCCTGGACTCAAACTTTGTTCTGTTGCTTCAGATCAACACAGCTATGTCCTTGAATCTTTAGTCACCAGGGCTAGTAGCCACTATTAGGTCTAACCTCTGTGAATCTGTCTAATCCCCTTTTAAAGCCGAATATGTCGTCCACATTTGGCACTGGTGGCAGGAAACACTGGCGTAACAATGGGCGTGGATTTGCTTTGCATACCTGAGCTTATGTAGAGCGATAATGCCTTGGTCTGTGACGTTCCCACAGGAAATGATCCACAGACGCAGCAGGCTCCTCTGTAAGTTCTGGATCTCGCTGAGCCGCTGCAAGCACTCGTCCTGGAGGTATGCGCACTTGCAGAACTTGATCTCCTCCACGTGCTCCAGGCCGTCTGCAACGGAGGCAAAACATTAGCTTTTAAGGGGGCTTCACACACAAGCCTGCCTGGGGTCGGTCGTTGCTCACGCACTGAATTACAGGAAGGCTTCCGCCACAAATGAATTCCAGAAGTCTGCCTGGAAAATGCAGACCTGCAGGAGAAGCTTGATAATAGCATCCATTAGGGCTGGGGTCTCCAACACAGTGCCTGTGGGTGTTTTCAGAAAGTGGGTGGGTCCAGGGGGGGCTCTGGCTCAGCGCAGCTTCTGACAGGCCACTAGAGATCTGATTGGTTGTGCAGATCAAAACAAGAGGGTCAGTTTGGCATAGCGATTAAGAGCACAGACTCTAATCTGGGAGAACCGGATTTAATTCCCTGCTCCTCCACATGCAGCTGCTGGTGTGACCTTGGGCCAGGCAAAAGATCTCTCCAAGCTGTTTTCTCAAGGACAGTTGTCTCAGAGCTCTCTCAGCCCCACCTACTTCACAGGGTGTCTGTTGAGGGGAGGGGAAGGGAAAGGAGTTTGTAAGCCACTCTGAGGGTCCAAGTGAAGGGCGGGGTATAAATCCAATCTCTTCTTCCCTTCTCCTTTGTAATGTTGCTGTCTCTCACTCCTCTGTCCTGTTGTATTGTTTAAATTCCTCCTCATATTCCCTGCACTTGGGCTTCCTCGGGGGGGGGGGGGGAGGATATGGCTCCACCCCACCCCCCACAGCAGCCATTTTATGGATGTGCTCACCATGTCAGAATTCCAAGGGTGCCTATAGGCTCAAAAGGCTTGGGGACACCTGTGTTAAGTGATGCAGAAGAGATTCACATGTAAGCAGCTAAGCTTTTTTGGCCTCAGGCAGAATTCTGTCCCATGATACAGACACGACCCTTTGGTTCTGCAAAACGACCTTCTGAAGACGGCTGGACAGCTGATGGCGCTTGCTTGGAGGCCTCAGAGGGTTTGTACTCCAAGTCCCTGAAATCACTTGCGATACTTGTGCGAAGGCTGAAGGGAAAGGGTTTTGACAGTGCATATTTTATTAGAATTGGGGGGGAGGGGGAGAGATAAAGTGTTTGCAGCTGGTCAGAACAAGTTAAAAATTGTTTTTAATGTCCCCTGCCGCTGAGCATTCCAGCTTCAAATACGATTTATATGAAACTGTTTGGCCACAGGGCAACAATAGGGGAAGGCCTCAGCCTCTATGCCCTGTAGTTGGCCTCCAGAAGAACTGGCTGGCCACTGCATGAGACGGGATGCTGGACTAATAATTAATTAATAATAATAAAATAATAATTATAAATTATAAAATATAAAAATAAAAAATAATTCCATCTGCCAGCTGTGTAACCAGGTATGATGGGTACATCTGGGTGCTGCTTTGGTATACTAAACTGAAGATACGCCATCTGAATGTTCTTAATATGTTTTAACATTTGCTTAATATGTTTTTAACTATTTTAAGAAGTTACTATTGTCGCCATTTTGGCTTGTTGTTAGCCGCCCTGAGCCCGCCGTACGGCGAGGAGGGCGGGATATAAATCTCAACAAATAAATAAGAAATAAATTATCTCATGGCAATGTGTGTCGTATAGCCAGGAGATCCTAAGGTTGTCTGGCAGCCAGAAGTTCTAGCTCTTTTGGCGTTATGCACCACTCGGTGGCGACTTAGACTTGTTTTTAAGGCAAGAGACATTTCAGAGGTGGTTTGCCACTGTCTGCCTCTGCATCATGCCCCTGATATTCCTCGGAGGTCGCCCATCCAAATACGAGCCAGGGCCAACCTGGACCACTGGTCTGATCCAGTAGGATTCTTCTTATGTTCTTATTTGCTCATGAGACTCCACAGCAGGGGTCCTCAAACTATGGCCCGGGGGCCACATGCGGCCCGCCGAGGGCATTTTTCTGGGCCGCCAGGTGTGCTGCTGCCTGTCCTCCAATTCCCAGCAGCACACAAAGCAGCGGAAAAATTGCAGCCGACTCGTCCCGGGCCACATGACAAAGCCCCGCCCCCTGCTTCCAGTCAGCCAGGAGGAGGCAAAAGGAAGACTGGAAGAGGGTAAGTGTGGGGTGGCAGGCGCTCCGGCTGGCCCCAAGTCTCCTAGCCGGCTGAGAGGCCTCTCAGCCGGCTAGGAGACCTGCGCCAGTCCCAAGAGCCGGGCGGGGGTCTTTTTCAAGGCTTTTTGTGCTGCTGGGAATCGGAGGGGGAGAGAGAGAGAGGTTTCTCTTTCCCATCATGATGCCTGCAGTAGTGGAGTTTCAGGGAGAAGCAGCTGGGGGCTTGCTGCCTTAAAAAGTTTGTGAGGATGCCGAGTTCTTTGTTTCTTCGGAGAGGGAAAGAAAACAGCCCTGTCAAGGGTGCCTTGCTTGCGCGCGCACCCCCCCCCCCCCCGTGCGCCTTCCCTACCCGCAAAATAACATCTGAAATCTCCAACCAGATCTAGACTAACTGATGCACACTTGCATCACTTGTTACGACCAGCAGTGACAAATATGGAACCGGACATTGACCATCTCATTAGCCAAAAGCAGGCCCATAGTTCCCATTGAAATACTGGTAAGTTTGTTGATTTAACTTTACTTGTGCTTCATTTTAAATATTGTATTTGTTCCCATTTTGTTTTTTTACTTCAAAATAAGATATGTGCAGTGTGCATAGGAATTTGTTCATAGTTTTTTTTTTAAACTCTAGTCCGGCCCTCCAACGGTCTGAGGGACAGTGAACTGGCCCCGTTTAAAAAGTTTGAGGACCCCTGCTCCACAGCGTAGAGGGAGCATTACGATGGCCAAAACAGGCACTCAAGCAGGCAGCCCCTTCCCCTTGCAAAGACCCTTGTACATACACTTTCTTGTCCCCAAAGGAAGGCGAGGCAAGTGTCAGACCCCTCCTTACAGAGAAAAAAACAACCCTTGAACAGCCCTAGGTCGTCGGGAGCAGAAAGCAAGGCCCCTGACCTGATCAGGAGACATAGCGAACCATAATCTACAAAGTTTAGTCTCTGGAGCTGGCACAGCTTAGCACAGGAATTCAAACTCTGCAAGAGCTGGAGGTTAGTCAAGGACTGCATCTCTTAGAAAAGAGGCACACAGTGAGGCATTATGGGGGAACCAAAGTCTGGATCCCTTATCCATGACTAGCCAAGGCCCCCATGATCCAAATTCTGCCACAAAAGAAGAAGGGAATTTAAACAATACGCTGGGTAATGGGAATGAGAGACAGACTAGAACCAACACTTCAGTGGCAGCTGCCACCAAATCCACTTTATTTTAATCCGCACCGCCAATCATGTCTTCAGTGGCCTATCAGAAGCCCTGCTGATCAAAAGCCCCAACTGGCCCCACCCACTTCCTGAAGACACTTGGCAAGCACCAGGAAAAATGCCAGCGGGCATCCTGGGCGCTATGTTGAGGGGGACGGACCCCGGTCTAGAGTCTGCTCCGCGAAAGCAAGGCTTTGTTTAACCATCATAGCCTCTTTTAGAGCTTAAACCGGACACGAGAAGGCAGGGAACAGCCGATGATACAAAACTCCTATTTAAAAACCGGAGTCGAGATTCCACCACTTACCCAGGTGATCAAATCCCCGATACATGATGCAGGATTCTGTGGCATCGATGGCTTGTATCTTGTATTTCCCTAACGGTCCCGTAGGGAGGCCGTTGTAATCCTGCTGCCATTTATCGAGGCCCTGGTAGCGCACGTGGGCCCCGCAGCGCAGGAGCCATTCCGAGGCTGCTCTGTCCGGGCCGACAGCCTGGATCCGCTCATGGTCTACCCTGCCAACAAGGAGGCCCAGCCAGTCAGTCCTCTTGAGGCGTGCACAAGCACCATCAAATCATACAAGCGCTTTACTGAACCCAAATGTCCATCTCCGAAAATCAGAGATACGATACCTGTGGTCTCATTTTTTTTTTCTGTAGTGTTTTTCGGTTTCACCTTCAAGAGCCCCAGGAGGAGGCAGGGACTCCTCCTTCATTTCATGTCCCCCCCCCCCACATGGTCATGTGTTTCTAGGGTTGCCATTTTGGAAATCTGGGGGCAGAGCCTAGGGAGGGACCTCAGCAGGCTCTAAGTCAAAGAGTCTCTATTATATGCATGATATGTAAAGAGTTAGACGATGTTAGATTAGAAAAAAAAAGCAGGACCTGGGATACTCGCGCGGGGGGGGGGGAGTATTCCCCACAGTTCAGGGCCTGCTGAAGCCGGAGTTCCGGAGGAGGAGGAAGCGGCAGCAGGTGAGCCCTTATCCCTTCCCCCCCCCCAGTGGCAGCGGCGAGGCTGGCCCGCCAAGCCTTCCCCCCAGTGGCAGCAATGGACAGATCTCAGAATGTTCTCTGCGCATGCGCAGGGAACGCTCTCTTACTTTTTGGAGGATTTAAGTATCCCCTGAATAATTTTTTTAACTTTTCAGACTTTTCTGCACACCTGGGGAGTCTCCCAAGCGTGCAGGAAAATCTCTCTGCCCCCCTAGGTGCCCCCAATGTACAAATTTAGATATCCGCACACAGGGGGCGCCTTGGCTATTAGATATATAGATTAGTACTGCATTTTATTTGTAATACATTGTTATTTCTCTTAATGTTTAATTTTTTTCATTCGTATTTTAAAATATTTTCAAACATCTTATATTTCACTTATTTATTTTTGTTTATTCTTACATTTCTCTGTGGTTGATGTCAATTTGAGTTGCGAATCTGGTCATGAACTGTAATAAATGTGAATGAATGAATCTTAAAAGGGTCCACCCTCCAAAGCAGCCATTTCCTCCAGGGGAACTGATCTCTGTCATCTGAAGATGAGTTGTAAAAGTGGGAGATCTCGCCCCACCTGGAGGCTGGCAACCCTAACCAAAGGACATACTTCTTTGCACAACAAGAAAATTAAAATGTGGAAGTCGCTGCTAGAGGATGTATTGATGACCACAGGCATAGACAGCTTCAAAAGGGAATTAGACAGATTCGTGAAGGGCAGGTCTATCAGTGGATACTAGCCATGGTGGTTGAGGGGAACCTCCACGTTCAGAGGCACTAAGCCTCTGAATCCCAGAGCCAGGAGGCAACATCAGGGGAAGGCTTCACCCTCTATGCCCTGTTGTTGGCCCTCCAGAGGAACTGGTTGGCCACTGTGGGAGATTTCCAGGTTCCACCTGGAGGCTGACAACCCTAGAGCCAGTTTGGTTAAATGTGTGGAGTCTAATCTGGGAGAACCGGGTTTGATTCCCCACTCCTCCACTTGCACCTGGCTGGATGACCTTGGGCAAGCCATAGCTCTGGACCAGCTGTTCCCTCAAGGACAGCTTGGGAAAGAGCTCTCTCAGCCCCACCCACCTCACAGGGTGCCTGTTGTGGGGAGGGGAAGGGAAAGGCGTTTGTAAGCCGCTTTGAGACTCCAAGTGAGTGAAGGGCAGGGTATAAATCCAATCTCCTCTTCTTCTATGTGCCTTCCACATTGCCAGGAATCACCAGTGGTTCTACCTTAACCTAGCAAGTGCAACCAATTAAGAATTAGATTGGTTTTTTATAAGTGAAGGAAACTGCAACTTGTTTGCTTGTTTTCACCTTCTCATGCTTCTATAAATGGCTGGAATATCACTAAACCCCACAATAAAGTGACTGCCCCCCCCCCCAATCATAGAGGCAGTAAAACCACCACAACTACCCCCCCCAGGCACTGCAGGGTTTGTAAATTTACCAGTAGAAGATTGGTCTGATAAGGAAGCCACACACTGCAGGAGGCACAGGAATGTCAACAGCAGCTGGTAATCAGTTATTGGGGTGCGGGTAAGGAGGAAATCAGCCTGCTCATGCAGTTTATAGAACTCCGGAGGGGGAGTTTGAATGGGATTCTCAAACTGCTGTTCTCTTCCACAGTTCCTTGTGGTTCTGCAGGTTGTGCATTCTGCTTTTAAATGGTTCTTTTCCGTATAAATGGGACATTCTTTGGGCACATGAATCTTCCTTAAACTGAGTCAGACTTCTTGGTCCATTGGGATCAGTATTGTCTACTCAGACCGGAAGCTGCTCTCCAGGGTCTCAGGCAGTGGTCTTTCATATCACCTACCGCCTGGTCCTTTTAACTGAAGGTGCCGGGGATTGAACCTGGGACCTTCTGAATGCCAGGCAGATACTCTGAGCCACTGAGATATCACTGGGCCACAGCCCGCCCCAGGGGCCAAATATTTTTTTAAAACCAGTTTCAATTCAGATTTACTGACAGCCAAAGAAAGCAGGAATTAGTCCAACAAAACAGTAAGGGGGCCCCAAATAAGGAACTCTGGTGGAATGACCATTCTTGGGGTGGGGGTGGAGTGGGGGAAGTGCAATGACGGTTAACCAGGTGGAAACTAGTTCAAATTTGTAGTGCACATCCCCATAACATCCTTTGTGAAAATACTTCTGTTTATTACTGCCCCTTACTTGTTAAAAACAGCATTCAGCCATCCCCAGAGGTGCCTGTAAGTATCACAAGAGGGCAGCTTCGGAACTTTGCATGCCTGGCGAGTCAAATGTTCAAACAGCATCATACAACTACTGAACCAGGTGCAATTTACAGCTGTGGAGACTCAGTTATCTGCTTCTTCATTCCTGGTCCTGTGAAAAGAATAATACAGCTCATTCACTGACAGGTTCTAGGATTAATAAACAAAACAAAAGAAAAAAACCCATATCATGCCATTACTATGTAGGGGGGTGAAAGTTGGACAATGAAGAAAGCTGATAGGATGAAAGTTGATTCACTTGAAAAGTGATGTTGGGGGGAAATGTTACAGAAACCATGGACTGTCAAAAAGACAAATAAATGGTTTCTAAATCAAATCAAAAGAAGGGGATGGCAAAGTACAAGATGGCTGGACAGTGTTATCGATGCAACAAACATGAAATTGAGCAAACTCCGGAGGATGGCAGAAGACAGGAGGGCCTGGCGTGATGTGATTCATGGGGTCGCAAAGAGTCAGACTTGACTGTGCGACTGAACAACGACAAAAGATCAAATCAAGCCTGAACTCTCCCTAGAAGCTAAAATGACCAAACTGAGGCTATCGTACTTTGGTCCCATTATGAGAAGACGAGAGTCACTGGAAAGGACAATAATGCGAGGGAAAGGTGAAGGCAACAGGAGAAAGAGGAAGACCCAACCTGAAATGGAGCCAGTTTGGTGTAGTGGTTAAGTGCGCGGACTCTAATCTGGGAGAACCGGGTTTGATTCCCCACTCCTCCACTCGCACCTGGCTGGATGACCTTGGGCAAGCCATAGCTCTGGACCAGCTGTTCCCTCAAGGACAGCTTGGGAAAGAGCTCTCTCAGCCCCACCCACCTCACAGGGTGTCTGTCTGTTGTGGGGAGGGGAAGGGAAAGAAGTTTGTAAGCCGCTCTGAGACTCCCTTGGGGAGTGGAGGGCGGGGTATAAATCCAATCTCTTCTTCTTCTTCTTCTTCTTCCATCAAGGAAGCCACGAGTGCCCTCACTTTGCAAGACCTGAGCAAGGCTGATAATGAAAGGACGTTTTGGAGGACATGAATTCACAGGCTCAACATGGGTCGGAAGCGACTTGGCAGCACTTAACACAGAGAGACCCCAACAGGTTCTAGAATTTTAAAAACCAAAAATACAGGCTGTGGCGACACAGCAAGTTTATCCTGAGTTGTTCCCACTATAGTTTGATCGGGAATATTTTTTTTCAGGTTGGGATGACCACACATCCCTCCCTGAACTGCTTGTATTGCAGGACGAGGCTCCAGGCACTGTCCAAATAGCTGCGCTGCTGCTTGGGTGGCACGGCCTGGTTTTTTTTAAAAACTGGCTTTGCACATGCGCATATACACATGGCCAAATCACCGCTCCCACCGGGACTCACTGTACTCTCTTGTTCTTGTAGGCTCCCCCCCTCCCACTGGCGAGCAAAATCGCAATCACTGTGAGAGATAGCTGTCCAGATTGACAAAATCGCAAATTCAGAGTGCAAATACCAGGAAAACCTGGTTTTCCAGGTGTAGGAAAACTCCCTAGGAAACTGGGAGGATTGTGCGAGTGAGCCCACTTCCGTGTAGCAGACGGATGCGGGCGTCTGGTCAACAATTTTTAAATGCGAGAGGGAACAGCGGTGAAACCCAATCAAAATGACCATGTGACCCCAACCACACATAGCTGATTCAGTCTTAATCGAGCAGTCTGTCCACTAGAAGACGTGCACAAGGCAGAGCAGACGCTGACTTCCCACCTGTGCTCTATTTCTAAATATGGTTTAGGAAATTTCAGGCCGAAGTTGCTGAATAACACCGAGCATTATAGGGACAGCTGCAAACGCAGATTCTCGATCCTGCAGACATAGAAAAATTTAATGAAGCATTTCAAGAGGGAATTGGATAAACGTATGGAGCGGAGGTCCATCAGTGGCTATTAGCCACAAGGTATAGATAAGAATTCTCAGTCTGGGGCAAGGGATGCTTCATATTCTTTGGTGGTGTGGGGGGGGTAACAACAGTGGGAGGGCTTCCAGTGACCCAGCCCCACTGCTGGACCTCCTGAGGGCCCCTGGTGATTTTGGCCACTGTGTGACCCAGAGTGTTGGACTGGATGGGCCACTGGCCTGATCCAACATTGGCTTCTCTGATGTTCTTATGACTCCTTTTGTCCGTCCTGAACCTACTGCCCATCAGCTTCACTGGACGCCCTCGAGTTCTGGTATTCTGGGGGAAGGGAGAAGCAGCTCTCTCCACACCCTGCACCATTTCATCCACTTCTGTCACAAACACACACACACACCCCCGCTCCTAAATCGACTCTTTTCTAAACTGAAACGCAGCGCCCACGCTAAGTAACGCCGCCTTGATCCCTTTCAGCAGCGGTTTGCAAGGGGCTCTTGCCCTCCCACACACAGCCTCATCCGGCCGTGTGGAGACCGAAGCGCCCTCGGAGACCCCCCCCCCACCCCCCACACACAGCCAGGGGCCTGGCGGGGCCGTGAAGCCTCCTGGGGGCGCCTCTTCGCAAGGGTCCCGCTCGTGACCCTGACAACAACCCCGCGAGGCAGGCCGCGGCTTCTCGGGACTAGGCCCCTCCCTCCTCCTCCGAGGCCCGCCAAGAAGCGCAATTCCCCCCGCCACGAAAAGCCCGGGGAGGCCCGGGACAGGGTCTCCTCCCGAGGAAGGAAGGAAGGGGCGCTCCGGGCTGCGGCGGCCAGGCCAGGCTCCTGAGGGGGGAGTCTGTGAGGGCGGCCTGGTCTGGGGCGCAGCCTGAGGGGAAACCGGCGCGGCCGCCTCCTCGCCTCACCTCAGCCCGAGCCGTGCCGCCGCCTCCCGCCCTGCTCCGAGTCCGGGCTGTCCTTGAGGCTCCGCCCGGGCCCGTGAGGAGGAGGAGGAGGAGGAGGAGCCGCGCCGGCCGAGCTCGGCATGACGGGGCCGCTCTGGGCGCGGGCCGGGGGCGGCGGGGCGGCCCTCAGGCGGCCTCTCGGCGGCAGCAGCAGCAGCGCGAGCCGGAGGTGAGGGGAGCCGCGGCGTCCCCCTCAGCGGGAGGGAGAGAAGGGCCTGGAGGCGGCGGCGGCCTTCTCTCCTCCTGTGGGCCCGCCAGGCAGGTCCAACCGGGGCGACACGGCCTGCTCGCGCGGCCTTCCGAGAGGGGCGGGAGTCCAGGCAGGCGGGAATCGAGCTGGGGCAGCCGAAGCATTTCATTTGCTTAAAAGCATTCAGGGGGTAGCGAGCCAGTCTGGTGTAGTGGTTAGGCGTGGGGACACGAATCTGGGAGAACGGGGTTTGGTTCCCCACTCCTCCTTCACATGCAGCCTGGTCACCAGCTGGGTGACCTTGGGTCAGTCACAAGTTTTTTCAGAGCTGTTCTCTCAAGCGCAGTCCTTGAGAGAGCTCTCTCAGCTCCACCTGCCTCACAGGGTGTCTGTTGTGGGGAGGGGGAGGGAAAGGAGTTTGTAAGCCGCTCTGAGACTCCTTCAGGTAGTGAAGGGCGGGGTATAAATCCAATCTCCTCCTCCTCTTCTTCTCTGCCACTGAGTGGACTCTAATCTGGAAGAACCGAGTTTGGTTCCCCACTCCTGCTTCACATGCAGCCAGCTGGGTGACCTTGGGTCAGTCACAAGTTCTCTCAGAGCTGTTTTCTCAATGGCAGTTCTCAAGAGAGCTCTCTCAGCCCCGCTTACCTCCCAGGGTGTCTGTTGTGGGGAGGGGAAGGGAAAGGAGATTGTAACGCCTCTCTGAGACTCCTTCTGGTAGTGAAGTGTGGAGTATAAATCCAATCTCTCTTCTGTTGGCCCCCTGCCTTTAGGGATGCCAGCCTCCAGGTGGGACCTGGGAATCACCCAGAATGACAAGTCGTCTCCAGACTACAAGGGATCAGTTCCCCTCATGCTTTGGAGGGTGGCCTCTGTGGCATTGTACCCCACTGAGGTCCTTGTCCTCCCCAGGCTCCATCCCCAAATCTCCCAAGAGTTTCCCAAGCTGGAGCTGGCAACCCTATTGATGCTCCCGCTAAGATGTGGGGTGTTGAGGGCAAAAATTCTACTTTGTGAGCTCCTGGCATTAATGTTGTGAGAGAGCCATTTGGCTGCTGGATAAATTAGTTTGCTCTAGAGCCTTCCATCCTGAGCTGAGACAAAAAGGTGTGAGCCGGAGGCTAAGAAACTGTAAGCTAGCTCACACTAACTTAGCTTAGAGAGAATACTGAACCCTACCCCCCCATCTCCCGTCAGTGCTGGGGGTGGGGGGGGGGGGGCGGACCTGGCAAACCTACCTGCCTTCCTTCCAGAGCTCTAGATGGCTTATGGTATAAATAAAATACATGAAAGAGATTACATAAAAATACGTTTCAAAAATGTAAAATCACCATTTAGGGCCACTTTATCTTTCTATGGGAGGTTCATGGGAAGAATAAAAAGCTGGCAAACGGTCCCAGAGGCGGCCTGCTACCTTTTCATAAGGTTGCCAACTCCGGGTTGGGAAATTCCTGGATATTTGGGGAGGATGCAGTTTTTTTTGGGGGGGGGGGACCTCAGCAGGGTGTAATCCCATGCAGTCCGCCCTCCAAAGCAGTCATCTTCAGGAGAACTGATCCCTGTTGTCTGGAAATCCACTGAAATTTCAGGAGGTCTCCAGCCCCCACCTGGAGGCTGGCAACCCTGTTTGCCACTGCCTTGAGCAGCTGCCCTTTGCAGCCAGCTGTGCAACCAGGGCTGTTTGCTGGTAGGAAGAGCTGCACCCGTTGAATGTCAGCTTGTGTCACAGTTGGTACTACCTGAAAGAGTGCGGAGCGGAGGAGTGCCTCCCTCTCTCCAACCGTGCGGCTGGAGCGTTTTTAGGGTTTTATGTAGCGTTTTTAGGGTTCAAAGGACTACGTTCTTTTGTTCCCCCCACCCCTTAACAGCAGCCCTGTAAAGTGGGCATGGGACTCGTATCCCCAGCTCTCACCGACTGAGATCATGGCAGGGCTAAGATTTGAATTGGGGGGGGGGGGCTCCTAGACTACAGCCACTACCCCGAGTTCTGTTTTTGTTGTAGTAGTAGTAGTTGTATGGCATTGTGTGTCATATAGCCAGGAGAGCCTAAGATTGTCTGGCAGCCAGAGGTTCTAGCTCTTTTAGCGTTATGCAACCACTAGGTGGCAAGGTAGACTTGTTTTTAAAGCAAGAATGTGTCTGACTCGGGTATCGAACACTGAATGTGCAGGACAATGAGGTGAGAAGTACGTAAAATGGAGGGGACCGCTTTCGACTGCACATGGTTAAATACCTCAGTATGTTTAAAATGCTCTGCATTTTAGAAAACTAGCATTGCAGGGAGAAAGACTCTGCCCCCTCTCTGCCTGTTTTCCAGTAGCAGAGGCTTTTAATGCAGGGGGATTTCCCCACGGGCAGGCAGGCATCTGCAGTTGGAAGTGGTGCAGTCTGTTCGAGCACCATGGGACTCTGGCGCCTCAATGCGCTGCATGTGTGAGCCTTGGCCCGCAGGTTTAAAAGCGGCTCTTGTGAAACCTGTAGTTTACTAAACTGCTTTGTACTAAGTCAGAAAATTGGTCCACCTAGCTCAGTGTTGTTTGTTGACTGGTGCTGGCTTTCCAAAGTCTCTGGTGTAGGAAGTCGCAGTTCCTAGGACTGATCTAGAGCAGGAGTCCCCAGACTTTTGAAGGCTGAGGGTGCCTTTGGAATTTTAAGAGGAGTTGGTGAGCAACAGCCCAAAATGGCTGCCACAGGAGATGGAGCCAGACTCCTGATGGCTGCCTCCGGAGGCGGAGCCAAACAGAATACCTCCTTCCTCATGCCTCTTGGGAAGAGGAAGATCTTGAAGGAGGAATGGGACTACACAATAAGGAAAGCTGATTTGCTTACCAGTCCTCCTCATCCTCCAGTGAAAGACCTTTTCATCTGAATGAGGGAAACAGCAAGACCTGCATCACTTTCTGAAAGCTGCCGGGGCAGGTACTAAGGGAAGTTCAGGCAGGCAGGGAATCCTGACCTAGAGAATTTCTGTGTCTTGAGCACTGAACCATGGCCCTGCCTCATCGTCTCTAATTAGCACCAGGTATTAAAGCAACAAAATGCAGTTGGGACCACTCAGAAACTATCATTCAGGACAGGTTTTGGAGTCATTAGGCTGGGTAGCTGGATTCAAAACAGGGAAGTCAGATGTAGGACCTTTGGAATTTGATGGTTTGGGTATTTGCCCCTTGCCCAAAACACAGTGTAACATGATGGTTTTATCAACATGATCATCTATTTTTGACTCATTTTATTACTTAGTTATTTGCATTTTTTATTTCCAAATACTCCAGTCTCTCCAGATATACCATTTTCTTATTAATTTATTCCTTGGATAGAGCGTGTATAAATAATATATAAATAATAATAGGAGAGTGTGTGTAAGTAATTCAGACCTTTTCAACTAGCTAATCGCTGAAATGAGCTCTTGATAAAGCGTGGAGAGCGCAGCTTGAGAATGTTCTTTTCAAATGTATTTTCTGTAGCACCTTGGACGTAGCCGTGATTGGCGGCGGAATTGTGGGGCTGGCATCGGCCCGGGAGCTGATTCTGAGGCACCCCTCCCTTGGTTTCGGAGTGCTGGAAAAGGAGGAGGAATTGGGTACGAACCTGTATTTGTTTCCATGTCTGAATCTAACAAAGTAGCTTGCATTCGTTTAACTCAGACCACACCAAACCATGATTTGCATAGGTGGGGCTTTTTTTCTGGGGAAACGCACTGGAACGGAGTTCCAGAACCTCTTAGACAAAATTCTTTTTACAATGTTTAAAAGTTCATGAGTTTTCAGTATACAGGTTGAAAACTTCACTTCCCTCTTGAGAGTTCTGGCACCGCTTTTTCCAAAAACAAAAGCCCTGTGCATAGGTTATGAATTACATTCCCCAGTGTGTCAGGAAATCAGGTTTAGACTAAATGGTGGAGTCCAGTGTCACCTTCAAGACCAACAAAGGTTTATTCAAGGTATGAACTTTCATGTGCATACACACTTTTTAAAATACACTGGAATGGAAGGTAGAGTTCAAACTTATAGACAGGCTAAACAGCAAATCTACGTGTAGCATGATGAAAATGTTTTAAGTTATGCGAAAACTAAATAACAAGCTAAGGTTATAAGGCCAACAGTTGTTTTGATTTAATTAAAGGGGGGGGGGGGGAAGGACACCAAAGCAATAAATATGTCGAAATAGGGGATAAGTGTATAAAGGATCTTTTCTACTTGTGGGAAGTAAACTGAGGTTTAGACTATAACTGTTTTTCTGCTTTCGTTTCTGGCTGGCTCCCTTAGGCGCAGCGGCCTCCAGTGACAGAGCAACCGCTGTAGCCCTCATTTGCCAACTTCAAAATCATGCCATGTTTTGCAAACCCACTTCAAACCATGACTCCTGATTCTGTTTTGACATCTGACGGCAATCAGTGGTTGTGTTGTCTTTGATTATGTAATCCACATCACATCTCAATGAGAACCGTGGACTCTAAACGACATCAACCAATAATTGTCTTTAATCATTGTTTGTTTTAAGATCTGAAAAGAGCTGTGGTATTTGTATTTCCTGTAGTTTTGGCTCCCACATTCAGGTTTTTTTGATACTTAGTAAAGCTGGTCTAGCCCTGAGATCTTGTCAGATCTCAGAAGCAAAGTATTTATTTATTTATTTATTCATTTATTCATTCATTCATTCATTCTTCACATTTCTACCCCGCCCTCCTGGCCGGAGCCAGCTCAGGGCGGCTTACAGAAAACAGATAAAAACAGATAGTTACATTTAAAACATAAGTTACAATTAAAACAACATAAAACCATAAAGTGCTAGTCATCGTTGGTATTCATATAGCGGTGGCAGCTACTATTCACAGTTCTCAGCTCACAGACAGCTCTCAGAGTTCTTAGTCATTATCCTTGCAGGGCTTTCTGTGCTTCAGGCTGTTGATGGCAATCTCCAGAGTCCAGGGCCCTCTCATATTCAACCATCTGATGTTCTTCATCGGTGGCGGCAGCTCCCAAAAGCCTGGTGCAAGAGCTGTTTTACAGGCCCTGCAGAACTGTAGAAGGTCCCGCAGGGCCCTGATCTTCTCCGGAAGCTCATTCCACCAGTGCGGGGCCGCCATCAAAAAGGCCCTGGCCCTGGTCGTTGACAGCCTAGCTTCCTTAAGACCTGGGAGGGCCAGCCGGTTCTGGGCCCTTGACCTAAGTGCTCTCTGGGGGACATGAGGGGAAAGGCAGATATGTAGGGTCAACCCTGGGTAGTAGTTAGATGGGACTGGAGACCTGCAAGGAATTCCAGGGTTGTGATGTGGAGGCAGGCAATGGCAAACCACCTCTGAACTTCTCTTGCCTTGAAAACCCTGTGGGGTCAGGATGAGCTAGCTGTGACCTGAGAGCACTTTCCACCACCAAAGCTGGTATAATCCATCAGAAATCTTTCATATGCAAACCCTAGTCTGTACACCCATTCACTTTGTTACAGCCTGCACAATTCCTCTTTAGAACTGTGCTTGCTAACTGCGATGGCCGTTGTATTGTTTCGTGTTCAGTTATTGTGTGGTATGACACAGTAAGGCCGTTAGCATCAGGCTAACATAGAATTTATGGTTTTTAGATTCAGTGTGTGATCACCGTGGTGTGTGTGAGCTTTCCTGTTGTTTTCAAGGAAAACAAGACTGAGCTCATCCAAAGTGTATTTTCTTTCTTTCTTTTTTTTTCAGTTTTCTT
This sequence comes from Lepidodactylus listeri, assembly GCA_029233225.1. NCBI lineage: Eukaryota > Metazoa > Chordata > Lepidosauria > Squamata > Gekkonidae > Lepidodactylus > Lepidodactylus listeri. The sequence goes on along the minus strand of JARCFY010000011.1, from coordinate 98,920,505 downwards.
TTTTTTTATTATTTGTATAAGCATATCATTATTCAACGATAAACATACTCGTTTCTCAGCATATCAATCTGAACAAAACAACTGAATCTTGGTCTATATTTCCCCTGTCTACCTTGTTTACTTTAATTTAAACCACACAGTTAAATTCTTTTAGCTCAAAAAAACTACCTATACAAAACTATAAATAACATTGAAATTTTCCTTAATAATCATATTGGAGTCATTGTATCCGTTCTAACCAAACATAATTTTTTCCCCAAACTCTTAAATGGAGTGTACTATCTTTTTGTTTAATTATATGGCCAACCTTATCTAGTTCTGCAGTATCCATTAGTCTGTCTATAATTATTTCTATATTTGGGGATGTATCATTTTTCCATAGTTTAGCCCAACTCAATCTTGCTGCCGTAAGTATATGTATCAATAGTTTTGCTTCTTCCTTAATTAAGTTTTCCGGAGTCATATTTAATAAGAATATTTCTGGTGTTAACGGTAATTTCAGTTTTAGTATTTCCAGTATCAAATTTTGTATTTTTTTCCAAAATTTTTGAACCTTCCTACAACGCCACCACATGTGGTAAAATGTACCGATATTTTTTTTACATTTCCAGCATATCTTAGAGCAGTTAGGATAACATCTAGAGATTTTATCAGGAGACCAATGCCATCTATGAAACATTTTATATAAGTTTTCTTTATGGGCAACTGCTGGTGAAAATTTTAGTGTTTTCCATATTCTTTCCCAACTTTCTGTTTCTATTGTATAATCAAAATCTTTCATCCAATCTATCATACATTTTTTAATGGTTTCATCCTGCATATCATCAGTTAGCAACACATTGTATATTTTTTCTGATATTTTTTTCCTTTGTATTAAGCCATGCCTTATCCATCTCTATATTAGTTTCCATAAATCCAATTTTCTTGTCTGCTTCATAGATAGACACCAGTTGATGTTTTTCCCACCATGATAAGTTCATACTGTCTCTCAGCTCTAATTTATCATGCTTATCTAACAACCTCCTATAATCTAATTTATTGTATTCTGTAATTAGGGTTGGTTTAACAAAAGCTTCTAAAGGTGAAATCCATTTGGGTGTTTTGGGATAGAATGTAATTTTAATTTCCTGCCAAATTTTTATTAAGGCACCTCTTATCATATGATGATGGAAATTGGAATGTATCTTTTCCTTCTTATACCATAAATAAGCGTACCATCCCATAAATAGATCATAACCCTCTAGTGCTAATTCTCTAGTGTTTTCTAGCTGTACCCATTCTTTAATCCATAACATGGCAGTGGCACGATAATATAATCTCCAATTTGGTAAATCAAATCCTCCCCTCTCCTTCCTATCCTGTAAAAATTTTAATTTTATTCTAGTTTTTTTGGGGTACCATATGAAAAATCTAATTATCTTATCCAGATCTTTAAAGAATGTATCCTTTTTTAAAATTGGGATGTTCTGAGCTAGAAAAAGAAATCTCGGCAGGATATTCATTTTAATGGTCGCTATTCTACCCATTAGTGATAATTGGATGTTTTTCCATTTATCTAAATCTTTTTGGATTTCCTTTAGAAAGACCGTGTAGTTATTATCTATAAGAGCATTGTTATTACTTGTAAACCAAATACCAAGATACCTTATTTTTTTGACCACCTCTATTTTAGCAGTTTCTTGAATTTTATTAGTTATTTCCGCTGAACAGTTTTTGACAAGGATTTTGGTTTTCCTATAATTAATTTTTAAACCTGCTACATTTCCGTATCCTATAATATTTTTTATTAGTGGGGTTATTGACTTTAATGGGTTTTCTAAGATAAATAGTAAGTCATCGGCATAAGCTCTTACCTTAAATTCATACGATCTAATTTTCAATCCTATAATTTGTTTATTTTCTCTTATTTGGTCATTTAAAGATTCCAAAGCAAAAATAAATAGCAAAGGTGATAATGGACATCCCTGTCTCGTTCCTTTTTGAATCATTATATCTTGAGTTAGATCTCCATTAATTATAATTTTAGCCTGTTGCTTTTTATAAACTGCCTTTATCATATTGTAGAAAAATACCCCTACATTACTGCTTTCCAATTTATGTAATAAAAATGACCATGACAGATTATCAAAAGCCTTTTCTGCATCAAGAAATATAAATGCTGCTTGTTTCTCTGGATGATTTTCATAGTATTCAATAGCATCAATAAGAATTCTTATGTTATTTCTCAGTTGTCTTTTTGGTAAAAAGCCCGCTTGATCTTGATGTATATATTCTGAGAGGACCCTCTTAAATCTTGTTGCCCAAATATTAGCAAAGATTTTATAATCTGAATTTAGAAGTGAAATTGGTCTATAATTGTTAATCAGTGTTTTGTCTCCCTCTGGTTTAGGAATCAAAGTTATTACCGCCTGCTTCCATGTGTCGGGTATATCTCCTGTTTTACCAATTTCTTCAATCAGTGTTTTGAAGGGGAGACTAATCTGATTTTCAAGAAGTTTGTACATCTCATTCGGCAGGCCATCTGGTCCTGGGGCTTTTTTACATTTTTGATTTTTAATAGTATCTACTATTTCTTGCGTTGTGATCCTTTGGTTCATTATTTGCTGTTGAGCTTTTGAAAATTGAACTCCTTTTTTCTCTAATAAATATTTTTCTATTTGGATAATGTCTTCGGTGTCTTGATTATAAAGCTTTTTATTATATTTTTCCACAATTTCTTTTAGTTCCTGTAATAGGTATTTTTCTTCTCCCTTGTCATTTTTTAAGGCCACAATTGTTCTTTTTTTCCTTTTCTTTCTTTAATTTATAAGCTAGCCATCTAGTTGGTTTGTTGGCATTTTCAAATAAATATTGTTTTGTATATTCAATTTTTTTTGCAATTTCTTGGGACAGCATTAAATTTAGCTTGTGCTGTAAAGTTTTTATTTTTAATCTGCTTTTTTCCTGATTTATGTCCTTCTTTGAGGCTACTTCTTCTAATTTAATTTTATTACAAAGATATTCATATTCGGATTTACTCTGTTTCCATTTCCATGCCTGATGACTAATTAAGATCCCTCTTAAAAAAGCTTTATAAGTATCCCAAATTATTCTCATATTTGTTTCCTGTTGAGTATTTATTTTGAAAAATTCCTTTGTTTCAGATTTAATTTTTTCCACTAATTTTGGGTCCTTTAACAAATTAAGATTAAATGACCATCTACTTTTCTTTTTGGTATCTTTTAAAGAGATTGAGATTGGATTATGGTCTGCAAAAGTGGCAGGCAATATTTCCACTTCCGTCGTTTCTTTTACTAGTGGGACTGACATCCATGCCATATCAATCCTAGACCATGTCTTATGTCTTGGCGAGTAATAAGTGAAGTCTTTTCTATTTGGGTTTCTCATTCTCCATATATCTACTAAATTAAACTCCTCTGCAATTTCAAGAAATTTTTTGGGTAAGATCAAACCTCTTCTCTTATTTTTTCTGTAGTGGCTTCTATCTATCTTAGGGTCGAAAACAGCATTATAATCACCCATTATACATATGTTCTCAAAATGTTGTTTATTCATAATCTTATGTAGATCCATAAAAAAAACTTCCTGGTTTTGATTTGGCGCATAAATATTAATTACTAAAGTTTCTTTACCTTGTCTTGTAATTTTAATTGCTATGATTCTACTGTCTTTGGACGCATGGTATAATTGTGGGTTTAATTGTTCCTTAACATATATTACTACTCCTTTTTTCTTTTTTTCCCCATCTGATGCAACAAAAGATTCACCTAATTTTTTAACTTTTAAATATTTTATATCTTTTTCTCTAATATGAGTTTCCTGTATACAAACAATATCAACATATAATTTAACAACTTGGTGAAAAATTTTCCTCCTTTTTTGTGGGCTATTCAGCCCATTTACATTAATTGAGACAATCTTAAGATTCCTATTGTGAGTCATCACTTCTTTTCTCTTCCTCCGCCTTGTTTTTGTACTGGAAGCGAGTCAATATTTGCGATGCTTTGATTTCAGTCTTTTTTCCCCCTTTTTTCCTTTCTTCTTTTTTCTTCCTTTCTTGTTCTGCCTCGTCCTCCTCCTCACTTTCTTTCTCTTCATTCCATTCTTCATCTTCTTCATCTTTTTGCCATCCTAGATCTTCTCCATGAGTTTCTAGAAAATTTTCTACTTTGAAGATTGAGTTAATTTTGTGTCTTCTGCCTCGAAATTCAAAAAAGATACCTTCTGGGTACAGCCATTTGTATGTTATATTCTTTTTCTTCAGTAGCTCCGTTAAGTCCTGATATTTGAAACGACGTTCTCTAACACTCCAGGGGATTTCCTTAAGAAATCTGATTTCTGCCCCCTGTATCTGCACTTTGTTTGCATTGGCAGCTCTCAATATTTTCTCCTTCATCTCTCTCTTGAAGAATTTAATATGGACCTCACGAGGGACGTTGTGTTTCCTAGCATATGAAGAATTTCTCCTATAAACGGCATCGATCTCTGATGAAAGTTTGTCTTTGGATGTTACTGCTAGCTGGGCGGTTAGGCTTTCCACAATTTCTTCTTTTAAATTTGTTCCAATCTTCTCTGGTATATTTTGCATCGTAGAATTAGAGCCGCTTTATCTAGCTCATAATTAATCAGTGTTTCTTCTATTTTTTCGTTCTTTGATTTTAATTCTTGAACTTCTAATTCTACTTCAGTAACCCTTCTATTTGTTTTCTTTTGATTGGTTACAATTATCTGTTGATTGGAGGCAATTTTTTGTATTTCTTGTTTATTCTCGAGAATTTGTAGTCTAAATTCTTCAGTTTCCGCTTGTACTTGTCTTGATATTTCTTCCATCTGAGCTTGTAGAAGTTGTGTTGGTTCCATTTCTTTCTTTATTAATATTGGCAGCGTATTCTCGATCGTCTGTTTGATGACCGCTGAAACTGATTCTTCTATCATCGCCTTTAGGTCTTTTGTTGACATCTGTGGGAGACTAGAAGCTGTTGGCTTTAGTTGACTCATACCTTTAACTATATTTGGAGATGGGATAGAAGACTCCTATTACCACTTCCTCCTCCTGATGCCATACAGTTAAGTTGCTTAATTTGGGTTTTAAATTATTAATTATTTTGTTTTAATCCAATGTTATAATTTGTTCACAAGAAGAGCAGAATTTTTTCTAGATGCCTCTTTTTCTAAATCAGTCCGTTAAATAGTTAAATGAATTTTATAGCGTAATAGATTTTATTAACAAATTAATTAATTAATAGATCAGTTTAATCATTTTTAGAGGTTCCTGATTGATGTAGATTAACAACTATTCTATTTTAATTGATTAAATTGATTAAATAAATTTAATTCAATTAATTAATTAAGTTAATCCTTCCCCACCCTGAATTCTTTGTATATTATTTCTAAAGACACCGCAATTACAACAAATACAGTAGAAACAATAGTAGCTAAACTCTCTTATAACATCAGAGATATCTAGACCTTATTTTGCAATCAACAATGAAAATATCAACCACAATTTATCCTAGCACATCAAAATTATTTCCCACTCTCTTTCAAATATTGTCCTGTCTTAAGTCCTTTCAAAGGTTCTTTATTAGTTAGCTCAGTTCCACCTTTTACTTGCTTTCCTTTCCCTTTTCTTGTCTTACGTCCGTTCCGTTCTTTTAGTGCTGATACGTTCTTTGCGTTGCGTTGCTTACGTCGTTTGCGTATCTCCTGTGCATTCTCCGCTGGCGCTGTCTTTTCACGTTACTCCGTCAGCGTCTCCCCAGTCTAAGTATCTTACTCCGGTCGCGGTTCTGCCTCTGTCGTTCCCCCGGCGCCTCTTTTCTACGTCAGCGACCCTGAAGATCGGCCCCGAAGCTGCCTCAGCTGCGCCGATGACTCAGTCAGTAACTCCGCTAATCCAGCCGCTCCCCGCCGCGCACCGCCGCCTCTTAAAGGTAACTTCCCTTTTTATTTCCTCCCGCAACTGCCGGAAAAGAAAAGAGAAAAATTTCTGCAGTATCTATATTCTTAGCAGACAATTTCTTTTGCTTGTTTTGCCTATTCCTCTATAAAGTTCCCCCCCGGTTTGACTATTAAGTTAGCCGCTTGTTCTGGGGGAAAATTTAGTTACCAATCCTCTCAGGCGTTTGAGTTAACTTCACTGCCACGCCTTTCCCTCCCCTCAAACAATATGCTTCCAGACTTTGTTATATATTTTTTTTTAGGCCAGAAAACTCCTTATACTTAACTTTTTATTGTTTTCTTCTTTCAATTCCCGCTGGACTCCTATAATTCACGGCTTGCTCTACGCGGCGAAACCTCCGTCGACGCCCTTTGCTCTTCCCTGTTTCAGGACACACTACGGTTTAGGGGATTGCCTTTCTCCTCTCACCGAAGTTTCTGAGCCCCTTACCACTCGTCTCCCTACAGGTGACGGGTGAGGTAGTTGTCAAAACCTAGAAGAAAAACAAAGTTTAAGCAGACGCGGTCGGAGCGGTCCCGCACATGTCTGCTCTCGAGCTAGCCGGAACCGGAACTCCCAAAGTGTATTTTCTTTCTTGCACAAGATATTAGCAGTCTGGATGACTTTGTAAAGATGTCGTCTGCTTGACACCCTCACAGGACGAACTATTGTGTGACCCATCTTACGTTGTCTTGCCTGGCTTCAGATTTGAACCTCACAACTGTGTGTGAGACTGAATTATTGTTTTCCTCTGAATAGCTGAATAATAAGCCTCCTTTGTGTGGGCACAGGAAGTCCTGTATAAATACTACTTCAGTGACCTTGATGACGACCCCGTCAGATACAGCAGTATTCTTACAGAGGCCTGAGACTGGGAGAAGAGGGCTCACTCAAGGTCACCTTGGGAATTTGCTCTTATAGCCAGTTTGGTGTAGTGGTTAAGTGCGCGGACTCTAATCTGGGAGAACCGGGTTTGATCCCCCATTCCTCCACTTGCACCTGGCTGGATGACCTTGGGCAAACCATAGTTCTGGCACAGCTGTTCTTGAAAAAGAGCAGTTTCTGTCAGAGCTCTCTCGGCCCCACCTACCTCACAGGGTGTCTAGTAGGGAGGGGAAGGGAAAGGAGTTTGTAAGCCGCTCTGAGACTCCTTTGGGTAGTGAAGGGTGGGGTATAAATCCAATCTCCTCCTCCTCCTCTTCTTCTTCTTTTTCTTCTTCATCTTCTTCTTCTTCCAGTCACTGGCTGTTTAATGGAACAATAAAATCACCAAGTAGCTCTGCCTGTCTGTAGTGTTTCTGTAAAGGTCGGATGGGAACAAGGAAGCCATTGGGCACGATACTATTCCTCAGTCAGCAAGAATGGTTCATCCTTCTCAGCTCTTCCATGTGTTCAGCCCCACTGAGAGCCAAACGGGCATGGAGGCCACCCTGCCCATCTACTGCCTTCAAGTGTATCTCAGACATAAGCCCCCAAACCTCTCTGGCCTGCAGTGTGACACACACTTTCAACGTCATCCTTGTTCTGCTTATCACCATATCCCATCTTTGGTTGCCCTCCACCCTCGGTTCTAACCTTTCTCAGCTAAATCATTTGTTTGTTTCTTTAAAACATTATTAGCCACTTCTGCCTTATGGGAACTCAAGGCAGTTTACAATGTAAATAGTAAAATACATAAAAAACACACTAGTTACTATCAATAATTTAAAACTGCCGGTAGGCAGAAGAACTAATCAGCTCATCAAATGGCGTTGTGAGGTTGTTCCATAATCACAGAGGCTGCCGCTGAAAAGCTCCTCTCTCATTTGCGTGCCAGACTAGCCTCTTTGGTCAATGGGACAGCCACGAAAGCCTCTCCCAGTGATCTTAGTTTCTGGCTGGTTGTAGTTGGTTCAGTTTTTCTGCCTCCAGGTCCACCTATCCGACCTTTACAGTCTGGCTGTATCAGAGCAGATTGGTGGCTCCACTAGGCATGGAATATTCTTTCATATGAATCTCCAGCTTCGTTCCAAAGTTATAGAAGAAGAGATTGGATTTATACCCTGCACTTCACTACCTGAAGGAGTCTCAGAGTGGCTTATAATCCCTTCCCCTTCCCCTCCCCACAACAGACACCCTGTGGGGGAGGTGGGACTGAGAGAGCTCTCTTGAGGACTGCTCTTGAGAGAACAGCTCTGAGAGAAGTTGTGACTGACCCAAGGTCCCACCAGCAGCTGCATGTGGAGGAGTGGGGAATCAAGCCTGGTTCTCCCGGATTAGAGTCCACATTCCTAACCACTACACCAAAATGTAAGCCCCCCCTGAACCACAAGGAAAGGCAGGCTGCAAATGTTTAAATACTCAGTCAATAAAGAAACAATACAACGCAGACACAGGTTTACTGTCTCATTAAGAGCCAGGCCATTAAAACAGAACATGTTAATTCGTCTGATGACCAAAAGAACAAAGTTTAACCTAAGCTCTTTTACTGTGTGCAGCAGTCAGAGCCAGTGGGGTGTAGTGCATGATGTGTAAGAATAGAATTTGGGAGGCTTGGGTTCGAAATCTGCATACCGCCATGGAGCTTGCAAGGTGACCGTGGGGCAGTTGCATGTTTGGTGTCTCTTCCCCTCTCAGCCTGCCTCATAGGGTGCTTGGGGGGATAAATCTGGGGAGGAAGAACCTGTGTATGCTCCACTGATCTCCTTGGAAAAAGGATGGGGTCTGAATGTACTAGCTAGACAGATATCTCACTATTTCCAATGCATCTCCTATTTAGCTCGTCACCAAAGCGGACACAACAGTGGGGTCATTCACAGCGGGATTTATTACACGCCGGGATCCTTAAAAGCAAAGCTGTGCGTGGAAGGTGCTGCTCTTTGCTACAAATACTGCGACACAAAGGGAATCCCGTATAAGCAGTGCGGCAAGGTACAGTAGGTGCTTTTTACTTGAAGACTCTTCCCATAATGTAGATTTAAATGGGATCCCAGCCGAAGTTCACAGACCAGCTTTTGTAGTCCCATACCCTCCACATTCAGAGGCCCTAATCCTCTCAATCCCAGTGTCAGGAGGCAACATCAGGGGAAGGCCTCGGCCTCTGTGCCCTGTTGTTGGCCCTCCTGGGGAAGTGGTTGGCCACTGTATGAGACAGGATGCTAGAATAGATGGACCACTGGTCTAATCCAGCAAGGCTCTTCTGATGTTCTTATCAGGGGAAGGCCGCGGCCTCTCTGCCCTGTTGTTGTCCCTCCAGAAGATCTGGTTGACCTCTGTGTGAGACAGGAGGCTGGACTGGATGGACCACTGGTCTGATCCAACAGGGCTCTTCTGATGTTCTTGTGAAGGCCTCGGCCTCTCTGTCCTGCTGTTGTCACTCCAGAGGAGCTGGTTATCCAGGCTGCAGGACAGGATGTTGGACTAGATGGACCACCAGTCTGATCCAGCAGGGCTCTCCTGATATTCTTACGTTGTGTAAAGTAGGCTGCTCCTGATGCAGAGCAAGTACGTCTGCCTTGTCAGCATCACACTTAAATTGGTCCTCGTGAGGAGTTACGATATGAAGCTCATGATTAACTGAAGTTTCTGCTTGGTTATCATGAGGCAACATTACTTAAAAATTCCACCTCTGAAAAATCCACAGAGGTGTCTTTCTGGATCATTTCACATTGCTGCTTCTCAGGAACTCAGGTTGCTGAAGGCCAGAACCTTCAGCCAAGGTCAAGCCTTTTCAGTTACACCATCCTTGGCTTTTAATTCCCTAGGGAAATGGTGTTCCTGTTGTCCTACCTTCCTGAACATTGTCATGTGTGTGCTAAAGCCCTGAACAGAAGCAGTTCAGTTGCATTCTTTACCGTGTGTTTAGCCTGCTTATCTTGTGCCTTCTTGTAGCTCATTGTTGCTGTTGAGCATGAAGAAATTCCAAGGCTCAAGGCGTTGTACAAGAGAGGGCTACAGAATAATGTCCGAGGGCTGAAACTCATCACTGCCAAAGAAATAAAAGCAAAAGAGCCCTACTGCCGGGTAAGCAACCTTCTTGCTCTTCTGGGAGACAAAGTTAGTGCAATGTAGGGCTTAAGAGTGTCAGGCCCGACTTCAGGAGACGCAGGTTCAGTTCTTACTTTGCCAGGAAGCTCGCTGAGAGACCCTGGGCCAGCCACTCTCTCAGCCTGACCTTCCCCACAAGATAGATTCAGGGGGATAGCCATGTTGGTCTGAAGCAGCAGAACTGAGCTTTTTGAGTCCAGTGGCACCTTTAAGACCATCAACATTTTATTTTGGGCATAAGTTTTTGTGTGCATGCACGGTTTTGAATGTATCTGAAGAAGTGTGCATGCACAGGAAAGCTCATACCCAGAATAAAACTTTGTACGCCTTAAAGGTGCCGCTGGACTTAAACTTTGCTACCTCTCAAGGTTATCATGAGAATAAAATGGGGAAAGGAAAAAAGGAGCAGGAGATGGTCACGGTGAAGTCTAAAACTTCGGTACGTAATCTCTTTAGGTCATCACAAGGCGCTGATGAATTTTGCTAGGTATAGGATGTGTTCTGCACTTCAGATGAACCAGATAGAATAAGCAGACTCCTGGAAGAATACCTGAACGCTAGTGTGTCCACTGAGTATATGAACTTTATAGACAGAACGGTCAACAAAAAGGAACGCCTAAATGCAGAGCGGTAAAATTCCAGGCACAGATGGCTTTCCTGCAGAGTGTTAGATTTTTTAAAAATTAAAATCTGGCAGCCAAGATTTTTCTTAATACTATATTAAAAAGAGGGAACATCTGACACAACCGGGGGCCCATATACTAGTTGTTCCAACAAATAGTTGTCCCATGCCATATAATGCAGAGGTCCCCAAAGTGGTGCTCCTCAACCGCCAATAAGGAGCGCGCCAAGCGTTTTCAGAAAGTGGGTGGAGCCACTTTTGATTGGCCACTGGAGATCTGATTGGCTGGGCAGGTTAAAGAAACGTTGTTGCAGCAGCTACCACCACAATGTTGGTTTTATTCTTTCTCTCTTTCCTCTTTCCCAGTGTATTTTTTAAGATTGCCCCTCTTTCCCCCTGCACTTGGACTTCCTCGGGGGTGGGGGTGGCTCAGCCTCCCTCGGCAGCCATTTTATGGTCACGCCATCCACCCTGTGTCAGAACTCCAGAGGTGACCACAAGCTCAAAAAGACTGAGGACCCCGGATATAACAGTTTCCCCAAAACCTGGAGAAGGGTTTTCACAAGTGGAATCCCGTAGACTGGTTTCACTACTTGATCAAGATACTGAAACCTTTACCTCGTTATTTACATTTAGACTTGGCACCGTCCTAACTCACAATGTAAAAGAAGGTTGCATAATATTAACTGCAAGATTCATCCGCAGCCTGTAGCTTGTCATTTCAGGTACTTGCTCCAGAAAGATTTAATTTCAGGGCATGTCCCAAAGATGTATTTAAAACCTGCTCTATTAGCACAGTACCTCCAGCATTGATCGCTACTGTGGGCTGCATTGGGTGTATTCCGTGTGACATCAGAAACCGCTGACACTGTCTCTCAACAGCTTTTTCTTTTGAATCGACGGAGCAGTGGTGCCCACTCTGTGGCTTGTGGAAAGCCGCAACTGCAATTACCATCAATCATCAGAGCCTCATGACTATTGCATACTCTGCACCGAACACACACACACAGAGTAACATCAGATATAACAATATTAAATATTTAAGTATAACCTTTTAAATGACCAGAGCACTTCTGGCAAGAGTGCTGAGAACCTGGGAGGGGCTTGCAAGAAGGACTCACACCTCCAAATAATGTGCGTGTAGTAGATTCAGGACTGACAAAGGGAAATACTTCTTTAAACAGATTCGGGTGGGTCACTGTGTTGGCCTGACACAGTAGGACAAAGTTTGAGTTGTCAGTGGCATTTTTAAGACCAACGAAGTTTAATCCTGGGCATAAGCGTTCATGTGCATGCACACTTCTGAGTGGTGGGACAGCCAACAGGTGGCTGCCTGAAACCACACTTGGGGCACAGGGATATATCGAAGGACAGTCCAGGAGACTGTACCGTATCTGACCAGCCCCGTGACTTCTCTGAGAGTAACCATAAGAGTATGGAACAATATCTGATTTCTGGATCAAGTGTAAGAAATCTGAGATTCTTACCACATAACACTTTACAAGAAAAAGAGGATCTTTCCAGATTTCTGTATGTATTAATAATTTAAAAATGAAATAACTGGGGAAGTCTATATAGCCCAAAACATGACTGACTTAATACCTCATTCCTATACTGCGATCCTTGGAGGACAAATCTGAGGAAAGTAAGATAACGAACTTCCTAGCCTCTAATAGAGCGGATACCATCGAAGCGGTGGCAAACTTCCTTTATAGTGCCCTGTAGGAGGAGAAGTTTGTTCTGTCGGAATGGTTAGTTAATTAACGGTTTTGTCATCTTCCCTTTTTGCATCCCTGAGCTAAGGCTGTTGTTGTTATGTCAATAAAGATTGTGTGTGTATGATACTGACTTAATAAAAAACAGTTGTGAATTCCTTCTAACTTAGATTTTAAAAGTGTCTGAATGGGGGGGGGGGGGGGGGAATTAACTTTTCTTGGTTTACCAGGATCCAAGTAGTGAAAATGCTGATCTTCTTAGAAGATGCTTTTTTCTTTTCCCGTACTAATTTTTGTACCTGTAGTCAATCTCCATCAGCTGGTTAGAAGAAATATGGCCAAACTGGCTCCTGTTTTCACACCTAATGGGAGCATTTCAAGATGCAGCACTTTTGGACAATGAATAAGTGTCATAAAATAGCAGGCTGTTCCATTGCCCTACAGCCCAAAGTAATTTCATTGGGAGTTTTAGGCAATAAAATAATCCACGCAACCTGGATTGCAGCTCCTAGAGGCATTGGAAGGGTGGTGAGAAAAACCTCACAGCGTGGTACAATAAAATGAGGGAAAGATCTCAACACAGTTGGGAAGTATGGGAAATCGCTCGAATTTCTTTTAAAAAATGGCTCCCCTTTATGTTGTGCGCTCCCACCTTTTCAGGGTTTGATGGCCCTGGACTCACCGTACACCGGCATTGTGAACTATAGACAGGTGGCCCTCTCTTACGCTGAAGACTTCCAAGCCGCCGGGGGGACAGTCTTGACTGGCTTCGAGGTGGAAGACATGAAGATGGCAAAAGAAAGTCCTGCAGGAAGCAGAGAAGGTGAGTGCTTTTTCCTGGCACTTCATCGCCTAACCTTGAGGTCCCCAGCCTTTTTTGAACCTGTGGGCACCTTTGGAATTCTGACAACAGGGTGGTGGGCACAACCACAGAACGGCTGCTGCAGGAGGCAGAGCGGAACACACACACACACACACACACACACACACACAGGGAGCCCAAGGGCAGGGCGGAAGAGGGGTGAGAAGGTGAACACTATGGTGGTGGTTCTAAGACCCCATGGACCCCAGGCATGATGTCCCCTTGCCCCCAGAGAGCATCACGTGTGGGTTCTGGGCAGTCACAGGAAAAAAGAATGAGGGCCCGCCATAGACCCCCAAGAATGCCACAGAATGTAAACAAAGAGGCTGAGACTCGGTAAAGCACAGAGTTTGCCTGGAGAAGGCCCCAGTTTCAGTGCCTGGCATTTACAGTTTGAAGGAACTCAAACAGGCTGCTGGGAAAAATTATTCAGTCGCTCAGACGTTGGACGGCTACTTCCAGTCGGAATAGGCAGCACTGGGCTAGGTGGACCAACGCTCTGGATTAGTTATAACACAGCGTCACGTTTTCAGATACGGGTTACCCCTGTAGCTTCTGTGATTAGATAGATTGAACCAGGGGCTAGCCGTCTTCTTTGGCCTGACCGACATACATGAGGAGGAGGAGACTAGATTTATACCCCGCCCTTGACTTGGAGTCTCAGAGTGGCTTACAATCTCCTTTCTTTTCCCCTCCCCACAACAGACACCCTGTGAGGTAAGTGGGGCTGAGAGAGCTCTCTCGAGAACTGTTCTTTCAAGGGCAGCTCTGAGAGAAATACAGCTTGCCCAAGGTCATCCAGCAGGTGCAAGTGGAGGCGTGGAGAATCAAACCCGGTTCTCCCAGATTAGAGTCCGCACACTTAACTGCTACACCAGACTGGCCCCCAAACCCCCGAAGTGCTTCCCAAAACAATTCTCACCTGTCTGGCCAGCATCTCACAGAGTCCTTGCTTTGGTCTGAGTGTTATGCACCAGCAAAGATGACTTTCATAATATATACATCACTTTCTCTTCTTGGCAGGAATGAAATATCCCATTGTTGTTAGAAGTTCCAAGGTAAGACCAAGCAACATCTTTTGGATCCCAAGAGATGTGGGGTAGAAAATTGTTACATTTCTAAACATTCATTGCTTTATAAAATTAGTAGCAATGAACAGGTGCTCTTGTCCATACATTAGGCAAGCCAAACTAGAACCAAACACAAAAGTTCTTATTTTTATGTCTGTTCTTGCATGGTGGAGAGGACATCGTAGTCCGCAGTCTGTTATGGAGGTAACCAATAATTCTGGTGATGCACAGAGAACAACTCTGAACTTGGGGTGCCCCTGTGACCACCATGAAAGAGTTAAATTCTGTTACATTCAGACGGGCAGCTGTGCGGGTCTGAAGCAACTGAACAACGTCTGAGTCCAGCGGCACCTTTAAGACCAATCATGTTTAATTCTGGGTCCGAGCTTTTGTGCGCCTGCACACTTCTTCGGATAGCTCAAACTTTGCTAAATAGATGAGTGGATGGCCACATCATAGGATGAGCCACCTCGGCAGGTAGAAAGGCAGCTAATGTTTTAAATCAATAAACTATATTTAGGTGTGCAAAATTTCCAAACCATTTCCACACGATGTTTCCGATTAGTTTTAATATGTTTAAACCGCGCTTATTATTTCATAATCAGTTTATTTCTGTTTGAGCATAAATTAATGTGGAATCCTGTTTGAATTCTGTTTGTTTGGTAAGAAGCTCCCACTGGCTGGATGTGGAGTACGTGAAACACTGCCTTACACTGAACCAGTCCTTTGGTCCACTGAAGTCAGCCTGGTCCACTCAGCCTGGCAGCAGCTCTCCCAGGGTCCCAGGCTGAGGTCTTTCACATCACCTGCTGCCTGGTTCCTTTAGCTGGTCATGCCGGGGATTGAATCTGGGACCTTCTGCACGCCAAGCAGAGACTGTTCCACTGAGCCACGTCCCCTCTGCTGGGGACAAACAGGGCAGGGGAGAAGCAGTTCATGTCTCCGAAAGTGACTCAGAGGCGGGTATAGATACGGAGCCAGCAGCCATTTGCATTAAGGGAACATCAACCCCCAACCTGCTCAAGGCTCATTCTGGGGACTGGCATGGTCAGGAGGAGAACACTGCCGGACTCTGTCCCAAGGTGGGGCGTGGAACTCGGGCTTTTCTGATTAGGAACCTTAAGGTACAGGTCTGCTGTTTGAGGCCCCTGCCTCCAGGCTCCTGGTCACTGGCAGTCTTGGAGCAGCAGCTGGACAAACACTTGTCAGGGATGCTCTAGGCCAGGGGTGTCAAACTCATTTCGCACGAGGGCCTCATCGGACATAAATGTCACTTTATTGGGCCGGGCCATGCGTGCCATAAAATGTAACGCCAGGTACCAGAGACGTAAACTGTATAAAGGACAGCAGCTGGTAAGCTCTTAGTTCATGTCTCCTCGCTGCAAGGCCTCATGGGCCGGGAGGGGAGTGCAAAGGAAAACCCACATGGGCGGACTGGAGAGCCAGTGGTGCAGCACTGGGCAGGCGCTCCCACGCTGCTTGACTGCTGCAGACGAGGTTGTTCCACCATGCTGAAGCCACAGTCAAAGCAGCTCTGCCCATTCTGCCTTGAGCAGTCTCATAAGAACATAAGAGAAGCCGATGTTTGGATCAGGCCAATGGCCCATCCAGTCCAACACTCCATTACATAGTGGCCAAAAATACCAGGTGCCCTCAGGAGGTCCGCCAGTGGGGCCAGGACACCAGAAGTCCTCCCCCGGTCCCCCCCTCCCCCAAGCACCAAGAATACAGAGCATCACTTGCCCTAGACCGTGAGTTCCTATCTGTCCCTTGTGGCTAACAGCCACTGGTGGACCTCTGCTCCAGATGTTTATTTAATTCCCTCTTGAAGCCGTCCATGCTTGTAGCTGCCACCACCTCCTGTGGCAGTGAATTCCATGCGTTTATCACTCTTTGGGTGAAGGACTTCCTTCTATCTGTTCTAACCCAACTGCTCAGCAATTTCATGGAGTGCCCACGAGTTCTTGTATTGTGAGAAAGGGAGAAAAGTACCTCTTTCTCTACCCGCTCTATCCCATGCATAATCTTATAAACCTCAGTCATGTCACCCCTCAGCCATCGTTTCTCCAAGCTCGTTTCTCCCGTCCCCTCCCTTGCACTAGTTGCTCGTGGGCCGCCTAAGAGCCCTGGGCAGACCAGTTCCGGCCCCCGGGCCTTATGTTTGACACTCCTGCTCTAGGCTGATCCTGCACTGAGCAGGGGGTGGGACAAGGTGGCCTGTAGGGCCCCTTCCAACTCTGTGATTCTGTGATTCTTTCCTGTGACACCAGAGGACACAGCTCTGGGAAGGAGATCTGTCCCTCCACACCAGGGGTCCCCCACAAGGTGCCTGCCAAGACCTTCCCAGGTGACCACCAAATGAGTTTAGAAAGTGGGCAGGGCCTCTGCCCAGCAAGGCTGCGGATTGGCCACTGGGGATTGGGTTGGCTGAACACATGTTCAGAAATGTGGCTTCAGCAGCAGCTGCCACCACAGCACAAGGATCTTCACAAGGTAAGCTGTGGCAGCCATTGTATGGCAGGCTCTGCTTTATGCGGCTTTGTGGCTGCACCCACCACCCTGTATCAGACTTCCAAAGGTACCCCCAGGCTTCCAAAGGTACCCCCAGGCTCAAAAAGACCCCCTGCTCTACACTCCTGCCTGGGTCTAGGCTTGACACACCCTGGGAGCTCTCCTAGGTGCTGAAGAGCTGGCTCCTGTTCTGCCAGACACTTTATGGCCACTGTGTGCTTGCTCCGTGCAGGCTCTTGGCCTCCTTGGCACAGAGAACAGCGTTGCAGGAGACATGGGGATAGGAAGCAGGAGGAGACAGCTCAGGGGCTGCTTACTTCTGCAGTTCTGTGGTTCCTCTGCTGACTCCATACCTCTTGTTTTGCGGCAGGGCGAGGAAATCCACTGCAGGCACATTGTGTCCTGCGCAGGACTGTACTCGGACCGCCTCTCGCAGATCAGCGGCTGTAGCCCGGAGCCTCGCATCGTGCCTTTCCGTGGTGACTACTTGGTGCTCAAGCCAGAGAAGAGCTACTTGGTTCGAGGAAACATTTATCCGGTACACAGTTTGTTCAGTGCTTTCCACGCTTTAAAACCCACAACTCTCAGAAACCTCAGAGAGCATTTTAAACTTCCAGGGCATTCTGTTGCTGACACCAGAGTGGCAGTTTTCAAACCGAGAAGCTTCAAGGGGACATTACAATGTGAGATTGCTGAACTGGAGTTCATTCACAAGTTCAGAAGGAAGTTTCCTGTAGGACTGAATAGGGACCTAGAATGCTTATCTCAGTACAGATGCTCATTTTCCACCTCCAACCATTTCCCATCTGCTCTAATCAAGCTGATTATAATATACATTCTTTCTTTGTGATATCCCTCCCACCTTCTGACTGGGATATAAGGACTCAGAGATCTCCATTCTGACTTGTATCTGACAAAGGGAGCTTTGAATCTTGAAAGCACATACCCCCCCCCCCCAATTTTGTTGGTCTCTAAGATGCATCTGGGCTCAAATCTAGCTGTTTTCCACAATAAGAGCAGAGCAAACTCCTTCAGGTCTTCTTCTGGGTGCTCTTATTATTGTCTGAGAAACACTCTGAGGTTTGCTGAGGTGACGAGAGGGGGGCACAGTCTTAAGTGCACATTCAGCCTGCAAGGCAAAATCATACTAACTGCCATGGCTTCTCTTCTTAGGAACCTTGGGAATTGTAGTTGTGTGATGTCTGCTCACAAAGACACCTTTTTCCAACTCTCTCAGCCCCGCCTACCTCACAGGATGTCTGTTGTGGGGAGGGGAAGGGAGAGGAGCTTGTAAGCCGCTCTGAGACTCCTTCGGGTAGTGAAGGGCGGGGTATAAATCCAATCTCTTCTCTTCTTCTTCTTCTTCCATGGGAGGAGTCACAACAGTTCAGCTGGTATAAAGCCAGTTTGAAGGTTTGGTGTAGATATGAGAGCCAGTGTGGCGTAGCGGTTAAAAGTGTTAGACTAGTATCTGGGAGACCTGGATTTGAATGCGCACTCGTGCCATGGAAGTTTGTTGGGTGACCTTGGGCCGGTCACACCCTCTCAGCATAGCCTACCTCACAGGGTGATTGTGAGGATAAAACGGAGGAGAGGAGAACAGTGTGAACCTCTTTGGGTCCACATGAGAAAGAAAGGCAGGATACAAATGAAGTCATACAAGTAAATATGACCTTAGGATAGAAGCTCAGCCCAGATCACATTCATCTGGCACAGAGACATCCCCGGTTTTCTTCCCCTTTGTTGGTGCGTGGATTGGGATTCTGTGCGTGAGGACCACATGACGATTTAAGAAGCTCACAGCACATGAGCATCGAATGTTCCCTGCCCATGTGATGTGAAGACCAGTGTTCCCTCTAAGCTGAGTTAGTGTGAGCTAGCTCAGTTTTTCAGCCTCCAGCTCACACATTTTTGTCTTAGGTCAGGCAGGATGGCTCCAGAGCAAACTGATTTCTGCAGCAGCCAGATCACTCGCTCACAATGTTAATGACAGTAGCTCACACAGTAGAATTTTTGCTCACAAGATTCCACAGCTTAGAGGGAGCATTGGTGAAGCTGTGCTTGATTTCTTGTGCTTTGCCACTGGTAGGTGCCCGACCCCCGTTTCCCCTTCCTGGGCCTTCATTTCACCCCGAGGATGGACGGTAGCATCTGGCTGGGGCCGAATGCTGTGCTGGCCTTCAAGCGGGAGGGGTACAGATTTTATGACTTCAGCCTCCGAGATTTCGTGGATGCCACTGCTTACAGGTAATGCCCGTCTGCGCTTATCTGCAGGTTCAGGATGAGAGTTCAGCTTCCCCGCCACCCTCAGCCCTCTGAGCTCAGAAGGTTTGTTGTGGGTGTTCTAGGAAGACTAATGTTGTTTGTTACAGGCAGTGGTGGGATGGAACCAGCTGCCCTTATAGGTTGGCCCCCAGTGGGGTGTATCATGGACTGGGGGCCTTTCGTGCATCAACCGGGGGTGCTGATGGAGAGGCAGAGGACACTTCTGCTAATGTCATAATTATGTCCCATCCCTCTGATGGTATTGCCTCTCTTATTGTCAGTCTTGAGGATCTACATCAGATTCAGATTTCCAGTTCCCACTTTTCAAGAGCCAGTTTGGTGTAGGGGTTAAGTGCATGGACTCTAATGTGGGAGAACTGGGTTTGATTCCCCACTCCTCCACTTGCACCTGCTGGATGACCTTGGGCAAGCCGTAGCTCTGGCACAGCCATTCTTGAAAAATGGCAGTCTCTGTCAGAGCTCTCTCAGCCCTGCCTGCCTCACGTGGTGTCTGTTGTGGGGAGGGGAAGGGAAAGGATTTTGTAAGCCACTCTGAGACTCCCTTGGGTAGTGAAGGGCGGGGTATAAATCCAATCTCTTCTCTTCCTTCTTTCTGGTTTTGCTTCCACCTTTGTCTTCCTGTATGTCAGGAGGCCAACGCGGTACCTGTGGGCACCCGGGCACCTGCCGACACTTTTCTTGGCATCCACCAAGTCTTTTTAGAAAGTGGGTGGGGCTGGATCAGGCCCTGCCCAGCAGGGCTTCTGACTGGCTGTTGGAGATCCAGTTGGCTGGGCGGATCAAAATAATGTCGTTTCAGTGGCAGCTGCTACCGCAGGGCTGGTTTTATTCTCTTCTCATGCCTCTTTCCGAGTGTATTTTTAAAACACTGTGCCCCCTTTCCCCCTACACAGGGGCTTCCTCTGTATGTTTGGCTCTGCCTTGTACAGTAGCCGTTCTGTGGTTGTGCCCACCCCCTTGTGTGAGATTTCCAAAGACACAGGCTCAAAAAAGGGTTGCGGTAGGCCCCCGCTGCATGTCATCTGTTTAACACAAATGATTCAATTATCAGCTCCCTCTTTTCCATTCCCTTTCTGACACACACACACCCTACTCACTGACAGCCCTTGATCTCTAATGACTCCTCTGTTTAGCCTGAGGTAGGAGTGGAAAAGGAAAGGAAGGAAAAGGTGGCATTCCCATCCTTGAGTTCAAGGCAAATGCAGATTGGGAGGGGGACCTGCAGGGGAGGGTTGGCAGGTAGGACAGAGACGTTAACCTTTCCCTCACCTGCCGAAATCTCCCCTGTAAACCTCAGCATGCTATATTTGTCGTCGTCCCCCGCCCCCCGCCATTTGCACTCCAAAAACAGAAATAAGCCTATATGGGGGGACAAGAGGATCTTGGGTAGGGGTGAGAGAATTGGCAGACAGAGGAGGTGTTAAGTTCCCCTACTACCTGCCTCTGGGTCTGCACTACAGATGCTCCTCCACTGTCCTGCTTGTGGATTTTGGAACTTGTGATTCTGAGATCACCTGCAGTTCTGTCCAGGGACCAGGACATGTCTAGGTTTTCCAGTTGTGCTTAGTCTGCTGTTGGCACCAGAGAAACTTCCTGTAACAATAGCAGACTACATACAAAGTAAAAAGAGACATATCATTTCCAGGTTTCAAAGGACTATTAATTCCTTGCTTGCTTGGAAGTATCCATGATGCCGGGCATATATGTGGAGGACCTTTGAAGTGCACAGGCAGTGTGTGGAACGGTGTGCTTATCATATGTGACAGCAAGGGCAGAAAGAGATCTGTCTCCCACTTTACTTTCCTGTTTTCCCTGCAGTGGTTTGTGGAAACTGGTGTGCAGGAACATCTCTTACGGGATGGGTGAAATGTACAGAGCGTGTTTCCTTAACGCTCAAGTGAAGGAGCTCCAGAAATTCATACCCGAAGTTACTATCGATGACGTACTCAGGTAAAACAAACAAAGGTCTCTCGCAAGTTTTAAAAATGTGCAGAAATATTGAGATGGGTCTTCTTCAGCGGTTTCCCCTCCAATCTGTGAGAGTCCTACAGAGTCAGTCAACAACAAATGTCCTAAGGAAGGAAATCTTGATTGAAAAAGGTTTGTTGTGGTCGTCTCCACTTCTTGTGTTAGTAGTGGCTGACACAGCCTCAAGCAGGACAATTATACAGAATTCAAAAAGGGGTCAGGTAAGGAATTGCAACCAATCACCAAACCAAATAAAAGGCGCTCAAAATACTGGTTTACGATTCCCAGGGAAAAAGTGGGAAGAATTAGAGTCAGACAGGAGAAGAGATACATGGGCAGGCACCATCAGTCTCCGACGTCAAGGGTTCACTCATCCCACCTCCCGGGCAGGAGATGGCAGCATTATCTGACATTCTGCCTCCCCAAAGCCCCCCTGCCCTCCAGGGTTCAGTGGGTATAATTTATGGAAGGCACGAAGCAATGCAGGAGCATTAACATGTTCAGCAGCAACCCATTCATTTTCTTCCGGCCGAAAGTCTTTCCAGCGCCCTAGATAGAATAAGCGACCACGTTTAAGCTTAGAGTCCAGAATTTGTGCAATCTCATAATGAGGCTCACCATTCAGAATCAGAGGAGGAGGAACTGGTTGCTGGGGCCGCCAGATATTCGGTCCGGGGTCGCGTTTCAATAAGCTGAAACGGACAACGGGATGCAAAGATTTCAGTGACTTAGGCAGTTCAAGTTCAACAGTCACCTCATCGATCTTTCGGAGTACCTTAAACGGACCTGCATATTTCCAACCCAAATTGCAACTGGGTTGCAGACCTCTGATGTTCTTGGTAGACAAATACACCAAATCCCTGGGCTGTAAATCCCACCCCCAGGAGCCCTCCCCTTGCTCGCTTGCTTTTTATAGTCCATCTTGGCTTTATCCAACGTTTTCGCTATCAAGGGCCAAGAGTCCTGTAACGTTTTACACCGGTCTTGGGAGTCCCCCACTCCGAGTCCCAACAGGGGCGAGTTGCGGAAGGGCGGTGCCTTCATAGCCACAGGAAGCCATAAAAGGAGAGACGCCTGTAGAGGAATGAACTGCATTATTATAACTATACTCCGCAATTGGCAATAAATCAACCCGGAAGCTCCAACTTCTCAGCCCTGGCTCCTGCGTGGTGGAACGCTCTGACAGAAGGCATCCATGCCCTGCAGGAGCTGCTGCCTTTCCGCAGGGCACGTAAGACAGAGATGTTCGGCCGGGCTTTTGGTTGAGGACAGCAACAAGACTTCTTCCAGCACTCTCATATAACCCCCACCCCACCCCTCATAACCCCCACCCCAGGGTGAGGCTGGAGTTAGGATTTTTCCGCCATCTTTTATACTGTATATACACTGCTTTTACTTATTGATATTTATTGGATTGTTTTAATGCGGTTTGTATGAGTTTGTATATCGTTTGTGGTAAGCAGCCCTGAGCCCTACTTGTAGGGAAGGGCGGCCTAGTAGATCTACTTTAATAAATAAATAATAGCTATGTTGGTCTGCAGCAGAAAAGCAAGATTCGAATCCAGCAGCGCCTTAAAGATTTCCAGGATAGGAGCTTTCAAGAGTCGGAACTCTCTTGGTTAAATACCCGACAAAGGGAGCTTTGGCTCTCTAAAGCCAGAGGTCTTGCAAGTCTTTGTCTTACTAGGAATCTCTGCTGTTAGATTCAAGTGTCGTCTCATAAGCTGCTTACTGATCATCTGATGAGGCCGTGTCTTTTGTAGTCCACTTCCAGATTGACTGGAAGTTTTATCACATGTAATCTACCTGGATTCCTGGTGAGGAAGGTGGATTATAAATTACGAGGATGATAACATCTGCCAATAAAGAAGCATACTGTGGTGTAACAGCTGGTGACGCTCACAGGAATTTTTAAGAACATAGAGCACTTTCAGATAATCATTCAGGAAGCGAACCGAAACTCTGGCCCTGAGGTGCTTTGCACTAAATCCCACTGTGTTCAAGTCCAGGAGCACCTTAATGACCAAGAGGATTGGGGGGTGGCGGGGGTGAGCTTTTGGGAATCAAAGCTCTCTTTGTCAGATACTCGAAAGCTGATACTCCAACAAACTTTATTGGTCTCTCAGGTGCTGCTGGACTTGAATCGAGCAGTTCTGCTGTAGACCAGCACGGCTGCCCTTCTGCAACTAACCCCAAGAGTTCCTTGGTAAACAGTCCTGGGGCTGAGTCTTACAGCTGGGGGCTTTAGTCTTGTGAGACAGAGAGATCTCTCTTCTTTACCTTTCTGAATGCCCACTTCCTCCTTTGTCTGTGCAGGGGTCCATCCGGCGTCAGAGCACAGGCCTTAGACAGCAACGGGAACTTGGTAGACGACTTTGTGTTTGATGGTGGCACGGGAGATATCGGTGGCCGGATCCTCCACGTCAGAAACGCCCCCTCACCGGCGGCTACCTCCTCCTTGGCTATTGCAAACATGATCGCTGACGAGGCAGAGAGGAGGTTTGAGCTGTGACAGGAACCCTGGAGCTGCTGGGCTGTTCTGCCCTGTTGGTGTTCAGACGCTGTGATTTGAGCTATGCAGTCCAAGACACTGTAGAGAAAACGGCTCGTTTGGGGAGAAGCAGCTGGGAACGGACTGGGCCGCTGGCTTAACAGTGGGCCCTGCAGAAGCCACAAGCATCCCAGGGGGGTCCTGACCAGTTAAAGCAGAACCACCAGGCCTACGTGTGCCCTGTGAATTTGGCAGGAGGGACAGGTCGGCTGTAGATCCTCCAGAGTGCCTAGAACTCCCGCGGTCCCCCTTCCTAGGCAAGTTATTATTATGTGAGGGGGGTTTGCAGAGGGAGGGAGGCAAGGCAGTGGGCCCATGCTCAGGCTTCCTGTTTCTGTTTGCGCAGTGCCTTGAGGCCCTCCTTTTGAGGTGTGACTACATCATCTACCTTCCTTCCCTCCCCCTGTAAATCCCCTGAAGAAGACAGAACAGGGATGTGGCCCGCCCAAGCTGCTGCTTCCACAGATGGGGACTCTCTGTCTGGGGCATGTTCACCTCACCGTTTGGTCCTGTTCTGTCTGTGCCGGGTCCCATGGAAGGAATTCAAGACCCCAGGGCAGTCCTGGCCGTGGCAGGAACCATGCTGCGAGCCCCTAAAAAAGTGCGCCTGTTCCTCGCGGCGCCAGCTTGGCTTCCCTTCTTCCAGCACACAAATGCCCCGAGGACACAGGAAACTGCCCTATGTGCCTTCAGGGAACCTCTCCTCGGAAACTGCTTGCTGGGAGCTGAGAAACAGCTCCCTTTTGAAGCAAAAGAAGGGTTTGTCCTGGTGAACAAGGTAAATGCCAAGTTACTGCTGGAGGAATTCTTTGTTCTTGTTGCAGATCAAGTGACCTCCAGACTACGTGGGCTAATGAAGAAATGGTTCCGTTTTAATCACATGACTAAATATTCACACGTATGTAATCTTACTTCTGTGGATGTAAATGAGTATTGAATTTAAATGCAGGGTATTTTTGTAAAATGCAGCACTGTGAAGGTGTACAAGGTTGGCCAGAGCCAACAGCTGATCAACGACGGCAAATTATCCAAGGCAGATCCGTGTGGAACTTTTGTGTGCAGTAGTGGGAGGTATATTCTGTATAAATACAAAGATGATGGAAAAGAGAATCATAAATACTTTTCTTCTTTACTGAATTGCTGTGTGGGATCCTTTCCTTTCTGTCTCCAACAGACTACTTTTGACGTCATTCTTGCTATATGTTGGGGGTGGCTCAGTCAGTACTTTTCCTGCGCTCACCTTGGTGCGTGGTGAGACACGGCCTCTTGGGCTGGTTTCCCACCCTTTCGTCCAGTCCCAAAGCGAGAGATTTTAAGAGATTTTATTGGAAAGGGAGACCTCCCCGGATCCTGAAAATGAGAACTGCTTAGATTTAATTTTAAAATCTCCATTGTGACTTTGAAAACTGGCAGGCTAGAAAAAAATGGATTATTTATTTAGGGTACTTATATGGAGGCCAAGAAGCCCTAGGAGGAAAGGCTGAGGGACTTGGGAAGGTTTAGTCTGGAGAAGAGGGGACTGATTGCTTTCCTGGAGTATCTGAAGGGCTGTGTCCCTTAGAGGAGGGCAGGGGGCTGTTCCTGTTGGCAGCAGAGGAGAGGACTCGCAAGATTGGGTTTAAATTAAGGGCGGGATGGTTACCAACTGGATTTTAGGAAACACTTTTTTGACAGAGTTGTGCAACAGTGGAATCGGCTGCCAAGGGAGGTGGTGAGCTCCCCCTCCCTGGCAGTCTTCATTCAAGCAACGTCTGGACAAACCCTTGTCAGGGATGCTCTAGGCTGATCCTGCACTGAGCAGGGGGTTGGACTAGATGGCCTGTAGAGCCCCTTCCAACTCTGTGTGATTCTATGATTCTATCCCCTGCCTTTCTCCAGAGTCAGGGCTCAGGGTAACAAGAATAAATACTATGCAGAGAGAGTCGTCTGTTGAAATCATTAAACAGTCATTGAACACATAAGCCAGAGAACACGTCTGTTATCTTCAAGTTACCCCATAAGCTCTCTTATGCAGCTTGTTTGATAGCCGTGCCGAAAGGCCCAAAAGCTGGCGCTTGCCTCACCCCTTTCTGGAAAGCGGTTCCACAGCAGTGAAGCAGCGACAAAGAAGGCCCGGACTGTAATGGATCCTATTCATGAGAATGAAGGTACTCCCTGTTGTAAGGAATGCAATTGAGTTCATAGGGATGGGAGATGTGTTCTTCCCAGTGCGTGGCCCAGGTTGTCAAGGGTTAGACGCTACATTGTTCAGCAGTCCCACGTGACGGCTGAAGGGCAAAAGATACAGCAGCCTTGTTGAAGCTTAAGCCAGTCTGGATCTGGTCAAAGCCTGGACGAGAGACCAGTTTTTGGCTGTATAAAGTTACATGTGGGGGGTACAAAAGAAGAGCTGTGAAAGCTGGTTTTAGGAGCAAAGCTCTTTTCTGAATGGAAGAGAATTAAGATTCTGTTAGCAAGAGATCAATTGCCCGGGGGGGGGGGGTGTCAAGCGAATCTTATGAGCCTCGTGGCCTCAAATACCAGCACAGCAGAGTAGTTTTAGACCTCTTGGAAGCTGGCACAGACCATCATGTGTGGGGCATTATGTGTTTGGAACAGACCATCCTGTGTGTGACTTACCTGCTGGGTTCACCTCCCTATTCAGCCCGAGATCATTCAGGTGACTTTGTGCAAATTGCTTATTTCTACTGCTTTGGTAACAGGAGAACCACGGTAACCGCCATAGCCGGTCTTGAAGTCAGATGAGACAAAGAATGAATTGATTCCCTGCCCCACCCGTGCAACCTTGACGGAGGGATTGTGGGGTCTAAAAGCACATAAACAGACTAGACCAGGTGCCAAGTATGCAGAGATGCATTTTTACCTTATGACCTTTCTGTCCAAGCAAATTCTTTGGCAAGCATCTATAACGGATGGCTGCCCAGCCTCTGGGAGAGGGCCCCCCCCCCCCACGGCCAATTGGTTCCACAGTATGTTTTGCGTGTGAGCCAAGGTACAGAGAAAATTAGGCCAATTTGAGAATGAAACCCTTGTTCGTAAGAAAAAATGGATAACTTGTACAACAGCAGGAGACGTGAAGGAGGGCAGCTGAGACGGTAAGTGGGTTGGGAGCACTTTCTCTATGAGGAAAGGCTGAAGAGTCTGGGACTTTTCCATTTAGAAAAGAGACAGCCAAGGGAGGACATGACAGAGGTTTGTAAAATTATGCCTGGAGTTGGTGAGAGTTGACAAAGAGAACTTTTTCTCCATTTCCCAACATCCTAGAACTTGAGAGCATCCAATGAATCTGATGAGCAGTAGGTTCAGAACAGACAAAAGGAAATACTCTTTTAGACAGAGATTGATTAAAATGTGGAATTCAGTGCCAGAGAACGTAGTGATGGCCACAAGAATTAACAGTTTTAAAAGGGGATTAGATAGATATGTGGAGGATAAGTCTGTCAATGGCTACCAGCCCTGGTGACTGAGGGGAACCTCCACATTCAGCAGCACTAAGCCTCTGAATCCCAGAGCCTGGGGGCAACATCAGGGGAAGGCCTCTGCCTCTCTGCCCTGTTGGCTTTCCAGAGGAACTAGTTGGCCACTGTATGAGACAGGATGCTGGGCTAGATGGATTATTGGTTTGATCAGCAGGGTTCTTCTTATGTTCTTATGTAGACTACTACAGCATCCCAAAAATTAGTTTGGTATAAAAGGTAAAGGTTTCCCTTGCTCGAAAGCCAGTTGAATCCAACTCTAGGGGGCAGTGCTCATCTCTGTTTCCAAGTCAAAGAGCCAGCGCAGTCCGAAGACTTTTTCCGTGGTCATTTGGCCAGCACAACTAAACACCGAGGCGCACAGAATGCTGTTACCTTCCCACCAAAGTGGGACCTATTTATCCGCTTGCAATTTCTTGCTTTCAAACTGCTATGTTGGCAGGAGCTGGGGCCAGAGACAGGAGCTCATTCTGTCAAGCGGCACTCGGGTCTTGAACTGCTGAGCTACCGTCCTTCCAGTCCGCAGCTCAGTGTCTTAACCCAAACCACCTTAAGTACTCGATAAGACTGAATCTCTCCCTCAAACCAGACGTCCCAAAACACACACACCAATAACTATGAAATGGGCTTCACACCAAATTTCAATTTACTGGGTGACATGCTGGCCAAGGGAGCTTTACCCTTTTGAGGGAGAGCTGGGGAAATGTCTCATTTTTGGACTTCCCTTACATGGTTGGAAGAATTTGAAAATGGAACATTTCCACAGCTCTTCCTCAAAGAGGTAGTTTTAACTGATTAGGGAGCGTCTGTATCACCCAGACAGCAGGAATTTAGGATGCACAGCACAAGACAGCGATTTGGACATTTATATAGGCCTTCCCCCATGGGAAGCGCAGTTAAGACTAGGAAAATAAAAGTCCAGTGGCACCTTCGAGACCATCAACATTTATGAGCTTGCACAGTCACGGCTGTGGTGACCCTACTTAAGCTGGAAGATTGCAAGAGAAAAAGCTTACGTGGACGGACTAAGGCAGGGGTCCCTAACCTATTTCAGCCTGTAAGCACCTTTGGTATGCTGACGCAAAATGGCTGCCATGGGAGGTGGAGCCAGTCGCAAAATGGCTGCCACAGGTGGAACCAGTCACAACATGGCTGCCACAGGAGGTGGAGCCAACTACAGGACCGAGATTATACAGAATAGCGCCTCCAACATTTCAGGCAGAAGCTTTGGTTGACAGGACGGCTTTTAATCTGCACAGCCAATCAGAAGCCCTGCTGGGCAAAAGAGCCACCTAGCCCTGCCCACTTTCTAAAAGCACTTGATGGGTACCACGAAAGGTGTAGTTAGCCCAGAGGTTAATATACACATGATACTGGTGAGGCAAAAACACCATATGGACTTCGCACAGCATCTCACCGCATAGTGGCTTTTTCTATTTAAGGTAGCAGCCCAGTTTAAATAAACCGCTATCTCATGGGGGAGTCCTTTTGCCTTGCTCACGTCACATGGAATCAGGCCTGAGACACCACCAATTATTAGCAAAGTCTAAAAACGGGGCAGGTTTTTTAAGGCTCAGACCCTGATCCGTGAAGTCTGGACATCTAATACACAAAACCTGAGACGGCACAGAAAAAGAGTGACCTTAGGAGACAAAGCCAGCCTGCCTGCCTGCAGGATCGTGTGTTGCGCTCTGGGAGTCCTGTTTCCCTGTCGCACACTTGAAACCAGCCTGAATGGGGGGGGTGGAGGGGGGGATTCATTTACTCAGAAGGCACACAGGTGAAAGGGACACCACCTCCCAACTCTTTCACACATCTCCAGTGGCCTGTGGAAGCTCGTGCGTCGGCAAATCAGGCAATTTCTGCTGCTGCTAACTGCTGTGACGCCTCCAAAGCTACGTTCTCCAGTGATGTAAGAACAGATTAGCTGGAGATGAGCTCAGTTGTGGAGGGTACTGCTTGGGGCTTGGGGCTTGGCACCAGTTAACGGCAAAAACGTCCAAGGTCATGTCCATGGCAGGTGATGAACTTAAGCAGATCACGAGAAGGGAGGGCAGGAAGGGTTGCCTCAGTGCTTAGTTCTCATGGCCCTTTCTGACACACCCAGGGAAATGCCGATCGCCACTTTGGGGTCAGGAAGCAACTTTTCTCCAGGCCAGTTTGGCCAGAGACCCTGGAGGGGGTGTTTTTTGGTCATCTTCTGGGCATGGAGCAGGAGTCATTGGGGGTGTGGAGGGGGAGGTAAGTTTGAATTTCCTGCATTGTGCAGGGGGATGGACTAGGTGACCCTGGAGATCCCTTCCAATTCTGTGATTCTAGGGATTTTCATCCCACTTTGCCACTGATGGGAAGCGCTCCTCCCCCTGCTTCCACAGAGCATCCTGGTGCTCTCGGGGACAGGCAAGGCTGCTACAAAGCTGGGGTGCAGCGGCTGGTGGTTTCCACGGGAACAGGCTTGATGCTAGTGCTGCCAGCCTCCAGGTGGGGGCTGGAGATCTCCTGGAATGACAACTGCTCTCCAGATTGCGTGGAACACTCATTTATTTCTTGTTTGTTTAAAACAGTTATTCCACTTCTGCTGGAGAAAACAGCTGCTTTTGAAAGGTAGACTGTGTGGCACTATACCCTACCAAGGTCCTTCCCCTCTCTAAACCCCATTCTCCCAGGTTCCATTCTCAAATCTCCAGGTATTCCCGAACCAGGAACTTGTGACAACCCTACCTGGTGCCTGGAGAGGTGCCCATTCAGTGCAGTGGCAATCGGGCTTACACGTAGCCATCTTCCCCGCAGTTTCCCAGCAGCGGCCATTCCCTCTCCTTTTGGGGCTTTTACTTAAAAAAAAATAATCATGTATTTGATATCATTCTGTCAATGTGCTATTCTAACAAGGGCTCATTTCATAGCAGGAGCTCCTCTGCATATTAGGCCACACACCCCTGATGTAGCCAATCCTCCAAAACTCTGTAAGCTCTTGGAGGATTGGCTACATTAGGGGGGGGGGTGCGGCCTAATATGCAAAGGAGCTCCTGCTACGAAACGAGCCCTGGTTCTAACAGTTAAGTGCAAGAGGTTCTGTGAGTTCCCACATATAAGACGAAATGGCTGCTGCGAAGTCCAGAGAAACGGCTGCCGGGTGGACCAGAAAACCTGAACTTTCTCGCCAACACAACAGCCATCCAGGCTTCACTGCCATCTTTCTCAAAGCTTTAAAGCAAAGCAGGTTTGAGAAAGACTGGAGAAAAGCCAGAGGGAACACCATAGGTGCAGGACGGCACCATGATGTTTTCGGAAAGCAGAGGAAAAAACCCTGCTTCTGATCGCTTCAACCCAGGGCACATAATATAACCCACGTGGAAGTCCCTGCTGTGCAGACGGTAAAGTCCAGTAGAAAGGAGCCAGAGTCCAATCGCACCTTAAAGACTTAACAAAATGAGCAGTGACTCACATATTCTGTACTTGGGTTGCTTCCACATGCGGAGGCGGTTTACCTCGGAGCCTCCACACAGATATTAGCTCTATTTTCCTTTCTCCTTGTACACCCCCACCCCCCGCTCTGGTTTGGTGAGGAGATGAGTGCATACTTTTAAAAAATCAGTAGCATTTTAATACATGAAGTAGCATGACTATGAAAGCCAGTGTGGTGTAGTGGTTAACAGTGTTCCCTCTAAGCTGAGTTAGTGTGAGCTAGCTCACAGGTTTTTAGCCTCCAGCTCACACATTTCTGTCTTTGCTCAGGATGGCTTCAGAGCAAACTAATTAATGCAGTAGCCAAATTGCTTGCTCGCTCACAACTTTAATGCCACAAGGTAGAATTTTTGCTCACAAGACTCCACAGCTTAGAGGGAGCATTTACTGGAAGCACTCAACTTACATCCCAATTCCAAAAAAAAGGAGACGTCAAAGACTGCAGCAACTATCAGACCATCACATTAATCTCTCACACAAGTAAAGTGATACCCAAAATCTTACAACAAAGATCTTAACATATATGGAACGAGAACTGCCAGATGTTCAAGCTGGAGTCGTTAAAGGAAGAGGCACTAGAGATCATACTACAAATTTACATTGGCTACTGGAGCGTAATGAGAATTTCAGAAGAAAATCAGCTTATGTTTCACCGATTACAGCAAAGCTTTTGACTGTGTGGATCATGAAAAGCTATGGTTGGTTTTTAAATAAATGGGCATGCCACAATGTCTGGTTGTTTTGATGCACAACCTATACTATAGATAGAAGGCCACTGTTAGGACAGAATATGAAGAAACAGAATGGCTCCCAATTGGCAAAGGGGTCAGACAGAGATGTATTTTATCTTGCTATTTGTTCAGTCTATATGTGGAACACATAAGTAAAGCTGGACTCGATCTAATTAACAACTTTTAAGGTTGATGCTGAAGGAGCTTAAATTGTTCAAGGTTTTTTATCTCATGGCTCCATCATCAACAGAAAGGGAGACTGCAACCAAGAAATCAGGAGACTGAGATTGGGAAGGGCAGCTATGAGGGAGCTAGAAAAGATTCTTAAGTGTAGGGATATGTCGCTGGTGACCAGGACCAAGATAATTCATACCATAGTACTCCCCATTACTGTGTATGGGTGTGAAAGCTGGACAATGAAGAAAGCTGACAGGAAGGAAGTAGATTCCTTCGAAATATGGTGTTCAAGGAGAGATACCGTGGACCACTCCAAAGACAAATCCGTGGATTCTAGATCATGCCAAGCCTGAACTCTCCCTAGAAGCTAAGAAGAAGAAGAGATTGGATTTCTACCCTGCCCTTCACTCACTTGGAGTCCCTGGAATTACAAGCCATCTCCAGACAACAGAGATCAGTTTCCCTAGTTATAATGGCTGCTTTAGAGGGTGCACTCAATGGTATTATATCCCACTGGGGTGTCTCCCCTCCTCAAACCCTGCCCTCTCCAAACTCTACCCACAAAATCTCCAGGCATTTCCCAAATCGGATTTGGCATCCCTAGTCGTAGAGCACCTGCTTGGCATGCAGAAGGTCCCAGGTTCAATCCCTGGCATCTCCAATCCAAAGGATCGGATGGCATGTGACGTGAGAGACCTCTGACTGAGAACCCAGAGTGCTGAGGACAGTCTGAGTAGATGATAACCGACTCTGATGGACCAGTGGGCTGACTCAGTATAAGGCAGCTTCATGTGTGCAAAGCTCTTTGAACCTTCTGCATTGGAGGAAAGGCTCTTTGGGCCAGAGGAAGGCATGCCTGTGAGAGGAGCCAGACGCAACCTTCTGTCTATAGCGTTCGATCTGCAGGGGCTCATTTACACACATGCCAGCCATCACCCGATATAATAGCTATCAAGTAAAGCACATGAACAGGGTATAAGCCCCCACCTGAACTTTATCTTATAAAGAAGCAACTAATAAGGTGGCAAAGCAAAGATTAAGAACTATTCAAGCAGATGAAGCACAAAATACACAGGTTTCCCCCTTTTTATTCCACTATCCATGTTCCTGGGACCTTGCTTTTGCCCTTCTAGCTGCCCTCCTCCAAAGCTCCATGGTCCAGGCTAGCTCTCTGAGGTCTCTCCTTGCGTCAAGAAACTCAGAAACCCTATCCATCAAGCATCTCTGGTTTGGTCTATCACCCGCTAGGGTAGGTTGGTCTTCTCGCTTTTGTTCACAAGCTCTCGAGCGAGCTATCATGTCTGCCCATATCAGGAACTGCGTTCAGGTCTGGTTCAGAGATATAGCTAGAGTACCGGAATACTTGGATGTTGTCTTCAGGCTTTTGAAAGGAAGATTCCTCTGTCTGCAGACGCTGAGATATCAGCACCTTGCCAGTTTTAATGTTGACCCAGCTCCCCTCTGCGATGGAGACAGCGTTGTACATTGGCAGGAAGTCCTCCTCTGCATCTACATACGTTAGGGATGATTCTATACTTGCCAGGGTCGCCTGGCTTAGTGGAGAACCAATCACCTTCTCCGCTTCTTCACCAGTCAGCAGCTCTTCTCTCCAAGGGGGCAAAATGCTATGACACGATGCCTCGCGTTGGCCTGGGCGACTGCTACGGCGGGATTCTTGACCTGAGGGCGCTTGGCTGCCACAGCGAGATCGTTGCTGGGTTTCTGCTTCTGGCTCTTCACGTCTCTCCAAATCGGATTTCGGTGGCCTTGGACTTTCTTCAGACGCATCTCCATAGTCTTCTTGGGCTGCCCTGCCTACTGTCAGAAAAGAGGTCACACTCGTCTGCTGACTGCGGCTCATCAGCAGTTTGCCAGTTTTCCTGTTCAGCCAGATTCCACCTTCTAGGGAAACTATGCTGTATGTCTGCACTGCTTCATCTTGCTCTTCTACAGATGATGATGTGCTCCCCAAAGTTCCTTTGCTTTCGGACTCTCCAGGCTGCTGGGTTTGGCTTTCCACAGTACTTATGAGGCTGCTGTATGGAAATTCATCATTGGTAGGCTGCTGGCTTCTTCGTGGGGATTCCTGTTGCACATCCACCTGGCTATCCCGCTGGGACTCAAGAATCCCGGCCTGTTGGCTGCCCTGTCGGGACTGGGACACATCGACCTGTTGGCTGCCCCGCTGGGACTGGGGAACATCAAACTGTTGGCTGCCCCGCTGGGACTCAAGCACGTCAGCCTGTTGGCTGCCCTGCGAGGACTGGGGAACATCAACCTGTTGGGTGCCACGTCGGGACTGGAGCACACCAGCCTGTTGACTGTCCCGCCTGGACTGGGGCACATCAGCCTGTTGGCTGCCCCGCTGGGACTGGGGCACATCGAACTGTTGGCTGTCCTGCTGGGACTGGGGCACATTGACCTGTTGGGTGCCGCGTCGGGACTGGGCTGCATCAGCCTGTTGGCTGTCCCGCCTGGACTGGGGCACATCAACCTGTTGGGTGCCGCGTTGGGAATGGAGCACATCAGCCTGTTGACTGTCCCGCCTGGACTGGGGCACATCAGCCTGTTGGCTGCCCCGCTGGGACTGGGGCACATCGAACTGTTGGCTGTCCTGTTGGGATTCAAGCATGTCAGCCTGTTGGCTGCCCTGCCAGGACTGGGGCACACCAGCTTGTTGGGTGCCACGTCGGGACTGGGCTACATTAGCCTGTTGGCTGTCCTGCTGGGACTGGGCCACATCAACCTGTTGGGTGCCACGTCGGGACTGGGGCACATCGACCTGTTGGCTGTCCCACTGGGACTGGGGCACATCGACTTGTTGGGTGCCACGTCGGGACTGGGGCACACCGACCAGTTGGGTGCTGCGTCGGGACTGGGGCACATCAACTTGTTGGCTGTCCCGCCGGGAATGGGGAACATCGACTTGTTGGCTGTCTCGCTGGGACTGGGTCACATCAACCTGTTGGGTACCGCGTCGGGACTGGCCCACGTCAACTTGTTGGCTGTCCTGCCCGGTCTGGGGCTCATTAACCTGTTGGGTGTCATGTCGGGACTGGGTCACATCAGCCTGTTGGGTGCCACGTCGGGACTGGCCCACATCGACTTGTTGGCTGTCCTGCCAAGACTGGGGCTCATCAACTTGTAGGGTGCCACGTCGGGACTGGGGCACGTCAGCCTGTTCGCTGTCCTGCTGCGACTGGGACAAGTCGACCTTTTGGCTCCCCTGTTGAGACTCGGGCATATCGGCCTGTTGGCTGCCCTGCCTGGACTTGGGCACATCCTCCCGTAGGCTGTCTCTTTGAAACTGTAACACAATGTCCTGTTGGCTGCTCATTAAAGGTTCAAGAGGCAGCGGCTCTTGTGCATCGTTGTTCTCAAGATAGTTTGTTCCTTGGACTTCCGATGCCTCTGATGGCCCCTCAGTCTGAAATTCATCCTGGTCTCCATGGCGCTGTTCAGCAGAATCTTCTCCATGAGCCTCGGGACTGGAAAGTTCCATCTTCTCTGCTTCAGGTCGAGCACTTCTTGATAGGCTTTCTTTTGAGGTGAGGTTTAGTTTTCTTGCTATATAATCCTGAAGCCAACTTCTATCAGTTTGTTGACCACTGCATGTCATTAATTTGCCAGATCTTCTGTTTATCCAAGTATTTATCTCAAGAGAAATAATGCTATATGTTTGTTGAGCCTTTGCAGAAAAGGAAGACTTTTGTTTTGGTTGAGTCATTTCACTGTCACGACGAGTTGGCATTTGGGGTTCTTTTTCAGCACCCAACTTCAGTTCTCTTTGCAGAAGCTGCTGGCTGCTGTTTTGGGGTTGCTGGCTTAATTGCTGCTCATTGCTAGGTTCTTCACTGTCTCTCCAGGACTCCGCTGTGGTAGGCTGTTGGCTCCCTCTCCGAGACTCGGGTGCTTTAGCCTGCTCACTCCCTCTCCAGGACACAGTTGTGGCAGGCTGCTCACTCCCTCTCCGGGACACAGTTGCGGCAGGCTGCTCACTCCCTCTCTGGGACTCGCGTGCTGTAGGTTGCTCGCTCCCCCTCCGGGCCTCAAGTGCTGTAAGCTGCTTGCTCCCTCTCCGGGACACAGCTGTGGCAGGCTGCTCACTCCCTCTCCGGGACCCAGGTGCTGTAGGTTGCTCACTCCCTCTCCGGGACTCGGGTGCAGCAGGTTGTTCGCTCCCTCTCTGGGACTCGGGTTCAGCAGGCTGTTTGCTCCCTCTCCGGGACTCGGGTGCTGTAGGCTGCTCACTCCCTCTCCGGGACTCGGGTGCAGCAGGCTGTTCGCTCCCTTTTCGGGCCTCGGGTGCTGTAGGCTGTTCACTCTCTCTCTGGGACTCAGGTGCTGTAGGTTGCTCACTCCCTCTCCGGGACACAGCTGCGGCAGGCTGCTCACTCCCTCTCCGGGACTCAGGTGCTGTAGGTTGCTCACTCCCTCTCCGGGACTCGGGTGCAGCAGGCTGTTCGCTCCCTCTCCGGGCCTCGGGTGCTGTAGGCTGTTCACTCCCTCTCTGGGACTCAGGTGCAGTAAGCTGTTGGCTCCCTCTCCGGGACACAGCTGCGGCAGGCTGCTCACTCCCTCTCTGGGACTCAGGTGCTGTAGGTTGCTCACTCCCTCTCCGGGACTTGGGTTCAGCAGGCTGTTCGCTCCCTCTCCGGGCCTCAGGTGCTGTAGGCTGTTCACTCTCTCTCTGGGACTCAGGTGCAGTAAGCTGTTGGCTCCCTCTCCGGGATACAGCTGCGGCAGGCTGCTCACTCCCTCTCCGGGACTCAGGTGCTGTAGGTTGCTCACTCCCTCTCCGAGACGCGGGTGCTGTAGGTTGCTCGCTCCCTCTCCGGGCCTCGGGTGCTGTAAGCTGCTTGCTCCCTCTCCGGAACACAGCTGCGGCAGGCTGCTCCCTCCCTTTCTGGGACTCGGGTGCAGCAGGTTGTTCACTCCCTCTCCGGGACTTGGGTGCAGCAGGTTGTTCGCTCCCTCTCTGGGACTCAGGTGCAGTAAGCTGTTGGCTCCCTCTCCTGGATACAGTTGCGGCAGGCTGCTCACTCCGTCTCCGGGACACAGTTGTGGCAGGCTGTTCGCTCCCTCTCCGGGACTCGGGCGCTGTAGGTTGCTCGCTCCCTCTCCAGGACTCGGGTGCAGCAGGTTGTTCGCTCCCTCTTCGGGACACAGCTGCGGCAGGCTGCTCACTCCCTCTTCGGGACTCGGGCGCTGTAGGTTGCTCGCTCCCTCTCCGGGACTCGGGTGCAGCAGGTTGTTCGCTCCCTCTCCGGGACTCAGGTGCTGTAGGCTGCTCACTCCCTCTCTGGGACTCAGGTGCAGTAAGCTGTTGGCTCCCATGCCGGGATTTGGGTGCAGTAGGCTGTTGGCTCCCTTTCCGGGACTCAGGTGCTGTAGGCTGTTCACTCCCTCTCCGGGACTCGGGTGCAATAAGCTGTTGGCTCCCTCTCCGGAACTCGGGTGCAGCAGGCTGTTCACTCCCTCTCCGGGACTCAAGTGCAGTAGGATGTTGGCTCCCATGCCAGGATTTGGGTGCAGTAGGCTGTTGGCTCCCTCTCCGGGACTCGGGTGCTGCAGGCTGTTCACTCCCTCTCCGAGACTCGGGTGCTGCAGGCTGTTCACTCCCTCTCTGGGACTCAGGTGCAGTAAGCTGTTGGCTCCCTCTCCGAGACTCGGGTGCTGCAGGCTGTTCACTCCCTCTCTGGGACTCCGGTGCTGTAGACTGTTCGCTGTCTTGCTGGGACTCAGGTTCGGTAGGCTGTTCGCTCCCTCCCCGGGACTCGGGTGCGGTAGGCTGTTCGCTCCCTCTCTGGGACTCGGGTGCGGTAGGCTGTTCGCTCCCTCTCCAGGGCTCAGGTGCTATAGGCTGTTCACTCCCTCTTTGAGACTCAGGTGCGGTTGGCTGTTGGCTCACTCTCCGAGACTCAGGTGCGATAGGCTGTTCACTCCCTCTCCGGGGTTTGGGTGCTGTAGGCTGTTCACTTTCTCTCCAGGACTCAGGTGCAGTAGGCTCTTGGGTGCCCCTCCGAGATTCAGATTCCTTTTCACATGTGTTGTGGGTTGACTCATGATCCTCCAGTTCTCCAGTCTTTGATGCTGTTTTTTTACTAAGTTGTTTTTTTGCCCTATAAGTCTGGAGACAGCTCTCTATAGTCTGTTGACTCTGGTTTTTCATTAATTTGCCAGTTCGTCTGTTTAACCAGGTAGTTCTTTCTATTGAAATAATGCTATACGTCTGCTGAGCAAACGATGCTTTCTGTTTTTGCTGGACTTGCTCACTTTTAGGAGCAATGGGCACCTGGCATTCATTTTCCTCTTTCCTCTTGGATTCTGTCCCTGGTGGCTGTTGGCTGCCATCCTGAGATTCCTGTGTCACTGTCTGGTGGATATCATACAGGGGTTCATCTTCTGGTGTCTTGCACCCATGCTGAAAACGATCTAACTGAACTTGAGTATTATAGTATTTGCTGCTACGGCTGGAATCTTGCAATACAAGTGGGAGGCTACTCTGACGGAAGTCTTGGAATTCGGATTGGTGGCTACTACGGTGGGATTCCGGAAAGTTAGTTGGAAGACTGGCCCGGTGGTATTCTTGAATTTCATACTCCTTGCTGTCCGGGTCTTGCAGTTCACGTAGCAGGCTGCCACGGCAGGGTTCCGGCACTTCAGGTTCCTGGATAGCACTGCAAGTGTCTTGCAATTGGACTGGAAGACTCTCTGAATTACATCCTCCCAGGTCAAGCTGCTGGCTGCCACGGTGAGAATCTTGTAATTCAACTGCTGTACTACTTTGGGCCCTTTCAGAAACGTCTGTCTGTATACCTTTTTCTAACAGTGCTCTTCTCAGACTCTCAGCACTGTCTGTTTGTTGAGCACAATCAATTTTATTTTTGCATACTTTTCTATGTCGCTTTATTTTGTGTTCCTCTGACTTGAATTGGATGCTGTGGTAAGACTCCTGGCCTATTAGCAGCCGACTGGTAGTCCTGGTTTCCTGTTCCTCTAGCTGTTGAATACTATGATGAGATTCATGTATTCCCAGCAGTGATTTCTGTCGCTGTGGCATTTGCAATGCGGCTTGCTGACTATTACGTCTTAATTCTTGTCCTTCTGGTTGTTGAACACTACAGCGAGATTCCTTTCCTTCTGGCAACTTACTGCCATGTCTTGATTCCAGATCTTCCAGCTGCTGAATACTGTGGGAAGACTCTTGTACCGCAGGTTGTTGACTACCACGTCGTGATTTCTGTCCCCCTGTCTGTTGAATACTGTGGCAAGACTCTTGTACTGCAGGTTGTTGGCTACCACGTCGTGATTCCTGTTCCCCTGTCTGTTGAATACTGTGGCGAGACTCTTGTATTGCAGGTTGTTGGCTACCACGTCGTGATTCCTGTTCCCCTGTCTGTTGAATACTGTGGCGAGACTCTTGTATTGCAGGTTGTTGGCTACCACGTCGTGATTCCTGTTCCCCTGTCTGTTGAATACTGTGGGAAGACTCTTGTACTGCAGGTTGTTGGCTACCACGTCGTGATTCCTGTTCCCCTGTCTGTTGAATACTGTGGCAAGACTCTTGAACTGTAGGTTGTTGACTACCACGTCGTGATTCCTGTTCCCCTGTCTGTTGAATACTGTGGCAAGACTCTTGTACTGCAGGTTGTTGGCTACCACGTCGTGATTCCTGTCCCCTTGTCCGTTGAATACTGTGGCGAGACACTTGTACTGCAGGTTGTTGGCTACCACGTCGTGATTCCTGTTCCCTTGTCTGTTGAATAGTCTGGCGAGACTCTTGTACTGCAGGTTGTTGGCTACCATATCGTGACTCCTGTTTCTCTGTCTGATGAATACTGTGGCGAGAGTCTTGTACTTCAGGTTGTTGGATACCGCGTCGTGACTGCTGTTCCTCTGTCTTTTGAATACTGTGGTCATATTCCTGTACTGCAGGTTGTACGCTATCACGTTGTGATTCTTGTCCTTCTGATTGTGGGCTGCTGTGGCAGGATTCCTGCACTGCAGATGAAATTATTGCTGCTTCAGTATTAGACATCTCTTCACCTGGAATTCCGCTTATTTCAGTTTCTTGCCTAAAAGGATGCAGAATTTCAGAAAGGGATGTCAGACCACACACCATATTTGTTTGCTGACTCTTGCATACCATTTTTACCCCTGTTCTTTCACTGGCCCACACTGCTTCCTCCCCTATATCATCTTCATTCAAGGTTTGCCCTTGGGAAGCTTTTCGGCTCTGTAGGGTCTGGTGTCTGACAGATTGCAGACTGGAATGCCGAGATCCCCATCTCTGTTCTTGTTGAGTAGCCCACTGAGATTCCGTTTCTCCTGGCTGCTGAGAACCACAATGCGTGTTGTCTTTCTCTAGTTGACGATTAGTGCGGCGGGGTTCCTGACCCTCCGGTTGTTCATTCCTAGATCTAAGTTCTTGCACTGTTTCAGTATCTTCAGGCAAAATAATCTCCTGCTTGGACTGTGCTCGGGAAGACTTGTGGCTGTGCACTGTCTGATGGCCAACAGACTGCTGACTACTACGGCGGGATTCCTGGCCTAGGACTCGAGGGCTGCTGCAACGGGATTGTTTCCTAAGAGATGTTGCACTGCAAGAAATATCTGTCTGCTGGCTTTGTTCCATGAAGTCTTTCCGCCTAAAAAGGCTCACTTTGCTATCTGTCTGCAGGGACTGGTCCAGCACGTCTTTGCTAGGAAGCATCCTCTTTGGGGCTTCTTCCTCCGCCGCCAGGCCAGTATCTCCACCTTCCGGACTTTGGATCTCACTATCATTCTCCTCTCCGATTCCATCGTTTTGTTTCTGTTCCTCAGCATCTAGTATTTCTTCACTCCCAAGTATTGCCTTGTCAAGAGTGGGCTCAGAATCCTCCATATTTCCTTCTGCCTTTGCACTGCTAAATTAGGAGCTGAGCCCCTAAGGCAGATGTTGCAGCTCTGACAAGTCAAAACCTCCACCCCACTTGTCTTGTTCCCTCCTTGTTGGCCAATCCAAGCTATGAATAAAGAGACCACGAGAGCTGGCTTGTCGGCTCCCACTTCATGGGGGTTGTTTTATTCTTTTCATCAGGGCAATGGCTTGCAAGTTGTCTGTATCATCGTCCAGATGGATAGTGGATCCCTTTGTGTTCCTTCTGCTTGTTCTTACCGCAAGCCGTCTGGGATCATGGCCCTTAGGGCAAAGCAACAGCCTTGGATCAACTGGCCACTGGCACTCTCTTTCAGGGGTGGTATTCTCGTCCTCAATCTTACCACACCTGTTGTTGTTCTAGAAGCTTTGGGAGATGGTCTGTGACATCACAGTCTATCCTGCTCTAGCCATTCGTTTCGCTATAGCAGAGGAAGATCTGAGCCACAGCTCTAGGATCGGATCCAGAGGAATTCCTAATTTGAACCATTCAGCTGTCTAATAATATCTCCATTGTTTTCAGACGTCAGTCCGCAATCTGACTTCTGCAGGAATCATCTTTAAGAGGAGGTGACTTGGAGTAATCCTGAACATGTCTACCCAAAAGTGAATCCAATTTGATTCAGTAGAGCTTCTTCCCAGGAAAGTGGTCTTAGGAGTGCCGTCTAAGAGCCACTTCTGTTAACAGGACTCTGAAAGGATGGCATTTAAAGTTCTGCTCTTCAGGTATCAGCTGGGGCCAGTGGGCTTTTTGAGTGTATGTGCAGTTGTCTTCCT
The DNA here is from genome assembly GCA_029233225.1 of Lepidodactylus listeri. Taxonomy (NCBI): domain Eukaryota; kingdom Metazoa; phylum Chordata; class Lepidosauria; order Squamata; family Gekkonidae; genus Lepidodactylus; species Lepidodactylus listeri. The sequence continues at coordinate 98,879,407 of JARCFY010000011.1, read as the reverse complement.
TCCTAATAAGACTCGACAACTACAATGCCTCTTTCCTCACAATTCCATTTTTCTTTTTGCATTTTAGATTTAATTCTTAAAATTTACACAGCATTATGTTTATTTCACATACAATCTAAGAACCATCAGAAGAGCCCTGCTCGGTTAGACTAGTGGTCCATCTAGTCCAGCATCCTGCCTCACACAGTGGCCAACCAGTTCCTCTGGGGGCCAACAACAGGGCAGAGAGGCTGAGGCCTTCCCCTAATAAGAACATCAGAAGAGCCCTGCTGGATCAGAACAGTGATCCATCTAGTCCAGCATCCTGCCTCACACAGGGGCCAACCAGTTCTTCCAGAGGGCCAACAACAGGGCATAGAAGCTAAGGCCTTCATAAGAACATAAGAAGAGCCCTACTGGATCACACTAACGGTCCATTTAGTCCAGCATCCTGCCTCACATAGTGGCCAACCAGTTCCTCTGGACAGCCAACAACAGGACATAGAGGCTGAGGCCTTCATAAGAACATAAGAAGAGCCCTACTGGATTAAACCAGTGGTCCATCTAGTCCAGTATCTCATCTCGCACAAGGGCCAACCTGTTCTTCTGGAGGGCCAACAAGAGGGCACAGAGGCCAAGGCCTTCTTAAGAACATCAGAAGAGCCCTGCTGGATCAGACCAATAGTTCATCAAGTCCAGCATCCTGTCTCACACAGTGGCCAGCCAGTACCTCTGGAGGACCAACAATAAGGCAGAGAGGCCAAGGCCTTCCCTGGTGTTACCTCCTGGCACTGTTGGGTAGGCACATGTGGCTAGGGGTAACAAAATACCTTGAAGAGCTTCGATCTGACCCAAAGTCTCTGGCTGCTAACCCCAAAATGCAGAAGAAAGTGTGCAATCCTTCCATGCTGTATAGGTGAGCTGCAAACCAATTATTCCATCGAGGCAGGGGTTTTTGTAAAATTTGAAGCAGCATCTCTCCCCAACCCTCACCCCCCGCAAGTTCTTTGTGGTCTGATCAGTAGGGGGGGACCGCTACACTTTATGAAGCAAAGTTAATGGTAAGAACTATGTCTAAGCACTAATGGTGTTAAAGCCGTAAAGATCATTAAGGGTAATGAAAGCCCACATTAACTATTCACATATGACGATTTGGGTTGACCCTCGAGTACGGGGCCCTGTGAGACTAGCCCAGGGTGCCCTCTCCCCTCCTCCCTCCCCCGCCACCACTACTTAATGGTTGTTGTAAGATGCACGACGGGGTTGCCAACATTCAGGTGGGCCTGGAGATCTCCCATAAATACAACTGATCTCCGGGCTACAAAGATTCATTCTCCCGAAGAAAACGCCTGTTTTTGAGGATGGACTGTGTAGCATTATTATCCACTGAGCTCCCTCCCTTTCCTCAAACCCACACCCTCCCCAGGTTTAACCCCCCCCCAAATATCTTGGAACTTCTCAACCCAGAGTTGACAACCCTGCGCATGAGAGAAAGGCGAGCAGATTTGCAACCTTGCACTGGCAGCTTCCCATCTATCAGACAAAAGGAAGGGCCTCTTCACCCAAAGAGTAGTTAGCCTGTGGAATTCCCTGCTGCAGGAGGTGGCGGCGGCTACAAGCATGGACAGCTTTCAGAGGGGACTGGATGAACATATGGAGCAGAAGTCCATCAGTGGCTAAAGATATAGATGGAATACTCTGTCTGGGGCAGTGATGCTCTGTATTCTTGATGCTTGGGTGGGCAAAAGTGGGAGGTTCAGACCCCACTAGAATTCTCGCCTTGCTGGTGGGCCTCCAGGTGGCCCCTGGGTGACACAGAGTGTTGGACTGGATGGGCCACTGGCCTGATCCAACATTGGCTTCTCTTATGCTCTTGTGAGGGGACTGGATAAACATATGGAGCAGAGGTCCATCGGTGGCTATTAGCCACAAGGTATCAGTGGAACACTCAGTCTGGGGCAGTGATGCTCTGTATTCTTGGTGTTTGTGGGGGCAACAGTGAGAAGGGTTCTGGAGTTCTGGCCCTGCTGGGGGACCTCCTGATGGCCCCTGGGTTTTGGCCACTGTGTGACACAGTGTTGGACTGGATGGGCCACTGGCCTGATCCAACATAGCTTCTTTTATGTTCTTATCTTGTAGCATTGCTAGCTCTCAGTTGGGGAATACTTGGAAATTTGAGGGGTGGAACCTCAGGAGGACCGGTTTTGGGGAGAGACTTCCATGGGGTATAGAGTCCACCTTTCAAATCAGGTGAGCTGAGCTGAGTTCTGTTTTCTGGAGATTTATTTATTTAATTCAGCTTCTATCCTGCTCCTTTCCCTAAGGCTTAGGGCAGCTTCCAACAGTTAGATGTACAATAAAATCAACATTTTACAATTTAAAAATCTAATATTACACATTTAAAACCTAACAGTTTGATTTCCCCCTCCCCCCTCCACATGAAGCCAGCTGGTTGACCTTGGGTCAGTTACAGTTCTCTCAGAGCTCTCTCAGTCCCACCTACCACAAAGGGTATCTGCTGTGGGGAGAGGAAGGGAAGGAGATTGTAAGCCACTCCGAGTGAAGGGCAGGGTATAAATCCAACTCTTTTTGTTCTTCTTCAGTCAATCTGCTGTCAGATGGTGCCCCAACAATCCAAGATAAATTGTAATCCCATGCGATCTCCAGCCACCAACTGGAGGTTGAAAAAATGTACAGGATGGATCACAGTTATGCATATAGGAAATACAACCAAACAACCACTGTGATGTAATGACTAAGAGATTTAGTGAATTTTTGCATGTTAAACATTGTATTACATTTATAGATAAATAAATCTTTATAATATTACTAGAAAAAGTCAATCTCTCAATGAGCACCCAGATATAGGCTCATTTTGTTCCAGATTGGGACGAAATGAGCCTATATCTGGATGCTCACTCAGAGATGGACTTCTTGTAATGTTATAAAGATTTATTTATCTATAAATGTAATACAATGTTTAACATGCAAAAATTCACTAAATCTCTTAGTCATTACATCACAGTGGTTGTTTGGATATATTACCAATTGGAGCAGTGGTTCTCAACCTTCTTAATGCCGTGACCCTTTAATACAGTTCCTCATGTTGTGGTGACCCCCAACCATAAAATTATTTATTGTGTTGTCTAAACAGCTTTGACAAAACCAATAAAAACATTATTTTCTGTCCCATCTATAGAAAATCTTGCCTGAACCAATATCTTATGTCCAACCATTATTCCTACACTGGATTGGAATCAGTTCCTAAAAGTTAGGTTCCAATGGCAATCAGCTTGCGTGGGGCCCTTTCCTGCCGGCGGGGCGGCCTTGGACGCCAGCCGGTGACCCCTGTGAAAGGGTCGTTCGACCCCAAAAGGGGTCCCGACCCCCAGGTTGAGAACCACTGAATTGGAGGTTGGCAACCTCACGAATCTGGGTTGCTCCAGTTTCTAGGCTTGTTCTTTGAAAAGCAGAACAAAGTTTTGAGTCCAGAGGCACCTTTAAGACTGACAGAGTTTTATTCTGGGTATAGCCTCCCATGTGTATTAAGCAACCAGGTCTAAAGTGGCAGCGAGAGACGATGTAACTTAGATACTTGCTCTTACTACTATTGTTATTGCACTGTATTTGCAGTGCTGTTGTCTTACTGACTTCTGGTTCTACATGGTATTTTTGTTTATTTGCTGATTTATATTTTGTATACAATCCTCTCTTTTGAGGGTTTTGTAAACTTGCAACAGCCAATGGCTACTTGCAGTAAACTGAACTGAGCCTTAAGCATTCATGTGCATGCACACTTCTTAAGGGTGCACGCACACAAAAGCTTATCTCCAGCACTAAACTTTGTGGGTCTTCAAGGTGCCCCTGGACGCAAACTTTGTTCTGCTCCTTCGAAGCAACCCGGCAACCCCGGCCCTGAATCTATGTTTGAAAAGCAGCTTCTTCCCTACCAGATCCAATCTCGCCGGGTCGCCTCCAACCAATGGTCCCTCTAAGCTGTGGAGTCTTGTGAGCAAAAATTCTACTTTGTGAGCTAATGGCACTAAAGTATTGAGTGAGCGATTTGGCTGCTGCAGCAACTAGTTCGCTCTGGAGCCATCTTTCCTGAGCCAAGACAAAAAATGTGTGAGCTGGAGGCCAAAAACCTGCGAGCTAGCTCACACTAACTCAGCTCAGAGAGAAGAAATTTAGAGTCCAGTGGCACCTTTAAGACCATCAAAGTTTTGTTCAAGGTATGAGCTTTTGTGTGCAAGGCACACTTTGTCAAATACATTGGAGTAATAGTCTATAAGTCCATAAGTCTATAACTTACAATAGATGAGGCTCTACACTTATGGACAGGGACTTACAGCAAATTAACATGTAGCATGATGATGTTTAACAAGATTTAGAATCCAGTGGCACCTTTAAGACCAACAAAGGTTTATTCAAGGCATGAGGTTTTGTGTGCTCATACCTTGAATAAACCTTTGTTGGTCTTAAAGGTGCCACTGGATTCTAAATTCGTTGTACTGCTTCAGACCAAAATGGCTGACCATCTGGATCTATGACGATGTTCAGGTTATGCAAAATGAAAAACTAAACAACAAGCTAAGGTTCTAAGGTCAACAGTTGTGAAGCAATAAATATGTCAAAATAGCAGATAAATGTCTAAAGGTGTTTTTTTCTAATTGTTGGAAGCCAACAGCCTACTGTCCCTGTCTTTAAGTTCAGAACCTCATCTACCATTCCAATGTGTTTGACAAAGTGTGCTTTGCACACAAAAGCTCATACCTTGAATAAAACTTTGTTGGTCTTAAGGGGCTTCTAGTGTCCTGGCCCCACTCGTGGACCTCCTGATGGCACCTGGTGTTTTTGGCCACTGTGTGACACAAGAGTGTTGGACTGGAGGGGCCACTGGCCTGATCCAACATTGGCTTCTCTTATGTGCCCCTGGACTCTAAATTCGTGGGCCTGCTTCAGACCAAGACGGCTGACCACCTGGATCTATCTTCAGCTTAGAGGGAACACTGTGGCCCCCCGCCCCCTCCACCTGCCTGCAGCGTCACCTCCCCCGCCCCCCCCCCCCCGCGCGCCAGACACCTGAAGGCACCGCCCCTTCTTGATTGACAGCTCCCGCGAAAGGCGGCTCTACCCAGCCTCGGCCGCCAGGGGGCGCGGCGAGGCGGAGGGGAGGGTGAGAGCAGGAGGCCGGGCCGCTCTCCCTCTGCGCCTGCGCACTGCGACCGGGGCGGCCGCGGCCCAGGCTTGGCACAGCGGAGAGGCAGGCGGGCGGCTGCAGCTGGCGGCGCTGCCGGCCGGGCCGGGGAGGGGGGAGAGCGGCGGCGGCGGCGGCGGCGGCAGCTCCGGCAGCGCCCCTCCTCCTCCTCCCGGTGGTCGGTGGTGAGGCAGGCCGGAGGGAGGGGGAGGCTATGCAGCCGCCTCAGCCGCCCCCCTACGAGTTCCTCAGCGACGAGAACGGGCAGAAATGGCGGGGGCTCCTCGTGCCGGCCCTGCGCAAGGTCAGTCCGTCGGCCGGCCGGCCCGTCCCCGCGAGGCGCGTCCCCGTGTGCGCGCGCACCCCTCCCTCCCTCCCTCCCTCCGCACGGCCCAGCTCCTCCCCCTCCCCCAGGGGCAAAAAACACACCCCCCCCCAGCGGCGTTTCCCCCTCACTGTTCCCCTCACGTCAAAGGGGCCCCGCCCACGGCCCCGCCCCCTCTCCTCTTCTCTCCCCTCCCTCCGCCAATGGGAGCCCCCTCGCGGCCCAGCGCGCGCGCCCCCTCCCGCCCCCTCCCTTGCGCTGCCTCCCCTCCGCCACCCCTCCCCACCCCGTCCACCTGCCCTCCGTTTTCTCCTCACAACAACCCTGCGAGGTAGGTTAGGGGGAGGGGGAGCGACTGGCCCAAGGTCACCCGGCGTGTTTCCGTGGCAGAACGGGGGGATTCGAATCTGGCTCCCCCACTCCCTAGCCTGACGTTGTTGTTGTTGTTGTTGTTGTTGTTGTTACCTCCCACTTCCTGGCCTGACACTGCTGCTGCTGTCGTTGTTATTTATTTATTTGATTTATACCCCACCCTGTTCCATGAGTGGGTTCAGGGTGGCTCGCAACCAATGCTCCCTCTAAGCGGTGGAGTCTTGTGAGCACAAATTCTACATGGTGAGCTACCAGCATTCAAGTTGTGAGCCAGCGTTTTGGCTCCTGCATAAATCAGTTTGCTCTGGGGCCCTCCTTCCTGAGCTGAGGCAAAAAGGTGTGAGCCGGAGGCTTAAAAAACTGTGAGCTAGCTCACTCTAATTCAGCTTAGCGGGAACACTGCTTACAACATGGAACAGCCATAGAACAATGAAGCCAGTGAAATAGGAGATGGCAGGATAAATGAAAACAACAAAACCCCGTGCCTTGTAGGAGGTGAATATAGGTTGTAACTCCTACACCACATTTGCTGTATGACACCCAACCCCACCGCACCGTATGCTCCAGTTGTTTTACCTCACTTCTTCTGTACCTTGCCTTTCTCCCCAGTAGGGACCCAAGCAGGTTCACCTGCCCTCCGTTTTCTCCTCACAACAACCCTGCGAGGTAGGTTAGGGGGAGGGAGAGCGACTGGCCCAAGGTCACCCGGCGTGTTTCCGTGGCAGAATGGGGATTCAAATCTGGCTCTCCCATTTCCTAGCCTGACACTGTTATTATTTATTTAATTTATACCCCACCCTGTCTCATGAGTGGGTTCCGGGTGGCTTAGAGCATAAAATCCATAAAACAATGAAACCAGTGAAACAGTAGATGGCATGATTAACAATAACAATGGAACCCCGTGCCTCGTTATGAGGTGAATACAGGTTGTAGCTCCTACACCACACTTGCTGTGTGACCCTCGCCCCGCTGTATTCCCCATTTGTTTCACCTTACTTTTTTATACCTTGTCTTTCTTCCTAGTAGGGACCCAAGCAGGTTCACCTGCCCTCTGTTTTCTCCTCACAACAACCTTGTGAGGTAGATTCAGGTGGGTTGCTGTGTTGGTCTGAAGCAGCAGAACAAAGTTTGCGTCCGGTGGCACCAGCAAAGTTTCATTCAAGGTATGAGCTTTCGTGTGCATGCATACAAGAAGTGTGCATCTAAACAAACGCTTATACCTTAAATAAAACTGTGGGTCTTAAAGTGTGCCACTGGACTCAGACTTTGTCCTCCGTGGTAGGTTAGGCTGAGAGAGTGTGAGTTTGTAAGCCGCTCTGAGACACCCTTGGGTAGTGAAGGGCGGGGTATAAATCCAATATCTTCTTCTTCACCCTCCAGAGGAGCTGGTTGGGGCCCCTGTGTGAGACTGGATGCTGGACTAGATGGACCGCTGGTCTGACCCAGCAGGGCTCTTCTGATGTCCTTATGCCCAATCAGCCACAAGTCACAGGGTCTGTCTTTTCTCTGGGAAACGGGAACAGATTGGCTTTACCTGTTTCAGCAGTGGATTTTATATAATTATGCTTTTGTAAGAGGAATCACTTCTCAGGCCAGACCCCAGAATCTGATTTTCCCCCTGCATACAGAGTTGCTGTATGTGTGCCAGAATATACTCTTAACGAGGCTGTTATGTAATTCCGAAAGTGCAGTTACCTGCTATCTGTTATTTTCTTTCATATTTTGTCTCTGAAATCTTGCATTTTCTGAAAAGGGAGGAGGGGAACAGGTGCTTTTAGCGAGCCCTTTAAAGACTGAGAGACAGCCGGAGTGAGGTAGCACATGTTGAAAACGCTTCGGAGGTTGCTTCTTTATTCCTTCTGTGGGAGTATACCAAGAAGTGACAGAGACGGGATTATCAGTGGCTAATAGTCACAATGGCTACTCACCATGGTGGATATCGTCTCCCTCCAGTTCCAGAAGCAGTCTGCTTCTTTATACCCGCTGCTGGGGAACACAGATGAGAGGCAGCTATTGCAGCCTTCCTGCTCCTGGGCTCTCTAGGGGGCCGGATCGGACATAAATGTCACTTTGTTGGGCCAGGCCATGTGTGCTATACAATGTAATGCCGGGTACCAGAGATACCAACTTTATAAAGGGCAGCAACTGGTAAGCCTTGAGTCGGTGTGTCCTCACTGCAAGGCCCCATGGGTTGGGAGGGGGATGCAGAGGAAAACCTACGTGGGCAGACCGGAGAGCCAGCAGTGCAATGCTGGGCAAATGCTCCCATGCCTGCACACACACACCCATGTGCATACGCTGAACCCTGTAGCCATCCGGGAGAGCGTCCTTGGAGCTGCAGGCCAAGTGGAGAGGTATGAATGCAGCTGCAGTGGCTCCCAACTTACCAGCCCCTGAAGTGAAGGAGTTCTGCTTGATTGCTGCAGATGATGATTAAAGTTAGAGTGGCTCCACCCACCCCCCCCACCCACCCACCCCTGAGCAGCCTCCTGTTCCCTCTTTTGCACCAGTTGTTTGTGGGCCGCATAACAGCCCGGGCTGGGCCAGTTCTGGCCCCTGAGCCTGATGTTTGACACCCAGGGCTATATTTGGGCAGGAACGCACAGGAACGGAGTTCCGGCTGGCTCCTGAGTTGACCACACCTACAACCAAAACCTCTGGGCATGCGTGGCTACAGAGCATGCTGCCCTCCCCATGTTACACACAAGAGGGAAAGGTAGCATGTTAAAACGCCCTCTTTCCCTCTGGGGAGCCCCTCAGGATTTCCTTGTCAATTTCATTCCCCCCCCCCAGTCAGCTGAGGGTGAAATTGACAAGGAGAAGCCTCTGCCTGCCTTCCCTTCTCTAGCTGACATGTGGCAGCTGGAAAAGGGCAGGCAGGGAACCCAGACACGTGGAAAATGCCTTTCCTTCCCAGGCACTTCAGCACCGCATTTCCCTGGTTGTCTGGTTTGGGAGGGGGTAGGAGACTAGAAAGGCGATGTTGAAGTGCCTGGGGTCTGAAAGACCCCTGTGCCCTGAAAGGCACTTTCAGATCCCAGGCACTCAGCAGTGCCTTTCCCCGGCCCTCGGGTTTGAAGGGGGGGAGGGCAGACTAGAAAGGTGATGCTGAAGTGGGGCGGAGAAGCTGGGTGGGGGGGGGAGAGATGCAAGCTTCCATGCCTGCTCTGTGTTTTCCCAGCCCCCGCCTAATATGCTAGTGAGCTGCTTTGTCAGGGGTGTGGCCTAATATGCTAATGACTTTCTGCAGTTGGGTGTGGCCTATTTTGCTAATGAGTTCCTGCTGGGCTTTTTCTACCAAAAAAGCCCCGTTGACACCCCTGCTCTAGAGGCAATCAGCCAGAATGCTGGACTTGTTGGGCCTTTGGTCTCATCCAGCAGGGCTCTTCTGGTGTTCTTGGATGGGCATCTCTTGTTTGAGTAGGGGGGCATCCTCATTGTTTTACTGTGTTCATTTTAAACCGTCTTCAGTCTCTAGGAGTAAATTTGTTGGTACAGGAAGCTAATGTCCCTTTCCCAAATATTGTGGAATTAATTTTCATGAACTGATCTAATGGAACCAAAATTTACTCTTAAGGAATTCAGGGGTAGAAGTTTTTACCATGCTTCCCCTCACATGAAGCATCATAAGAACAAAGTTGGAGCCCAGCAGTGCCTTTAAGACCAACAGAGTTTTATTCAAGGTGTGAGCTTTCCTGTGCATGCACACTTCGTCAGATACAATGAAATGAAATTACAGATCATATTTGTATATATACAGGGTGTCTTGTCAAATTAGCACACAAAGTAGTGAAGATGTCTTTTAACAGATCAAAAGAATGACAAGCTTAGTTTCTGGTTATCGTCTGTTTGGGTTCAACTGGGGGACGACGACGACAACATAGGTAATAAATATGTTAGAACTGGAGACTGATGTACCCTAAACTGAGAATTCAGTCATTAGATCCCATCCATCCATTGCATAATTTTTTGCAGTAACTTCTTTTGCACTGGTTTGCCTATAGTTAGGCTGCAGCCATACGAGCGAGATAATCCGGGGGGTGGGGAAGTGAGGCTATTTTGCCCCGGAGCAATTTGCCCCGCAGTTGCGCGATCACACAGGTCTGTGGACCTGCCGGTGCAACTCGCCTCTGCGTGATCAGATGCAACTGTGAGCGAGTTTTGTGTTTTTTTTGTGGTTGGTTTCTGATCCGCTGAAACGGGGGATTGGTGAATCGCTTCTCCACCCTGAGGGCTTTCGGTGATGCACACACAGAGAAGGGAGAAAAACAACAACAGCATGGCGTCAGGATAGCCTGCGATCAGACTATCCCTGATGCCACACTTCCGCGCTGAAGCGATCACACGGGGAAAGTCTGGCTGTGGGCCGCAGCAACCTATTTGATACTGGGGTTTCCCTCGTGGTTTTTTACTCCACTTCTCCGGCGGAGCAAATCGGTTTGCCCATGGCTTGCCGACGACTGCGGGATGCCTCCCACATGTGCTGGTGTGATCGCGCCAGTTTGATCCGTTGGTGAATTGTCCCTCTCGCGCGGCTAATGGGTGCGTATGATCGGACCCTTAGATTGCTTCTTTCATCCATAGGGTGAGTTTCTCAGGCCAAGGATTTGTGGCAGCGGGGGGGCAGGAGCTGCTCATTCATGGCTAACAGATCTAGTGAAAGTAAATCAGTAGGTATATAGTTGATCAACATATTTTTAAAATTTGCAATATGCTTATTTTGCAACACAACAGGTGCCATGGCGTATCTTACTGCGCCGTCAGTGCCATCTGCGTTTTGCTGAATGGTTCCTTGGAAGTAAGGCTTAACTGTGTTCAGGACTTGAGTATTTTGAGATTTCAGCTCACATTTGTAAACTCCTTTTAATTGCAGGTACATCCTGCTCTTCCTTTGGGAACTTCAGGTCACCTTAAGCAGCTTACATCGTTTTCAGACACAGTACATGCTTCTAAAATAAATATGTGAGCTCCTTAAGAGTCCAGGAAACACTGTGCCTATTTATTTTTATTTATTTATACGGAGAATATTTCTGTGCCACCTCTTCAGAATCCTGCCTGAGGCAGCTTACAATTAAAAACCACAGCATGAACAACAAACCACTGAAAAACACACACAAGACATTTAAAAATGTAATTCCCCTTTTAGATCATCTTTTTGGTGGTGAAGTTAGATTTGCGTCCAGTAGCACCTGAGTGGCCAAGAAGTGTTCCGGGGGTAAGCTTTCAAGTGCCAGAGCTCCCTGCAGATCAATGCAGCTACCCTCTGAAATTATCTTGGTGGTAAAGTCCAGGTGATCAGCCATATTGGTCTGAGGCAGTAGAACAGATTTAGAGTCCAGTGGCACCTTTAAGACCAACAAAAGTTTATTCAAGGTATGAGCTTTCGTGTGCAAGGCACACTTTTTCAGAAACAGTGGAAAAGTGTGCATGCACACAAAAGTTCATACCTTGAATAAACTTATGTAGGTCTTAAAGGTGCCACTGGACACTAAAGTTGGTAGTAAAGTGTTATAGATTGTTCCTATAGGTGCTGTATCCGAAAGTAAGACCTGATTGACAGAATAAAACAAAGTTTCGTTGTAATCTTGTACACTGTTAGTTGCTACAGTTCTGTTCAGATTAGTGGGATTTACCTTCTTGTTGTTGTTGTTGTTGTTCAGTTTCACAGTCGAGTCCGACTCTTCGTGACCCCAGGGACCGCATCACGCCAGGCCCTCCTGTCTTCTGTCATGCTCCGGAGTTTGCTTAATTTCATGTTTGTTGCATCAATAACACTGTCTAACCATCTCATCCTTTGCCATCCCCTTCTTCCTCGACCTTCCATCTTTCCCAGCATCAGGGCCTTCTCCAGGGAGTGCTCCCTTCTCATTTGGTGGCCAAAGTATTAGAGCTTCAGCTTCAGGATCTGGCCTTCCAGGGAGAGTCAGGGTTGATTTCTTTTAGGATCGACTGACTGGATCTCCTTGCAGTCCACGGGACTCTCAAGAGTCTTCTCCAGCACCATAATTCGAAAGCATCTATTCTTTGGCGCTCGGCCTTCCTTATAGTCCAACTCTCACAGCCATACATCACTACTGGGAATACCATGGCTTTGACCATACGGACTTTTGTTGACAGAGTGATGTCTCTACTTTTTATTATGCCGTCTAGGTTTGTCATCGCTTTCCTCCCAAGGAGCAGGTGTCTTTTAATTTCATGGCTGCAGTCACCGTCCTAGATTTACCTAGATGTAACTGAAGGCTTAACTGCACTACTTCTTCCAGCTTTACTAGTTTTCATGGATGGCTATTCAAAGGCATGAAATGTCCATGTAGCAGAGTAAATACAGCATGCATATGCAAACTTACCTGGTAGTAAACCGACTGCAAGTTTACTTCTGGGTAATCGTGCATGGGATTGCACTGTAAAAGAATAGGCTAAGAGAGTCAGCCCACTTATCTGAACATAAAGATAGGTGTAGCGGCAGAAAACAGATTCTGACATGATTTGAGTGGGCACGCTTTTCCTCAGGGGATAATATTTTTCATTCAGGTTTTCAATTAAGTTGCTTTCTATAAGCGTATTTCCAAAGCAATGTGGCTGTTGTGCCTGGTAATGTCATTTATTTATTTAACACCTTCCCGGAGACTCCGAAGGAGTAGGAAATACCAATCAGCACGGGATAGAGCAGGTAGAGAAAGAAGTCCTTTTCTCCCTTTCTCCAATACAAGAACTCGTGGGCACGCCATGAAATTGCTGAGCAGTTGGGTTAGAACAGATAAAAGGAAGCCCTTCTTCACCCAAAGAGTGATTAACACGTGGAATTCACTGCCACAGGAGGTGGCGGCAGCTACAAGCATGGATGGCTTCAAGAGGGAATTGGATAAACATATGGAGCAGAGGTCCATCAGTGGCTATTGGCCACAACGTATAGATAGGAACTCTTAGTCTGGGGCAAGTGATGCTCTGTATTCTTGGTCCTTGGAGTGGGAGGGGCAAGAGTGGGAGGGCTTCTGGTGTCCTGGCCCCACTGCTGGACCTCTTGAGGGCACCTGGTGTTTTTGGCCACTGTGTGACACAGAGGGTTGGACTGGATGGGCCACGGGCCTAAGCCAACATGGGCTTCTCTCGTGTTCTTATGTCCTACAGCCCCTGTTCATTCACATATTTTAAAACTTCTCAAACAGTTACAAATACGGTGCAGGCTACTCACATCCAGGGAAATTGCTTGCACTCGTTTGTAGAACTTGTCGTCTGCCTGAGACCCCAGACCTGGTAGTTTTAACAGGATCCGTAGAAGGCAGGGACACAAGGCAGAGAGCCAGTTTGGTGCAGTGGTTAGGAGCACAGACTGTAATCTGGGAGAACTGGGTTTGATTCCCCACTCCTCCACTTGGCAGCTGCTGGTGTGACCTTGGGTCAGTCACAAGTTCTTTCAGAGCTGTTCCCTCAAGGGCCGTTCTCGAGAGAGCTCTCTCAGTCCCACCGACTTCGCAAGGTGTCTGTTGTGGGGGAGGGGAAAGGAAAGGAGATTGTAAACTGCTCTGAGACTCCTTCAGGTAGTGAAGGGCAGGGTATAAATCCAATCTCTTCTGCCTTCTTCTCTTCAAATGGGTGAAGTAATAGGAAAAAATCTGGGAAAGGAACACCAAAAAATGTTGGGGGTCTTTAAGATGCTACTGGACTGGAATCTAGGTGGGAAAGGGATGGTATATTTTCCCCAGGATAGCTGACAAAGCAGCAGCATACCTAGGGGAAAAACAAAACGCTGATCGAAGGGGTTTGAGAATGAGAGTTCTGCGCTTTGGCTGTCTTATCCTACTGCTTCATCACACTCTTGTCTACATCTCTGTACATTTGGTCGTCTAAGGTGGCAGTCTTGAGAACGTTTGCCCAGGAGTGAGGCCCATTTAATACAACGGGGCTTCCTTTTGAGTAGACCTGCTTAGGATTGTTTTCTAAAGGAGGAGACTCACCGACTTAGATTTTGCACTAGGGAAGAACCGACAAGTTTCCTGCTGAATGTGCAGTTGAATGATTTGCGGCCCCCTCCAGCACAGGGTCTGATACACCCGGGGTGGCCCTGGCGTCTAGAAATTCCATTGTGGTACCTGGTCTTTTCATCAGTGGTTTTCATTGTCCTGACCCTTGGAGACCCTCAGTGGAAGTACAAAGCTAATTTATCGTTTCCTATCAGAATGTTTTGTTGTATGAGATAAAAATGCATGTGAATGAAGTTCTTGTAAATTCTTGTTAATCTGTTGACTTGATTCTATAGTGGTAGATGATTGCTTTCTGCACGGGCTCCATTATTCAGTTTCTGTGTGGGCTTTCTCTTTTGGTTCCATCGTTCAGTTAAATGGATCTTTTAAAAGCAATAATGAAATCATGAGCAGTTGCGAAGTTATGGTTAGAAATTAACTTTTTGCTACAGTGATGACAGCCAGGTTACCCCGTATTTATTTAAGCCCTAAAACAGTTTTGCCCTGACCTGGCTAGCCCAGGCTAGCCCAGTCTCGTGAGACCTTGGAAGGTAAGCAGAATTGGCCCTGGCTCGTCTTTGGACGGGAGACCACCAAGGAATATCAGGGTCTCCACACAGGCAGGCAGTGGCAAACCATCTCTGAATGTCTCTTGCCTTGAAAACCCTCTGGGGCTGCCATAAGTCAGCTGTGACTCGAGGGCACTTTTCACCACCACCACCGCAATTTTGGAATAGGAAGAAGAGATTGGATTTATACCCTGCCCTTCACTCAGAGTGGCTCCTTTCCCTTCCGCTCCCCACAGCAGATACCCTGTGAGGTAGATGGGGCTGAGAGAGCTCTCTTGAGAACTGCCCTTGAGAGAACAGCTCTGAGAGAACTTGTGACTGACCCAAGGTCACACCATGAGCTGCATGCGGAGGAGCAGGGAATCAAACCCGGTTCTCCCAGATTAGAGTCCGCCCTTTTAACCACTACACCAAACTGGCTTAATACAATTATGGGACAATGTGAACATTTTAGGGTTAGGTTTTGTGGTAGCAGTACCTAGAAAATACAGTCATTAAAACACAAAACCCCGAAGGCTGAAAAATGAGTCTCGTTCCTAAATTTGGGGGCTGGCTCCTAGAGCCACAAAAACCTTGCCAAGGCTTACTCTGGTAGCACTTGCTTCTTGTTTCCACACACGCAGCCCCTTGTCAGAGTTCCAGAGGCAGTTGGTCTTAGGCTTTCAGTGTCTGGAGTAAAACTGTGCCCATTATTTTATACCGGGGTTCATTTCCTGATGTTTAGTTTGGGGTAGGCAGGAGAAAACAAGGCTCTTGAGATGGCAGGCAGCCCATGCCAGCCTCAGTATCTCTGCCCGTTTCCAATTTCTGACTGTATAAAACGACCACAAAAACCCCCCTCTCTCTGTGCAGGTCCAGCAGCAAGTCCACCCCAACCTCTCGGCCAAGGAAGACTCCCTCTACTACATCGAGGAGCTAATCCTGCAGCTGCTCAACAAGCTATGCATTGCTCAGCCACGGACTTTTCAAGATGTGGAGGTATGAATGGCCGAGCCTGCTAAGAAGCAAGGCAGATGCTTCCTTGCAGAACAGTGCTGGCAGGAGCCAGAGGAACCGAAACAGCTTCTGCTGCAATCCAAAGCTGAATCGCGGCGGGAATTGGCCCTGCTGGGGAGGAAGGGAGAGGCAGACTTTGTTTCCCCAACTGGCCCAGAGAGATACCAGAAAGGGTGCTTTCGTAGTGCTGTTGCAGCTGCGTGGGATGTGAGAAGCCTGTGTTGGAATAATGGATAGTGTTTGTTTATTTTACAGCCTGTGTCGTCCACATTTGTAGTGTGTGTGGCTTTCTGTGGGAAGCATGTATTGTCAGACATAAGCATGTAGAGTGTAGATGGGGAATCCTGTGCATGGAGAACTGTTTTGCTTGGGGAGAGGCCGTGGCTCAGTGTTAGAGCATCTGCTTGGCATGCGGCAGTTCCCAGCTGCCATCAGTCTGAGTAGACAGTACTGATCCTGATGGACCAAGGTTCTGATTCAGTATGAGGCAGCTTCGTGCGTTCAGCTGTAAAGCTCTAGGTCCTGTGTACTGCCTCACTAGTGGTGCTTTACCTGGGATGAGAGACGGAGAGGACAAACTGCTTTGCTCCTGTCTGAAATGGACCTGCCAAAGAGTTGTGATGCAGAATGTACATTTCCCTGATTCTGCGTATTGTGCTCAGTCCACTGCACAATGGTGCTTTTTGTTGGGACAGGGAAAGCTCAGGAAAGGAAGTTTCGGGAAGTAGTTGAAGGGTAGGACAGAGTGTGGTACCTGCTTCCACAGGAAAAGGTTGTGTAGGCGTTTGGGCTGGAGGGGAGCAGGAAGAAATTCGTCCAGTGCTATCCTGACCACCGAACGAAACTGTACATCTGTCTTTTCCTTGAAAGCCTGCCAAGTGTTTTCAAGTCTCTTTCTTATGCTTGGGCAGGAGCGCGTTCAAAAAACCTTTCCTTATCCGATCGACAAGTGGGCCATTGCAGACGCGCAGTCCGCCATCGAGAAACGAAAACGAAGGAACCCTCTCCTGTTGCCCGTGGACAAAATACATCCTTTGTTAAAGGTGTGTGGTATCAAGGAATGTCATCCATTTTAAAGTGTGTGGTGGATAAACATGGTTTTGGAAGTGCTCGCCTATGCCTGTTTTTTTCATTCTGGCTATCTCAAGTGATCGTGAATGTGTTTTACATATCTGGGCCCAGTCCTGGAACATTTATTTGATTTGTTTATATCCCACTTTCCTCTTCGATGGGCCCCCAAAGTGGCTTTCACCATTTCCCCCTTATCTGTTTTTTATACCGACAGCCACCCTAAAAGGGCGTGACTGGCCTGAGTTCACCCAGCAAGCTTCCCTGGCAGACTGCGGATTTGAACCTGAGTCTCCCATATCATCGTTCCAGGGCCTTATCACTGTGCTGGCTCTATGAAGTAACATTCAGCAAGTGGGTGGCCTTTGGCACGTGACAAGAGGAAGCGGCAAGAAAACACTGCCGGCTCCCTCAGCGATGTTCATGCACCTACTTGCTCAATGGTTTTACAAGAAACTGCATGCCACTTCGTATTCAGATGGAGAAAGTGAAAGGCGGAAAGAGGAAGGCGGAAAGAAGTCGGCCTCTCTGTCCTAAGCAGGATGCCCCACACATCACAAGTGATTTGCAGTTATTCACAGGAGCTGTGAATAAAGTCACTCTCCAGCAGTCAGGCTCCCATTCACTCAAAAGCCTTGAGTCCTGTGACCAGTGTTCCCTCTAAGCTGAGTTAGTGTGAGCCAGCTCACAGTTTTTTAGCCTCCAGCTAAAGCCAGATTAACAGGGGAAAATTGCAGTTTTGCAGAGTCTAAGCCCATTGGGTAGGCAAGTACAGGAGAATGGCAAGTGGTCTTTCTGGTAGGGTGGAGTGTTGTAAGGACTGCAGTTTTCCATTCCCAGGTCACTACAGTGGGCAGGCTCGTGTATGTTTTATGGTGGCCGCAGGTGCTGTCAACGGATTCTAGAGTTCATTCCCATCTGCTTCTCTCTCATCCACGCTTGAAATACTTATTGACGCCATCTTGTTTTCAGGCCAGCCTTACACTTCTTCTTTGTGTGAACTTTCAGGAAGTTCTCGGTTACAAAATAGATTATCAGGTGTCTCTTTACATTGTGGCTGTCTTGGAATACATCTCGGCCGACATCTTAAAATTGGCTGGCAACTATGTCTTCAACATACGGCACTTTGAGATCTCACAACAAGACATTAAAGTATCAATGTGTGCTGACAAGGTAAGATGTCGCTGAGACTCCTGTACATGCACAAGCACTTTGTATCCATCAAATCCATGTGTTGTTGCTGAATAACTAATACCTACTGTCTCCATTTTTTAAAAAAATATCTGGTTTCGTTTCTGTGTAAGACCTAGGTCGGCACTGTTAGAATACACCCAAAGATTTTTGTAAACACTTCAGGTGGGTAGCCGTGTTGGTCTGAAGCAGCCGAACAAATTTCGAGTCCAGTGGCACCTTTAAGACCGGCAAAGTTTTATTCAAGGCATGAGCTTTCGTATCCATGCACATGAAAGCTCATACCTTGACTAAAACTTTGTCGGTCTTAAGGGTGCCCCTGGACTTAAACTTTGTTTCAGATTTGTCATGTGTGAAATGTGACTTCTGTTCTGTTCTTAGGTCTTAATGGATATGTTTGATCAAGATGACATTGGCTTGGTTTCTCTCTGTGATGATGAGCCCTCCTCTTCCGGTGAACTGAACTACTACGAGATCGTCAGGACAGAAATCGCCGACGAAAGACAGTATCTACGGGAGCTGAACCTGATCATAAAAGTATTTCGAGCCGCTTTCCTATCTAACAGGAAGTTGTTCACGCCTTGTGTAAGTCAGCCTGTTGCTACACCGACTGTTTTGCATTTCAACACTTGTGCACTTTAAGCCATAATTAGTATAACTGACAACCTCTGGCTATGAGTTGAAAATGTTTCTCCCAAGATCTCTGTGTTCCCAGGAACTGCCTTGGAGCTGAGGTTGTTTGCAAGAAGGAGAGAGAGAGAGTTGAGCTAAAGAGAGATTGGGGGGTGGGCAGTGGGCAAGACGGCATTCCCACGAACAAAACAGAAGCAGAAAACTGGAAGGAGAAAAGATTCAAGGGGAGGAAAAATACAAGATTTCTTTGAGATGGGGGAGGGGACAAAGTTTTGCGAGCCTGACCTGTAAACTTCTGAGGGACCAGACAGTGCCAGATGGGCTGTCTCTGTTAAGAGGTTTTCTTACAGACGTGCCTGATCTCCCCGCGGTGCCTGCCTTTGGTGGTCGGAACTTGGTGGTGGTTTCCAGCGTGAACCCCCCCCCCACCCCCCCAACTTGGCATTTCTCAGTTCCTAGTTTGAAAAACTATTTATTTATTTCATTTAAAACATTTATTAGCTGCCTTCCTTCCGTATGGAGAAGTTCTAGGTTGCATCAAGGAGATGGTTGTTTCTTTCCGGTGGTCCGTGTGCTATTCTGTAACAGGGATAGACAGAGAGGGAAGCGGTCCCAACTATTTCTTCCGGTTATTGGAGCAACAGTGAAGTCCAAGCCCAATTATCTTCAGAAACAAACAAACAATTCCTTTTCCAGGCAAATGGGATGTCCTCTCCTATGCCAGTTATTGTCATGGGGCCAAAGAGAAGCCCTTTTCCTTTGAAATGGGAGGGAGAAAAAGATAGCATCAGTATCCATTTCTGTAAATGTGCAACCACAGAGCAGTGTGGTTTTACATCAGCAGTTGTAAGTCTTGCACAAGTGGCAGATGAAGTGGTTAATCTGTTTTTTTTTTAATGTGTGTGTGTGTGTTGTGTGCTTGCCTGGAAGTCATGTTTGACTACTGGCGACCCCTACTGCAGACTTGGATGTTTTTCAGAGAGGTGGCTTGATGAGCCCGCCTCTGGTATTCCTTGGAGGTTGCCCTTCCAAGTAGTTGCCAGAGTCGGCCCTGCTTAGCTTCTGACATGTGATGAGATCGGGCTTGCCTGGGCTATCCAGGTCAGGGCGGTTAACGTGTTTTTTGACTGTACAACTTCGGGCTGCAGGGAAGTCAGTTTACTGTGTGCAGTGATTTCTTCTTGTACGGAGGAGCGTTCAGACATGTTCGTCCTCCACCTCTCAGCAGTCTGAAATGGTAGAACCCAGGGCCGGTCAGCTGCCTCATCTGCCGTTTGTTGGGAACCTTCCCTGCTGTTTCTCCCATCCTTGTGACCCAGCGGTGGAATGTTTGAATGAAGCTTTACTCTGGATCATTCTCCCTTCTCAGGATATCGATACGATATTTAGCAACATCACAGACATCCACGAATTGACGGTGAAGCTCTTGGGGCTGATTGAGGACACCGTGGAAATGACAGACGAGAGCAGTCCTCACCCCCTGGCTGGCAGCTGCTTTGAGGACCTGGCAGAGGTGAGTTGGCGATGCCCGAAGGGCCTGCAGCCTTGATAACCACTCCATGGAATAAAACTGAACTCGCTTCTGAATTAGGCCTGCTTAGGGTTTCTCCCTCACTCTGGTACGCTAGCGACTGTGACTACTGCAAAGCTGTTGCTGGATCGGAATGTTTGTCCTCTCTCGGGAATCGGCAAGTTCCACATTTCTGTGGTTCGGTTCGTGGCTGAACCATGAACCAAACCACAAACTGATACGCTGGTTTGGGAGCTGAACTGGTTTGTATCAGTTTGTGAGCCATTTAAAATTTAAACCACTGCTTTCTGCTCCCCGCAGAAAGTGGCCAGGAGCAGAAAGGAGTTTCGTGAAGAGCAGAAAATGAGTTTAAATGGCTTGGAGCCATTTAACCCCCTGCTTTCTGCTCTTCACGAAACTGCCACGAATGGCATCAAAATCTCTGGAAATTCATGGTGGTTCTCCAGTTTGCGAACATCGTTTTGCAAACCAGCCAAAATTCATGATGAACAGTTCGCGAGCAGGTTTGTGCCCATCCCTTGTCTTCTCCTACAATGGAGGAAGGGTTTTTTTTTTTTCTTTTTCTTTTTTAAAATTTCCAACACCGGCTTTTGGGCTAGCAATAAATAGATCTTTAATGCAGGTGTGTGTTACGTTTACCTTTAGGAAACTGCAAGTTCATCCCTAATGCACTAGACGTGAATTGGTGTTCAAGAGGGGATAGTCATTAAAAAAAGAAGACAATGTACATAATCCTAAATATTTTCCTGGCTGGAAAATGTTTTAACTGTTAACTTTCACCTCCTTCAGTGTTTGTTTGAATTTAAGAATATAGAATAAAAGCAGTATATGTTCTGACAGATTTTTTGGTTAACAAATGTGTATTGAAGGTATCCCTGGTGGATGCATCTATCAAGCAAAATGCAAAGACTGGGAAAATGTTCTATACTTCAAAGGGCTTTATTATGGAATTGTCTCTGTACATATCTCTTTGCAAAAACACGTCTGTACAAAAACAGACAAAATTCTATAACCTTCTGTATTTGTTTAGCTGGCTCAGTTCCCATCAATGTGCATGGCTCGTTACGGAATTCAAGAAGATGAGCCCCTGCCCCGGGAAGCTTACATTCTACAACAGGGGTGGCCAAACTTCCTTAACATAACAGCCACACAGAATAAAAGTCAGATATTTGAGAGCTGCAAGACTTGAACAAATATTACACACACGTTTTTACTGAAAAATAAGCAAATTTGCTTTTTATTAGCTTTGAATTAGACTGTGTGAAAGAGCTGTGTGCGGCTCCCGAGCTGCAGTTTGGCTAACCCTGGTCTACAATTTGAGATAAGATAACAAAGGGAAGCAGCACAGGTGGAGACAAGGAGAGGCAGAGAGAGAATCTGCCTTAGTTCCAATTATGAGTACTTGGGCCTAATTTCAGTTGAGAAGGGAAACTAAGGGTTTATTCTTTTAAAAAAACCATGGAAGGGATGTTTTTTGAGGAGGGCCTGGAAGAAAATGAGAGAGCCAGTGACATGCAGGTATTCCGAGAGGCATTTCCGAGCAAAACAGACGGCCAGGGAGAAAAGGCAGAATGCTTTGAAGGAGGAGGCGAAAGGTGGTGGAACATCCAATGAAGCTGATGATTCAGGACAGGCAAAAATAAATATTTCTTTACACAACAAGAGATTAAAATGTGTAATTCGCTGCCAGAGGATGAAGTGATGGCCACAGCCATAGAAGGCTTTAAAAGTGGATTGTACAGGTTCATGGAGGAGAAGTCCATCAGTGGCTACAAGCAATGGTGACTGAAGGGAACCTTCACATTCAGAGGCAGTTAAATCTCTGAAAACCAGCACAGGGAGGCAACATCAGCGGAAAGCCTCAGCTTCTCTGCCCTGTTGTTGTCCCTCCAGAGAACCTGGTTGGCCACAGTGTGAGACAGGTTGCTGGACGAGATGGACCTCTGGTCTGATCCAGCAGGGCTCTTCTAATATTCTTACAAATGGAAGGAACGATAAGAAAGAAATAGGGATATAAAAACAGAGAGCAGAGAGGGCACAAAATCAGGAAGGTCTTTGGAGGTAAGGATTAAGAATTTGGGCTGGATCCAGGGGGAGGTGAAGCCAGTGTAGGGATTTAAGGTAGATTTCAGGTAGAGTGAGAGATTAATAATTCTGGCAGCAGACCCCATGAAGGATCTAACAGGAGATGACTAGCGAGAATGCTGTGGTTGGGAGAGACAGACCAGGGCATGGAACAGTTTTTGCCAGGATGGTGGAGAGCACCTCTTAGCCCCGTTGCGAAAGGAGGAGCATCACAACAGTGGCCAGTGGAGCCAAGGAGAGGGAAGGGTCAAAGAGAAAGCCCAGGGCTGTGTGCCAGCTCCGTCTGACAAAAGGGCGATGGTGCCATCGGATACCGCATGTGTGAAAGGAGAAGGCTGCCGGGGAAGAAACCTTAGAAGCCCAGACTTGGAGGCATCACGTCTGAGATGGCGGCGAGAGATAAAGGGGGAATATCAGACAGGCCGGTGGGCTCACAGAATCAGACGGAGGGAGGAAAATCAGAAACGGAGAAAGAGAGGGGGATGTCCTCAAATGTAGGTGGTTCTCAAAACCATGGGACTTCTTGGGCCAGGAGCAGACCCTAGAAAGAGAACGGGAGAGCCGGGGGTGGGTGGGTGGAGTGATTAGAGTGCTGGATTACGGAGACCTGGATTCGAATCTCTGATCAGTCATGGATAAAACGGGGAGTGTCTGAACTGCGTCTGCCACTTTGAGCTTCTTGGAAGACTGGTGGTGGAAAGTGCTGTCAGGTCACAGCTGACTTACGGCGTCCCCCGGTGGGGTTTTCAAAGAAAGAGACATTCAGGGGCGGTTTGCCATTGCCTGCCTCCGTGTCACGAGTTAGGAACTTGCAGAACAGCTCTTAAAAATTTGGACTGAACTCTTTCTTGCTATAAAAGACATGAAGAAGGTGGTCCTAGGAACGTTCCATAGAACAGTTGTGCCAGTGTTTTGGCCTTATATGACTTTGAGGCTGCAGGAACAGAGTGTCCACCATGAGTTCGAAAAAATTTCGATATGACATTTGTGGATCTTTCCCCTAGATCAGCAATGTTTTTGCTGTGCCTAACCCTAGAACTGGAGGCCCGTAAAACGTTGCCCAGGTATTTGAAACTATCCACTTGTTGCTATCTGATGGCCCAAACCATGCTGTGCGATTTGCAGTTTTCCTGCCCTTGATATAGTATGAATGCCTGCTGCTGTGTTTTTTTTAAAGGAGCAAGCCTTTGACCCTTATGAGACCTTGTCCCAAGACATCCTTTCTCCCCAGTATCATGAACATTTCAATAATTTGATGGCTAAGCCTGCAGTTGCTTTACACTTCCAGGTAGGTGTGAACCTGTAGAGATCTCATTGCTTGTCGGTGCCTGACTTTTGTTGGAAGCCTTGCTGCTGACTCCCTGGCCCAAGGCTTTCCTTGAAGTCAAGTCTTCCCATAAATACGGTATTCTGAGGAGTGGGTTACTGAAGAAATGGTGGGGTAGATCTAACCATCCTTTAAGGAGGCTTCCTCAAACTTAAGTGGCTCTTCCTCTAATAGAAGAGCCAGTCACACTGGAGGAGGGCTTGCAGCTTTAGCCAAAAGGAAAGGTGGGGGTGTAAATGTTTTAATAAATGAATTTTGCTCAGTGAAGTGGCAGGATAGGGGTGAGATCTGCCCCGATAATGTACGAGTATGATTGATGATGCCTCATTTATGGAAAGGCTTACTGGGAGGAAAGTTAACTTTTCACTAGCAAGATCAAGATGGGTAGCTGTGTTAGTCTGTCTGTAGCAGTAGGAAATAGGAAGAGTCCAGGAGCACCTTAAAGACTAACAAAATTTGTGGCAGGGGAGGAGCTTTCCTGAGTCACCACTCATTTCTTCAGATACAGCTAGAATGAGAGTCCATCTGTCCTTCTATCTTGGAGAGTGGAGTGATTCTTCACAAGGTTGATGGATTTCCAGTCTGTATGACTAAATGCGGTGCCTTCCATGGAGACAAGAGTGAGATGGATGGCCATGATGGTGTAGTGCAGGGGTGGCCAACCTTGCTTAACGTAAGAGCCACATAGAATAAACGTAAGAGCCACATAGAGATGTCTGAGAGCCGCAAGACAGGAACAAATATCACACACACGTTTTTATTTTTAAAAATATGCAAATTTGCTTTTTATTAACGTTAAATGGGACTGCCAAAAATAAAAACAAACGAGGAAAACCAGTTATAAGAAAGAGAGAGAGAGAAACTAGGAAAGCAAATAGATGGGAGGGAGGAGGGAAGGAAGGAAGGGAGAAAGAGAGAAAAAGCATGCCTCCCCTTTGCTTCCCCAGCCGCCCTGCCAGGAGCCGCACAATATGTGTGAAAGAGCCGCATGTGGCTCCCGAGCCACAGGTTGGCCACCCCTGGTGTAGTGGTTAGAAGCGCGGACTCTGATCTGCGAGAACCGGGTTTGATTTCCTACTCCTCCACATGCAGCTGCTGGTGTGACCTTGGGTCTGTTACAAGTTCTTTCAGAGCTGTTCTCTCACAAGCAGTTCTTGAGAGAGCTCTCTCAGCCCCACCTACCTCACAGGGTGCCTGTTGTGGGAAGGGGAAGGGAAAGCTGCTCTGAGACTCCTTCGGGTAGTGAAGGGTGGGGGTCTAAATCCAATCTCTCCTTTTCTTCTTCCATGTTAGTGTGTCTGTAGCAGTAGAAAGGTGAGGAAGTGAGCAATCACTAACAAAAGCTCATACCCTGTCACAAATTTTGTTAGTCTTTAAGGTGCTACTGGACTCCTGATCTTTTACAACTAGCAATTGGTGATATTCCATAACCAGAGATGAGTGAAAGGTCTGGTATCTGTTTCATTTAAAATGTAGTATAAGGGGAGAGTTGTGGGCTGTCAAAAAGACAAATAAGTGGGTTCTAGATCAAATCAAGCCTGAACTCTCCCTAGATGCTAAAATGACTAAACTGAGGCTATCGTACTTTGGTCCCATTATGAGAAGACAAGAGTCCCTTGAAAAGACAGTCATGCCAGAACCCTAAGGCATATGGAAATCTTACAGTGGATCCAAGCCATTGTTGCGTTTATAACAGTTAGGTAAAGGTAAAGGTTTCCCTTGCTCTAAAGCCAGTCGAATCCAACTCGATGTGGTATTATCTCTGTTTCCAAGCCAAAGAGCCAGCGCTGTCCGTGGACATCTCCATGGTCACGTGGCTGGCATGACTAGACACCAAGGCACACGGAACGCTGTTACCTTCCCACCAAAGTGGTACCTGTTTATCTACTTGCAATTTCTTGCTTTCAAACTGCTCGGTTGGCAGGAGCTGGGGCCAGAGACGGGAGCTCACTCCGTCACGCTGCACTGGGGTCTCGATCTGCTGAACTACCAATCTTCTGGTCTGCAGTTCAGTGTCTTAACCACTTGAGCCACTGCAGCCCTTTTATAACAGTTACTGAGTGTTAATTGACATTTTAGACTTTACTGGTGTGTGTGTGTGTGTACAAACACATGCACTGCACTCTGGCTTTGGGTATGCTAACTTTCGGGAAAGTTGGGTAAAAGTAATTTTAATAAATAACTTTAATGCATAAAAACCTTCTGCCTTGATTTGCCACCTTCTTAAGGTCCTCTTGAAGAGCCAGCATTTTTGTGTTGGTATGCAGGAAGCCACTTAATTATAAAATCAATACGATTTCGAAAACCTCCTGCATTCTCCCCTCCTCCATCTTTCATCTGACAGCCTGCTGAAATAATGCTTGCCTTTTCTTTTTCCTCCTTTAGTCAATTTCTGATGGTTTTAAAGAGGCTGTGCAGTATGTCCTTCCGCGGCTGATGCTGGTTCCTGTTTATCACTGTTTCCACTACTTTGAGTTATTACAGGTACGCAGTTGTTCTTCAGAAGAAAGCTGCAGTGCAGCAGGAGGGAAGACTCGGAGCTGTTCACGTGGATTCGTTTTGCCTTAATTGTTCAGAGATTCCAAATGTTGGCCGGTCCAAAATACCCTCAACGGAGCTCTGCTAATGGGACAGAACCTCCCTGCTTCCGTTTTGTCCCTGCAGCCCACTGGCCCTCCTGGAATGCTGTTCCAGAGGAAGAGAGGACCTTAAAAGCAGCACTTGGAATGAAGCAGGGGTCTCCAGCGGAGGCAGAGTAAATGGAAACAGGCCCCTTCTGCTGGCAGAAGAGTCTTGCAGTATCTAATGCTGTGTATTCTTGCTCTGTAAATGTAAACCACATCGGGGGACACAGAAGGTTAACCACCACAAAACAGACCATGGAAAGCTGAAGCCAGCCTGTTCCCTCTCTATACTTTGGTGGATGTTTGCTTGTGTGTACTTTGTTTGGTGTAGTGGTTAAGAGCGGCAGACTCTTAATCCGGAGAACCGGGTCTGATTCCCCACTCCTCCACTTGCAGCTGCTGGATGACCTTGGGTCAGTCACAAGTTCTCTCAGAGCTGTTCTCTCAAGGGCAGGTCTCGAAAGAGCTCTCTCAGCCCCGCCTACCTCACAGGGTGTCTGTTGTGAGGAGGGGAAGGGAAAGGAGTTTGTAAGCTGCTCTGAGACTCCTTTGGGCAGTGAAGGGCGGAGTATAAATCCAATTTCCTCCTCCTCCCCCCCAGTTTTGAAAAACTCATAGATCCCGGTCCTGATCCTCCCAACAACCCAGATTAGGCTGAGAGTGCGTGACTCGGGCTGTCTCAAGGTCACCTGGCAAACTTCCATGTCAGAATGGGGGATATAATGCCCTATAGTGGGGCTAATTAGAGTTGTTTCAGAGAATCCAAGAAGACAGACAGGACCATCACATTCAGTCTTCCTGCTGCGAGGAGTGTCTCTGTCGTGAAAGCGTCCTGGAGGGGGAGGAATGGTGGGGCTGTCCGCACGTCCTTTAGAAACCTGAGCATGCCGAGGCGCTGCCGTCCCATTCGGTAATTTGCCTGGTAGCTTGGCATCCCCTTCATTTAAGAGGTTTCCTCGGCCTTTGCTTGCCTTGAGGCCAGAGAGTGCTGTGGAAAAGGGACTACAGCTGTGCTTGCAGGACAATCTCACAAGTATCTCGAGCAGAGTTGCCTTGATCTCATCTTCAGGTCGGCCACTTCATGCCGTCTTTGATCCCCGGGCAACAGCAGGAATGGCCAGGTTGACAGACAGGCAGCTTAAAAGTGTGGGTTTATTCAGCACGAGCAGTGGCCATTGCCTTGAGTCTGGACTTCCAGTATTTGTTACTGAATTGTTTTTAACAGGTCCTGTGGTAATCTTTCAAGCCAAGTGAAATCTACTGTATATATTTTTGTCCTTCCAGCAATTGCAAGAATGTAGTGAAGAAGAGGAGGACTGCGAGTGCTTGAAACAAGCCATCACCACTTTGCTTAATCTCCGGTGTAGCATGGAGCGGATCTACAGCAAACACTCGCCCAGACGCCGGCCTGGGTAAGAAAATTGGCCTGCAGGGGAATTGTCAGCCTTAACAGAAAAAGAAGAACAAAGCCCTATACGTTTCCAAATAATTGTACATAACCAAATAATCCAGAAACTATTTTGCAGTCTGTTCTTCTTAACATTGCCCTCTTTAATTTTGTCGTAATAAGCTACCTATTATCTACGTGATCAGTTTCACTCGACGCTCCCTCTAAGCTGTGGGGTCTTGTGAGCAAAAATTCTACTTTGTGAGCTATTGGCATTAAAGAGCAGTTTGGCTACCGCATAAATCGCTTTGCTCTGGAGCCATCCTTCCTGAGCTAAGATAAAAATGTGTGAGACGGAGGCTAAGAAACTGTGAGCTAGGTCACACTTAACTCAGCTTAGAGGGAACACTGCACATGATCCAAACCTGTCTGCTTATCAAACATAATACCCACCTTCAGCACAAGTGAGGCATCCTGACAGAACTTCTTCTTCAAATGTGCTCCTAAAAAAATATTTTCGGAATCACGGAAAGGAACCTGGGTTGGCTGGAGCTCCCTGCCTTACACACCCAAAGCAAACCGGGGCTTGAGTGCTGCTTTGTCATGTCTGAAATATCCTCGTTAGTCTGGGCAGAATGTGGCTGGTTGTTAACTTCTCCATTTTAAGAAATTATTTACTTAAGGATTGGGGGGGGGCCTAGTATGGAAAGCGATATATTCAAATAAAAGCAAACGCTTTGTGCCATGACTGATATTTCTTCCCACTTATAATTAATACATAAGAGAAGCCATGCTGGATCGGGCCAATGGCCCATCCAGTCCAAC
Source organism: Lepidodactylus listeri (assembly GCA_029233225.1). Taxonomy (NCBI): domain Eukaryota; kingdom Metazoa; phylum Chordata; class Lepidosauria; order Squamata; family Gekkonidae; genus Lepidodactylus; species Lepidodactylus listeri. The sequence continues at coordinate 98,851,337 of JARCFY010000011.1, read as the reverse complement.
ACTCTGTGTCACACAGCAGCCAAAACTCAGATGTCATCCGGAGGTCCACCAGTAGGGCCAGAAGTCCCGAAGCCCTCCTACTGTTGCCTCTCTAAGCACCAAGAATACAGAGCATCACTGCCCCAGACAGAATGTCTGACCTATCCCTTGTGGCTAACAGCTACTGATGGGCCTCTGCCCCATATGTTCATCCAATCCCCTCTTGATGCTGTCTATGCTTGTAGCTGCCACCACTTCCTGTGGCAGTGAATTCCACAAGTTAATGACCCTTTGTGTTTGTTCTAAGCCTACTGGTCATTCATTTCCTTGAGTGCGCATGAAAAGTTCTCGTATTGTGAGAAAGGGAGAAAAGCACTCCTTTCTCGACCTTCTCTATCCCATGTTTAATTTTAAAAACCTCTGTCACGTCCCCCCTCAATCGTCGATTCTCCAAGCTAAAGAGTCCTAACCTCTTTAACCACCGTTGAAGCCATTCTAAGCTAATAAAATCTGTGTATGTTTTAGAGAGCAAGTCTCTTGGTTTTACAACCGCCAAGTAAGAAGCAAGCACCTGGCCATTAAAAAAATGAACGAGATCCAGAAAAACATTGACGGCTGGGAAGGCAAGGATATCGGCCAGTGCTGCAACGAATTCATCATGGAAGGGACCTTGGTGAAAGCGGGAGCCAAACACGAGCGGCACGTATTTCTCTTCGACGGCTTGCTGATCAGCTGCAAAGCGAACCACGGGCAGTCCCGGCTCCCGGGCTACAGCAATACCGAGTACCGGCTCAAGGAGAAGATCATTATGAGGAAGGTGCACATAGTTGACAAGGAGGACACATGCGAATACAGACACGCCTTCGAGCTGGTCTCCAAAGACGAGAACTGCATCGTGTTTGCTGCCAAGTCCGCCGAAGAGAAGAACAGCTGGATGGCCGCCCTGATCTCCCTCCAGTACCGCAGCACCCTGGACCGGATGCTGGACGCGGTGCTGCTGCAGGAGGAGAACGAGCAGCCCTTGCGGCTGCCCAGCCCCAGCGTCTACCGCTTTGCGGTGGAAGACTCCGAGGAGAACATCGTCTTCGAGGACAGCCTTCAGAGCCGGAACGGCATCCCCATGATCAAAGGCGGGACGGTGGTGAAGCTGATTGAGAGGCTGACGTACCACATGTATGCAGGTATCTTCGCTCTCCTCCCTTTAAAAAAAAATTATAATTTTTATTTTGAACTTTTGGAGGGAATACAGAGTTAAAAAAGGGGGTACGGGGAAAGTATAAAAGATAGAATTTTCAAAACATAATATAAAGGGCAGTCATAAGTTTTTTCAGAGCTGTTCTCTCAAGGGCAGTTCTCGAGAGAGCTCTCTCAGCCTCACCGACCTCACAGGGTGTCTGTTGTGGGGTGGGGAAGGGAAAGGGATTGTAAGCTGCTCTGAGACTCCTTTGGGTAGTGAAGGGCCGGGTATAAATCCAATCTCCTCTTCTTCGTTTTGCAAATGTAAAGGACAATCCTTGATTCAAATACTTGATTTTTTAGGAAAATTATATAACATTATCTATCCAATTCTCAGGAATTGGGACAATTCTTCGCTTTTGTCCTTGATGGATTTACAGTGAATAAACATTGCATTGCTGGACACGGGGAAGGAACCGACGATTAGCCGTGACCACATTCAGAGTTCTTAATTTGATACTGTGTTAAATCTCGTCTTTCTGTCTGCCTTTCCAGATCCTAATTTTGTACGCACTTTTCTTACAACCTACCGTTCCTTCTGCAAGCCACAAGAACTCCTAGATCTGTTGATAGAACGGTAAGTATGGATCCTCTTGCGTTCATTATGGAGTTGCATTTCAGTAGGACAGGACAGCCAATTTTGAAGCTGTATGCAGTAAATTTAAAGTCTGGCACATTCATTTGGATTCAGTCTATTCTCATGGCTGCTTCTAACTTGCTTGTGTTCTCCAGAGTCCATTAGATGCTAAATTAAGCTATTAGGCATTTTTGTGGTCTGGCAATGTAAAGATGAAATGGTTTTGACTAAACTGCAAGCAGAGTACGTGGTGAAGAAATAAATCTACTGAAAGTAGTTCTCTCTCAGTGGGCTACTATTACCTGCCTTTCCAGATCCTAATTTCGCATGTACTAGATGGAAAAGTCCCAGACTTTCCAGCCTTTTCCCATAGGAAAGGTGCTCCAACCTCTTAATCATCTTGATTACCCTCTTCTGCACTTTTTCCCGCTCCATAAGGCCCTTGTTGAGATACAGCAGCTAGAAATCAGGCTTCAAATGAGGCCACAAATAGCAAAGCCATGAGAATGGAATCCCTGTACACACGCTGAGCCCCCCCCCCACCCCCTTCCAGTTCTGCTTTTGGGATTACAGGACTAAGGACAGTATGTGTAGGGAGAAACTAGGGTCTGCAGCAGTGTTCCCTTGAAGCTGAGTTAGTGTGAGCTAGCTCACAATTTTTTAGCCTCCAGCTCACACATTTCTGCCTTAGCTCAGGAAGGATGGCTCCAGAGCAAACTAATTTATGCCGTAGCCAAATCGCTCGCTCACAACTGTAATGCCAGTAGCTCACAAAGTAGAATTTTTGCTCACAAGACTCCACAGCTTAGAGGGAGCATTGGTCTGCAGTGTGGGGGTTGGCAAAATCACCCCCTCCTCTGCCAACAGAAATGCAGTTCCACTACAATACATGTTGTTGCACCTTTGGATCAGCCTTTGTATATCCAACTGAGCTCTCAGTGAAACAGATGCAAAATTTCTGGGAACTCTGAAGCCACGGAAACACTGAAATCTATGGGATAGTTTCTTTTCAAACCCGAATTTATTTTACTGCTTTAACAGCATAAAATGCTTAATTCGCATAATTCATCAGATAAAATTGCACGTTTTGGCATATTCATAAGTATAATTTTTTTGAATAACTAAAATTATGAATATATCCAGTACTTGAGAGAGAGCTGCAGACTGCTGCACTCTTAGCACACATATCTCAAGTTTTACCATCTGAAAGGCAGAATAAAAATTTACAAATGGGAAACAAAGTTTGTAGTAAATAATCCATCTCATCGCCTCGATAGGACTATGGGTAGTGGTGTAGCGGTTAAGAGCGGCGGACTCTGATCTGGAGAACAAGGTTTGATTCCCCACTCCTCCACATGCAGCCAGCTGGGTGGCCTTGGGCAAGCCATAGCTCTGTACCAGCTGTTCTCTCAAGGACAGTTGTCTCAGAGCTCTCTCAGCCCCACCTACCTCACAGGGTGCCTGTTGTGGGGAGGGGAAGGGAAAGGAGTTTGTAAGCCACTCTGAGACTCCAAGTGAGTGAAGGGCGGGATATAAATCCAATCTCTTCTCTCTCTTCTCTTCCTCCACATGCAGCCAGCTGGGTGGCCTTGGGTCAGTCACCGTTCTCTCAGAGCTCTCTCAGCCCCACCTACCTCACAGGGTGTCTGTTGTGGGGTGAGGAAGGGAAGGAGATTGTAAGCCAAAAATTGAAAAAAACGCTTGGGGGGGAAATAATGTCATCCCCCCCCCCCCCCGGGCCATCTCATCTGTACTTTAATAACTTACCTACCACTAGGAGAAAATGATTATTGGGGAGAATAAACTTTTAACTGTTGCTATTGAGAATTTCTTTTGCTAATATGTACATTGGGCATAACAACTAGAACTGCATTCATCATCTTCATAGTTTAGGAAATTTCAGTACCATGAAGGCAGCAGTATAAAATAGGGCTCCAGTTACTGTATGATCCTGACGCCGTAATATTTTTATTTCGTTTGTGGTCCAAAGTGTGCCTTGACGTAGTTCTCCAATCTGTATATTCTGTATCTATAATACACATTCCAACTTCTTCTTCTTTTCGCTAGGTTTGAAATCCCAGAGCCTGAGCCAACCGAAGCAGACAAGTTGGCGATCGAGAAAGGCGAGCAGCCGATCGGTGCAGACCTGAAAAGATTTCGCAAGGAATACATCCAGCCAGTGCAACTCAGGTTTGCGTTTCCGTCTCTCTTGGAGGCTTCTTGCTGTGCCGTTGGGGTGGAGATGATGCGAGAGCACAAAGTTCCTCTTCTTTGGGAAGAAACCTGCCAGAGCTTGGAAAGCATCAGCCTCCCGGGGCGGGGGAGAATACAAGACACCAAGCGTTTATCCCAAAGAAGGAGAGCCCACCGCCTCCTGAGAAAGCCTGTCCCATCGAGGAACCGCTCTAACTGTCAGGAAGTTCTTCCTAATGTTCAGCCCAAAACTGCCCTTGTAAGGTGACCGTACAGATGCAAATTAACTCGCTTTGGCCATCCAGTATTTTTTCGGCTCTCTGCCCCATATTTATGATGAGGATTGACCTGCCTTATGAGGGCAGTTGCCAGGATAACGGAGATAAATGTAGATGAAGTGCTTTGACTACTGTAAAATGCTACACTGATACTAAATGTTATTAAGAGTTCAAAAGTGCCCTGACCTGGATAGCCCAGGCAAGCCCGGTCTCACCAGATCTCAGAAGCTAAGCAGGGCCAACCCTGGCAAGGATTTGGATGGGAGACCTCCTTGGAATGCCAGAGGTGGGAGGTGGGGACAGGCTTTATTCAGCCAGCCATGACTTCCAGGTGCACACACACACACACACACACACACAAAATACCCCCCCAAAAGTCCAAAAGTAACAGTGCAGGAACCAGTGGATGGGCATAACCACCCTGTTTGTTTCTTACTCATTTTCTACGATTCAAGCCTGAACCCTCTCTAGTATATAAAATGACCAAAAGAGAGCCAGTCTGGTGTAGTGGTTAAGTGCACGGACTCTAATCTGGGAGAACCCGGTTTGATTCCCCACTCCTCCACTTGCACCTGGCTGGATGACCTTGGGCAAGCCATAGCTCTGTACCAGCTGTTCTCTCAAGGACAGTTGTCTCAGAGCTCTCTCAGCCCCACCTACCTCACAGGGTGTCTGTTGTGGGGAGGGGAGGGGAAAAGGAGTTTGTAAGCCGCTCTGAGACTCCAAGTGAGTGAAGGGCGGAGTATAATCCAATCTCTTCTTCTTCTTCAACCTATCATACACACATCATGAGAAGACGAAAGAGTCACTGGGAAAGTCAATAATGCTGGGAAAAGTGGGAGGCAGCAGGAAAAGAGGAAGACCGGGCAGGAGAAGGATGGACTCGATGAAGAAGGCCACAAGGGCCCTCCGTCTGCAAGACCTGAGCAAGGCTTTTCACAACAGGACGTTTTGGAGGACATGAGTTCATAGGGTCACCAAGTCAGAAGCAATTTGACGGCACTGAACACTCACACATAGCACACATAGCACAGTTCAGGGCAAGGGCTCTTAAAGTGGATTCTGCAGGAAAAGGTTATACCGTTTAAAACATTTGAACAACGTTTGAGTCCAGTGTTACCTTTAAGACCAACAAAGTTTTACTCAGGGCGTAAGCTTTCATGAGCAAGCACCCTTTCTCAGTGCAAGTATCTAAGGAAGGCGTGCACACGAAAGCTTATGCCCCGAGTAAAACTTTGTTTGAATAAAAAACTGTTGGTCTTAAAGGCGCCCCTGGACTCAAACTTGGTTTTGCTGCTGCTTCAGACCAACTACAGCTACCCACCTGAATCTCGTTCAGAACACTGTAGGGTAGAAGGTTTTAATGAACGGAGTATGGTCCAGGCCAAACGGAAAGGTGCACAGCTTCTGATGTCCCTTCCCCTGAGGGCCCTTGGTGTTAACGCTGTGAGTGGTTTTTTGAGGGGAATTGATTTTAATGGTTTTAAAATCTAATTTAAACGTGTGTGTTTTAAATTGTTAGCGGCCTCGGTGGCCCTTGTGAGGGCAGGAAGGCGGGATATAAATTTTGTAAATAAAAGTGAAATAAATTTGGGAGTTGGAGGAAGGAGGGATTTTTCAGCTGAATCTGGGTCCGGAATAGAACTGTTCTTCCTCAAGGGTTTTAACCATCTGAAAACAAAACAGGGAAGTGGATGTTTCAGTACTGGAGGGAAGCCCGCTGCTTTTAGAAATTTGGGCCCTTGTTATTCTGAAAGAAGGCAGCTTTGCTGGTCTGAGGGAAACCTCCACATTCAGAGGCACTAGTCCTCTGAGCCCCAGAGCCAGGAGGCGACATCAGGGGAAGGCCTCAGCCTCTGTGCCTAGCTGTTGGCCCTCCAGAGGAACTGGCTGGCAGCTGTGTGAGACAGGATGCTGGACTAGATGGCCCACTGGTCTGATCCAGCAGGGCTCTTCTAATGTCCTTATGAAGGCCTCGGCCTCTCTGCCGTATTACTGACCCTCCAGAGGAACTGGTGTGAGACAGGATGCTGGACTAGTAGGATGCTGGTCTGATCCATCAGGGCTCTTCTGATGTTCTTATCAGGCGAAGACCTCTAAGCCCTACTGTTGGCCCTCCAGAGAAAATGGCTGGCTACTGTTTGAAACAGGACTAAACGAACCACTGGTCTGATCTAGCAGAACTGTTCTCATGTTCTTACATCTCTGCTGCTTATGTTCGTAGGTTGAGAAGAGCATTGCTGGGCTGGAGTGGCTCAGAAAGAGCAGCACTCATCCTCTGCAGTAGCTGAAAAAAATACAGTGTGCAGTACGCCACACTGGATGCGCTTGCTCACAGAATAGCGGAGGAAGCACTGGAGTGTGTGTATGTTATATATGTGTGTGTGAAGTCCTGTCAGGTCACTTCCCACTCATGGCCACCCTGTGAATGAATGGCCTCCAAAATGTGCTCTCATTCACAGCCTTGCTCAGGTCTCGCAAACAGGAGGTGGATGGACTCCATCAATGAAGCCACAAAGGCTGGGGGCCTTTGTGGCTTCATTGATGGAGTCCATCCACCTCCTGTGAAAGTAGTGCCAGAGACAAACACTGTGTTTTCGCAGCTATAAACTATACCTCAGCAGCAGCTCAAAAAATACAACAAGAAGTGCAGCTCTGGAGAAAGAAATATCTGGAATATGTCCCGCAAATGAGTGACACGGGTGCAGGGGCTTTTTTGGTCTGTGGAGAGCTTTTTAGTTTATTAAAACAGAGTTAAGCACTTCTCTGTTGTTTTGAGGAAGTCACACACGACACTCAGCCATGGAACTCCCTGGTTTGCCGTGGGCCAGTCTGTCTGTCTGTCTGTCTGTCTCTTTCTTTCTTAACCTAACTTCTGTGACTTGGTAAAATGGGGCAGGAGAATGCCCCCCTGAGCTAGTTGGAGGATGGGCAGGATGAAACTGTGTGAGAGAGAACATTGAGGCTTGTATGATCATGTGCTTTATTGAAAAAAACACACCTGGGAACACTGCTGGCTGCATCATCAACTGCGCCATCCCTCCATTTCAGTCTGTGGGTTAATAAAAATGAAATGGTGGTGTTTCTTCATTCCCATCTTTCTCTCTTGCAGGGTATTAAATGTGTTTCGACACTGGGTGGAGCACCATTTTTACGATTTCGAGAGAGACCAAGAGCTGCTCGATAGACTGGAAACCTTCATTTCAGGCGTCAGGGGTATGTGATTTGAGTTAAGTTTTCAGTTCAGATGCTCTGCCTGAGCCGCTTTGTAAACTTCCGCCTGATCTCTCCCATCTGGATTATTATTATTTTTCATTCTGAGTGTTCTACATGGGCTGCCTTGACTCCCGCTGTGGCCCAAGACAATGGTATTTTCAAGTGCTACAATCCAGTGGCATGATGTCAATTTCCTTTTGCACTTTCTACTTTACAAAAGCACTGGGTTGCAGGAATGCGATCTCAGTTTCGTTGGTTCCATGCTTTGCCTCTTCCAAACAAGGGTCACTTATGAGCCCTATAGGGCACTGAGGTCCACAAATCAACAACTCATGGTGGTCCCCAGCCCCAGGGACGCCCAACTAACCTCAACCAGGGCCAGGGCTTTTTTGGCCCTGTCCCCCCACCTGGTAGAATGAGCTCCCGTATGAGATCAGGGCCTTGTGGGATCTGTCATAGTTGTATTTACCGTATTGTATTTACCGTATTTACAAATATAAATGGAATTAATAACAAATAAATAAATAAATAATATATACCTTAGCGCCTGTGCTTAAAATAAATGCAAAGCATCTGCCTGCTCTTCTTAATGCTGTCTGCTGTCTTCCAGGCAAGTCCATGAAAAAGTGGGTGGAATCCATCGCAAAGATTATCAGGAGGAAAAAACAAGCTCATGCAAATGGCGTTAACCACAACATAACGTTTGAGAGCCTCCCACCCCCAATCGAGTGGCACATCAGTCGCCAGTTCGAGACGTTTGACCTCATGACCCTGCACCCGATAGAGGTTGCTCGGCAGCTGACGCTCCTGGAATCTGACCTCTACAGGTAAACTGCCATTTCTTTTGCCCTGCTGTTACTCTAATGCTACTCAGTTGGAACTGCAAATCACACCTTGCATTGCAGATTCATTAGTGCAACCTATTTTTGATTGGGGTGGAATGCCGTTAGCAGGAAGAGCTTAGTGGTGGAACTTGTGTCCCATGCATCAACTCCTAGTTCTAAGGATCCCTAGTAAAGCCTCTGGCATGCAGAAGGTCCCAAGTTCAATCCTTGGCATCTCTACTTAAAGAAGCTACTGAAAGACCTCTGCTTGAGACAGTGGAGAGCCGCTGCCCGTCTGAGTGGACGATACTGACTACAATGGACCAGTAGTCTGATTCTGTATAAGGCAGCTTCATACGTTCACACAAAGCTGAGAAAGGCTCTGATTTGCCTGAGACTCACCACCCAACTAAGTAGAAGGTCAGGTTGACCACATCTGACATGGTGTAATGTACCTTCCTGTATGATCCGAGAAGTCTCTGAATTATCTCTTGCATCTAATAATGCTGAGAAGATAAATGTGAAATGCTTTGAGCACTCTGAAAGTGCTATACGAATGTTAAGTCTTACTATTGTGAAGTACTGAAAGCAATAACTGGCCATTTCTGAAAGATGATTAGTCTGAGGGTAAGAAAATTTGGCATTCTAGTTTATTTTTCGATACTAGTATTTTTTGGTTGATCCCTCCTATGTGCTTTCCTGGTACATGAAAGGTAGTATAATATTCTGAATTAGCATTTGAAAAAATAAGGAGTGGAGTAATGGGATTTACTTCAGTATTCAATTTTGGAAGACCCTGGTCTTCTTGAGGGGCTACAGTAGGTTACCAAATCATCACAGTTGCCATGTTGTTTATTTATTTATCATATAAATGCCAGGTGGGGTGGCAACATTCCATGTGCTCTCATTGGCTGAAAAATGCTCTCCCTCAGCCATTGGCCGATCAGTCACCACTCAAGAGTACTCGCATGCCATTGGCTGGGGGCTGGGGCTGTGCCTCTTCCCCGCCCACTCCCCTTTCAGCCACTGTTTTCTGTCAGAAGCACTGTGTCTCCCCCAACGAAGACACTTCTCTTGCTCAGCTCCTGTGGGGGACAAAATCTCCAGGTGTTTCCCTACTCAGAGCTGGGAACGCTACTTTCCCCCCAGTGCCTGCTGCTGGTCAACCAAGCTTGGTTTCGGTCAATAAAGGGCCCTTTCCACACCTATTTTGGCTTTGGGAGAAAACTCATTGTGCCCTTATACCCTGCTGAGATGTCCCCCCATGACAGCCAGTGTAGCATGGCAGTCAGGGTAGAGGTTGCAGGTGGGGGGCGGGAGATGGAAAGCTGAAGAGCGAGGGGAAAATAAAGGTAGGTTGATGCTTGGCTGGAAAGGAGATAGGGTTGCCAACTCCAGGTGGGGAATTCCTGGAGATTTGAGGGATGGAGTCTGGCGAGGGTGAGGTTTGAGGAGGGATGGGGCCGCAAACAGGTACAATGCCATAGACTCTGCCCTCGAAACCAGCCGTTCCCTTTGGGGAACCACTGTTGCCAATCTCCAGGTGAGGGCAGGAGATCACTCAGAATTACAACTGCTCTCCAGATGGCATTGATCAGTTCCCCTGGAGAAAATGGTGGACTCTGTGTCCTTATACCCTCCTGAGGTTGCCACAGCAAATTGACTCTGAGTGCCCAAGTTCTTGGCACTCTCACAGAGCCTCTTTCTAGAGCCTGTTGTATTTATTTCTACAACGGGCCTTACTCCTAGTTTATATTTTCAGAACATAATCAGTGCCTCTTCTCCAGAGAACCTGCTTGAGGTGATTTAAAAAATAAAAAATATATATTTTAAACAACCCAAAAAAATCTGTAGCGGTGGAAATCAACTGATTTCTCCATGCCTCTTACCCTTCTGCCTATCACAGCTAATCCATTCATGCCTGCTGTTGTCATTCAGCATCTGAAATCACTCCACTCTCCAGGTTATAAGGACAGGTGGACTCACATTCTAGCTGTATCTGAGGAAGTGTGCAGTGATTCATGAAAGCTCATTCCCTGCCACAAATTTTGTTAGTCTCTACGGCGCTACTGGACTCCTGCTGTTTTGTAATCCAGTAAAAGTTGTTAACAATTAAAAATGCAATAGTAAAAACTCAACCAGGGGAGTTTAAAATGTTGAGTTTTTAAAACATGGAGCAGTCTCAGAAGATTCTCATAAAATGATTCTCTAGTTAAAAGCAGACTATGAGAATGATGTTAAGAGATCAATCCCTTAATTAAAAGCCTGGGTAATAAAAAAAATTTTTGTCCTGGCACCTAAAAGAGTATAGAGTAGGTTCCAGGTGAACCTCTGAGGCATTCCATATGTGAGGTGCCATCACTGAAAAAGCCCCGTCTCACCACTGAGGGCAGGGGCACAGAGAGCAGGGCTGGAGAGGCAGATCTTAACGGGCAGGCTAGATAGCATGGGAGGAGGCAGACCTTCAGGTATCTTGCCTCCGAGCCATTTTTAGACCTTAAAAGGTAAGAACCAGCGCTTCGGATTGTGCCCGGAAACAGGTGAGCATCCAGTACAGCAGATCTTCCTGCAGCAGCTGAAAGATTTATTATGCAGCAGCTGAATTATCCCTTGAACAGCATTAATACCTGGGCTCCCCTTAGCCTCCTGCATCTCATATTTATGCTTTTATGTTTCAGGGCTGTTCAGCCATCAGAACTTGTTGGGAGCGTGTGGACAAAAGAAGATAAAGAAATTAACTCCCCAAATTTACTGAAAATGATCCGGCATACGACAAACCTCACTCATTGGTTTGAAAAGTAAGCAAAGGAGTGATTCTAGTATCTAAATGGAGACAGACTAAAGGAATGGCTTAGTGTCTTTTGCTGCTGACATTCAGTTACAAAAAGAATGCTTATTTCTCTTTAGTTGTTAAGCCCAAACCTTTCTCAGTAGAGTCACAGTCACATCTACCGAAATATTACTGTGGATGCCTTATCATTCCCAGATTTGTTGATTATTTCACAGGGGAAAAAAACTTTAGTGGTCTTTGCATGCATTTCTACAGCTGCTTTTGTTGTTCCCATCACCCGAAATAACGTTATGCTCTGAAGCAGGAAGAGTAACGTAATATAATGTGACATAAAAAGCCATGATCTATAGAGCTAGCCATCCATATTTTTAAAAATAAAATATATATGGCACATATCATAGAGTTGGAAGGGGGCATACAGGCCATCTAGTCCAACCCCCTGCTTAATGCAACATCAGCCTAGAGCATCCCTGACCAGTCTTCGTCCAACCACTGCTTGAAGATGGCCAGTGAATGCTAAGAGCTGTAAGCCCCACACTATATCAGTGGGACCTAGAGAAGCATAGAATCAGGAAGACCTGGCTTGGATTGGAATTGGATTTATACCCCGCCCTTCACTACCCGAAGGAGTCTCAGAGCAGCTTACAATCTCCTTTCCCTTCCCCTCCCCACAACAGACAGCCTGTGTGAGGTAGGTGGGGCTGAGAGAGCTCTTTCAAGGTCTGCTCCTGAGAGAACAGCTCTGAGGGAACTTATGACTGACCCAAGGTCACACCAGCCGCTGCGTGCAGAGGAATGGAGAATCAAACCCGGTTCTCCCAGATTAGAGTCCACAACACCAAAGTGGCTCCCCGAGTTCAAATCCACACTGACTCAGCTTCTTGGTGGCTTTGGACAAATTGCTCAGTCTCACTTTTTTCAAAGGTAGTTGTAAGGATAAAAGAAAGTCTTAACAACATAAGAAGAGCCCTGCTGAATCAGACCAAGAGTCCATCTAGTCCAGCATCCTGTCTCACAGTGTGGCCAACCAGTTCCTCTGGAGGGCCAGCAACAGGGCAGAGAGGCCAAGGCCTTCATAAGAACATCAGAAAAGGACAGCTGGATCAGACCAGTGGTCCATCTAGTCCAGCATCCTGTCCCACACTGTGGCCAACCAGTTCCTCTGGAAAGACAACAACAGGGCATAGAAGAGAAGAAGAAGAGATTGGATTTATACCCCGCCCTCCACTCCCCAAGGGAGTCTCAGAGCGGCTTACAAACTCCTTTCCCTTCCCCTCCCCACAACAGACACCCTGTGAGGTAGGTGGGGCTGAGAGAGCTCTTTTCCAAGCTGTCCTTGAAAGAACAGCTGGTACAGAGCTATGGCTTGCCCAAGGTCATCCAGCCAGGTGCAAGTGGTGGAGTGGGGAATCAAACTTGGTTCTCCCAGATTAGAGTCCGCGCACTTAACCACTACACCAAACTGGCTCTCAGTAGAGGTTGAGGCCTTCCCCTGATGTTGCCTCCTGGCTCTGGGATTCAGAGGCTGACTGCCTCTGAACATGGCGGTTCCCTTTAGTCACAATGGCTAGTAGCTACTGATAGACCTCTCCTCCGTGAATCTCTGGGAGAAGGGCTGGATATGACTGAGAAAAATACCGTAAGTGTTGTTGTTTATCAAAAGTCAATGGATTCTGTCTCACTTCTGAATCAGGTGTATAGTGGACACTGAGAATTTTGAGGAGCGAGTGGCTGTGTTGAGCCGGATTATAGAGATCTTGCAAGTTTTCCAAGACTTGAATAACTTCAATGGTGTGCTGGAGATCGTCAGTGCAATCAATTCTTCTTCTGTGTATCGGTTGGAGCACACCCTTGAGGTACGTCTTACTGGCTGTGTCAGTGTATAGAGGATATGTATCCAGTTACTTTAAAGCTAAAGCTTTCCCCATCTAATGGCTCTTGAGAAACAAAGAGAGAGAAGGTACATAACCGAACATAAGAGAAGCCATGTTGAATCAGGCCAGTGGCCCATCCAGTCCAGCACTCTGGGTCACACAGTGGCCAAAACCCAGGGGCCATCAGGAGGCCCACCAATGGGGCCAGAACTCCAGAAGCCCCTCCACTATTGCCCCCTAAGAACCAAGAAGACAGAGCATCACTGCCCGAGAGGGAGTGTTCCATCTATACCTTGTGGCTCTTAGCTGTTCACGGACCTCTGCTCCATATAAGAATGTAAGAGAAGCCAATGTTGGATCAGGCCAGTGGCCCATCCAGTCCAACACTCTGTGTCACACAGTGGCCAAAACCTAGGGGCCATCAGGAGGTCCATAGAGGGGCCAGAACACCAGAAGCCCCCTCACTATGGCCCCCCAAGAAGACAGAGTGTCACTGCCTGAGAGAGAGAGAGAGAGAGAGAGAATGCATATAGTTGTACATGTTTTTTTTTTAGGGGGATGCATTGCAAAAGGGGGGGAGGTGACACTAGGGGAAAACTGTAACCCAAGATTTCTTTTAAAAAAAGATTTTAACGTTCTGCCATGGCTCTTTTTGATTATTCAAAGATCTGCCCACTGGATTACTGCTCATAGTCATTTTATTGTCAGTGTCTTGTGTTTCAGGCTGCGATCACACACACTACATAATCCACTTTCAGTGCACTTTCGAATTGGATTTTGCCAGTTCACACAGTAAAAATCCAGTTGGAAAGTGCATTGGAAGTGGATTATTTAGTGTGTGTGATCGCAGCCACACTTTATTATGTCTTGTGTTACGTTACTATGTCTTGAGTTAATACTTTACTAAACTGTTACATTTTACTATGGCTTGTGGTCCCTTATCTTTTTATGGGAAAGTTGCTTCAGCAACCCTGAGCGCTGACGTGAAAGTTTGATTGCTTAAAAATTGAATAGGAGGGTTGGAAATCAGAGAAGGAAAGAAGGGAATCAGAAGAATTCGTAGGAATCCCATTTAAAACATATTTTGAGGTCAGGGGTAACTAGTATGAGGCAGCGGGGGATCTCTCTGATGGCCCTGCCCACCCACTAGTGTCATTTCCGGAGGCCCTGCTTCGAGTGCCCCCGCCTTCTGAGATTAGATGGGTGCCCTCTCAGTCGTGGCACCAAAATTCTGGAACTCTCTTCCCAGGGAGAACCATCTGTCCCCTTCTCTTGCTGCCACTGGGTGAAGACTTCTTTGTTTTGTTTAGGTTCCTACGGTGATCCCTCTTTCTTGAACAATGTTTTAATTGTTGTTATGTCTCTGTATGTATTTTAGCTCTGTTTTTAATTGTTTAATGATCTGTGTTGGGGGGGTTAAATTGGGTTTTTATTATGTACGTTCTAAATTGTTAGTCTCCTTGGCTGGCCCTTGCGAGGGGAGAAAGGTGGGATATAAGTTTTGTAAAATAAACAGACAATAAATAGCTGCAGAGCACCATGGAAACTTCATTGCACCCTGGCCCATGAGGAGCATACTCTAAACATATCCTGCAAGACAGAAATGTATATTTTCCTCTCTGTTAAATCAGGCATTACAGGAGAGAAAGAAGAAAATTTTGGACGAAGCTGTCGAATTGAGTAAAGATCACTTTAAAAAATACCTTGCTAAGCTGAAGGCAATCAACCCACCGTGTGTGCCTTTCTTTGGTAAGTTATGCCATAGAGGAAGGGACTGTTTGTGGCATATTCCACCACCACCACCACCCCATTGCAAACTCTTGCAGGGTCGGTTGATTCTTGAGAATAGTGTGGGGTGGGGGTGTTGTGGGGTGAAGGGGAATTGCTGGGGGGCACAACTTTGCATGGTATAGTCTGTACAAGAGCTCCTGTGGTGGTGGGGGAGGGGACTTCCCACTTCCCACAGTAGCCTTTTGAGAGAGCACTGATAACCTTTTCGTTTCCAGATCCAAAATGAAAACATAGCTTGTTTGATGAATAAGGAGGGGCTTGCTTAGAGGAGGGTGGAGACTAGGTGTGTGCAAAAAAAAAAATCAGTGTTTTTCGACTTTAGTATATCAGACCCAAAAAGTATTGGTAAATGCTGGATTTTCCTGGTCCAGTACTGGTAAAGTATTGGGATTGGGGAAATATTCGGTATTGCCGAATATATTCGGGTCTGATATACCCAACGGGAGGGAAGGGAGACTTGTTAAAACGCCTGAATTTTCCTCCAGAAGTCCCTGCAGCTTTCCTGGTCAATTTCTCTCCCTGCCAGTCAGCTGTTAGATTTAAGCCATTCAGCCCTAACAGCAGACAGGCCCTGGGAGTGAAACTGACCATGGAAAGCCTCCTCTCTCTGCCTTCCCTTCTCTACAGGCCCCGGGACAGCTGGAGAAGGGCAGGCAGGGAGCCCAGGCATGGTTCCATGGCTGCCCTCGGCTTCCCGGCCAGCCTGCCTGCCAAGGGAAGGCAATGAAACTAGAGAGGCTTGAGGAAGGGGCACAGGAGGAGGGTGTTCCCTTCGCCCGTCACTTGGCCACTTGCGCTGTTGCTGGCGTCATCCCCTCCAGAGCACTGAGGAGGGCTTGATATGGAGGTGCTCCAAGGCATCTTCATCTGTTCTTGAGGCCAAGCTGACTGTAGCTAGAGCTTGGGGGGTCCCATCACCTGTCCTGTGAGGCCACAGACTCCAAGGTTTTTGCTGTAATCCAGCAGCTGGTTGTCCTCATATGGCCTCTGTTCTTTCAGGGGTCTCTTTAGAATCCCTGCAATGATTCTTTTCAGCTCATATGCAGCACCGGATTCTTTGGCATTTGTAAAAATGATTCTCTTGCGGCATCAGAATGTTAGAAAGGCACCCAGGCTGCAGCCTCTTCCCCCTCCACTGGAAAAAAGCAGCAGCTGTATCCCAGCATGCATTGCAGCCCCAGGACCCCAACTGTTGCTTTTTGGGGTGCTCAAACTCACCTTCAAGAGTGGCTTCCTGAGGGCGGGGGGGGAGCGCAGGGGGCTGCAACCGGAAAGCAAAGGAAGCAAAGACCCGCTCTGCTTATGGTTCACTGGATTCGAACCTTTATCTTGTTATATCTGACTTTTAAAAAAATAATATTGTTGCTCTCTGATCGCATTTCAGTCATACAGTGACCCTTGTAATTTGGCTACCAAGCAGCAACCAAGAAAAACAAAGAGGAAAGATCTAACTTCAGAGCAACATTGGCACTTTAATATAGCTTTCAGCCCAGGATTGATTATTCTAGGGGACATTGGCTTTCCTTTCTGCGGGCAGAAATAAAATAGAGTGGCATGCAAATGGTGACGATCTAAAATAATTTTCCTCCCCTCCAATTAGGTATCTACTTAACGAATATTCTACATACAGAAGAAGGGAACCCTGACTTCCTTAAAAGACAGGGGAAAGGGTTAATCAACTTCAGTAAGAGGAGAAAAGTGGCTGAGATCACAGGAGAAATCCAGCAGTATCAAAACCAGCCTTACTGTTTACGGGTCGAACCGGATATACGGGTAATTAGTGCAAAATCAGTGATCCGTCCTCTTTGGTGTAGTGGCTAAGAGTGTAGTGGTTTGGTGTAGTGGTTAGGAGTGTGGACTCTAATCTGGGAGAACCAGCTTTGATTCCCACGCCTCCACATGCAGCTGCTGGTGTGACCTTGGGTCAGTCACAAGTTCTTTCAGAACTGTTCTCTCAAGAGCAATTCTCAGTCAGCGCTCTCTTAGCCCCACCTGCCTCACAGGGTGTCTGTTGGGGGGCAGGGAAGGGAAAGGAGGTTGTAAGCCACTGAGACTCTGAGTGAAGGGTGGGGTATAAATCCAATCTCCTCCTCTTATTCTTCTTGCCAAATTCTGTGCTGTGTGTAAAAGAAGGCAAGCGTGAATGTTTTTGTGTTCTGTCGAGGCCATGGTAGCCGTTCTTACAGGCAGTCTTTTCTGAGCAGAAGTGACCAGGGAAGAGGCAAGTTGCGAGCTTGATTTGAGTTGATAGGGCAGCTCCATCATTCATGCAGCTTCTTGGAGGTGCATATTCCAGCTTCCAGAAAGTAACTCTGGTCCACATATTAAAGGTTCCCTCAACCTGGATTCAGGAAGACAGTTCCAGAAATATAGATAGACAAGAAGCATTTTAAATTTCTGAGTCCAGTGGCATCTTTCAGGCCAATAAAGTTTAAATCTGGGTATAAGCTTTCGTGTGCACGCACATGAAAGTTTACTCCCAGAATTAGATTATTGTAAGATATTTTAACTATTTTTATTTGGTTGTAATCAGCCTTGAGCCCGCTTGCTTTGTTTTAGACCGTTTGGTGTAGTAGTTAAGAGCGCGGCCTCTAATCTGGGAGAACCGGGTTTGATTCCCCACTCCCCCACATGCAGCTGTTGGGTGACCTTCACTGGTCTCAAAAACAGTTCTTGAAAGAGCTCTCTCAGCCCCACCTACCTCACAGGGTGTCTGTCTGTTGCCGGGAGAGGGAGGGAAAGGAGATTATAAGCCGCTCTGAGACTCTGAGTGAAGGGCAGGGGGTATAAATCCAATGTCTTCTTCTTTTCTTCTGTTGTTTCAGACCAACACAGCTACCCACCTGAATCTGTCTTTAATTTCTGTTTGATTCCTTTTTGTAGCTTTGTGTTACACTTCTGTGCACCCTTTTGTGCCCTCAGCACTTTCAGGGTCCTCTTGCAGGAGGGGAGGAAGGCTTGGGGAAATATTACCTGCCTTCTAAGCACTGGCAAAATGAAATTCTGGAATTTTGTAGAGCCTCCCTTCAGATTTCTCTTTTGGTCCACTTGGAATTGATTTGAAACCGACTCCAGGTTTCTAAAAGTAGGGAAAGAAATGGATTTGTTGGATTCCAGAGAGAAACTAGGTAGAGTGGAATTCAAAGAATTAATTAATTAAGAATAATTAATCAACAGCTCTAATACATACCCAAATTTATTGGGAGTTTCTGAAATGTGTGCAGGTGTTACGGATGACTTGAAATGTCCAGGTTGACAAAATGGATAGTAACACAGTTGTAACTGAAAATTATTTTTGTGTTTTCAGAGGTTCTTTGAAAACCTCAACCCTATGGGGAACGTTCCCGAAAAAGAGTTTATGGACTACTTGTTCAACAAGTCCCATGAGATTGAGCCTCGCAACTGCAAGCAGCCCCCGAGATATGTAAGGCTCTTGGCCACCTCCCAGTCGGTTCGTTTTGTTCGTTCATTTGCAAGTGAATATTTTATTCTGAGAAGATTCCCTGTCAATTTGCATGGTGAAAAATTTGCTACACTGAACACATAAGAACGTAAGAGAACCATATTGGATCAGGCCAGTGGCCCATCCAGTCCAACCCTCTTTGTCACACAGTGGCCAAAAACACCAGGTGCCCTCAGGAGGTCCAGCAGTGGGGCCAGGACACTAGAAGTCCTCCCACTGTCACACTCCCCCCCCAGCACCAAGAATACAGAGCATCAGTTGCCCCAGACCAAGACTTCCTATCTATACCTTATGGCTAATAGCCACTGATGGACCTCTGCTCCATATAAGAACATAAGAGAAGCCAATGTTGGATCAGGCCAGTGGCCCATGCAGTCCAACCCTCTGTGTCACACAGTGGCCAAAAACACCAGGTGCCATCAGGAGGTCCAGCAGTGGGGCCAGGACACTAGAAGCCCTCCCATTGTTGCCCCCCCCCCCAAGCACCAAGAATACAGAGCATCACTTGCCCCAGACCGAGAGCTCCTATCTATACCTTGTGTCTAAGAGCCACTGATGGTGCTCTGTTTCTCCAGTCTCCTCTTAAAGCTGTCTTACACTGAACCAGACCACTGGACCTTCAAGGTCAGCTTTGTCTACTCAGACTGGCAGTTGGCTCTCCAGGTTTTCAGGTGAAGGTGAACTGATCTTGTCAACTGTAGATACCAGAGATGGAACCTGGGATCTTCTGTATTCCAAGCAGATAGTTTTAGAGGGTAGCCGTGCCGGTCTGTAGTAGAAGAGCTAGAAGTCCAGTAGCACCTCAGAGACTGACAAGATGTTTCAGGTGTAAGCTTTCTGGAGTCAGAGTATCTGAGAGAGAGAGCTGTGCCTCTTGAAATCCCAAAAATCTGATTGGTCTCTTAAGGTGCTACTGGATTCGAATCTAGCTCTTGTATTCCAAGCAGATACATCTCCCGGTTCCCCTGACACAGGGCAAAATAGCCCAGTGAAACTAACAAAAAGGCAAGAACGGAGACCTGACCATAAGGCTCTGTGCGCTGAACCCCCCTCCCCCCCCATATTTTTTATCCCAAAGGCTCAGGACAAAACGGTGCTTCATTCTCTCCTCAGCCTAGAAAAACCACCTATTCTCTGAAATCTCCCGGAATAAGGCCCAACGCAGGCCGGCACAGCTCCACGTCCGGCACACAGCGGGGCCACCCAATGCCTCTGGAAAAGGAGCCGTATAAGATCAGTTTCAGCAGGATCACTGAAGCCGAACAGGAGTCCGCAGCGTCTGCGCCAACCTCACCAAGCATCCCCTCCCCTCCCCCAGCGTCTGCGTCCTCAGAGCTCAGTGTGTTCCTAGACATCGATCTCAACAGCTCTTACGGTGGGTCTCCCAAACGGCTAATCTCCTCAGTTGTCCATCTGTGCTGGCAGAAAAGCTGTTCCTATCTTTCCCACCCCTCTGGGTTTGTTGCTGTGCTACGGCATCTGATGGGTGGCCTGGCATAGCTGGAACATGACCTTTCCATTCCTTCCTTTTCAAACAAGCAGTCCTGGTTGTTGTGAATGGTTGCCTTTAGTGAGCTCAGAATGACTTCAACGCCTCTGTGCCAATAATTCCACAGCAGCCAGCCCATCTTGTCTTTCCTCCCTGGCTTGAGTTACATGTATATTTTGTCCTTACTTGGATCTCAGAGTGGAGGGCTTGCAAGCTCGTCTCTGATCTACTTTAAACGGCTTCTTCCGTTTCCACCAAACTTCCTATCTTTTCTGATATTCCTTCTTGGTCTCTTGTCTCACTGGACTATACTCTTTGTAAGGCTGAAAATCCTCCTTCGCATCCATCTTTTCCCGTTTCCGCAGCCCAGCCAGCTGAGAAAACTGACAATTGCCAGTTAGGGGGAGCAGAACATGGCTTTACCTGGTCCATGTGAATGATCTTTCTTTCTTCGCTTTGCAGGTAGTAACAACAGCATCTTTGCACCTGTTCTTTTGCCGCAGTCAAGTGAGTAGCCCTTTGGCCCCCCTGCCCACATGCTAGACTGATTGCATGATAATAAGAAAGTACAAACAGTCTAGTTCTGTAGGGGAAAGTTGTGCTATGAAAAGTGGAAGGCAGCCAGAAAAGAAGACCCAGCATGAGATGGATTGAGAGCCAGTTTCGTATGGTGGTTAGGAGTGCGGACTCTAACCTGGGAGAACCAGGTCTGATTCCCCATTCCGCCATATGTAGCTGCTGGTGTGACCTTGAGTCAGTCACAAGTTATTTCAGAGCTGTTCTCTCAAGAGCAGTTCTCAAAAAGCATTCTCAGCCCCACCTCCCCCACCGGGTGTCTGTTGTGAGGAGGGGAAGGGATTGTAAGCTGCTCTGAGATTCCTCCGGGTGGGGAAGGGTGGGGGTATAAATCCAATCTCCTCCTCTTCTTCTCCCCCCCCCCCCCCCCGGAAGCCACAGTTTGCAAGACCCCAAGTAAGGCTGCTAACAATAGGATGTTTTGGAGGACATTAATTCATGGGTAGATCCAGGTGGTCAGCCGTGTTGGTCTGAAGCAGTAGAACAAATTTAGAGTCCATGAGGACCTTTAAGACCAACAAAGGTTTATTCAAGGTACAAGCTTTCGTGTGCAGGCACACTTTTTAAGATATGCATGGAAAGGAGTGAATGGAGAGTCTCAGACTTATTTTGACATATTTATTGCCTTACAGCTGTTGACCTTATAACCTTAGCTTTTTATTTCGTTTTCTCTTTGTATATTTTAAAACATCTTCAGTCAAGTTACATGTTAATTTTCTGTTCAGCCTGTCAATAAGTTTGAACCTTACCTCCCTTCCATTGTATTTGAAGAAGTGTGCCTTGCAAATGAAGCTCATACCTTGAATAAACTTTTGCTGGTCTTAAAGGTACCTGACTGGACTCTAAAGTTGTTCTATTAACTCATTGGGTCACCATAAGTCGGATGCAACTTGAGGGCATTTCACCCACACACCCACACAAAGGGAGAGGCACCTCAGGTGCTGGGAGACCGGCACAGTGCCATCAAAGGATGCTACTGAGATACTTTCAAGGACCATGATAAGGATAAACTGAAAAGATGCTGCACCAAAGCATGGGTCATATATCTTAGTGATTAGTTTCAACCCTCTTTTTTCCTCCCTAAATCTATATATCTAATAGCCATGGCGCCCCCTGTGTGCGGATATCTAAATTTGCACATCGGGGGCACCTAGTGGGCAAAGAGATTTTCCTGCATACTTGGGGGACTCTCCAGGTGTGCAGAAAAATCTGAAAAGTTTAAAAAATTATTTGGGGGATACTTAAATCCCCCCAAAAGTAAAAGAGCGTTCCCTGCGCATGTGCAGAGGACGCTCTGGGAACTAACTGTTGCCCCCGCTGGGGGGAGGGGAGCGAAAGGTTGGCGGGCTGGCCTCCCACGGCCGCTGCTGGGGGAGTGGGAGAAGGCTTGGCAGGCTGGCCCTGCTGGCACCACTGAGGGAGGAGGAGGCGGGAGAAGGGCTCACCTGCTGCCGCTGCCTCCTCCTCCGGAGCTCCTCCGGCTTCAGCAGGCCCTAAGCTGTGGAGAATACTTCCCCACCCCGGCGTGGGGAAGAGAGCTTGGCGGGTCTGGCAGCTGGGAGCCACACGGACCTTGCTGTTGCTGCCAGGAGGCGGGGAGGGGGAGAGCTTGGCAGGGGCAGGGAAGAAGGCTCACCTGTGGTGGCTTCCTCCTCTGCGTGGAGCTCTCCCCCCCCCCTCGCCAGTATCGTGGGTCTCCACTTCTTGTAAATACTAATTTCCATGTTGTGGGATTGGCCCCCGGTGAACAAAAATGAGTGTGTGCCTGGAAAGCTACCCAGACTTTCAAAGATTTACTGGACTGGACTTTGTATTAGAAAGGCCAGAGTCATACTGAGGGCTCTCTCTTAGAAGACTTGTCTAAGGCTTAAGGCCCTGAAATAGTGCAGCCAGACGATGATGATGAATGGCCGTCCTTGAACAATGCCCGCTTCTCATTAACGCTGTCTGTTTCTTCCCTCCATCAGAGTCCTTTTTCAGTTCATGTGGAAGTTTGCACAAACTAAGTGAAGAGCCTCTGGTTCCTCCTCCACTTCCTCCTCGCAAGAAGTTTGATCAGGATTCTTCTACTTCAAAGGTACGTCCCCTGCTTGAGAGAACTTTCCCCGGAAATCTGCTTGTAGAATGAATGGAGAAGGGGACTTGAGTCTGAACCAGGTTCCACCTCCCCCAGGGCCTCATTGCCCCTCCCGCCAGCCGCTCTTGTGCAAATAGGACAGTCTGATGGAATCACTATCAGTATAGCACAAAGCAAAGCGAACAAGAGACTCTGATATACCGGCTACTTATTGATGCAAAAAAATAAAACTGATGTATCAATACATTGTGTTTTGTTATTGTATAAACAGAAAATAAATAAGGGCTTATTTATAACATTCTAAATTAAACCTTAACTGCTATCAATAAGTAGAAAGGTCATATCATTCATTTCCCAACAAGTCTAATACAAAGAGACTGGTTCAAGACAGAATCAAGACAAAGTTGATATTATGAGTCCCAATAATGTAATCCAGTCCAGTAGCCTGGAGGGAAGATAAAGGGAATCCACTCCTGTAGTCTAGAGGAGGAACAAGGTATCTAGATTACATGAAACTGGTTTCAAATTGAAAAACTTCTCCAGCCAGGATTCAGAAATGAACTGATATCAAAGGTCGTGATTATAACCTGGGGTGGATAATCGAAATTAAGGTCATCTCCTCAACAAGGTTCAGAATGCTTACCAACCTTGTAGATGTGATGAACTTGATGTCCTTGTAAACTCATTTCTCTGTGGATGCATTTGGAATCCTTTGATACAGAGTGAAGTAAGTTTGGAGCCAGTTTGGTGTCATGATTAAGTGCGTGGACTCTAATCTGGAAGAACTGGGTTTGATTCCCCACTCTTCTACCTGCAGCTGCTGGATGACCTTGGGCAAGCCATAGTTCTGTCAGAGCTGTTATTATTATTATTATTATTATTATTAGTAACTGAGGCCTGAAGTAGGGGGAGATGGCTGTGGGCTTCTTGCATGCTTGACAGGGTACCTCATGAGACATTCTTGGAGATTTTTTTCCTCTCTTTCAGGGTGGTTCCAAATCGGATGACGACCCTCCCGCCATTCCACCTCGGCAGCCCCCTCCTCCAAAGATACAGCCGCGAGTCCCGGCTTACACTGGCCTGTTAGAACAGCCGCTCCAGAGCCCTCCCCCGCCCCCTCCAAGAGACCCTCTTCCCGACACCCCCCCTCCAGTACCTCTTCGTCCACCAGAGCACTTTGTGAACCTCGCGTTCAACCTCCAGCCGCCGCCCGTGGGACGCTTTCACAGGGACCCCGACCGGCTGCGGGAAGCCAGCACGTGCCCAAACTCCCCCAGCACTCCTCCAAGCACACCGTCGCCTCGGATAACTCGCCGCTGGTGTGCCCTCAGCCCCAGTCCCAACAGCCTGGCTGCTCCTCCGGTCCCCCCACGCCAGAACTCCAGCCCTCAGCTACCAAAACTGCCACCAAAGACTTACAAGCGGGAACTCTCCCACCCGCCTTTGCACAGACACTCTTCACTGGAGAACGCCGAGACTCCTCAATGACCTCGGCCACGGTAGTCATTGACACTGGAATGTTAGCTGTTAGATTTCTGGTTTTCTTCTTAATTTATTCCAACGAGGCAACGTGTTTCAGTACATTGGCATAGCGCCACCAGGACCCAGAGTGCCGCTGAGCGAGACTGATGCGCGGAAATTAGAACTGCCAGAACTGGCCCTTCTTCTCACCTCCACCTTCAGTCCAGCCGCGTTCTCCTCAGGGGATCGGTAACGCTGCCTTCTCCTCCTCCTCCCTCCAGTGCTGACAGTTTTGCCAGTACAGAGAGCCTAGATTTTGCACTGTAAACTACAACACTACCGTGAATTTTTTAAAACTGACATCCGTTTATTGCACTGAGCCAAAATGGTTCGCGGGCGGAGATATTTCCCCTGCCCAAACTGGAGCACAGAGCGGCCTTTTGCTACGTGTTATTTTTCTCCCAAGGGCACGATCCGCCGGGAATTCCAGCAAGCGTCACTGGAAGGAACGGGAGCTGTGCTATGCTCTTGAGCAGCTCCATTCATTTCAGTAGCGCTTGTCCAGAAGGGGTTCCAGTGGATCGTGCTCAGAAGCAGGTGGCATATCCACCCAAACATGAAGACGCTATATCATGTTACTGATTTTTTCGAGACCTCTTTGCCCTACTTGCCTTTACAAAAAAAAAAAAAAATTGTTGCATAAATTTAAGAGACTGGCAGATGACATTTTTTTGCTATTCTCAAGGGTTAGTCGATAACCACGTCTTAATTTCCATTGATTTTCTTTTTTGCTGCTGCTGAAGATAATGAGAAAGGAAAAAAAGCGATAGGTATCCTTCAGAGTGCATCGTGAGACATTTGAATTCGTAGGCCGAACGGAAGCGAGGACTGCCCGCCCCAGTTATCAAAGAGTATTTAGCACGCGTTACGTTCAGCTGTGCCTTGTTTTTGTTTGGGCAGCCAGAGGTGTCTTAAGCTAAAAAGTTGCCTGCTGTTTTGGTGAACGAAGCTAGTGCATCATATTCTGTACAGTTGTTTATAGTGTATATTTACAGATTGATAACCCGTATATGTTCCTGTGCCAGGAGGCCTACTCTGCAGCCTGCTCACTCCTGCGCGCACTGTTCACAGTCGTCAGCATTTTCCTCCCCACAGGAGAACGTTTTTGCCTTCTAGAACAGAACCAAATTGACTCTTTCAAAAAAAAGATTTCACTTCAGCTTCATTGCGGGGCTCCCTTTTCGGAAACTGGTGCTGTCGTCAGCCAGCGAGCCCCAAACAGCTTTATTTTTTTGTCTTTCAGAAATGTAAAAAAAGCGAGGGAGACATTCTCTTGCCCATAGAACAGCGCCACTTTCTTTAGTTGAAGCTGGCACAGAAGACGTGCCTAGTCTGAGTACTGTAGAATCCCGAAGCCTTTTCTTCTGGACTGGTCTGTGGCCTTTTACTGTGGTTTGTATTAGAGTTCTTAACCAGATTAATAAATCAACCCGGTCTTAATTTTTAAGAAGGCGTGACTGAGCCATGCTTTTCTTGCAAAATGTACTGGAGGAGGCAAATGGCACCCTTGGTGGCTGATTCAGACCCAAAGGAACAAGGCGTTTTTGGTGCTTGAGGTAGAGAATAGATTCAGGTGGGGATCTGTTTTGGTCTGAAGCAGCAGAACAAATTTTTAGTCCAGGGGCACCTTGAAGACCAACAAAGTTTAATTCTGGGTAGAAGTTTTCTTGTGTGCATGCACACAAAAACTTATACCCAGAATAACATGTGTTGGTTTTAAAGGTGCCCCTGGACTCAAACTTTGTTCTGAGGTAGAGAATACAATATTCCTGAGGAGGAGAGCATGGGTCATATTTAACTTTTAAAAGGGCTGGAAGCCCCTTACAAAAAGAAAGAAAATTAAAAAGCCAAGCCGGTGCGTACACTTTTCGAGCAGGTGACAAATTATAACTCCGTCTCAGTTTGGTGCCGGTTCTTCTGCCACACCCCGTAGGGGACCACAAGCTCGAAATACCTGCAAAAGGTGAAGGGGTAGATCGGGGATCCTTGACCTTTTTGAGCCTGTGGGTACCTTTGGGATTTTGAGAGAGGATGGTGTACAAACCCCTTCCCCCCCATGGAAGGCAGAGCCCACCGAATACCTCCCTCCTCACTTCACAAGAGCATCGCAGAAGTGGAATAAGAAGAAATGGAAGGAAAGCCCGGGGGAAGGAGAGGGAAAAGAGATGGGGAAATGAAAAGAGGGAGCGTGAAGGTGGAATGGAGCCACAAGCCTGGGTTTGCTTACTAATCCTCCTGACTCTCCAGAGGCGGTGGCTGCCACTGCTGTTGCAGCCTTTCTTTTGAATGAGGGCAGCCAGTAACAAGCCCTGAGGCGCCATACATTTTCTGAAAACCTCGGTGGGCACCAGAAGTCCTGGCAGCCGCCATGGCGCCCATGGGCCCTGTGCTGGGGGACCCTGGGGTAGACAGTCAGCCACAGGGCTTGTTCACCGGCCTCAGATGCTGCCCGTTTCCTCCTCCCTGAAGGATTCGTTTGTTTACCGGTGCCCCATATCTGCTGCCTTACGCGAGGTGCCTCATCCCACTCCACTGGGGGCTACGGAGGAAAGCCCATGAACGGCTGCTCTTGGCCAGCCAGCCTTCATTCCTTTTGGCGCCCCATGAGTAGGCAATGAATGACCAGTAAGGAACAACCCGATCCGTGTGTGTGTGTGTGTGTGTGTGTGTGTGTGAGACCTGACGAGATCAGGCTGTTCTATACTATACCATTCCACATCCCCCTTGCAGGCATAAAAATGTACCAACCGTGCGTGCCTGTTAAAACTGCCACTATCGTGCCACCCTTAGATGAGACTATTATTAGACCACCTTTGGAATACAATGTGCAGTTCTGGTCACTTGGCCTGCAAAAGGATATTGTAGAGCTTCAAAAGGTGCAGAAGAGAACTAAACCGAAATGATCGGGGGGCTGGAACAGCAGCCCCCTGCAGATCGGTTAAGATGCCGTGGGCTGTTTGGCCTAGAAAAAAGGTAAGGGGAGACGTGATGGAGGTTTATAAAACTGTGTACAGTGTGGAGAGAGTTGGCAAGGGGGGAGCTTTTCTTCCTCACGTGATGATCCTAGAGCCTGAGGTCAACCACTGAAGCTGAAGGTTGGGAGATTCAGGACAGGCAAAAGGAAGGTACTTCTCATAGCACACAGAAAAACTGTGGAACTCGCTGCCTCAGGGTGTGGCTGCATCTGCCAGTTTTAAAAGGGGCGTGGACATTCATGATTCGGGGGTCGGAGCACCTTCCCTATGAGGAAAGGCTGAAGAGTCTGGGACTTTTCCGTTTACAAAAGAGGCAACTCAGGCGACATGACTGAGGTTTAGAAAATTATGCACAGGGCAGAGAGAGTTGACGAAGCCAAATTTTTCTCCCTCTCCCAAAACACTAGAACGTGAGAGCATCCAGTGAAGCTGATGGGCAGTAGGTTCAGGACGGACAAAAGGAAATGCCACTTTACATAGAGACTCATTAAGATGTGGAATTCACTGCCAGAGGATGTCGTGATGGCCACAGGAATAAACAGCTTGAAAAGGGAATTAGATAAAATGAATGGAGGAGAATCAGTAGCTATGAGCCATGGTGACTGAGGGGAACCACTACATTCAGAGGCCCTAATCCTGTGAATCCCAGAGCCAGGAGGCAGCATCAGGGGAAGGCCTCTCTGCCCTGTTGTTGGCCCTCCAGAGGAACTGGCTGGCCCCTGTGTGAGACAGGATGCTGGACTAGAGGGACCCTCACTGGTCTGACCCAGCAGGGCTCTTCTGAGGTTCTAGAGAAGGCCTCAGCCTCTCTGCCCTGTTGTTGCCCCTCCAGAGGAACTGGCTGGCCCCTGTGTGAGACAGGATGCTGGACTGGATGGGTCCTCACTGGTCTGATCCAGCAGGGCTCTTCTGATGTTCTTAAGGAGATTGGGGCTATCACAGGCTAGTAATTGCTGTGGAGGCAGTATGCCTCTTTAACTCAGTTCCTAGTGAGCACAGGCAAGAGAATCCTGTTCCAGTTTTCCTGCCTATGAGCTTCCTAGAGGCGGCTGGTTGGCTGCGGTGTGAGCAGAATGTTGGGCTTGATGGGCCCTGGCTCTCATCCAGTGGGACTCTTGTGATGTTCAGGTACGAGGTTGGGACTGTGAAGGAGGCGGCTACCCAAAGTTTTAGATGAAGAAGATTAAAGAAGGGTGGATGGGAGATGGAGGAAGAGCTCAGCAAGGAAGAGATGGCCATGCCTCACCATACAAAACAGTAGTCTGATTGCATTTCAGACATATAAGCAGCAGCATTGGTCTCATAGAATGAGGAAAGCCCCACATGATGCTCAGTGGTTGTGCATCTGTTTTGCGTGCAGAAAGTCCTGGATTCAGTCCCCAGCACTGCCAGATAAAAGGGTCTTGTAGGTGTACCACTGTTAGACCAGAAACTCAGAATAAAACCCAAAGATGAAGACACTGGGCATCAGGAACAGGAAAAGGCCATTTATTGATGTCAGTCTCGGCTTGCAAGAATTTGCAAAGTAAAGGCCAAGCCCCGTTTTCATTTGGGCTCTTGCTTATATACCGGTGGGCCGGGAGTTTCAGAAGAGGTGTCAGAGAGATGTCATTTGTGTACATACAGTGTCATTTTTGTAAGCAAGGCATTCTATTACACTCCCGCCCATCGTCAAGTTAGTAGGACTGTCTTTCTCTAGCAGTGTTGCTAAATTTCAGTATTCTCACAGTCTTTGGGCTAAGCTAGCTGGAGATAAAGTCGTGAGCAGAAGATAAAATAGTAAGCAGGACAATAGGCATTTGTGCATTTGCGCATGCATCTCATGTAACACAAGAGAATCTTTTCGCTTAGCCTTGCGGTTTCTCAGCTTGCTAACGAATTATTAGTGCAGAAATACGGCCTTTTGAAATTCTGTTCCTTCATAGGTGCTGTGAAAGACCTCTGCCTGAGACCCTGGAGAGCCAGTGTCAGTCTGAGTAGGGAATACTGGCCTGGATGGACCCAGGGTCAGATTCAGTAGAAGGCAGCTTTTTGTGTGTTTGGGCAGGGCAGTAGAGTCTTTCAGGGGCTCCTGGACTCTGGAGGAGCGTGGTGTGACTCAAGGAAGCTCCTCCCCTGCCACACATTTCATTGTTTAGTCTTTCATTTTGTGTACCTTAAAACATCTTCCATCTTAAAACATCCGTTTTGTGCTGGCTAGGCAAGATATAAATTCAAATAAATAAATAAATTGTGCTATGTGTTCATTTGCTGTCCGGGCCCAGTCTGTAAGTTCAGAGCCGGGCTGGCCATTCTGAGTGTGTGTGAGGAAGGGTGCCTCCAGCCCAGGAGAGCTGAAGGCCTGGAGTGTGAGACCTTTGCTGGCTGGCCTCCGAAGGGCCTAGCAGGACTCTGAATCCCGTCCTGCTGCTTCAGACCGACATGGCCAAGGCCCACCTGGACCTGCCACAAATGAGCCCCTCAGCCTTTCGGGCCCTGCCGGCCTCTCGCCCCTGCCTTCCAGTTCCTTTCTTTCCACTTCTCCCTCCCATGTATTTCCTTCATTCCAGTTCCTTTCTTTCCACTTCTCCCTCCCTCCCTTGTATTTCCTTTCTTCCAGTTCCTTTCTTTCCACTTCTCCCTCCCATGTATTTCCTTCATTCCAGTTCCTTTCTTTCCACTTCTCCCTCCCTCCCTCCCTCCCTCCCATGTATTTCCTTCCTTCCAGTTCCTTTCTTTCCACTTCTCCCTCCCATGTATTTCCTTTCTTCCTTCTAGGGTTGCCAGCCTCCAGGTGGGGCCTGGGGATCTCCCTCTTTTGCAACTGGTCTTCAGCTGACAGAGATCAGCTCCCCTGGAGAAAATGGCTGCTTTGAAGGGTGGACTTTGTGGCATTGTACCATGCTGAAGCCTCTCCCCTCCCCTCCCCAAACCCCACCCTCTCCTGGATCCACCCCCAAAGTCTCCAGGTATTTCTCAACCCAGATTTGGCAACCCTACTTCCTTCCTTCCTTCCAGTTCCTTTCTTTCCACTTCTCCCTCCCTCCCATGTATTTCCTTCCTTCCTTCCAGTTCCTTTCTTTCCACTTCTCCCTCCCTCCCATGTATTTCCTTCCTTCCTTCCTTCCAGTTCCTTTCTTTCCACTTCTCCCTCCCTCCCATGTATTTCCTTCCTTCCTTCCTTCCTTCCTTCCAGTTCCTTTCTTTCCACTTCTCCCTCCCTCCCATGTATTTCCTTCCTTCCTTCCTTCCAGTTCTTTTCTTTCC
Source organism: Lepidodactylus listeri (assembly GCA_029233225.1). Taxonomy (NCBI): domain Eukaryota; kingdom Metazoa; phylum Chordata; class Lepidosauria; order Squamata; family Gekkonidae; genus Lepidodactylus; species Lepidodactylus listeri. The sequence continues at coordinate 98,821,231 of JARCFY010000011.1, read as the reverse complement.
ACTTCTCCCTCCCTCCCATGTATTTCCTTCCTTCCTTCCAGTTCCTTTCTTTCCACTTCTCCCTCCCATGTATTTCCTTCCTTCCTTCCTGTTCTTTTCTTTCCACTTCTCCCTCCCATGTATTTCCTTCCTTCCTTCCTTCCTTCCTGTTCTTTTCTTTCCACTTCTCCCTCCCTCCCATGTATTTCCTTCCTTCCTTTCGAATAAAATTTTTTTAAATTCGATCTCGACGACCAAAAGCAAGCCGCCTGCGGCCCTTTTCTGACTGGACGGGGGGTCGGGGGGGGGGGGGGGCGTTGGGCCGGCCTGCCTAAACCCCCTCCCTTCCCCTCGCCCTGCACGTCGTCGTGGCGAGGCGGAGAAGGCTGCGCGGGCGGGGGCCTCCGCCGAGCTCCGGGCAGGAGAGAAGCGGGGCGTGCTGCGGGGCCGCCCCGGCCTGGCGGGAGGGGAGCGCGCCATTCCCCTCCCCCGCCGGCTCCTGAGGCGCGGCCGCTCCGCCCCTCCGCCGCCATGTCCTCCTCCTCCTCGTCCTCCTCCTCGTGCCGCTGCTGCCCCTTGGAGCGGCGGGTGGGGCTGCGGGGGTCGCCGGGGGTCCTGCGGGTGGCGCAGCGCTCGGGCGGCGGGACGGGGACGGTGGTGTGGGACGCGGCGCTGGTGCTGGCCGCCTTCCTCGCCCGCAGCGCCGCCCACCTCCCGGCCCCGCCGGGCCGCCGCCTCCGCCTCCCGCTCCGTCGCCAGGCCGCGCTCGAGCTGGGCGCCGGCACCGGACTCGTCGGCCTCCTCGCCGCCAGCCTCGGGTGGGTCTCGCGGGCCAGGGGCGGGAGCCTCCCGGGCAGCTGCTGCGGGAGCCTCCAGGCGGGGCCGGGAGACAGAGCTCCCGGAATGGCGGCCGCCCGGCCCCCGAGATCAGCCCCTCCTCCCCTGGCGAGAAGGGCCGCTTGGTTCGTGTGGGGCTCCCGGGGGCCCCCTGTCTCCCTTCCTCAGACCTGGCCTCTTCCTGGGTGGCCTGCCGCCCTCCTCTGCGGGGCTCCTAACTGGTCGGGGAGGGCCGCTTTTTGAAGGAACACGGGAGAGAAGCCCTTGCTGCATCAGGCCGGTGGCTCCTCCGGCCCAGTACTCTGCGGCACACGCTGCTGGCCAGGAACACCCGGGGCCACCTGGAGGTCCACCAGTGGGGCCAGGTAGCAGTTTGGGATGCTGAGCCTGTTTTGCCCTGTAGCCCCCCACCCCCACCCCCCGGTGGAGGCAGGCTTCAGCTGGAATAGCGGGGGGGGGGGGGCGGTATTACAACGTTTAGGGGCTGCAGTGGCCCAAGTGGTTGAGACACTGAGCTGCAGACCGGAAGGTGGGTAGTTTAGCAGTTCAAGTCCCACATGACTAGGGTTGCCAAGTCCGGGTTGGAAAATACCTGGGGACTTTGGGGGGTGGAGCCAGGAGAAGGTGGGGTTTGGGGAGGGGAGGGGCCTCAGCATGGTCCAATGCCGTAGAGCCCACCCTCCAAAGCAGCCATTTTCTCCAGGGGAGCTGATCTCTGTCAGCTGGAGGATCAGTTGTAAAAGCGGGAGATCCCCAGGCCCCACCTGGAGGCTGGCAACCCTACACATGACGGAGTGAGCTCCCGTCTCTTGCCCCAGCTCCTGCCAGTCTAGCAGCTAGAAACCAAGAAATTGCAAGTAGATAAATGGGTACCACTTTGGTGGGAAGGTAACAGAGTTCCGTGCGCCTCAGCGTCTAGTCATGCTGGCCACATGACCACGGAAACATCTGTCAACAGCGCTGGCTCTTCGGCTTGGAAACGGAGATGAGTACCACATCCCTAGAGTCAGATTCAACTGGCTTTCGAGCAAGGGAAACCTTTACCTATTACAAAATTTAAAAGGATGTTTGTCCTAGGGATCCCTTGTTTGAAGCAGATGCAGGTGGGTAGCCCTATTGGACAGAAGCAGCAGAAGTCCCAAGTCGTACCATATCTCTTAGCAGATGTCTCATCCTGTTGATGGCTTTGACTTGCACAGTGGGATCTCACTGAGAAAGGCAGGCCGTACATAAATAAATGGACCATACGTAAATAAATGAATAATAAATTGCAGAACATAAAAACAACGTAATTGGACAGCGTAAGACAGTCAATGAACAATGCAGCAGACCCTTAGGATTGTCTGTACAGTCGCCTCTCGATCACGGGCTTTCTTTGTGGTAGGTCCCGTTCTCTCGAGTGGCCTTCCAGAGGGGGTGCAGAGGGCACCAATGTCAGCTGCATTTAAGAAAGTGTGCAGGACAATTCTGTCCCACAGGGCACTTAGAGATGCAAGGATGCAAAGTGTGAGAGTCCAGTAGCATGTTTCAGCAGATTTGGTGATGTGTCTTTAATATGTGCATTGTTTTAATTTTGTTAATGGATTCTCGCATTTTGCATCCTTGCAACTTATTGCGTTGTTAGGTGCCGAGTCTAAAGAAATAAGGGGGGATATAAATACTTCAGATAAATAAACCCGCTGGGCCTCAAAAGCCACGGCCAAGAGAGAAGCCTCTACGAAGGATCCAGATGTTCAGCATCTGTCTGTTGTGCTTTCCTATGAGTACGCAGGGTGGACCACAAACATAAGTTTAAAAATCATACTCTTTGTCGTCTTCTGTAGGGCAAATGTTACAGTTACTGATCTCGAAGAAGTGCAGGATTTACTAAAAATGAACATTGAGAATAATCAGCATCTTATCACTGGTTCCATTCAAGCCAAGGTACTGAAATGGTTCGTATAAACCTTATTTTGCATGTTGCTTTCCCTCAAGAGACTGCACCCCAGTTCTCCGTGCCCATTTCCGTTTGAGCCAGTTTGGTGTAGTGGTTAAGTGCGCGGACTCTAATCTGGGAGAACCGGGTTTGATTCCCCACTCCTCCACTTGCACCTGCTGGATGACCTTGGGCAAGCCATAGCTCTGTACCAGCTGTTCTCTCAAGGACAGTTCTATCAGAGCTCTCTCAGCCCCACCTACCTCACAGGGTGTCTTTTGTGGGGAGGGGAAGGGAAAGGAGATTGTAAGCCGCTCTGAGACTCCAAGTGAGTGAAGGGCGGGATATAAATCCAATCTCTTCTTCTTCTTCTTCAATAAGTGAAATAAATCTTCCCCACTGTAACAAGGCTAGGTAACATAAAACCCCACATTGTTTCTCTTTTAGGTCAGGGGTTCCCGTGCCATGGTGTCAAATTTGCTATGCATTTTATGGCTCATTTTGTGATAGTAACCGAGGGGGAGAGTGTTAAACCCAAATACTTTCACCTCAGTAGAGTGCTTTGAAGTAGAAAGCATCTTATCGCCTCTGAGAATCTCCCTGTCCTTGGGTCTCAGCTTTCACTGTTGGCCTTTATTTTATATGTTGGGGGGATGGCATGGGAAGGGGGTGGATAGCCGTTTCTTTTGGTGGGTGGAATTCCATAGGGTGATTGGTCCTGGACCTTTTAGGGCCCTCGCTTGAACCCCGTATATCTATTGCTTCTCTGCCTTTTGCCTCAGTTCTAACACAGCCTGTGTCCAGTCTGGATCCTATTAGGGTCTCAATAAACCTATCATTCTCCAGAGTGAATGTTGTTGGGAAGTGATTTATCCAGAAGTCTGACACATGATGCCTGCTGACACCAATTTTGGTGCCCACTGGGTATTTGTAGAAAGTGGGCAGGGCCTGTACCCAACAAGGCTTCTGACTGGCCATTGGAGATTTGATTGGCTGTGCAGATTTTTAAAACTGTTGCTTTGGCAGCAGCTGCCACCACAGCACAAGGATCTACACTTCAGCTGCAAGAGCCATTTTCTTAGCTGGCCTTGATTCTTGTGGCAGCCCTGGTGTGGCTGCGCCCATCACCCTGTGACAGAATTCCAAAGGGGCCCACAGTCTCAAAAAGGTTGGGGACCCCTACTTTAGGTCGTCTGTTCCATGCCTTCATTTAAACTGACTTCACTTTGCTGGTATTCTGAAGAGTTGTATCCTACCTAAGCCTTCCGGATGTGGTCAGGTCGGGAATTCAGAAAGAGACCAGAGATTCTCCTCTGTATTGTGGAAACGACATCCCCTGCTTTCTTTTGCGTAGGGGTGAAGAAGTAGCAGACTTCCTTCCAGCGCCAGATTATATCCTGATGGCAGACTGCATCTACTATGAAGAGGTAAATTATTTCTCTCTCCTTCAACACTGGAAGAAGGCATCCTGATGACGGGTTATGCCTTCTGGTCCCTCCGAAGGCGGGGCATGTGCAAATGAGGTGTGTGGCTTCCACACCTGGCTGGAGGTGGGCATCTAGTTTGTGGCTGGCAAAGCTACGAGTAAGAACTTCAGCTGATGGACAGTAGGTTCAGGGGGACAAAAGGAAATACTACTTTACACAGAGAGTGATTAAAATGTGGAATTCTCTGCCAGAGGCTGTAGTGATGGCCACAGCAGTAAAGAGCTTTAGCAGGGGGTTAGAGAGATTCATGGAGGATAAATCTGTCAGTTGCTAGTAACCATGGTTACTGAGGGGAACCTCCACATCCAGAGGCACTGTCTCTAAATCCCAGAGCCAGGAGGCAGCAACAGAGGAAGGCCTCAGCCTCTGGGCCCTTTTGTTGGCTGTCCACAGGAACTGGCTGGCCAGTGTGTGAGACAGGATGCTGGACTAGATGGACCATCCAGCAGGGCTCTTCTGATGTTCTTACCAGAGTAAGGCCTGGCCTCTCTGCCCTGTCGTTAGCCATCCAGTGGCTTTTTGGCCACGGTGTGAGACAGGATGCTGGACTAGATGGACCACTGTTCTGATCCAGCAGGGCTCTTCTGGTGTTCTTATGTTCAGCCAGACAGACCTTTTCATGTGGTTCAAAGCAGCTTACACATCACAATTAAAAACATTAAAATATAGAAAATCAAATCCCCCAATCCCCCCTTCCCCAAAAGACAGTCTATAAAAACTTAAGACAGTCTGCGACAATTTAGCAATGTAGAGCTGGAGGAAGGCAAAAAGCCTCCAGGGTCCCTGGCCAGTCTGGCCTGGAGGAAAATTCCTTCCTGACCCCAAAGTGGCAATCAGCATTTCCCTGGGTGTGTAAGAAAGGCCCGCAAGTGCCTAAATTCACAGAACCAGCGTTGCTGTCTGGTGGCCATCTAGCCTCTGCTTAAAAACCTCCACCACCTCCCAGGGAAGCCTGTTCCACCAAGGAACCGCCCCGACTGTCAGGCAGTTCTTCCTAATATCGGGTCATTTCAAGCAGGAACGCCATTCCAGGAGTCACAAGCCCAGGAGCGGGCACGTTTGGTGATGCCCTGTGGAAAAAAGCCAAAGCAGACTAACTGGATCTGTATTTCCATGCTTGCTGTGGGGGAGCTTCCCTGCAAGAGCAAAGGACACCTGAAGTGTCTTTAGTCAAAGTGTCAAGCTGGCTTGCCAGTTCCGAGTTGGGAAATACCGGGAGATTGGTGGGGTGGAGCCTGAGCCGTGGGTGGGGCTTTCTGACACACTTCCGGTGATGTCAGGGGGTGTGGCATATGTAAATAAGTTATGCTGATGAGTTACGCTAATGAGCTCCTGCACCTCTTTTTCTACAAAATGACCCCTGCACCTCTTCTGATTTAATTTCAACCCGTTGGTTCTGGTCCGACCTTCCGGGGCAACAGAAAACAACCGTGCACCATCCTCTACATGAGAGCCCTTCAAGTACTTGAAGGTGGGCGGAGCTAAGAACATGGTTTTGCAGAGCCTCTTGAAAGTGGCACCCTTCTAGGTTCCGCTGTCAAAGCTCCAGTTGGCCAGAGCGGGGACTAACTCTAGACAATGACCCTTCAGGAGCTTCAGTTCCCAGTGCTTGGACATGTTGGGAGAACAAGTTGGATTAAGTTTATGAGTGTCCAGCCTTTTGGTACATACTGGAGTAGCCCTTTGCCCCACCACAATATTGTAAACAGTGAAATGATGTGAAGTGTCAAACCTGTGTCTGTTTTGTGGGCAGTCGTTGGAGCCACTAATCAAGACTCTGAAGGACCTTTCTGGCCCAGAGACCCAAATTCTTTGCTGCTATGAAGAAAGAACAATGGGGAAAAACCCAGAAGTGGAGCGAAGATTCTTTGAGGTTAGTCGTCTTTGTATCTCCTGATGGACTTCTCACTGTTGTAGAGAGAATGCTGGCTGGACCCCATGGTGATCGTGTGCGGGACTTAGAGGGCAGGATTTCTGTATCAAGATTCAGAGGCTAAAATCTCAAAGAGTTAATGGTCTCAGGATTATGCAGACTGGCCGGGTTGTTAGAGAAACGGGCATCCCATGGGGTCAAGGACCTTGCGCCTTTTGTTTCTGATGATGTTGTATTTTATTGCAGCTTCTTCAGAAGGATTTTGAATTGGAAAAGGTCCCCCTAGACAAGCATGATGAGGAATATCGGAGTGAGGACATTCATATCTTCATCATCTGGAAGAAAAGAATGGTAAATTCTTGTCGTGATAAGTAAGGAGACGGCTGCTTGCACTGACAGACAACCTCATGCTCTTGTAAGCCAGTGGCTGGTCAGAACATAAGAAGAGTTGTTCTGGGTCAGACCAGGGGTCCATCTAGTCCAGCATCCTGTCTCACACAGTGGTCAGCCAGTTCCCCTGGAGGGCCAACAACAGGGCAGAGAGGCCGAGGCCTTCATTAGAACATCTGAAGAGCCCTGGTGGATCAGACCAGTGAGGGTCCATCTAGTCCAGCATCCTGTCTCACACAATGGCCAACCAGTTCCTCTGGAGGAACAACAACAGGGCAGAGAGGCCAAGGCCTTCATTAGAACATCTGAAGAGCCCTGGTGGATCAGACCAGTGAGGGTCCATTTAGTCCAGCTTCCTGCCTCACACAGTGGCCAACCAGGTCCTCTGGAGGGCCAACAACAGGGCAGAGAGGCCTTCCCCTGATGTTGCCTCCTAGAACTGGGATTCAGAGGATTCGTGCCTCTGAATGTGGAGGTTGCCCTCAGTCACCACAGCTAGTAGCCACTGCTGGACTTATCCTGCAAGAATCTATCTAATCCTCTTTTAAAGCTTTTTGATCCTATATGAAATACAGAGCGCCCTGGTCTAGTCAACAAGAGCTCCCAGAGAGCTGATGGATGACCAGCCCAGAGCAAAGAAGTCTTCCAATAATTTATACCCTCAGTACCCATAGGTTCAACCCACATGGATGACGGAAGGTTAACACACTTTTAGCAGAAGAATATCAAAACGGAAGAATTTTCCCCTGAACGCGTTCCCTAGTTACCCCAAACAGTCACGGATGTTATCTGTAAACTGTATTGCGACCTTATTGGAAGCGCAGGTGCCTGCTTCCGCAAGTATGTTGTAGGTCAGAAGCGACAAACCTTCTCACTAGGAATCTTTGGCATTGCATGTGGGTGAAACGATAAACCTAGAGAAATGTCAGCTCTTCTTTTTAGAGCCGAGTGCCTTGTCGGGCTACGGAGAGGCTTATGTGATGACAATAGCTAAGTCTGCAAAGCCTTATGGGAGAGGAAGCAAACAGAGAGGCCTCCTCCGCTCATCCAGGCTGTTTACACAGAAGTGCCCCCAGGCTCACTTTTTTTTCTGCCACACCAACATTTCTTAAAATCTTTCAGAATGCCCCATCATGAGGAAGGCGCAATACAACAGAAAGTCTTTTGTTCAGCTCCGATCTGAGAAGAGCCCCCTGTGCAGATCAGTTTCGGCTGTCCTGTCGCCGTCCTTGAAGGAGCTGCAAGCACACGCTGGAATCTAGATGGTCCCGGTGACGTTTTCCGCACAGTTGTGGAAGGAGGAAGACGTGGGAAGCACATGGATCTCCATGCGTAACGTTTGTAGAAACCGACAGGAGGCTTAGGGGATACCTTTCCACACAGTCCCTCGCACAATAATATGTTTAGTTATGAATGGTTACTGAGATCTCCATTCGAAAGATAAAGAAATTTATCAAGCGCTTGTTTCTCAGAGATTCTTGAAAGTTTCTCATAACCTTAGAGTGTTGCATCGCTGCAGCGCTGTAACAGTATGTATAACGGGTTCTCGGAATTTCTCTCCTCCCTTCTCTCTGCTCATGATATTGCTTGAAATGTCACTGGGGCTGCAAACATAAACTAAGATACCAGAAATACGGCAGACCTGCAAATGTTTTCACACGTGTGCCAAGGTTAAAAAGGGGTGGTTGGAAAAGAGCAAGCGAGGAAAGGGCAGAGTTGATGGTGGTTACCGCACAGGTTATTTGCCCGGGATTCAGGGCTTTTGAGAAGCACGAGGTTTTCCCCACAACATCGTGGTGTCTTTGTGCAGCTCATGGGCTTTCTCTTGACTTTTCCCAAACTTGCTTTGCTCTGAAGTTTTGGCAAAGATCATGGCAAAGCCCGGATACCTGCTGTGTGGGCGGGAAAGTTTGAGTTTTCTCAGTCCTGATCACCGGGAAACTGGTGAGAAGCTGGTGCGTGTTAGTGCATTTTTTTGCATTTAGATGTATAATTTCTTTGGTTGTTTCTTTGCCATTCCCCCCATTGCTTCCTGTGTGCCTCTTTCCCAGAGGAGAAATGCTCAGCCCTCAAGTCTCGTGTGGAAAATGAGGAGAGTCCATCTCACCTTCAGGAGGCATTCAGTGTGCAGGGTTCAATTCCCCCCCCCTCCAGTTCCACGCACCTTACTGTGGCTGTGTGCATCCCCAAAGCATGTGCGAGCATTAACAGGGTGGCAGTGGAGGAATTCATGCACTGGTGTGGAATTGTAGTCAGTCAGGTTTGGGATAGAAAGCCTGCCACTTCAGGCTACAGTCCTGTATTTGGTTCGAGAGACACACAATATGGGACACAGATTCGAGTCCAGCAGCACCTTCGAGACCAACAAAGGTTTTAGGGTATAAGTTTTAAAGAGTCAAAGTGCCCTTCATCAAAGCTCACGCTCTGAAATGCCGGTCTCTTCAGGTGCCACTGAACTCGAATTTTAACCATTTTATTGCCGATCAGCATGGCTCCCCCTCTGAAACAATATGGAAACTCATATTTGAAGGAAACATTACATTTAACGTTAGGTATTCCCTGCCTGATTCCCAAAGACCAAGTCTAGTTTGAGTCAGAGTTGCTCTTGTTTATGTGCGCCATTTTATATAATGAGGGTTTTCTCACTTCTTACGACAGTTCCCCAGCTCTTACGTAGCCATTCATTCACCAGCAGGTGGAGCAGAATTTCCTTCTCAGCTTAATTCTTTGCTTTCCTGAGCAAAGCGAACGATGGCATTTGGAGTCCCGGTGGATTGGCCAGCTGCCACTCTGAGTGGACGCAGCAGTGTGGATCTTCCAGGGGAGGCCTCAGCCATGCTTGGGAAAGAATCTTTGCCGCTGGCCCGGGCTGTTTCGTCTGGGAAGTTTCAGAGCAGTAGAAGCTATTGGGCAGGCATGGGGGGGGGGGGGGGCGAGCAAACGGAACCCATCGTTTTCTGATTTTATTTGGGAATTTAATTTGCCACATTGGTCGCACCAAAGTACACGTTCTCAGACCGATAAAGGTCCATTTAATCCAGCAGTGGCCAGCCAGTTTCTCTGGAGGGCCAACAAGAGGGCATGGAGGCCGAGGCCTTCCCCTGATGTTGCCTCCTGGCTCTGGGATTCACAGTGCCTCTGAATGTGGAGGTTCCCCTCAGCCACCAGGGCTGTTTGCCACTGATGGACTTATCCTCCATGGATCTCAGGTTGTAGGTGGGTCAAGTCAACAGAACGGGACATTCAGTAAACAGTGAAATAAGATTTGGGTTGTGGAAGTCTGGAAGCAACTAGAAGCCTAAAAGACAGCTGAAGCAAAGTGTAGGCAGTATCACTGAAGCATGCAGAAGTCACATGAAAAGGTCCTCCTTACATCAAGGTGTGCACTGTGGTATAGAGCCAGTTGGGTGTCGTGGTGAGGAGCGGCGGACTCTAATCTGGGAGAACCAAGTTGGATTCCCCACTCCTCCACATGCAGCTGCTGGCATGACCTTGGGTCAGTGACGAGTTCTCTCAGAGCTGTTCTCTCAAGGGCAGTCCTCGAGAGAGCTCTCTCAGCCCCACCTGCCTCACAGGGTGTCTGTTGTGGGGAGGGGAAGGGGAAGGAGATTGTAAGCCGCCCTGAGACTCCTTCGGGTAGTGAGGGGGGGAGGTATAAATCCAATCTCTTCTTATTGCCTGCATAGAAACGCCTTCTTGAATAATGCAGTTTTGCAAAGTTTGTGGAAAGCCAGGAGAGGGGGAATCCTTCCCAACCTCAGGCAGGCCGTTCCATAAGGTTGGGCCCACAGCGAAGAAGGCACATGTACAGGCAGTTGTTGATTTTGTCCATTTTCAGGTTGGCACCTGCAGAAGGCCCTGCTCAGCTGAGCAAAGGTGTGCTTTGTATGGGCAAGCATCCCGTTTCACATTATCGCTGCTTGTGTGATTTTCAGATTGCCTTTCTCACGAAGGCCGAAGGTGAATTCCATAACGCCTGAGTCAGAACAGTCAGTAGGATGAGGAAACTGTTTGGTGTAGCGGTTAAGTGCGCGGACTCTGATTTGGGAGAACCGGGTTTGATTCCCCACTGATCCTCCACTTGCAGCTGCTGGATGACCTTGGGCAAACCATAGTTCTGTCAGAGCTGCTCTTGAAAGAGCAGGTCTCCAAAGAGCTCCCTCAGCCCCACCTACCTCACAGGGTGCCTGTTGTGAGGAGGGGAAAGGAGTTTGTAAGCTGCTCTGAGACTCCTCTTGAAGGGCGGGGTATAAATCCAATCTCTTCTCTTCCAAACCTTGCAGTAAGAGAGAACTGCAGAAATGAGAACCCAGGCCAAAGCATTAGGTGTGACAGGTTAAGGCAAGAAATGGTATTGCGTCAGCACAAATGCAGTGCAGCGTGTGTAACTAGATGCAATGGAAGGCCAGCGAATGGGGCACAGAGGCCGAGGCCTTCCCATGGTAATGCTCCTCCAAGCCTGCTTGCCCTGTTCCACCACCTCCTTCCTGGCGTTAGGACCCACCTGCAAGATAGTCATGACCTAATGTAGGGGTCTGAGAACCCTGGGTGCGGTATGTTTGGGAGCCAATTTCTCCCACCCAGGAGGGGGCAGTATAGGAGAGCAATTCAGTTCGTCTGCCTGTTCCAGGTTTGCTGCAGGTATAACTTCCCAGAGAGTTAGGGGATGCATATCTAATACCCCCCCCCCCCCCCACAGCCTTCTTTTGGAGTTTAACTGGTGTGGCTTCCTCCAAAGAAGCTTGGGAGTTGTAGTTCAGAGGCAGTGGCGAGACTTTCATTTTTGAGATCCTTAGGAATGAAAGCTCTTCATGGCCTCAGACCCTCGGATCTGCAAGGCCGCCTCTCCCCCCCCCTCCCCCCAGCTTTGCTCATCTGAGCAGGGCCTTCTGCAAGTCCCTACACAGGCAATCGGGTTGCACTATACTGAATGATTCACAATGTTGTGTGTGTGGGCGTGTTAAGTGCCATCAAGTTGCTTCCAGCGTATGGTGACCCTATGAATTAATGTCCTCCACAAACATCCTTAACAGCCTTGCTTGGGCCTTGCGAACTGAGGGCTTTTGTGGCTTCCTTGATGGGGTCAACCCATCTTCCTCTTTTCCTGCTGCCTCTTTCCCTAGCAAGGCTGTCTTTTCCAGGGACTCTGGTCTTCTCAGATTGTGTCCAAAGTACGACAGCCTCAGATTAGTCATTCTAGCTTCTAGGAACAGGTCAGGCTTGATTAGAGCTGGAGACTCCACTGATTTGACTTTTTGGCAGCCCACGGTATCCGCAGAACTCTGCTCCTCTCTGTGCAAAGTTACTTGGATAAGTTATTAGAAACCATGGCCTATACTACTATGTACAGCTTGCTAAGATTAGAATCCTATGTAATTTTTGCCTTGTTTAACGTGTCAGATTAATACTTAGCTTTGCTTCAGTTCTGGTTTTAGACTTGAGAGGGGCTGTGGGTCACTAGCAGAGGCTCTGCTTAGCATGCAGGAGGTCCCAGGTTCAATCCCCAGCATCTCCAGTTAAAAGGACCAGGCAGGAGGTGATGTGAAAGACCTCCACCTGAGGTCCTGGAGAGCCATGAAGTTGGGCTGTAGCTCAGTGGCAGAGCATCTCCCTGGAATGCAGAAGGTCCCAGCTTCAATCCCCGGCATCTCCAGTTAAAAGGCCCAGGCAGGAGGTGATGTGAAGGACCTCTGCCTGAGACCCTGGAGAGCTGCTGCCAGTCCGAGTAGAGAAGACTGACCTTGATGGACCAGTGGTCTGATTCAGTAGAAGACAGCTTTCATATGTTCATGTGACTTCTGATTGGTTTTTACAACCATAATTCTATAGTATTGTTTTTTTCATATCCCAGCGGCTGGGATGATCTGGGGCCTGGAGACCAAAGAATGAGTTTAAATCAAGGGTGGGAAGGTACCGGCTGGATATCAGGGGAAAACTTTTTCTACCGTCAGAGTTGTGCCACAGTGGGCTCAGCTGCCTGGGGAGCTGGTGGTGAGCTCCCCCTCAGTCCTGGCAGTCTGGAAGCCACGGCTGGACAAACTCTGGCCAGGGATGCCCTCGGGCTAGGCGGATCCTGCATGGAGCAGGGGTTGGGCACTCGATGGCCTGTGTGGCCCCTTCCAACTCTACAGTTCTCTTCTGTGTCCCTTAGGGAGCTCAGGAGAGCCCTTCCTGCAGGGGAAACAACCAAGCGGCTTTTTGCGGGGCGTAAATGTCAGCCGTCCTCACTGGGAGGTCACCGAGGGGGCCGGTCACTCTTTCCCGGCTCCCTCTGCCAAGCCAGACAGCAAAGGAGAGCGGCTCACAGGCCTCGGTTGCAGGCCCTGGGCGGTTTGTGCCGCCCGAGGAGGGAAGCACAGGAGCAGCTGTTTTTCCCCCCTCGGTACCTAGCAGTGGCCACGATCCATGGGACACGCCCTGTGCATGCCTGATTTGACCGTGTAGGGACTGCGTTCTGTTCAGTGGGGCTGGTGCCGAACAGCTCTCCTATTGACGTTTTCTGTTGGGCGTCTGGGATTGGATCTCCTGGCACTTGATGATGCAAAGCAGCTAGAGGGGAGAGCCGGCTCTGGATCACTGCTGTGGCACTGAGGTGTGTGGGGGGGGTAGCCCTTTCCTCTGCCAGTGCCTCACAACACACCCCTCATCCCTGGTTCGTATGCTGGATCTTTCTTTACTCCTTACTGTGGCCAATAGCACTGGGGGGCGGGGGCAGTATCTACCAGGAAAAGAACAGAGTGGGTAGATTAGACCAAGGGTCCCCAACGCACCACAGCCCCACCAAGTATTTTTAGAAAGTGGGCGAGGCCAGGTGGAGCTTCTGCCCAGCAAGGCTTCTGATTGGCCACTGGGGATTTGATTGGCTGTGCAGATTTTTAAAAGTGCTGCTTTGGCAGCGGCTGCCACCAATGTTCCCTCTAAGCTCAGTTAGTGTGAGCTAGCTCACAGTTTTTTAGCCTCCGGCTCACACATTTTTGTCTTAGCTCAGGAGGGATGGCTCCAGAGCGAGCTAAATTTTGCAGCAGCCAAATCGCTGGCTCACAACTTTAATGCCTGTAGCTCACCGAGTAGAATTTTTGCTCACAGGACTCCGCAGCTTAGAGGGAGCATTGGCTGCCCCCACCCCACAAGGACCTTCCCTGTGTGCCTGAAGGTCTGCTTTGGGCTTTGGCAGCCATACTGTGGCTGGCTCCACCTGCCGCCCTGGATGAGATCCTCCCAAGTTACTCCCTCTAAGCTGTGGAGCGTTGTGAGCAAAAATTCAACTTTGTGTGCCACTGGCATTAAAGTTGTGAGCCAGCAATTTGGCTTCTACATGTTCTGGAGCCATCCTTCCCGAGCTAAGGCAAAAATCTGAGCTGGAGGCTAAAAAACTGAGAGCTAGCTCACACTAACTCAGCTTAGAAGGGACACCGCAAAGTCCCGACCTTCGCTCTTGTGGACCGATGCAAAGCCTGCGTTTGACCCACCGACACCCTGAGACCCAAATGACAACTGAAGGTAGAAGAAGAAGAGGAGATTGGGTTTATACCCCACCCTCCACTCCCCAAGGGAGTCTCAGAGCGGCTTACAAACTCCTTTTCCCTTCCCCTCCCCACAACAGACACCCTGTGAGGTAGGTGGGGCTGAGAGAGCTCTTTCCCAAGCTGTCCTTGAGGGAACAGCTGGTACAGAGCTATGGCTTGCCCAAGGTCATCCAGCCAGGTGCAGGTGGAGGAGTGGGGAATCAAACCTGATTCTCCCAGATTAGAGTCCGCGCACTTAACCACTACACCAAACTGGCTCTCACCAGTAGCAGTTCCAATTTCTGGTGAAACGGGAGGGGGTTCAGAGAGCGAAAGGGGAGAGCGGTGGGTGAGGGGAGCACCTCCACCTCGTCCAGTGGTTCAGATCACCCGTGATTATTTCTCCGGAGTAATTCCAAGGAATACTGAGGAACCCCATGTGGTCTAGCAGTTAGGATTCCTGGTTTTCACCCAGGCGTGCCAGCAGGACCAGGTCTCCAGAAGCCCTCCCACTGTTGCCCCCCTCCCAAGCACCAAGAATACAGAGTCTCACTGCCCCAGACGGAGTCTTCCCTCTATACACTGAAGGTTGAACCCTCTTCTCTTCCCATGCACAACAGTTTTAGCCCAAGTCACCCCTTCCCCCGTTATGTATTGAGCCTGAACTGACTTGCAAAAGGGCTGAGCTTGGGACGCATAACAATAGATAGCTAGGATCCTAGAATGGGCCAGCAGGGAGAGAGGGATCCTAGAGGAAACCAGTCGGGAAACAATAGAGTGGGGTGTGTTTGGGGTGCGATCCTTTCCAGGCATAAATACTGGGCTTCGGCCAGGGTTAGCCAGTCTTCTTTTCTCCTTGCCGTAATTACTGATAAACTATGAGCTGATCACTTTACGCATCTGAACCCAGGATATTTCACTCCCCATGCTTGGGAAATGATTTCCCTCACATACGTGCCCTGTGTCTATCTGAATCAAAGTCCAACACGGGGAATCCAGACCCCACACATGATAAATTAACAACATGTAGTTTGGCCTACAGCGTACAGTTAACTGGGGGAGTGAGGTTTCGAACCCAGGTCTTCGAGATCCTCCTGTGACACTCCAGCCACCCGCACTGGCTCTGAGTTCAGCTGGTGAGTGGACGTTGGGGAGGGAGGGAGCGCTTGATTGCTTTTTTATTCGGAAGTCTTTGTGCTGCCCGACTTTTCCCCTGTACTTTGTTTTGTCCCCTTTCTGAATCCGGCTGCTCTTCCCCCTCCCCTTTTCTCTGTTATAATAAATGCTCTTTTTATAAAAGCTATTTCTGGCTTCATTTCGCATAGTATATTTTCCTGTGATATTTCTATTAATCCCTCCCCTACGTGCCAAAGTGCATGGACGCCACCACAGCTTATATCTAAATGGTCGAACGCAGCCTAAGCTCGAGGCCACGCTGTCACCAAAAAAGATACTTCTGCAGACTCGGGAGACCTGCTCCCCTCAGGTTTCCAGAAATACCTGAAAGCCTTACAAAAATACATGGGGGGGGGGGGGTGTTTAATCCCTCCACAATAGAGAGCAATGTCTGCACACAGGCAGACCACACACCTGTTTTATGCCTTGTGGACAAGTCTGGGATCCACTCCTGGCCTGGGATGCCTCCCGCCCCGTAAGTTTCAAAGGCCTCCCCACCTGTGGTTTTCTTTAAGCTATTCTCCACGGTTTACACCCTGTCGTTTCTTTATGGTTCTAGGACTGAGCTAGAAAGAAACCTTCTTTGTGGGTCAGTCTAGATGTTCTCAGTAGTTCCCTGAGTGGTGGTGGCATTTAGCAAGGTTTTCCCCCCCAGGGAACCCTTCGTCAAAGGGAGTTTCCCAGCAAGGAAAGTCACCTTCCCCCTTCCTCCCATCATACCCCAAGTTCTGACAGTGTGCGACTACCATGAAAAAGGCCAACGCTATGCTGGGGCTTATTGGGAAGGGAATTGAAAACAGATCAGCCGGTATCATCCTGCCCCTGTATAAATCGATGGTGCGACCTCATTTGGAGTACTGTGCACAGTTCTGGTCACCACTCCTCAAGAAAGATATTACAGCATTGGGAAAAGTGCAGAAAAGGGCAACTAGAATGATAAAAGGGTTGGGTATGAAGAAAGGTTGAAGCACTTGGGGCTCTTTAGCTTGGAGAAACGACGGCTGAGGGGTGACATGATCGAGGTTTACAAGATTACGCATGGGATAGAGCAGGTCGAGAAAGAAGTCCTTTTCTCCCTTTCTCACAATCAAGAACTCATGGGCACTCCATGAAATTGCTGAGCAGATAAAAGGAAGTCCTTCTTCCCCCAAAGAGTGATGAACACGTGGAATTCACTGCCACAGGAGGTGGTGGCGGCTACAAGCGTGGACGGCTTCAAGAGGGGATTGGATGAACATCTGGAGCAGAGGTCCATCAGTGGCTCTTAGCCACAAAGTATAGATAGGAACTTTCAGTCTGGGGCAAGTGATGCTCTGTATTCTTGGTGCTTGGGGTGGGGGCAACAGTGGGAGGGCTTCTGGTGTCCTGGCCCCACTGCTGGACCTCCTGAGGGCACCTGGTGTTTTGGGCCACTGTGTGACACAGAGTTTGGAACTGGATGGGCCACTGGCCTGATCCAGCATTGGCTTCTCTGATGTTCTTGTGTTCTTATCTGAAAATTTGTTGGAACAGTTGCTCTTGAGGTCTGACTTAGAGCTGATTCCACTCTGATTTTTTTCCTCTTCCCAAAATATATGAGACAGAAAGGGAGGGGGGATGTTATGCACAGCTGCTCTGCTCTGGATTTGCTTCAGTTTGGGAGACAGGAAGAGAGACGGGATTAGTGCAAATTGCTGCGTATGTGCAAGCGGGCACGAGCGAGTGAGAAGGGGAAACGGCAGTCATATGACTTGCTGCGTGCCCATATCCCAAACTGACAGCGCATGTATGAGCTCTCTGCAGTGGTGAAATCGTGGAAAGGCATTGGGAAGAAGAGGAGATAAGAGATTGGGTTTATACTCCACCCTTCACTACCCGCAGGAGTCTCAGAGCAGCTTACAAACTCCTTTCCCTTCCCCTCCCCACAACAGACACCCTGTGAGGCGGGTGGGGCTGAGAGAGCTCTGACAGAAACTGCTCTTGCGGGAACAGCTCTGAGAGAACTCATGACTGGCCCAAGGTCACACCGGCCAGCTGCATGTGGAGGAGGAGTGGAGAATCAAACCCGGCTCTCCCAAATTAGAGTCCCCGCTCTCAACTACGACACCAAAATGTCTTCCCTGCACAAGTTCAGGTTCTTTTTGTTGTGATGGAGAGTAGATTCTATTCTGCAGTCCCTTCTTTCAGCTGTCCTTGGAGCTGCATCTTTTGTCGTCATTTTGACTGCAAGATCTAAGACGGACTGCCCGGGAAGAAGAACCCTCGAAGGAGGCTGCCCCCCCCCAGTGTGAAAACGGCCCTTGATTGATGACGGCCTTTCTCCAGGTTTGCTCTTAATGCACAGCCAGCAGGGGCCATGTATTATCGGCAGACATGCTCACCCAAGCACCACAGGGTAACCACTAGACAGGAACTCTCCAGAAACCAATTTGTGGCAAGGCTAGAGAGCAAGACGCTCCAGTCTTCCATGCCGTTCGGAGCATTGCGACTTGATCCCCATGCGCATTTGGTGGTGGAATGGGCCCTCCCGTCACAGCCAACTTGTGGCGACCCCAGAGGGTTTTCAAGGCAAAAGGCAAACGGGTGGTTTGTGATTGCCTGCCTCTGTAGCGACCCTGGGCTTCCTTGGGGGTCTCCCATCCAAGTGTCAACTAGGGTCAACCCTCCTGAGCTTCTGACACCTAGTGAGACTGGGTCACCTGGGTCAGGTCAGATGTTCAGAGGTGGTTTGCCCTTGCCTGCCTCTGCGTAGCAACCCTGGATTTCCTTGGTGGTCTCCCCTTCATGTCCTAAGTAGGGCTGACCCTGCTTAGCTTCTGAGATCTGACAAGAATGGGCTAGGGACAGAACTATGGCTTGCCCAAGGTCATCCAGCAGGTGCAAGTGGAGGAGTGGGGAATCAAACCCGGTTCTCCCAGATTAGAGTCCGCGCACTTAACCACCACACCAAACTGGCTCTCAGTTGGCATTCCAGGAGATCTCCAGGCCCCATGTGGAGGTTGGTGACACTCAGGCGCAGACTGCCACATGGATGGGAAGAGCCAGTCCTGAATTGTGGGGGGGGGGGGGAGGCTGAGGGCAGGAAGGAGAGGATCAAAACCTGTTCTCCAAATTCTGCCTGAAGCAGCTTTTGCTGTGGCCATGAGCCAGATGCCAAGGAGGAGAGGCTGCCCTGAGCATCTGAGAAGGCAGCAGAAGATGGGATAGGATCGGGATGAATCTCTTGCATTCGTTACAGTTGCCCAGGCACTTACAAGGATATGGAATTTGGCCTTTTCCTTCGCTGTCAGGTAGACTTGGGAACCCCTTCCAGGGAGCCAGTCTGGTGCAGTGATTAAGTGCGCGGACTCTAATAGGAGAGAATCGCGTTTGATTCCCCACTCCTCCACTTGCAGCTGCTGGGATGACCTTGGGCAAACTGTAGTTCTGTCAGAGCTGTTCTTGAAAAAGAGCAATTTCTCTCAGAGCTCTCTCAGCCCCACTTACCTCACCGGGTGTCTGCTGTGGGGAGGGGAAGGGAAAGGAGTTTGTAAGCCGCTCTGAGACTCCTTTGGGTAGTGAAGGGCAGGGTATAGATCCAATCTCTCCTCCTCCTCCTCCTCCTCTTCTTCTCACCAGTGCCATGGAGTCTCTCTCTTTCCCTGCCGATCCCCAACTCTGCCCTGAAGCAAGGGTTGCCAACTCTGGCTTGGGAAACCCGTGGAGATTTGGGAGCAGAGCTGGGGGAAGGCAAAGTTCCGGGAGTGGGAGGGAGTCCAAAGGGGATCTGACGCCATAGTGTCCACCCTTCAATGCTGACCGTTTCCTCCAGGGGAACTGATCTCTGTAGCCTGGAGATTTCATTGTAGTTCTTCTGGAAGATCTTCAGCCGGCACTGGAGGATGGCGACCCGATGATGAAGTCCCTGGTTTAAATTAGCCCTCAAATCCATCCTATCCATAGCTGAGGTAAAGCTATCTAGAGCAATCCGGGTGTCCGGGAGCATTTCTGGGGAGAGATCATCCATACATTTAAGCCACCCCCCCCCCCCCCCCGTACCCTTAGGAAAAAAAGGCTTCTCATTTGTGGTGCCCTGTGGGTGAGTAGGTCTGCCATCTGAGCTGAGGGTTGCCTGCCAAACTGGTAACAGCCAGAGTTGCCAGCCTCCAGGTTGGGCCTGGAGATCTCCCGGAATGACAACTGATCCCCATATGACAGAGACCATTTGCCCCTGGGGGAAAACAGCTGCTTTGGAGGATGGACACTCTGGATTTATGGTTTACTGAGGATCTTCCACACTCTGAAAACCTCTGTCCCCATGTTCCACCTCCAAACTGCAGGAATTTCCAGCTAGGGTTGCCAACCTCCATGTCAGGCCTGGAGATCCCCTGGAACTCCAACAGATATCCAGAGTACAGAGGTCAGTTCCCTTGGAGGAAACAGCAGTTGGGAGGGTGGGCTGTACGGCACTAGACCCCCCTGAGATCCCTCTCCAAACTCCACCTTCAGTAAATGGTAGCAGCTACAAGCACAGAAAGCCGCAAGAGGAGATTGGATAAACATCTGGAGCAGGGGTCCATCGGTGGCTATTAGCCACAAGGTATAGGTAGGAACTCTCGGTCTGGGGCAAGTGATGCTCTGTATTCTTGGTGCTTGATGGGGGGGGGGGGGCGGCAACAGTGGGAGGGCTTCTAGTGCCCTGGCCCCACTGCTGGACCTTCTGAGGGCACCTGGTGTTTTTGGCCACGGTGTGACAGACTGGATGGGCCACTGGCCTGATCCAACATTGGCTTCTCTTATGTTCTTACATGGAGCAGGGGTCCATCAGTAGCTATTAGATGCAAGGTATAGATGGCACACCCTGTCTGGGGCAAGTGATGCTCTCGGTGCTGGTGGGGGGGGCAAAAGTGGGAGGGCTTCTAGAGTTCTACCCCACTGCTGGACCTCCTGATGGCATTTGGTGTTTTTGGCCACCGTGCGACACAGAGTGTTGGACTGGATGGACCATTGGCCTGATCCAGCATGGCTTCTTTTAAGCTCTTATGCTCTCCCAACAAGGCAGCCGGCCGGCCGGCCAGTGTTGGTGTGCGTTTGCCCTTTGTGGCCCCTCCCTGCCCAGCGGCACAGGCGGAACTGAACAGGGCGGAGCGCGGGCTGAGCTGGCATTTGCAGGGAGTGCATTTTCCTTTCAGTCCCTTGTCACTGCCGTCGCCTGGGTATTATCTCTGCATTGATAAATGGGGGCAGAGGAGGGCAAGTGGGTGGGGCAGCAGGAGACCAGCAGAGGTGGGTCCTCCTAGGACGCCCCTCCCTCCCTCCCTGGCCTCATTTCAATGTGTCGCTGTTGAGGCAGAACCCCTCTCCCTCTGGGCCTTTGCCCTGGCACAGCACCCCGTGGAAACTGGGCTGCTGCTAGTGCAAAGCCGGGGACACTGTTAGGGTTGCCAACCTCCAGGTGGGACCTGGAGACCTCCTAGAATTAACAGTTGATCTCCACAGGACAGAGATCAGCTGCCCCATGGAAGAAATGGCTGCTTTGGAGGGTGGGCTCTAGGGCGTTATACCCTGTCAAGGTTCCTCCCCACGATTCCCCCCCAAATCCCCAGGAATTTCCCAGCCCAGAGTTGGCAACCCTAGACACCGTGAATGTTCAACCCATTCAGCATGTGATGTTCTTGCTATTTGGGGGGACAGCTTTTACTTTAAATCGTAATCTGCCTAGATAAACTTGGTAGTTTTCTTGCTGCCACCAGGAATTTACAATTCCAAACCTCTCTCTTTTGGTAGTATGACCCAGGGTCTGGGCTGCTTCAGGGGACTATGTGGCCCTGAGGAAGGACAGAACTGATTCCTGGGATATGTTTAAACAAAACATGGATTTTTGGAAATAAAGAACAAAATAGGTTTCTAGTTAACTTGAACTGTTTCTGAAAGAAGGAACTTGTACATGTAACTGGTAATGCTGGGTGCTTCAAACAGTCTCAAACTCCAAAATCCACTCTGGCAGGCTCCTGTACTTCTTATACTCTCTCTCTCTCTGACATTTATAGCCATGCTGGCTAGTCTGTTTTATCCACACAGAATAACATTTACTTTCTTAGTCATACAGACTAGATTTCACAATCTCTCTTCAGACTTCTTCCATGCTTGTCTCTCTCCCAAGACACACCCACATCAAAACATGGCATCATTACACAGCCACCCTGGCTTTTTTCCAGACCCCACCTGGAGGTTGGCAAACCTAGAAGGAGAGGGCAGAGAAAGTAGGGAACTGGTTTCAGCAAGGGAGCTGGCGCTTTCTTGCATAATTCGGCTTGGCAGTGTGGTAGAGTGGTCGAAGTCCACCTCTGATGGTCAACAGACCTGGATGGTACAGTCTTTTTAAAGAGAATTCATCACACCACCTGTACAGAAACACGTCTCTGTTGTTGTACCTCCTGCTTTAGAGATCTCTGTACTCCTCATGCGCAAATACAGAACTCCCCTCACAGTTTGGTTGCCAGGTCCCCCCGGGTCACTGGCGAGAGATCAGAGCCTCTTTCTTCTCCCAGAACCATTTCTGGAGCCCAGCCTTACATCTTTGTTTAACTCATCTGGTCTGCTTTCCTTGCGCTGCTTCCTCCTTCGCTGCTCTTCGCAGCTCTTCGCCGCTCCGACCCGGGCTAGGGAGGGTTCCAGACATTAAGCGAGCAATTGGGCCGATCCAAGCGTGGCGCTTAACACAGCAAAGGCCAGACGCTTTGCAAATTGCCTGCTCACTGGAGCTGCTAAGCGGCCTAAATCCACTAAATGCCAACTGCCGGCATCAATTTTGTGTGTCCCCCCCCCCCCCCCCCCCGCCGCCAGCAATCGCTGTAGCAACAACAACCTTCAGTTTTGGCCCTGCTAGATGCCAGACAGACAGACGCAGGGAGGGAAACCAGTTTTGTGTTAGGATGAAATGCTGCCAAGGGTCCCGGGTTCGTAAAGGTTTGAACTAACGTAAAGGTTTGAGCCAGTTTGGTGTGGTGATTAAGTGTGCAGACTCTAATCTGGGAGAACCGGGTTTGATTCCCCACTCCTCCACTTGCACCAGTTTGGGGAGGGGAGAAACCCCAACAGGGTATAAATGCTGCAGCGTCTACCTCCACATGAAGCTGCCTTCTACTGACTCAGCCCATCAAGGTCAGCGTTCCCTACCCAGGCTGGCTTCGGCAGCCGTCCTCAGATTTCCCCCTACAACTTTGGGCTTTCTGGAGTACGATTTCTTGCAGGGGATTTGGAAGTCTGAAAAATATGAAGAGATCCAGTGACGACTCCTGACCAGACACCAGGAAAGCAGCTTGGAAAAAGTGACTTCACTCTGGGTGCCGCCGCCCATCTGCTGCCCTCATCTGCTCTTGCAGACAGCTCACACAGCCTTCTCGGCCCCCAGTTTCTTTGTGCAACATTTCCATCGCATTCTTGATTCCCTTGGCATCTTCTCCAGCCCATCTGAGGAGGCAGAGTTTATGGGAAGTTTCTGTCAGAATGTCCATCAAGGTCACTATTGCCTACTCAGACTGGCAGCCGCTCTCCAGGATCTCAGTTGGAGGTCTTTCCCATCACCCACTGCCTGGTCCTTTCAACTGGAGATGCCAGGGATAGAACCTGGGACCTTCCACATGCCAAGCAGAGGCTCTACCACTGAGCCACGGCCCCTTCCATGGCAGCGCTGAACACATGAAGCTGCCTTCGATTGAATCAGACCCTGGGTCCAGCAAAGTCAGTATTGTCTACTCAGACTGGCAGGGGCTCTCCAGGGTCTCAGGCGGAGGTCTTCCATATCACCTGCTGCCTGGTCCTTTTTGACTGGAGATGCTGGGGATTGAACCTGGGACCTTCTGCATGCCAAGCAGAAGCTCTTCCAGCAGGGATGGGTGGAAGTGTGTCAGGGATCCCAGAGGGTTTCTAGCCTCCAGGTGGAACCTGGAATCACAACTGATCTCCAGACGATGGTGATCAGTTTCCCTGGAGAAAAATGGCTGCTTCGGAAGGGCCATGGCTCAGTGGAAGAGCCTCTGCTTTGCATGCAGAACATCCCAGGTTCAATCTCTGCCATCTCCAGGTTTTGTTTTTTGTTTTTTTTAAAAGGTCAGGTGGTAGGGGACGGGAAAGACCTCCACCTGAGACCCTGGAGAGCTGCTGCCAGCCTGGGTAGGGAACGCTGACCTTGATGGGCTGAGTCAGTAGAAGGCAGCTTCATGTGGAGGTAGACTCTGCAGCATTATACCCTGTTGGGGTTTCTCCCCTCCCCAAATCCTCTCCCAGGCTCCATCCCCAAATCTCCAGGAATTTCCCAGCCAGGAGTTGACATCCCTAGGATTCTAGGAGGCCACAGTGTGTCTTTCCTGGTTTTGTGTTTCACCTGGGGACCCCAGAGAGAGAGAGAGAGAGAGAGAGTGTTCTGGGCCCTAGTGGGAGGTGGTCCCCAGGCATAGGTACTGACCACTCCCCTTTTGGGATGGATGGCAGTTGTTCGATACAGAGGGGCTCTGCTAACTCGACTCCCTGCTTCTGACGGCCCCGGCCCGAGAACCAGACCTGCTCCCTTCTGGGCCACAGCTGCACCCTCTGCTCTCTGTCATCTGGAGATCAGCTGTAGTTCTGGGAGACCTCCAGGTCCCACCTGGAGATCGGAAGCCCTATGAAACCAATGGGCAGTAGGTTCAGGAGGAGCAAAAGGAAGTACCACTTTGCACAGCGAGTGATTAAAAAGGGGATTTTCCGCCAGAGGGTGTTATGATAGCCACAGGCATAGTCAGCTTTAGAAGGGGATTAGATAGATTCACCGTGGCGACTAGCCCTGGTGACTCAGGGAAACCTCCGCATTCAGAGGCACTAAGCCTCTGAATCCCAGAGCCAGGAGGCAACACCAGGGGAAGGCCCTAGTCTCTCTGCCCTGTTGCTGGCCCTCCAGAGGAACTGGCTGGCCACTGTGTGAGACAGGATGCTGGACTAGAGGGACCCTCACTGGTCTGATCCAGCAGGGCTCTTCTGACGTTCTTATGAAGGCCTCGGCCTCTCTGCCCTGTTGTTGGCCCTCCGGTGGGACTGGCTGGCCACTGTGTGAGAGAGGATGCTGGACTGGACGGACCCTCACTGGTCTGATCCAGCAGGGCTCTTCTGATGTCCTTACGAAGGCCTTGGCATCTCTGCCCTGTTGTTGTCCCTCCAGAGCAGGATTGGCCAAACTGTGACTTGGGAGCCACACGTGGCTCTTTCATACATATTGTGTGGCTCCTGGCAGGGCGGCTGGGGAAGCGAAGGGAAAGCATGCTTCCCCAATTGGTCTTCCCTCCCCATCCAGCGTTCCCCTCCCTCAATAAGAAAGAAAGTAACTCTCAAAGGCCCCCCCGCAAGCCTACAAATATCATTGGACAAATAAATATCATTATCAACATCTGTTTTTACCCCTTATGTGGTAAGGTGAGAAATGGCGGCCCGTCTTGTCCTTGCCCCCCGGCAGCAGATTGCAGCAATGGCCACCCTCCTTGCCCTGTGGAGCACAGCAGGCAGTTGCTGCCCGCTTCCTCATCCCTGCCTCACCCTGCAGCAGAATCCGGAGGGCCGGGCCCTTCCCTGTCCTACTACAGTAGAGGGCAGGAAGGAGGGGGCGACGGCGTGCTTCTCCGGGGGCTGGGGGCAACTCCTGGGGCAGAGCACAATGCTGTGGGTGAGTGCCCAGGTGTGGGGCCCAGGACAAAGAGCTGATGCTTGACCCCAGATGGCATCCCAACATCCTCCCAGTGTCTTTTGTGGACAGTCATTTGCTGTGCCTCACTTTGGCCCTGAGAACGGGATCAGCACATCTGCTTACTTCCTCCGAAGGGCAGCCCGCCTCCGCTTGGATGCCTGGTGGGGAGGGAGGTGCCTGGGATCCACCACGGCTCCTCAAGGTCGCGCTAATCAGCCGATGCTATTAAAAGCAGGAAGAGCAACTCTGGCTCAGCCAGGAGACAAGCCGCGGAATCCTGCCTGCCTGGCCAGACCAGGTCTGCTTGGTGCCAGCTGGGCCCAGAACTCCAGACACGCTCATCAGCAGTTGGGAGCCCAGCTTGGCATTCTTGCCCAGGAGATTCTCTCTCTCTCGCTCTCTCTTTCTGAAGCCTCTGAAAACCAGGGCAGTGGAAGACGGGGGAGAGGTGTGGCTCAGTGGTAGAGTATTTGTTTGGCATGCAGAAAGTCCCAGGTTCAATCCCTGGCATCTCCAGTTAAAAAGGACCAGGCAGGAGGTGATGGGAAAGACCTCAGCCAGTTTAACGACCAGTTGAAATCCCAGGGGAACTCCAGCCCCCACCTTGAGTCTGGCAACTGCAGCCCAAAGCCAGGGGCTTACACAGCCACGTGGCCATGGTGTCCCAGGCCAAAGCCTGCCGCCGTGCCAGACAAAGGACTGGTTCCCGTCTGTTTGCAAAAGGGATTGGAATCCCCAACTCAGCAGTACTTGCCAGCAGTTGCTGAGGCTTAGAAAACGCTCCCAGGGCCGGTCTGAGTTCACACACAGGGCAGCAGCGAGCGACCCACTCCCCAACCCCCAACCCCCAACCCCCCCCCTCGCAACCTGCAGGAGGCCATTGGCAAATGTGCCGGTGGATGTAGGAGGAAAAACACTCCCTGAAAGTACAACCTTTGGAAACTTTCCTTAGGGCTGGACTGGACGTGACGACTGAAGCAACGTTTGGCGGAAAGGGAAGACCAGCGTTGTAAGCCAGGGGCCCTCTACCTTTTTCAGCCTGCAGGGACCTCTGTAATTCTGACAGAAAGTGGTGGGCGCTACCCCAAAATGGCTGCCACCGGAGGAGGAGCCAACTTCAAAATGGCTGCCACCGGAGGAGGAGCCAACTGCAAAATGGCTGCCATCGGAGGAGGAGCCTACCACCAAATGTCAGAGAGCCAGGTCATGCAGCACTCCAAGAGCAGGTCTTCAACGCTTCAAGCAGCAGTTCTGTCTAACAGGACACCATTTAAAACTAACATACTGTGTGTGATATTTCCTTGCATACCCACAAAATAAGTATTTGTATTGAGCTAGCTACGAGATCCTCATCTGGCAGTACTCGTCTTCCATTTTGTAGCCATCTATAGCACTGATGCAAAAGGAGAAGGGAAACATGCTTCCTCTTCTTTCAACGTGCGCCTGTTACGTGCCATCAAGTCACTCCCGACTTACCATGATCCTGTGGCTCAAGGACCTCCGAAACCAACCGATCGTTAATAGCCTTGCTCAGATCTTGCAGACTGTGGCCTCTTTCATTACATAAGAACATAAGAGAAGCCAATGCTGGATCAGGCCACTGGCCTGTCCAGTCCAACACTCTGTGTCACACAGTGGCCAAAAACACCAGGTGCCCTCAGGAGGTCCACCAGTGGGGCCAGGAGACTAGAAGCCCTCCCACTGTTGTCCCCCCACATCAAGCACCAAGAATACAGAGCATCACTTGCCCCAGACTGAGAGTTCCTATCTGTACCTTGTGGCTAACAGCCACTGATGGACCTCTGCTCCATATGTTTATCTAATTCCCTCTTGAAGTTGTCCATGCTTCTGGCTGCCACCACCTCCTGTGGCAGTGAATTCCATGTGTTAATCACTCTTTGGGTGAAGAAGTACTTCCTTTTATCCGTTCTAACCCAACTGCTCAGCAATTTAATGGAGTGCCCCCCGAGTTCTTGTCTTGTGAGAAAGGGAGAAAAGTACCTCTTTCTTTACCAGCTCTATCCCATGTATAATATAAACCTCGATCATGTCACCCCTCAGCTGTTGTTTCTCCAAGCTAAAGAGCCCCAAGCGCTTCAACCTTTCTTCATAGGGAAAGTGTTCCAACCCTTTTATCCTTCTAGTTGCCCTTTTCTGCACTTTTGCCAATGCTGTAATATCTCTCTTGAGGTGCGGCGACCAGAACTCTACATTGAGTCTGTCCATCTCCTGTTGGGCCTTCCTCTTCCCCTGCTGCCTTCTGCTTTTCCTAGCATGATTCCTGGAGACCAAAACCCTATGTGGAAAGGCTGAGGGACTTGGGAATGTTTAGTCTGGGGGAGGTTGAGGGCGGACAGGATTGCTCTTATTACATATTTGAAGGGCTGTCCCTTAGAGGAGGGCAGGGAGCTGTTCCTGTGGGCAGCAGAGGGGAGGACTCACAAGAATGGGCTTAAATGAAGGGCAGGAAGGTCCCGGCTGGACATTAGGACGAACTTTTTGACAGGAAGAGTTCTGCAGCAGTGGAATCAGCTGCCCTGAGAAGGTGGTGAGCTCCCCCTCCCTGGCAGTCTTTAAGCAGCGGCTGGACTAACCCTTGTCAGGGATGCTCTAGGCCAGGGGTGGGCAAATTGCGGCCCGGGGGCCACATGCGGCCCACCACAGAGTTTTTTGCGGCCCGCCAAGAAGATTTCAGGACTTCAAGAAAATTGAGCCTAAATTCAATTTGCTCTCTTATCCCATCACTGCTGATATTGATACAGCACCTGAGGAGCTGCAGCTTGAACTTCTTGACATGCAGTCAGATCACACTGTGAAAGAAATGTTTAATGCTGTGACATTAGTTGACTTTTACAAATCTTTGTCTGCTGAAAAAATTTCCATGTATGAAGAAATTTGCTGGGAAAATGTTCTCTATGTTTGGGTCTACATATATTTGTGAGCAAAGTTTTTCTTGCATGAAGATCAACAAGAGTAAATATAGATGCTCTTTAACAGACATTAACTTGCAGGCTGTGATGAGAATCTCAACAAGCAATCTCACTCCTGATTTCAAAAAAATTGTAGAAAAGTGTGATAGGGTACATTTGTCTCATTAAACGGATTCTAAAATTAAATGTGCTTGCAGCTATAGATGATATGAAATTAGCACAATAAATAAATTGAACAAAACTACCACTATTTTATTTAATTTATATTTATTGATTTTTATGATACAATTTATACCTTTTCTGAAATGCAAACTTAACTAATGAATGCAATCATTTTAAAAGGTGCAGCCCTCCGCTAACCTCCGCTCCCACAAAGTGGCCCCTGAGCCAAAACAATTGCCCACCCCTGGCTTAAATGAAGGGCAGGAAGGTCCCGGCTGGACATTAGGAAAAACTTCTTGACAGTCAGAGTTGTGCCATAGTGGAATCCGCTGCATGAGGAGGTGGTGAGCTCCCCCTCCCTGGCAGTCTTTAAGCAGCGGCTGGAGAAAACCCTTGTCAGGGATGCTCTAGGCTGATCCTGCACTGAGCAGGGGGTGGGACGAAATGGCCTGTAGGGCCCCTGCCAACTCTGTGATTCTAGGATTCTATTGCTATCTTTCCCAGAGACTCTTGCCTTCTCATGATGTGACCAAAGTACAATAGTTGAGTAATTCAAGCTTCTAGGGAGAGTTCAGGCTTGATTTGGCCTAGAACCCACTGATTTGTCTTTCTGGCACTCCATAGCATCCACAAAAGTCTCCTCCAGCACCACATTTCAAAGGAATTAACTTCCTTCCTGCCAGCTTCCGTCATTGTCCAACTTTTGCACCCATACACAGTAACGGGGAATACTGTGGCATGAATTAATTAGATCTTGGTCACCAGCAACAGATCCTTAAACTTAAAGGATCGTTGTTAGCTCCTTTAGGGGAGCCCTGCCAATTCTAACCTGTGCTGTGACTTGTAAGGAGGACAGCTGGTGCAGACGGGTTTGTGAGAACTCCTTGCACGTGAGTACAATGAGAGAGAGATTCCGGCCAGATTTTAACGAGCAGCACCCACGGTTTTTGAAAAGTGATCAAAGTATGATGCAGCGATGCGATCAACTTCCCCCTGGATTGTAAAAATGCATTAAAGCTGGGAAAGTTTGATGACTTCAGTAGAAGTTCCAGAGAGGTGCATGAAGTACCGGACTCTGCGTTTGTCTTTCTGGCAGACTGCTCTGCTATTTGCACAGATGAAGCCCTTTACATGAATCCACTGTCTGTATTAGAGAAGAAGAAGAGGAGATTGGACTTATACCGGCCCTTCACTCAGAATCTCAGAGCGGCTTACAATCTCCTTCTCTTCTTCTCCTTACAACAGGCACCCTGTGAAGTAGCTGGGGCTGAGAGAGCTCTTTTGAGAACTGCTTTGGAGATCAGTGACTGACCCAAGGTCATCCAGCAGCTGCATGGGGGGGGGGAGTGGGGAACCAAACCCGGTTCTCCAGATTAGAGTCCGCGCACTTAACTGCTACACCAAAGTTGATGTCAAAAATCAAAAAAAAACCACACACCTGGTACTCAAACAGGGCAGGTTAGCTGCCACCACCCTCATCTGATTGGACTCTCAGCAAATGCCAGAAGAGGAGAGTGGGGGCCCCCCGCCCGTGTGGCTAGGCTGTTCCCCCTTGTTCCACATGCCAGCAAGCAAGAAGAGGGATGAGGGCGGCGGCTGTGCCTTTGCTGATGATTGCTGAGCGCTGTGCCCAGGGGCGTGGGCCTTGCCACCTGCTCTGCCCCTCCTCCCCCACTGGGACGGGTCCCGCCCTTGCATTTTGCATTCCCAGGGTTTCCTGAGGAAGAAGGAAGGAGTGTTAGAAAACACCATTCCGGTCCCTAGATTTTTTTAGAAGAGCGCTTGTTGAGCCTCTGCACAGCGGAATTCCACGGTTGAACAGCTTGAGGAATAAGTTCACACTTATCCTTGTTGCCTAGAAAAGGAGGGACCATACTGGATGGGAAAGGCAGAATAAAGGCTTCTAGCTAGCTATCTACGTGCGGACGGAGAGAGACTGTAGAAAGCCACGTCCAGCCCTCGTGGTGGTCAGAGATGGAGAGAGAGAAGGGAAGTGACCGGGAGAAAGGAACCCCTGAGAGTAGCCTTCTGGGTAACAAAGGGACAGCAGAGGACAAAGGAAGCACCCCGACTACCCCTATATTAACTCCCTACTGCCCTCCCCTGGGGTTCCAAAGTCTGTGCTAGCCTTAAGCGATCTCATGCAGTCCATTCTTTCCAGCGCGTGTCCAGGGACGTCCTTGCAGGACCAGAAGAATCAGGTACAAGAGAGATGAGAAGCACAGCAGGACCACAAAGAGGAAGCTTTACTTTATGATATGTACTGGAGTCGGGAGTCCATGGAATGGTTGAACAGCTAGATCTTTATTGCTGGTCCGGAGGAAGCATCCAACCCAGGGCTCCGAGCCCTCCTTCTATGCTGGTCAGGGACAATCCCCTGACCTCGCCCAACTGGCCTGAGAGGCTCTTATCAGTCTATTTACATCTCATAGGTTCCCTGGGAGAAACCTAGGTACAGGATTGGTGGCCGGTTTGAATCCACCTGGCCTTTGTTCTACCTGGCTGAAGCTCAGGTCGTTTCTTGGCCATGTGTTCTGGCCACATGGTGACCGCATGGTCAATACATAACACTTTAGAAGCCCTCTTTTGTTTACCACGAGCGGTATCTCTGCAAAAGGTGTCACTTTCATGCCTTGCAAAACTCAGGAGTGTGACAAACCTGGACTTATCCCGTTTCAGTTCACGACCCATGTGCAAGGTAGGCCAGTCTGAGACAGCATTCTAGGGCTGCCAAGTGCCGGTGACTTACCGGCGGGGGGGAGTTGTTCTCCCCCCGGGAGCTCTTCTGGCGTGTGCGCCACGGCAACATACTGACGTCACCCGGAGGTGACGTCAGTACACGGGGGAAGTTGTCCTCACCGGACAACTTCTGGGGCGGGGTTCCCCCCGCCGGCCGAATGCCGGCCGGCAGATCGGGAACCCCTATGGCGGGGAATCCCCCGCCCCGCGGGCTGACTTGGCAGCCCTACAGCATTCCCAGATGCCAAGTCAGTCTGTGGTCTCTCTAGCTGATCATTCAACTGCCTTTTCATCGATAAATTTGAATGGCTTTGTGTATTATTCTGGTGTGCTTTTTGAGATGCCCTGACCCAGACTAATCCGATCTTGCCAGATGGGGGGCCACCAAGGAAGTCTGGGGTTGCTATGCAGAGGCAGGCGATGACAAACCCACCTCTGAATGACTCTTGCCTTGACCTGGATGGCCTCAGCAAGCCTGATCTCTTCAAATCTCACCAGCTAAGCAGGGTCCTTGGCAATGCTCCCTCTAAGCTGTGGAGTCTTGTGAGCAAAAAACCTGCTTTGCAAGCTCCTGGCGTTAAAGTTGTGAGTGAGCGATTTGGCTGCTGCATAAATCAGTTTGCTCTGGAGCCCTCCTTCCTGATCTGAGACAAAAATGTGTGAGCCAGAGGTTAAAAAAACTGTGAGCTAGCTCACCCTAACTCAGCTTAGAGGGAACACTGGGACTCCTTGGTTAGTCCTTGGATGGGAGACCACCAAGGAAGTCCAGGGTTGCTATGCAGAGGCAGGCAATGGCAAACCCACCTCTGTATGTCTTTTGCCCTGACCTGGATGGCCCAGGATAGCCCGATCTTACCAGATCTCGGAAGCTAAGCAGGGTCAGCCTTGATTAGTCCTTGGATGGGAGACCACCAAGGAAGTCCAGGGTTGCTATGCAGAGGCAGGCAATGGCCAACCCACCTCTGAACGTCTCTTGCCTTGAAAACCTTACGGGACTTGCCATAAGTTGGCTGTGGCTTGACAGCTCGTTATACACACACAAGCCCATCCTTCCAGGTGACTACAACCCCAACCGGATCTGCAGATGTACCAGAATCCCAGATCTGCAACGCAGACAAGATGGAACGATTACACTTCAGTTTCTTGGCCCACATTCAGCCCTCGACAGACTCCAGACAGCAGTTCTGGGTTTCCACAGTTATCTGGCAATCAGATGGAAAGGAAAGAGTGGAGAATCATGCAGGCTTTGACGACACTGCAGCTGTCTGGATGGCAGTGTTGCCAGCTCTGGGTTGGGAAATACCTGGAGATTTGGGGGTGGAGCCTGGGGAGGGCAGAGGGACCTCAGGGAGGTATACTACCACAGAGCTCACCCTACAAAGCAGCCATTTTCTCCAGAGGAACTGACTTCTGTGGTCTGGAGATCAGTTCTAATTCTGCGAGGTCTCCCAGGTGGGGCGAAGGTTGCCAACCATATTGGCCTCCCCCAGAAGCATGGGGAAACTGGGAGGAGTTGTGTGTATTCCCTGGGCCGAAAGGGAAGGGACAGCATAGAAATCTCCTCTTGAAATCTGCTGGAACTACTGTACCAGCCACCCCCCCCCCCCCCCCCCCCCGGGAACAAAGACTTGTCCCGTCCTGGCAGCAAATATCAAAAGTCACTAAAAAGCTCCAAGGAAGCAAATAGGGACATGCTCACACTGGCAACAGACTGGCGTACATCACCTGCTAAAACTATTCCTGTCACAAATTGGGATCAGACTGAAAAGGGCCCAGATAATCCCTCTCTGCCAGGAGCACCCAAAGCGGAGGAAGCGTTGAGCACTTTGCCCAGAAATGCAAGCGGAAGTTCTGGAAAACTTAAGGGCCAAATTTTTGGTTTTCTTAAAAAGTCTTTCTTTCATTATCTGTCCACCTAGTGCAAAGCCCTGATCTGAATGGCTTAGGTTGGCCCAATCTCGTCAGCTCCCAGAAACTAAGCAGGGCCAGCCCTGGTTCGTACTTGGGTGGGAGACCACTAGGGAAGTCCAGGGGCATGCTGCAGAGGCAGGCAATAGCAAATAGTTCCCCTGGAGGAAATGGAAGCTTTGGAGGGTGGACTCCGTGGCACTGAACCCTGCTAAGGTCCCTCCACAACTGGACCTTTGTTGATAACAGAACTGGATGCCTTCAAAATGCCTTCATACTCCTGTGACTCAGGTGGGGAACAGATATTCCGTGTGTGTGTGTGTGTGTGTGTGTGTGTGCCAAGGAGGCCCGCATTCCACAATGCACCTGTCTGTTTCTGAAAAAGAACTCCTTGGCTAACTATGTTTTAATGAATTTAGGCATGATAGGAATGCCCGTCTGTGCCAAGTGACTGTAAGACATCCTTCCTCCCCACAATGGCTTCCAAGGTCGTTTCGTGCAATACACACACACACATAGCTGGTCGGCTGCTGGAAGGACCTCCTCCTGAAACAGGCTAAAAATAATCACGTGTAGAAAACCCCTTTGGATTATGTGTGTGTCCGCGAAATGCCGCCAGGCTGCTTCCGACTTATGGCGACCCGAGGAATTCATGACCTCCAAAAACGGCCTCTCGTGAACAGCCTTGCTCAGGGCTTGCAAACTCAGGGCCTTTGCGGCTCCCTTGACCAAGTCAACCCATTCCCTGCTGGGTCTTCCTCTTTTCTTGCGGCCTTCCACTTTGCCCGGCATCCTGACCTGGGGGTTCCATCTTCCAGTAGTATACAGAATCACAGAATCAGAGTTGGAAGGGACCTTCGGGGTCATCTAGTCCAACCCCCTGCATAAGGCAGGAAATTCACAAATGACCCCACTCCCATTCACCCATGCCCAGAAGACGACAAAAAACCCTCCAGGATCTCCAGCCAAACTGGCCTGGAGAATAATTGCCTCCTGACCCCAAAGTGGCCATCAGCATTTTCCTGGGCGTGTCAGAAAGGGCCATGAGAACTAAGCACTGAGGCAACCCTTCCTGCCCTCCCTCTCATGACCTGCCCAAGTTCACAGAATCCGCATTGCTGTCAGATGGCCCTCTAGCCTCTGTTTGAAAGCCTCCAAAGAGGGAGAGCCCACCACCGCCCGAGGAAGCCTGTTCCACCAAGGAACTGCTCTGACAGGAAGTTCTTCCTCATGTTCAGCCAAAACCCATTTTGATTTAATTTCAACCCGTCGATTCTGGTCTGGCCTTCTGAGGCAACAGAAAACAGCTCTGCCCTCCTTTCATTTTCGATTGTCTCACTGTAGGATAAGACGTTATCTGAAGGGGTTTCCCGTTGCCTTCTTCCGTGCAGTACCAGCCAGGGTTAGCTGAAATGGCACAGCAGTTGTCTATGATGGATGCTGCCCTCAGTGTCATCTCCCACTGCTGCTGCCCAGCAGCTCCCCTTCGAGGATTCCCCGTCCCCTTCCCATTGGAACAGCCTGTTCTCTTCTGCTGCTGTGTCCACTGACTCATGAAGGGGGTGGAAGCGTCTTAGTCTGTTGTCTCAGCTGTGACCACTCTGCCTTGAGCGACTCTTGACGGAGCCCTTCGAGGATTACGGTGTTGTTCTCAGCTTCACTGACACACTACCCCCTTCACCAGGTGTGTCCCCAAGAAGGAGCTGATCACACAGCAATTACAAAACTACCCTCCAATGAGCTGGCTTGAAAGGTTGGACATTTCCAAACAGAACCACCACCAGGCCACTGCAGGAGTGCTGCTTGCTGTTGCGGAGGAAGCAAGCCACCTTTTGGCGCTACGACAGCTTGCTTCTTCAGCTGGGACAAGCTACAGCGACCATAGAGATCGTGGAAATGTGTCCTGCACAACGTGGGTGTAATGTAGTATGCTCTGTGTAGCAACCAGCCTGCCATGTGCTCCCAGGTAATGGCGCCCGCCGCATGGCCAGAGCACAGCACTCTTCAGTGGTGTTGTCACTTCCGGGTCCCTAGCTGGAAGTGACGTCACAGCACGGGTCACGGCTGTTTTGCCACTCCACTGTGCACCAGCAGGGGGATAGAGTGCCGGTGGGAGATTTTGCCAACAGCCCTGGGAATCCGGCAATCCTAGCTGCACCCAACCACTCCACCCGCCTCCCACCAGTGCCGTTTCCACTTCCTCTACTGCAAGAGGCTTGGCCATTATCTTCACAGCTTGAAGGATAATACAAATGACCCCAAACTCAGACAAATACACATGAAGCTACCTTGGAATGATTCAGACCCTTCCTCCACCAAGACCAGTATTTTCTACTCAGACTGGCAGCTGCTCTCCTGGGTCTCAGGCTGCCTTTCAGATCACCTATAACCTACTCCTTTTAACTAGAGATGCCAGAGATTGAACCCGGGACCTTCTGCATGCCAAGCAGAGGCTCTGCCTCATCCACAGCCCCTTCCATGACTGTCTTGACCACATGAGGCTGCCTTCTACTGAATCAGACTTCCTTGATCCATCAAAGTCATTAATGTCTTCTCAGACTGGCAGTGGCTCTCTGAGGTCTCAGGCAGAGGTCTTTCACATCACCTACAGCCAGATCCGTGTAACCGGAGAGGCCAGGGATCGAACACGGGACCTTATGCATGCCAAGCAGAGGCTCTTCCATTGAGCCAACCCCCTTCCCCACTCCATTCCATCACACCTGGTGGTTAATAAACCTGCTGAAGGAGAAATAAACCCTAGAAGCCTGCCTAAAGGATGCGGTTTGCCACAATGACTAAACAGAGCCTCCATGTGCAGACACAGTCTGCCTGCGAATGCACAGTGCTGGCAGAAGGACCATGGTGGAGTGATGGTACCTTAGCACTCTGCTTCCGAGCAGCATCTCAGAGACTGCAGCACTGGGTGGGCTGTTGACCTCATTCAGCAGTTAGGGTTGCCAACTCCAGGTTGGGAAATTCCTGAAGAATTTGGGGGTGGAGCCAACGCTCCCTCTCAGCTGTGGAGTCCTGTGAGCAAAAATTCTACTTGGTGAGCCACTGGCATTAAAGTGGTGGTGAGCCAGTGATTTGGCTGCTGCACACATTAGTTTCCTCCGGAGCCATCCTTCCTGAGCGGAGACAGAAATGTGTGAGCTGGAGGCTAAAAAACTGTGAGCTAGCTCACACTAACTCAGCTTAGAGGGAACACTGGGTGGAGCCTGAGGGGGGGCAGGGTTTGGGGAAGGGAGTGAGCTCAGCAGGGTGTAACACCATAGAATCCACCCTCCAAAGCAGCCATTTTCTCCAGGGGGGAACTGCAGACCTCCGTTGTCTGCAGATCAATTGCAATTTCTGGAGATCTCCAGGCCTTGCCTGGAGGTGGACAACCCTAGCTCTTCTTATACTCTAACACTAAGAAAAGGAATGACTTCACAGTCCAGCGTGGAGACACAGCAGACAGAGCAAAACGTGGAGAAGAAATGAAGCAGTGTGAATGGCGTGCAAATGGACAGGGATGGAGCAGGCAGCCGACAGAACCCAGCTCCACCTCCTTGCCTCTTCAGGGGATGTCCATGACGGCCAGTTCACGGGAGTTGAGCATGAGGCAACAGGGAACAGGCTCCCGACTCCTGTCAAGAAAGAGCCTTTGTCTTCGGCAGGAAGTTTGGCCTCATTACTCCCTCGTCCAGCTCATTAACCACACAGGAAAAGCTATTGTTGAAAAGATGAATTTACCGAGAATGCACGCTACTCCTGCAAATGTCCCCCCACCCCCGTTGGTTAAACGGCTTCAGCCTTCCCCTGGATATGCCTTTTAGAAAAAGAAAACAAAGCTGGTATGTTCTGTACACGATTCTCTAGTTTGAACTTAAAGACTCTCTAGCGTTAACTTACTTCCTGTATGTACCCTGCGACATGTCTGGGCACGTTCGCCTGTAATGCTAAGCCATACCAGCCTGAGCTTCAGTCCCAAGAGAACAATAGACCCTCGGATCTTGATCGTCCACCGATCAGAGGCTTAGGATATTCAAACGGTCCTATGATAGCCTCTGGTGGGAAACGAATCCCTGTATACCCAATCCCCCACGGGGGACGAGGTCGGGGTGCGGCTTACCTGTACATATAAGCAGGCTCCCCGACCACTCACCCCCATGCTTGTTCCTGACCACCTAACAAAAGAGCTCTGCTGAAAATCACTTCACCGGCCACCCGAGTGCAGCACTCTTCAAAAGCCCAATACGGTGCCGGCACGGAGACTTCAGTGTGAGCACTGCCCTGGCTGTAGGGGATAAAGATTATTACATCAGTTGATCAGAGTTTTACAATCTATTATTTTATCTTGAAGGGACAATGATAGGTTGAATTCTCTGTCTTAATCCTTCCCCCCAAAAGCTATTATAAGAAGTTTGCATCCTGGCAATTTCACAGCAAGAAAAGCTGCATTCTGCCACCTGCACATTCTACGAACTTGCAGGACTTGTACTTTATTCCACCTCTCATAGTCATGGGGAGCAGGGAGGAGCTAGAATGGGTAAAATGAGAGCCAGTTTGGTGTAGTGGTTAAGTGCGCGGACTCTGATCTGGGAGAACTGGGTTTGATTCCCCACTCCTCCACTTGCACCTGCTGGATGACCTTGGGCAAGCCATAGTTCTCCCAGAGCTGTTCTCTCAAGGACAGTTCTGGAAAGCGCTCTCTCAGCCCTGCCTACCTCACAGAGTGTCTGTTGTGGGGAGGGGAAGGAAAAGGAGTTTGTAAGCCGCTCTGAGACTCCCTTGGGTTGTGAAGGGCAGGATATAAGTCCAATCTCTTCGTCTTCTTCTTCTGACAGCTGCCCCCCCGCTCTTTTTCTCTCTCTCTCACACACACACAGAGGAAGATGAACAAATGAATAAACTGAGATGGTCCGGCTGGCTCTCCATTCCTGTTGTATCCAACAAAGGGGGCTTTAACTCTCCAAAGCTCATGCCCGGAAAGCCTTGCTGGTCCACAGGCCCCTGTCCTACCACTCTCCCTCGTCTCTGGAAAAGTCATCAGGGACTTTCAGAGTGACTAGAGCAGGCCTGGTTCTGAACGGTGGTCAGAAAAGAGGCTTAAAATGGGTTTCGTGTCTGTTATTTTGTCAGTGGACAGCATTGGTGTCCCCCCCCCCACCTCTTTGCATTGTTCACACAAACTCTTTTAGGAGGGAGATTTCCTCTGTGAGACAAGGCGCTGTTCCAAAGTAATCCAGCTCCTGCAGGGAATCATGACATCATGACAGATGCTTAGCTAATAAAATAATTAGATTAACACATTCTGCTAGCACAGACAAGTGGCAGTGGAAATGCTAGAAGCACTTGTTTTGCGTTCGCGACAGGGCCACCAGATCCGCACCGCCTGCTTTTCACAGAGCGCGTCTGCTAAACACAGGGCCGAGCGACTTCACTCCCAGAAGCTCCAGGGGAGCAGTGTTAAGAGGGCTGCAGCTAATTTCCTGGTTTTCAATGCTCCCTTTTGACAAAGGCTGTCATGTTTTTCTGCAATCCAGTTCAGGGCTGGGGGTGGTGGTGGAAGATACCTGCTTTGGAATTTGCCTTTCATACTCCACGGTGATTACTGCAAGCCAATTAAGACATCGGAACGGGCATCAAAAATACGCAAGAAATCAGAAAGAAATTCCTGCC
Source organism: Lepidodactylus listeri (assembly GCA_029233225.1). Lineage (NCBI taxonomy): Eukaryota > Metazoa > Chordata > Lepidosauria > Squamata > Gekkonidae > Lepidodactylus > Lepidodactylus listeri. Next base: position 98,782,993 of record JARCFY010000011.1, on the reverse strand, counting down.
ACCTACAGAGGAGACCAGGGTACACAAGGCCCATGTAATTATCTTGGTGTGTGTGTGTCAAGATACTACTCAGCTGTCAGCACTGTGACTTGTCCCCATGAGAAGCTGTGCCCTAGGGGCTTGCAACAAGAACATTTCTCCACCGCAAGCCAGGGCTTTGAGTTTGCAAACCCCCTGTAACACAACGGAGAAACTTACTGGAGGCGGGGTGGATACACACAAACGCATGACGCTGCCTTACACTGAGTCAGACCCTCAGTCCATCAGGGTCAGTATTGTCTGCTCGGACTGGCAGCGGCTCTCCCGGGTCTCAGGCGGAGGTCTTTCCCATCACTTACTGCCAAGGAGATGCTCTTCCACTGAGCCACAGCCCCTCTTTACAGCTCTCCAGGGTCTCAGGATTAACTGTTTGTTTCTGCAAGCTGATGTCCTGGCTGGTTGAGTTAGAGACCCAGTGACTAAGTCTGCATGTATTTGCCGCCAAAGCAAGGTAACAAAAGGCATAATTAGTTAGCACCAGGATTCTCCAATTGGGTAACCAATGCTTTGGGGGTGGGGTAGAGAGTAAGCACGGGGCTTCCGTTTTATTTCTCTTTGTTCTTCTCCTCTAGTTCCTCCAGACACGAATTTTAGAAGTCTGGGGGGAAAGATGTAGGTTGGAGAGTAGCCAGAGAGGATGTTCTCCTGTACTGTTTATTTTCAACCCCCAGTTTACCCTCCCTCAGTAAAGTTTTTTTTTAAAGGCTAATATAAGTGTTCTGCTGTGTTTATTAACTCTGCAATTTACGTAGATATCCCTAGCAGTTTCACTCCTCTGCAGTCATCTCACCAAAAATTTAAAACACTTTCTTTTAAAGAGCTAAATTTGAATTCAGTAGCACTTTAAAAAGGTAAAGGTTCCCCTTGCTCGAGAGCTAGTCGAATCCGACTCGAGGGGGCGGTGCTCATCTCCGTTCCCAAGCTGAAGAGCCAGCGCTGTCCAAAGACATTTCCGTGGTCACGTGGCTGGCACTAGATGCCGAGGCGCACGGAACGCTGTTACCTTCCCACCGAAGCGGTATCTGTTTATCTACTTGCAATTTCTTGCTTTCGAACTGCCAGGTTTGCAGGAGCTGGGGCCAGAGACGGGAGCTCGCTCTGCCACGTGGCACTCGGGACTTGAACTGCCGAAATACCAATTTTCCGGCTGTAGCTCAGCGTCTTAATCTCTGAGCCACCGTGGAATTTAGTAGCACTTTAGAAACCAAGAAGATTTTTGGGGTATGAGCTTCGGGGTGTCAAAGCTCCCTTAACAAAAAAAAAGAGCTCACTTAGGGGTGGTGGGGAAAGTGCTGTCAAGTCACAGCTGACTTAGGGTGAGCCTGAAGGGTTTCTGAGGCAAGAGACGTTTGGAGGTGGTGGGCTATTGCCTGCCTCTGTGTAGCAACCTGGGACTTCCTTGGTGGTCTCCCATCCCCAGTACTGACCAGGTCTGACCCTTCTTAGCAGCCAAGATGAGATTGGCCTAGCCTCGACTCACCTAGTCCAGGTCTAGCTAGGTAGCCGTGTTGGTCTGAAGCAGCAGAGCAAAAGTTGAGTCCAGTGGCACCCTGACGACTAACAAAGTTTTATTCTGGGTAGAAGCCTGTGTGTGCAGGCACACTTCTTCAGATACAGTGAAAAGAAGTGTGCGTGCACACGGAAGCTTATACCTTGAATAAAACTTTGTTGGTCTTCAGGGTGCCACTGGACTCAAACTTCGTTCTTTTAGACCAGATCTAAAAGTTCAGAACAGGCTTTTTGTCATCGTTCGATCGCAGTCAGATCTGGCTCTTTGTGACTCCACAGATCACGTCTCACCAGGTCCTCCTGTCTTCTGCTGTCCTCTGGAATTTGCTCAATTTCATGTTCACTGCACTGATAACACTGTCTAACCATCTCATCCTTTGCCATCCCCTTCTTCTTTGACCTTCAATCTTTAACAGGCTATGACATCGCAAAATGCAGACGGTGGTGAGAGTCATAGGCAAAAACTCCCTCACACAAAAACTCCCTCACCAAGAAAACAAGCTTATCTGGAAGAGGACGACGAGGCTGGATCCCCTTCCGCCTGCTATGCTAAGTCTTCTTTCGAGGGAAGACAATTTTAGTTGTGGCAGCGAACACCACACCTGCATTCCAAAGTGGCTGAGAGTCCCAGAAGGCAGAACACAATGCCGTTCCACCAGATGCCCCATCTCCATTCTTCTAGGGAGAGCTCCCCGTCAAGATTCAGAAAGGAGTTAATCCAGAACAACTGGTTATGGGCGGCGTTCTCGCTTCGGGAAGCAGCTATGTCCTCACACCCACATCTGCTTCGCAGGCCCAGCTCCACTCCACCCCGGCTCCTTCCAATCCAGAAAATTTTAAATACGCTGCTCGCAGTGAAACATTCAACTCAAGTCACAGCTACCTGCAAAAGGCGCCTCGAAAGCACAAACTGATTTTCTCCGTCGGGGCAAAACAGGAGGACTGAAGGCAAAGTTTCCAGGAGTGGTCTCTGCTCCCCCCTTAAACACGAACAATATAAAAACGGAAATAAAACAGAGGAGTCAGATGACTGAGATAAAGCAGCGCTGGGGTTCTTTTGAGTCTGGGATCAGGTGGGTTAAATTAACTAACTGTACTAGCGCATTTTTCTTCCGAGAAGCTCAGGCCAGCACCCCAAGACTCTTTTAATTCTTGTAATTACTCTTTTAAGAGACTGAGAAGGGAGTCACCCAGGTCCACCTAGAGCAGCAGCGTTGTCCAACCTGTGGGTCAGGAGCTAAAAGAGGGTCGCGGAGCCACTGAAAGTGGGTCGCGGGACAGCCCTCCCTATCTGCTGCTCTGGCCCTTTGGCACGCCATGGAAAAACCAGAAGAGGGTAGGAAGAGGCATGGGGGAGGGGGCCTCTGTCTTGGTGCTGCTCCTTCATCGGCCCAACCTCTTGCCCAGTAGATCCATGGTGCGGCCTCCTTTGGAAAACTGTGTACAGTTCTGGTCACCGTATCTCCAAAATGACATTGCAGAGCTGGAATGGTTACAGAGGAGGGCAACCAAGGTGAGAAGGGGGTTGGAGCACCTTCCCTAGGAGGAAAGACGGGAGAGTCTGGGACTTTGCAGCTGAGAAAAGAGATGACTGCAAGGGGGGGGGGGGGGGGGAACATGACAGAGGTTTGTAAAATTATGCCCGGGGTGAAGAGAGTTGACGAGGAGAGCTTTTTCTCCCTTTCCCAAAATCCTAGAATGAGAGGGCATCCAGTGAAGCTGATGGGCAGTAGGTTCAGGACGGACAAAAGGAAAGACTACTTTGCACAGCGAGTGATTAAAATGTGGAATTCGCTGCTAGAGGATTTAATGACGACAACAGGAATAAACAGAGGATTAGATGGATGTCTACTACTGGCCATGGTGACTATGGGAAACCTCCATATTCAGAGGCAGTCAACCTGTGAATCCCAGAGCCAAGAGGCCACATCGGGGGAAGGCCTCAGCCTCTCTGCCCTGTTGTTGGCCCTCCAGAGGAACTGGTTGGCCACTGTTTCAGACAAGAGGCTGGACTAGATGGACTATTGGTCTGACCCAGCAAGGCTCTTCTTCTGTTCTCGTTAACCCCCTGCAGTGCCTCACTGTCCTCTACCTTCTATGGACGATGTTCAACACCGGGCCCCTTGCCCCCCAACTCCTCACTACCATCTTCCCATATCTCCTCAACCCAGGCACCCTCCAAGTGCATCTCCTCAAACTCCTGTCCTGGCTCAATTGGCAGAGATTCACAAATGCCTCCCCCCCCAGCGACCTGTTCTATGCCCAGAAGATAACCCCCCTCCCCCAACGAAACCCCTCCAGGATCCCCGGCCAACCTGGCTTGGAGATAATTTGCTTCCTGACCCCAAAGTGGTGACTGGCATTTCCCTTAACTGCATTTCAACACACACCTGACAGTCGCAAGACATTGGTTCTGAAGCCATGTGGCTAGCAGCCCCAACACACGAACACTCTGAATTTACAGCATATTACGGTACGAAGATAAATTTTAAGAATATACTCTAAGTAATCTTGTTCAGTTCTGTCTATGCACCAATTTTCTAGGACGCAATTCTTTGCATCACTGAGTGTATCTAAAAGGAAAACAGAATTTTTTCAGCTTTTTCTAAATCACTATGAATATTTCGTGAAGATAAGAGAGCCAGTGTGGTGTAGTTAAGAGTGTCAGGCTAGAATCTGGGAGACTCAGGTTCAAATCCCCACTTTGCCCATGGAGCTTTGCTTGGTGGCCTTGGGCCAATCACACTCTCATCCTCACCTACCTCACAGGGTTGTCGTGAGGATAAAATGGAAGAGAGGATAACAATGCGTAAGCCATTTTTGGTCCCCATCGGGAAGAAACACAGGGTATAAATGAGTTAAATAAACAGGTATATTAAATTTAAAAACAGGTGTATCATGCAATGAAGACTTCCATCAGTGATACTGGAGAAAAGTCCTTTTCAGCACAAGTACGGTTTCTATAAAACTCAGAAAGCTGTACACCAATAGAAAGAAACCAGATCAGTTTTATGAAGGACTGAGAAAAAAACCATAATTCGGAATCCTTTTGGTGATCAAGACAGGTTACATACTGGACCTGGACAGCCCAATCTCGTCAGATCTTGGAAGCTAAGCAGGGTTGGCCCTAGCTAGTATTTGGATGGGAGACCACCAAGGAAGGCAGAAGTCACTGTGCAGAGAAAGGCAATGGCAAACTACCTCCGAATATCTCTTGCCTTGAAAACCCTAGAGAGTTGCCATAAGTCAGCTGTGAATTGATGGCAACAACGAAAACAGCTGACACAGCTTTGTGATGTATCCTACCACTCCGCCCATGGAGAGTCCTTTCTCTGGCCCAAGGAGTCTTCCTCTGATATAAATTGCCTTGAGCCAGGAAGACAGATGGGGTTTAATTATTTTAATTAATAGATAATAAAAGAGAGGTTTTGCTGTGAGTGGATTTGTAGACTACAACCAACAGATTTTTTAAAAAAATAAATCATGCCTTTGCCAGCTATCTGAACATTCTAGGAATTAATTTCCCCCCTTCAGTTAATTGTCTCTTATTCACACCACTCCAAGCTGTTTTATAGATGAGCAACCCAAAACATATTTAGAGCACACAAAAAAACCCTCTAATGGAGGGAGAAAATGCAGAATGCAAAATAATTTACCTGCTTTGTTTGCCTGAAGGCTAACACCTAAAATTATTAGAGCTCTTAACTTTTTTCAAAGATTCCTCCCCTCAACCACATAATCAAGTTTAAGCAAATAATCTAATTGCAAACACACACACACAAAAGGTTGTTTCCGGAATGAGCGATTATGAAGATCTAATAACACGGATGGGCCTGGCTAGCCTGATTTTGTCAGACCCTGGAAGTAAGCAGGGTCCATCCTGGTTTGTACTTGGGATGGCAGGCCACCAAGGAAGTCCAGGGTTGCTACACCGAAACAGGGACAGTAAACCGCCTCTGCATGTCTTTCGCCATGGCCTGAATTGCCCAGGCTAACCTGATCTCATCAGCTCTCAGAAACTAAGCACTTCTGAACATCTCTTGCCTTGAAAACCCTACAGGATCATTGTAAACTGGCTGCGACTTGACTACGGTTTCCACCAATTAAGTAGGCCTTTCGTGCCACAAGAAATGTGTCAACTTTCCCCTGAAAGCCCAAACTCAGCAGATCTCGGAAGCTAAACAGGGCGGATCCTGGCAAGTAAAAGGGAGACCTCCGAGGAATACCAGGGCTGGGATGCAGAGGCAGGCAATAGTAAAGAGCCAGTCTGGTGTAGTGGTTAAGTGTGCGGACTCTAATCTGGGAGAATCGGGTTTGATTCCCCACTCCTCCACTTGCACCTGGCTGGATGACCTTGGGCAAGCCATAGCTCTGTACCAGCTGTTCCCTCAAGGACAGCTTGGGAAAGAGCTCTCTCAACCCCACCTACCTCACAGGGTGCCTGCTGTGGGGAGGGGAAGGGAAAAGGAATTTGTAAGCCGCTCTGAGACTCCCTTGGGGAGTGGAGAGCGGGGTATAAATCCAATCTCTTCTTCTCTCTTCTCTTCTTCTCTAAAGTCACCGCTCTGACACATCCAAGACCTACTAGGGGTTGCCAGAAGTCAACCATGACTTCCAGGGACACCCCCCCCCCCAAAAGGTGCCAATTTTTCAACAACAATCCTATGTTCTTTGTACGATGCAGTCCCGCCTCAACAGCATCTCTCTTCTAGAATTTGTGCCTGAATGCAACACATGGGAATGAGTGTGGAAACACAAACATACATAAAGGCAGGCGATCTATCAATACTGCCCTGTGATATGGTACCATGAATAAAATATATTGATCTTGGATAACAAGCTTCCCTTTTTTTAAAAAAAACCCTAACTTTTATGTATTGTCCTCCAGGATTCTGATTCTTGATCTGTGGCACAGCAAGCCTCCACGAACTTGAAGACAACAAGCACCCAGTTCCCTCAGTTTACAAATGCTCCACTTTAACACAGGAAAAAAAAGATAACCAGGATGACAGCAATATTCAAGTCCAGTAGCACCTTAAACTTTATAGCCCTGACCTGGCCACTGCAAACTGCCAATGGACCAACTGCACCAATTGGAATGCCTGAAGAAGTTTGGAAACGCTGCTTGAATAAGGTTGCTGAATGTCGCCATGATGTATAGTATTTTTAAATTTGTATTGTATCTTATTGTATTTTATGGGAACTGTGTTGTTAGCCATCCTGAGCCCGCCGGGAGGCGGGGAGGGTGGAATAAAAATCAAATAAATAAATAAGTTTTTTAAAAAAAATAAAGACCAACAAGGAAGGAAGGAAGGAAGGAAGGAAGACCGCCACGTCTGAGAGGAGACAAATGGAGAGCCTCCGTTTACTTCCCACAATTAGAAAAGATGCCTTTACAGGTTAGTTCCGTCTTTTGACATATTTATTGCTTTACTGTCCTTTCCCCCCTTAATTAAATCAAAACAACTGTTGACATTATAACCTTAGCTTATTTCGTTTCGTCTTTAGTTCTAGGTGGTCTTTGCATATCTTAAAACATCTACATCATGTTACATGTTCATTTGCTGTTTTGCCTCAGTCTATCAGTTTGAACTCTACCATCTATTCCAGTGTATTTGAAAAAGTGTGCGAGCACAAGAAAGCTCATACCTTGAATAAACCTTTGTTGGTCTGAAAGCTGCCGCTGGACTCTGAATTTGTTCTAAGATGGCCAGGGAATAAACTTTTGAGAATCAAAGCTCTCGTTGTCAGGGAGAGGTTATACAATAGCGTCCTACATATTCTGTAATAAAGACAGTTACAGGGATGAAAGCAAAAGCTGGGTTAAAAGGCTATGGGTTTGAGCGATGGGACTGGGAAGACTGAAGTAAAACACCAGGAAAATGTGGAAACAAGCAGTTCAGCAGAGAAACAGAACATTGCTGGCTCAGGCGGCAATACCCACTTTACACTGACAAACAGCCCAAAGATGAGGACGCGGGGCTCCATCATTCCCTCTCAAGAGGTCTAATCCAGTCCCGAGAAACTGAGTTTACTAGCCAGACTACACTAAGTCGAATTGGTTACTTACAGCCCTGTCAGTTAAGACACAGATGGGAACTGTCAGTACCCCCTGGCAAAGCTGATTCCCCAACTTTGCTTTTTGCAAAACCAAATAAAAATAAAGTCAGCAATTCATTCATCTGTACATAGTGCTGACATCAGCAGAACACAGAAGCACAGCGGAAGAGCAGAGATAGCACAGCAGCCTGCAGCCAACACAGCACTGCAATGCCGGATCACAATTTGTGACAGATATCCTACTCTGGGGAGGACAGAGAAGAAAAGTGACATGGCCTGAGTAATGGGACACGGGCCTCACAAGATGCCAGAGCTCCAAGAACTGCTGCTAGTCTGACAATGAACTTAATACCTCTGCGACATGACTTCTGGAGAACAGTCCGGTCAGGATTGACCCACTATATCGAAGAGGAGTTCTCAGAGGCACACCCGTCCTTTCTTCACTGCAGCATCAAACGGTAAATGGCACATGCAAATACAGAATCACCAGTCATCAGATGAAAAAACATTAGTGTTATCTAATGGCACCTAAAATGCAACACACTTCCAACAGACCGTTTGCACATCTGCCTGGAAGCCCTCAAGCGTTGCTTAATTATTCCTCGTGAAATTGGATGGGTTTGCGTGTACAAGCTAGCCCTCAGTGGCCAGCCCCACACAGCATTGTCAGCAGTACAATACGAACATTGAAAAAACCTAGTGACCATTTCCTGTTTTGTGTAGTTTCTACCTCGGAAGCTGTGTAATTTCGCACTGCATTCCCTCTCATGCACATCCAACTCAGATTATAGACAGGACTTAAGCCAAAAATTTTTAGATAAAGCAACAAAACCTTCGTAGAGATTACAAAGATTCCTGTGCAAAAGGCTTTCTTAAACTTAAAGCCAACACAGCACCCTGATTTTCCAGAAATAAATATAACAAGTATAACAAAGTCTAACATGATTAATGACCCTTCCCAAAATAAAGCTGTGGAATTCACCAAGGATACCGAACATCACATTTTTAGCATTTATGCATATTCACTGATAGGTCGCACTGTATTTACATGGGAAAAGACCCATTAACAAATGAAATAATTCAGTTTTTCATCTGAGAGGATGTCATACTAGAAATTGTTAGTTCGCGAAGCTGGGTATACTCTTTAAGCTTTAACTTTAATCCTTAAGATGTTCCTCTCAAGTTCAGAAGCAATTCACAAAGTGGACATATTTTTTTTAAAAATCGAGTATTTTGGTCAGCTGGCCAAACCTATTTAGAACATTTCTGCAGGTTTATGAATAAGGTAAGCTGCAAGAGTGTTAATGGGGAGGGGCTGAGGCTCAGTGGCAGAGCATCTGATTCACATGCAGAACGTCCCAGGTTCAATCCCCAGCATCTCCAGTTAAAAAGGACCAGGTAGTAGGTGATGTGACAGACCTCAGCCTGAGACCTCAGAGAGCCACTGCCAGCCTGAGTGGACAATACTTGATGGACCAATGTTCTGATTCAGTACAAGGCAGCTTCATGTACATGGTTTTAGAACTCGGTTACAGCATAGCAGCAAATGTCAGCCTGCAACGTCTCTCCAAAGCACAACCTTCCATTTTATCTTAATCTCACACCTACTTGCATGGACCTCCCACAGCTTCCACTGTGTGCAAGAACCTGCTGTCGCACCTACAAGGGGCCTTCTCAACTCCAGTCACTGAAGACAGCAACTGCAGGCACATTCACTCACAATTAAACATGGCACAGAATCATGCTGCAGGTGTCCACAGGCACTGCTCAAAAAAAAAAAGTAGCAAAATCTACTCAGTGGGTTTCTTTCTTTTGTATCCCTTTCTGCTCTCTCCATTTCAAAATCCTGAAGCTTTTCACTCAGCATTTTTTTCCCATTTCTAAATCTCTTTCATCTCTCATTTCTGAAACATGGTTTCAAGCTGTTGAACACATGAAGCAGCTGCCTTATCCTGAATCGGACCACTGGTCCATCAAGGTCAGTGCCGCCTAGTGAGACCGGCAGCAGCTCTTTCACACCACCTACGACCGGATCCTTCTAGCTGGAGATGCCGGGGACAGAATCTGGGCCCTTCTCACACCACAAAGATGCTCTGCCATTGAGCCACAGCCCTTCCGGTTGTTTAAATAACTTACCCCAATATATATTTTCGCTGCTATGAGTACTCTTTAATCTTTAAAGCAGCATTCCATATAACTGTGTACATGTAGCAGCTGGAGAAAAGAAATGCGGAATCAGAGCTTTTTTTGAATCAAACAAAAGATTTAGTTAGATTTCAGCTAACAAGAAGTCCCCAACACCCTCCCTTTCGTCAGGAAACATCCTTGAGACAAGACTTTTCAGAAGCTGCTAGAGGAAGCAGATTTCCAGAAACAGGAATTTGGTTACCCATTGTTCTCTTACGTTCAATCATAACAGGAGAGCTGCACTGTATAATTGCTTTATTTTCTGCTTTTTTAGTTCTTTTACCAACACTACAACCATATTGCGAACACAAAAAAAAAACCTGTTTACTTTATTCAGGGAGATCACAGTCTACAGACTCATTCACTTATCAGACAAAAGTTAACGCCATTCAAAAATGTATTCAGTTGCACTTTATAAGAGTCACACAAACATAGGAACTCGGATGTACTGAATCATTTTTTTTTTAAGAACTGGAAACCTTACAGATTGCATTTAATCTTGCAAGATGTGGAGAAATGTCTAAAGCCATTGTTTTGATGGCTACGTTGAGTCAGAATGGCAAACCCTGGTTCTTTTGAAAAGGACATTCAAAATGAAACCCTCACGTCATCTTTGCTCAGTAGAAAAACTTACTCGATGCCTTTGCCACACTTTCCACTCAACTTCACGGTTTTCACCCAAACTGGAGACCTTTTTTTTTTATTAAAAAAAAAAAAGTTTATTCTTTTTACCCACAAACCTGATATACCCAGGAACTTTTCCTGTCTGTTTTTTTTTAAAAAAAGAAGTACACAGTTATGAATTTTACTTAAACGCAGAAGTTGTATGATGATTTGATTCTGCCCCTGGTTTATTGAAAAGGATACAATAAATTCAACACCAAAGGTAAAACCAGCCATGTTTTCACTGCAATTAAGATTTACAACGAAGTTTGAGAACCATTAACAGATCTTCAAGTTTTCCAGTTTAGGCAACTACTTTGTGCTTGGCTTTAGTTATTCCAGAAGAAAATGGTTAACTGCTTACAGACTTTTGTTTTGTTTTGTATCACCACTCTTTTATCAATGTTGCCTGGAAAGAAGAATTAGTTTTTGAACACAGCTAAAATGTAGCAATTTAGTTCATTTCTTTTTTTCACTTTTTTTTTTAAACTTTAGTAGAGCTATTTCTGAACAACTGCTGTATTTCTTATTCTGTTGCTCTGATTCTAGTTTTAAGTAAACATTCCCATTAGATTAGGGAAATTAAAGAAAGGTATGGGAGTTACCATATAAGCATATTCAGAACCAGAGCCCGAGTTATTTTTCTGTTATGCGATGCTAAGAATTCAGTTTTGAGAAGCGAATTCTTCATTACTTTTACCCCTGTTAAACATCTTTGGTACAAGCTCTAGAGTCGACAATTTTTATAGCAAAATCAACACTGTAGAAGTGTAGCATAATGCCCCAATTTTAAACTTATACCCTTTAGAAAAAAAAGCAGTTTTCTTCTGGTTTTGTAGCAATACATTCCTAAAATTCCTCAGACGAGTTTTACTCCTTGAGGAAATCTGAAAATAATCCTTAAGGCTGAATAAGAACCAGCTGCTTTACATTTATGCACCCAGTATTAATACTTGATTGAAACCATTTTTACGCTAACCTGAATTCACAATCATTTCCCCACCCGACCACATAACAACTAAAAATCAGACATATGCGAAAGCTGCGATATGGCAAAAGAAAATGCCTGCCCTTGAAGAACAAAACCTGGAAGTTTACATTCATAGTCGTTTGCTCACTCTCCATTCCACACTCATGAACTATTCTTCCGAAGGGCTTTATGAAATTAACAGTAGAACCCTACGCGGTTGCTTCAATCTGAGCCCATTGATCTCAATGGGTTTAGAGCGGAGTGACTCTGCATAGGACCGTGTGGTTAAGGAGCCCAACACAGATCAAATAAAGTACTACCAGAGCAGAAGCCCAGAACTTGGCTGTTAACTACCTGAATGAATAGTTTTGCAGGAGATGAAAGAGATGGAGTTTCCAGACACCAGTGTCTCAGCTACTTCGTCTAAGTTAATGGCATCTGCAAAACAAGATCATCGCACCCCTTTCTTTCTGATGACGCTGCAATACGTTCGAAGAATGATGTATTCAAACCATGATATAGGAGCAGACACAGTTCCCAACACCATTCAAACTGTGTCTTAAAAGCAAAAAAAATAATTTTACTTAAGTTCTTAGAAGCTTTCAGACCAATTATGATACTGCTGCTTTGATCTCAATTGTTAAGACAGGAATAGTTTTAACATTCAAGTTGACTACAGGCTTATGTGTGTGTGTGTTTTTTTTGTTTAAGAAAAACCTTCACACATCCCACAGTGATGCTTACAAATTATTGCTGTGTCTTATGGAAAGAAAACATTTTTGCACCAAGAGTAATGTAACTACTTAATATGGCAGCTGAAAAATTAACCTTACAATATAAAATACAGGAACTACAGGCTTGACGCCAGTCTTGTATCAATCTGCATATGGTTGCTATTTTGAATGGAACCTTATTTGCACCCTTATTCATGCATGGTACTTGGTTCATAACTCTCTACAGCTAACGTTTTGTAATGGTTCTTGCATTAATCAATGTCAGGCCTAGAAGATACCAGGCCTAATAAGAAACCACACCTTTATCCCAAGTGGTATCTTTCTAACTATCCATTACCAGATAAACGAGATCAATATTTTAATTCTCTCCTTAATTACAAGTAAACTTCTGCCATAAAGAGAACAGAATGCAGTTTGTTCATAAACAATGGTTTGCAGTTTACTAGATAACAGAAACCTACCAACATATTCTGCAAGGACGCAAAAAGAAGCAAATCTACAGCCAATGATAATGGAGGGTGGGGTGGGAAGTAGAATCAGAAAGCATGTATTTAAAAAAGTGACATCTCAGCCCCTGGACTCAAACAAATTAAGTCAAAACTAACAGGACGAGGGCTTTCCTCGAGAGAGGAGAAAAGGCTATAACCTGCATCCTCTCTCCCTGCTGGAAGTTTGCCACAGAGACTAGTGCTTGTGTTCATTCACAGTTGAAGACTAGAGCATCTTAACACCAAGCAAGAATTGTATTAAACTGGAGGTCCAGTCAAGTGCGCAGAAGAAGAGGGCAGTAACTGGAGAAAAGGTGAGCAACCATCATAATCCTACAGATGCTTAATTTTTGAACATTTTAGTATGAAGACTTCTTTCCTGTGAAGCCACACGGTATTTATTTCTCCCCTCTGAACTCTCTCGAAGACTAATAATAGTGTTTTGTTTTAAGTAATCATTAGGACTTATAGTTAGATGTTAACCATGTCAGCCCTTCGTAGAGTCCGTCGCCTGAGGTGGCGCAGGACGGCTGAACATACCAATTCCTATCCCTGATCCGAGTCAGGCCCAATTTCTCTTGGATCTCGTGCGGCTTCATGGCATCGGGGAGGTCCTGCTTGTTGGCGAAGATGAGGATGATGGCGTCCCGCATCTCCCGGTCGTTGATGATGCGGTGGAGTTCCTGCCGGGCCTCGTCAATGCGGTCCCTGTCAGCGCAGTCCACCACAAAGATCAGGCCCTGCGTGCCCGTGTAGTAGTGCCGCCAGAGTGGCCGGATCTTGTCCTGGCCCCCGACATCCCAGACGTTGAACTTGACGTTCTTGTAGGTCACCGTCTCCACATTGAAGCCCACAGTGGGGATGGTGGTGACCGCCTGGCCCAGCTTCAGTTTGTAGAGGATGGTGGTCTTGCCCGCCGCGTCCAGGCCCAGCATCAGGATCCGCATCTCCTTGTTGCCAAAGATCTTGGACAGCACCTTGCCCATGGTGGTGGCCGGAGAGGCGCAGGCATCCACGGGAGGGCGCGGGAAGGGGGCGGGTGGGCCGACGGCAAGAAAAGACACCACCCCTTATTAGTCACTGCTTTGGAGGCCAGAAGCAGACCGGTTTTGGAGGCCAGGCGCCTCTGAGCCCCCCCCACAGGGCTGGGGGCGGGAAAGGGCCGGAAGCACCACCAGCCTCCCCTCCAGGAGCCAGAAAGGGCTGGGCCAAGAGGGCGGCCTGGCCGGGCCCCCACTGGGGGTGTGTGTGTGAGACAAAAGCAGCCCAAAGAAGACAGCAGGGGGTCCAGCCCGGGAATTGCCCCCGGGAGGGGGGGGGCAGTCGAGGGGGCGTGGCCTGTCGCTAGGGCGGGGCCTCTGAAGGGCGGGGCGGGAGGTCTCGGCGCCCCTCGGGCCCTAGCGCCCCCGGCTTCTCTCCGCGGCTTCCGACGGGTCTCCCAGGCGACGGCTCGTGGCTGGGGGGGGGGGGGGAGCGGAGAGAGAGAGAGAGAGAGAGAGAGAGAAAGGGCGGCCGGCCGGTCGGTCAGTCAGTCAGTCAGAGGTTCTGTCAGCGGCGCGGTGAGGAGGCGGCTGGATAGCCCCCCCCCTTCCCTTAGTTCCCGTCCCCCCACCCCCACCCGCCGGAGTTACCTGGGCTGGCGCCGGTTCTGCGTCTGGCCCCTCCGCGGGGCTCTCCAGGGGCGGCCTCCCCGCCGGCCCGCCTCGCGTCTTCCCTTCACAAAACTCCCCGGCTGGCTCACGGCGGCGGCCGGCTGCAGGGCGCATGCGCGGCCAACTCGCCTGACGGGCTCCTGCGAAAGAGGCGCCGCCCCACCCGCCGAGGGAGGGAGGGAGGACGCACGCGCGCCGCTTTCCCTCCTGGGCGACGGGAATACGCCTGCGCAGTGCGGGGCGGCCCGACATGGTGCATGCGCGCTGGGTTACACCAGCACGCGCTCCCGAGGACAGCCCCGCCTATCGGTCACGCCCTCGCAGGGCTCACAATCGCTCGCTTATCAGTACGCATGCGCAAGGAACCGTCGCGCCTCCGGCTGAGGCAAACCGCGCATGTGCAAAATTAAAAAAAAAAAAAGGCCTTCGTGCATGCGTGAGAAAACTTAACCGAAGCGCATGCGCGCCACTTACGAAAAACCGCCTTTGCGCAGCGTCAGTGCCAACCCATCCCGGAAGAGCAGAGGGAGCCTCCGCGTAGAATTTACCTCAATTGCCCGGAACGAGAGCGCATGCGTAGTGGCATCCTCACCTAACGTGGCCTCGCGGTTGGACGCATGCTCTTTGGACTGCCTATGTCGGTGTGGGGCTCTAACTGCGCACGCGTGTAGAGGCGAGGCAAGCTCTATGAGGAGATCCCGCGTGATTGACGTCATCAACTGCGTAGGCATCCGTAGGTTTCTCTTAAAGGGCCTGCAAAAAAATGGGAAGGGGTACTACCTTAATTTTATTAATTGGATATACCTGTTAAGAGTTTAATTAGCCAGAATAAACAAGCAAATGTAAACGGTTCTGCTTTTCCAGTGAGGGTTTCTCCCCGGGGAAAAAGCATGACAGTTTTCCACCTCCGATTTGCAGCTAGGGCTGCCAAGTCCAACTTGGGAAATATCTGAGGACATTGGGGGTGGAGCCAGGAGAAAGGAAGTGACATCATTTTGTGATGTCACATCCTGTGATGTTGCTTCCACATGCTGACACATGAACTCATGAAGTTTCCTAATACTGAGCTTCTGCTGCTGCCTTGAGCTTTATAGGCTTGCAAGCAGCATTACCCAGACTGTGACTTTTATGCCACTGTTTTTTGTCGCTGAACAAGAGTCAGTGTTATGTAGCAGTCAGTTTGTTTGGCTGGGATCTGGGAGAGCCTGGCTCAAAACCCTGCAGTGCCATGGAATCATTTTATTTAATACTGAATCAGGCCATTGGTCCATCAAGGTCAGTATTGACTACTCAGACTGGTAGTGGCTCTCCAGGGTCTCAGGCTGAGATCTTTAATGTCACCTATGACCTGATCCTTTTTTAGCTGAAGAGGCTGATACCTCCTGCATGTCAAGCAGATGCTCTATCACTGAGCAACGGCCCTACTGAATCCTTCCTCATCTCGGCAGAATATGAAGCACTAAGTGCTGCACAAGTGCTAAATATGATTTTCATATCATAAGAACAGGAGAGAAGCCACAGTGGATCGGGCCAACAGCCCATCCAGTACAACACTCTGTGTCACACAGTGGCCAAAAATACCAGGTGCCCTCAGGAGGTCCAGCAGCGGGGCCAGAACTCCAGAAGCCCTCCCACTGTTGCTCCCCAAGCACCAAGAATTCAGAGCATCACTGCCCCAGACAAAGGGTTCCATTTAGACCTTGTGGCTAATAATAGCCACTGATAGACCTCTGCTGGATGGGGACAGAGAGAGAGACAGACAGACAGACAGAAAAAAGAAAGAAAGGGTGAGGGGGAGAGAGAGAGAGAAGGAAAAGAGCTGGCAGACCCCAGCAGCTTACTCCAGCAGCACGCCACATGCAAGAGCACGCCCTTCAGCAGAAAAGCCTAGTCCCTCCTTAATCTCTGGGCGGGGCTCTCTTGCTCTCTCTTAAAGGGGAAATGTCTGTTGAGGCTTTTTACTGCAGGGCAGGCTCTCTGCAGACATTTCCCTTTTAAGAGGCCAGGGCAGGCTCCGACGATTCCCTGCTGGCAGCCATTGCCTCCCCCGGTGGCCAATTCTGAAAAAGTGGGGGAAAGCTTTAAAAATTGGTGCTTCCCCCGCCCTACCTGGGGACTTGGCAGCCCTATTTGCAGCTGCTCTCGTGCAAAGCTTATCTGGCTTATCCAGATAAACGTCAGAGGAGTTCTTGCTTGATTTAAGGGCTTTGACTGGCAGTAGTGAGGCCTGGAGATCTGGAATTATAACTGCTCTCCAGACATGAGCACTGGATCAGACCCGTGGTCCATCTAGTCCAGCATCCCGTCTCACCCAGAGGCCAACCAGTTCCTCTGGAGGGCCAACGACAGGGCAGAGGGGCTGCCATCCCCTGATGATCCCCTGGAATTGCTACTGGTCTCCGTGTTACAGAGATCAGTTTCCCTGGAGAAAATGGCTGCTTTAGAAGGTGGACTCTCTGACATTGTACCCCACTGAGGTCCCTCCCCAGGTAGGTATGCCAACCTCCAGGTGGGGCCTGGGGACCCCCTGGAATTACAGCCCATCTCCAGACTACAAAGACCAGTTCCTCTGGAGAAAATGGATGCTTTGAAGGGTAGATTCCATGGCATTGCACCCCTCTGAGGTGTGTCCCCCCCTGCTCCATTTCCAAATCTCCAGCAGTTTCCCAGCCTAGAGCTCGCAACCCTTCATCCCTCACCAGGGACCAGGGGGGGCCTGGCACCCCCCCAAATCTTTCCCAACCCAGATCTGGAATCCTAGTACGAATTCCGCCATGAGTGTTTCACGTGCAAATTCTCCATTGACTGAATGGGCGGAGTGAAGGTGGGAAGGTTAGGTGTGAACCGCATCATAAATCAGTGGAATTATCAGTTCCACACAATGAGTGATGAGGGTGATCAGAGGTTCGAACAGATAAACAAAGTGATAAACTACTTAGTACTAATTGTCAAATAATTAGTATCCATTTGAACCTCTGATCTCTCTCATCATCCGTTATGTATACTTGCTGACTCTATTGATTTATGACAGGGCTCACACCTAACCTTTCTACCTTTACCTCCTTTTGCCCTTCTACTGAGAATCTACCCTTGGGAAAGTCATACCAAGCCTCTCTGCCTCAGACCCACCCCCTTGTAATCTTCTGCATAATCAAGACTACTCTCTCCCCATTCCTATGCTCTTGTTCTATAGGGATATTCTAGATGCCGTAAAATGGTAAGGAGTGTTCCCTTTAAACTGAGTCAGTGTGAGCTAGCTCACAGTTTTTTAGCCTACAGCTCACCCATTTTTGTCTTAGCTCAGGAAGGATGGCTCCAGAGCAAACTGATTTATGCAGCGGCCCAATCGCTCACTCACAACTTTAATGCCAGTAGCTCACAAAATAGAATTTTTGCTCACAAGACTCCACAGCTTAGAGGGAGCACTGGTGAGGACCCAGCTTCAAATTTTGTTCAGAAACTGGGGGGTGGGGGTGATGATGGGAAAGGCTAATGTATAGGAAGGGCAGGATAAAGACACAGTAGATGTTTTATCTTTTCTCTGAGTTGAAAGAAACAAGGAATGAAACCAGCATGCTGTCAGGTGACGAGAAGAAGAAATTGGATTGATACCCTGCCCTTCACTCGGAGTCTCAGAGCAGCTTACAATCTCCTTTCCTTTCCCCTCCCCGCAACAGACACCCTGTGAGGCGGGTGGGGCTGAGAGAGCTGCTCCTGAGAGAACAGTTCTGAGAGAACTTTTGACTGACCCAAGGTCACACCAGCAGCTGTAAGTGGAGGAGTGGGGAATCAAACCTGGTTCTCCCAGATTAGAGTCCGCGCTCTTAACCATGACACCAAACTGGCTCTCACACCAAACTGGCTCTCTCTTGTAATTTCACTTCTATTTGTCCGGGTCGCCATGTGGAAAGTGTCGTCAGGGTCATGACCCCCCAAAAACGTCCTTTCGTGAGCAGCCTTGCTCGGGTCTTGCAAACTGAGGACCTTTGTGGCTTCCTTGGCCGAGTCCATCCATCTCCCATTGGGTCTTCTTTTTTTCCTGCTGCCTTCAACCTTTCGTGGCGTTAATGTCTTTTCCAGTTGACTCTTGTTTTCTCAGGATGTAGGATAGCCTCAGTTTAATCGTTTTTTTAGGAGCTAGGAGAGAAAAAAGAATGGAAGTAGAGTGCCATCTTGTGTCCATGTATTGTAATTTTATTTTTAATCAGGGTGAGAGAGAGAAGGAAAAGAACCCGTTTGCTTCCATTTGGCAGTTTGTTGTGATGTGATTTCACCCTGCTGGGACCTGGAAGGCCCAGGTTAGCCTGATCTCGTCAGATCTTGAAAGCTAAGCAGGGTCTGCCCTGGTTTGTACTTGGATGGGGGACCACCAAAGAAGTCGAGGGTTGCTATGGAGAGTCAGGCAATGGCCAACCACCCCTTGTCTTGAAAACTCTACAGGGTTGCCTTAAGTCAGCTGTAACTTGGTGGCACTTTATATACACACAATTTCATCTTCTCGATTTAAATAGAAAAAGGGGACTTGAAGCAGAAGGGCGCCCGGCAGCCGTGTGTTCTAACATCACGTGGTGCACACACTAAATAATCCACTTCCAGCACTTTTCAACTGGGTTTTACTGTGTGAACTGGCAGAATCCAGCTGGAAGGTGCATTGAAAGTGGATTCTTTAGTGCGTGTGATCGCAGCTTTAGTTTGTTGTGATACGATCCCATTTCAGTTTTAAAAAGGCAATTTGTAAAGAAGCAGGAGGGCGCTGTTTCGCCAGAGTAGGATGGCTCCCAAGTATTCCAAGTAGCCGAAGATAACCTTTGAATCCCGTCTCTTTCTGTCCAGCTCCTGCCTTGTCCTCCTGGCACTGAACGCAGCGGGACCACGGAGACACCGAATACAATCACAAAATAAAAATACCCTGTGGAAATAACAAACAGCTCAAGGTCTAATAACACAAAGTTTTACTTAAAGACATATGTCTCAGTACACTAATGCTTAAAACAAATATACACATCCAGAAAACCTTCCCAAGCAAGACCTAAATAGGCCGTACACAGTCCTTGTATACACTGTAGTCGTCTTGGCTGTTTCTGAGTTGCCAACTTCCAGGTCTGCAGGGAGACTGAACACCAGGCTGACGTCTCCTGTCGGCCAAGAGAGTTTCGATTCACTTCTTCAGAGCCAATATTCTATGGAACTGATATAAATAATAAAGCAAGCAAAACATCTAGTATATAGATATTCACAACACTTCAAAACCTTGTTGTTTAACAATCTGAAACCCGACTTACACAGTTTGCATATTTTGTATGCCTTATCTTGCTCCCACATGGGTTCGTTACGCTCCTGACAGCAAAGTGGTTCTTACATACACAAACTCAGCTTGCATACTTAAAGCTAGCCGTGCCTGAATCATTTCAGATCACACATTGTATTTAGAGTCACCGAGTATATTAACCACAAAGTACAAAACTACAGATAAGAGGATAAGTCAAGTTCATTGCTCAAACCATAGGGTGAAAAAGTTCTATATTCAAAGATATACCTTGCTTCTTTTTGTAATAAAAATTTCTGTATGTCATGACAATTGTATTTCTGTGGTCTATAGTTGTAAACAACAAAGAATTTCAACCTCTCTGGGTCATGGTGAGTCATAACAAAATGCTCAACAAGGGGAGCTGACATAATAGAATTCCTAATGTGAGAGAGATGTTCCAAAATTCTAACTTTGATCATACGCACAGAAATGCCGATGTATTGCTTTTTATACTCACATTCCAAAATGTACACAGAATGGCGTGTTCTACAATTACAGTAATGTGGAAGTTGAATCATATGTCCCTTCTGTGAGGCTTCTGAATAGACAGCAAGAGATCAGACCTTTGTGTTGAATCAAAGCTCTTTATTTTCTAATACTGCAAACAGGTTCTCAATGTTTGTTAGAGATGCATAATGAATGACAGTCATGGTTAATATACCCTCCATCCACAATTGAACCCCTGCATTAGAACAATCAGATTCAGTGGGTGAACGCGGGAAAAGAAAGATGACCGTTGAGGTTCCCACAGCAAGGTGAGAAAGTTATAAAAATTCCCTTCTTGATCTGAGTGACCCACATGTGTGAATCTAGGCACAACAATTCCAGGCTGGCAGCCATAAAGAAGCTTTCAAGGTTTTCACAACAAGATAACACACTCTGGCCCGGAAAGGGGGAAGAGGGATGCATGGGACTGAAGCCCATTTGTTTTCGGTGACATGCAGGAATTCGGGTCGCCATTCTCCTGCCTAGAAATTGTAACATTAACCAGAGCAACTAATATACTTCAAAGTGACATTTGCAGCTGCATAGCAGGAGGGGGTTGAAACAAATAAGGGGTACAAGCGAGGAATCCATAAGAACAAAGAAATCGAAAGCAAGTTACAGAGATGCTATTGTCAGTTCCTGACACCTTCTGTGGATGTGCAGATGCCTTAATGTCCAAAGAATATTTACAGGCTGCACAATTCTGAAAATATTTATGATGCTCTAATGTCACAGGGGTCACCTTGTTCTCCATCTGAAAATCAGATCTGATGATGATTTCTCTTATATTTCTACCCCATCTATATCCAATTTTTGGAGTCCCTGAACATCCATCAATTCCTGACACTAAATGCCAATGTTTATGAATTATGTGACTAATCTGTTTAGCCGTTGGTGAAAAATAAAGAACAAAAGACACACCCCTAGTTTTTTGAGTACATTTATCCTGAAGTAGAGTCTTCCTATCAGCAGGGCTATTTTTGGGCAGGAATGCACAGGAACGGAGTTCTGGCTGGCTTCTGAGTTGGCCACGCCTACAGCCTCCCCCTCCTTGGGTTCCCCAGGTGCCTCGCAAGCCATGGGGCACCTGGGAAAGCCAAGCTGATCCAGGAAGGGAAGGCTGTTTTAACTGCCTTCCCCCTCCTCAGGTTCCCTATGTGCCCTGCAAGCTGCAGGACATCTGGGGAAGCCGATCCTGGGAGGGAGCTGTGCTGTCAGGGGTGTGGCCTAATATGCTAATGAGTTTCTGCTGTTGGGTGTGGCCTATTATGCTAATGAGTTCCTGTTGGGCTTTTTCTACAAAAAAAAGCCCTGCCTATGAGTATAGGGTTGCCAAGTCTGGGTTGGAAAATATCTGGAGACTTTGGGGGTGGAGCCAGGAGAGGGCGGGGTTTGGGGAGGGGAAGGGCTTCAGCATGATACAATGCTATAGAGTCCACCCTTCAAAGCAGCCATTTTCTCCAGGGGAGCTGATCTCTGTCAGCTGGGGATCAGTTGTAAAAGCAGGAGATCCCCAGGCCCCACCTGGAGGCCTTAGTTACTACATCATTTGGGTCTCCTCGCTCAAGAAAATGGGCTTCCATAATCTTAGCTTCATTGTTATAATCATCAGAGTTAGTGGAATTTCTTTTGATGCGCAGGAACTGCCCCCGTATGGTAAATGATTCCTAAGATGAATAGGATGACGCGATTTGAAATGCAGGTATGTATTTCTGTCAGTGGGCCTTTTATAAGGTTTAAATGCCAATTTATTCAGATGATCCTGATAAATGATGATATTCAAAAAATTGATCTCAATCTCATTGGCTTTGCCCCCAAACTTAAGAGTAGGGTGTAAACTGTTAAGCCACTTCAAAAAAATCCTCAATCAAAGCAGGTTCAGTAAAGATCATAAACAAATCATCAATAAGTCTACGATAAATAAGAATGCATTTTGCAAACTTGTTTTCCTCATTGTTCAAAATATATTTAGATTCAAAAAAATTCGCCCCAGTTTGCTTTCCCCCCAACTCCCTTAGTGGCTCTTTGCTTCCTATTTCCTGCCTTTTGCCTCCCCCCCACTGCACACACCTACACACGCGCACACACGCACAGAGAGAGAGAGAGAGAGAGAGCTTCGTGGCTGCTTTGCTGGGTAGCAAAGAGGTTCTGGCAACCCTAAGGCAATACCCAGGGGTCATTTCATAGAAAAAGAGGTGCAGGAGCTCATTAGCATAACTCATTTGCATAACTCATTTGCATATGCCACACCCCCTAACATACCGGAAGTGTGTCAGAAGGCAACACCCACCCCTCAGGCTCCACTCCACAGGTGAGTGAAACTGACCTGCTCTTCCTCCATTCCCTTCCCCATCCAATACTTGGTGCAATAAAAATAAGCGTAAAGAACACACCCTCATTCTCTTCCTGCTCCCTTGAAACCCCCAGGTTTCAAATAGACTTGAGATACCCAGGACATGTGTACCACCCATCCCTTCCCCTCCCCACAACAAGACACCCTGTGAGGTAGGTGGGGCTGAGAGAGGTCTTTTGAGAACTGCTCATGAGAGAACAGCTCTGAGAGAACTTGTGACTGGCCTGAGGTCACACCAGCAGCTGCATGTGGAGGAGTGGGGAATCAAACCCAGTTCTCCCAGATTAGAGTCCAACTCCTGACCACTACACCAAACTGATAAGGTGGAAGCTGTTGAAGGGTTGGTGAAATTTCTCCAGTACTCATGTGCCATGTGCCCAGATAAAAAATGGTATACTTAGAAAATTTATATGCCACTTTGAGCAAGACTCTGGAAAAGCAGCACACAGTCATAAAAGGAACATTAAAAACAATAAAGACCCTAGCAGGGCTTTCCCTGGGGCGCTGCACCTCTGCACTGCTCGGGGAAGCCAAGGAGGGGGTGGGTCTTGGTCATGTGCCCGCCCCCTGGGCTCCTCACTCCCGGAGCTGCGCTCATGTGCGCTCCTGCTCCAACGGAACCCTTTCAATACCTGATATCTATCAGAACATAATTCTTACTTGGCCCTATATTGTCTCATATTATCAATAATTGAGCCTGTGTGTAATGGTGGACCGCTGAAGAAGGCCAGTAGGGGTTTTAGTTTTCAGATTTATCTGCAAACTTGGAGGGCCTCCCAGGTTTGCAGGACTATCACTTTATGGCCAGCATGGCCCCAATCTGCTGATTCAGATATCCACAGACTGCTCCACATTTGACTATTAGACTGCCAGAACAGGGAGACTCGGCTTCTTGATCCTGGCGATCTTTCTTGCTTTGATTTTGTCCCAGTTTCTTTGTTCTCCTCACTGTCGTTCTAAAATTTTTGCTCCAAACGGCTCTGTTTACACCAATCAAGGGGAGGGGCTGTGGCTCAGGGGTTGAGCATCTATTTGGCATGCAGAAGGTCCCAGGTTCAATCCCCAGCATCTCCAGTTGAGAGTCAGTTTGGTGTGGTGGTAAAAAGCAGCAGACTCTAAACTGGAGAACTGGGTTTGATTCTCCAATCCTCCCTGTGTAGCTGCTGGGTCAGTCACAAGTTCTCTCAGAGCTGTTCTCTCATGCGCAGTCCTCAAAAGAGCTCTCTCAACCCCATCTGCCTCACAGGGTGTCTGTGGTGGGGAGGGGAAGGGAAGGAGATTGCAAGGTGCTCTGAGATTCTGAGTGAAGGGCGGGGTATAAATCCAACTCCTCTTCTTCTTCTAAACTGGAGAACCAGGTATGATTCCCCATTCCTTCACATGAAGCCAGCCGGGTGACCTTGGGTCAGTTACAGTTCTCTCAGAGCTCTCTCAGCTCCACCTACCTCACAGGGTGTCTGTTGTGGGGAGGGGAAGGGAAAGGAGATTGTAAGCCGCTCTGAGACTCCCTTGGGTAGTGAAGGGCGGGGTATAAATCCAATCTCCTCCTCCTCCTCCTCCTCCTCCTCCTCCTCCAGAGAACTGGGTGTGATTCCCCATTCCTTCCCATAAAGCCAGCTGGGTGACCTTGGGTCAGTCACAGTTGTCTCACAGTTGTCTCACAGCTGTTCTCTCAAGGACAGTTCTCAAGAGAGCTCTCTCAGCCCCACCTCCCTCCCAGGGTGTCTGTTGTGGGGAGGGGAAGGGAAAGGGGTTTGTAAGCCGCTCTGAGACTCTGAGTGAAGGTCAGGGTATAAACCCAATCTCTTCTTCTTCCGTTAAAATAAAAGATCTAGCAGTAGGCGATGTGAAAGACCTCTGCCTGAGACCCTGGAGACCTGCTGCCAGTCAGAGCAGACAATACTGACCTTGATGGACCGAGGGTCTGATTCAGCATAAGGCACATTCATGTGTAATGCGCAATTTGGAGCATTAAAAAAAGAGAAAGGCTGGGTCTCGTTGTCTTGTCCAGGATAGACCGCCGCGGTTGTTGGCCATTGCGATCCCGCTGCTGCTCAGCACGGAAGCTTTGGCCTGCTCTGTGTCCAGCCTGGGCCGGTTCATCCCTCCTTAGGAGACCTGGCGGCCCCCAGCTAGCTCCCCGGGGACTCGTATATCAGTGTGGAGCTCGAAAGGACACCTTCTCAGCCCAGCCCACAGCAGCCTCGAACTCCCGGGCTGAAGCGATCCTCCGGCCTCAGCCTCCCAAGAAACTGGGATTACAGTCAGGAGCCACCCTGCTTGGCTCTCTAGCGGCTACCCGAAGTTCCAACGGAAGCTCAGTCTTTAGTGGAATCACCCTTCAACCAGGAGATGGCAGCAAAAGCCAGATGTCCAAACCTTCTTCATGGCGGCAGCGTCATGACCCGAGAGAGGAGCCCTGCTCTAAGTTTTATGTTAGAAAAAAGATGTCATTTTAAACAATCCCCTTTATCATGACTTGATTTTTTTTTTGGTTGGTAGAAAAGCGTGACGAATTTCCTATTGTATGAGTCTATCCATTTAAAAAAAAAAAAAACTGAAAAAATACAAAATTATGTATTTTTTAACAATTGTGAAGTTGAAATTAAAAAATGTTGATTAAAAAAATGAGCAGAAAAGGGAGTTTACTGATTAATCTTCAAAAAGAGGCTTTCCGGGGCAGCCAGAAATGTTAATTTATTTTGTCAGATTTGATATACTCTTCGTAACCTTTAAAAAGGTTTTAGAAGGGTTAACATCCTAATGTGGTTTACAAAGGGAATAGGGCTTTGTTATAACAAAATGGTCCGGGAAGATGCTTTAATAAAGAGAAAGGATTGTGCAATTGTTTATTTCTTTATAAAATTTGTGTGCTAAAGAATTTTAATTCTTAGAAACAATTAAAAACATACATGATAAATCACTTTACCATACTATACGACCACTATACTATTGTGTATAGTCCGTAGTATCTGATTAAGCAGCGCCTGGACAAAGACTTGTCAGGGATGCTCTAGGCCAGGGGTGGCCAACCTTGCTTAACGTAAGAGCCACATAGAATAAACGTCAGATGTCTGAGAGCCGCAAGACAGGAACAAATATCACACACACGTTTTTATTTTTAAAAATATGCAAATTTGCTTTTTATTAATGTTAAATGGGACTGCCAAAAATAAAAACAAATGAGGAAAACCTGTTATTGATAATGATATTACTTGTTTGCTAATTATATTGAGAGAGAGAGAGAGAGAAAAAGAGAGAGATGGAAAGAAAGAATTAAAGAAGTGGAAAGAAAGAGAGAGAGAGAAACTAGGAAAGCAAATAGCTGGGAGGGAGGAGGGAAGGAAGGAAGGAAGGAAGGAAGGAAGGAAGGGAGAGAGAGAGAAAAAGCATGCCTCCCCTTTGCTTCCCCAGCCGCCCTGCCAGGAGCCGCACAATATGTGTGAAAGAGCCGCATGTGGCTCCCGAGCCACAGGTTGGCCACCCCTGCTCTAGGCTGATCCTGCATTGAGCAGGAGGTTGGACAAGATGGCCTGTAGCGCCCCTTCCAGTGCTGTGATTCTATGATTCTATCCTGCTGATCCTACTATGTAATTTCTGCATTGTTGTTTATGCAGAAATCACTTATGCTTTGTTTCACCTCTGTTACCAGATTTCTGCTTGGTTTCAGATTTCCACAATCCTAATCCTATCGCATTGCTTATTGGATGTTTTATTAACCTACAATGTGTAATCCGTCTTGAGTCTCTGAGCAAAAGGCATTTTGGGGGTGGAGCCTAGGGAGGGCGCGGTTCAGGGAGGAAAGAGACCTCAGCGGGGTACGATACCACAGAATCCACCCTCCAAAGCTTCCATTTTCTCCAAGGAACTGATGTCGGTCATTTGGAGAGCAAGAAAGGCAGGGTATAAATGAAGTAAGTGAATAAACAAACTGGAGGAATGGCCAGCAAAATGGAGGCAGAAGGTAAAGCCAAGATGAAGAGAGTCAGAACAGCAAACCTGGAACCATTAAGATATTTCCATTCCATCCATCATCTTTAACGGCTGAGGGGTGACATGATCGAGGTTTATAAGATCATGCATGGGACAGAGCAGGAAGAGAAAGAGGTCCTTTTCTCCCTTTCTCACAAGACAAGAACTCGTGGGCACTCCATGAAATTGCTGAGCAGTTGGGTCAGAACAGATAAAAGGAAGTCCTTCTTCACCCAAAGAGTGATTAACACGTGGAATTCACTGCCACAGGAGGTGGCGGCAGCTACAAGCATGGACGGCTTCAAGAGGGAATTGGATAAACATATGGAGCAGAGATCCTTCAGTGGCTATTAGCCACAAGGTATAGCTAGGAACTCTCAGTCTGGGGCAAGTGATGCTCTGTATTCTTGCTGCTTGACGGGGGGGGGGGGGGGGCAACAGTGGGAGGGCTTCTGGCCGCACTGCTGGACCTCCTGAGGGCACCTGGTGTTTCTGGCCACTGTGTGACAGAGTGTTGGACTGGATGGGCCCCTGGCCTGATCCAGCATTGGCTTCTCTGATGTTCTTATCACAGAGACAAGGTTCAGCCCCAGGAAAAGAGGATGGCGTGTATCCCTATTTGGCTTTTCCTAGGCTCAGATGCCATAGTCTTTTGCTGCGTACTTTTACTGGGCATATCCACTGATTGCTTATATACTTCCCAGGGAGAGCCTGTCTAGCTGGGAATATTTCTAACAAGTGAGATTTCCCCTACCTGTAGGGCAACTGAAAGGAAGGAGGGGGTTCTAAATTTGAACAGAGGATCTGACTGCGAGCAGTCAGGCTGTAATGCTTCTAGTGGCCTGCGGGTGTCAGTGGAGAGTAAACTCTGTTTGTGAAAAGGACTGAAGCTAGAGAGAGTGAACTCCTCGTTGACGTCTAGCAACTTGAGGCGTGGACCAGTTGAGTAAATCCTTTATTTCCTGAGTAAAAACAAGGGATCTGCAGGGATCATTTTATCACACAGATCACTGCAACTGGCCTTATGTGGACCTCTCCATGCAGAGCGGGGGCCCAGCTGTGGGAAGTACAGGATGAGGCCAGGCTGGATGGCTAGTGGCTCTCCAGGGACTCAGGCAGAGAAGTGACTTTTCAGCCCTGCTTTCTGACAAGAAGAAGAGACTGGATTTATACCCCGCCCTTCACTCAGAGCAGTTTACAATCTCCTTCCCCTTCCCCGCCCCACAACAGACATCCTGTGAGGTGGGTGGGGCTGAGAGAGTTCTGTCAAGGACTGCCCTTGAGAAAACAGCTCTGAGAGAACTGTGACTGACCCATGGCCACCCAGATGGCCTTATGTGGAAGAGAAGAAGAGGAGATTGGATTTATACCCTGCCCTTCACTCAGAGTAGCTTACAATCTCCTTTCACCTCCCTTCCCCACAACAGACACCCTTTGAGGTAGGTGGGGGCTGAGAGAGCTCTTTCGAGGACTGCTCATGAGAGAACAGCTCTGAAAGAACTTGTGACTGACCCAAAGTCACCCAGCTGGCTGCCTGTGGAGGAGTGGGGGACCAAACCCAGTCCTCCCAGATTAGAGTCTGCGCTCCTAACCACTACACCAAACCAGCATGCATGTTGCCTTTGCCTCCTGTAAGGGGATGGTCTCAGCACCAACAGGGTGATACTCCTGAAGGAACTCCACCCTCCTTCCCCCCTTCCTTCTCTGGCCATCCGGGCTGGGAAACCGGCAGGGGAAGAGGGCCTTCCGTTGCTCCAGAAGATTTGCCACCCGTTGCCAGGAATAAGACTGTTTTGTGGGTAGCAGTAGCTTTGCCCTAGATTAATTGGGGGAGGGGAAGTGTTCTTTGGCATGCTCCTCAGGCAAGATGCTGGGAGCGGTTTTGTGTGCGACTCATCTGCATGCCATTTTCCCCAGGAGCGCCGCGCTTGGTGTGTGGGCAGGTGCAAAATGTTCCTTCACCCACAGCTCCTTTTATGGATCCGGGGGAGAGATTATCACCATGGCATCCGCTCGAGCAGGCTCCCGGGGTAGAGAGAGAAAGCATCCGCCGCCCGCCGTGTGCCGGCTCCAAGCTGTGGGGCTCTGCTAGTTTGCCATGGCCTGCCCCTAGGGAGGATGGCTTGCCAGGGGTCAGGCCGGATTCCTTCCTGGCAGGCCGTTCTTTTATGCCAAGGAACGAGCCTTTGATCTTATACCTGTGCTGGCGCAAAGAGAGAAAAGCTCATTGGCAGGTATTTTTAAAAAATATAGCATGGCCTGTGGCTCTTCCAGTGAGACAGCCAGTCTGGTGTGGTGGGTAGGAGCATGGACTTTGATCTGGGAGGACTGGGTTTGATTCCCCACTACTCCTCTACATGCAGCTGCTGGTGTGACCTTGGGTCAGTCACAAGCTCTCTCAGAGCTGTTCTCTCACAGGCAGTCCTCGAAAGAGCTCGCTCAGCCCCGCCTACCTCACAGCATGTCCGTTCTAGGGAGGGGAGGGGAAGGGAAAGGAGTTTGTAAGCTGCTCTGAGACTCCTTCGGGTAGTGAAGGGCGGAGTATAAATCCAATCTCTTCCTCCTCGTTTTCCAGTCTAGTGGTTAAGTGCACGGACTCTAATCTGGGAGAACCGGGTTTGATTCCCCACTCCTCCACTTGCAGCTGCTGGATGACCTTGGGCAAGCCATAGTTCTGGCACAGCTGCTCTTGATAAACAGCCGTTTCTGTCAGAGCTTTCTCAGCCCCACTTACCTCACCGGGTGTCTGTTGTGGGGAGGGGGAGGGAAAGCAGTTTGTAAGCCGCTCTGAGGCTCCAAGTGAAAGGCGGGGTATAAATCCAATCTCCTCCTCCTCTTCTTCCCACTGGCCAAAGCATTTTCTGCCCTATAGGCCCAGCATGGCCTTCCCCCTTCCCCACCAAGCAGTTCACGTGTGCCTCTGATTTGCTAGCCGCCGGGCAGTGGCTGGAGATCTCCCAGTATTACATCTGATCTCCGGGTGACAGAGATCAGTTCCCCTGGAGAAAATGACAGCTTTGGAGGGTAGATTCTACGAGGGCGCTTTCCCACGTGCTAAATAATGCCGTTTCAATCCACTTCAGCGACCATTTGCAAATGGATGTTGCCAGGGCCTTTTTGGTAGAAAAAGCCCAGCAGGAACCCATTAGCATAACAGGCCACACCCAACAGCAGGAATTCATTAGCATATTAGGCCACACCCCTGGCGGTGCAGCTCCCTCCCAGGATTGGCTTCCCCAGGCGCCCTGCGAGGGAAGGCAATTTAAACTGCCTTCCCTCCCTGGATCAGCTTGGCTTCCCTGAGGCTCCTGGGGAAGCCAGGGGTGGGGGGAGGGGCTGTAGGCGTGGCCAACTCAGAAGCCAGCTGGAACCCCGTTCCTGTGCGTTCCTGCCCAAAAATCGCCCTGCACTTTCAACCCACTTTCAAGGCGCTTTAGTGATCGTTTGCAAGCAGATTTGGCCATTTCACGCACTCAGATCCAGTTGCAAAGTGTATCAGAAGTGGATGGGAAGGGCATTATTCAGCATGGGTGACAGTGCGTAATGGATACTTCACATTTAGCCAGCACTCTTCACGCTCCTTGTCTTTAGAGTGTCCGACTAAGATCCGGATTCGAATCCCCACTCTGCCATGGAAGCTTGCTGGGTGACCATGGGCCAATCCCGCACTCTCAGCCTCACCCACCTCACAGGGCTGTGGTGAAGATAAAATAGAGGCAAGGAGAATGACATATGCTTCCTCTTCCTCCTCCTCTTTTGGGCTCTTTTTAAAAACTAATGAAAATGTTGCCTTTTGAGGTTGGAAGGTTAGGAATATCCTGAGGTAAAGGTAAAGGTTTCCCTTGCTCGAAAGCCAGTCAAATCTGACTCTAGGGGGTGATGCTCATCTCCATTTCCAAGCCGAAGAGCCAGTGCTGTCCGAAGACTTTCCCCGTGGTCATGTGGCCGGCATGACTAGATGCCCCAAGGCACATGGAATGCTGTTATCTTCCCACCAAAGTGGTACCTATTTATCTACTTGCAATTTCTTGCTTTCAAACTGCTAGGTTGGCAGGAGCTGGGGCCAGAGACGGGAGCTCACTCCATCATGCAGCACTCGGGTCTCGAACTGCTGAGCTACTGACCTTCCGGTCTGCAGCTCAGCATCTTACCCTCTGAGCCACCATGGGCCCTGGGAATATCCCTAGTCAGTAGCGATTATCACAGCTGAAATCACAGGGGTTATTTCAAATGAGATGTGTCATAGCGATCACTTGATTGAAGCAGTCAGTCGGGGAAAATGTCCTCTCTTTTACTTTTTAAAATATGGTGACCCCCGTCTCCCAGGGAACTGATGTCTGTTGTCTGAAGAGGAGTTGTAATTCTGGGGGCTCTCCAGCCCGCACCTGGAGGCTGGCAACCCTAGCTGAGTCACTCCTGTGACTACAAGAGACCCAGGACAGTGTTTCTTGCCTCTCCAACCACCCAGTGTGTGTGTGTGTGTTTGTGTGTGCCGGCTCTGGCTGCTGGCACACATCTGGACTGCCGGGCTTCTTCGCCCACTTGGCTTTGCCACCCAGCTACATCTGCGCCACAGGAAAGCGCATGCAGGCTGCCCACCCCTCTGCTGGAAGCCCTCCAAACTAGGCAGTACAGTCATTCGTTGCTGCCCACGGAACGTGAGTCACAGAGCGGAGAGCGTTGGGCACAGAGTAGGTGGGGTGGTGCAGAAATACAGAGAACGACTGCGGTTCTTGGGCTTTCTGGTGCCTTCCCACTCTCCCCAAGTCGAGCAGGCCACTCGTCTGATCGAGTGACAGCAGCCACGGCTACACCAGGTCTACCACCAGCACAGCGCGTGAGGTCCCTTGCTGCCATGAGCAACCAAGTCCAAGGTCCAAAAACAGAAGCGGGCACAAGAATGAACATAGCCACAGAGTCATCCGTGCCCCCACGTCTCTGGCACACCCCTCCCAGATCACGACGACACCCACAAACATCTCCAAGGTAGCGGTCCATGAATCAACCACACAGTGACAACAGCGCGCCTGGGGGGGGGGGGGACACCACCGAGATGATGTCACTGAGCCCGTTCCATGCCGCCCACTCGCAGGCTGCCAAGAAAAGCCCACAATGCAGTTCTTCCCTTGGGAGAGGCTTTGGATGCTTGGTCGTCATGGCCTTTCCGTCATGCTCCTTGGATCCCCGGGACAATGGCCTGAGCCCTCCTGTGGTACTTATGCTTCTGTGTGAGCGATGTTCCCCAAATCGGGCTCACGCCAATGTTCCCTCTAAGCTGTGGGATATTGTGAGCAAAAATTCTGCTTTGTGAGCTACTGGCATTAAAGTTGTGAGCGAGCGATCTGGCAGCTGCATAAATTAGTTTGTCTGGAGCCCTCCTTCCTGAGCAGAGACAAAAATGTGTGAGCTGGAGGCTAAAAAACTGTGAGCTAGCTCAGACAAACTCAGCTTAGAGGGAACACTGCTCACGTCTGGTGTGCTGGGAAGAGGAAAGGTCACATGCCCAGCATGACCGGTCCAAGCGGAGAGGTCCCTGTGGCACTCACTGCCAGTGTTCCCTCTAAGCTGAGTTCAGTGTGAGCTAGCTCATAGTTTTTTTTAGCCCCTGGCGCACACACGTTTTTGTCCTAGCTCAGGAAGGATGGCCCCAGAGCATACTCATTTATGCAGGAGCCAAACTGCTCGCTCACAACTTTAATGCCAGTAGCTCACAAAGTAGGATTTTTGCTCACAAGACTCCACAGCTTAGAGGGAGCATTGCTACAGAGAACAGATCCTCTGGAGAAGATGGATGCTTTGGAGGGGGGGGCTCTATAGCACTATACCCCACTAAGGTCCCTCCCCGCACCCCGCCCTCCCCGCACCCCACCCTCAAATCTTCAGGAATTTTCCAACCCAGAGTTGGCAACCGTTGCAATGCAGGAAGCATCAATGTCTCCACCATGAAAACTGTAATCTGTATCCTAAACACTATCCTGTGCCGGAAGACACCGGGGACAGCATGCCTTCCAAAAGACTCAGTCGAGGCCAATGGCAGCTCAAGACAGTTTCCCGGCTATGCCGTGGGTGAGAGCTTTTGCCTCCTTTTATAATTAAACGAGTCAGCCTGGCGGTTGCTTAGCAACCTTGGGTAAATTATTCTAATAGATTCTGGTTGTTATTATCTTATTATTAAGCTGGCCTTTTGGAGGAAGGCGGCGTGCCCGCCTCGCAAACATGGCTCTCCCTTCAGTAGACAAAAGCGCTTCTCAAACCCTATCTTGTTTCCTTGTGAAACCCCTGCAAGGTAGGTTAAGTGGAGAAGCAGCAACTTGACCAAGGCGACCCCGGTGAGTTGCTAGGATTCCCAGGTCCTCGTACAATATGGGTAGCCGTGCGAGTCTGTCTGTAGCAGTAGAAAAGAGCAAGACTCCAGGAACACCGTAAAGACTTACCAAATGTGTGGCAGGGGAGGAGCTTTCGTGAGTCACTGCTCACTTCTTCAGAGCCCATTAGAACCTTCAGGACTAACAAATTTGCGGCTGGGCGTGAGCTTTCGGGAGTCACTGCTCACTTCTTCAGAACCCAGTAGCACCTTAAAAACTCACAACATTTGTGGCAGGGCATGCGCTTCTGTGAGTCTCTCTTCTTCAGATACCTAGACCTTGGCTGGCACTTGAACCATGAC
This sequence comes from Lepidodactylus listeri, assembly GCA_029233225.1. NCBI lineage: Eukaryota > Metazoa > Chordata > Lepidosauria > Squamata > Gekkonidae > Lepidodactylus > Lepidodactylus listeri. The sequence continues at coordinate 98,749,905 of JARCFY010000011.1, read as the reverse complement.
ACTATGCTGGATCTCTGTCTTCTGCCCCCACTTTGCCCTCACCAGCTGCCAGTGGGCAAGACTTCAATATTTCCCTTTCAGCAAGGGCGGATCCAGAAGGGGGCATTTGCGCCCTCTCCCTAAGCACCATTAAGAAGAAGAAGAAGAAGAGATTAGATTGGATTTATATCCCGCCCTTCACTCACTTGGAGTCTCAGAGCGGCTTACAATCTCCTTTTCCTTCCCCTCCCCACAACAGACACCCTGTGAGGTAGGTGGGGCTGAGAGAGCTCTTTTGAGGACTGCTCCTGAGAAAACAGCTCTGAGAGAACTTGTGACTGACCCAAGGTCACCCAGCTGGCTGCATGTGAAGGAGGAGTGGGGAACCAAATTCCGTTCTCCCAGCTTAGAGTCCACTCAGTCGGAGAGAAGAAGAGGAGGAGGAGACTGGATTTATACCCTGCCCTTCACTACCCGAAGGAGTCTCAGAGCGGCTCACAAACTCCTCTCCCTCCCCCTCCCCACAACAGACACCCTGTGAGGCAGGTGGGGCTGAGAGAGTTCTCTCGAGGACTGCTCCTGAGGGAACAGCTCTGCGAGAACTTGTGACTGACCCAAGGTCACCCAGCTGGCTGCATGTGGAGAAGAGGGGAACTAAACCCCGTTCTCCCAGATTCGTGTCCCCACGCCTAACCACTACACCAGACTGGCTCTTACAGTCTCCTTTCCCTTCCCCTCCCCACAACAGACACCCTGTGAGGTAGGTGGGGCTGAGAGAGCTCTTTCCAGAGCTGTCCTGGAGAGAACAGCTGTGCCAGAACTACGGCTTGCCCAAGGTCATCCAGCAGGTGCAAGTGGAGGAGTGGGGAACCAAACCCGGTTCTTCCAGATTAGAGTCCGAGCACTTAACCAAACTGGCTCTCAAATGTGGTTAATGTTCCACATAAAACCAAGGTCTCTCCGTTGTAACCTGGCAACCCCGCGAGAAGAGGACGGGGCGCGAGGAGCAACGAGTCACCCACGCCTACCGTGTGGACCCTCAGCTGTGGCATGGCCCCGGTGCTGGTCCTGGGAGGGTTAGAGCCAACAGGATCTCCCCTCTTCTCTGCATAATGTCACCCAGCAGGCTTATCCGTGGGACAGAGGGGCGGCTGAAGGCAGAGGTTTTGAGCAGGAGCATAATCTTACCCACCAGGAGACCCGAAGGAGGCGGCCTTAAATAGCACTGCTAGATGTGTAATTTGTCCCTTAAAACACAGAAGCCCAGAAAGCCTCTTCTCTATACTTAGGTGAAGCAAAATAAAGTCTGGGTGGGAAGCAAAATACATCCATTACAATGGGCTTCCTGGAACTCAGCTTGGGGAAAGGAGAAAGAAGAGGAGGAGGAGGAGGAGGAAGAGACTGGATTTATACTCGGAGTCTCAGAGTGGCTTGCAGTCCCCTTCCCTTCCCTTTCCCACAACAGACGCCCTGTGAGGGAGGTGGGGCTGAGAGAGCTCTTTCGAGGACTGCCCTTGAGAGAACAGCTCTGAGAGAACTCGGGAATGAGCCAAGTTCGCTCCAGGAGCTGCATGTAGAGGAGTGGGGATTCAAACCCAGTTCTCCCCATTAGAGTCCACGCTTTCAACCACAACACCAAACTAGCTCTCCATCAGCACCTGCCTACGTAAACTTTGGCAGAGAAAAGGAAGTTAAAGGGATTAAATAGTTAAAGGGGTCAGGGCTGTTGAGCTAGGAGAAAAGGTAACTGAGGGGTGACATGACGGCGGTTTACAAAATTATGCATGGGGTAGAGGAGGCTGAGAAAGAAGTACTTTTCTTTATTTCTCACAGTACAAGAACTCGTGGGGCACTCCATGAAATGAAGGAGAACGTTAGAACATAAGAGAAGCCAGTGTTGGACCAGGCCAGTGGCCCATCCAGTCCAATACCCTGAGTCACACAGTGGCCAAAAACACCAGGTGCCTTCAGGAGGTCCAGCAGTGGGGCCAGGACACTAGAGGCCCTCCCACTGTTCCCCCCCCCCCCCCAAGCACCAAGATTACAGAGCATCCCTTGCCCCAGACTGAGAGTTCCCATCTATACCTTGTGGCTAATAGCCATTGATGGCCCTCTGCTCCAGATGTTTATCTAACTCCCTCTTGAAGCTGTCCTTGCTCTTAGCCGCCCCCACCTAGAATAGATCAAAGGATGAACTCTTTCACCCAACGAGTAATTAACCTGTAGAATTTCACTGCCTCAGGAAGTGGTGGTGGCTACAAACATAGCTTGAAGAAGATGAAGAAGAAGAAGAAGAAGAAGAAGAAGAAGAGGAGGAGGAGGAGGAGGAGGAGGAGGAGGAGGAGATTGGATTTCTACCCCACCCTTCACTCTGAGCCTCAGAGTGGCTTACAAACTCCTTTCCCTTCCCCTCCCCACAACAGACACCGTGTGAGGGAGGTGGGGCTGAGAGAGTGCTGAGAGAACTGTCCTTGAGAGAACAGCTCTGAGGGAACTATGGCTCGCCCAGGGTCATCCAGCAGCTGCAAGTGGAGGAGTGGAGAATCAGTCAGAGTCCAGTGAGTTAGATGAATATCTGTTTATTGCAATTAAACAGGAGATACAGGGCTGAGTACCTCAGCACCGCCAAGCTGCATCCCGCCATAACCAGGAAGGGCAGAAGGTCTTATACCCCAAGTGACATCATACATAATTTACACATTAAAGAATCTCTGATTGGTACCAAGCAGTTAACATCAAGGAAGCACCATTTTACTCAGTGCATCTCTCACTGGTGTCAGTAAATACACTTGCTGATCTGGTCTTCAGAACGAGGGGAAACATTGAGGAACACTGGGGACCCTTTCTGGCCTCGTCTTGGGGTAGTGGTTAAGTGCGTGGACTCTAATCTGGGAGAACCGGGTTTGATTCCCCACTCCTCCATTTGCACCTGCTGGATGATCTTAGGCAAGCCATAGTTCTCTCAGAGTTGTTCTCTCAAGGGCAGTCCTTGAAAGAGCTCTCTCAGCCCCACCTACCTCACAGGGTGTCTGTCGTGGGGAGGGGAAGGGAAAAGGAGTTTGTAAGCTGCTCTGAGACTCCTTCAGGTAGTGAAGGGCGGGGTATGAATCCAATCTCTTCTCCTCCTCTCTCGTTGAAATCAGCCTCCTCTCTGCCTCGCTTTTGGAGAGCTAGCTGGTAAGGGCTGTGATTCATATCAAACTTTGCTCTTGGCAGGTTTCCCAGTATCGGATGATCTGTCTTACAAAGGAAATATATTGTTTTGAAAACACTTCCAGAGTTAGCTGCCCTTGCAACTTCAAGGCATACATTCCACTCCATTGCTGTTTAATTAAATCTAAAAGCATCTAGCACTTAATAATACTTTTCAGAATCAAACAGAGCCAGTTTGGAGTAGTGGTTAAGTGCACGGACTCTAATCTTGGAGAACTGGGTTTAATTCCCCACTCCGCCACTTGCACCTGCTGGATGACCTTGTGCAAGCCATAGCTCTGTACCAGCAGTTCTCTCAAGGACAGTTGTCTCAGAGCTCTCTCAGCCCCACCTACCTCACTGGGTGTCTGTTGTGGGGAGGGGAAGGGAAAGGAGACTGTAAGCCACTCTGAGACGACAACTGAGTGAAGGGCGGGATATAAATCCAATATCTTCTTCTTCTTTAACTTCATGAGAAAAAGAATACAGTCATAAAAAGCAGGCATACATATCTATATTCTATTCCAAATCTCTTCTTTCCTGGGTTATATGCTAGGGTCTGAACATACTATGATCAGACTTTTAATTAGGCACAGGGACAAATGTCAATATACAGATATGTTACAGAGAGAGTGTCAGAAATCACATTCAGAAATCACATTCTACAGGATGGACCCTTGACTCTGCTTTTCGGACCTCCCTGAACCTTGCTGGACGACAACCTCAGACTGCCTTAACTCTGCTTTCCTGAACAACCCGTGAACTCTGACTACTGCTCAACTGATATTTGGTCTCTGGACTGGACTCTCGGCTGTGGTTTAGCTCTGTGGCCTTAGGGTGTGGTCAAATGGCAAGCGTGTTCCCAGTGTGTTCCCACTATAGATTTGATCAGGGATATTTTTTTTCAGGTTGGGATGATCACACATCCCTCCGCAAACTGCAAGAATTACGTGATGAGGCTCTGGACGCTGTCTAGATGTGGCATGAGGTTTTTTTAAAAAATTGCTTTGCGCATAAGTGCATGGCCAAATCACCGCCCCCACCTGGACTCACCATACTCCCTTGTTTTTACAGACCCCCCCCCCCCCACAGCGAAGAAAATGAAGTGGTGTCATACTACCAAGCGCTGGAGTCTGTATGTGGACTTGAACGTTTAAATGTTGAATTTATTCAGGGCAAGATTGCTCATGCGCAGAAAGGCGGAAGCTGAGGGAGAAAAAAAACCTCATTGCACAAAGGATGATCAGATGACCTAATCGCAATAGTTGCGAGAGATGGCTGTCCAGATTGGCGAAATCGCGGATTCAATACGCAAATATCAACACGCAAATACCCGGAAAGTACTTGATTTTCCTGGTGTCAGAAAACTCGCTAGGGAACCGGGAAGATTGCACGAGTGAGCCCACTTTGGTGCGGGAGGCAGATGAGGACATCTGATCAGCAATTTTAAATGCGAGAGAGAACAGCGGTGAAACCCGATCAAAATGACCGTGTGACCGCAGCCTTACTCTGCTAGTATTCCAGGACACAGGGGAAGGGATGTTCTTGGTGCTCACGGCCAGGGCTGGCATCAGCCTAGCCCAAAGTGGGGCACCTGCCAGGGACCACCTGAGCTTGCAGTGGCCCCCCCGCTGTCAACTTGCATGCTTCCCCCCCATTGCTCCTTTGCAAAGGAGTCCACTGTCCCTCCTCCAGCTATACACCCTGCGTGGCATAGTCAGAGAAAGGGTATGCAGGTGTTGTGGCGCAGACCTTGGCGACCATGGGTGGAGACTAGCAGAGTTGCCTGGAGAATGACAGGAGCGCTCCGTCCATGAATCTCAGCTGAACGATGAGTCTTTTGTAGGACCAGCAATAAGCATCAACACAACTATAAATAAAAGTCCCCCCCACCCTCTTTGGAAGACTTTGTGCAAGTAGAAGTGGGCTTGTAATTCTGGAAACTCCCGTTGGGGCTTGACTTTTAAAATACTGATGCAAAATTGACTGTATAAAGTACGGAGGTTGGAGACTTGTTGCAGTGAAATCAGCTCTTAAATTTATTTGATTGGAGAAGATGATATGCTGGACGGAGGCCTGGGGGCCTGCCTATATTTGCACTCAAGTCACGCCCCCGGCCTTGCCCGAGGGACCCGATAGGGTAAGTTTCCCATGGGTACGCACTATAGGTCCATTCGAGAATCCTGAGCGCACCATTGGACCAAATTACGATCTGGCTGGGCTATTGTCTGCCAGACCAAAGCTCCGGCAGCTAGCCCGGCCATGTGCAATGCACCAACCGTATAGCGGTTACCATTACATACATGACAGACTGGCAGTTGTTAAATTGAATGAACTGAATGTTATTGTTATTCTGAATGTACTGAATATATGTCTCTGACAAGGATGTTATAAACAGCACATAATGCACTTTATAGAAGGTTACAAATAGAACACGTTAATTTACAAAAGTTTCTTGCAGTGTACATTTTTCGTTACTTGGCCACCTGGAGGTTGGCAACCCTTTTTGCAAGGGATCCTCAGAAGAAGAGGCAGTCACTTGGAGGAGCATGTGCCCCATCTCTTCTCTTTTAGCAACATCTTACTCACAATGCAAGGTGGATATTTATATCTCTGCGATTTAGAAAGAGCGGAGGATCTTAATCACTTGTATGTTCTCAGTACGTATTCTGGAACTGTTGCATAAGTCCATACGAAATGTGGAAAGATGAGGGCTTCGCCTCTTTCTCCCCTTCCGTTCACTTCTTGGAACCTTAAATGGCTTTATCCACAGAGAGGATCGCACAGCTATGAACAGATAGATTCGAGTCCAGTAACTCATCAGAGACCAAGAAGACTTTGGGGGTTATAAGCTTTCGAGAGCTCCTTTTGTCATATATGAGTAGAAATGGAAATCTCTGTTCATTTTATCCCAGTCATTTTATCCCAGTCTGAAGGAGGCAGGAATGTTGCAAAGAAGGAACTCAAGGAGGCAAAGCTACAATGCACATATTAATTTAATTAATTAGATTTATTTCACCTTATGGCAGAGTTACACACAAGAAGCATACAATAATATAAAATATGTAAAAGGAAAAAGAAGATTGGATTTATACCCCACTTTTCACTTGGATTCTCAGAGGGGCTTACAATCCTCTTCCCTTCCCCTCCCCACAACAGACACCCTGTGAGGCAGGCAGGGCTGAGAGAGCTCTTTCGAGGACTGCTCTTGAGAGAACAGCTCTGAGAGAACTTGTGACTGACCCAAGGTCACACCAAAAGCTGCATGCGGAGGAGTGGGGGATCAAACCTGGCTCTCTCAGATTAGAGTCTGCGCTCTTAACCACCACACCAAACCAGCTCTCTCCAAGTTGGTACAATGGGTATGCAGACCAACTGGGCAATTCCTCTAAATACTAATATCTAGATTTTTCAATCCACTTGGTGGCAGCTGGGGAGAGTTCAGAGAGCTCTCTCACATCTCCCTGGAAAGCAAGATGCTCACAGATGGAAAATAGTTGGGAGGGCTGCACCACAATCACATTTGAGTCTTGGCATTTTACCCCATTTAAAGAACAGGTCTGCACAACTGCCAAAACCTGTTCATATTCTATTAGCCGCCTTCCATACTTCATGTGGCAGGTCAAATCCTGCAGGCCTCTCGTTGGTGTTTGTCAGGTTATGGATTTCGGGTGGAACTGATCGCATCCTTGTTCACAACCATTCGTTCCGTAGATCGGAATTTTGTGATTGCAGGATTTGAACAGACGTTTGGCTGAATTAGAGCAGAGAGGAAATGCTTGGGGCAGAAAATGAGCATCCGTAGTGAAATAAGAATCTTCTGTCCCTATTCAGCCTTGGGGAGGGGCGTCCATTATTCTGAATTTGTGAATGAACTCCAGTTCAGCAATCTCGCATTGTAATCTCTCTTTGAAGCTTCTCTGTTTGAGGACTGCCACTCTTAGGTCAGCTCAAGAGGGGCTGTGGCTCAGTGGCAGGGCATCTGCTTTGCATTCAGAAGCCCCTTGGTTCAGTCCCTGTCATCTCAAGTTAAACAGATCGGGTAGAAAGTGATGTGAAAGACTTCTGTCTGAGACTTTGGAGAGCTACTGGGAGTCTGAATAGACAACTGACCTTGATGCACCAATGGTCCAATTCAGTAGAGGTACCAACATGTACCACGACCACTGGCCCCTCCCCAGCACTGTCTACCAGCCTATCTAAAACACGTGTAATGTCCGGTACCTTCGCACCAGGCGGGCAAGTCACCATATGGTCAATACGCGGTTTCGCCACCCAGCTGTCTACTTGCCCAAGGATTGAATCGCCAACTACCAAGAGTCCCCCTCCCTCCCTGCCCAGAGAGGGTTCCTCGGTATGAAAGGATACCCGTTCACCAGCTGAGGTCCCTTCTGAGGGCACATTCCCCTTATCCACAGCACGGTGCCCTGTTCCCTCTCGACCCTCATGCTCCCTGACAGCGGTGGGGCCGCCAGATTCAGGGTGGGACATATCTAATAAGTCCCCGAGAGTCTTCTCCAGACGCCTAACTGACGGTCTCTGCTTCTCCAGGTCAGCCACCTTGGCCTCAAGGGAGGAAACTCGTTCCCTGAAAACCAGGAGCTCATTGCACCGGGGGGCACACACCCAAGACTTCTGCCCAGTAGGCAGATAGTCATACATGTGACACACCATGCAAAACACTGGAGAGCCCCCAACCCCCTGCTGGCACTCTGGCTTCATAATTGCTTAAAAATAATTTTCTATAATCCCCTTCTTAAACCCTTTGTATTCTCCTTGTAGAAGTCTGCTTACCGTACTGGGAACCCAAGGAGCTTAGGGCCCTGGTGTTCTGGCTCTTTCTTGGCTTCTCACAAGCCCCTAGGCTAAGAGCCACGGGCCAAGAGCCCCGCCCTTTGGTTCTTGCCCTCAGCTCCTGCCTCTGTCCAGGTGCTGCCTTAAATAGAAGCCTCCTTCAGCAGAGGTTGGGGCTAGCAGCGATTCAAATGCCCCCAGGCACTCAATTACCATCCAAAAATGGCCCTTTATCTCAAGCAGCCAGCACTCTGCGACAACTCAAAACTCACTCACACACTTCCAAACACAGTCCCCACTAGGGCTGCCAAGTCAGCCCGGGGGGCGGGGGATCCCCCGCTAAAGGGGTTCCCGATCCGCCGGCCAGCATTTGGCCAGTGGGGGGAACCTCACCCCCGACGTCGTCCAGCGAGGACGACGTAACGACGTCACCGGAAGTGACGCAGCACGTTGGGGGCGTTGCCAGAGCATCGCCCTGGCAACGCCCCCAACGTGCTGACGTCACTTCCGGTGACGTTGCTGGGCACGCGCACTTTGCGCGCGCACCAGGAGAAACTCCCAGCGAGAGGAGGACTTCCCCCCATTGGTGAGTTTTGAAGTCTTGGCAACCCTAGTCCCCACACACAGTACCTTCAGCTAAGTCACCTCAGCTGAAAGCAAATATAAAAGACTCACCCTTCTCGCAGCTCTATCTCCCTCTGCTTTCCAGAGCTCAGCTGGTCAGCTCTGGCCAAGTTGATAGAATCATAGGATCATAGAGTTGGAAGGGACCTCCAGGGTCATCTAGTCCAACCCCCTGCTCAGTGCAGGAAATTCACAGTGCCACAAAATTCCATGCCCAGAAGATGACAAAAAATCGCCAGGATCTCCAGCCAAACTGGCCTGGAGAAAAATACATGCCTTTTACAAAATGAGTAAAAACAATTAAAGGCCCAAATATAGCCTCAATTCAGATTAAAACCAGGGCTATTTTTGGGCAGGAACACACAGGAACGTAGTTCCGGCTGGCTCCTGAGTTGGCCACACCCAGCAGGAACTCATTAGCATAATAGGCCACACCCAACAGCAGAAACTCATTCGGACTGGCTACATTAGGGGTACGTGGCCTAACATGCAAATTAATTCATGCTACAGAAAAAGCCCTGGGTTTTGACAACAAATAAGGTAAACAGAATAAGAAACAAAAGGTGGGTGTGGCTGGATGATCACTCTTCTGGTAACATGGGGGTGTGGCCTAATATGCTGATAAGCTGTGCTGTCAGTGGTGTAGTCTAATATGCTAATAAGTTTCTGTGGTTGGGTGTGGCCTATTATGCTAATGAGTTCCTGCTGGGCTTTTTCTACAAAAAAAGCCCTGATTAAAACCATACAGTTACCTCCAACATAGATCATATGCAACGCTGGCCAAACATGTTTCGGCCTTATGGCCTTCTTCAGTGGTCAAGCACAGTTATCACACATTCGCGCCAGACACTGCAATGATATTAAAATAATTACTCAATATCGGACCAAGAAGAAATTGTGCTGAAGAAGGAAGGAGAAAAAAAATCATTATTAAAACTGGTACAATATTTATAATATTATAATCACAATGCAGCGATATGTTTAAAAATGTCTGCTTGGAATGACTTCTAATCAATCTCCGTAACCCCCTGCTCAAATACCTAACCAGTTTGGCTCGCATTCTGTTCACAGGCCAGGAACAGAGAACAGATTTTTTTTTCAGGGACTGGTTTGACAGTTTGTCGATCTGTTTGTGGGTGTTCAGCAGGTTGCTTTACCGTATTCCTTCTTTCCCGGGCCGTACAGTGCAATCAGCTTTTCACACCTGGGGGTCCTCACACGAGCCCGACTTCTGCTACCCTTCCCCAGTCCTTGCTGTGTAACTGCTCTCCTCAACAGGCAAGGGAAAGGCAATTAGACCATTCACAAATCATTTCCATCAGGCATCGATAAATGCTGCGTTTCAGCAAAACCCTCTCCTTTGGCACCTGCCTGAGCCGTGGCATTTAGTGGCGCTAAGGGCCACCGATCCGTTTGAATTGGCGTCTTCCTGGAGATGGGGCCTTGGCATTGATTCATTTATATCCTGCTTTTCTGGCCGCAGTTGGGATTCGAAGCAGTTTAGGATGCCCCTCTTCCGTTTCCCCAGAACAACAGTAGCCCTTTAAGGTAGGCCAGGCTGAGAGTTTGCCACAGGCCCAAGGTCACCCCGTGAGCTTCCATTGGAGAAGTGGGAATTTGAACCCAGGTCACCAAGAGCCAGTTTGGTATAGTGGTTAAGTGCGCGGACTCTAATCTGAGAGAACCGGGTTTGATTCCCCACTCCTCCACTTGCACCTGCTGGATGACTTTGAAAACAGCAGTTTCTGTCAGAGCTCTCTCAGCCCCACCTACCCCACACAGGGTGTCTGTTGTGTGGAGGGGAAGGGAAAGGAGTTTGTAAGCCGCTCTGAGACTCCTTTGGGTAATGAAGGGCCGGGTATAAATCCAATCTCCTCCTCCCACTCTCCTCCTCCTCCTCCAATATGCTACACTGGTTTGGTGTAGTGCTTAGGAGGGCGGACTCTAACCTGGGAGAACTGGGTTTGATTCCCACTCCTCCTCCACATGCAGCTGCCAGTGTGTGACCTTGGGTCAGTCACAAGTTCTCTCAGAGCTGTTGTCTCAAGGGCAGTCCTCGAAAGAGCTCTCTCAGCCCCACCCACCTCACAGGGTGCCTGTTGTGGGGAGGGGAAGGGAAAGGAGATTGTGAGCCACTCTGAGACTCCTTTGGGTTGTGAAGGGTGGGGTATAAATCCAATCTCTTCTTCTTCTTCTTACAACTGGTGTTCCCTACAATTCCTTGGTTCCCTCAGCAAGCACCTGGCTCATGGTACCTGCTAGGGTTGCCAACTTTGGCTTGGGGAATACTTGGAGATCTGGGGAGTAGACCTCGGGGAGGGCGGGGCTTGGGAGGGGGAGGGACCTCAGCAGTCCACCCTCCAAAGCAGCTGTTTTCTCCAGGGAAACCAGTCTCTGTCGCCTGGAGAACAATTGCAATCCTAGGAGATTTCCAGCCACCGCCTGGAGGGTCCCAACATGGTTCCCAATTTGGAATAGTGGTTAAGTGCACGGACTCTAATCTGGGAGAACTGGGTTTGATTCCCCACTCCTCCACTTGCACCTGCTGGATGACCTTGGGCAAGCCGTAGTTCTGTTAGAGCCATTCTTGAAAAAGAGCAGTTTCTGTCAGAGCTCCCTCAGCCCCACCTACCTCACCGGGTGTCTGTTGTGGGGAGGGGAAGGGAAAGGAGTCTCTTCTTCTTTTCTTCTTCTTCCCTGGGCTGTGTTAGATAAGGAAGGCGAGCAGGGAGGAGCCGAGATCCAGTGGGACACAACAGATAGAGTAGGGTCCAAAGCTCCCTCTAAGCCGTGGAGTCCTGTGAGCAAAAATTCTACTTTGTGAACTCCTGGGATTAAAGTTGTGAGCGAGCGATTGGGCTGCAGCATAAATTAGTCTGCTCCGGAGCTATCCCTTCCTGAGCTAAGACGAAAATGTGTGAGCCGTAGGCTAAAAAAACTGTGGGCTAGCTCACACTAACTCAGCTTAGAGGGAACACTGGGAGCAATGCTCCCTCTAAACTGTGGGGTCTCGTGAGCAAATATTCTTCTTTGTGAGCTGCCGGCATTAAAGTTGCAAGGGAGCGATTCGAACACTGCATAAATTAGTTTGCTCTGGAGCCATCCTTCCCGAGCTGAGACGAAAATGTGTGCGCCGGAGGCTAAAAAACTGTGAGCTAGCTCACACTCACTCAGCTTAGAGGGAACACTGGTTCCCAACCCTTTTCAGCCTGCGAGCACCTCTGTAATTCTGATACAGTGCAGTGGGTGCAGTTTCAAAATGGCTGCCACAAAATGGCTGCCGCATCTTCCTTTCAGTCCTGCAGCGAAGATCCTTTTGCTGTGGTGGCAGCTGCTGCCAAAGCAATGTTGTTGTTGTTTTTTAAGAAAAATCTCCAGTGGCCAATCAGAAGCCTTGCTGGGCAAATGCCCCCACTGGCCCTGCCCAGTTTCTAAAAACACTTGGTTGGTGCTATAAAAGGTAGGCATTGTGGCGCTCCTGGGTTCCCTGTTGGGGACCCCTGGATAAGTTTCCCAAAGCACTGGATTTTATACCATTTGGGGCTTGCAGTCCCAGTCGGGTGCGAAGCCAGCTCTGTGGGTTGCCTTGGCATCCGTTCTGGTACATCCTCCCCCGTGACAGACAAGAAGATTCTCCAACCGCCGAGACCTCTGCTCCGGAGCGCTGTCCTTTGGAAGCTGCAGCGGGTACAGAATGTCACCCCTCGCCTTCCGGCAAACGTGGGGAGGGTGAGAACATATCTGCGGCACTTCCACTGGCTACCGGTTGGCTCAAGACGCTGGGTACTCTCTGTTTTTGTGAACGTTTTCGTTTTGTTGGAAAAGGCACTGCTGAAATGTTAATAAGTTAAAAAATTGAAAAGTCTGCTTCCTCCTCCCTTGACACTTTCCCAAGCAATCCTCCCCCCCGAAAAGCATTGCTTATTTAGCGCCTTGGAATGGAATTTGTTTGTCCTCCGCCACCACAGGCAGCTCAACAACCTTTAAAGCCCTTTATGGTCAGGGGCCTGCCTACTTGAGGGACCGCCTTTCCCCATATAGGCCCCAGAGGCTACTGAGGTCAGGCACTCAAAATCGTCTGACTTGCCCCGGTCCAAAAGATGTCCGGTTGGCTTGTACCAGGGCCAGGGCTTTCTCGGTGGTGGCTCCCCACTGGTGGAATGAGCTCCCGGATGACATCAGGGCCCTGCGGGATCTATTGCAATTCCGCAGGGCCTGTAAGACGGAGCTCTTCTGCCAGGCTTTCAAGTAGGAGCCGCCACCGGGGGGAGAACTGATTTTGTAACATCGCCCTGGTCTTGTGGATCGCACCCCTGCAGACACTGTTCGCCGTGAGAACTCTGAAGTCGCCATCTGTGGATTTGTAAGCATGTGGATTTGTAAGCATGTATGTAGCATGTGCTGCTAATTTTAACTGTTTTATATTGTAAACCCTGTGGGTATTTTATGCTGTTAGCCGCCTTGAGCCGGTTTGAAACTGGCAAGGCAGGATATAAATGGAACAAATAAATAAATAAATAAATAAAAACAAGCGGAGCAGCCTTAGTCCACCACCTAGAGTTGCCAACCTCCAGACGGCATCTGGAGATCTCTTGCTGTTGTTGTCCGCACAGTTTACGGAACACTGGTATACACTCTGTACTCTGCCACTGACTTGACATGACTAACCTTGGCGAGCACATTTAGACATCTTTCTGGCACAGATAGGCATACATATGCTAAGTGCCATTGGTTATCCTAACCACAAACAAAACCAATCATTAATTAATATTCTGAAGTAAACTTTGGTTCATTGCTTAAATGCACTCTGGGAAATGGCTAAACGCTGACAAAGTTGCTATTCAGCCAAGACCTGTGGCCTCGTTCTGGCCAGCTACAACGGCGCATGTTTCTGATGTCAGCTGAATGAAGAACAGCAGCACTCTGTACCTATATCTGTTACAATACATACATTTTAGAGCTTCATAGCCTGGGAAGAAGAAGGCCCACCGTTTAGCTAAAAAAAAACCCCCATCTCTACTTGAGAAAGCTCAACCTTCAGTTTCGAGCCCAATCAGAAAGTTATGACGGACGTATGACAAAGTTTGATGGAACCAATAATTATGATTTATGTGCAGGTGTCATACTGAGTATAAAATCCTATGTCCCCCATTGTAACTTCGGGATAGCCGGTGGGCATTCGAGGGTCCAAAGCCCTGCAGTACCTGTGCTTCCCCCTTTATTAATAAAGTCCTTGGTTTTTCTACTCTACAGGAATTATGCCGGGTGTTTTCTCAAATTGGGCTGGGGGGACACAACCAGAGACACCATTTGTGTCTAACACTGTTACAATTGCCCTCCAGATGAACAAGATCAGTTCCCCCTGGAGAAAAGGGCTGCTTTGGTGGACGGATGCTACTGCATGATATCCTGTGGAGGTCCCAAATCCTCCCCAAACCCTGCCCGCTCCAGGATCCACCCCCAAAATCTCCAGGAATTTCCAAACCCAGAACGGGCAACTGTCCTGCCACCCCCAGGTGCCACTCCCCTTCCCTAGGGTTGCCGGGTCCTTCCTGGCAGCCGGCGGGGGGTGGAGGAGGGGGCTTATCAGGAATGAGAGGGAGGCGACATGGCAGTGCTACTTCCAGCATGTACTGGAAGTGACATCACCATGCTGGGATGTCTCAATGACACTCTGGCGTTTTCGGCGAAAACTCTGTGTTAAAAATGGCTTCCACCATAGAGTTTTTGCCCAGATGCCAGAGCACTGCCCGGACATTGCTGATGTGATGACATCACTTCTGGCAGACACCAGAAGGGGCGTTGCCATATTGCCAGCGATGTAGCGAGGACCTCCCTCCTGCTCCAGGCAATTCCCCTTGCTGGCCAGCTGATTGGCAATGGGGGCGGGGCCCAAGGACGGGGCATCTGAGTGACAACCTGACAACTCCAAATCTGCTTGAACTGATCCAGCAAAACACCTTTACCAGATTTCGAAATCATTAAAACTGGGGTGCTTCTTTTTCCCTCTCTCAGATCCTGCCATTGGATTTGTTCAAACAAGATGTTTCAGGGCCCACGACCATCTGTTCCGCCATTTGTTTAGCAGCTGACTGTGCTGCTGTGGCTGACTCCTGCTCTGCGGATTAATTGCCTGTTTACTTGCATTTCCAAATGCAGGAGGAAGGATGAATGATGAACTCCCACAAGAAGCAGGGATGCGTCTCTGAGCGAAACGGACCCCAGCCAGTAATAAAAGGGAAAGCATCGTTGGTTTTCTCTGTCCCACTGCATCGCCAGTGGCACCAAACGCATTTACGCCAGGCTCCTGCCAGCCTGTCCAAAAGCAAGAAATTGCAGGTAGATATATAGGTACCACTTTGGTGGGAAGGTAGCCACGTTCTGTTCACCTCGCCATCTAGTCATGCTGGCCGCATGACCATGGAGAAGTCTTTGGACAGCGCTGGCTCTTTGGCTTGGAAATGGAGACGAGTACCGCATACCTAGAGTCGTATTCGACTGGCTTTCGAGCAAGGGAAACCCTTACCTTTACCTTTAAGGCCGAACAAAACAGTGGTTCCTCACCAGCTGCAGAAGAGGGCAACCAAGATGAACAGGGGTTTGGAGAACCTTCCCTTTGCTGAAGAGTCTGGGACTTTGCAGTTTACAAAAGAGATGACACCATAGAGGTTTATAAAATTATGCACGGAGTGGGGAGAGTTGACAAAGAGCCAGTTTGGTGTAGTGGTTAAGAGTGCAGACTCTAATCTGGGAGAGCTGGGTTTGATTCCCCACTCCTCCACATGCAGCTGTTGATCTGACCTTGGATCACTCACAAGTTCTCTCAGAGTTATTCTCTCAAGAGCAGACTGGGAAGGAGCTCCCTCAGCCCCACCTACCTCACAGGCAATGCTCCCTCTAAGCTGTGGAGTCTTGTGAGCAAAAATTCTACTTCGTGAGTTTTGTGAGCTGGGCATGAAAGTTGTGAGCGCGTGATTTGCCTACTGCATAAATTAGTTTGCTCCAGAGCCCTCCTTCTTGAGCTGAGCCAAAAATGTGTGAGCCGGAGGCTAAAATGCTGTGAGCTAGCTCACATGAACTCAGCTTAGAGGGAACACTGCTCACAGGGTGTCTGTTGTGGGGAGGGGAAGGGAAAGGAGATTATAAACTGCTCTGAGACTCCAGGTGAAGGGAGGGATATAAATCCAATCTCTTCTTCTTCTTTCTTCCTCTCCCAAAATACTAGAACTCAAGGGCACCCAATGAAGCCAAATGGGCAGTAGATTCAGGACGGCCAATAGGAAATATTTCTTTACGCAGTGAGTGATTAAAATGTGGGATTTGCTGCCAGAGGATGTAGTGATGGCCAAGGGAACTGACAAGAACCTCCCCATTCAGATCTCCTGGGATTACAACTGCTCTCAAGACGATAGAGATCCATTCACCTGGAGAAAATGGCCGCTTTGGGAGGCGGACTCTATGGCATTCTACCCCTTCGAAGTCCCTCCCCTCCCCAAACCCCACCCCCCTCAGGCTCCATCGCCAAAACCTCCAGGTATTTCCCAGCTTTGAGCTGGCAGCCCAACAGTTATGTGACATTTGGTTGGTCCTAATAAAGGGTTCAAGTGGTTAAGACACTAAACTGCAGACCGGAAGATCGGTAGTTCAGCAGTTTGAGACCCGAGTGCTGTGTGACGGAGTGAGCTCCCATCTCGGGCCCCAGCTCCTGCCAACCGAGCAGTTTGAAAGCAAGAAATTGCAAGTAGGTAAATAGGTACCACTTCGGTGGGAAGGTAACAGCATTCCATATGCCTCGGTGTCTAGTCATGCCGGCCACATGACCACGGAAAAGTCTTTGGACAGCGCTGGCTCTTCAGCTTGGAAACGGAGATGAGCACGGCATCCCTAGAGTCGGATTCGACTGGCTTTCGAGCAAGGGAAACCTTTACCTTTTAATAAAATGGATTATATGGGTTCTGTTCTGGGGTACTGGGATTTTCTTCTGGCCAAGCATGGCTGACAACTTCTTCCTTGGTTTTAACCATGCATCGTTCATGTGTTTGAACTCCTACTTATCCCTCAACTGAGCAATTATCATGGGACTTCTGGTGGAAAATGGACTTGGTGGAATGCAAAGACCCCTTTGCCATTTCTGGCAGTTCTGGGCCGGATTCCTCAGAAAACAGCTTTCCATTTCCGGCTTTTCTTAGGATGGCCTGGTTCTTTTTAGAGGCTCCCTTGATGATCGTGGAGAGCCGGAGACCGGAATAAATAAAATGCGTGGCCTATGCAGCAAAAACCCACCCACCCCCTGCTGCAAACGACTTTACCAGCACTTCCTCACCCACCTTTGGTACAGAATTTGAAGAAATAATTTCCCACCCACAGCTGCATAGACGCTGGAGAAAACCGGGGGCGGTGGAAAAGGCTTTCTTGATAAAGAAGAAAGGTGGGCTATTCAGTATTCAGTTCTGGGCTGTAGCCAGGGCGCTCTCACGGCTAGCCCCACAGCACCAAGCTCTGGAGGGTTTCAGGGTGGGGGGCTTATTTCCCATGAATAAAGACCCAGGTTCAGTCCAGTTAATTGCAGCCAGGTAGGGAAAAGAGTAGGGAAAAGGCCTAATGGGAGACCCAGTAATAGCACAAAATGTGCTGTTTAGTGTAAAGTGCGCAGACTCTAATCTGGGAGAACCGGGTTTGATTCCCCACTCTTCCACATGCAGCCAGCTGGTGTGACCTTGGGTCAGCCACAAGTTCTCCCAGAGCTGTTCTCTCAAGGGCAGTTCTTCAGAGACCTCTCTCAGCCCCACCTCCCTCACAGGGTGCCTGTGGTGGGGAGGGGAAGGGAAGGAGCTTGTAAACCACTCTGAGACTCCGAGTGTAGGGCGGGGTATGAATCCAATCTCTTCTTCTTCTTCTAGAACTGATTTATGTCATCTAGGGTTGCCACGTCCCCCCGGCCACTGGCGGGGGGCGGAGGGGGGTAATAGGGATGCCAGCCTCCAGATGGGACCTGGGGACCCTCCAGAATCAGAGCTCATCTCCCGAGTCCAGACTACAAAGATCAGTTCCTCGAAGAAAGTGGATGCTTTTGAAGGCGGACTCTAGGGCACTGTACCCCACTGAGGTCCCTGCCCTCCCCAGCCTCCATCCCCAAATCTCCAAGAGTTTCTCAACCCGGATCTGGCAACCCTACCCATAACCCCCTAGCCATAACCCAACCAGGCCACCCTACGTCCATCAAGTTCTCTCTCCAAGGCAGCTGTCTTCTCCAGGTCAACTGGTCTCTGTAGGCCAGAGATGAGCTGGACTTCCAGGTGATCTCCAGGCCCCACCTGGAGGCTGGCATCCCTAGAGCCTGAAAGTCAGTTCCTTGCTCCAGAATACTGGGAACTTCCAGCTGCGCTCTGGAAAGCCCCACCTCTGCCTGCAGTCAGTGCAGAGACCTGGCGGGGCCTCCCCATCCTTCCCTCGCCAGGAACAACCTTTTAAAAGTGCATCTCCCCCCCCCCCCACTCTTTCACGGCTCCCCGGCTGCCATGGCAACCTCTATGGATTCCGGTCACGGTGTCAGCCTCTGCTGGCACCAAAACATGATGGAAACCCAGCCAGCGCCAGGCAACCAAGCAGGCTGGGGGGGCTGGGGGAGGGGTCCTTGCCAAGGGTGCCTTGGTTGGCATTCTGCACCGAGCCAAGTGGTGGGTACCCCTCGCAGGCACAGAAACCCGGAGCTGGAAGGGGCTCCCAAGGGTCATCTAGCCCACCATGCAGGGATCTCACTGCTACCTCCCCTCCACACACAAATCCCCCCGTGACCCCTGCTCCATTCCCAGCCCAGAGAAAGGCAAGAAACCCTCCAGCATCCCTCCCACTGTGGCCTCCCCCAAGCACCAAGAAGACAGAGCATCACTGCCCCAGAGTGTTCTATCTCTACCTTGTGGCTAACAGCCACTGATGGACCTCTGCTCCAGATGTTTCTCCAGTCCCTTCATAAGAACGTAAGAGAAGCCAGTGTTGAATCAGGCCAGTGGCCCCTCCAACACTCTGTGTTGCACAGTGGCCAAAACCAGGTGCCATCAGGAGGTCCACCAGCAGGGTCAGAACTCCAGAAGCCCCTCCCACTGGGGCCCCCCAAGGACCAAGAATACAGAGCATCCCTGCCCCAGACAGCTCCACCTATACCTTGTGGCTAAGAGCCACTGATGGACCTCTGCCCCAAACGATTCCCCAATCCCCTCTTGAAGCTGTCTACTTTCTGCGGCAGTGAATTCCACCCATTACTCTTTGGGTGAAGAAGTACTTCTTTTGATCTGTTCGAAACCTACTAGTGCCCCCGAGTTCTTGTATTGGAAGAAAGGGAGAAAAACACCTCTTTCTCTGCCTTCCCTATCCCATGCATAATTTTGTAAACCTCGATCATGTCACCCCTCAGCCGTCCTTTCTCCAAGCTAAAGAGCCCTACCCTCTTTAACCTTTCTTCATCAGGAAGGTCTTTAACCTTTCTTCATCAGTGGGAGGGCTTCTGGTGTCCTGGCCCCACTGCTAAACCTCCTGATGGCACCTGGTATTTTTGGCCACTGTGTGACAGAGTGTTGGACTGGATGGGCCACTGGCCAGATCCAGCATTGGCTTCCCTTATGTTCTTATGTTCTTAAGCTTTGTCCTCCCCAGGCTCCACCCCCAAATCTCCAGGAATTTCCCAACCCAGCGTTGGCAAACCTGTGGTTGCACAGAGGTGTTACCACTGAGCAGGCCTTCATTCCTCGAGGATAACAGAGCTTCCTGCCACTCCTGACGCTGACAGTGAATTCACCTTCTCTTGGGACAGAGTTCGCAATACTCCCTCTAAAGCTGTAAAGTCTTGTGAGCAAAAAATTCTATTTTTGAGCTCCTGGCATCAAAGTTGTGAGTGAGCGATCTGGCTACTACATAAATCAGTTTGCTCCGGAGCCATCCAGCCCGAGCAAAGACAAAAAGGTGTGAGCCAGAGGCTGAAAAATGGTGAGCTCGCTCACACTCACTCAGCTTAGAGAGAACACTGGTTCTAAGATGGGCAGGGGGTTGGGAGGGGGGGATATTCTTTGGGTTTTGGTGCCTTGAAAGAGTTGTGCAGAAGGGAGAGGTAGCAAAAGTGCTTTTGGTCTGGGGTTGGCTGTGTGTGATTTCCTTCTTTTCTCCGTGGGGCAATCTATAAAACAGGCACCCATTTGTTTTATTTGTTTTTATTTATTTATTTCAATTTATATTCCATCCTCCACACAGGTGGGCTCAGGGCAGATCACGGAGCAAAATCCAGGACGTCATAAAAATTTCAATGCGTATCAAAAACAATTTACAATCAATTAAAACAGCATAGATTGAAACAGGTCACACTATTCATATGCACAGATTTCAAGCCGGTTATCATTTGCGAAATGCCCGAAGAAAATGGCATTCTGAAAGGGCAAGGAATCCGCAGGGAAAGTGGATATTCATCTAGAAGGCATCTCCCATCCATCAGCGGAGCGTTGCTTTTGCTGGATATTGTAACTCTGCTTGCAAGAGGATCTGGGAGGGAAAGGGTTAAAAGAATTCCCTTTCACTGGAGACACTTGGCGGTTGGCCCCACTCTCCCATGGGCCACACTCTGAGTCTCTTTGGCCCTTGCTTGCCTTCCATGTTTCGTCTTATATAGGCCCTCTCTTCTTCTTCCCTCTCGTGCCTGGGCTTAGAGCTGTAGCAAGTTAACCTTTTTGGAAGCTAATCTGTTCAAAATAAGTTAAATGTGCCTGCATGAATATTGCATGTAAGATGTGCTTCTATTTTTGCAAGTGAAATTTTTTTCTCCTGTTACCATTGGAGTCAGGTCATCTTTGTAATTCGTTTGAACAGCACTTCCCTCTTCACCTGGAAAAGTGGAGGATCAGGAATACTGCATAAAGCTTCTGGGCTTCCAATGCAATTGATTTTTTTCACATTTAATCCAATAACTTTTGCCAGTGAGAGGGCAGGCTGTTAATATCCAGGCCCTTCAGAACCACTCCAGAGATCCTGCTCCATTTCTGAAGTGATCAGAGCTGCTGGCAGCTCAACTCCCCCCCTGCTCAGGCTATAGATTCACTCTCCTTTTCTTGCCAGATGGCCAGATAAGCTTTATTCAGAGCTCCAGTCTGTTCCGCAGAGCCAGGAACTGAAAAATCCTACTTCAAAGATGGGGGTTCTGCTCCTGGAATCTCAACTGGTCTGGTATCCACCAGCCTTTAGAAGCCATGGTTGAGTTTGGACAGGGGAAGCCCCTTGCCTTGTGGTCAAAGGGACTCTTCTGGCAACAGACCAAGGCTACGCATGCTTCACATGCCTAGAGGCCTCTGACATAGGGTTGTTGGCCCCCTTCTTTTGGGGAGAAGCTGCGGCTCAGTGGTAGGACATCTGCTTGGCATGCAGAAGGTCCTAGGTTCAATCCCTAGCATCTCTGGTACAGATCAGATAGTAGGTGACAGGAAAGATCTCTGCCTGAGACCCTGGAGAGCCGCTGCCAGTCTGAGTAGACAGTACTGATCTTGATGGACCAAGGGGTCATGTGGGAGGGCGAGGCCCGGGGATCTCCCAGAATTATAGCTCATCTGCAGATGGCAGAGATCAGCTCCCCTGGAGAAAATGGGCTTGGAGCATCTAGCAAGTTAACCTTTTTGAAGTTAATCATTCGCAAAAGGTTAACTGTCCCTGCATGAGTATGTCATGTAAGATGTGCTTCTATTTTTGCAAGTAAAATTTCTTTCTCCTGTTACCATTGGAGTCAGTCCATCTTTGTAATTTGTTTGAACAGCATTTCCCCCTTCACCAGGAAATGTGGAGGATCGGGGATACTGCATCCGATACTTCTCTGCTTCCGAGGCAATTGGGGTTTTTTTACATTTAACCCAATAGATTTTTGGGGTGATCTTGGTCTTTTTCTTTATTTTAATAATAATTTTTTTTCAAACACACACAAAACAC
The DNA here is from genome assembly GCA_029233225.1 of Lepidodactylus listeri. NCBI lineage: Eukaryota > Metazoa > Chordata > Lepidosauria > Squamata > Gekkonidae > Lepidodactylus > Lepidodactylus listeri. The sequence goes on along the minus strand of JARCFY010000011.1, from coordinate 98,728,362 downwards.
AAACACATATAAAACACATAAACAAATATACATAAAATAGGTGAAGGGTGGTATAGTCTGCATTATCTCCAAACTTATTTCTTATATTATCAAGTTGACAATTTCTATATTAAGTAAATAGAGTGACCTTATAAGGTAAACTATCCATGTAATCTGCAGTTCTTTCAAAGTAATTGAGCGACTCAAAATTGTATCTAGAGAGTATATAGTTCAGTTCATATAGTCTTCTTGCCATGTATAAAATCTAGACCATGTGCTGTAAAATTTCTCTTCCTGTAGTCCTTTTAGAAGTAAAGTCAGTTTGTCCATTTCTGCGGTTTCTAGTGTTTTATTTAAAATTTCTTCTTTTGGGGGTACTTCATCTTTTCTCCAATTTTGCATTCTGGCAGAGGTTAATACATGAATAATCAAATAAAAATCTTCATTTCTACAGTTTTCTTGTCTTATATTCAGTAAAAATAACTCAGGAGTAAAAGGTATACCAACTGTCAACATGTTTTGCAAAATTTCATGTATCCAGGCCTAATATTTTTTAACTCTATCACATGTCCACCGCATATGGCAAAAAGATCCAGGAACCTTTTTACATTGCCAGCAAGCATTTGATAGGTTAGGATAAAATTTTGCTAACATGTCTGGTGTCATATATCATCTATAAAATATTTTATATATATTTTCTTTATACAAAACTACTTTTGTAATTTTGACATTCGCTTTCCATACCTGAGTCCGTTGGTCTAAGTGAATAGTATGACCAACATTCTGTGCTCATATAACCATAGAATTTTTAACTATTTCATCTTGAGTTTCATCTTCTAACATTGATATATTGGGTGATCTTGGTCTTGAAGGTGCTCCTGGATTCGAATCTAGCTGTTCGAATCTACACAGTCGCCCTCAGAAACTTGTGTAGGATGGTACTGCTGCCCAAATAAATGTTTTTGAATCTGCACAGCCAGTGGCCAATCACAAGCCACCTGGGCAAAAGGCCCCACCCACTTTCTAAAAACAATTGGTGGGTTTGAGGAAAGGTTTGGACAGATGCATGGTTAGGAACTCCTTGCCCAGAGGTAACCTCCTTGGCTAGTAAAGTACAGCACCATCTAACGCTGCTGTGAGAGCCGCAGTTAGAGATATCAAGTCGGGCCCCTTCGACGTCAGAGGAAGTGTGCCAAGATTCACCATTTAAGGTTGTCCTTTTTTTTATTTTTAGCTTAATTTGGTCGTCATGGCAGCGGCAAAAATTTCAGCGCTAGGAAACAAGATAAAAGTAACTCGCTCTCCATTTTTCGCCTCCTACTCATCGTATCCTAAAACCCCCCATTGCAAAACAGATTGCACATAGGAATTAGACCAAAGACAGGCTGTACGTTCCGCCACCTACGGACAGACCCTCCGGCCCACTTCGCTGTTCTTCATGTAGGCCTCTTTTGCTGGAGTGCTGGACCCAACCAAGGCTTGCTGGTCTTCAGGCACCTGGAGATCTCCAGGGATGACAAGTTGATCTCCAGACGATCAAGATCAGTTCCCCTGGATACAACAGCTGTTTTGGAGGGTGGACTCTGTGGCACTGTATCCTGCTGAGGACCCCCTCCAAATCCTGCCTGCCCCAGGCTCCACCCCCCAAACCTCCAGGAATTTTCCAACCCAGAGGTGGCAACCCTAACCCAATCAGGAGCTCAGATTGAAGTGGGAGATGCTGAAATCCCAACGTGTGTCCTCTGGTGATAGAGGTGGGATACTGGAGATGGGAGAATGGTGTAGTGGTTAAGTGCGCAGACTCTAATCTGGGAGCACCGGGTTTGATTCCTCACTCCTCCACTTGCACCTGCTGGATGACCCTGGGCAAGCCATAGCTCTGGCACAGCTGTTCTCTCAAGGACAGTTCTGGAAAGAGCTCTCTCAGCCCTGCCTACCTCACAGGGTGTCTGTTGTGGGGAGGGGACGGGAAAGGCGATTGTCAGCTGTTCTGAGACTCCTTCGGGTAGTGAAGGGTGGGGTATAAATCCAATCTCCTCTTCTCTCCTTCTCCTTCTTGTCCCATTCCAAAAACTAGTGTGGCCATCACTTGGAGATAGGGATGCCAGCCTCCAAGTGGGGTCTGGGGATCCCCCAGAATTACAGTTCATCTCCAGACAACAAAGATCATTTCCCCTGGAGAACGTGGATGCTTTGGAGGGCAGACTCTGTGGCACTGTACCCCACTGAGGTCCCCGTCCTCCCCAGGCTCCACCCCCAACCAGGTTTCTCAACCTGGATCTGGCAACCCTACCCCCCAGGACAGCCAGTTTGGTGTCGTGGTTAGGAGCGTGGGCTCTAATCTGGGAGAACCAGGTTTGATTTCCCACTCCTCCACATGCAGCTGCTGGTCTGACCTTGAGCCAGTCACAAGTTCTCTTGGAGCTGTTCTCTCCAGAGCAGTTCTCGAAAGAGCTCTCTCAGCCCCACCTACCTCACAGGGTGCCTGTTGTGGGGAGGGGAAGGGAAAGGAGTTTGTGAGCCGCTCTGAGGTTGCGTTCATACGGCTCTTTTGAGCCATGCCAGGCACGAGTGCTTGGCGGATTTAAAGTGCCGCTTCCCTGATTAGCCCGTCGATCCCTGTCGGGGATGCACGTAAAAGATAGTGGTGAAAGTCCGGTCCTAAGCTGGCCGACGGGCCAATGGCAGACTTTCCCCTGTCTAGTCCTTCCAGATTAGAGTCCGCGCGCTTAACCACTACACCAAACCATTACACCAAACTGCATACTGATGTCGTGTGCATTATTTTCTCTGTCGCTTTGCTTTCCCTGCGCTGTCGTCTACCTTTCTGAAATACTTCCCAAGCTCCTTTGAAAAGCAGGAAGAGGAAAGGTGGGAAAGCGCACGAAAGCAGAGCCCAGGGCCGGTATTCTATGGCATAACCAGCTAGGCAGAGACATCCCAATCTCTGAGAGGTCCCAGGAGACGCCATGAACCCTCTGCCTAATCTAGCGGCTTGAGTTCATTATCCAGGAGGCCCTGTTTTAATTACCACTTGATTCAAATTAGGAGTTCATTTAAAAAGGTGCTGGAGCATTTCCAAGAAAGCTGGCAGCCCTTCCGGGATTAATTAGCGATCCCAGAGGCCTTGACCTTTGTCCTGGGTCTCAACATAAGGAACTGGGAAGTCCTAGGTTTGAATCTCACCTCTGCTCTTGTTTTAGGAAAGAAAGAGACAATCGGAAGGGGTGTGATTAGGGTTGTCAGCTCTGGGTTAAGAACATAAGAACATGAGAGGAGCCAATGTTGGAGCAGGCCAGTGGTCCCTCCAGTCCAACACTCTGGGTCACACAGTGGCCAAAAAATACCTGGTGCCCTAAGGAGGTCCAGCAGTGGGGCCAGGACACCAGAAGCCCTCCCACTGTTGCCCCCCCCCCCCCCCGTCAAGCACCAAGAATACAGAGCATCACTTGCCCCAGACGGAGAGTTCCTCTCTATACCTTGTGGCTATCAGGCACTGATGGACCTCTGCTCCAGATGTTTATCCAATTCCCTCTTGAAGCCATCCACACTTGTAGCCGCCGCCACCTCCTTTGGCAGTGAATTCCACAAGTTAATCACTCTTTGGGTGAAGAAGGACTCCCTTTTATCCATTCTAACCCGACTGCTCAGCAATTTCATGGAGTGCCCACGAGTTCTTGTCACCTCATAGCTATCGTTTCTACATGGTAGAAGAAGAAGAGATTGGATTCATACCCCGCCCTTCACTACCCAAGGGAGTCTCAGAGCGGTTTACAAATTCCTTTCCCCTCCCCTCCCCACAACAGACAACCTGGGAGATGGGTGGGGGTGAGAGAGCTCTGACAGAGACTGCTTTTTTCCAAGAACAGCTGTGACAGAACTATGGCTTGCCCAAGGTCATCCAGCAGGTGCAAGTGGAGGAGTGGGGAATCAAACCCGGTTCTGTGCACTTAACCACTACATCAAGCGCTTTAGGAAATCCCTGGAGATTTTGGGGGTGGACCCTGAGGTGTGGGGAGGAGAGGGACCTCAGTCGGCTACAATGCCACAGAGTCCATCTTCCCAAGCAGCCATTTTCTCCAGGGGAACTGGTCTCAGTCGCCTGGAGACCAGCTGTAATCCTAGAATCAAAGAGTTTGCCATTGCCTGCCTCTGCGTAGCAACCCTGGTCTTCCTTGGTGGTCTCCCATCCAAATACTAACCAGGGCCGACCTTATTTAGCTCCTGTGATCTGACAAGACTGAGCTAGCCGGAGCCATCCAGGTCTACGGCAGAGATGAAGAGAGGCGGTTTGTCATTGTCTGCCTCTGCGTAGCAACCCTGGACTTCCTTGGTGGTCTCCCGTCCAAATACTAACCAGAGCTGACCTTGCTCGGCTTCCGAGATCGAATGAGATTGTGCTAGCCTGGGCCATCCAGGTCAGGGCATAGTTAGCCTTTTAGAGTTATCCACCGAAACCAATTTTCAGCAGCCTCAGGGGGACAACATGGCGTTCCCTGTCATACGACGTTGCCGGTGAGACTGAAAAACATCACAGACAGATTCACTGCAGATAATTGGCCTATCAGCCAGCCACAGTGTCAAAGGCTTCCATATTCAGGGGCAGTCTATCTCTCCTTAGGGCACACGCAGCGGCTATGGCTTGCTTATGAACTTCCCACCAGGCCTTCTTTGGCCGCCCGCCCCTGAATGCTCAGAGCCCTGGATCTGACCGAGCTTGAATGCGGTTCAGCAAGGTAATTTCTATGAATTTATGGTGACTTGGATCTAGCCCCGGGAAGGGCCCTTCGCCAAAGAATGACTTGGCAGGAAGCTGCCATTCTGAGTCAAGCTTCTTTCAAAGGCTTTAAAGGAGCTGACTCACACCACTGGCAAGGAATTAGCTGGCAAGGAAGCCGGGCAAGAACTGAAGCCGGAGAGGGCACCCCCCCGCCCGAGCTCGCTGCGTGTTCTGCCGATGCTCTGTTCTATCCTGGAGCCAACACACAGCTCAGGGTCAGCCCACGCACTAAGGAAATGGACATGGGTTCTGGTTGCTAGGGAAGGGGTGAGCAGACACATCGCCGGGCGCTGGAGGCTCTCAGGCTGCTGGATCTTCAGCCCCTCCAGGCTCTGGGAGAAATCAGGACAGTCCGCTGTGGCTAAGAAGTGGCGGTTTGCAACAGTCAGGCAGTCTGCTCTCGACCGTACAGTTCGTGTCCCTGTTTCTTGCACACCGGAGACTGGTGTTCTCTCATGAAGGACTTGCACACGAGACAAGTGAGTTGGAAGGAGGAAACTCAAGTCTGCCCCTGGCAGTGAGCGGTTTATTTTTAAACATACACAGACTTACACGCCACGCCCTTAGGTTGCTGCGTCAGCGTTCAATAGACAATGGTCAATCATGGAATCCACATACGGGATGAGACAACTGTCTCAAGAGCCTGCTGTTTGCAGAAGGGCTTATCAGCCAGCCAGCTTCAGGAGGACAATGCTCATTGTGTAGCAGGGAGGGGGGAGAAGCATGGACTTTGACCCGGCTAGCATCCCAGTCTCAGATCTTCCCTACACTCTCAACTGCTTTAAAAGGGGGATTAGATAGATTCATGGAGGATAAGTCCATCAATGGCTACTGGCCATGGTGACTGAGGGGAACCTCCACATTCAGAGGCACTAAACCCTCTGAATCCCAGAGCCAGGAGGCAACATCAGGGGAAGGCCTTGGCCTCTATGCCCCATTGTTGAAGCTCCAGAGGAACTGGTTGGCCACCCATTAGTCAGATTCAGTATAGCTCTTCTGACGTTCTTATGAAGGTCTCAGTCTCTCTGCCCTGTTGTTGGCTCTCCAGAAGCACATCTGACATGACATATTCATGTAGGGATATGTAACTTGTTGTGAACAGATTAACTTCCGAAAAAGATTAACTCACTACAGCTCCAAGCCCAGGTATGAGAAAGAAGAAGACAGGCCCTATATAAGATGAGAATCAGAAGGCAATGAAGAGCCAAAGAGGCTCAGATCCTCTTGCCTGCAAGATTACAATATCCAACAGCATGTTCATGGGGAAAGCCCCCAAACTGTAAAATAACAATGCTGTGAATTAAGCCCTGGGCAGGCGCAAAACCAGAGCCGATGAGCCAGGCAATCTCTCTCTCGTGCATCTTGCAGTGTTCAGCGCATTGCTAACCGCCACCGTGGTTCTCGGAAGACTTCAGCAACCAGGCAAGCAATTATTACAGCTATTTTGGCTCCGGGAGATTCAACGCTCCTTGGGGTGACGTCAAGCCCGGGCGAAGAGGGAGGCAGCATCTCTGACAACCCCAAGCTTCCTCTCCCTGAGTTAAATAGGGCTGCATGAGGATGAATTGGAAACATGATGGAGGAAGAGCGGCCTGTGGTCTCCCGGCTTCCAAATCCTCCACATCTCTCTCCCAATTTGCATGCTAAAGAGATCCCTTAACCCCCCCCCCCCCAGATCTCACCCTGCCACAATGAAAAGTGACCCAGGGTGGTCCCAGGGAGATGGAAGATGAATGATGGTTTGTACTTAGCCAACGGGAGCTGGGCACATGTGGAGGGGAAATGCAGCTTGGGAAGGCAATCAGGAAAACAAATGAGCACCTGGAGGCATCTGTCGGGTGGGGGGAGAGGGCCCTCAGAAATACATACAGAAGGAACCTGCGGTGAGTTTCATCCTAAATGCCCCCCCCCACACACACACCAGTTGAATGGGCTTGATAAAAATATGTGCACTTAAAAGAGAGTGTGTGTGGGTAGCTGGAATTCCCGGACTGGGAGCAGTCTAAGAAGGTGTGCAGTGGGCGGCCAGGAGACAGGGATGCCAGCCTCCAGGTGGGACCTGGGGATCCTCTGGAATTACAGCTCATTTCCAGACTATAGAGCACAGATCCATCAGAGAAAATGGATGCTTTGGAGGACTCTAGGGCTTTTTATTTTCTAACCCCATCTATTCTATTCTATTCTATTCTATTCTATTCTATTCTATTCTATTCTGTTCTGTTCTGTTCTGTTCTGTTCTGTTCTGTTCTGTTCCTGCCCTACCCTGCAAATCTTCAGGAGTTTCCTAAACTGGATCTCCCCCCCCAAAGGGTTAATCTTGTTGTCTGCAGTAGCCCTCACCAGCCTTGGGAGGAGGAGGAGAAGGAAGAAGAAGAGATTGGATTTATACCCCGCCCTTCACTACCCGAAGGAGTCTCTGAGTGGCTTACAATCTCCTTTCCCTTCCCCTCCCCACAAGTGTTCCCTCTAAGCTGAGTGAGTGTGAGCTAGCTCACACACATTTTTGTCTTCGCCCAGGTAGGATGGCTCCAGAGCAAACTGATTTGCGCAGCAGCCAAATCGCTCGCTCACAACTTTCATGTTGGTCACTCAGAAAGTAGCATTTTTGCTCACAAGACTCCACAGCTTAAAGGGAGCATTGGCTGTGAGGTGGGTGGGGCTGTGAGAGCTCTTTTGAGGACTGCTCTTGAGAGAACAGCTCTGAGAGAACTTGTGACTGACCAAAGGTCTCTCAGCTGGCTGCATGTGGAGGAGTGGGGAATCAAACCCGGTTCTCCCAGATTAGAGTTCACACACCTAACCACTGCCCCAGACTCCCCTTTCAATCATCCACCCTTTTCAATCACTGCAGTAGCTGGATCAGGTCCCCTTCTGTTCAGGGAAGCTGTTAACAGCCCCTGCCCTCTAACTGGTGCGACACAGAAACTACATCTATGTGCTGAGAGCCAGTGCAGTGTAGTGGTTAAGAGTGTCAGAGTTGTATCTGGGAGAGCTGGATTCGAATCCCCACTCGTGCCATGGAAGCTCACTGGGCAACCTTGGGCCCGTCACACGCTCTCAGCCTAATTTGCCTTACACGGTGGTTGTGAAGAATAAATGGGGGAGAGGAGAATGATGCAAACTGCCTTGGATCCCCCTGGGGGGCCAATGAAGTAAATACATTTCAAGGTTGCATGTGAGCGAACACAATTTCGTGAGTGCAATAGGCAATCCAGTGGGGAAAGGGTGCCTGCAAGAGTGGCAGAGCCTCTGAATAAGATGAGGGAGAGACAGGTGCGTTGGACACCTGGGCAAAGCAGCCAAGGCACAAAAGAGCCAGTTTGGTGTAGCAGTTAGGAGCGCATCCTTGCAGCCGACGCATTCCATTTCTATCGCATCCTAATTCCTTCTACAGAGGCTTTTAATAATATTTCTGCTTAGTATGGCTTCTTATACAAAAAATGCAACTACAACATATATATGTTCTGCCACTGAGTGGACTCTAATCTGGAAGAACCGGGTTTGGTTCCCCACTCCTTCTTCACATGCAGCCAGGTGGGTGACCTTGGGTCAGTCACAAGTTCTCTCAGAGCTGTTCCCTCAGGAGCAGTCCTCGGGAGAGCTCTCTCAGCCCCACCTACCTCCCAGGGTGCCTGTTGTGGGGAGGGGGAAGGAAAGGAGTTTGTGAGCCGCTCTGAGACTCCTTCGGGTAGTGAAGGGCGGGCTATAAACCCAATCTCTTCTTCTTCTGCCTTCCCCTACCGCAGCAGGCTCGACGCCCCCGTCTGTCTCCGAGGCGTGGCGGAGAGCGAGCGAGGGAGAGACCGCCACCCGTCCAATCCGCGGTCGGCCCGAGCTATCTCCGCCGCGAGAGACAGAGGGGCGGGCGGGCAGACACCTCCCCCGGCCCAATGGCAGCGCAGCCCGTCGCCGGGCGTCCAATGGCGGGCGCCGGGGGCGTGGCGGGCGGCGCGGAGGGCAGGCTGCGGCGCCTGGGGCCGCCAGTGCTGGCTGGAGACGCGCAGGGGAGAGACGCAGGCCAAGCAAGGCAAGGCGAGGCAGGCGCCGCTCGTCGCTGTCCGCGGTGCTGAAGGTGGCCGGCCGATGGACGAGATGGAGGAGGAGCTGAAGTGCCCGGTGTGCGGCTCCTTCTTCCGGGAGCCGCTGATCCTGCCCTGCTCGCACAACCTGTGCCAGGCCTGCGCCCGCAACATCCTGGTGCAGACCCCCGAGGCCGAGTCCCCCCAGAGCCGGCGCGCCTCCGGCTCGGCCGACTACGACTACCTGGACCTGGACAAGATGAGCCTCTACAGCGAGGCCGACAGCGGCTACGGCTCCTACGGCGGCTTCGCCAGCGCGCCCACCACCCCCTGCCAGAAGTCGCCCAACGGCGTGCGCGTCTTCCCGCCGGCCGTCCCGCCGCCGCCCCATCTGCCGCCCGCCGCAGCAGCCTCCTCGGCCGCCGCCGCCTCTGCCTCCGCCCTGGCGCCGGTGCCGCGCAACTCCTGCCTGACCTGCCCGCTCTGCCACCGCAGCCTGATCCTCGACGAGCGGGGCCTGCGCGGCTTCCCCAAGAACCGCGTCCTCGAGGGGGTCATTGACCGCTACCAGCAGAGCAAGGCGGCCGCCCTCCGCTGCCAGCTGTGCGAGAAGGCGCCCAAGGAGGCCACCGTCATGTGCGAGCAGTGCGACGTCTTCTACTGCGACCCCTGCCGCCTCCGCTGCCACCCGCCCCGCGGGCCCCTGGCCAAGCACCGCCTGCTTCCCCCGGCCCAGGGACGGGTCAGCCGCCGGCTCAGCCCCCGCAAGATCTCCACCTGCACTGACCACGAGCTCGAGAACCACAGCATGTACTGCGTCCAGTGCAAGATCCCCGTCTGCTACCAGTGCCTCGAGGAGGGCAAGCACGCCAGCCACGAGGTCAAGGCCCTGGGCGCCATGTGGAAGCTCCACAAGGTGAGCGGCGCCCACAGCAGACTGGGGTGGGGTGGGGGGGAGACGTGACATCCAAGGGTGGAAATGGCCTGGAGCTCTCTGTGGCTGTCCTTGTTGGAAAGCCTGCTCCCTCCCTCCTTGCTCTGCATGGCCCCCTCCCTTCCCTGACTCTGCAACACGCCAAGAGGGTCTGTGGATGAGCAATAGAGCGTCTGCTTGGGCACTGTGCAGGGCAGGAGGCTGGACTAGATGGACCACTGGTCTGATCCAGCAGGGCTCTTCTGATGTTCATATCAGAAGATATCGGCCTCTGGGCCCTGTTGTTAACCCTCCAGAGGAGCTGTTTGGCCACTGTGTGAGACAGGATGCTGGACTAGATGGACCCTCACTAGTCTGATCCAGCAGGGTTCTTCTGATGTTCTAAGGAAGGCCTCAGCCTCCATGTCATGTTGTTGACCCTGCAGAGGAGCTGGTTGGCCACTGTGTGAGGCACGAAGCTGGACTAGATGGACCTTCACTGGTCTGATCCAGCAGGTCTCTTCTTATGTTCTAATGAAGGCCTCAGCCTCTGTGCCCTATTGTTGGCCCTCCAGAGGAACTGGTTGGTTGCTCTGTGAGACAGGATGCTGGACTAGATGGACCCTCACTGGTCTGATCCAGCAGGGCTCTTCTTCTGTTCCTATGACGGCCTCGGCCTCTCTGCCCTGTTGTTGGCCCTCCAGAGGAACTGGTTGGTTGCTCTGTGAGACAGGATTCTGGACTAGATGGACCCTCACTGGTCTGATCCAGCAGGGTTCTTCTGATGTTCTAAGGAAGGCCTCAGCCTCCATGTCATGTTGTTGACCCTCCAGAGGAACTGTCTGGCCACTGTGTGAGGCAGGAAGCTGGACTAGATGGACCTTCACTGGTCTGATCCAGAAGGGCTCTTCTTGTGGTCTTATGAAGGCCTCGGCCTCTGGGCCCTGTTGTTGGCCCTCCAGAGGAACTGGTTGGCCACTGTGTGAGACTGGATGCTGGACTAGATGGACCACTTGTGTGACCCAGCAGGGCTCTTCTGACGTTTTTCTGGTGTGCAGAAGGTCCCAGGTTCAATTCCCAGCATCTCCTGTTAAAAAGCACCAGGCAGGAGGTGATGGGAAAGACCTCAGACTGAGACCCTGGAGAGCTGCTGCCAGCCTGAGTAGGCAATGCTGATCTTGATGGACCCTGGATCTGATTCGCTCTAAGGCAGCTTCTTGAGTTCACGTTTCTCCTCCTCATCTTCATGACTCTTGTTCAGGGGAGGGCACCTTTCCCAGCCAGAGCACCACTGGGACCTGTTTTTGAGTTGCCAATGCTGGAAACGGCATCCAATTGGGAGCCTCCCTAAACCATGTGGCCCTCGGCCCCCCTCTTCATGGCTTTGGCCCCTCCGGCTGTTTTGCATTCTTATCCCCTTCTGCCTGAGGAGCCCAGTCCACAAGTTCCCTTTTCCCAGTTTCATTTTCACAACAGCCCTGTGAGGTGGATTCGGCTGACAGAGGATGACTGGCCTAAGGTCATTCAACCAGCCAGCCTGGGCGGCAGTCTGTGGATTTGAACCTGCGTCTTCCAGATTCCAGTCTGACCCTCTAACCACTACACATCGCCACCTTGTTTATTTGTTTACTTTGTACTCCACCTTCCTCCCCACGGGGGACCCCAGGAGGCTTAAGTCATTCATTTTATCCTCACAACAACCTTGTGAGGTAGGTTAGGCTGAGAGCGGGGTTAGGGTTAGGGTCTATCCCAAGGTCCCTAACCCGAGGTCATCAGACAAGCTTCTGTGGCAGAGCAGGGATCTGGACTCAGGTCTTCCCGGTCCTGGTCTGATCTGGCCACTACACACACACACCCCAGTCATTTGTTGGGTGCTTTAACCTCCCCCCAGCCAGTGCTGCAGTCTGGGGGCGTTGAATCTCCTAGGAAATTAAGTGACTGGAGTCATTAACATATGGAACTCACTGCAACTGGAAGAGGTGATGGCTACAAGCACAGACAGCTTCAACAGGGGATTGGATGAACATCTGGAGCAGAGGTCCATCATTGGCTTTTAGCCACAAGGTATAGAGGGAGCACTCTGTCTGGGGCAGTGATGCTGTCTTCTTGGTGCTGGGGGGGCAACAGTGGAGGGCTTCTGGAGTTCTGGCCCCACTGGTGGACCTCCTGACGGCCCCTGGGTTTTAGCCCCTGTGTGACACAGAGTGTTGGACTGGAGGGGCCACTGGCCTGATCCAGCATTGGCTTCTCTTATGTTCTTATGTCTGAGGCAGTGATGCTCTGTCTTCTTGGTGCTGGGGGGGCAACAGTGGGAGGGCTTCTGGAGTTCTAGCCTTGCCGGTGGACCTCCTGAGGGCACCTGGGTTTTGGCCGCTGTGTGATACAAAGTGTTGGACTGGGGAGGCCATTGGCCTGATCCAGCACGGCTTCTCTTATCTTCTTATGAAAGCCCAGACGCTTTCCCCCATGCCCTAAGCACGCCTTCATTTGCCCACCATCACTTGATTAATCCCCCCCCCATCTTCTCCCCATCCATCAAGCCTGCCCTCCTTGCCCATCAGCCGCCACTCTGCCTTCTCGCCTCACTCTCAGTTTGCTCATCTCTCCTTCGCCGCCAATCCTGCCTCTCCGTGCAGAGGTAACCTCCCGGATTCCTGCTCCTCAGTGTTTTCTTTTGCGAAGGGGTCAGCTGTGTGTCTGGTGCTTCCCTATAATCCTTCTCTCCATGGTGCCAAAGCCCAGAACTGACTGCCTGGGCATTTCCCTCTTTTCCCTGGGGGATCCCCCCCTCTCCTTTCTTGGCTGACGTTCAGGTGTTTGCACCAAGCCTCGCAGAGAGCCACGCAGCCCTGGTGTGAGCTCGACATCCGGAAAGGAACGGGAATAAACTGGGTGGCTGCATCCCTCGCTCGGCCAAGCTCGTACAACCCAAGAGCTGGGTGTTCACTCACACAGAAGTGCATCTCGCTTAAGAACATAAGAAAAGACAATGCTGGATCAAGCCAGTGGCCCATCTAGTCCCACACTGTGCCACACAGTGGCCAAAAACACCAGGTGCCATCAGGAGGTCCACCAGCGGGGCCAGGACACTAGAAGCCCCCCCACTCTTGCCCCCCTCCAAGCAACAGGAATACAGAACATCACTGCCCCAGATATAAGAACATAAGAGAAGCCAGTGTTGGATCAGGCCAATAGCCCATCCAGTCCAACACTCTGTCACACAGTGGCCAAAAACACCAGGTGCCCTCAGGAGGTCCACCAGCGGGGCCAGAACTCCAGAAGCCCTCCCACTGATGCCCCCCCACCAAACACCAAGATTACAGAGCATCACTTGCCCCAGACCGAGAGTTCCTATCTATACTTTGTGGCTAAGAGCCACTGATGGACCTCTGCTCTGTATGTTCATCCAATTCCCTCTTGAAGCCATCCATGCTTGTAGCCACCACCACCTCCTGTGGCAGTGAATTCCACATGTTAATCACCCTTTGGGTGAAGAAGTTTTGCCTTTTATCCATTCTAACCCGACTGCTCAGCAATTTCATGGAGTGCCCACGAGTTCTTGTCTTGTGAGAAAGGGAGAAAAGGACTTCTGTCTCGACCTGCTCTACCCCATGCGTAATCTTGTAAACCTCGATCATGTCACCCCTCAGCCGTTGTCTCTCCAGGTGAAAGAGCCCCACGTGCTTCACCCATTCTTCCTAGGGAGAGTGTTCCAAACAGGCAGGCTTGGAAGGTGGACAAGAAGTGCTGGATGGGGAATTTGGGTGGTACTGGCTGGCTGGGTTCCCCGACTGGTGTTTCGTCAGAAAGATGAGCAGGGATTTGTGGAATGAGAAGGATGCTCAGCACATGCTCAGCGGTGGTCTTCTGGCACTGGTGGCGCTAGAAAGTGCTGTTAAATCACAGCAGACTTATGATGAACCTGTAGGTTTTTTTGGGGGGTGTGTGAGAGTATTTTCTCTCTGTGTGTCTCCCCCCCCCCTTGTATGTGCTTGTGATCCTGGAAGTCATAGTGACTTCTGGCGACCCCTAGTGGGGCTAGGATGTTTCAGGAAGGTGGCTTGATAACCTGCCTCTGCATCCTGGCCAGTGTTCCCTCAAAGCTGAATTAGGGTGAGCTAGCTCACAGTTTTGTAGCCTCCAGCGCACACATTTTTGTCTTCACTCAGGAAGGAGGGCTCCAGAGCAAACTGATTTGTGCAGCAGCCAAATCGCTCGCTCACAACTTTAATGTCCGTAGCTCACCAAGTAGAATTTTTGCACACAAGACTCCACAGCTTAGAGGGAGCATTGGTCCTGGCCCTGGTATTCCTTGGAGGTCGCCCTTCCAAGCACTTGCCGGGGTCAGCGTTGCTTAGCTTCCAAGATCCGGCTTGCCTGGGTTATCCACATCAGGGTGCGACCCTGTAGGTTTTTCAAGGCCAGAGATGAACCCAGCTGGTTTGCCCTTGCTTGCCTCTGCGTAGCGACCCTGGACTTCCGTGGTGGTCTCCCGTCCTAGCTCAAATCGTGGCTGACCTTGTTTAGCTTCCAAGATTGGATGATGCTGGGCTAGGCCAGGACATCTAGGGCAGGGGAGATGTTTAGAGGTGGTTCGCCACTGCCTTTCCTCTGCGTAGCAACCCTGGACTTCCGTGGGGGTCTCCCATCCAAATACTAACCGGGGCTGACCCTGCTTCGCTTCCGAGATCTGATGAGATCAGGCTAGCCTGGGCCATCCCGGTCAAGGCAAACAAATAGAGGTAGTTCGCCGTTGCCTGTCTCTGTGTAGCAAAACCTATACTTCCTTGGTGGTCTTCCATCCAAGGACTAAGTCAGACACACCCTGCTTCGCTTCCAAGATCTGATGAGATCAGGCGAGCCTGGGCCATCCCAGTCAGGGCAAAATTGCTAATGCCAAGCAGGCACTCGAACCCAGGACCCTCAGATTAAAAGCCTGACAGTCTATTGACTGAACTTCCCTTTTGGCACAGCTCCTTCACAAACGCTGGGAGCAATGCTCCCTCTAAGCTGTGGAGTCTTGTGAGCAAAAATTCTGCTTTGTCAGCTACTGACATTAAAGTTGGGAGCGAGTGATTTGGCTGCTGCATAAACCAGTTTGCTCTGGAGCCATCCTTCCTGAGCGAAGAAAAAAATGTGTGAGCCAGAGGCCTAAAAACTGTGAGCTCACTCACCCTAACACAGGGGTGGCCTGAGTTGGGAGCTGCCTTGGCTCTTTCGCACAGTCTAATTTAACATTAATAAAAAGCAAATCTGCATATTTCCCAATAAAATTGTGTGTGTGATATTTGTTAATGTCTTGCGGCTCTCAGACATCTGACGTTTATTCTGTGTGGCTCTTACGTTAAGCAAGTTTGGCCACCCCTGGCTTAGAGGGAACATGAGTCCCCAGCTCTGCAAATACATTCTGGGGCTCAGCCTGGCTCCGGCGAAATTTGGGTTGGCAGAGCTGGCCGACAGACCTGAGAGGACTGCGGCGGTTGTCTCAGAAGAGGAGACAAGGTGTTACATCTGAGAGAGAGCTCCGGGCCGTGTTAGTGGAGCAGGCCTTGGAGACTGTTCCAGAAATTCTTCTGAAAGCCGACCTGCCCCTCTGGCACGCGCTTTCACGCTTCCCTTGGCAAAGGGAGCAAAGAGGAGCTGAAGTCCGGAGCAGAGGCTTGAGGGCAAGAGAACGGGCAGGGCTTGGGCATTCCAGGGCAGACGCCCACTCCATCCGTTTCCCCTCCTCTCCCCGTCTCCCTTCCGCCCAAGAGCCAGCTGTAGGGAGGCGACCCCGTCTCTGAGGTAACTAGGGCAGAGAAGTGACTGCAGCGTGGGTGGACAGTTCCCCCCTCCAGTGCATAAGCCAGGCGTCATCCATCGCAGGGGCAATGCGCATGGGGATGATTGCGTTCCCCTCCCCCAGCCCTCTCCCTGGGCACACCGGGCGGCGAGTGTGGGTGTACGTGGCCACCCAAATGACATTCTGTCTCCAGAGAAGAGGCAAAGGTTCACGGAAACTCAACATATGGGGGATTTTCAAAGCTGGGAAATCTGGATTTAGAAGGTTTCAGCATGCAAATATGGATTTGGACGCTTGGTCTGCTTCTGCCCCACAGTTGTCTCAGCTATGGCAAGAAATCGAGCCCGTGTTTCTGTCTGTTGCCTTTCCTCTAAGGGCAGCATATCTGGTTCTCCTCCACTATTTTTGCTCTCACAGCAACCCTGTGAGGCAGGTTAGACTGAAAGATAGTGGTTGGCTCACCGCCCGCCAGGGAGCATCATGGGTGGGGGAGGATTTGAATCTGAGTCTCTCAGGGTCAGGTCTGCACTATACCACACTGGCTCTCACCGGTTCAGAGCTGGGCTCAGGGAAGTCATATTTCACCTCCTTGATAAGGCGGGTCACAAAATGGGGATAAGAATTTCCTACATTGTGCAGGGGGTTGGACTAGATGACCCTGAAGATCCCTTCGAACTATGATTCTATGATTCCTGTCCTACTTTGTGGGGCTGTTGTCAGGATTATTGAGAATGTAGGAGGGGCTGTGGCTCAGTGGCAGAGCCTCTGCTCGGCACGCGGAAGGTCCCAGGTTCAATCCCCGGGATCTTTAATTTAAAAGGACCAGGCAGTCGGTGATGGGAAAGACCTCTGCCTGAGACCCTGGAGAGCTGCTGCCAGTTTAAGCAGACAATACTGACCAGGTCCCAGGTTCAATCCCTAGCACCCCCAGTTAAAAGGACGAAGCTGCCTTATCCTGAATGAGGTGAAAGACCTTTATATGTGAACACACGAAGCTGCCTTATCCTGAATGAGACCCTCTCCTTCTTTGGAGGTTTTCAAGCAGAGGCTGGATGGCCATCTGACAGCAATGCTGATTGTGTGAACTTAGGCAGATCATGAGAGGGAGGGCAGGAAGGGTTGCCTCAGTGCTTAGTTCTCGTGGCCCTTTCTTACGTGCCCAGGGAAATGATGATCGCCACTTTGGGGTCAGGAAGCAAATTTTCTCCTGGCCGATTTGTCTGGAGATCCTGGAGGGATTTTTTTTTTGGCCATCTTCTGGGCTTAGAGCAGGGGTTAATGTGGGTGTTGGGGGGGAGGCATTTGTGAGTTTCCTGCATGGTGCAGGGGGGTGGACTAGATGACCCTGGAGGTCTCTTCCAACTCTATGCTTCTATGACCCTTGGTCCATCGAAGCCAGTATTGTCTACTCAGACTGGCAGTGGCTCTCCAGGGTCTCAGGCGGAGGTCTTTCCTGTCACCTACTAACCGGTTCTTTCAACCAGACATGCTGGGGAGGGAACCTGGGACCTTCTGCATGCCAAGCAAATGCTCTGCCACTGAGCCATGGCCCCTCCCTATCTGAGACCCTGGAGAGCTGCTGCCAGTCTGAGTAGACAAGACTGACCTTGATGGACCACTAGTCAGATTCGGTATAAGATAGATTCATGTGAGACAGCACAAATGCAGCACTAAATATCATGAGTAGCTTCATGTCTCTAGTTGAGAGGGAAATGCATCTTTGTTGGGGGGCCACGCTGTGCAGGGGATAAACATGGAATGCGTCTGGCCGATTGGACCTGCTTCCCCAGTGGCAAATAAAAAGATCCTCTGCTCGTTTTGCAAGCTGCGTCTAGAATATCACCTCCAGCAGGATGAATCAATAACAGGTCAAATTTGATTTATTGTGGCAGAGGCGCTTGCCCTTTTATCCCAAAGTGCTCCAGTCCAATCCTGCCCATGTTGACTCCCTAGCAAGCCAGGCCACTTGCAAAGGGGCCTCTTCCCAGAGAACGAGGCCGTCCAAGGCGCTGGAGAAATCCTCCTGGTTTTTTTTTACTGCAGTGGAGTTAACATGGCTGCTCGTGTTTGTTTGACTTTTATATATCAGTTTGTCCAAGGAGCTCAGAGCAAGACACAGAGCTCTTCTCTCCTCTTCCGTTTTCTCACAACAACCCTGTAAAGTGGTTATGCTGAGAGAGAGAGTAATTGGCCCGAAATATCCTACAAAGCTTCATAAAGTTTCTTTCTTTCTTTCTTCCTTCCTTCCTTCCTTCCTTCCATACTTCCTTCCTTCCTTCCTTCCTTCCTTCCTTCCTTCCTTCCTTCCTTCCTTCCTTCCTTCCTTTTTATCTATCTGTCTATCTGTCTATCTGTCTATCTGTCTATCTGTCTATCTTCCTTCCCTCCCTTCCTCCCTCCTTCCTTCCTTCCTCCTCCCTCCCTCCCTCCCTCCCTTTGTTTCTCTCTCTCTTTATTTCTCTCTCTCTCTCTCTTGTCTCTCTTTCTCACCATTCTTCCCAGCAGGGACCCAGAGCTGCCTGCGTTGTCTCCTCTCCTCCATTTTCCCCTCACAACCGCCCTGTGAGGTAGGCTAGGCCGGGAGTCGGTGACTGGCCAAAGGTCACCCAGCGAGTATCCCTGGCAGAGCAGGGGTTCGGACCATGGTTTCCCAGACCCCAGTCCAGCACTCCAACCGTAACACGACTCACGGCCTCTCAGTGTTCTAACCATATTCGAACCCCTGTGGCTCTTTCAGTATTTCTCCCTGTGAAAGAGCTCTGGATGAGGCATAGATAAGCCGACATTCCCAGTGGGCAGGTTTTTGTGGTTCTCCTCTTTGGTAGGCCACATCTAGGGATACCAGATGGGACCTGGGGATCCCCTGGAATTACAGCTCATCTCCACCTGACAGAGATAAGTTCCCCTGGAGGAAATGGCTGCTTTGGAGGGTGGACTCTCTGACATTGTACCTCACTGAGGTCCCTGTCCTCCCTGGGCTCCATCCCTAAACTTACAGGAGTTTCCCAGCCTGAAGCAGAGGTCCATGAGTGGCTCTTAGCCACAAAGTATAGTTAGGAACCCTCTGTCTGGGGCAGTGATACTCTGTACCCTTGCTGCTTGGGGGGTGGCACAGTGGGAACGCTTCTGGAGTTCTGGCCCCACTGGTGGACCTCCTGATGGCCCCTGGGTTTCGGCCACTGTGTGACACAGAGTGTTGGACTCGATAGGCCACTGGCCTGATCCAACATGGCTTCTCTTATGGTCTTATGTCTGGGGCAGTCGTTCCCTGTATTCTTGATGCCTGGGGGGGCCACAGTGGGAGGGCTTCTGGAGTTCTGGCCCCACTGGTGGACCTCCTGATGGCACCTGGGTTTTGACCACTGTGTGACACAGAATGTTGGACTGGATGGGCCACTGGCCTGATCCAACATGGCTTCTTTTATGGTCTTATGTCTGGGGCAGTGCTGCTCTGTCTTCTTGGTGCTTGAGGGGCAGTAGAAGGAGGGCTTCTGGAGTTCTGGCCCCACTGCTGGACCTCCTGATGGCCCCTGGGTTTTGGCCACTGAGTGACCCAGAGTGTTGGACTGGAGGGGGCATTGGCCTGGTCCAACATGGCTTCTCTTATGTTCTTACCTGGCAATCCTACCCGTCTATCTCCTGCCTGTGACCAGGGGGGACCTGGCAACGCTACACAGCTGCTGAGCAGAGGTTTTCCTTGTCCGTCTCCATGTGAGGAAGAGTTCCCTCAGCTTAACATGAAAGCAGTTACGACAGGCTTTTGAAATACGTTCTAACCCTCCTTTCTAATAAACGGTAATGACCTTCAGAGACGTCTTGATCGGCCTGGTTCTTACAAGCATCATTCATAGATATGTAGAAATCAATACCTCGATGGCCAGGTAGTTGCTACTGAGAAAACAGTACATTATGTAGGAGAGAGGTCAACCCACAATCTTCTAGACAGCTCATTGTACATGATCTGTGGTTGGGGGGGGGGCTGGGCTGGTAACCAAGCAACCAGTGCCTGAATGTCTTGGAGTGTATGCTACATCTCTGCTAATGGCTGCACCCTCCTTTAGCCTAGGGAGCCTCCCTCTGACTCAAGACAGATTATGCCCCCTG
Source organism: Lepidodactylus listeri (assembly GCA_029233225.1). Classification (NCBI taxonomy): domain Eukaryota; kingdom Metazoa; phylum Chordata; class Lepidosauria; order Squamata; family Gekkonidae; genus Lepidodactylus; species Lepidodactylus listeri. Next base: position 98,708,782 of record JARCFY010000011.1, on the reverse strand, counting down.
GGGCTAGGGTTGCCAGCCTGCAGGTGGGGCCTGGAGATCTCCTGCTTTTACAACTGATCTCCATAGGGCCGCCAAGTCCCCCCGGGGGGGCGGGGATTCCCCCACTAAACGGGTCCCCAATCCACCAATCGGGATCCGGCTGGCAGGGAGAACCCCACCCCCAAACTCTCATGATCTGCCTGAGTTCACAGAATCCACATTGCTGTCAGATGGCCACCTAGCCTTCTAGTGTTGGCTTTATTTTCTCTCTCGTTCTTCCCGGTATATATTTTTAAAAAAGAAACCACCCCACTTCTCCCCTCTGCTTGGGCTCCCTCTATACACATGCTTCTACCCCCTGCAGCAGCCATTTTGCAGTCACATCCACTGCTCTATGATCGAATTCCAAGGTCGAAAAGGCTGAAAAGAATTAGGGAACCTCTGAATGAGCAGATCATATTGGAGTCACAAATCTCATCTACGTTGCGACGTCACAGCCAGGAAAATCTGGAAGTGAGATCGAGTAACTCTAGGAATCGCCATCAACTCTTTGGTTTACCATTGAGTTGATGGCGATTCCTAGAGCTACCTGACACTACTTCCAGCTCTTCCCTGCAGGTGATGTCATAATGTAGACAACACCACTGTTGTTGTTGTTTTCCATTTCTCCTGCTGCTTGGAGAGGGGGCCAAGAAGCAGCAGCCCTGTCTGTAAGAGCTGGGACACTCCTCCTGCTTCCTTGGCCTGGGACTCAGACCAGGGTCTTGTGTCACTCCTACCAACGCCTGCCCACAGCCTCTCCTGGAGATGCAGGGGCTTGGACTGGGCATGTGTATCAGGTGTCGTTTGAATTGGATAGACCTCAGGTTGCCAACTCCAGCTTGGGAAATACCTGGAGATGGAGCCTAGGATGGGCAGGGTCTGGGGAGGGGACATCCAACGTCCAGTTGATAGCTGGAGATCTCCTGGAATCGCAACTAGTCTCCAGACAACAGAGCTCAGTTTCCCCAGAGAAAATGGACTCCACCCTCCAGTCAACCACCCTCTGGCTCTGAGACTCCTTTGGGTAGTGAAGGGCGGGGTATAAATCCAATCTCTTGTCTTCTTCTTCTTCTTCTCATTACCTGGTGTATACTGTCTCTGAATGTGGAGGCTCCATTTTGCTGCCGTACATAATAATTATCAGTGGGTAGCTTTGTCCTTGCATTTGCCCTCATTATCTAGTGTTCAGAGGTATACCGTCCCTGAATGTGGAGGCTCCATTTAGCTGTCATAGTCAATAAGCACTGATGGCCAATCAGTGAGAAGTTGTCTAGTGCTTCCTCAAAGCAATTAAGACGAGTAGTGGCCATGGTCACAGCTAGCAACAGTGAACACCTTCTGTTGATTCCGCATGATTCCATGGCTGGAACAGTAACTCATGTTGAGATGCAACAGGCAGCCTCATCTGAAGACAGACACTTCTCCTGAGACTGCAGGAGGAATGATTGGATGCTCCAGTTGCAACTGAGGATGAGTTGGGGCAGAATTATCCACCCAGGGTACAGGGTGGTTGGAAAGAGGCAAGGCCAGAACAGTAAATCATGCAGAGATGCAGTGGCCAGCCTCCCTTGAGGCCAGGTGCTTTGGAGCCTTTGGCTATTTATTTCATTTGTATCTAGAGGTGTTCCAGTAGTTCTTTCGCAGTGCCCATGCTGGGAATCACTGACAGTTGACCTGTAGCACAACTTGGGAGTATATGAAGCATCTCTCGTCCCAGCATTGCTGAGTTTTTGAACCCGGGTTTTCCACTCACCACAGCTGCGGATGTTCAGATTTGCCTGCCAGGCAGGGAAGACAGAAAAAGTGCGAGACAGATAACACTTCAGGGGCTTCCTGTCCCTGCATAAAAGCTTCTTGGGGTTTCGTCGACATTACATGTCTGTTAGCTTTCACGGGGTGCCTTATCCTTCTTTACCCGTGGGGACCCCATGCTTAGCAGTAAGATCTGCACAAATCCCGCAATCATGGAATTCCATTCTGGGGAATGAATGGCTGCCAACACGGATGCAATCAGTTCTGCTCGATACCCAGAACCTGATAAGCACCAACGAGAGGCCCGCAGGATTTGACTTGCCATGTAAAGTATGGAAGATGGCTAACAGACTATGATCAGGCTTTGGCAGTTGTGCGGACCTGTCGTTTAAACGGGGCCAAAAACCAGGACCTGAATGCAATCGCAGTGCAGCCTGACGAACTATTTTCCATCTGTCGCAGGAACGTGAGCCTCGTGCTTTCCAGGGAGATGTGACGGAGCTCTTTGGACTCTCCCCGGCTGCGATTGAGTGGATTGAAAATTTAGAGATGTGTATTTAGAGGCAATCACCCAATCGGCCTGCATACCTGTTCTGGCGACTTGGTTACATGCTTCACATTATTATATGCCTCCCGGGTGTAACTCTGCCATTAGATAAATAAATAATAAATCACCCGTGGGAAAACTCCACAGAGCGGACTTGGAAACAAAGGTCTGTTTGCCTTGGCAAAGGAGAGTGTTTGCTTCAAAGACGAGGCGACTGGAATCAAAGCCACTGACATCTGCCAAAAGGAGAAAGTCCTTTCCCAAGGGGAAGCATTTGACTTAATCCCCCGGCTGTTTCTCTCACATCCGACGCATTTCTACGATCCCCGCAGCTTCCTATGAGTCTTTTTAAAAGATATTATGGAATATTATCTAGGATTCTTCCCCCACCCCCAACAAGTCACAGCTGACTTATGGTGACCCACCAGGGCAAGAGACTTCAGAGCTGGTTTGCCACTGCCTACCGCTGCGTTGTGACACTGGTATTACTCGGTGGTCTCCCGTTCAAGTCCTGAGAGACACTTTAGTGTAGTGGTTAAGACCACGGGCTCTAATCTGGGAGAACCAGGTTTGATTCCCCACTCCTCCACATGCAGCTGCTGGTGTAACCTTGGGTCAGTCACAAGTTCTCTCAGAGATGTTCTCTCTAGAGCAGTCCTCCCAAAGCTCTCTCAGCTCCACCTGCCTCAACCTCCCCCTCCTCTTCTTCTTCTTGTTCCTCCTGACCCTGTTTCGCTTCTGAGATCTGATGCATTTGGGCTAGCTTGGGCTATCCAGGTCGCGGAATCTAGGAATTTACATTAGGACTAGAAAAACAATGCCATTTGGCATTTATCCTGCGTATTTCAAAGGTTGCTAACTCGCAGCCCTTACGACTGCCCTGTGAGGTAGGCTGGTATCTTTTCATATTCGGGATGGGGTAAAGGAAGTATTTCTTTACACAGGGAGTGATTAAAATGTGGAACTCGCTGCCAGAGGATGTAGTGATGGCCACAGGCATAGAGGACTTTCAGAGAGGAGTTAGACAGATTCATGGAGGACAGGTCTATCAGTGGCTACTAGCCACGGTGGCTAAAGGGAACCTCCATGCTCAGAGGCAGTCAGCCTCTGAATTTCAGTGCCAGGAGGCAACATCAGGGGAAGGCCTCGGCCTCTCTCTGCCCTGTTGTTGGCCCTCCAGAGGAACTGGTTGGCCACTGTGTGAGATGGAATACCAGACTAGATGGACCACTGGTCTGATCCAGCAGGGCTCTTCTTATGTTCTAATGAACGCCTCAGCCTCCATGCCCTGTTGTCCCTCCAGAGGAACTGGTTGGCCCCTGTGTGAGACAGGATGCTGGACTAGATGGATCTTCACTGTTCTGATCCAGCAGGGCTCTTCTGATATTCTAATGAAGGCCTCGGCCTCTCTGCCCTGTGGCCGGCTGTCCAGAGGACTTGTTTGGCCACCGTGTGAGACAGGATGCTGGACTGGATGGATCCTCACTGGTCTGACCCAGCAGGGCGCTTATATTTTTATGGAGCTGGCAAAAGGTACAATTTGTCACTGACATGAGATTTGCACCAGGAATGTTCAGATTTGCAGCTCAGAGCCGCTACACGTTCCTCTAAAGGTGTGAGTGGGCATGTCAGGGTATGTGTGTGTTTGAGGGGACCCCACTTCCATTCAAGCTTTTGATCTCGTCTGCAGACACAGAGCTCACAAAGACGTGTTTGTTCGACAGCTTTTAGTGTGCAAGAGCCTCAGTCAGGCAGAACAGATTCCAAACACAGTCGGAAGTATTGCGCAGCAGTTGTGAATTTGCAACCAGACCTGCCAGTGTTTAAGCTTCACACCAGGCCAGGTGACAAACAAACTAACAAACAAAGCTCTGCTGATGATCTGTAGCTGAGAAATTATTTTGCTAATTGACCAAAAGACATCTGAGGCCCAAAACACGGAAGAAGAAGAAGAGAAGAGAAGAGAGATTGGATTTATACCCTGCCCTTCACTACCCAAGGGAGTCTCAGAGTGGCTTACAAACTCCTTTCCCTTCTCCTCCCCGCAACAGACACCCTGTGAGATGGGCGGGGCTAAGAAAGAGCTCTGACAGAGACTGCTCTTTTTCAAGAACAGCTCTGACAGAACTGTGGCTTGCCCAAGGTCATCCAGCAGGGGCAAGTGGAGGAGTGGGAAATTAAACCCGGTTCTCCTAGATTAGAGTCCGCGCACTTAACCACGACACCAAACAGAGCCACAACAGTGGCTGAAAATAGCAGTTCTAGGGTTGCCAAACTCCAGGTGGGGCCTGGAGATCTCCCAGAATTGCAACTGATCCTTTAAAGTTTTGTTGGAGAAAATGGCAGTTTTGGAGGGTGGACTGTATGGTGTTGTACCCTGCTGAGGTCTCTCCTCTCCCCAAACCCTGCCATCCCCAGGCTCCACCCCCCAAATCTCCAGAAATCTCCCTACCCACAGCTGGCAACCCTCGTCCTCAGTCCTCTGGTCATGCCACCCACATGACTACTAGGGGTGGCACAGTGGCCAGGGCCCCAATCCACTGTAGGAGCAGGCTGGTTGCCAGTCGCCAATGGCTCTAGGGGTGACTGGCGTTGCTATTTAGGCCCACGCTGCTAGTGGGTGTGGCACCCCTCCCAATACAGCTGCTGGAATATTTTTATCATTGGACAATACCAAAGTTAGAACTGACTCCAGAGACAATTTTGGTGGCCCCGCATGCGGGGGGATGTTTCGGACTATGTTGCTTCATGCCAACCTTGTCTTATGTGTAAAAAACGGGGAGGGAAGCCCCCAGAACTACTCCCACCATGGAGTTGGCAACCCTGTCAGGAGAGGAGAAGCAAAAGCTGCTTTCTGTGGATCCAGCACTGTCCCCATTCTGTTTCCACATCGGCGTCCTCCAGCGAAAAAAACGGTCCTGATCTCCAGCACTGTTCAGGGTTGACGCCTCTCCAAACCCACTGTCTGCTGACAGCCCGGATTGCCCAGAATTTCGGCGCGCCGACCGTTTGGAATGCTTGCGCGTCGTTTGGTTGCTGTCTTCCTCCTTCCTCATTGCGGGCTTACAGAAACGCGAAAGACGAAGCAGCCAATGAGCTGTCTACCTGGATCGTGGCCACAGTGTGGAAGGAAGAGATGGAGCCGTCTGTGCCTGAGTGGTGTCAAGGGTTTGGGGTTGACAGATCCTCCCTGGCTGCAGGTTGGAGGATAGGGTTGCCAGCTCCGGGTTGGGGAACTCCTGGAGATTTGGGGGTGGAACCTGGGGCGGACAGGGACCTCCGTGGGGCACAATGCCTTAGAGTCCACCCTCTATAGCATCCATTTCTCCAGGGGAACTGATTCTGTCGTCTGGAGATGAGCTGTAATTCCGGGGGAATCTCAGGTCCCACCTGGAGGCTGGCATCCCTTAAGAAAAGGAGGAGAAGAGAAAAAGAGATTAGATTTAGACCCCGCCCTTCACTCGGAGTCTCAGAGCGGTTTACAATCTCCTTTCCCTTCCCCTCCCCACAACAGACACCCTGTGAGGTGGGTGGAACTGAGAGGGCTCTTTTGAGGACCACCCTTGAGAGAACAGCTCTGAAAGAATTTATGATTGACCCAAGGCCACACCAGCAGCTGCATGTGGAGGAGTGGGGAATCCAGCCTGGTTCTCCCAGATTAGAGTCCACGCTCCTAACCACTACACCAAACTGGTGTGTGATTTGGGGGCCCTCCTATTGCTCAAGACCTGCTTTTCATCTGGAAGTCCCCTCCCCCCCCCCATCACCCTCTTCCCTTCCCTCTAATGAGGGCCACTGAAGGGCCTCAAAGAGGCTTAACCCGTCTTTTGAATGATCCATTTGCAGGAAGTAACTGCCCTCGGAGTGGCTTCTGAAATAGGTGAATCTCGTCTGCTCTTTTCCCAGGCCCCGGCTCTGGCTGCAGATGTAAAAGAATGCTTGCCCAGAGAGAAGAGGGCCTATGAAAGAACATCATCTCGATGATGAAAAATTAGTTGGGTGGTTATCAAGAGACACATCTGTGTCGAAGAGGCCCACCTGGCAACACCTCTGAAATTTTCACCACCAGTTGGGCTGGTCCATTAGATTAGATGGGGGGGTCCCCAACGTGTTGCCCACCGACACCTTTTCTGGCACCCCACGTGTTTCTAGGAAGTGGGCGGTGCTAGGGAGGGCTTTTCCCAAGCAAGGCTTCTGAATGGCTCTTGGTGATATCATTGGCTGTGCAGGTTTTTAAATTTTTTTTGCTTCGGCAGCAGCTGCCGCCACAGCACAAGGATCTACACTGTGTTATTAAAGTTAAGTGGTGGCAATTGTTTTTGTGGCTGGTTTCCCCTCCTGTGGCAGCCACGCTGTGGCAGTCATTTTGTGGCTGCACCCACCGGGCCGTGTCAGAATCTCAAAGGTGCCCACAGGCTGAAAAAGTTTGGGGACCCCCTGGATGAGATGCTTGAGGTGGCAACAGGATAGCTTTCTGGTTTTGCTGCAACTGAACTGGAACGTGCGTTTTATGCCATTTTTAAATGTAGTTCATAGAATCATAGCGTTGGAAGGGACCTCCCGTGTCATCTAGCCCAAGCCACTGCAAAATGCAGGAAATTTACAAAACTGGAGATGCTGGGGATTGAACCTGGGACCTTCTGCACGCCAAGCAGATGCTCTGTAATTGAGCCACAGGCCCTCCCACTTTCCCCTTCTGTTGCACGCAGGCCTGTGGCTACAGTGGGCACTCTCGGGGCCTGGCCCCCCCGACTTATCGCCAAGGCCCCCCCAACTTCTAATTTTAAAATTTTATTTATGGTGTTTGCTTGGAGTGTGCGTGTGTAGGGTGTGTGTGTGTGCAGCATTATTTAAAGGCCCCCCTTTATTTAAAGGCCTGGCTTATTTAAAGGCCCCCTAAATGAAATAATCCTGGCTACAGGCCTTGCTGCACCCCTTTTCTTCTCGGTGCTTTGTTCGTAAGAGGCCGATTATCGGGGACTGCATGCACAAACGGCTGCATCTAAAGTGCAAGCGCTGGGCAGATCTGCACTCCTGGCGGCTTCTTCTCACGGGTGACTGATCAGTCAATAGATTTGTGGCTGAGATTGCGAGAGAGATTTGGTATCGATTTCTTCCCGATCCTGCCTCCTGTCAGACTATCAGCTTATGAGAGACACTGGCTTCACAGTGTGTTGATGGAGGGAGTCTCTGATCGTGGAGCTACTGGTGCAGACTCCCAATTTTAAGGCTGTGGTCACACTGGCGGCTTGGCGCGGCGGCGCCTCAAATTGTACCGGTTCAAAGTGTAGTGGAGCATTTCATTCAGACCGCACACCGTGTGGCAAATTACCTGCCCAGCCATCCCACAGGGGAGCATCCACACTGGTGTTGCACTTCAACCACGGGATGAGCTGCACGGGTGGGTTCTGTTTAAATGCAGGCGGATGGATGTGCCTATGCACTCATGTGCATATGCGCATATGGGCAGCAACATTTTAAAAAAACCAGTGGTGCAAGTTCAGACATCCCTTCCGGGTTCCTTTCGCTGCAGGAGAGTTCAGATGTCGGAAAACCCGGAGGGAACTGTGAGCAATCTGTTCATACCGGACTTTCCCTGGTATCTGTTTATACTGCTTCCACTGCAGAACAGCACGGGCTGCTGACGACGCCAAAGGAGGCAGATATCCTCATCTGGAGGGGCCCATTTATTCCGCTCAGACAACGCCACCACAGCGCCGCAAATTGTGCGTGTGAACGCAGCCTAAGTCTCTCTCTCTCTTTTAGTGGCACTTTGTGCTTTCTTTCTGGTCAGTGTTAACTTCCTTAAAGCTCCCTTAAGCAGCAGCACTGACATTTGAGGTCAGTTTTCCTGAGAGTTGGGCTATCTACCTACGAGCAAACGTTTGGTTACAGCCGGGGCTTTTTTTGTAGAAAAAGCCCAGCAGGAACTCATTAGCATAATAGGCCACACCCAACAGCAGAAACACATTAGCATAATAGGCCACACCCTGACAGTGCAGCTCATTAGCATATTAGGCAGAGCTGGGTCTTCACCCCCCACCGGCTCCCTGTCTAATTTGCTCTCCTAGAAATTAAGGCTTTCGCTCATCGGCTGGGAGACGCTTCCCCCCCCCTTTGCCAATCAAGCACAGTTTAATTAAAGCCAAATTGCCATGGTAGCGACACCTGTGGCATCCTAGGGGGAGGATTTGGATGAATGCTGAACTCGTCTGTGAGTAACTGAGCAAATGCCATACTTGGGGAGGGACCCATGCCCACAATGCGGCCAGCCTATGGCTTTCCTCCAAGAGAGGAACAGCTGTCTCTTGGTCACACTGGACCGCCTGTCCCAGTGCTCTTGGGGTGGCCGCCCCCTGTTTGGAAAGGCACACCCAGGTCCAGTTATTGGAACATTTGTGGCTGCCCCCCCCCTTCCCGGTGCAAGCCAGTGTGGGGAATAGGGTTGCCAGCCTCCAGGTGAGGTCTGGAGATCTCCCAGAATTACAACTGAACTCCAGATTACAGAGATCAGGTCCAGTGGAGCAAATGGCTGCTCTGGATGGTGGACTCATGAACACATGAAGCTGCCTTCTACTGAATCAGACCATCAGGATGGGTATTGTCTACTCAGGCTGGCAGCCGCTCTCCAGGGTCTCAGGCTGAGGTCTTTCACATCACCTACTGGCAGATCTTCCAACTGGAGATGCCGGGGATTGAACCTGGGACCTTCTGCATGTCAAGCAAATGTTCTGCCACTGAGCCACAGCCTCTGTTTCCTCCTTCTCCTCCTCCCAGTTCCCTCCCTTGAGCTGGAGCTCCTAAAGCACTCATTTCTTCTTCCCCGCCCCAACTCCAGGCACCCTGAGATGCAGGATAGAGAGCTGCAGGTTCCTAATAGGATTTCCGACCTAGCTTCTGGACTACAGTTGCCAGCTCCAGGTTGGGAAATTCCTGGAGATTTGGGGGGGGGGGTTAGATCCTGGGGGGGGAGGATCGGGCTTGGAGAAGTGAGGGACCTTAAGTGGGGAATTACGCCATAGAGTCCACCTTCCAAATTAGCCATTTTCTTCAGGATCTCTGTTGACTAGAGGTTAGTGGGTGATACTGGGAGATCTCCAGGCCCCACTTGGAAGCTGTCGACCCTACTGGGCAGGCAGGGTTTGGGGACAGGAAAGACCCCGGGTATACGATGCTGTGCAGCTCACTCTACAAAGCACCCGTTTGTCTCCTGGGGAACTGATCTCCTTCATCGGGAGATAAAAACAAAGTTCGAGTCCGGCGGCACCTTTCAGACCCACAAAGTTTTACTCAGTTAAATAAATGGGTCTTCAGTTTATTCTGACATCTGACAGCCATGCTGATTCTGTGAAGTTGGGCAGATCAGGAGAAGGGAGGGCAGGGTGGGTTGCATCAGTGCTTGGTTCTCGGGCCCTTTCTTACACGCCCAGGGAAATGCTGATCGCCACTTTGGGGTCAGGAAGCAGTTTTCCTCCAGGCCACTTCGGCCAGGGATCCTGGAGGACTTTTTCTCATCTTCTGGGCATGGAACTGGGGTGGGGGTGGGGAGGTATTTGTGAATTTCCTGCCTTGTGCAGGGGGTTGGACTAGATGACTCCGGAGGTCCCTTCCAGCTCTATGATTCTATGATTTGTTCTGCTGCTACAGACCTACACGGCAACCTCCCTGAATCTATCTGGAGATCAGTTACAATGCCAGCTGATCTCCGGGTCCCAACTGGAGGTTGCCAACCCTCTAATTTGGAGGGTGTTGCGGGGTGGGGGGAGGCTGGTGGCAGCAGGGAGAGGAGCGAACCTCTTGGGGAGTCTCCTGTGGGGTGGCCCCTGCAGACAGAACTGTCCAACAGAGACCCAGAGGCATGGACACGCCAGGCAAACCCTTCTGCTCCTTTCTTGGGCAAACCAGAGCCCCCCGGACCTTCACCCCCTCTCCTTTCCTTTTGTGGCTGATGCTGTTGTTGCTTCCAACCGCTAATAACCCCAGCGGCTTCCCCACCCCTTCACTTTCTCTCCCCCCCCCCCCATCAGTTCTCCCCCTCCCCAGCGGTGCCTCTGCTCCGCTCCACTAATTTCGTTTCTCCCTGAAGCGGCCCTGGGCATCCAGGCACAAAAGATTGCCGGCTCATTTCAATTGGCTCAGGCCTCCTCCAGACCCCATGAGAGCGCCTCCCCTCCTCCCCAGGTCGCTGGAGAGCTGGGCTGTGCTTTCGGAGTAGCCTGGGAGGCCCCGGCGTGCTGGAATCCTTGGATGGCTTGGCAGAGACCCAGAAGAGGAGGAGGGGGGGGGAGGGCTTAAGAGGATTCCGGTGCCATTTTTTTTTTATAAATAAGAGAATAGCATTACAGCAAACCGTTTTTGTCCGCCTCCCGACTCCAAAGCCCTGATCGAAGCCCACCCAGCCTCAGCAGCAGCTGCCTGGATTGGAAACGCCAGTGTGGTGTCGTGGTGGAGAGGGCGGACTCTAATCTGGAAGAACCAGGTTTGATTCCTCACGCCTCCACGTGTGGCTGCTGGTGGGACCTTGGGTCAGTCACAAGTTCTCTCAGAGCTGTTCTCTCAAGGGCAGTCTTCGAGAGAGCTCTCTCAGCCCCCACCTACCTCACAAAGTGTCTGTTGTGGGGAGGGGAAGGGAAAGGAGACTGTAAGCCACTCTGAGACTCCTTTGGGTAGTGAAGGGCCGGGTATAAATCCAATCTCTTCTCTTCTTCTTCTAATCTGGGGCTCTGAACACTTGAGCCAAAGCCGCTTGCCATAGGGTTGCCAACTCCTGGTTGGGGGATTCCTGAAGATCTGGCAGTCAGGCTTGGGGAAGGCAGGCTTTGGGGAGGGGGAGGTCTTTCGAACTGGTCTAATGCCATGGAGTCCACCTGTCAAAGCAGCCATGTTCTCTGGGGGAACGGATCTCTGTCGTCGAGAGGTCAGTTGTAATTTTGGAAGATCTCCAGCTCCCACATGGAGGATGGCAGTCCAAGTCTAGGGTTGCCAGCTCTAGACTGGGGAAGTCCTGGTGATTTGGGGCTGGTGCCCGGGGAGGTAGGGTTGCCAGCCTCCAGGCTGTGGCTGGAGACCTCCAGTTGTTACAACTGATCTCCTCCTTTTGAGGTTTTCAAACAGGGGCTCGATGGCCATCTGACAGCAATGTGGATTCTGTGAACTTGGGCAGATCACGAGAAGGGAGGGCAGGAAGGGTTGCCTCAGTGCTCGGTTCTTGTGGCCCTTTCTTACACGCCCAGGGAAATGCTGATCGCCACTTTGGGTTCCGGAAGCAATTTTTCTCCAGGGCAGTTTGGCCAAGGGTTCTATAGGGTCGTGTTGTTGTTTTTTTGCCATTCTCTAGGCATAGAGCAGGGGTCACTGGGGGTGTGGGTGGGAAGGTATTTGTGAATTTGTGAAATCCAGAAGCCCTCCCACTGTTGTCCCCTCCCAAACACCAAGAATACAGAGCATCACTTGCCCCATACCCAGAGTTCCTATCTATACCTTGTGGCTAATAGCCACTGATGGACCTCTGCTCCACATGTTTATCCAATTCCCTCTTGAAGCCACTCCTGTGGCAGTGAATTCCACATGTGAATCACTCTTTGGGCGAAGAAGGACTTCCTTTTATCTGTTCTAACCCGACTGCTCAGCAATTTCATGGAGTGCCCCTGAGTTCTTGTCTTGTGAGAAAGGGAGAAAAGGTCTTCTTTCTTTGGGGAGGAGCCGTGGCTCAGAGGCAGTCTCTCTGCTTGGCATGCAGAAGGTCCCAGGTTCAATCCCCAGCATCTCCACTTAAAAGGACCAGGCAGGAGGTGATGGGAAAGACCTCAGCCTGAGACCCTGGAGAGCGGCTGCCAGCCTGAGTAGATAATGCTGACCTTGATGGACCAAAAGGTCTGATTCAGTATAAGGCCGCTTCACGCATTCATGTACTTAACCGGGCACAATCATGTGCTTTGAGAGAGGCTGGGTATTCATCCGGGCTTCACATTTGTTCAGAGCACCAATTTAATGCAGGAAGGAAGCTGTTTTCTGAGATTGAAGAATCCCTTCGGAGTGGCTCGGTCTCCATGGAGACTGGACCGGCATGAAGGATGCACAGAAGAAGACCTGGCTGGGGGGCTTCCCTTGCGGGACAGCCCAAGACAGCCAATGGATGATCTGACTCCCATTAATAGCCTCTGCTTCCCAGCTGCTGCCTGTTTGCCTCCGATCCACCGGCATCAATCTTCCTTCCTTGTCACCCCCAAGCCTCCACCAGCACTGAGGCACTCCAGGAATCCAAATCAGCTCTTCGATGCCTGCTTTGCAGAACATGGTGGGAGCCATTGACTGTATGGAAGCAGTTGCAGGAAGGAGGAATTTGGTAGCCTCAGCGCATATTTCTCTCTCTTCAGCTATCAAACTCCTGACGGTGGTGATGGTGGTGGAAAGGGCGATCAAGTCATAGTCAACCCTGTAGCGTTTTCACGGCAACAGACACTTAGAGGGGGCTTGCCATTGCCTGCCTCTGCGTAACGGCCCTGGACTTCCTTGGCGGACTTGTTAGCATGAGTGTCTCAGCACGCCTGGACATTGGGTGGGCACTACATCACTCTAAGTATGTACGGGTGCATTGAGACGTGCCATTTAATCAGGTTTCAATAGCCCCACTCTGTTGCGATTATTTTTACTCTCGACAATCACGATCACACAGGAACGTGTGTTGGGTTTTTAATTTTTTCCTTAAGTTTGCACATGTGCATAACTGGTCATCCGTAGAATTGAAAATTTTTATCCCCGTGCATGCGCAGAACCACTAGGGCGAATCACGGCTTTTGTTTGACAGTCCCGCAGAGCACTGTGATTTCACCGCTGTGACAGAAGACTTCCCTCTAAACTTTTCACCCAAAACTAGCCTCTTTGGGATCCCAAACTCAAAACCAGTGTCCACTTAAACGTTGGATTTATAAATGCAGGAGTGGAGCTCTGCTTATGCGCATACCGCCGATACACACACAAAAATGGCGGGTGAGAAGCGGAAGGGGGTTTAAACTATCGGATGTGGCTCGACACCGAAGGAGTGATCACACAGGGGAAAATGCAGCTTTAAATGGGAGAGCTGAGAAAACACCACTTGGGACCCGGTAACAAAATACTCCAGCTGAAGGGGGGTTTTGAGCAGGAAACCAACAGATCAGGACAGAAGGCAGATGTCGCCGTGCGGACAAGCACATAAAATCCGTTGTTGATCAGTCATGAAACCTGATTAAAGGGTGTGTCTGAACGCACCCAATAGGTGTTATCTCCTTGAACGGGATGCTTCTCTTTGTCTTAACCTGGGCGCTGCCCTCTGACCCCCTCCTCTCTCACTCCCTTTGTCCTCTCCCTCTCTGCACATGGCCTTCCATGGAGACACTTGTCTCTGCCAGTCTCTCATGAGAAGACAATGCCCTTGTAACTCCCGCACACACGATGCCGGACACGCTGGCCATTTGTGGCAGGGAAAGTGCTCTTTCAGTTCGGCTTCTCTTTCTCTTCTTTTGACGGCAACCTGAATGTGAACTGGATCTACTTGAATAAATGTCAGTTTACAGTTTTTCGCAATATACTTCTTGGGAGGTTTATTCACTGCGCTCAGGATCACACTTCTTTGGCTGGGCAAAACTCTGCTATAGTAACCAAATATCCCAAGAGGTCTCCCATCCAAATACTGACCACGGCTGACCCTGCTTAGCTTCCGAGACCTGACAAGATCAGGCTGGCTTGGGGTATGCTCTTGAGCAGGGTCATTTCGAGGCGGAACGAGCAGGAACGGCGTTCCGGGAGTAACAAGCCCAGGAGCAGAGAACCCAGGGATGCTTGCATGCCTGCCCTTTACTTCTCCAGCCAGCCTGGAGAAGGAAAGGGCAGGCATGGAAGCATGCCTCCTCCTCCTCCTCCTCCTCCCTTCCCTATCTGAGCTTCTCCGCTACTGTGGAGAAATTTGGGGAATGGAGGAAAAGCGGGGAAGGGGATGTTTCAATGCCTTTCTTTCCCTCCCCGGTTCAGAGAGGGAAAGAAAGCCATTTTAAACATGTCTGGGTTCCCTGCCCAATCTTCTTCAGGAGCCCCGGGGCATGGGGCACCTGGAGAAGATCAGGCAGGGAACCCAGGCATGCTTGCATGCCTGCCTTTTGTCAGGGGGTGTGTCATATGCTAATAAGTTACGCTAATAAGTTGTGGTTATGAGCTCCTGCACCTCTTTTTCTACAAAATGACCCCTGCTCTTGAGAGAGTACACCACTGCCGTATGACAAACAGCCTCTGCTGTACCTTTTGTAGGTTCCACTGATCCTATCCCACCCTCCTATTCCCCCCCCCCCCTGTAAATCTTGTCTGTTCGCTGGAGTGTAAGAAACGAAGACAGCCAGTATTTGGAGATGGAATGGAGATTGGCATGGTGCGGTGAAGATTAAAACCTCTTTCCTTCCCCCTCTCTGTCTCCAAGCGGAGCCAGTGTCTGAGAGATGGGGAGATGAGATGGGGGGAACGGGGGACACAGCTTAATGGGCTGGAAAATAACCTCCAACGTTGCTCCCGCAGGAAGATTTGAATGTAATCCTTTGCCCGTTTCTTCCCTGGGTAATTTACAGCAACATCGTTATTAGGGCACTTTGCTAATCAACGGACGGTCCGGCTGGAAATGACATCACTGGGACTCGGCCGTGCCCCCCTCCCCCCTTCTGGGTGTGGAGCAGGGGTCCCTCCCTGTGTGTGTATGTGTGTGTGTGTGTGGGGGGGGTAGTTGTGAATTTCCAGCATTGTGCAGGGGGTTGGACTAGATGACCCTGGAGGTCCCTTCCAACTCTATGATTCTAGGAGGAAGTTCAGGTCTGGCCAATGAAATCCTGGCTGGGGTGCAGCTAGGGTTGCCTGCCCCCTGGTGGGGCTTGGAGATCTAGAATTATGACTAGTCTCCAGACTACAGCGATTAGTTCCCCTGGAGAAAATGGCTGCTTTGGTGGACTCCGTGGCATTAAGAAACTTCTGAAGTCCCTGCCCGCCTTAAACCCCAGTTTCTCCAGAGTCCTCCCCAAATCTCCTGGAGACCCAGCCTTACGAGGAAAGGCTGAGGGACTTTTTGGGAATGTTCAGTCTGGAGGAGGGTTTTTTTTTGGGGGGGGGGAGAGAGAGGATGGCTCTCTTGAACTGTCTGAAGGGCTGTCCCTTGGAGGAGGGCAGGGAGCTGTTCCTGTGGGCAGCAGAGGAGAGGACTCTCAAGAATGGGTTTAAATTAAGGGCAGGAAGGTACTGGCTGGATCTTAGGAAGAACCTTTTGACAGTCAAGAGTTCTGCAGCAGTGGAATCAGCTGCCTGGGGATGTGGTGAGCTCCCCCTCCCTGGCAGTCTTGAAGCATCGGACATAAATGTCATTTTGTTGGGCCAGGCCATGCATGCCATAAAATGTAATACCAGGTACCAGAGACATAAACTTTATAAAGGGCACAGGCAAACCCAACTAATGATATTATTATTTTTTACTCAAAACGCAAACAAAACCAATTGGTTCCTAGCAGTGAAAGGAATTGATTTCCTGGGGACTCACAAAAGCCCTAATAAATGTATGGAATCATATGCAAGACTCGTTTTTTTCCCCCAAAGGGTACCTAAAAGGGGGAGTGCCTTACATTTCCATACATGCCAGCTGCTTGTGGGCCAATGGGCCTTTTCCAGCCCCTGGGCCTTACGTTTGACACCCCTGCTCTAAGCTGATCCTGCGTTAAGCAGGCAGTTGGACAAGATGGCCTGAATGGCCCCTTCCAGCTCTGCGTGATTCTGTCATTCTATGAATCCCCCAAAGCCAGAGAAGCAACCCTAGGTGCAGTGGGCCACCTTCCAAATCTGAATCCTTGAGATCCACGTACCTCTTTGTTAATCTGCAGGTCTGAATCTGAGCCAAGGTCTTCCCTCTGTAATCTCTTTGCAGGGCCTCTGTTCAGTTTTGCAACGGTGCAAAAAACCCAACAACACTAAGAGGCCTCAGAGAATGTGCAGAGTGCGTTTGCATCCAGCTGAGGCCACTCACCCTCTTCTTTCCTTCCTGCCTGCAGAGCCAGCTGTCCCAAGCCCTGAACGGATTGTCGGACAGAGCAAAGGAAGCCAAAGAGTTCCTGGTTCAGCTCCGGAACATGGTGCAGCAGATCCAGGTAGCGTATGGCACCGTGCGTGATGTCCACTTTCCTGTCAGCAGTGTCCTCTGAGGCATGGAGGACAGGGTAATCTTACCTCTCCTGATCCGCAGCCAACCCATGAGGGACTCTGGTAGCTTCAAGAACAGAGTTGGCAATCATACCTTGCTGGGAGGAAGATGGGAGAGGGGGGGCTTACAGTGGGGGACAATTGGCGCCCCAGCACAATGACTTCACTTCCCTTGAGACCTGGATGTGACATCATTGCTGTGCCTGGGTGATGCTATAGAATTTGCTCCAAACCCTGTGGCTTAGTTTGGTGTAGTGGTTTGGTGTAGTGGTTAAGGGTGGCGGACTCTGATCTGGGGAACCGGGTTTGATTCTCCTCCACATGCAGCCAGCTGGGTGACCTTGAGTCAGTGACTGTTGGTCCTCCAGAGGAACTTGGTTAGCCACTGTGCATGACAAGATGGTGGACTAGATGGACCACTGGTATCATCCAGGTGGGCTCTTTTGACGTTCTTATGAAGGCCTCAGCCTCTGTGCCCTGTAGTTGTTGGCCCTCCAGAGGAACTGGCTGGCCACCGTGTGAGACAGGATGCTGGACAAGATGGACCCCTGGTCTGATCCAGCAGGGCTCTTCTGATGTTCTCCTGAAGGCCTCAGCCTCTGTGTCCTGTTGTTGGCCCTTCAGAGGAACTGGCTGGGGCCGTTGTGTGAGACAGGATGCTGGACTAGATGGACCCTCACTGGTCTGATCCAGCAGGGCTCTTCTTCTGCTCTTATCAGGGGTGGCCTCAGCCTCCATGCCCTGTTGTTAGAACTCCAGAGGAACTGGTTGGCCTCTGTGTGGGACAGGATGCTGGACTTGTTGGACCACTCGTATTTTCCAGCTGGGCTCTTTTGATGTTCATATAGAAGATGTAGTGATGTCCACCAACATAGACATATGGAAGAAGATAGACAGACGATGTGGGGTAAAGTGTCTTCTCTTTGTTGGGCAAGCCAAGCCAGCTCCATTAGCCTCCCTGCTCTCAGTCTATGAAATGGGCCTACGCAGAAATAGGAGCCTGAAGCGGAAGTGGGAATGGGAGAGATCTGTGCCCTGTGGCTCGTCTTCCCAACCAAAAGAGTGTGACAGGAAGTGCTGCAGACCTTTCTGTCACAGTGACTGATGGGAATTTTTTTGCCCTCCAGGAGAACAGCGTGGAGTTCGAAGCCTGCCTGGTGGCCCAGTGCGATGCCCTGATCGACGCGCTCAACCGGAGGAAAGCCCAGCTGCTGTCGCGGGTCAACAAGGAACACGAGCACAAGCTGAAGGTGAGTCTGCAATGGCCTCTGTTGGGGAAACTGAGGGGGCGGAAGGGACTGGTGGCCGTGGCCAGGAGGGGGCTCCTTTGGAAAGAGGGGGCAGCTTCTCCGGTTATGTGCGTGCAAGGCTCTGGAGGGGGGGGAGTCTTTTCACATAGCTTTTCACTTTTCACATAGCTTAGTGGCAAGATTTGGCAGCCAGTTTGGTGTACTGGTTAGGAATGCGGACTCTAATCTGGGAGAACCGGGTTTGATTCCCCACTCCTCCACGTGCAGGTGCTGGTGTGTGACCTTGGGTGTGTCACGAGTTCTCTCAGAGCTGTTCTCTCAGGAGCAGTCCTCAAGAGAGCTCTCTCAGCCCCACCTACCTCACAGGGTGTCTGTTGTGGGGAGGGGAAGGGAAAGGATATTGTAAACTGCTCTGAGACTCCGAGTGAAGGGAGGGGTATAAATCCAATCTCCTCCTTCTCCTCCTCTGTTTCTTCTGCTTTTGCTACTGCTGCTGCGTTGCAGCGCCACCCTTGCAAGTGGTCAGAGGTGGTATTGCGTCTACCACTGTTGCAGGGATCGAGTGGTCCTGGGAGCCAATGAAGTCGTGGACTCCAGTTTGGCTCCCCGTTACTAGGATTGTCAGCTGTGGGTTGGGAAATACCTAGAGATTTTATTTTATTTACGTTATTATGTTATTTTAGGGGTGGAGCCTGGGGCGAGCAGGATCAGGGGAGGGGAGTGACATTATTAGGGTACAACGCCCCAGTGTTCACCCTGCAAAGCAGCTATTTCCTCCAGGGGAACTGATTTTGTTGTCTGAAGATCTGTTGTAATAGCAGCAGAGGAGCCAGTGTTTGACTCTTCTGGCTTTTTCTTATATGTCCAGGGAAGGGGTCACTGGAGGAGTCGTGGGCAGGGGAGGTAGCTGTGAATTTCCTGCATTGTGGAGGGGGTTGGACTAGATGACCCCTGGGGTCCCATCCAGCTCTGTGTTTCTGTTTCATTACCTGGGGTAGACTGGCTAACTCGTCCATCTGGCAACCCAGCCTCCTGGCTCCAGTGTGGTGTAGTGACTAGGAGCGTGGACTCTAATATCTGGGAGAACCGGGCTTAATTCCCCACTGCTCCACATGCAGCTGCTGGTGTGGCCTTGGGTCAGTCACAGTTCTCTCGGAGCTGTTCCCTCAAGAGCAGTTCTCTCAGAGCTCTCCCAGCCCCACCCACCTCACAGGGTGTCTGTTGTGGGGAGGGGAAGGGAAAGGAGATTGTAAGCTGCTCTGAGACTCCTTCGGGTAATGAAGGGCGGGGTATAAATCCAGTCTCTTCTTCAGTCGCCACCAGCCAGTCTTCACACGCTTGGGCAGCGCCTGCCCAACACCACATCCCCAGAAAAGGTGGCACCCAAAGCACATTCTGTTTAAAAAACGTTCTGATGACGTGAGCAGCGACTCATGAAAGCTCCTCCTCTGCCACAAATTTGGTTAGTCTTGAAGGCGCTCCTGGATTCTTGCTCATTTCTCCTGCTGCAGACAGACGAACACGGCCGCCCGTCTTGTTTCAAAATGGCCCCTCCTCTTGGAAGGCGACAGCCACCTTTCCATTTTATAGGTTACGGCTGGTTTGTTTGGACCAGTTATGGACTCTCTTCTCTCAAAACAGCCTAGAACAACAGGGCCGTCTTTGCTTCTCAGTCCTTGCACGGCGGGGTCCCTTGCAGGGGAAATCGATTCCCCCTTCCGCCTGCGGCAAAGCGTCTTCAGCAATAGTGGCAGAGGGTGGGGGAGGGCCCGCCAAGCCGCCAGGTTCGACTAGAAGTAGACCAGCAGCCCCTGTGCCAGAGGAAATGCCCTCCTTGGCCTGCCTCTCTGGAACGGACCCCCCCCCCCCCGCGGCCCCTCTGATTTGGACCTGGCCAGGACCGTGGTCCAGAGCGGACCTTGCTGGAAGGCCCAGCTCCTCTCCCGCCCACCCTCCGAAAGGCTCCTGACTTCACTGGTGGGGGAGGGAGGAGGGAGCGCGAGATCCATTGCAGAGCCCGGGTGGATTAGAAGAGGCCATAACAGGCCCCGTGAAGGGGGGGGGGGGAGGCAGGCTGACGATCGCCATGGAGACCATCGCCGTAGCAACAGCCAAGGATGGATGGAGGAATGACGGGTTTTGTTCTCCGAGGACCAGTAACCAATCGGGCCGAGAGGAGAGACCTTGAAGGGGGGGAGGGGGGCTGCCAGGAGGTCTGCCAATCTCCAGGTTGGGCCTGGAGATCTCCTGGGTTTATACTAGGTGACAGAGGTCAGTTCTCCCGTTGGGGGGGGGGGGAGGAATAGCTGTGGGGGGGTGGACTTTTTCATGTTATACCCTGCTGAGGTCCCTCCCCACACCCTGCCAAACATTCAGGAATTTCCCAACCCAGAGACAGGCCGGATCCCTACAGACGGTTCTGACAGCTGGCCTTTTCGAGGGTGGTTGTGGCTATGACGAACTGGGTTTCCAGTTCCAGGTTGGGAAATACCCAGAGATTGGGGGGGGGGGGTAGGGTTACCAGGTCTAGCTTGGAAAATACCTGGAGACTTTGGGGGTGGATCCAGGGGAGGGCAGGGTTTGGGGAGGAGAGAAGCCTCCGCATGGTACAGTGCCCTAGAGTCCCCCCTCCAAAGCTGCTATTTTCCCCAGGGGAGCTGATCTCTTTCAGCTGGGGATCCGCTGTAAAAGCGGGAGATCAGCTCCCCTGGGCCCCTCCTTGTTAGATACAACCGGTGTCCCTGGCTGTGTTTTCCCAGCCCAAACACACAGCGGTCCTGTGGAGAGGAAAACACTAAAAATATTTATTAATTAAAAAAGGAAGAGTACAGATATTAAGGTTTTGAACCCCTGAATACCCAACAGACTCTCCAAGTGTTACCATGGGTGACATAGGATTTTCTACTCAAGATGACACACACATACCAAACAAGATGACTGGTTCCATCAAACTTCAGCACTCTGACCTAACAGATCTCTGACCGGCGGGAAACCTTTTGGGCCGGGCTTTCCCAAGGAAAGTTTTTCCCCATTAGCTAAACCATAAGCAATACTCCCTCTAGGCTGTGGAGTCTTGTGAGCAAAAATTCTCCTTTGTGAGCTATTGGCATTACAGTTGTGAGCGAGCGATTTGGCTGCTGCGTCAATTAGTTTTCTCTGGAGCCAGCCTTCCTGAGCAAAGACAAAAAGGTGTGAGCCGGAGGCTAAAAAACAGTGAGCTAGCTCACACTAACTCAGCTTAGAGGGAACACTGACCAGAAGGGCTTCTTTTTCTTAGACTGTGAAATTCTAAAAGTATCTATATAGCTGATATAGATTACAGGGAACCATTGTTCTTCGTTTAGCCAGAGACATGCGCAGTTATAGCTGGCCCGCCAAGGCCGTAAGTCTTAGCAGAATAGCAGCCTGTCAGCATTTAGCTATTTCCCAGAATGCATTTAAGCAATGAACCAAAGTGAATATCCTGAAGATGTATTCATGCTTGATTTCTGTTTCTGTGATTAGGATCATCAATGGCACTTAGCATATCTGTACGTCTGTCTATGTCAGAAAGATGCCAAGTGTGCTCACCAAAGCCAACCTGCTAAGTCAGTGGCAAAATACAGAATGTATAACAGTGTTTCGTAAACTGCGCGTACAGCAACCTGGCGGCTGGCGACCCTGGGGGGTGGAGTCTGAGGAGGGTGGGGTTTAAGGAGGGGAGTTACACTAATGGGGACTAGCACAGTAGAATCCACCTTCCAAAGTGGCCATTTTCTCCAGGGGGGACTCATCTCTATCGCGTGGAGATCAGGTGTCATCCCAGGAGATCTCCAGCCACCACCTGGAGGCTGGCCACCTTAGAACCCACTGAAGGGACACTGGTTCACAGGGAGGGAAGGGGAGGGTCTGTTAACTGCAGCCCTGTGAGCCAGGCCAGTGGGAAGACGGACCCTGGGACTGTCAAAGGCCCAGAGCCAAGGAATGTTTTCGAGTCCAGAGTTCAGCTGAATACGTTTGTGCCCACTCAGCAGAAACTAGCTTTCCCCCAAAGGCTTCCTCCCCTCCGCCCGCCTCCTTCCTCTGCACGCCTGAGAGCGCCTGGCCTTGCACAAAAGGGCTCCCCATCCTTCCGTCAGGCCTTCATCCGTCTGAGCGCGGCTGGCGTTTCCAAAGCGGAGGGGAGGAGAGCGGCTTTCAGCATCGAGTGACTCAGCCGTCGTCCTGACCGCGCAAGAGAGCAATTGAGGTCGGCGGAAGGTTCCTCCTGCCCGGAGGCAGGGACACGGAGAGTGGATCTGTGGACACCTTGCCGCCTAGCAGCTGCTCCAGAAGACTGCAGTTCAGCTATTCAAGGGAGCCTGATGGAACGTACCTGCCGTGCCAGTCTTAAGAACATAAGAGAAGCCAGTGTTGGATCAGGCCAGGGGCCCATCCAGTCCAACACTCTGTGTATCACACAGTTGGCAAAAACACCAGGTGCCACCAGGAGGTCCAGCAGCGGGGCCAGGACACCAGAAGCCCTCCCGCTGTTGCCCCCCCCCTGAAAGCACCAAGAATACAGAGCATCCCTTGCCCCAGACTGAGAGTTCCTAGCTATACCTTGTGGCTAATAGCCTCTGATGGACCTCTGCTCCATAGGTTTACCTAATTCCCTCTTGGAAGCCGTCCGTGCTTGTAGCCGCCACCACCTCCTGTGGCAGTGAATTCCACGTGTTCATCACTCTTTGGGTGAAGAAGGACTCCCTTTTATCTGTTCTAACCCGACTGATCAGCAATTTCATGGAATGCCCCCACGAGTTCTTGTGTTGTGAGAAAGGGAGAAAAGGACTTCTTTCACAACCTGCTCTATCTCATGATAATCTTATAAACTTCGATCATGTCACCCCTCAGCCGTCATTTCTCCAAGCTAAAGAGCCCCAAGCACTTCAATCTTTCTTCCTAGGGAAAGTGTTCTGACTCTTTTATCATTCTAGTTGCCGTCCTGCAGGCCCTTCACTGGGCTCAGTTCAAGGTATCGTCTAGCCCGTGCAAAGCCCTTCATGGCCTCGGTTTCTCTTGTCTGTGGGACCGCCTTTCCCCCTGTGCTCCGCCACAACAGCTTCGCTCATCCCAGCAGGGCCTTCTGCAGGGGCCAACCTGCAAATGGGCGAGATCAACAACTGCCCATACAGCAGGGCCTTTTCTGCTGTGGCCCCGCCTTGTGGAACAACCTGCCCAGGGCTTTCCGCAAACCCTGCAAAATTGATCCAGGTGGGGAGCTCCGTCAGTCTGAAGCAACAGAACAAAGTTTGAGTGGCACCTTTAAGACCAACAAAGTTTCATCCTGGGTATCTGAAGAACTGTGCATGCTCCCGGCGAAAACTTATACCCAGAATTAAACTTTGTTGGTCTTAAAGGTGCCCCTGGACTCAGACGTTATACTATGCAAAACTGATCAAAGCATTTTCACACATGCTAAATAATGCTGTTTTCAATCCACTTCAGCAACCGTTTGCAAGTGGATGTTGCCATTTCGCACACAGTAAAATCCAGCTGCAAAGTGCATCGAGAGCAGCTGCTTCCACTGGGGACAATTCCCTGTTGTGCTGTCCTGGCTGCCACCGCAACTGCTGAAGTCTTTGCTGTGGCAGTGAAGGGTCCACGGGGGCATTCTGGGTGACATTAGGAACCTCCACTTTGAGACCCTGGCTGGGGCAAATCGTCTTGTGTGGAATCAGCCCAGGCCTGACCAATCCAGACGCTTCATCCTGCCTCCGAATCTCATGGACTGTTACACAACCCTACAATGCTGCCCCAGATGTCCTTCACAGCTAGGGTTGCCAGGCTCCAGGTGGGGCCTGGGGATCTCCTGGAATCACAGCTGATTTCCAGACGACAGAGGTCAGTTCCCCTGGAGGAAATGGATGCACTGGAGGGCAATCTCTGTGGTATATCGCAGATTCTGG
Source organism: Lepidodactylus listeri (assembly GCA_029233225.1). NCBI lineage: Eukaryota > Metazoa > Chordata > Lepidosauria > Squamata > Gekkonidae > Lepidodactylus > Lepidodactylus listeri. The sequence goes on along the minus strand of JARCFY010000011.1, from coordinate 98,685,086 downwards.
GCAACGTCTCTCCCTCTATTCCCTCCTCCACAAGCATTGCCCCCAAAGCTCCAGGAATTCCCCAGGCCAGGGTTAAAGTCATAGAATCACAGTTGGAAGGGGCCATACAGGCCATCTAGTCCAACCCCCTGCAACCCCCCTTCTTAGTTGAACTGGAGTTTCACTAGGGATGAAGACAGCCATCTTGATTTCCACGAAGGCTCCTTATAAAGTGCTTTGCACTTTTGTTGTTGTTCCATTGCACAGTCGGGTCCGACTCTTTGCGACCCCATGGACCACATCACACCAGGCCCTTCTGTCTTCCATCGTGCTCTGGAGTTTATTCAATTTCATGTTCGCTGCATCAATAACACTTGTCTAACCATCTCGTCCTTTGCCATCCCCTTCTCCTTTGACCTTCAATCTTTCCCAGCATCAGGGTCTTCTCCAGGGAGTGCTCCCTTCTCATTTGGTGGCCAAAGGATTTGAGCTTCAGCTTCAGGATCTGGCCTTCCAGGGAACAGTCAGGCTTGATTTCTTTAAGGACTGACTGATTCGATCTCCTCACAGTCCAAGGAGAGACTCTCAAGAGTTACTTCAGTTATATTCCCCCCAGCCGTGAAAAGCAGACCAGGGCTTTAGAGACCCTTTAAGTTGGGAATGTCCAGACCTTAGGTAAGAACGCACCCTGTCTACCACTGAGGGGGTCCTTGTCCCTTTTCTCTTATACCTATCGAAGCGCTGCCTGTCATGGAGTGGTTCAGGCAATGGATACCCCAGGAAGAGAGAGAAGAAGATCTTGGCCATTCCCGTTGGCGCACAGGGCACTGGCCGTCACAGCCACCGGGCATTGCTGCTCTGACCTACTTTATCTGACACACATTTCCGCGAGCACAAAAGGGCATTAATCCAATAGCACAGCCTAAAAAGCAGCTTCATTTTTCTCCCTTCCTCTAGTAGTAGGAGAAAGTGAAGCAAAGTGACGTACAGTAATGTGAGAGCCAGTGGGGTGTCGTGGTTAAGGGCGGCAGATTCTCCTACTCTTCATCCACATGAGGCCTGCTGGGTGACCTTGGGTCAGTCACAGTCCTCTCAGAGCTCTCTCAGCCCCACCTACCTCCCAAGATGCCTGTTGTGGAGAGAGGAAGAGAAAGGCGATTGTAAGCCACTTGGTGACTCATTCTTCTCTTGCTTCTCTTCCTCCTCCTTCTCTTCCTTCCTTCCTTCCTTCCTTCCTTCCTTCCTTCCTTCCTTCCTTCCTTCCTTCCTTCCTTCCTTCCTTCCTTCCTTCCTTCCTTCCTATGAAGTCACAAAAATATGGGTGCTAAATTTTCAGATTTTTATTTAAAATGTCTGTGGATCAACCAAATCAGTGAGACGGGAGAATCGGCACCAGAGGGGCTTCTGGACAGGGCTGTTATCTCCAAATTACGAAATACCTGGAGATTTGGGGGGGGGGGCGATCCTGGAAAGACCTCCACAAGGGTATAATCCCACAGAGCCCTCCCTCCACGGCTGCCGTTTTCTCCTGGGGGATGGATCTCTGTCGTCCAGAAATCAGTTGTAATTCTGGGAGATTTCCAGGCCCCACCTGGAGGGTGGCAACCTCACTTCTAGGCATCATGCTTCTGGACTGCGCTTCAGGCCAAGCTGTGATGGTCTTGACCAGCTTGCTGGAGGGAACAGACGGGGAAAACTGATTCTCTTGTCCCTCCTGGCTGCCTGTCTCTGGGCAACTCTACTTGCCAACTTTAGGTTGGGAAGTTCCTGGAGATTTGGGGTGGAGTCTGGGGAGGGTGAAGTTTGGGGACAGAGTGCGCCTTCCAAAGCAGCCGTCTCCTCCAGGGGAACTGATTTTGGTTGTCTAGAGCACAGCTGTAATTCCAGGAGATCTCCAGGCCCCAACCTCTGGGCCGTCAAGCCATTGTTGAAGAAGTCCCGCTTGGTCTGTGTGAAAAGAAAAGCAAGAGGAAGTTGCTGAGAGGGAAGGAGAAAGGATTCGGGTTGCCAGTTCTGTTCTGGTTGGGAAATACCTGGAGATTTGGGGGGGAGGGACTGGGGAGGGGAGGGGAGCCATAGAGTCCACTATGGGGAGGGGAGCCATAGAGTCCACTATCCAAAGTGGCCATGTTCTCTAGGGGAACTGATTTCTGCTGTCTGGAGATCAGTCGTGATAGCAGGAGATCTCCTGGCCCCACCTGGAGCTTGGCAACCCTATGAAAGGCACACAAGGGATTCGAATTGTGTTCTGTGTTGAAGTGGTCTGGTTGAAGGGGAGAGTGCTGTGATCAAGAGACCAGGGATGGCCACCCCATCTTAGGTGGGGGGGTGACTGTGACTTCTGCCCTCTCCACGGCCTGTATCATGGAAACTAACTTGGCACCATCTTGCTTATCCAGCAAACTTTTATTTGGCCGAGGGTGGCATAGGCTATGTCTTGTAAACAAAAGATAATCCCACAAGTGCCCACGGTGCTGGGAAACACATCTACGCCTTCGTCTCAAGCAGCAGTCGAAAATCAATTCTCTGAAGTGCAGCCTGAAACAATACGGCCGATAAAACAAAGAACGAAAGAGAGCGCAGTGGCTGGCGCAGATCGAAAGCACAAATCCGGCGGCATTTGCACAGCCGTCAAAGCAGATCGATACCGCCGAAGCACTAAAATTAAACCGTCATTAATAATTCAAAAGGTAGAGCAATAAAAAAATCCACAACTGGCAATTGGGGTAGAAAACCCCACACGTCCTTAAATCAATGCAGTGGGGCCAGTGTTCCCTCTAAGTGGAGTTAGTGTGAGCAAGCTCACAGTTTTGGGTCAGGCCAGTGAGCCATCCAGCCCAACACTCTGTGTCACACAGTGGCCAAAACTCAGGGGCCACCAGGAGGTCCACCAGCAGGGCCAGAACTCCGGAAGCCCTCCCACTCTTGCCCCCCAAGCACCAAGAACACAGACAGAGTGCTCCATCCATACCTTGTGTCCACTAATGGACCTCTGCTCAATTCTTGGCTCAATTCTCCCAAGGCAGCCCTGTGTAGAGAGACTTACAGCAGTCTAGCTTCTCCATTATCGTAAGAACACAAGAAGAGCCCTGCTGGGTCAGACCGGTGGTCCATATAGTCCAGCATCCTGTCTCACACAGTGGCCAACCAGTTCCTCTAGAGGGCCAACAACAACAGGGCACAGAGGCCGAGGCCGTCATAAGAACATCAGAAGATCCTGCTGGATCAGGCCAGTGGTCCATCTAGTCCAGCATCCTGTCTTACACAGTGGCCCACCAGTTCCTCCAGAGGGCCAGCAACAACAGGGCACAGAGGCCGAGGCCTTCCTAAGAACATCAGAAGAGCCCTGCTGGATCAGGCCAGTGGTCCATCTAGTCCAGCATCCTGTCTTACACAGTGGCCCACCAGTTCCTCCAGAGGGCCAGCAACAACAGGGCAGAGAGGCCAAGGCCTTCATAAGAACATCAGAAGAGCCCTACTGGATCAGACCGGTGGTCCATCTAGTCCAGCATCCTGTCTCACACACCTGCTCTCGGGTAATCATATGCATGTACCTGCATCATATTCATAAAAATAACATTAAGGGCCAGGTTAGCCCTGATGGGATCCTTGTGGTAGCCAAATGTTTCAGATATGTCCAGGCAGTGCCTAGGAGAAAACTTTGATGTGATAGCATCCTTGTGGATGAGACCCAGTTTGGTGGTGTCGTGGTGAAGAGCAGCGGACTCTAATCTGGGAGAACCGGGTTGGATTCCCCACTCCTCCTCCACATGCAGCTGCTGGTGTGACCTTGGGTCAGTCCCAAGTTCTCTCAGAGCTATTCCCTCAAAGGCAGTCTTCGACAGAGCTCTCTCAGTCCCATCAACCTCCCGGGGTGTCTGTTGTGGGGAGAGGTAGGGAAAGAGATCGTAAGCTGCTCTGAGGCTCCAAGTGAAGGGCGGGGTATAAATCCAGTCTCCTCCTCCCCCTCTTGCACTTTCTCACAACATCAACACTGTGAGGTACGCCAGTTGGAGAGCTGGTGATGGGCCCAAGGTCACCTAGCGAGCTTCCACGGTCAAAAGAGGGATTCGAACCTGGGTTCCCCACAGTGTCCTCTGCATCACACTGGCTCCCCCTAACAGTGCAGTGCGTAACAGTAGTCTAGCATGGATGAGACCAGTGTTCCCTCTAAGCTGAGTTAGTGTGAGCTACCTCACAGTTTTTTAGCCTCTGGCTCACACATTTTTGTCTTAGCTCAGGAAGGATGGCTGCAGAGCAAACTAATTTATGCAGCAGCCAAATCGCTCGCTCACAACTTTAATGCCAGTAGCTCACAAAGGAGAATTTTTGCTCACAAGACTCTACAGCTTAGAGGGAATACTGGATGAGACCAGGACCTGGATCATGCTTTCTGAGGAACATCTGGGGCCCAAGTCCTGGAATTGGTTGTGCAGGAGATGATGCTCTCCAGGGACTTCTTGGGTCTGGTGGAGAGGCGTTCCCTTCCGTGGAAGGCTCAGGTCTTCCTATTATGTCAAGCTCTAAAAATAATAGCAAACGTGCGTGCTTATGGAGGCCTGCAGCTATTCTTGGAACTTCAGGCGGGTTCTCAAATGCAAATGGTATCTTGTGGGAGCCGATGAGCCAAATGCTTTCTGACGGGTGCTAATTAGCAGCAGAGAGTCAGTTTGGGGAGTCTCTGCCATGCCCAAAGAGGCAAAAGGAGGTGGAGATTCCACAGGGCGAGAACTTTGCAGGCCTTCAACCTTCTGCCCAGCTCTGTATAATCTGCTTGTTGGGAACCCCCCCCCCCCCCAATCGGCTCCATAAGAACATCAGAAGAGCCCTGCTGGATCAGACCAGTGAGGATCCCTCTAGTCCAGCATCCTGTCTCACACAGTTTGGTGCAGTGGTTAAGTGCACAGACTCTACTTTGGGAGAACTGGGGTTGATTCTCCACTCCTCCACTTGCACCTGCTGGATGACCTTGGGCAAGCCACAGTTCTGGCACAGCTGTTCTTGAAAAAGAGCAGCTTCTGTCAGAGCTCTCTCGGTCCCACCTACCTCACAGGGTGTCTGTTGTGGGGAGGGGAAGGGACAGGAGTTTGTAAGCCGCTCTGAGACTCCTTTGGGTAGTGAAGGGTGGGGTATAAATCCAACCTCCTCTTCCTCTTCCTCTTCCTCCTCCTCCTCCTCCTCCTCGTCTTCTTCTTCTTCTTCTTCTTCTTCTTCTTCTTCTTCTTCTTCTTCTTCTTCTTCTTCTTCTTCATCTAGTCCAGCATTCTGTCTCACACAGTGGCCAGCCAGTTCCTCTGGAGGTCCAACAACAGGGCAGAGAGGCCGAGGCCTTCATAAGAGCATCAGAAGAGCCCTGCTGGATCAGAGCAGTGGTCCATCCAGTCCAGCATCCTGTCTCACACAGTGGCCAGACAGTTCCTCTGGAAAGCCAACAACAGGACAGAGAGGCCGAGGCCTTCCCCTGATGTTGCCTCCTGGCTCTGGGATTCAGAGGCTTAGTGCCTCTGAATGTGGAAGTTCCCCTCAGTCACCATGGTTAGTAGCCATTGATACTCTCCTCCTCCATAAATCTATCCAGTCCCCTTTGAAAGCTGTTTATTCCTGTGGCCATCACAGCATCCCTCTGGCCACGAATCCCACCTTTTAATAACTCTCTGTGTCAAGTAGTATTTGTCCATCCTGAACCTACTGCCCCTCAGTTTCACTGGATGCCCTCGAGTTCTAGTCTTTTGGGAGAGGGAAAGAAGGTTGTCTCAGGGCTGGGATGTCTTTGGATAGAGAACACGAGCCAGGCCCAGGGGAATTTCCTGGCTCAAACAAAGGCCTGGTCTCACTTGATATCCATTGGGTTGCCAACTCCATCTTGGGAAACCCCTGGAGACTTGGAATGGAGCCTGGGGAGGGTGGGATGTGGCGAGGAGAGGGACCTCAGCAGGGTCTAATGCCCTGGAGTCCAGCCTCCTGAGCAGCCATTTTTCTCCCGGGTAACTGATCTCTCTTACCTGGAGATTAGTTGTGATTCCAGGAGATCTCCAGGTCCTCCCTGGAGTTGGTAACCCCAGATGCCCCACTGAGGAAAAAGGGCACTTCCTAGCTTGCATCAGGCTTGGCAGAAAACTGAGACTTGTCTTGTGTTGGATCCTATAAAGTACTGGAGTCGGAGACGCTTGTAGTGAAATCAGCTCATGAAGTTCATTGAGGGGAGAAGATGACATGTCGGACGGAGGCCTGACCGTCTGCTAATATTCTGATTTCAGCCGCGTCCCCGGCCTTGCCCAATACAGTGGATAGGTGCAGTCTCCCGCGGTTGTGCCCTACAGGTCCCTTTAAGGAACCCTCGAGAGAGATTGGGCTAAATTACGATCCGGTCGGGCTGTTGTCTGCCGGATTGAAGCTAGCCCGCCCATGTGCATTGCAACAATCACGTAGCAGTCGCCATTAAGGACATTACAGATCTGCACTCTCTCGGCCAGGATTGCCACTTTCCTGCCCTTGACCCGACCGTTTCCTCCCCATGCCGGGGATAGAGCCGCCCCTGGCCTGTGATGGATGCTTCTGGGGTCCAGCTTGGCAGATGGCGGGGCCTTTGATAATGTCCTGAGAGTGTCATCTCCATGAAGAGGGCCAGGGATTTCATTATCTCGGGAAAGCAGGAGTCCCGGCTTAAGCTGTAAAGAAGATAAGGAGATAAAAGATGGTGTGTCCCCCCCCCCCCATACGATATCTGTGATCTCTCACTCTGGGACTGCTGTCTGCTGCGTCTCGGCAAGGGAGGTGACAGAAGGCTTTCCAGATGTGTCTCCGGACTGCAGATTGCACAGTAAGCGCTTCACGGCTCAGCGGTCGGATTGCCAACCTCCAGGGGGCTCCCGGAGATCTCCCAGCACTGCAACTGATCTACAGATGACAGAGATCAGTTTCCCTGGAAAGAAAATGGCTGCTTTCAAGGGTGGACTTCGTGAGATTGGCCCTTCACTACCCGAGGCCAAGGGAGTCTCAGAGTGGCTTACAATAGCCTTTCCCTTCCGACAACAGACACCCTGTGAGGTAGGCAGGGCTGAGAGAGCTCTTCCGAGGACTGCTCTTGAGAGAACAGCGCTGAGAGAACGTGTGACTGACCCAAGGTCATACCAGCCGCTGCATGCAGAGGAGTGGGGAACCAAACCCAGCGTTGATGGCTGGGAGCTCTGGCTGTAGACGCCTGCCTCTTGTGCAGCTGCTTCAAGGCTCAAGGCCTCCCTCCACTGCAAAAAGGCATTGCACATTGCGAGAGAACAGTAGTAGCTGATTTCCATTCCTGCCACAGTCCACAGTAAAGTTACCATTGCTAATATATCATAGAGAATGAGCCCCTCCTACTGCCCACGAGCGGTACTGCAACTATAACAAAGGTCCTTCTTTGGAGGTTTTCAAGCAGAGGCTGGATGGCCATCTGACAGCAATTCTGTGAATTTAGGCAGATCCTGAGAAGGGATGGCAGGTTGCATCATTGCTTAGTTCTCCTGGCCCTTTCTTACACGCCCAGGGAAATGCCGATTGCCACTTTGGGGTCCGGAAGCAAATTTTCTCCTGGCCGATTTGTCTGGAGATCCTGGGAGGGTTTTTGTCATCTTCCAGGCATGGAGCAGGGGTCACTGGGTGGGTATGTGGGAGGAGGTATTTGGGAATTCCCTGCCTTGTGCAGTGGGTTGGACTAGATGGCCCTGGAGTTCCCTTCCAACTTTACGATTCTTTGATTTATGGGGATTGCCCAATTGGCCTGCATACCTGTTGTCTCAACTTCATTCCGTATTTTCTATTATTATATGCTTCCTGTTGAGAGCCAGTTTGGTGTAGTGATTAAGTGTGCAGATTCTGATCTGGGAGAACCAGGTTTGATTCCCCACTCCTCCACTTGCACCTGCTGGATGACCTTGGGCAAGCCATAGCTCTGTACCAGCTGTCCTTTCAAGGACAGTTGTCTCAGAGCTCTCTCAGCCCCACCTACCTCACAGGGTGTCTGTTGTGGGGAGGGGAGGGGAAAGGAGTTTGTAAGCCGCTCTGAGACTCCAAGTGAGTGAAGGGCAGGATATAAATCCAATCTCTTCTTCTTCTTCTTCTGTGTGTAACTGCCATACGGTAAATAATAATGAAATTACACAGGTCTTTTATGTAGGGAACTTGACTCTCAAAAGTGTGTGCCTTAGAAATCTTCAAGGGGTAGCTGTGTCTGTCTGTAGCAACAGAAAAGAGTCCAGGAGCACCTGAAAAGCCTAGCAAAATTCGTGGCAGAGTGTGAGCGTTCCTGGGTCCCTGCTCACTTCTCCAGAGTCCAGCAGCACCTTTAAGATTGACAGCATTTGCAGCAGGATAGAAGCTTTCATGAGTCACTGCTCACTCCTTCAGATATCTGAAGAATATAGATCAAGGTGTAGATATAGATCAAGGGTAGATCAAGATGGGTGGCCGTGTCCGTCTGTCTGCAGCAGTAAAAAAGAGCAAGAGTCCAGCAGCACCTTAAAGACTAAACAAATTTAGATAGATCAGTTGTAATATTGGGAGGTCTCCAGGTCCCACCTGGAGGTTGGCAACCCTATTTGAGCTTCGGATCAACAGGTATATTCATTAGCACTGGCAGAAGAGGAGGAGGAGGAGGTAGGGTTGCCATCTCTGGGCTGGGGAATTTGTGGATATTTGGGGGGCTGGGGTGGGCGGACTTTGGGGAGGGGAGGGGCCTCAGCAGGGTACAATGCCAGAGAGGCCACCCTCCAAAGCAGCCATTTCCTCCAGGGGAACTGATCTCTGTCGCCTGGAGATCAGATGTACTTCTGGGAGATCTCCAGCTCCCTCCTTGAGATTGGAAACCAGAGGAGGTGGAGGAGGAGGAGGAAGAAGAGACTGGATTTATACCCTGCCCTTCACTACCCAAGGGTGTTTTAGAGCAGTTTACAAACTCCTTTCCCTTCCCCTCCCCACAACAGACACCCTGGAAGGTAGGTGGGGCTGAGAGAGCTCTGACAGAAACTGCTCTTTTCCAAGAACAGCTGTGCCAGAACTACGGCTTGCCCAAGGTAATCCAGCGGGTGCAAGTGGAGGAGAGGGGAATCAAACCCGGTTCTCCCAGATTAGAATTCGCGCAGTTAACCACTACACCAAACTGGTGTAGGAGGAGGGCCCATTCCTGCCCTTCCCTGAATCTCTGTTCTTAGCCTTCCAGTCTGTGCGCCAGGATCCTTCCCTCCTAGCCGTCTGTGCACTCTCTCTCTCTCTTTGTGTGTGTGTGTCTCCTCCACCCCTTTCTCTCAGCGGGAATGATGGATGTCAGCTCAGCTGCTGTGCTCCGAATGTGTAATTGTGGGGATCGGAGATCTCAAGCAAAGATTAGAAAAACCATTTTCCACCTGTGACAGAACACATAATTCAGTGGATGGAGGGGGGAAGTGGTGTGTTCAAACAAGGCTCCGAGCCTGCTCCCGTACGCCCCCTGCTGGGGTTGCCAGCCTCCAGGCAGGGCCCAAAAATCTCCTGGAATTACATGTGATCTTCAGACTACAAAGATCAGCTCCCCTGGAGAAACTGGTTCCTTTGGAGGGTGGACTTTATGGCATTATACCCCACTGAAATCCCTCCCCTCCCCAAACCTTGCCCTCCCCGGGCACCACTACAAGAAGGAGGAGGAGGCTGGATTTGTACCCCGCCCTTCACTACCTGAAGGAGTCTCAGAGCGGCTTACAAACTCCTCTCCCTTGCCCTCCCCACAACAGACACCCTGTGAGGTAGGTGCGGCTGAGAGAGCTCTTTCGAGACCTGCTCCTGAGGGAACAGCTCTGAGAGAACTTGTGACTGACCCAAGGTCACACCAGCAGCTGCACCTGGAGGCGTGGGGAATCAAACCCCGGTTCCCCCAGATTAGAGTCCGCCCTCCTAACCACTACACCAAAGAATTCACTGCCACAGGAGGTGGTCAGGGGGCAGCTCCCAGGTTAAGACAAAGTAAAGCATCCTATTCAAGGAGACCACACCTAGGCCCCCTTAAAGTGATGTAGCACCCCCCAGTGTCCAGGCATGCCGCGTCGCTCAGTCCAACAGCAGCTCCGTTGGCATAAACAGTTTCAGCAGGCAGAATTAGCTCCTTCACACAGGGACCGTGGGACCTCCAAAACTCCACAGTCTGTCTTTTCAGAAATGCTGACCCAGGTTGTCAGGTATGATGGAAACTTTTAAGTCCTCAGAAACTAGAACAGTCAGGCTGGTGTGGATGGGCGTTTTGTGCTGGCCACCCATGACAAAAGGACGCCACAGCTCCAGGCACTCTGCACCCCTCGGAGATGTGACCACCTTCCAGGGGTCCGTTGAAGCGGGAGCGCACAGGAGCGCAGCTCCGGGAGTGAGGAGCCCAGGGGGCGGGCACATGACCAAGCCCCGCCCCCTCCTTGGCTTCCCCCAGCAGTGCAGAGGCGCAGCGTCCCGGGGAAAGCCCTGCTAGGGTCTTTATTGTTTTAAATGTTTTGTTTTAATATTGATAATTTTATCATTGTTCCTTTTATGACTGTGTGCTGCTTTTCCAGAGACTTGCTCAAGGTGGCATATACATTTTCTAAGTATACCATTTTTTATCTGGGCACATGGCACATAAGTACTGGAGAAATTTCACCAACCCTTCAGCAGCTTCCACCCCATCAGTTTGGTGTAGTGGTCAGGAGTTGGACTCTAATCTGGGAGAACCGGGTTTGATTCCCCACTCCTCCACATGCAGCTGCTGGTGTGACCTTGGGCCAGTCACAAGTTCTCTCAGAGCTGTTCTCTCATGAGCAGTTCTCCAAAGACCTCTCTCAGCCCCACCTACCTCACAGGGTGTCTTGTTGTGGGGAGGGGAAGGGGAAGGGATGGGTGGGGCACATGTCCTGGGTATCTCAAGTCTACTTGAAACCTGGTGGTTTCAAGGGAGCAGGAAGAGAATGAGGGTGTGTTCTTTACGCTTATTTTTATTGCACCAAGTATTGGATGGGGAAGGGAATGGAGGAAGAGCAGGTCAGTTTCACTCACCTGTGGAGTGGAGCCTGAGGGGTGGGTGTCGCCTTCTGACACACTTCCGGTATGTTAGGGGGTGTGGCATATACAAATGAGTTATGCTAATGAGCTCCTGCACTTCTTTTTCTACGAAATGACCCCTGCCGCCTTCTATTCTTATTGCAGGTGGTGCGGGACCAGATCTCTCACTGCACGGTGAAGCTGCGCCAGACGACGGGCCTGATGGAATACTGTCTGGAAGTCATCAAGGAGAATGACCCCAGCGGGTTCCTGCAGGTGGGGGCCAGTTCTGTTCTCTTTTCATGTTCCTTTGGGGAGGGGGGGGATCAAGAGTCACCAGAAAAGACAATAATGCTAGGAAAAGTGGAAGGCAGCAGGAAAAGAGGGATGGACTCAATCAAGGAAGCCGCAAAGGCCCTCTGTTTGCAAGACCTGAGCAAGGCTGTTAAGAAGAGCATGTTTGGGGGGGGGGGGGGTCATCATTTCACATGGTCGCCATAAGTCAAAAGCGACTTGACCACGCGCATGGCGTGCATGTGGGGGGGGGGAAGACACTAAAGATGGCTGGCCAACTGCCAGCCAAACCAGTGGCTATGTATTTTCTTGAATGATTTCAAAGATTTAATAACGCATTCCTATTGCTATATGTATCATTTATTTTATTTTTAGTTATTTATTAAATTAGTTTGGGGGATTTTTTTTAACTGCCTTCCCCCGCTTGCGTGGGGTTCCAGGCAGTTCACAACAGTTTGGTTCAGTACAATGTAAAACAAGTTCAGACGATAAAACACGTTATTTAAAACATCCAGAATATTTAAACAGTTTGGTGTAGTGCGAGCCAGTTTGGTGTCGGGGTTAAGTGCACGAACTCTAATCTGGGAGAACCGGGTTTGATTCCCCACTCCTCCACTTGCACCTGGTGGATGACCTTGGGCAAGCCATAGTTCTGACAAGAGCTGTCCTTGAAAAAGAGCAGTTTCTGTCAGAGCTCTCTCAGCCCCACCTACCCCACAAGGTGTCTGCTGTGGGGAGGGGAAGGGAAAGGAATTTGTAAACCACTCTGAGACTCTGAATGAAGGATGGGGTATAAATCCAATCTCTTCTTCTTCTTCTAAAAAACAAGATGGCAGCACTAGCATTCAGTCATTTTGGGGGGGGGCGGGGTGCCAGGCAGATGTAAGAAACCATCGCTGGCCTCAGTCTAAGGCTCTTGAGTTTGACTGACATCTTGTGTTGATGAATGACCCATTCCATGATCCAAGCTGGTCTTCTGCAACAGCTGAAGCAACTGGAGGCGACTCCATGCCAGGTTTTATGCTGCCCATAGTTTTGATAGTTATTTAGGGCATGTTGGGATGCCGAAATTGGAGTAGGGACCTGGACTAGCTGCAGGATCTTAGGTTAGGGATCACTTGCTGTTTCTCTTTGGACTCCAAGACTCAGTTCAGGCGTGACACAAAACGGTTTCTCTTAACTGGAGGGCTAGCGTGGTGCCTGCCGGGTGACCTCTCCTCCCATCATCTAGGGTTGCCAGGTCCCTCTTGGCAACCAGTGGGGGATGAGCAGGACTTACCGGGAGCGGGAGGGAGGCCCAGCCAATGGCACAGCGACGTATCCACGTCACTTCCACCGTGACCCGAAGTGACGTCATCACGCAGCGACATTGGGGCGACACACTGGTATTTGGGCAAAAACCCTACAGTAAATTTGGCTTCTACTGTAGAGGTTTTGCTCAAACACCAGAGCGTCACTGCGTTTAAAGGGACTCCAGAAGACAGCCCCAGGATCAGCGGGGAACATAGTGCTCCCCGCAGGCTCAGCTTCGGGTGTGCAATTGTTTTTCCCGTTGTTTTTCTTCTCTGGTCTATTGGACCCCCTAAGATTCAGGGTTTTTGAAAAATCCTGGATCTGAATAAAGTCCCAGTATTGGGATCTGGGATTTCTTGGGAATCTTGAAATTTTTTTGGGTCCAATCGATATGGGGGCGGAATAGCACTGCCCCCTACTCATGACCTTTGAATGTAATTATTTTCCTGAGCCTAGGAATTCTTCCTTTGCTCCAAAATTTAGATGATTTGGAGACATTTCCTCTTTTATTAGAAGATAATAGCCGACCTATCACTCTTTCAGCAGCAAAATGTTATGCATTTGTGATAGACTTTCGCAGCCATTCAAATGTGGTCTCACTCTTTATGTTTTAGTAATCTGCTCAGAACTAAGAAGTTAAGAAGCCATATCAGGTTGGAAGACAGACAGACGATAGATAGATAGATGATAGGTAGGTAGGTAGGTAGGTAGGTAGGTAGATAGATAGATAGATAGATAGATAGATAGATAGATAGATGATGGATGATAGGCAGATGGGAAGATGGACGAACGGACGGATGGATGGATGGATGATGATGATAGAATTTTTAAAAATGCTCTGGGAAAGAGTGGACAGACGGAACAAAACCAACCCTGCCATCAAAGCAACATTTAAAAAAAATCTGCACAGCCAATCAGGCATCTAGTGGCCAATTAGAAGCCCTGTTCTGAAGGAGCCCCATCTGGTTCCAGCCACTTTCTAAAAGAATTAGTGGGCCCCAGGAAAGGCGTTGGAGGGCACCCTGGCGCCCGTGGTCACCACGTTGGGGAACCCCGCAGTACATGTTTATTCCCGGTAGATGCTTATTATTATTATTATTATTAGCTGCCATGCACGCTTATTCTCCTGTCTCTTCTGCCATCAGATCTCCGATGCGCTTATCCGTAGAGTTCACGTGACGGAGGACCAGTGGGGGAAGGGGACGCTCTCCCCGCGGATGACGACGGACTTTGACCTGAACTTGGACAGCGCTCCTCTGCTGCAGTCCATCCACCAGCTCGACTTCGTACAGATGAAAGGTACAGGTGCTTAGGAAGAGCTCTCTGCCACTAAAGCAGGAGGCCACTCCCTTCACAACGCTGGAGGCAGAGATTCAAATTAAACAAGTTAAAGGCATAACAGAGCAGTAAGGTCAAACACTCTATTGGAAGAGCACTTTTTGTGGGGGAGGGGCTGTGGCTCAGTGGCAGAGCCTCTGCTTGGCATGCAGAAGGTCCCAGGTTCAATCCCCAGCATCTCCAGTTAAAAAGGAGCAGGCAGGCAGTGACATGGAAGACCTCCGCCTGAGACCCTGGAGAGCAGCGGCCAGTCTAAGTAGACAACACTGACCTTGATGAACCAAAGGTCTGATTCGGTATAAGGAAGCTTCTTGTGTTCAAGATGGTCAGGGAAGGGGCTGTGGCTCAGCGGGAGAACATCTACTTAGCATGCAGAAGGTACCAGGTTCAATCCCTGGCATCTCCAGTTGGAAGGACCAGGTGGTAGCTGATGCGAAAGATCTCTGTCTGAGACCCTGGGGAGCAGCTGCCGGTCGGAATAGGCAATACTGACCTTGATGGACTGAGAATCTGATTCAGTATAAGGCAATGCCATATGTGTATAGGTATCAACATACAGCATGCAGAAGGTCCCGGGTTCAATCCCTGATTGCATCTCCAGTTAAAAGGACCAGGCAGGCGGACATGTGAAAGACCTCTGCCTGAGAGCCTGGAGAGCTGTAAAGAGGGGCTGTGGCTCAGTGGAAGGGCCTCTGCTTGGCATGCAGAAGGACCCAGGTTCAATCCCCGGCATCTCCAGTTAAAAAGGACCAGGCAGGAGGTGATGGGAAAGACCTCTGCCTGAGACCCTGGAGAGCTGTAAAGAGGGGCTGTGGCTCAGTGGCAGAGCCTCTGCTTGGCATGCAGAAGGACCCAGGTTCAATCCCCGGCATCTCCAGTTAAAAGGACCAGGCAGGAGGTGATGGGAAAGACCTCAGCCTGAGACCCTGGAGAGCTGTAAAGAGGGGCCATGGCTCAGTGGGAAGAGCCTCTGCTTGGCATGCAGAAGGACCCAGGTTCAATCCCCAACATCTCCAGTTAAGAAAAACCAGGCAGGAGGTGATGGGAAAGACCTCTGCCTGAGACCCTGGAGAGCTGTAAAGAGGGGCTGTGGCTCAGTGGCAGAGCCTCTGCTTGGCATGCAGAAGGACCCAGGTTCAATCCCCGGCATCTCCAGTTAAAAGGACCAGGCAGGAGGTGATGGGAAAGACCTCAGCCTGAGACCCTGGAGAGTCGTAGAGAGGGGCCGTGGCTCAGTGGAAGGGCCTCTGCTTGGCATGCAGAAGGACCCAGGTTCAATCCCCAGCATCTCCAGTTAAAAGGACCAGGCAGGAGGTGATGGGAAAGACCTCGGCCTGAGACCCTGGAGAGTCGTAGAGAGGGGCCGTGGCTCAGTGGAAGGGCCTCTGCTTGGCATGCAGAAGGACCCAGGTTCAATCCCCAGCATCTCCAGTTAAAAAGGACCAGGCAGGAGGTGATGGGAAAGACCTCAGCCTGAGACCCTGGAGAGCGGCTGCGAGGCTGAGTTGTTGGTGCTGACCTTGATGGACCCAGGGTCTGATTCAGTAGAAGGCAGCTTCTTCATGTGTTCTGCTAAGTTTAGGGGGGGGGGGGCTGGTAAGGAAGGCATTTAGCCCCCCCCCCCCATATGGGGTCTAAGACAGTGAGGGCTCTGCTATGGGAAGGGAAGGGCAGATTTTGCCCCACTGAGAGATTGTTCTTCAGGGCCATGTTTGACTTGCTGCCATAAGAAGGAACAGCATTGTTTGCCCAGCCAGTTGTTTGCCCAGGAGTCCGTGAAGGGGTTTACTCAGGGACTCCCCTAGCAGAGAGCTAGGGTTGCCAACTCCAGGGTCAGAAATTCCTGGAGATTTGGGGGTGGAGACTGGAGAGGGTAGGGTTCAGGAAGGGTGTAATGCTACAGAGTCCACCCTCCAAGGCAACCATTTTCTTCAGCTAGATTCGAGTCTGGGAGCACCTAAGAGACTAATGATATTTTCAGACATAAGCTTTGGAGAGGCAAAGCTACCTTTGCCTGAGGTTCGACTCTCGAAAACATATACCCCAGAAAACTTGCTGGGCTGTCAGGTGCTGCTGGATTCGAATCTTGCTCTTCTGCTGCCGACCGACACAGCTGCCCTCTGAAATTGTTCTCTCCAGGACAACTGATCTCTGTAGTCCGGAAACCAGTATTGATTCTAGGAGAGTTCCAGGCCACACCTGGAGGTTGGTAACCATAATGGGGACTATCCTAACATTTCTGGAAGTAGTGCAGCTTGGCTTAGGATGGCGCTGTTGACCCACTCTGTGCTTAGGGTTTCCAGACCCCCCAGCGGAGGTGGGGGTCTCTGGCTGAAGTCCCCGCCTCCCTACCACCTATCAGCTGGCCGGTGGGGAAACTTACCCCCCAAAAGGGGGAGATCCATCTGACGTGCAGTGACGAGCAGTGACAAATCCACCATAGAGTTTTTGCCCATATACCAGCGTGTCGCCCCAAACGTCTCAGATGTGATGAC
The DNA here is from genome assembly GCA_029233225.1 of Lepidodactylus listeri. Taxonomy (NCBI): domain Eukaryota; kingdom Metazoa; phylum Chordata; class Lepidosauria; order Squamata; family Gekkonidae; genus Lepidodactylus; species Lepidodactylus listeri. The sequence continues at coordinate 98,668,677 of JARCFY010000011.1, read as the reverse complement.
ATCACTTCCGGGTCACGTGGGCAGTGATGTAGACACGTCACTGTAACTCAAACGAGTCTCCCTGCTGCTCCCAGGAAGTCCCCCTCCCCCTCCTGTTGTCGGGATTCAAACCTTGCTTTTCTATTGCGGACCAACACACACCTGGCAATCCCATCCATGCTTCTGGTGAGAACTGAGTTGGCAAGAGAAAGAAGGGCCACAACAGTGAAGCTAAGGAATGAGGAACGAAAGCAGTGGTGCCCCTGGGGTATAGAAGAGTGAATCAAATTTATTCCCACAGCACGGCTGTTTTGTTTCTTCATTCCTGAGAACTGAGTTGGCCGTATCTCCGTGGTGCTCTCACGCCATCTGCACAGCCCCACCCTGGGCCATGTTTCTTCCGTCAAAGGAAGCTTTAAAATAATACATTCTGCACATCGTTAAAATACGCAAGACAAATGGAGGAGAACGCTCAGCGTCCTTGGGAAATCTTTAGAAATCTCTCCTCCTGAGTCAACAGAGAACAAACCCCTGCAGGCATTCTGCTGCTGCTAGTTGGAGTTTGGTCCTTAGAGGAAGATTGGGGGTAAAGTGGAGATTTGGGCCTGACACCCTCCAGCTAGGTTGCCAACTCTTCTTCCTGGAGATTTAGGGGGTGGAGCCTGGGAGGGCAGTATGGTGCGGTGGCTAAGAGCATCAGGCTATACAGGGTTGCCATCCATCCCCCAGGTCCGGGCAGGGAATCTCCCAGTTTTGGGGGCTTCTGCCCACCGCCAGCCAGCTGGCTGGCAGGGTGAACCCCACCCCCAAACATCAACATCACCTCACAACACCCCCAACGTGCTGATGTCACCCGGAAGTGACATCATTATGTCAGGGACATCACACAGTGACACTTCCGGGTGACGTCCACTCTCAGAATGCCCCCCCAGATCCCCCCCACCGGCAAGACGAAGGGACCCAGCAACCCTAGGCCAGCATCTGGGAGACCCAGGTTCAAATCCCTAGCTGTGCCATGGCAACTTGCTGAGTGTCCTGGGGCCAAGTCCCACACTCTCACCCTCACCTACCTCACAGGGTTGTTGTGAGGATAACATGGAGGCGAGGAGAACGATGTAAGCCGCTTTGGGTTCCCGTTGGGGGAAAAGGCGGGGTACAAATGAATTGAATAAATCATTTTACTAAGGGTGGCGGTTAGCAGTGATGTGAAGTCATGGATCCCTCCCTCTGAAGCTACTGTTTCCTCCAGTGGCGATAATCGCTGTAGCCTGGAGACCAGTTGTAATTCCAGACGAACTCCAGGTCCCACCTGGAGGTTGGCAACCCAACCCACAGCCCATCTTTGTCAACCTTTGGCTGCCCCAGCTTGGCACAGCATGGCGCTGTGGGACTTCAGCTCTTGGGAAGGGCCTGTTGCGGTCCAGTCGGCTTCTGAACTGGGGTTTGCTCTCTCAGCTTGCTTTTCGTTCATTACAATATTCTGAAATCGCCTGAGGATTCAGACCTGGCGAATCCTCATCGAGCCCAGAGGCTAAAGATTCCCATTGTGGCTGGCGGGAGAAGTCGGGGTTACACTAATTTCTGTTTAGCTTCCTCCCCAGTGCCAGCTGCTCCGATCCTGCAACTGGAAGAATGCTGCACCCATAACAACAGTGCCACCTTGTCCTGGAAACAGCCACCTCTCTCCACAGTGCAGGTGGATGGATACATCCTGGAACTGGATGATGGGAACGGGGGCCAGTTCAGGGTGGGTATTTTAGAGAGGCGGTGCATGTATCAGTGTGGCTGGGGCAGGGATCCCCAACCCTTTTCGGCCTGTGGTCACCTTAGGAATTCTGACCCAGTGTGGTGGGCCCAGGTGCAAAATGGCTGCTACAAAATGGCTGCTGCAGGAGGTGGAGCCAGCCACAAAATGGCTGCCATGGTGTGGTGTGGTGACGGCTACTGCCAAAGCACCTATTGGCCACTGGAGATTTAATTAGTGGGGCAGATTTTTAAAAATTGGACCACAATTCGCTAAGCCATGGCTTTCCATCGCATCTGAGTCGAGACAATTTTTTAAACTGGCGATGTTTGTTTTATGAATGTTTCTGGGGAGCAGTTTTGCTTTGCTGGGTCGGTAGACAGCCATTTCCTCTGTTTGGCCTCTAGGAGGTGTACGTCGGGAAAGAGACCATGTGCACTGTGGATGGGCTCCATTTCAACAGCACCTACAGCGCTCGGGTCAAGGCCTTCAACAAGACAGGGGTCAGCCCCTACAGCAAGACGCTGCTCCTGCAGACCTCGGAGGGTAAGCCACAGCCCCAAGGGCCTTCTTCCGTGGGCGGCAAAGCGTTCCCGTGAGCAGACACACCAAGGGTCCACTGGGTTAGAGGCGTGTGCATCGTTTGGTGCTACCACTGATCTGTATTCCACTTGCAGAGCTAGGAGGACCAAACAAATGAAAGAGTGGAAGCTGGTTTCTAAGAATTATTCGCTTCCCCTTTGTCCTGAGAAGACATTGCTCAAGGTGCCATGTTTTCTTAAGAAAAGAGCTGCTGTTCCAACAGTCTTCCCCACCCTGGGTGGAAAGAAGTTTGCCCCATTCTTTGTCCCCTGCTTCTTGCCCTTCCCACACCCTGGCATCCACTGTCTACCTCCCTCCCAGCGTCTTGATTTTTAAGCTCTGAGCCTTCCCCCAAAACCGGAAGGATACCCTGTGGCAATATTATCAATATGAGTTTTTGACTGAGTGCTCCTACGAGCTAGGAAAGACTCCGATTGGTTTGCCCAAGCATTTTTGCTCTGGGGATGTATATGTTTATCCGCCTGGATACAGAATTTCCTGAGTTTTTTTGTAGGATGTACATGCACAAATATAACCATTTTTTTACACAACAGAAAGAATGTAATTTTCTCATAGCTGGCTTTTGACCTGGACGTGATAGCCCAGGGATATGGCCGACAGGACATGATATCACACCCCCACTGAATTCCCTCCCCTCCTTGATCTCCAATCTCCCCAGACACCCCCTCTCTGATTTCCAGGAATTTTCCAAGCCAGCCTTGGCCACGTATTGGTAATGTATCATCTCCTAGACTAGGCCGAATCCTGTTGTAGCAACCGGGATGCCGAGATCTTGCTTGCAGTGGACTCTGGACCAACACATTGGCTATGGCTGCTTGAATTGTGTTACACTGGGTGTGATGACACCAGTGTGAGACTTTGTTGTGCCTTCTTCCCTTGCCTGGTGTGGGTGGGTATCTGGTTCAGTGGTAGAGCACAGGCTTTGCACGCAGAAGGTCCTAAGTTCAATTCCTGTCATCTCCAGACAAAAAAATCTCAGTTGTGGGGGGAAAGACCTTTCTCTAAGATGGAATAGTTAAGAGGATCAGATAGCACACAGTTGGTCAGGCTAAGAGTACTGAAGGACAGCAGGATTGGATCCAGTGGAGTCCAGAGCTCCTTCCATCTTCAGATGGGATCCAATGGCTGCTACCCAACTGCCAGCTGTGAAGAATAACAAAGGGCAGTGCACTGAACGGCCTTGCATTATGCTGTTAGTCTTATCCAGCTGAGATCTTGGCGGCTTGATTCACCCCTCTCTCAAGAAGCCTTCTTTATACTTCAGCTTCTGGTAAGAAGAGGCTTTCCCACATTCTCATTTTGTAAGTTCTTGTTTCTTTGGGGGGGGGGGGTCCTGCTCCCTCTAGTGGTCGATTCGGTATTACACTGATTTATGTCCAGCATATCTTCCTGCAGGTTTAAACGGCAGGTTTTTATGCTGGACATAAACCACTGTAATATCGAATCGACCACTAGAGGGAGCAAAACACACGCAGAACAGGTAAAAAAAATCCTGAAAGAAACAGGAACTTACAAGTGAGGAAAAAGGTGGCTGGGTTTGAGGTGCCTCCCATTAGTGGGTCAGTGTATGCCTCATCAAGACATTCCTTGTGTGGCTTAGCCAGAGAGACCAGCCCTGGAGGAGAGAGACCCATTGTAGCCAGCACCAAGGAAGCCCGAAGTAAGAGATAGAAATGGCCGCTGCTAGCCCCTCCCCAAGGGGAGCTGAACACGGAGGTGGGAGCAGCGATGGCATCTAGGAGAAACAGGACTCTAAGGGGGAGGGAGGGAGGGAGGAGGAGGTGGAGGCGGAGCTATTGGAGAAGCTGCCAGAGCACTGTTGTGTAGGGTCGCCAGCCCTTGGGGACCAGCAGGAGGATCGGAGGAGCAGAGACATGCAGGAATGGTGCTTCACAGTGCCGTGATGTCATTTCCAGCTGAAAAACTAGGAGGACATCACCACATTGTGGGAAGCTCTAGGAATCCCCGATTCTGCCATGGTGCAAAAGATCTCTCTCCCCTCTCAATCATCCCCCCTTTCTATCTATCTACTTATCACCTATCATAGCTATCTATCTTATCCAGCCATCATCTATCTATCTATCTATCTATCTATCTGTCTATCTGTCTATCTGTCTATCTGTCTTATCTATCCATCCATCCATCTATCATCTATCTTATCCATACATCCATCATCTGTTATCTATCTATCTATCTATCTATCATCTATCTATTTCATCCATCCATTTATCGTGTCCGTCCATCCATCATCTGTCATATATCTATCTTATCTATCTTATCCATCCATCATCTCTTATTTATATTCGTCCATCCATCTATCATCTATCTTATCTATCTTATCCATCCATCCATCATCTCTTATCTATTTTATCTATCTAATCCATCCATCTCTTTACCATCTATCATCTATCTTCTATCTTTCTTATCTTATCTTATCCATCCATCCATCTTATCTACCTTATCCATCCATCCATCATCTGTCATCTATCTATCTTATCTATCTTATCTGTCATCTATCTTATCTGTCCATCCATCCATCCATCATCTATCTTATTCATCCATCCATCCATCCATCTTATCCATCTATCTATTCATCCATTCATTCATCTGTCTTATCTTATCTATCTTATCTATCTTATCCATCCATCCATCCATCCATCCAACATCTATCTAATCCATCCATCCCTCTATCATCTATCCTCTATCTATTTTTCTATCTTATCCATCCATCCATCCATCCATCCGATCCATCCATCCATCCATCCATGAAATCATAAGGCAGGTGAAATGCTTGCTAACTGAGCAAGAGGAGAAAATCCCACAGACAACGTGGACCCTCGTTTTGGCCCAGGAGATCCCATCGCTGCTGCGTTGTGATGTGCTTCATCCTGGGCTGCAAGTGCATTGTGATTGCCCCGTGGGCTGCCGCTGTATCACAGGTGCAGGATGGCTTTAAGTCCTTAGGGGGGCAGTGCAGTCGTTCCAGGGCGCCATCCCACAACGTGAAAGGTGTGGCCCAGCTTCTTAACCAAGGAGCAAAGCTTCATGATGCGCCCCTGCGATAAGGCTGGGAAGGACCGTGGTGTTCCTTCAACACAATCAGAGGAAATAATTTATTTATTTTTTCAGAAAAATGGGGCCCGCCTCAGTCACACCCTTCTCACCAGAACATCACTTGCGGTCATGAATGATGCAATAGCTAGAATGTTCTTGTGAGGACATACTTGACGTGGGTCTGAGGCTGCGGGGTAGATCATCTGCTTTACATGCAGAAGGTCCCAGATTCCAGCCGCGGCATCTCCATTAGGAAGGATCATATAGCAGACAGTGAGGAAGGCCTCTACCAGCTGGGACCCTGGAGAGCGACTGCCAGTCAGAGTAGACAGTACTGACCATGATAGACCAAGGATGTGATTCAGTAGAAGTCAGCTTCATGTGCACAGTCTGGGAAAGCCTAGATTAAGTTTAATGCGCCCCTGATTTTGTGGCGTTCCTCTCCAGTCCCACAACTCCTTCTGCCCTCTGGAAAAATCAGGAATAGCTGCATAACTCGGGTTGTTATGGTTGCCATCCTCCAGGTGGAGCCTGGAGGTCTTCCAGAATGATAAATTATCTCTGGATGACAGAGATCAGTTCCTGTGGAGAAAATGGCCGCTTTGGAGGGTGGTCTGTATGACATTACAGCCTGCCGAGGTTCCTCCCCTCCCTAAACTCCACCTCCCCAGGCTCCACCCACCAAATCTCCAAGAATTTCCTAGCCTGGTGCTGGCCACTAGTGAGGGTTGCCAACCTCCAGGTGGGGCCTGGAGATCTTCCAGAATTATCTCCAGACCACAGGAGAAAATGGCTGCTTCGGAGGATAGACTCTATCACCTTATACCCTGCTGACCTATCTCCCCTCCCCATAACCTGCCCTTCTGAGGCTCCACCCCCAAAACCTCTAGGAATTTCCCAGCCTGGAGTTGGCCTCCCTACTCTGGGCAACAAAAGAGAGAATAATATCAGTGATATGTCATTCCGCTAGCTAGCGGTCTATTCCCAAGTCCCTTTGCTAGGGGGCTGGATGGCCTTGCAGGAGTGGAAAGGAATGCCGGGAAATTCCATGCGCCAATTGTAAGACCAGGCTGGTATTCGAGCTGGACGGTGTTGCAGTGTTGTTGTTCTTCTGCAAAAATGTTCCCGATCGAATTCTCCATTGCACAATCCTTGATTGGATATGGATCTGATAAGAACCACAAAGACTCAGGGAAAATCACTGGCAGGAGGGGAAGTGGGTGAATGAGGGTTCCCGGATACCAAGACCGGGTCACGATCTCCTTCTTCCTGTGTCGATGCAATTGTTCATGCACAATGAGGATGCACTGTTGGTCAAAGGGCAACAGGCAGCTGAGACTCCAGTGCCGCAGAAGCTGTCTTGTGTGTTGCTTGGGACAGTATTTACTTTATTTATTTTAAACGTTTTTATTCCGCCTTTCGACCCGATCAGGGGTCACAAGGCAGCAAACATAGAAAAACGTACATTTAAGTTATCAAAAAGGCAGTCAAAATTGTGTCTTTATTGATCTTTAATGTTTTTTTTTTTGCAATGTGCTTATTTTTTAAATTTATATCCAGCCCTTCCCAAACAGGCTCAGGACAGGTTAACATGGAAAAAAAACCCAACAATAAAAACCAGTGAACACAATTAATCTAAAGACAACTAAAACCGAGGACAGTTGATCAGTTAAAAGATGGCGGAAAAAATCATAAAAATCATTCAACTAAAACACATAAATGCTCGGAAGGGGGCCAGGAATCTTTAGTGGGGCCAGGAATCTTTAGTGGGGATATGCCAGACAAAACAAAGAAGTCTTCACCTGCTGACGAAAGACACCAGTCGAGGGAGACAGATGAAACTCCCTGGGGAGGGAGTTGCAAAGCTTTGGGGCCACAGCCAAGAAGGCCCTGTCTCAGGTCGCTGCCCATCTAGCTGCAGATGTCAGGCGCAACCGAAGCAGGGCCTCTGAAAATGACTGGAGTGTGTGGATAGGTTCAGGAAGCTCCTCTAACCCCATTGCGTCTACACAGGACAGGGCTCCTGCTCCTTGCTGGGATTGCATCTCAGATAACGGCCGAAAGGTGGAGTTCTGACCTCGCGTTTGCCTTGATCTTGCGTTTAGACTCTGAGCCCGAGGAGCACGCCCTCACCTTCCCCGTGCCTTTGGAAAGGCTGCAGCTGCGTAGATCCAACCCCTTCTCCTCCACCTTAAACCTGCAAAACAGCTTCCCGGGGAGATCCTACTTTGAGCTCCGATCCTCGGCCCACCAAATGAGCTTGCACTCCTCTTTGCAGTCTCTCAATTCCGCTGGTGGGTGAGCCGAGCACGCCGGGCGCTGCCTGTGACGCTGTGCTTCCGGACATCCCCCTGCTCGTTCGGGGAGTCCGGTTCTTGTTTTGTTGCTGTTTTCCTTCTTTTCTTTTTGGATTCTTTTGGTTCCCCCCCATGCTCCCCCTTCCGCCCGTGACATCCATGTGAGACGGGGTCAGTTGCTCTCTGTGTTGTCAGTTGGCCTGCTCTCCCACGCGGGGGAAACTCTGAAGATGTGGGCTCGTGCTGTGTTTGTTTCTGTCTCACAACCGTGCTGCGTAGACAGGCAGTCTCTGTGCCGAAGCTGCTTCCGGAAGGCTCCACTTTCAGGGTCCCAGAGTGCAGGTGTCCGGGATACAGAGAAGAGAGCAAGATTGTCACAAGCATTCAAAGTACATTTCTGTGACAGCTTTTTAAAAAATAACATACTAGAGAGATCAAGTTTCAGGAGGGTAGCTGTGTTGGCCTTAGGTTGCTAGCCCCCATGTGGGAGCAAGGGATCCCCCAATTTGGCGGGCTGCAACCTGCCACCAGCCAGCTGGCTGGCAAGGGGAAGACCCCCCCCCCCACCCCCACCAGTGTTCCCTCTGAGTTAGTGTGAGCTAGCTCACAGCTTTTTAGCCTCCGGCTCACACACTTTCTTCTTAGCTCAGGAAGGATGGCTCCAGAGCAAATGCCAGTAGCTCACAAAGTAGGATTTTTGCTCACAAGACTCCACAGCTTAGAGGGAGCATTGCCCCCCCCCCCAGCACAACATCCCCAGAATGATGGCGTCATGCTAGAGTTGCCAAGTCTAACTTACATTTTAGCGGGGGGACGTCACCCGGACGTGACATCATAGCGTCGGGTACATTGGGGGCGGGACCTCTATAATTTGAGGGAAAACCATAGCATCCCCCCAAAAAACGCGCCCAACGTGATGATGTCACCTCCGGGTGATGTCATCACACCGGGCACATCTCTGCAGCCCAGCAATTTGGAGTGGGGTTCCCCCCAGACACCCAATCCGTGCTGGTGGGGAGCAGGCCGATTGATCTGGGTTTCCCCGCCCCCCTGTGGGAGGGTTGGCAACCCTATGTCATGCGGAAGTGACATCATCATGCTGGAGGCAACGCATGGCAATACTCTAGTATTTTGAGCAAAAAACTCTATGGTAACCATAGAGTTTTGCCCAAAACACTACAGCATCACTGTGCGACGTCCCCAGCATGATGACATCACTTCCGTGGGACATCATCACTCTGGGGACGTCGCACATCACGATGTTGCCCCGCCCCCACACTCCCAGAGAGTTCCCTCCCACCCCCCTACTGGGGAGCGAAGAGGACCCGACAACCCTAGTTGGCCTTCAGTAGAAGACTTGGATTCGAGTCCAGTAGCACCTTAAGAGACCGATTTGTTGGTGTGTAATTTTGTGAGAGTCCGAGCTCCCTTTCTCAGGTTTATCCGACTCTCAAAAGCTTATGCCCTGAAGATCTTGTTGGGCTCCAAGGCAGGGATCCCCCAACGGGGTGCCCGCGGGCACCATGGCATGCACCCACACTCTGGCAAGTATTTTTTTAAGTAGGCGGGGCCTGTTGGAGCTTTTGCTCCAAGGCTGTCTTGGAAGGAGGACTCTATGGCATCAGACTCCAATGAGACCCCTCCCCTCCCCAAATCTCTCCCTCCTCTGGCTCCACCCCCAAAACCTCCAGGAATTTCCCCACCCAGAATTGGCAGCCCTGGACTGAAGGTAGGCTCTGTCTAAGCAAGGAATGACTTTTCAGCCATAGGTTCATTTTAAAAGGCCAACTGTTAAGCATAGTTTGCTTGTAGCGGTTAAGAGTCGTGGATTCTAGAGAACTGTTTGATTCCCCACTCTTCCGCATGCAGCAAGCTGGGTGACCTTGGGTCAGTCCCAGCTCTCTCAGAGCTGTTTCCTCAAGAGCCCTTCTCCCAGAGCTCTCTCAGTGCTACTGCAGACCGACACAGCTACCCTCTGAAATTGGCTCTAGCGGAAGTGCCAGTGCAGTTTTGGAAGGCAGGCGAGCGAATGCCTGACCGCATTCCCCTCCTGTAAAACAAAACCTCCCCACTTATAGAAATCTAGCATGTCAGGAATGAAGCTGGGCTAGAAAAATGTATTGTGCTGGTTTTCCAGGGGCAGCAAGGCTCTGATGTTAGGGAGCACCATGCGAAGCCTTATACATTTTTGAAGTCCTTTTTTCCCAGTCATCTGGTTTCTGTGCCAGCCCACCAAACACATAATAGAGAAGATTCGCAGCAAGGGTTGCAGAGTATGCTCGCAGGGTTGCTAACCTCCAGGGGCACCCGCCTGCGTATCTCTGGTGTTCATTTGATCTCCAGACAACAGAGATCAGTTCCCTTAGAGGTAGTGGCTGCTTTGGAGGGTGGACTCTCTGGCATTGTACCGCACAGAGGGCCCTCCCCTCCCCAAACCCCGCCCTCCCCAGGTGCCCCTCCAAACCGCCAGGAATTTCTCAACCCAGATTTGGCAACCCGAGCCAGGGCATTCGGTGAACCAGGCGAGCCTTTATTTCTTCAGCCATCAACCAGAAAGGAGGGAAATTCTGTAGAGTTCTGCCCTTGGCTTGCCCCCCCCCCCCCGGCGGCTGGCCACGTTAACGGGCCACCGTGCTCTCTGACCCAGCGCAGGGATTCGAGCGTTATTGAGGCCTCTTCTCACAACCTGTCAAAAGGGCCCCGATCTTCCTGTTCCACCTATGCAAGACTCAACATTTGCACTTTTCCTGTTTTGGGGAATTCTCCCATCGCCACACGCTTACGCCCCTCGTAGTCCCATCGGCACGTGTCCGACACAGGCGTAAGCCGAAGGAGATTGGCCCCGGGCATTTTCTTTTCTTTCCACCCCCTGATTTGGAATGAGGAATGACGCTGTCTTTTAGTTGCTGGGCAATGCAGCGGGGCCACGGCTTGGATCTCCCTTTTTGGTTTTATTCCCCACCTCCAGTTGTGCTTTTCTATGGGTTTTGCATCTCCGACGCTTTTGTGCGACTGGCTTCTGCCATTTCCTGTTCCTGAACGTCTTCTGCCTCGTGTCCAGTGTACGAAGAGTTAACGGTTTTGCCTGCTTACCTGTTTGTGGAGTTTGTCTCTGGCGCAACCTGGACTTCAGCTGGGCAGAGAGGGCTGGGGAGGGGGCAGAGGGCTGGAGGGGGCAGAGGGCCTTTGTTTTGATGCTTTTTCACTTACCACCATTTAAGGAGAACCTGTATACTGGGAGAGCTCCACATCAGGACAAAGGTGATTTCCCAAGCCAGTTCAAGGCCAGATTCATTGGAAAGGCTGCCCCCCCCCCAAACTCATATAAACAGAGTTGGATGCACAAAATTCTGCTCTGTGTCTGGAGCATCAGGCTGCCAACCTCCAGGCAGGACCTGGAGATCCCCGGGAATTACAACTCCTCTCCAGACTACAGAGATCAGTTGCCCTAGAGGAAATGGACACTTTGGAGGGGGACTCTGTGGCATTATACCCTGCTGAAGTCCCTCCCCTTCCCAAAGCCCACCCTCTCCAGGCTCCTCCTCCCCACAAATCTCCAGGAATTTCCCAGCCTGGAGCTGGCAACCCTAGTGAGGGTTACCAACCCCCAGGTAGTTAGTACAAAAACTGATGGTCACAGTGCTAGGAAGATATGGAAAAATATATGACACTGTGTATAATAGATGCATGCTTAAGGTAGATTTAATCTGTGCTTTTTCTTTTTCTTAATTTTTCTGTACTATTATGTAAATACTGGTGTCAAGTATTACCAAAGATAGGTTCACCAAGATAATACATCAAAGTGTAGGTTTACACCACGTTCAAACATTCAAACAGCACCCTGTCAGTTTCACAATCACGTCCCACCGGACTCTAGTAATTTACCCGTATCAAATACAAGCTTTTTCAAGGACAGTGATATACATACAAGACATAAGGTGCAATAAATTCTCTTTGTGAGTATAAAACTCTTAAAATAGCAGCATTTTCCTAGGGTCCCCTCTAGGCTGCCTGCCAGAACTTGAGAGAGATATGTTCTCCTAGGTAAGTTATTATGTTTGCCGCAAGGGTTCCGATGGGATTGTATTCGATACGGGTAAATTACTAGAGTCATTTATTATATTATACACAGTTGTCATTTATTATTCCATAACCTCCAGGCGGGGCCTGGATAGCTTCCAGAATTATAACTGATCTCCGGATGAGAGAGATCAGTTCCCCTGGAGAAAATGGCCACAGGTCTTTTTGGATGAGACTTCCACATTACCAGGGCCCCTGATGATGATTAAAAACTCAGTTCTCAGGTGTACAGGATATGGCGGAGAGCTGAGTTTTTAAAAATTGCTGGGTGTTCTGACCTCCCAGCATCCCTCTGTTTCGGCCCACAGGAACATGCCATTCACACAGCCCTACTTTGACCTGAGAACTTCAGAAGAGCCCTGCTGGATCAGACCAGTGAGGGTCCACCTAGTCCAGCATCCTTTTCTCACACAGGGGCCAACCAGTTCCTCTGGAGGGCCAACAACAGGGCAGAGAGGCCGAGGCCTTCCCCTGAGAAGAACATCAGAAGAGCCCTGCCGGATCAGACCAGTGGGGGTCCATCTAGTCCAGCCTCCTGTCTCACACAGGGGCCAACCAGTTCCTCTGGAGGGCCAACAACAGGGCACGGAGGCCTCTGCCTTCCCCTGATGTTGCCTCCAGCCTCTGGGGTTCAGAGGTCTAAGCCTCTGAATGTGGACATCCAGGTTTTCCACTTTTTGACATGAATCTGGCCGTTGGTTCCAGCCAAGTTTTGTGAGCGCTTCAGAGGGATTTCTGTTGCATGGGCAGGGTTGAATTTCCGAGTGTCGACGTGTGAAATGTAGTATTTCTTTGTAGGTTTTGATCCTCAGTCAGGACCTTTCTCTCAATTAGGCAAGTATATTTCTTCCGCTTCTGGGCCCTCGCCCTTGTCTTTCCTTTCCCTGATTTTCTCGTTTGCATCTGGTAAATGTTCGATCCGAGGACATGTCTGTCTACACTTGTTTGTAGCGGTTTTTGAAAATAAACGTGTCATGTTTTATTTCAAGGGGAGAAGGTTTTAGTTCCCTAACCCGCTCAGCTTATTGGAGAAAGCAGACACTGATGCCCAGTAAATGCTCAGAATTCATTTCCGAGCATTTTTATTTCATTCTCTCAAGTGAAAGAAACTCCATACATTCCTGTCTCCCTTTGAGCTTCCTGAAGAGTCATACACTGGATGAGTTCTGAGCCTGCCTGTAGAATCTGGGCTACTCAACAGAGGAGAGGAAGGATTTAGGTCGCTTCAGGACTCATAAGAACATCAGAAGAGCCCTGCTGGATCAGAGCAGTGGTCCATCTAGTTCAGCATCCTGCCTCACACAGTGGCCAGCCAGTTCCTCTGGAGGGCCAACAACAGAGCAGAGAGGCGTGTCCATAAGTAGTGGAACATGGCCTGCCATTCTCCAGTTGGGGGTGCAAGGTTCCCAGGTTGTGCGGGCTCTTGCCCGCTACCGGCCATCTAGACACCGCGAGGAAATCCCGCCCCTCAAAACAGTGACGTCGTCAGAAATAAATGCGATTACATCACCTGGAAGTGACGTAGGTACTCAGTGTCATTGGGGGGGGGGGGGAGGCAATAATCTGGTTTGGAGGCAAAACACTATTGTTTGAGGCCGATTTTACCACAGAGTTTTGCCCATAAAACCAGAGTGCTGCCCCTGATGTCACCAACGTGCCTACGTCACTTCCGGCTGATGTAGGCATGTTGCGCGACATCACTTCCTGCTTCTGGAACACACCCACCCTCCCACCGCCAGTGTTTCTGATGGACCTGGGAACCCTTAGTGGAACTGGTGGGTCTGAGGTAAATAGGGAAGACCTGTGGAGCAGACCCTAGTAAGGGCCCGTTAGGATTTAAGCCTGGGAGCTGGACATACAACAGTAGGAGAGGAAACCAGGGCCTTCAGCTTACTGGGGAAATTCCTGGAAGGCCTCTGAAGGCCAGGAGCAAACCAAGCCCAGCAATACTGGCAGCCCAGCATGGGTCATTGGCTCCAGCACACGTTGAATGTCCCGGTCTGCCCCTGTCTGGAAAGGCAGTGACCAAAGGCAGCGGGGCTAGGTGGAGAAAAGCAAAGAGCCATAAAGCTATTATTGGGCCTCCGAATGCCAACAGCAGAGGTCCCCGGCTTTTTCGACCCAGCCGGCCCCTTTGGAATCACGATGCAGCATGGTGTGGGTGCAGAAATAAAATGGCTGCCGCAGGAGACGGAGCCAGCCACAAAATGGCTGCCGCAGCTTCCCTTCAGACACAGAGTGAAGATCCTTGGGCTTTGGCGGCGGCTGCCCAAGCAATGTGTTTTAAGAAATCTGCGTAGCCAATCCAATCTCCAGTGGCCAATCAAAAGCCTTGCTGGGAAAGCCCGATCTGGCCCCTCCCACTTTCTGAAACATTGCCCGAGCACCAGGAAAGGTGTTGGAGGCCCCTGGTCTATAGATTTCTGTAGAGACACAGTGGTCAGGACCAATAGCTGAGCAGGGATTCTAACCCAGCACCGCCCAGGTCAAGGGCAGCATGCTAGCTGCTACATTCACAGCAGCTCGATGGGCAAAATGAAGCTGTAGTGCTCACGTAGGAATGTTGGATCAGGGCCAGATGTTTAAGGAAGGGCCCCTTGACGCCCTCTTGGATGCAGCCCTGAGATCGAACTGTTTTTATTTTATTTTTTTGAAAAACCAGGGGTCCATTTTCTGGAATTAGCCTGTTTGGCTTCAACAACCCTCTTTCTTCCGTCTCTGCACGTTATCATGGTCTCAGGTGTGTTTACGTGTATACCTGTGCAGGGTTTCTGTGAGCATCCGAACGATGTACTGGTTTTTATGTGGGGCGATGGATGGGCCTGTGGATGAAAGCTGTACCGCCCACCAAGTGGGGACTTGTCAGCCGCTGTATATAATGCCCAGTTTTGCTTCCTGTTTGTTTTTCTTTCATGCCTCTCTCTTTGGAAACGACAACAGTTGATATTAAAAAACTGGTCGCAGGTAGGAAATTCTTGAACGCATGGGTGCCAGGAAATCATACTGGCTGGCTGGAGATGTTTATTTAAAATATATATATATGTATACACATGTGGCATGGTCAAAGAAGTGCACTCCTTTTCTGTGTACGTCGCGAAGGTGGTGTCCTGTCTGTGAGAATTCTTGTTACCCAATCAGAATTCTAGAGCCAGAATCTGCACTTGCTGAGATGGCTCTCCGGAGGCTCCACAGCCTCTCAGCGTATATAGGAAGCTTCTCCGTCCTCTTCTGTATTAGGTAAAGGTAAAGGTTTCCCTTGCTCGAAAGCCAGTTGAATACGACCCTAGGGATTTGGTGCTCATCTCCGTTTCCAAGCCAAAGAACCAGCGCTGTCCAAGGACATTTCCGTGGTCATGTGGCCGGCATGTCTAGATGCCAAGGCGCACGGAACGCTGTTACCTTCCCACCAAAGCAGTGCCTATTTATCTTCTTGCAATTTCTTGCTTCCGAACTGCTAGGTTGGCAGGAGCTGGGACCAGAGACGGGAGCTCACTTCGTCACACGGCACTCGGGTCTCGAACTGCTGAACTACCGACCTTCCAGTCTGCGGTTCATTGTCTTAACCACTTGAGCCACTGCGGCCCTTTCTTCTGTATTAGGAGAGGACAAAGAGCATTCCTAGCGGGAATCTCCATTTTCTATACAATATATGTATGAGAGTACCGACACCTGGATTGGCCCAGGCTAGCTGGACCTCATCAGATCTTGGAAGCTTAAGTACGGTCAACCCTGGTTAGTACTTGGATGGGAGACCACCAAGGAAGACCAGGTTTGCCACGCAATTTCCCTGACCAGGATGGCCCAGGCTAGCCTGATCTCGTCAGATCTCGGAAGCTAAGCAGGGTCGGCCCTGGTTAGTATTTGGATGGGAGACTGCCACGGAAGCTTTGCAGAGGCAGGCAATGGCAAAAACCACCTCCGTTGCTCTCTTGCCTTGAAAACCTTGCAAGGTTGCCGTAAGTTGGTTGCGACTTGACTTTGATGGGGGGCCACCAAGAAAGGCCAGGGTCGCTACACAGAGGAAGGCATTGGCAAACCATCTCTGAACATCTGATCTGACCTGGATGGCCCAGGCTAGCCCGATCTCATTAGATCTCAGAAGCTAAAGCAGAGTCATGGAATTATAGAATCATGGAAGGGACCTCCAGGGTCATCTCGTCCAACCCCCTGCACAATGCAGGGAATCTACACCCCCAGTGACCCCTGCTCCTTGCCCAGAAGATGGCAACAAAACAAAACAACCTCCAGGATCCCCAGCCAAACTGGCCTGGATAAAAATGGCATCCTTGCCCCAAAGTGGCACCCCCAGAGCCTTTAATAAAGGGGGCTGAGCCCCAAAAGCTCCACCGTAGCTACGGGCCCGTTGCAGTTCTACATCTGCCATCAAGTACCCAATGTGGCTGTGAGACTCTGGGCTTTTCCATGCTCTCATTTTCCTTGCTTCTGTGTTCCTGTTGGTTCCGGCACGGTCTCTCTTCCAAAGATATTTTACTCCCTCTAGTGGTCAATTTGATAATACAGCACTTTATGTCTGGCATCAAAACCCTGCAGTTTAAATCTGCAGGGAGATATGCCTGAACTTGCTGAGACAGAGAGGCAAAAATATCTTGGAGTCGTAGTGGATAGGTCAATTAAAGTGTCAACCCAGAATGTTGCAGTGGTGAAAAAGGCAAACTCTTAAGTTAGGGGTTATTAAGAAAGGGATTGAGAATAAAACGGCTGATATTGTAATGCCCCTGTATAGATCTATGATGCAGCCTTGTTTGGAATACTGTGTACTGTCCTGGTCCCTGTATCTCAAAAAGGACATTGCAGAGCAGGGAAAAAATGCAGAGGAGGGCAGCCAAGATGATGAGCGGGTTGGAACACCTCCCTAGGAGGAAAGCGTGAAAAGTCCGGGACTTTTCAGTTTAGAAAAGAGCTGACTAAGGGAGGACATGATAGAGGTTCATAGAATTATGCATAGGGTGGAGAGAGTGGGAAAAGATATTTTTCTCCCACTCCCAAAGCATTGAAGGTATCCAGTAAAACTAATGGACAGTAGGTTCAGGATGGACAAAAGGAAACACTTCTTTACATGGAGAATGATTCAGCCATGGAATTCACTGACAGAGGATGTCATAGCCACAGGAACAGACAGTTATAAAGGGGGATTAGATAGATTCATGGAAGATAAGTCCATAAGTGGCTTCTAGCCATGGTGACTGAGGGAAACCTCCACATTCAGAGGCACTAATCCTCTGAATCCCAGAGCCAGGAGAAAACATCAGGGGAAGGCCTCGGCCTCTCTGCCCTATTGTTGTCCATCCAGAGGAACTGGTTGGGGCCCCTGTGTGAGACAGGATGTAAACTAGATGGACCACTGGTCTGACCCAGCAGGGTTCTTCCGATGTTCTTCTCAGGGGAAGGCCTCGGCCTCTCTGCCCTGTTGTTGGCCCTCCGGAGGAAGTGGTTGGCTTCTGAGTGA
The DNA here is from genome assembly GCA_029233225.1 of Lepidodactylus listeri. Taxonomy (NCBI): domain Eukaryota; kingdom Metazoa; phylum Chordata; class Lepidosauria; order Squamata; family Gekkonidae; genus Lepidodactylus; species Lepidodactylus listeri. The sequence continues at coordinate 98,651,453 of JARCFY010000011.1, read as the reverse complement.
GACAGGATGTTGGACTAGATGGACTATTGGTCTAATCCAGCAGAGCTCATTTTATGTTCTTATGCTGGGCATAAAGTATCAAATCAAACCACTAGAGGGAGCGAAACACATGCAGAACAGAAAAAAACCAACGAAAACCACAGGAAGAGACAAGTGAGGGAAATGGGAATGCAGAAAAGCCCTCTTAGCAGGACAGATTTTGCACCCTGTCCAAAATTCTGGATTTGGGAAGCAATTTGCTAGATGTGTGGAATATATGTACAGTTGGGCGTGAAGAGGTTTCATGAAGTGACGTCATGTGGTTTGCAGGGCATAGAAACGTAGATGTTTAAGGACAAGAGGATTTCATTTGACGAGCTTTCTTGGTGCCACCTGACATCAGAAACTTCATTCCTTGATTTGCAAAACTACAGTTGTCTAGCTAAAATGCAAAAAAACCACAAAACCCACCCCATTTTTTCTGCTGGGTTCGATGCTGTCTACCCAAGTCTGATTTTCTGTGATTCCCCCCGTTGGGTTTGCCAGTCAGCAGGGCCAGTTCCAGGTTTTGGGATACTCAGGCAGAATTCCCACAGGCCCCCTCTGTACCTACCACCAGACCAAACCAGTTGCACCTTGCATTCCCCCCACCCACGGCCCCCCAACCTGCCTGTGTGTCCTTCCCCTGCTGATGAACCTTTCCCTCCCCCTGCAGTCCCGGCCACCCCCACTGCCTGCATGCCCTTTGCCTAATATTTATTTATTTATTTATTTTTGAGATTTATATCCCGCCCTCCCCGCCGTACGGCGGCTCAGGGTGGCTCACAACAAACAATACAAATAATTTCTTAAAACCATTAAAACATATAAAACAGCTTAGCTATACAGATGGCATATCTTCAGCTCAATATATCCTAGCAACGCCCAGATGTAATCCTTATAGACGATCTCAGTAGGTTGACGGATAGATCGAATAGTTGGGCAAGGGCCAAGATGGAAATATTGGGTGGCCACTACTTAAACGCCTGGTGGAAGAGCTCCGTCTTGCAGGCCCTGCGGAATTGTAAAAGATCCCGCAGGGCCCTGATGTTATCCAGGAGCTCATTCCACCAGTGCGGGGCCGCCACAGAAAAGGCCCTGGTCCTTGTAACTGCCAACCGAGCCTCCTTCGGCCCTGGGAGGACCAGACCGTTTTGGGATCCAGACCGAAGTGCTCGCTGGAGAACATATGGAGAGAGGCGGTCCTTCAAGTAGGTAGGCCCCAGGCCATATAGGGCTTTATAGGTAAGCACCAGCACCTTGAACCTTATCCGGTATGCTATAGGTGGCCAGTGCAGTAATTTTAGGGCGGGCTGGATGTGCTCCCACACAGGAAGGCCCATCAACTGCCACGCCGCTGCATTCTGCACCAGCTGCAGCTTCCGGATTTGGCCCAAGGGCAGCCCCAAGTAGAGAGCATTACAGTAGTCCAATCTCAAGGTGACCAAATTGCCTAGTAGCATTAGGCAATACACATCATTAGAGGAGACACTGCCATAGCTGCTGTCATGGGCTGGGGTGCCAGTCAAAGTGAGTCCAGAAAAGCCAAGGTCAGGAGCCAAGAAGACAGTGCAGTGTCTAAAGCCAAGCCGAAGTCAGGAGCCAGAAACACAGAGCGAAGTCCGAAACCACTAACCAGAAGCGTAGTCCAAAGCCGAGCCGGGGTCAGGAGCCAGGAACACAGAGCCAAGTCCAAAGTCAGGGGGTCTGAAGGTCTAGGTGCAAGAGCTGAGGTGGATGCAAGCAGCATGAAGCTGACTTGTTGCTCCCACAAAGAATACTGCCCAGAGTGTGGAGTTAAATGCTGTCGCCAGTTAGCCAGCTGCACTATCACCCAGGCTCCTGTTAGAACTCTGGGCGAGCCGAGCGGCTTCCCTGTAGCCTGGCCTCTCTTCGCTCGGTTGCTAAGTTTTGCCGGAGTCGCTCCCTTAAACGAGTCACACGTGGGGGTGAGTCAGGAGGACTTTCACCTTGCAGTTCATCCTTCTTATCTGAGCCAGGTGTTACAGGCACTTGCCAGCTATCCTCCTCTGCTGCTTCAGAGGGGCCAGCTGTGGTTTCTGCAGGTTCAGTCAGCTCATCCTCATCCATGCCCAGGACAGCTGCCCAGAGAACCACTGCCACGCACCACCAGCATGCTCTTCCCCAGCAATGCTGGGAGGCATACTTAGCCTGGAGCATGGGTAGTGGAGCAGTGGGTGAGCAGGTGGGGGAAGGGTAGGCAGTAGGCAAGGTGTGTGGATAGTGGGGTTGATGGTACTGAACCCCACCAAAGGCCCCGGCCCCTGGCATCTGCCCCTCCTCACCGTATGCTGACACCGGCCCCAGCCAGTTGCCCTTTTCCTGGAAGAACTCAGAAAGGCCAATCGGCCCAGCCCTGATCCAACATCACTTCCTGCATGGCCAACACGCGTATGTCCGCTTCCTGTCTGGTGCTTCCGGGACTCCCTGATTCCCTTCCCGCTACTAACACACCTGCCCCTTGTGTATGTTTCCAGTGGCCTGGTTCTCCTTCGATCCCGGCACCGCCCACTCCGACATCATCTTCTCCAATGACAACCTGACCGTCACTTGCAACAGCTACGACGACCGGGTCGTGCTGGGCAAGACCGGCTTCTCCAAAGGGCTCCACTACTGGGAGCTGTCAATTGACCGCTATGACAACCACCCGGACCCGGCCTTTGGGGTGGCTCGCGTAGATGTTCTCAAGGATGTCATGCTGGGGAAGGATGACAAGGCCTGGGCCATGTACGTGGACAATAACCGGAGCTGGTTCATGCATAACAACTCGCACACCAACAGGTATGTGGTCCCGGCACCCCCTGTCCATCTGAGACCCCTTTGCGTCAGATCGAGCCTGGGACCTCCCCCATGCAGCTGAGCAGGCCGGCTGGACGGAGCCATCCACGAGCCCCCGAGACTGTGTTCAAGGGACAAGCTGCTCAGAGTGAAGCCATGCTGGACCACGGTACAATCCGAAGGGCTCCGTAGCAGTGCTCCCTCTAAGCTATGGGGTCTTGTGAGCAAAAATTCCACTTTGCGAGCTCCTGGCCTTCAAGTTGTGAGCGAGCGCTTCGGCTACTGCGTAAATTGGTTTGCTCTGGAGCCCTCCTTCCTGAACGAAGGCAAAAATGTGTGAGCCAGAGGCTAAGAAACTGTGAGCTAGCTCGCACTAACTCAGCTTAGAGGGAACACTGCTCACTAGAGCAGAGGCGTCAGGCTCATTTGTTATGAGGGCCAGATCTGTCTTAAATGTCACTTCGTCAGGCCGGGCCACGCATGCTGTAAAATGTAACACCAGGTACCGGAGATATAAACTTTATAAAGGACACAGGCAAACCCAATGATACTGTTATTTTTACTCAAAGTACAAACAACAGTGACTGATTCCTAGCAGTGAAAGCAACTGATTTACTGGGGGACCCACAAAAACCCCAATAAATGTATTTAATCATATGCAAGATTAGTTTTTTTCCCCAAGGAATACCTTAGAAAGGGGATTACCTTACATTTCCCTACATCCCGGTTGCTTGCGGGTCAGGTAAGAACCCTGGACGGGCCAGTTCTGGCCTCCGGGCCTTATGTTTGACACCCCTGCCCTAGAGTTGCCAGCCTCCAGGTTGGGCCTGGAGATCTCCGCAACAACGGATCTCCTAATCAGAGATAAGTTCCCCTGGAGAAAAGGGCTGCTTTGGAGGGTGGAGCCTTCAGCATTATACCAAGGGTTGCCAAGTCTGAGTTGGGAAATACCTGGAGCTTTGGGGGTTTGGGGAGCAAGAGAGCTCAGCAGGGCATAATGGCATAGAGCCCACCCTCCGAAGCAGCCATTTTCTCTACAGGAACTGATTTCTCTCATCAGGAGATCAGTTGCAGTTCCAGGAGATCTCCAGGCCCCACCTGGAGGCTGGCAACCTTAATTATACCAACAGAGGCCCTTCTCCAATGCCAAACCCTGCCTTCTTCAAGCTCCACCCCCCAAGTTTCCAGGCGTTCCCCAATCTGGAGTTGGCAACCATAGGGCTCCCTGATGTCACCTCTGCCTTGCAAGTTGGTAGCGGTAATATCACCCGCTGGCCAATTGGTGGTGCTGCTGTGCAACAGAAAAACCATCTTCCCCCTGCTCCAAAGGTGATGCGAGGCGGCAGGGCTCATTTCGTAGCAGGAGCTCCTTTGCATATTAGGCCACACACCCCTAATGTAGCCAATCCTCCAAGAGCGTACAGAGCTCTTCTTACAGGGGCTCCTGTAAGCTCTTGGAGGATTGGCTACATCAGGGGTGTGCGGCCTAATATGCAGAGGAGCTCCTGCTACGAAATGAGCCCTGCGAGGTGGAAAACATTCATTCACAATGTATTTATTTATTCATACCCTGCCTTTCTCCCCAACGGGGACCTCGAATGGCTTACATGGTTCTCCTGTCCTCTATTTTACCCTCACAACAGCCCTGTGAGGTAGATCAGGCAGAGAATGTGGGTCAAGGTCGCCCAGCCAGTTTCCATGGCTGGAGTGGGGATTCCAACCTGGGTCTCCCATATCCCAATCTGAGACTATAATCATTACACCACACTGGTGGTCTGCTGCTGAGACCTTCCCTAGAACATCAGAAGAGCCCTGCTGGATCAGACCAGTGAGGGTGCATCTTGTCCAGCATCCTGTCTCAAACAGTGGCCCCAACCAGTTCCTCTGGAGGGCCAACAACAGGGCAGAGAGGCCGAGGCCTTCATAAGAACATCAGAAGAGCCCTGCTGGGTCAGACCAGTGGCCCCTCTAGTCCAGCATCCTGTCTCACACAGTGGCCAACCAGTTCCTCTGGAGGGCCAACAACAGGGCAGAGAAGCCGAGGCCTTCCCCTGGTAAGAAGAAGAAGAAGAAGAAGAGATTGGATTTATACCCCGCCCTCCACTCCCCAAGGGAGTCTCAGAGCGGCTTACAAACTCCTTTTCCCTTCCCCTCCCCACAACAGACACCCTGTGAGGTAGGTGGGGCTGAGAGAGCTCTTTCCCAAGCTGTCCTTGAGGGAACAGCTGGTACAGAGCTATGGCTTGCCCAAGGTCATCCAGCCAGGTGCAAGTGGAGGAGTGGGGAATCAAACCGGGTTCTCCCAGATTAGAGTTCGTGCACTTAACCACTACACCAAACTGGCTCATCACCACTTAACCACGCACTTAACCACTACACCAAACTGAACATCAGAAGAGCCCTGCTGGATCAGACCAGTGGTCCCTCTAGTCCAGCATCCTGTCTCACACAGTGGCCAACCAGTTCCTCTGGAGGGCCAAACACAGGGCAGAGAGACTGAGGCCTTCATAAGAACATATGAAGAGCTTTGCTGGGTCAGACCAGTGGTTCATCTAGCCAGCATCCCGCCTCACACGGAGAGGCCAACCAGTTCCTCTGGAGGGCCAACAACAGGGCAGAGAGGTCGAGGCCTTCCCCTGGTAAGAACATCCAAAGAGCCCTGCTGGATTAGACCAGTGGTCCACCTAGTCCAGCATCCTGACTCACACATTGGCCAACCGGTTCTTATGGACAGCCAATAACAGGGCATACAGGCGGAAACCTTCACTAGAACATCAGAAGAGCCCTGCTGGATCAGCCAGTGGTCCACCTAGTGGCCAACAACAGGGCACAGAGGACGAGGTCTTCCCCTTATGCTGCTTCCCGGCACTGGGACCCAGAAGCTGACTTCTTGTGAATGTGGAGGTTCCCCTTAGTCACCAGGGCTAGTCGCCACTGATGGACAACTCTGCCATGAATCCGTCTAGTCCCGTTTTAAAGACATCTATGCCTGTGGCCATTGCTATACCTTGGCGCTCAGTGCCAGCACAAACCCTGCAAGGATGGGGAAGTCGTTAATGGCGGGTCAGGATCCCAGGGAGATGTGGCAGGAAGTCACACTGTGGTCCATCCACTTCAGCATCCTTGTTCACACCGTGGCGAACCAGACACCCCTAGAAGGCTAACAGGTAAAGCACAGGGGCCGAACCTTTCCCATGTTTTAACCCACCCTCCGAACACCGGTATTCAGAGGGTGACTGCCTCTGAACATGGAGGTTCCATTGACCCCTTGTAACTAATAGCCTTTTAAACCCAACCAAATGATGGGCCGTCACTACTTCCAGTGGCAGTGAGCCCCACAAGAGTTAATTACTCTTTGAGCGAAGAAGTGAAAGGAACAGATGCAGCCGCCCTGCACTGAACCAGAGGATAGTCTAGCGAGGTTCGTATATTCGACTTAGACTGACAGCTGCTCTCCAGGGTCTCAAGCCAAGGTCTTTCACATCACTGACCACCTAATTATTTTAACTGGGCATACTAGGGATTGAACCTGGGACTTTCTGCGTGTCAAGCAGAGGCTCTTTGCAAATCCTTTGCAAATCTTGACTTGAATCCACTGACCATTGGATGCCCTTGAGTTCTAGCATTATGTGAGAGGGAGAAAAAGTCCGGTATCTGCTTTCATAGAATCATGGAATCATACGAGTTCGAAGGGACTTCTGGGGTCATCTAGTCCAGTCCCCTGCACAATGCAGGAAATTCATAAATACCTCCACCCAGTGACCTCTGTTCCATGCCCAGAAGATGACAAAAAAAACTCCAGGATCCCCGGCCAAATTGGCCTGGAGGAAAATTGCTTCCTGATCCCTAAAGTGGCGATCAGCATTTCCCTGGTCGTGTAAGGAAGGGCCATGAGAACTAAGCACTGAGGCAACCCTTCCTGCCCTCCCTCTCATGATCTGCCTAAGTTCACACAATCAGCATGGCTGCCAGATGGCCATCTAGCCTCTGTCCAAAAACCTCCCAAGAAGGAGAGCCCACCACCTCCCGAGGAGGAAGCCTGTTCCACTGAGGAACCGCTCAAACTGTCAGGAAGTCCTTCCTAACGTTTGCCCCAAAACTCTTCTGATTTAATTTCAACCCGTTGGTTCTGGACTCACCTTCTGAGGCAACGGAAAACAACTTCGTACCATCCTGTATAGGACAGCCCTTCTCAGCTCTCAGTCATCTCCTCTCCAGCACGTGGATGAATTTCGTTAGCCTTTCTCGTATCTCCCTCTTAGTCAACTTTTCTTTCTCTAGTTTCAGGAGGGTGTAAATGTGCCTCTGGAGTAGAACAGCTAGATTTAGGTGGCATCTTAGAGCCCTACAACATTTCCAGAGTATGAGCTCTCAAAAGTTCACACCCTGAAAATCTTGTTGGGCTCTCAGGTGCTACTGGATTCGAATCTGGCTGTTTCCTTCTGTTTACTTCATGTATAGCCGTCTTTCTTCTCGAGACTCCAGTATGGTCCAGCCCTGACCCAGTGAGGGAAAAGCCCACCATACCGCCCCACATCAGTGCACACTCCATGTGCAACTGAACGACGGCTTCCCACCAATGCAAACCCATTTCTCTGTTGCCAGCAAACACTGGAGCGCTCCGCAACAGCAAACGCCTTCAGAGAGATTTGCTTGGTTGTGCTCTGACTTGCTTTCCTCCTCCACAGGACGGAAGGAGGCATAACCAAAGGGGCCACGGTGGGCGTCTTGCTCGATCTGACCAGGAGGACCTTGACCTTCTCCATCAATGAAGATCAGCAGGGACCTGTGGCCTTTGAGAACCTGGAGGGCGTCTTCTTTCCCGCCGTCAGCCTGAACCGAAATGTGCAGGTGAGACCTGGGAAGCGATGTGAGGGGTGGCTGGGAGGAGGGGCTGGGGAGGTGCTGTCGGTCGTGGAGTGGGGCGCCACCATCTGATGTCGGAGGGAGGAAATCCGGTTCAGAGAAGGACTAGAACCCAGAGCTGAGGGAGAAATGGAGAGGCCAGGAGGGGGCAGAGATAGCCTGAGCCCCCCATAACCCAGCAAAAACGTATCTCTCCTGAGTCTGCCTTCTACTCAGTTAGTCGAAAACGAATGATGCAAATGCAGCTAACAAATCTAGTATCGATGCCTTTAAATGAATATTTCAAAATACCAGACGAGTGTATATTCTTAATAAATATTCAGTCATCCAGGCGTTCCTATAACCAACTCCAGAAGTATTTAATACAAAGTCAGAAGCTCCAAGCCAGAGTTACAATGTTAACACATAGAGTTCCCAAACTCTCAAAAATGCAACAACAATCATGAGCTATAACTCAAGGTGACTGTGTAACACTACTAGTTCTGAAGTTCTCAATATGACAAATTTATATAACAGATCAACAAAAGGAAGTTAGGCAGCGCGATGTGTATCCGAGGCAGGGGTCATTTGGGGCTGGAGCAAGGCGGAGCAGTGCTCCGCCAGCCCAGGAGTAAGCACTAAGGCAGCCAGGGGCCGAATCAGATTCTCTGATCTAATTTGACCCGCCAAATTGCTGCCAAAATTCGGTGGTGGCTTAAAAAGCAGCGGGAGGGGAGGGGGTTTGAGAGAGAGGCTCCAAACTTACAGGGTAGCTGCTGGAGCCTCTCCCCCAAATACCCACCAAGTTTCAAGAAGATTCTACGGGCCCACAAACAGGTTGCCCCATCCCCTCCATCGTTCTCTACAGTGGGAAAAAACATTATTGAGGGCAACCTGTTTGGGGGCCCGTAGAATTGGACCCCATTGTCTAATCTTGGGGGATTTTGCGGGTGGAGCCTATTAGCCACAAGGTATCTATACCTTGTGGCAAAAAGGCTCCACCCCCAAAATCTCCAGGTGTTTCCCAACCTGGATCTGGCAGCACTAAGAATAGGCATTTCAGATGCTCCGGAGATTAAACTGTGTGGCCTTTGGTTGCAGGTGACGCTCCATACTGGCCTGCCCGTCCCGGACTTCTACCATTCTCGGGGGACCATGCAGTAAGGATGGAGTGAGCGGTGGGCACCGTCTGGCTTTTTCTCAGGACACACCCCAGAGAGCTGTGGATTTCCTTCAGGAACTGACCTTGGAGGAGGAAGCGGGAGAAGATCTGTTCGGCCAGGTTCTCCAGGCCAGCAAACCCCAAACGTGGGGGGAAAAAAACCAAGGAGAAACATCTAGGGAAGAGAAAGGACAAACCAGACTGCGTCCCCGACAGCTCTGCAGCAAACCCCCTCACCCCCTCTGGCCCCATGTGCTCTGTGTGCATCGGCTTTGCTGTTTCGTGCTTTCGGCCAAGAACCAAGGTCTCGGGACGACCCGAGATCGGACCTCCCCGCCCACTTTGGGGTTTTGTTTTCATTCCAGCGTGGACTTCCCTCTTCTCCCAAATGTAAACCGGCTGCTGCCGATGCAGTTGAACCGGAACCTCTCCTCCAATATCCTTGGATTATGTTACACATAATGATGAAACCAATGCTTGGGGTGGGGGGGGTGGGAGAAATGGGGAGGACCAGTAAACGCATCCCTTAAGGCTCCCGGCATTTCCAGAATCTAATCCGTTGCTCCTCTGTCTTTGTGCGAACGGCCTCTGTCCTCGGGGATGCTGGCCTTGGATTCCATTTATCTACAAAGCCATAGGGAACGAACCGGGTCTTGGGAAATGCTTCTCTTTCTCTTCTCGGTCAGAGTTGAGAAATGGGTGACATTTTCCCTGAAATGGGGAACGCTGTTGTTATGACGCAAAGGTTGACAACCGCACCCTGTTAACAGTGCTTAGCTCTTTATTTAAAAAATGTAGACACCAGCTTTTTGACCAAGAGGAAGCCTGAGAGAGGTCACAAGAAACCACAGGATACAAACATAAGTTTGAGCCTCGCTGTATAATAACCTTGTTTAAGTCTAGCAGCACCTTTAAGACCAACAAAGTTCTGTTCAAGGTATAAGCTTTCGTGTGCAAAACACACTTTTTCAGATACATGATACAGATACATAAGTGTGCATGCACATGAAAGCTTACGCCTTGAACAAAACTTTGTTGGTCTTAAAGGTGCTGCTGCACTCGAACTCTGTTCTGCTGCTTCAGACCAACACGGCTGACCACCTGTATAATAACCTGTCAGTCACTGGCAGTCTTTAAGCCATGGCTGGACCAACACTTGTCAGGGATGTTCTAGGCTGAGCCTGCGTTGAGCCCTCCTGGACTAGGGCCCCTTCCGACTCGGTGATTCTGTGATTCTATGAACCTTGTTATTTATAAGTGCCAAGATCTTGGTAAAAGCTGGATTCAGGTCTAGCAGCACCTTAGACCAGCAAGATGCCTGGAGTATAACATTCTGAGAGTCAATGCTCCCTTCGTCAGATGCATCTGACGAAGGGAGCTTTGACCGTTGAAAGCTTCTACCCTCCAAAATCCGGTTGGTATCTAAGATGCTACTGGATTCGAATCCGGCTCTTCTACTGCAGACCAACACGGCTACCCACCTGAAAAGAGATCTTGTTAAGGGATCCCCCCCAGGTCCTTTGGACTGAGGTCAGCTCCTCAGGCCAAACCAGGTCTGATAGAGGCTGCCGTGTTTGTTCTTCATCTGCCTGCCCTATTTCTATCTTGAACGGAAGGGAGTCGACGTTTTATGGAAAACGGGGGGTGGGGGGGTTGTGAAGGGAGCGGAATTCTGCCTCGAGCAGAGCAGTCTCCTGTTCCCTCCCTTGCACTAGTTGCTCGCAGGCTGCAAATGGGTGAAATGGTCGGTATTTTTTTGCTTCTGTAAACAGGCCTTCCGTGGCACAATTCACACTGGTGCTTATCGCGCTTCCCTCCTGCCACAGCTGTGCTGTGCTTGATAGATCAAGATGGGTGGCCCTGTTAGTCTGTCTGCCTGCAGCAGAAAAGAGTAAGAGTCCAGGAGCACCTTTAGGACTAACAACATTTGTGGCAGGGTGTGAGTTTTGTGGCTAGGATGTGGGTCCATCTGTCCTTCTGTCTTGAAGAGCGGAGTGGTTCTTCACAAGGTTGATGGATTTCCAGTCTGTATGGTCTAAATGCGGTGCCTTCCGTGGAGACGAACTAGGTGGGTAGCCATGTCAGTCTATCTGAAGCAGCAGAAAAGAGCAAGAGTCCAGGAGCACCTGAAAGACCAACAAAACTTGAGGAGGAGTTTTCGTGAGTCACTGCTCACTTCTTCAGATACGACTAGAATGAGAGTCTGTCTGTCCTTATATCTTGGAGTGATTCTTTACAAGGTTGATGGATTTCCACTCTGTATAACTAAACGTGGTGCCTTCCGTGGAGACGGATCAAGATGGGGAACCGTGTTAAGTCTGTCTGTAGCAGTAGAAAAGAGCCAGAGTCCAGGAGCGCCTTCAAAGCTAACCAAATTTGTGGCAGGAGAGGAGCTTTCATGAGTCACTGCTCACTTCTTCAGATACCTGCAGTTTGAAAGGTGGCAATTTTGAACAGTTACAGTGATAACTTTGCCTTAGAAAAAGCTCACCAGAGTTAGTACATTTTTGCAGGCAATAGTACATAGGAAAGTCTAGGAGAAAGACAGAACTGAAGTAGGCCTCCCCTTCCTTCCCTGCCACTTTCACATTCTCAGGAAACTAATGATGCTTTCGCACATGCTGAATAATACAGTCCCGATCCACTTTCAGTACACTTTGGAACTGCAATCGATGATGTGAAAGGGCAAAATCTGCAAATGATTGCTAAAGGGGATTAAAAGTGGACTGAAAGTGTATTATTCGGCATGTGTGGAAGCACCCGAAATTTGTTGCCACAGCTACATTTCATGGCCACTACATCGTGGATCTGAAACTCAGCCAGAAACTCAGCCCTGCCTACCTCACAGGGTGTCTGTTGTGGGGAGAGGAAGGAAAGGAGATTGTAAGCTGCTCTGAGACTCCAAGTGAAGAGCGGGGTATAAATCCAATCTCTTCTTCCTCCTCCTCCTCTTCTTCCTTCCTCCTCTTCATTCTCACACTCCATTGTGTTATAATTTTCTCCTCTATCACCATCATATGACTATTGCTGATGTCTAGATTATTCCCTTTACATTTCAGCCATGACTAACCAATGCTTTGCCTTGTTTGCGCTGCTACATACCTGCTGAATTGGAAAGAACAACATCACATTGCACAGTCCCCCACTGGATGAGTGGCACATTAATGTGGTGCATTCATGCTGCTCCTGTAGTGCTTACATAGGTGTGCAGTGCACCGGGGATTCCACAGACTGAATGTGCATTTGACCCAGTAAGAAAACAGTGCAGACATGGCTCTAGCAGTGGACAACTGTAGATGTGTTTGTCAGGGAATTAATTTATTGTGGAATTACTCAGGGGAAGGACCCATTGGGCTCACTGGGCAATTCCTGAAGGGGACTGGCATGGAGCAAGACGGATGTCAAACAGCAGGTGAAGTAAAAAGGCAATAGGTAGCAGGAGAGCAGATGGCTGAGGGATTCAGGACCCGGGACAGCTCCAAAGTTAGCAGAGATGTTGTTCCATGAGAGGCAAAGTTGAGATGATCCCTTATGTTCCAGGGAGGCCTGAAGACTGCTGAAGGGACACAACAATTGAGAAGAAACAGGAACTTAAAGAGAGTATTACGACATGTAGTAATGTTAAGGTCGATCTTCTGTATTTCCAGCGAGAATCCTTAGAGACGGTCAGTATGGGGCCACACTGCTCTAGCGCGGTTGAGGACCTCATGACCACAGTCCAATGTCTTCCTCCTTACTAGGGGTGCCAGCCTCCAGGTGGGACCAGGGGATTCCCCCAGAATTCCAGCTCATCTCCAGGCTAGAGATCAGTCCCCCTGGAGAAAATAGATGCTTTGGTGGGTGGACTCAATGGCATTGTACCCCACAGAAGTCCCTGTCCTCCCCAGGCTCCACCCCCAAATCTCCAGGAGTTTCCCAACCTAGATCTGGTAACCCTACACCACCCCCCTATTCCCTTCCAGCGGTGAGAGGGAACCTGGCAACCCAATTCCATATGGATGCCTGCTGGCTGTTTCCCCCTCAAACGATGCTTGGGCCACGTTTGAGACATGCATCACTAGAGCCCCACTTCTGAATTTTTGCAGCCAGTGGTACATGGCCAAGGTGAGGACACGCGTTCCAGAAGAGATATATCAGCCCTCAAAATCTGTCCACAGGCCTTACTGACAAATCTCCCTCTTAGATTCTGCAAGGCTAAATTGAGGCTACCTATGTACTATGTAAAGGTACTGCAGTGGCTCAAGTGGTTAAGACAATGAACTGCAGACCAGAAGGTCAGTAATTCAGCAGTTCGAGACCAGAGTGCTGCATGACGGAGTGAGCTCCCGTCTCTGGCTCCAGCTCCTGCCGACCTAGCAGTTTGGAAGCAAGAAATTGCAAGTAGATAAATAGGCTCCACTTCGGTGGGAAGGTAACAGCGTTCTGTGTGCCTCAGCACATAGTCATGCCGGCCACATGACCACGGAAACATCTTTGGACAGCGCTGGCTCTTTGGCTTGGAAACAGAGATGAGCACCGCATCCCTAGAGTCGTATTCGACTGGCTTTCAAGCAAGGGAAACCTTTACCTATGTACTATGTACAAACTCAATACACACCCTGGTAACATCCATCCTGAGTAGTTGATGCCATAAGACTCTCTCTGCAACACAGACGGTGCGCAGCATGCTCGCCTGGCCTCGTGTTCCACTTCGGGCTTGACGGCGCCCCCTGGAGAGACGATGGTGCTAAACAGCCGAGAAACCAGCCATTTCCTCTCTGCCTATGTGTCATTAAAATGTGAAGGAAGGCGGCTCTTGCAAAGATCACGTGACGACTTAAACCACAACACACACACACACACACACACCCCCTTTGGAACAAAAGACATTTCTGTAAATAAAGAACTTGCTCCCATTTAGTACCTCCTCCCTCTTAGAACCGATTTCTATCTGCTATGATGTGCATTACCTTGACCTAATTTATTGAACGGGTGCTAATCTCGCGGTCATGCTCTCTGCTCCTCTCGGCTGCGGAAGGGCCGGGTGGCAGGCGGACGCAGTTTCCGATTCCCGGGAGGCTCAGTGGCTGGGCCACGGCAGCCTCGCCCCATCGACGTCATGCCTGCTTCTTGACAATGTTTCTGATGCTTAGATTAGATGCCTAGTAACTTGTGACGTGGCGTTGGCACCGTATCGCAAATTCTTAGCTGCAGACAGCCGCCCTCCTGGCCAGATGTAGTCCCCATGTGTTGTTCTAATAAAAAGACTTTTAGTACAGAGGATCACCAAGTGTGTCTGGCTCTTTTCTTGGCGTGTTGCAAATTGGGAGGGGAAGGGGGGGGTGCTCTACAAGAACATCCACTCGGCATCTTCCAACAAGCCTGGGAAACATGCGCACCCGCTGTGTGAGGCAAGGTGCTGGACCAGATGGACCACTGGTCCGATCCAGCAAGGTTCTTCTAATGTTCTAATGAAGGCCTCGGCCTCTCTGCCCTGTTGTTGGCCCTCCAGAGGAACTGGCTGGCCCCTGTGTGAGACAAGATGCTGGACTAGATGGACCCTCACTGGTCTGACCCAGCAGGGCTCTTCTGATGTTCTTATGAAGGCCTCAGCCTCTATGCTCTGTTGTTGGCCCTCCAGAGGAATCCGGGTCTACCAGGGCTGCGCTCACACACACAAAATAATCCACTTTCAATGCACTTTCAATGCACTTTCAAATTGGATTGTGCCAGTTCACACAGTAAAATCCAGTTGTAAAGTGCACTGAAAGTGGATTGAAAGTGGATTATTTCGTGTGTGTGACTGCAGCCTAGATCTTATCCTGATGTTCTGACCACTGCACTGCACTGGTTCTGGGTTTTAAAGCATTAACCATCCCCAAACTTTGTCACATCTTTCCTAAACTCTGCAAATGTTCATTCCTGCAGATACCTTTGTCAGTGCTTGCACTACTGGAAAAGCAGAATTCTGAAAATTAATCTTTTTAATACCAATTATTCTCAAAACCGTGTCCTTAGCAAGAAATTGCAAGTAGATAAATTGGTACCACTTCGGTGGGAAGGGAACAGCATTCCATGTGCCTCGGTGTGTAGTCATGCCGACCACATGACCACGGAGCAGTCTTTGGACAGCGCTGGCTCTTCAGCTTGGAAATGGAGATGAGCATCGCATCCCTAGAGTCGTATCTGACTGGCTTTCGAGCAAGGGAAACCTTTTACCTTTAACTGTGCAAGATCTAAATTTGCTGTGCCACCAACAGAAAAATGTATGATAACAAAAAGACTGTGTTATAGTGCACATGCATAGATTTTCAATGTTTTAAATACTCAAATCAATACAAATATAACATAAGTGCAATCAGAATCACTACACTTGCGGGTCTCATAAGAATGCAGAAGTCCTCACAAAGTTTTCCGGGATATATATTCATTTCGGGATCTTCTTAACTTGACCTTACACTATCAATGAAACAATATCATGAATTAATCTTTAACATCTTAACAACATCCTCAGAAAAGTATAAATTCATACAAATGTTCTTATACATACAATTGTTCTGGACAAAACAGGTACTGTATATTTCCACAAATAGCAATCTTCAAAATATATTCTACAAAGATATCATGAAAAGGTTACGAATCCAATAAATATTACAAAAATATACCTATGTTATTACAAAATGCATCTGTATAGAATAAGGACTCACCATTAACCGGTTACAAAACCTTTCCATATTTTCTGAAGGCTACACTCTCCTTATCAGGTTCTAACGTAGCCTCAACTTCCCTAACAGAGAGTCATGTATTCATAACCCATAACACAAAAGGACTCCAGTGTTAAAGGCATTTAAACAGTATCTGAAGCACCGTATATAGTAAACTTACCCAACAATAGAGAAGAACATCTGGGTAATATAAGCACTATATGTATTTTCTAAGAGATACACTGCATACACAACTGAATTATAATTCACAATATACAATTTTCCAGGGGAGCAACACTTCAAAGAATTCTTATTGTTTCCCAAAATTGCAAAAGGAAGCTTGCAAGACTACAGGGAGCCGGTAACAACGATCTTGTTTCTGTCATCTTCATTAGATCTTACAGCTTCAAATATCTGCTTATGGATTAATCAGTCAGGAACTATATTAGAAGGGCAAAGTTAGTTTTGTATTTCTTAGAACAGGGGTGGCCAAACTGCGGCTAGGGAGCCACATGCGGCTCTTTCACACATATTGTGCGGCTCCCAGGAGGGTGGCTGGGGAAGTAAAGGGAAGGCATGCTTTTTCTCTCTCTCTCCCCCTCCCTCCCTCATCTATTTGCTTTCGTTTCTCTGTCACCGATTTCCTACAGCCACTGCTCTGCCCCCGCTCTTTCTTTTGCCCTGATAGTGTCAATTTCCCATTATTTGCTGCACAGCTGCATTTTACACCACAGCTTTGCCTGATTCCCCCCGTGTCTACTCAATCCTGTTTTTTTGAGGACTGAGCAAATGCGGGGGAAACTGGGCAAAGCTGTGGGGCAAAATGCAGCTGTGCAGCAAATAATGGGAAATTGACACGATCGGGGCAAAGGGAAGAGTGGGGGCGGAGCAGCGGTTGTGGGAAATCGGTCTCTCTTTCTTTCCACCTCTTTCATTCTTTCTTTCCACCTCTCTCTCTTTCTCTCTTAGACAAATAAATATCATTAGCAAACAAATATCACTGGTCAAATAAATACAAAAGAGAAGAAGAGAAAATAACTTGTCTCTCAAGAACAGTTGTCTCAGAGCTCTCTCAGCCCCACCTACCTCACAGGGTGTCTGTTGTGGGGAGGGGAAGGGGAAGGAGACTGTAAGCCACTCTGAGACTCCAAGTGAAGGGCGGGGTATAAATCCAATCTCTTCTCTTCTTCTTCTTGGCTGGTAGAAATGTAGGAAAGACAAGGTTAGCACACGCTTACATTTCCCACTGAAATCAGCAGATGTGCTTCACTTTTGTCCAATTCAGTCCTGCATCTGCCACTAATAAAGCCATGCTTGGTTATCGATATTTGAGGGAATGGGACACTTGACGGGGAGGCAAAAACCTGCAATGGAATGTGAATGATCTACAGGATCTGACCCTTTCTCTGCTACACTAAACTGAATACCAGTTAATCATCAATGACTGTTATGAGCGGCCGCTGTGTTACTTATTAAATCCCACGAACAGATCACCTTATGAGAGATGGCAAGAGTCACTGGAAAAGAGAATCACGCTAGGAAAAGCGGCAGCCAGCAGGAAAAGAGGAAGAGCCAGCGTGAGATGGATGGACTCACTCAGGGAAGCCACGAAGGCCCTCCGTTTGCCAGACCCAAGCGAGGCTGTTAAGAACAGGGAGTTTTAGAGGTCGTTCTTTTACAGAGTCGCCTTAAACTAGAAGCGATTTGGTGGCATTTAACACACGGAGAGAGATCAAAGCCTGAACCCTCCCTAGAAGCTAAAATTACTAAACTGAGGCTATTGTACTTCAGTCATGTCATGACAAGGCAAGAGTCGCTGGAAAAGACACTAATGCTAGGAAATCAGTTCCAGGCGGTCAGCCATGTTGGTCTGAAGCAGGAGAACAAATTTAGAAGAGAAGACGAAGAGGTTGGATTTATACCCCGCCCTTCACTCACTTGGAGTCTCAGAGCGGCTTACAAACTCCTTTCCCTTCCCCTCCCCACAACAGACACCCTGGGAGGGAGGTGGGGCTGAGAGAGCTCTGACAGAAACTGCTCTCTTTCAAGAACAGCTGTGCCAGTACTATGGCTTGCCCAAGATCATCCAGCAGCTGCAAGTGGAGGAGTGGGGAATCAAACCCGGTTCTCCCTGATTAGAGTCCAAACACTTAACTACTACACCAAACTGGCTCTTAAGAGCCAAACTCAATGAGACAGGGGCTTCCCTGTAGATTTATATACATGGTCTCACTACTTATGCTTAAAGTGGCGGGGGGGGGAGTCTATTATTTAATAAAAATGCTGGGGGGAGGGGCTTCTTTTGCTTTCACCGCTTTCCTTCCAACCTGGTTCATGTACAATTCAGCACAGCAGGGCAGAGTTTCGCTAGCCTCTAATGGTGGCTCTTCCAGAGCCATAACAGGCAGCCTCCTCTGGGATGACTGTCCCTGCTGCGTGTCTACATCAGGATGAATGAGCCACCCAACTGCACTGGATACAAAGAAATGGCAGAATGAGCGCTCTCGCATCCAAGGCTGTTAGACAAAGCCAAACAGTGAATCATGCAGAGATGCGGCAGGCACACACTTCTGTGGGTTTCATCCAATATTTAACAAGGCATTCAGTGGCTGAATTCATTCCAGGGGTCATTTCGAGCAGGAGCGCGCAGGAATGCCATTCCAGGAGTCACAAGCCCAGGAGCGGGCACATATGGTGATGCGCTGTGGAAAAAAGCAAAAGCGTACTAACTTGATCTGTATTTCCATGCTTGTGGTAGGGCAGCTTCCCTGCAAGAGCAAAAAAAACCTAAAGTGTCTTTGGTCAAAGTGTAAAGCTGGCTCGCCAGCTCTGAGTTGGGAAACACCGGGAGATTTTTGGGGTGGAGCCTGAGCCGTGGATGTTGCCTTCTGACACACTTCCGGCAATGATGTCAGGGGGTGTGGCATATGCAAATAAGTCATGCTAATGAGCTCCTGCACCTCTTTTTCTACGAAATGACCCCTGATTTCACTCCTTTCTCGTGGCAGTGCCAAAAGCCAGGCAGTTCTGATCCATTGGACTCAAGAGGGATTTCACAATGTTTTGCTGGACTGTTCTCTCTTTACGGCCTTATGAATGACAATTAACAAATGAGGGACAGAGTTCAAAGTTGGGAGAGTCCTTACGCTCCCTGCCCCCGTATCTAGGGCTTCTTCATCTTGGGCTTCCCCCTCTATACTGCATCCTCCCCCTCAGCCTTCTCCACCAAGACAAATGCCTCTCGTATTGTGCCTCATTTATTAGATTCAGTCCCCTGCAGCTCTCCAATTAGGTCAGAAGGCAAAACAGGCGGCCCTGAACAAACAAAACGGTGACATTACGCACAGTGCAAACGGAGCGCAGAAAAACCTACAAAAAGGGGTCACGGGCCAGGGGGAGCACCCGCAAAGCTAACTGTGAGTCCTGGCGCGCTTGTTTGTATAGATGGGGGATCCCTGGTGCAAGCATGGTGTGGGAACGAAAGGGCCCATGTGTACACACACTTTCCAGGGTCTGCCGCTAGAAACCACAGCACAAACCCCAGAAAACACAACCTGTGGTGCTGCCCAGAGCCTGAAGACCAGCCGTGCCCTGGATCACAGCGAAAGGGCTGTGGCTCAGTGGTAGAGCCTCTGCTTGGCATGCAGAAGGTCCCCGGTTCAATCCCCAGCATCTCCAGTTAAAAAGGACCAGACAGTAGGTGATGGGAAAGACCACTGCCTGAGACCCTGGAGAGCTGTAAAGAGGGGCTGTGGCACAGTGGCAGAGCCTCTGCTTGGCATGCAGAAGGTCCCAGGTTCAGTCCCCAGCATCGACCAGACAGGTGGTGATGGGAAAGAGTGCCAGTTTGGTGTCGTGGTTAAGAGCGGGAACTCTAATCTGGGAGAACCGGGTTTGATTCCCCACTTCTCCTCCACATGCAGCTGCTGGTGTCACCTTGGGTCAGTCATAAGTTCTTTCAGAGCTGTTCTCTCAAGGGCAGTCGAAGGAGATTGTAAGCTGCTCTGAGACTCCTTTGGGTAGTGAAGGGCGGGGTATAAACCCAATCTCTTCTCTTCTCAGTTTGAGACCCTGTAGAGCTGCTGCCGGTCTGATTAGACAATGCTGACCTTGATGGTCCGATTCAGTGTAAGGCAGCTTCATGGGTGTTCATAAGATTGGAGAGGGGCTGCAGCTCAATGGCAGAGCCTCTGCTTGGCATGCAGAAGGTCCCAGGTTCAATCCCCGGCATCCCCAGTTAAACAAGACCAGGCAGTAGGTGATGGGAAAGACCTCCACCTGAGACCCTGGAGAGATGCTGCCAGCCTGAGCAGACAAATGCTAACTCTGATGGACCCGGATTCAGCGCAAGGCGGCTTCATGCGTTACACTGTCCAGCGATGCTTTGCCCATCCTTAGCTTGTCCAGGAACTATGCCTTTAATCCCTCCAGGCCCAACGAAAGGAAAAGCTCCTTCCTTGCGTCGCCTCTAATATCATGACCGCTGGCCGACCCTCTAAAGCAGAATTACCGCAGGGTTTTAAAAGCATCACCCAGCTGGAGGGCATCCTCTCCTTGACACCTGAAAGCCATTTCCAGCGGGCGTGCTGAGCAACCCTGCGGGCCGGAGTCAGCATCGACTTGATGAGCAAATGGGGTCTAAGCTCCCCATCAGACCATAATCCCATCAGGGCCTCTTGGTTCTTGGTTCAGTCTGGCACAGCAAGCTCACCTGGGGGCAGATCAGGCGTGAGTGGAAGCCCCGGCTGACCCCGTCCCTCGGCACCGTTTCCATCGGGGATGATATTCACAAGGGCTGGTCAGCCTCTGGACTGTTCTAGAGGGGCAGCCATGATTTAGGGCCACCACACCATCCACGTGGGGGGGATGAAGATCTCCTGGGGAGATTATAAGCCACTCTGAGACTCCTTCGGGTAGTGAAGGGCGGGGTATAAATCCAGTCTCCTCCTCCTCCTCTTTCTTCAAAAACCCTACAGGGCCACCACAAGTCGGCTGTTACACTTTTCACCCACCCAGGTTTATCTGCTGTGAAACCAGCCAGCCCTCTAACTGCAGTGTTCTTTCTTATTGCGACCCATTTACTCCTTTCTTTGCTTAAACACCACTCCTTTACTACTATCTCCTCCTTTACCGGTTAAAATACACATCTGGTCTTGGCACCTCTTGCTCTGGAGCAGAGAACCCAGACAATGCGCGCCTGGGAAACTTCTAGACAATGCACAGCTCAAATTCCCTGCATGCTTTTCGTGTTTGCATTGCTTAGCCTGTTTGTTTGTGTTGGGTGGGAGTCAGCCCTTTATTCATCTTCCCCAGGTCCAGGTGGGTAGCCTGGTTGGTCTGAAGCAACAGTTTGAGTCCAGCTGCACCTTTGAGACCCACAAAGTTTTATTTGAGGTATGAGCTTTTGTGTGCACGCATGCTTCTTCAGATACAGTGAAACAGAATTTCCTCAACCATTACATCTAGGAAAAGAGGGAGGGGGGTTAGCTGCCAGGAAGGCCCAATTAGAGTCAAGACAGATACAGAAAGAGAAACAAAACTGGGAATTAGTAGTTGTATGGTCCTTCGTTGTTGTTCAGTCGCACAGTCGAGTCCGACTCTTCGCGACCCCATGGACCACATCGCGCCAGCCCCTCCTGTCTTCTGTCGTGATGTGGTCCACATGGTCCTAGAGAGCCCTATTCCTGCTCCTAGGTGCTGAAACCACAGCTACCTGGGCCGTCCAGGAGCCTCAAGGCTTCTAGACCAGGGGTGTCAAACATAAGGCCTGCGGGCCAGAACCAGCCCATTCAAGGCTCTTCTGTGGCCTACAAGCAACTAGTGCAAGGGAGGGAAGAAGAAGAGATTGGATTGATACTCTGCCTTTCACTCAGAGTGGCTTGTAATCTCCTTTCCCTTCCCCTCCCCACCGGGGCGTAGACTTTTGGAAATTCCAGGGGGGGGGGCTCCTTAGAGTGCGTGCAAAGCACGCGTGCTCGCTGGGGCGAAGTTCTCTCCCCCCCCGGGAAACCACCGCCCCTCCCTGGGTCCTTCCGAGGCCCGCCAGCCGCTGCTGCCAGTGCCTCTCTCCCCCCCCCCCCGGGCCACTCCTTCCCTCTCCCTCTCCAGCAGCGGCGGCCGGGCCTCAGAAGGACACGGGGGAGGCGCGGCGGCAGGCGTTCCGTTTTGCCGGGGGTGGCTGAGCCCCCCCTGGGAAATTTCGGGGGTGGCTCGAGCCCTTGAGCCCCCCCCCCGTACTCTACGCCTATGCTCCCCACAAAAAACACCCGGTGAGGTGGGTGGAGCTGAGAGAGCTCTCTCGAGAACTGCCTTTGAGAGAACAGCTCTGAGAGAACTTGTCACTGACCCAAGGTCACACCAGCAGCTGCATGTGGAGGAGTAGGGAGTCAAACCCGGTCCTCCCAGATTAAAGTCCGCACTCTTAACCACTACACTGGCCCCACTGCTGGACCTCCTGAGGGCACCTGGTGTTTTTGGCCACTGTGTGACACAGAGTGTTGGACTGGATGGGCCACTGGCCTGATCCAACATTGGCTTCTCTTGTGTTCTTATGTACACCAAACTGGCTCTCCTGGAGACTGCTCGGGAAGGGGGGGGTGTGGGCGGAGCCACTCTGACTGTGGCTTCAGCATGGTGGAACCACCTCGTCTGCAGCAGTCAAGCAGCGTGGGAGCGTCTGCCCAGTGCTGCACCACTGGCTCTCCAGCCCACCCATGTGGCTTCTCCTTTGCACCCCTCTCCCAGCCGAAGAGGCCTTGCAGCGAGAATACAACAACTCAGAGCTTACCAGCTGCTGTCCTTTATACAGTTTATATCTCCAGTAACTGGCAATACATTTTATGGCCCACGTGGCCCAGCCGACAAAGGCACATTTATGTCAGATCTGGCTCTGGTAATAAATGAGTTCGATACCTCTGTTCTGGACCTTTTCCCAGAGGCTTTCACCTTCCCAGGTTCACCTCTGAGGTTATCTTGCGTGCACTCAGTGAGTAACTCCAGACACTAGGAGACAGAAAAAACATTCCAGTTTTAGTAAACTGCTCAGGCTATAAAGAGTGTCTGAAAAAGTATACACAAACATGGGCTAGATGCCCGCAGAACAATTCAACAAGTGAGACTAGATTAAAGCCATCACATTCTTTCGTGTCTAGTAATGAAAGACAAACAACATATTCCCTCATAGAAAAAATACAAAGGTCGATAAAAATTCACAATCTCTCTCTCAGTCTATATGGGATGTTTCAGAACGTAATCTCACTGGGATTTTTTGCGTATAGATTTGTTCCTGAGGAAAGACCAGAGGTCTGAAACACTTAGATATCCGGAAAAAGTGTTGGAGAAGGATAAAGACTGAAAGAAGGACACAGATTGGGAGAGACTGGAGCAGACGGCTATTGTGAATTTGGATAAGGATAAAGACTGGAAGAGGAATATAGATTGAGAGGGATCGGAGCAGACTGCTATTGTGAATTTGTATTGATTTTTGTATTTGATTATTAGAAACTAAAGAATGTTATGGCCAGGGGTCCGTTGGAGCGGGAGCACACAGGAGTGCAGCTCCGGGAGTGAGGAGCCCAGGGGGTGGGCACATGACCAAGCCCCACCCCCTCCTCGGCTTCCCCAAGCAGTGCAGAGGCGCAGCGCCCCGGGGAAAGCCCTGCTAGGGTCTTTATTGTTTTTAATGTTTTGTTTTAATATTGATAATTTTATCATTGTTCCTTTTATGACTGTGTGCTGCTTTTCCAGAGACTTGCTCAAGGTGGCATATAAATTTTCTAAGTATACCATTTTTTATCTGGGCACATGGCACATAAGTACTGGAGAAATTTCACCAACCCTTCAGCAGCTTCCACCTTATCAGTTTGGTGTAGTGGTCAGGAGTTGGACTCTAATCTAGGAGAACCAGGTTTGATTCCCCACTCCTCCACATGCAGCTGCTGGTGTGACCTTGGGCCAGTCACAAGTTCTCTCAGAGCTGTTCTCTCATGAGCAGTTCTCAAAAGACCTCTCTCAGCCCCACCTACCTCACGGGGTGTCTTGTTGTGGGGAAGGGAAGAGAAAGGGATGGGTGGTGCACATGTCCTGGGTATCTCAAGTCTACTTGAAACCTGGTGGTTTCAAGGGAGCAGGAAGAGAATGAGGGTGTGTTCTTTACGCTTATTTTTATTGCACAAAGTATTGGATGGGGAAGGGAATGGAGGAAGAGCAGGTCAGTTTCACTCACCTGTGGAGTGGAGCCTGAGGGGTGGGTGTTGCCTTCTGACACACTTCCGGTATGTTAGGGGTGTGTGGCATATGCAAATGAGTTATGCTAATGAGCTCCTGCACCTCTTTTTCTACGAAATGACCCCTAGTTATGGCTGTTATAGGACTGTTATATTTGTTCATACTAGACTGCTTTGGGACTGTGTGCTATTCATGTGTATTATTTACAAAGAGTGTATGCTGGGCAGGCACCCCTCTTCTGGCACAAGCAATGGCAAATAAAAGAAATAATAATACTGAGCTACGTCTGGCTAAAAGCTATCTTACTAGACATCAAAAGCTTGCTGGCTAGCTCATCAGATACAGGTCTGTCACATGGTTCTTGCTCACGGGCTTGAGAGAGAAAGTCCATCATGCACCAGGCAGTCCATGTCGTGGATAGAAGACATAACCAATGTTCCCTCTAAGCTGAGTTAGTGTGAGCTAGCTCAGTTTTTTAGCCTCTGGCTCACACATTTTTGTCTCAGCTCAGGAAGGATGACTCTGGAGCCAACTAATGT
This sequence comes from Lepidodactylus listeri, assembly GCA_029233225.1. NCBI lineage: Eukaryota > Metazoa > Chordata > Lepidosauria > Squamata > Gekkonidae > Lepidodactylus > Lepidodactylus listeri. Next base: position 98,627,181 of record JARCFY010000011.1, on the reverse strand, counting down.
ATGCAGTAGCCAAATTGCTCGCTCACAACTTTAATGCCAGAAGCTCACAAAGTAGAATTTTTGCTCACAAGACTCCACAGCTGAGAGGGAGCATGGGACGTAACCCCTTCCCACCTGTTGATAGAATAACCAACCTCCCGCTCTCTGAGCAAGGCATTTTTTCAGACTCCCACGAACCCCTTCGCCAATCAGGACATGCTTAGCTAATTGACACTATGCTGTTAACAGCCAAGAGCCACAGGTGGATGGAGTTCAGACAAGCTCATTGCTTTTAGCCAGCTGGCCAGGGGCCTGCCAAAACTTGCAGCCCAAGGAAATACGATAAACCCAAATGACATAAAGACTTAATGGCAGCTATTCCATACACCAGTCCATCCATATAGGTAGAGGGTGAGCAGTAAGTTATTATACAGCATAATGAAGACGTTTAACAGATTCAAGGACCAAACAGGAATAACAAGCTTCATTTATATTTGGGGGGTTCAATTGGGGGGGGGGGAGTGAAGGAAATGTCGACATATTTATTTCCTGAAGAAGGGAGCCCTGCTTCACGAAAACTCCTCCCCCGCCACAGGGTTTTTTTTAACTCTTTAAGATGCTACTGGGCTTTTGCTCTTTTCTATTGCTACAGACAGACTAACACGGCTACCAATATTCCCTCTAAACTGTGGAGTCTTGTGAGCAAAACTTCTACTTTGTGAGCTACTGGCATTAAAGTTGTGAATTATTTGGTTGCCACATAAATCGGTTTGCTCTGGAGCCCTCCTTCCTGAGCTGAGGCAAAAACATGTGAGCCGGAGGCTAAAAAACTGTGAGCTAGCTCACACCCACTCAGCTTAGAGGGAACACTGATGTCAGCTACCCATCTTGATGTACCTGAAAAAGTATGCATGCACACAAAAGCTTATACCTTGAATAACACTTCGTTGGTCTTAAAGGCGCTGCTGGACTCCAACTTTGTTCTTCATCTTCCATAGCTAAGCTTCCCTTTATTGCTCTGGCTGACAACAGAGAGTTAAGTCAGCGCTGGAATGCTGCGGGTGATGGGGAGATGAACAAACAGAGAGCTCCCTCCAGGGCTTCTGCACTCCAGGCCCCCAGGCAAATCTGATCGTCCCACTGCCCAGAAGATGACCGCTGCAGCAAGCGTGTTGCAGATAATCCTGGCTCTGGCTCCAGGCGGTGCTTGAGGGCCGAAGCAGACGTGCGGCTACCCACAACGATGCCACCCCTATTTTAAAAAACAAACATAACCGTGAAATAATTACTAAACAACATTCACAGCCTTATGTCCCCCCCCCCCAAAAATCACAGTTTATATATTTAAAAACTCAGAAAGAAGGTTCATTAAATACTCAATTAAGTCCAAGAATTCAAAGCAATCCATCCATCAGCATTCCAGACACTTTTAAAGTGATGTGCGCTCCAAATATACGGCACCTGCAGGCTTCCAAAGCAATTTCTTTGGGGCGCGCATCACTTTATGAGTGGCCCGGCCCAACAAGGTCTCATTTATGTCAGCTCTGGCCCTCGTAACAAACGAGTTCAACACCCCTGTGAAGAAATATTTCCTCTTGTCCGTCCTGAACCTACTGCCCATTGGCTTCATTGGATGCCCTCGAGTTCTAGTATTTGGGAGAGGGAGAAAAATGTCTCTTTGTCCACTCTCTCCACCTCACGCATAATTCTAAAAACCTCTTATATGTCCCCCTTTAGTCATCTCTTTTCTCAATGGAAATGTCCCAAGACTCTCCAGCCTTACTGCTAGCGAAGGTGCTCCAACCCCCTCATCATCTTGGGTCGCCCTCCTCTGTACTGTTTTCCAGCCCTGCAGTGTCCTTTTGGAGATATGGGGACCAGAACTGCACACAGCACTCCAAACGAGGCCACCCCATAACTCTCTGGGTTCCGCACACCAAGTCCTCTTGCGCTGTTTACTGCCTGTGTGTCCCATCCTGTGGTTTGCAGCCACTCACACCGTGTCCCCTGCCTTGAACCCAACTGAGAAAAGAGGGCCGTAAAAAAGAGCAATGCAATAAAGAGGCGTGTCCTGTTGTCACCAATGCTCCCTCTAAGTTGTGGAGCCTTGCGAGCAAAGATTCTACTTCATGAGCTATAGGCATTAAAGTTCTGAGTGAGCGATTTGGCTACTGCATCGATTAGTTTGCTCTGGAGCTCCTTCCTGAGCGAAGACAAAAATGTGTGAGCCAGAGGCTACACAACCTGGGAGCTAGCTCACACTTAACTCAGCGTAGAGGGGACACAGGCTTGTCAGCCCCCCTCCCCGCGCGCTGTGACTGCGGGCAGGCAGAGGTTCTACAGGTGCAGCTGCCCCAGCCGCAGGGCGGACGCGCCCTCTCCGGACACACTTCTGCTTTCTTCCCCTTGCGCAAAAGCAAAAAAGGGCTGCGGAACTTGCAAAGCGTCGGAAGGGCCCTGCTGCTTGTCTTTACATTTATTTCATGAACTATGAAATATTTGCCTTTTGCAGACGGGCTCTGGAGCGAAGGTTTCCCGCGGTCCCTCCTCCTTCCGCAGCTGGCCCGACTCGGGCAGCCAGAACTGGGCCAGGGCGCAACGCCGCCCCCCCTCCCCGCTTCCTCCTCTCTCCCCGGGCCTGGCCCACCCATCCCCCTCTTTGCAAACTTCCCCGGGGGCGGTGCTTGCAAGCTGACAGGCGGGCGCCCGGGCGAATGGCCGTCTATAAAAGGAGGGCGGGGAAGGAATGCCTCTTTTTTCTCTCTCTCTCTCTTCTTCCCCGGGGGAGGGCTGCAGTTGCAAAGACTGCAAAGCCAGCGTCCCAGACGGGGTGGGAAAAGAGACGCCTGCCGCCAGGAGGTGAGTCCGGCCACCCGGCCGCCCCCTTTCGGGGAGCTTTAGGTTTGGCTGCACCGAGGGAAGCTCCCGGGGCGCAGAGTTGCTGGAGACAGAGTTGCTGCCGAGCCGCTCCCACCTGCAGGTCTCCAGCTGGGGGGGACTCGACGTGTGGGCGCCAGTGTTCCCTCTAAGCTGAGTGAGTGTGAGCAAGCTCCCAGTGTTTTAACCTCCGGCTCACACCTTTTTGCCTTAGCTCAGGAAGGGGTGGCTCCAGAGCAAACTGATTTCTGCAGAAGCCAAATCGCTCCCTCCCAACTTTATGGCTAGGAGCTGACAAAGCAGGATTTTTGCTCGCGAGACTCCGCAGCTTAGAGGGAACGTGGGTGGGCGCCCTTCTCCTGTTTCTAAACTTTCCTTGTTTCTTTCCTCTGGCTGGAGCTGGCGGCTTTGCGCGCGGGCTCTGGCTGGCCGCGCGGCGTGTTTTTCCTGGCTGGGGGGAAATCCACGACGGCTCGCCCCGTCTTGGCCAACGGGTGTTCCGCAATCGGCCCGCCGGTGCAACCTCGGGCTGTTTCCCTGCCCTTGGGCTGCCCTTGGAGCGCGAAAGCGGACCTGGGCTGGAAGAGAGGTGGAAACCTGCCTCTTTCTCATTCACACGTGAGGTGTCTCAGAACCCTTTCCCACGTGCTAAATGATGCCCCTGCAGTCCACTTCAGGAACCCTTTGCAAGAGGCTTTTGCCATTTCGCGCGGTAAAATCCAATTGCAAGGAAAGTGGACCGAAAGTGGGTTATTTCTTGTGTGTGAATCATAGAATTGTAGAATTGGAAGGGACCTCCAGCGGCATCTAGTCTGACCCTCTGCACAAGGCAAGAAATTCACAAATCCCCCCCCCCCCCCCCCCCAGTGTGACCATGCCCAGAAGATGGCAAAAAACTGCCAGCTTTTCTTGGGAAAAAATTGCTTCCTGACCCCCCCCCCCAGGTGAAAGCGTAGAGTAAAAAAGTGTTTTGTATCCTTCTGTTTGTATCTTGTGCTGAAGAGCGTTTGAGAGCCTATTGTGGTCCTCCAAAAAGCAGAATTATTTTATCTTTATGTGTTGTATTTGTCTCCTGCCTTTCTTCCCAATGAGGGCCCGAAGGGCTTACATCATTCTCTCTCCTCTATTTTGGCCTCACAACAACCCTACGAGGTAGGTGAGGCTGAGAGAGTGTGACTGGTCCAAGGCTGCCTAGCCAGCTTCCCTGGCAGACTGGGGATTTGAACCTGGGGCTCTCAGTTCCGAGTCTGACACTCTTAACAGCTACATCATGCCGGCAAGGGGCAGCTTGTGTATTCAAACCGACTTATCTCTTTTATTAAAACATAACCTTTATGCTTTAAAGGTGATACGGTAACCATCTTCAAGACCTTGAAGGGCTGTCATATAGAGGATGGGGCGGAGTTGTTTTCTGTTGTCCCAAAAGGTTGGACCAGAATCAATGGGGTAAAATTAAATCCAAAGAGTTTTCGGCTAAACATTAAAAAGAACTTCCTGACAGTTAAGCAGTTCCTCAGTGGAAGAGGCCTCCTCGGGAGGTGGTGGGCTTGCCTTCTTTGGAGCTTTTCAAGCAGAGGCTAGGTGGCCATCTGACAGCAATGCGGATTCTGTGAACTCAGGCAGATCATGAGAAGGAGGGCAGGAAGGGTTGCCTCAGTGCTTAGTTCTCGTAACCCTTTCTTCCACGCCCAGGGAAATGCTGATGGCCACTTTGGGGTCAAGAAGCAGTTTTTCTCCAGGCCGGTTTGGCTGGAGATCCTGGAGGTTTTTTGTCATCTTCTGGGCATGGAACAGGGGTCACTGGGGGTGTGGCAACTGTAGCCTAGTTACAGGAAGGTGTCTGGGCTATACCATTCGAGACTGCTGGGGGGGGGGGGGGGACATACATGAGGAAATGCTCTTCTAAAGAAAAATGATTCCCTGCATGGAGAGGGCTTGCTTGTCAGGATTAAAGCAAGCTTTAACATTGAGATTTCTGTGTGGCTAGAAGCTTTGTCTGTGTTAGAGTATGGGAGTCTCTTGCTTCTGGTAGTGGAACAGCCCAGTTGCAGGTCACCTAAGAGAAGCCATGTTGGATCAGGCCAATGGCCCATCCAGTCCAACACTCTGGGTCACACAGTGGCCAAAACCCAGGGGCCCTCAGGAGGCCCACCAGTGGGGCCAGAACTCCAGAAGCCCTCCCATTGTTGCCCCCCAAGCCCCAAGGAGACAGAGCATCACTGCCCCTGACAGAGTGTTCCCTCTATACCTTGTGGCTAATAGCCACTGATGGACTTCTTCTCCATATATTCTTCCAATCTCCTTTTGAAGCTGCCCATGCTTGTAGCTGCCGCCACATCTCCCAATCCTAGTGAGAACTCGACACTTCATGAAGAGGGTGACCTCCTTAAGTCCCACCCCCAAACTCCCGAGGCTCTTATGCCTTTTAAAAGCCGCCGTTTCCCACAGACGTGACCTGCCCTGGTTTAATGGGTTTGTTCTGTCCTGGTCAGACAAAACGGGGTTAATTAAAGGTGAGCACAAGGCCAGTACAGGTACAGAGGCTCGATGCCTGGCTCCCAGGGCAGAGGCCAATCCTCCCTCTCCTCCCATTAGCTTCTTTTGCACCCGACTCCTCCCCGCCTTTGGACACAGCCCCTCCAAGGGATGGAGGCTGCCCAGGTTTGGCAGCACACAGGACTGGATCTGGCAAGCTGCAGGCAGGGGTGCAGCGCCTCCTCTGGTAGGCCGGAGGGGTACACCTCGGGAGGCTTTCTGCGCCAACCTTTCCACCCGGTTTCTGCAGGCCACAGTTTGTCCAGCAATGTCTCGGCCCCTGACGGACCAGGAGAAGCGGAAACAGATCAGCATCCGTGGCATCGTCGGGGTGGAAAATGTGGCTGAGCTGAAGAAGGGCTTCAACCGGCACCTGCACTTCACCCTGGTCAAGGACCGCAATGTGGCCACCCCCCGGGACTACTACTTCGCCCTGGCACACACTGTGCGCGATCACCTGGTGGGCAGGTGGATCCGCACCCAGCAGTACTACTATGAGAAGGACCCCAAGGTGAGACAGCGCGGGGGGGGGGGTTCTCTGAGGGTAACCGGGTTGGTCTGCGATTAAAAGAGCTAGATTCTTTGTTTTGTTTTGTTAGTGAAAATGTTAATCGGAAATTTCAAAAGTGTTATAAAATTTTGGAGACCATATATATATATATATATATAAAAAAATAAGCAAAATGTTATGCAACTACCTCAAACTTATGTTGGAAGTGTAAAAATAACGTAGGGACGTTTTATCATATGTGGTGGAGGTGTGACAAGATGCAAAAATATTGGTATAAAATACATAGGATTATACAGGAAATAACGAAGGTGGACATACCATTTGTACCAGAAACATTTTTATTGGACATGCTCTCAAATTGTAACACAAGTGATGCATATATTATAACATATATACTAACTGCTGCAAGACTTTTGATAGCAAACAGTTGGAGGTTAGAAAAAATACCCTCGAGAAGATTTAATACACAACTCTTAGAGGTGGCTGAAATGGATAGATTAAATATCACTCTACAGGGAAAAGGTCAAGAACTGTATTATAAAAGATGGAATAGAATGTACTTGTGGTTAGATCAGAAAAAGGAACAATAGACTCAACAGGTTATTTTGTAAATGTAACGAATATATGTTATGTTGGTGAAAAATGTATAAATAAATTAAATATATATAAACTGTTGTACTGCAGCTACGCTGGCTAGGTGGGATATAAAGTGTGCGCTCGCGCTCTCTCTCTCTCTCTCTATATATATATATACTCACACACATATATACACACATATATATGCACACACCAATTATAAGTTCAAATGAAGTTAAAATTGAACTTATAGGAACAAGACAGTGTGCCATAAATCTAAACCAGTAACAGTAAAAAAAATCAAGTATAATTCTTTAAAAAAAAAATCATGTAATGTCCTTATAAAGCAAGTTATCTGGAATGATCTTTTTTCTGTTAAAAACTGAACAGTTGGAAACCATATTGCGACAAAACCATCATTTGCTCTTACAAAATATGGTAGCCTAGAACAGACTGCTATTTTGGCCATGATAAAATCTGAAGAGCTAGATTCGATTTCAAGTCCAGCAGCACCATAGAGTCCCAGAAGATCTGGGAGGGTATGAGTGTCAAAGCTGCCCTCATCAGATAGAACAAGGGTCAGATTTGAGTCCGGTAGCGCCTTAGAAACTAGCAAGATTCTGGGGCGTGTGAGCATTCGAGAGTCAAAAGCTTCCTTTGTCAGATACAAGCTGGAATGGAGATCCCTGAGTCCATATGTCCCATTTTGAAGGTGGGAGGGGGCTGTGAAGAAAGGATGAAGAAGTGCAATGCAAAATGTAAATCAGCTTGATTCAAGGGTGGGAGACATGCTTAGAGGAGTGGGAGGGGTGAAAGCTGGAAAGTGCGGGGTCTTGAACTGGGAGCAGTGAAATGGGAGCACACAGGCATTCGGAGTTTCATTTCACCTGACGAAAAGCTCCGTGGTCCCTGAATCTTGTGTCCTGCTGTGTTGTCCCTAATAAGATTATTGGCTTTGTATCTTCTAGAGAGCCAGTTTGGTGTGGTGGTTAGGAGCGCGGACTCTAAACTGGGAGAACCGTTCTGGGAGAATTTGTGACTGACCCAAGGTCACACCAGCAGCTGCATGTGGTGGAGTGGGTAATCAAATCCAGTTCTCCCAGACTAGAGTCCGCGCTCTTAACCACTACACCAGTAGCAGGAATGGGCCAGTTCTTTAGTTCTGCGAAGTTGGTGAATGCTTGAATTGGGTAGGGAGTTCTAGGTTTTGCTAAAATAGTTAGCGCCTTTGGGGAGGGAACCATCCCAAGTCCCAGTTCATCCAGCATCTTGTGAGAGTCAAAAATCGTTTTGTCAGTGGTCAGCCTGGCACAGGGTCACCTAACGAGCTTCCATGGCAGAGCGGAGATTTGAACTTGGGTCTCCCAAGTCCTAGTCTGACCATTTAACTCAGGGGTGTCGAACTCATTTGTTATGAGGGCCAGATCTGACATAAATGAGACCTTGGGCCGGGCCATGTGTGTCCTAAAATGTAATGCCAGGTAGCTTTATAAAGGACACGGACACAAAGATTTTTTTGTACTTAAAATAAAAACATGCTTAAAACATTAGCACTCTTGCAATGTTTTGTTTATTTAACAGTCTCTGATAACTGACAGCTCTTGCTCTGAATTACTGCATCAAAATGGCTGCGCTGTTGCAATCTCGAGTCTGCTGTTCAGGTGTGTACCTGTAAGCGGCAAACCTACTTTTGATTTGTTGACATTCACCACAGAAATCTCATGCTCAGAGTTTTGAGTCTAGGACCCTGGGGAAAACATGAAATGGCTGAGCAACTGAGAGAGTCTGGCGAAGCAAGCTATGATGCAGCAGCAGCAACAGAACTGGAAGCAGGAAATGGCCTGATAGAAGACCTCCAGGGGCCTCATCTGGCTACCAGGCCACATGTTTGACACCCTGCTCTAACTGCTGCACAGCACTGCAAAGACTGTATTGATTTCTGAAATGGGGTGAGAGCTGCTGAGTGCATTTTGACAATGGAGGGAGAAGGGAGACCAGGCGGGGAAGTGCGAGCATGGCTTCCTTCCTGCTGGGGATGGAGATAAGGGGTTAATCCGGAACTGGGAGGGAGGGGGAGGGCCCTGGGGTGATTTGAGGACTGCCGCGGCTTGCCTAATGAGAACTGGCAGCACTTCGAAGTTCTTGAAATGTGCCGCCCTCCGTTCCCGAGTGGTGCCCGGGCTCTGCTTGGGTGAGGTTGTGCCAAGAGGGGCGGAGGATGAAACAGTAAGGCCAGCCTAAGTTTGGGAGGTGCCTTGAGGGGGTGCTGCTGCTTTTTGGGGGGCAGGCGCTGTCAGACTCTCTATCTAGTGGAGACACTTGACTGGCATAGACATAAGGTGGTTTTCACATCTTGTAAATAATGCAGCTTCAGTCCACCTCGGCGATCGTTTGCAAGTGGATTTTGCCTTTTCACACAGGCCAACTCTGCATTGGCTTTTCCCTCCATTGGGTTGGAACAGAAATTCCCCTCTGCATTGCATGCTGCTCTCACTTCCTTTGATCATCGGGTTTTATGGTAGCCTCCACGCCCCATGCCGCTTTCGCTGTCTTTGATCATCGGATTTTATGGTAGCCTCCACGCTCCATGCCGCTTTCGCTTTCTTCAGTTGTCAGATTTTATGGTACCTTCTGCATAGATTTACGGCCTTTTTACGGCCATTCAGGGCTGTCTTTGCAGTTGGTACAGCGTTGCCCCGAAGTACTGGAATGTGGTGTTGAGCTGCGCTTTCCCCCCTCCCAGTTGAGAAAATGTGGAGCGAATGCTAGATATGGAATCGCCCACAGTAAAATCCAGTTGCAAAGCACATTGAAAGTGGATTAGTGTGTGTGAAATCAGCCTACCTACTCCTTGCCGTCTGTACAGTGCCTGGCAGATGTTCTTGGAGCAGAAGTTTCTTACACAGATCAGCTGCAGCAAACCCAAGGCAAAATATGGTCATGTCCTGCTTTGAAAAACCTTTGGGACACACGCCTTTTTCCTGCTTTGAAAAAAAACTCTTGAAACACGGCTTTTATCCTGGCTTCAGCAGGATTTGAATGTTCCTTTAATTAGGATACACTAGTGAGGTGGGGAACGTATTCCTCCCCCAGAAGACTCTTCCCATTTGATGAACTGTCTGCACTTAAGGACTGAGTTCCTACTGCTGAATCCTTTGAAGGTTTTGAACTTTGTGCATGAAGAAACAAAGACTGTAACTTTTCCATGCAATCTGTATATCTAATAGCCAAGGCACCCCCCTGCGTGCGGATAGCTAAATCCGCACATCGGGGGGGGGGGGCGCCTAGGGGACAAAGAGATTTTCCTGCACAGTTGGGGGACTCTCCGGGTGTGCAGAAAAATCTGAAAAGTTTAAAAACCGATACGGGGGATATTTAAATCCTCCCAAAAGTAAAAGAGTGTTCCCTGCGCATGCGCAGAGAATGCTCTGGGAACTCTGTGGCTGGCTGGCGGTTGGGAGGCGTCCAAGCCTCACCTTGGTGCTGCGGGGGGGGGGGGGAGAGAAGGATTGGCAGGCCCGGGCCTCGCCGTCGGTGCTGGGGGGGGGGTAGAAGCTCACCTGCGGGTGCTTCCTCCGCCTTAACGTTGAGTTCCTTCCCCCCCCCCCCCCGCAAGTATCGTGGGTCCTCCTGCTTGTTCTACTTTAATTCTATTACAATTTTCCACACATTATATGTAATATGAAATGAATTTGTAAGAATTGCTAGTTTCCGAGGCTGGAGTTGGCAATGGTAAGGGCTGCTTGTATTCATTGCTGTGGATTTTTGAGAGCTGTGACTTTTATCCCAAAGGGACTTGCAATCACTAATTGTCCAGTAGGCGGAGCTAGAGCAAAACAGCCCTCTGGGTCCGGCTCCGGAAAGGGGTGGACGGGGAGCCATCTTTTGGTTTGTGCGTGTTTGATCCCTACTCCGTGGTGAGTGAGCCGTTGTTTTCCAATCTTGCCTTTTCACCGGAGTGGCATATGTAGCTCTCCCTTCCCCCTTTCCTCTTCACAACAACCCTGTAAGTTAGGTTGCCCTGAAGTAAAGTGTGGTCACCCACAAGCTTCTTGGCAGAGCAAGGATTCTAATTCGGGTCTCCCAGATCATAGTCCAACCCTGGCCGCTGCACTGCAGGTGATGCCAGGTATTTATTTAAAACATTTGTTAGTTACCCTTCTAGCTACAGGAACTCAAGGGGGTTTGCAGTGTAAGCACAATAAAATGCACAAAACCCATAATTTGTGATGCAAATGAACAATCAGATCTACCTTCTATTTGTTTGGTTAAATGTTTACAAAATAATTTGCCTTGGAAGTAGAGAAGCTTTTTTTTGCAGTGTCCCCGATTCTCCGTGTTTCCTGGTTAAGGGTAAAATGTTGTTCAAACTAATTACAAAGGTGATCTGACTCCAGTGGTAACAAGAGAAAGAATTTTTACTTACAAAAATAGAAGCACGCATGACATATTCGTGTAGGGACATTTAACTTATTGTGAGCCAATTAACTTCAGAAAGGTTAACTTGCTACAGCTGTAAGCCTGGGGAAGAGAGAGAAGATGAGAGGTCCTATACAAGATGAAAAGGGCAATTAAGGGCCAGAGAGGTTCAATATAAGATGCAAAAGGCAATCAAGGGCCCAAGAGGCTCAACCTGTAACTGATGAGAGGGGTGGGACCAACTGCTGTTTCCCAGTGAGATAATTCACTTACCCCTTTCCTTCCCGAATCCTCTTGCATGCAGAGTTACAGTATCCAGCACTACCTTATCAGAGAGATGGGCCAGCTGCTTTCCTGCCACTCAGGCAGAGGAAGGTCTTTCCCAAGAGTCTTAAACTGGAAATGTGAGCAAATGAACGTGGTCCCTTCTGCTGGCAATACACCGGTCAGGCCCATAGCTACGGTGGGGCTTTTGGGGGCTCTGCCCCCTTTCTTAAAGGCACAGCCCCACAAGAATTTCTCCTGTAATCCCCCCCCCCAATCACTTTAAAACATTTTTTAACGCATGTGCTCCTTTAAGCAGAGTGTGGTCCTGTAGTTGATTAATTCCCGCACTGACTTTGTGTCCAGAAACTGGACTCCTTTAAGAGTTTTTCTGCCTGTATTGGCTTTCTTGACTATAGAAGTTATCCCCCCACACACACACACCAGCTTGTTACCAGCTCCTACCCTACCACAAATTTTGTTAGCTTTTAAGCTGCTATTGGACTCTTTCTCTTTCCTGAAGGTGGAAAGACACCTGAAACATTTAAGTAACTAATTACTTTTGCTAATCTGGAAAAAATAAAGAGACAAAGAATACGGGGGGGGGGGGGGCGGATTTGCTGTCCCCCCTCCGGGATACATGGAGTAGGTAGAGATACCTGTCCCCGATATCTCACTTTCACCCAAGTAACCAGAGAAGGCATTTTTTAACTTCGGTCAGTGACATGTAAGTGTTGAAATGTGAAGAGAACAGAAACGTCTTTGTATCTCTATGACCTACAGTAGTGGCACAGTCTTGATTTCCAGGGGCAGAAAGAACTGTGGAGTGTCCATCTTTGAGTACAGTTTCTGAATAATAAAATCTATGTGTACTCGGGGGGGGAAATGAAGGGCACAGTGAAAATATTTGAGGTGCTCTTTTCTTCTACTACAGACAGGCTAACACGGCTACCCATCTTGATCTAGAGGCAAAGAGTTAAAGCAAATTACAGCTGAAATGTGGATTGTTTCTTCTTCCAAGGAAGCCTCTCAGTAAATAGAAACACAGTGGCATTTCACACCGTGGCCTATTCATAAAATCTCTCAGAGAATGGAAAAAATTGCCTTTCCTATGCTTCATAAATAAGATTTCCCCCAATTTGTGACAGGGATTAGGTGGAAGATATGAAGTCATGAAGTGGTACACATACCACTAGTGGGATCAGCTATTCAGGGGTAAGGCTGTGGCTTAGTGGAAGAGCCTCTGCCTTGCATGCAGAAAGTCCCAGGTTCGATCCCCGGCATCTCCGTTTTTAAAAAGGAGGTGATGGGAAAGACCTCTGCCTGAGACCTTGGAGAGCTGCCTCCAGTCTGAGTAGACAAGAGTGACCTGGATGTCCTTTATTTTGGGGAGGGGCTGTGGCTCAGTGGCAGAGCATCTGGCTTGCACGTGGAAGGTCCCGGGTTCAGTCCCCGGCAGCTCCAGTCAAAAGGATCAGATGTGAAAGACCTCAGCTTGAGACCCTGGAAAGCCACCGCCAGTCTGAGTAGATAGTACTGACTATGATGGACCAATGTGCTGGGATATTTTGTGTGACATGGTATTGGTGACTTCTGGGCAGTGGCATTTCCCTGGCGAGCCCACCCAAGGAGCTCTTTGGGGCAGCACATTGAGAATGTGAGTGTACCACATGGGCCCAACTTGATACTGACTGTCCGAAGTGGCACAGGCTACAAGCATTGCATCTTGGGCCTGTGCTGTAGCCATCTCGGTCCAGACCACGTCCCCATGGCATTGCTTGGCTAGCAGCAGTGAGGAAGGAGGGAATGGGTCTCCCCTGCCTGGGATGAGCAAATACTGTTAAGGGACCTCTTGGCGGCCAAATGCTGGGGTGTGCAAACAGCCACTGAAGGAAACCTTAATTAATTTCAGCACCTAGAAGAAGTCTTTGTCTGGTTTAATCTCAGTACATGAGGATCAGTAGTAGTTAGATTAAGAAGACACTCAGGGGTGGCCAGACTTGCTCAACGTAAGAGCCACATAGAATAAACATCACACTTTTTAATTGAAAAAATATGCAGATTTGCTTTTTATTAGCATTAAATGAGACTGCCAAAAATAAAAGCAAATAGAAGTAAAACAGATATTGCTGATGTCCAGTGATATTTATTTGTTTGTCTCTTAGACAAATATCAGCAGAGAAAAAGAAAGAGGGGTGAAAAGAGGTAGAAAGAGAGAGAAACAAAGAAAGCCAATAGATGGGAGGGAGGGAGAGAAAGCATGGCTTCCCAAGCCGCCCTGCCGGGAGCCACACAATATACATGAAAGAGCTGCATGCAGCTCCTGAGCTTCAGTTTGGCCACCCGGCACTAGATTAATGTTTGAGGTTGATACTGTAGGTTTGCCAACTTCCAGGTTGGGCCTGAAGATCTCCTGGAGTTACAGCTGATCTCCAGACTACAGAGATCAGTTCCCCTGGAGAAAATGGCTGCTTTGGAGGGTGGACTCTATGGCTTGACACCCTGCTGAGATCCTCCCCTCCCAGTTTGGTGTAGTGGTTAAGAGCATGGACTCTAGTCTGGGAGAACCAGGTTTGATTCCCCACTCCTCCACATGCAGCTGCTGGTGTGACCTTGGGTCAGTCACAAGTTCTCTCAGAGCTGTTCTCTCAAGGGCAGTCCTCGAAAGAGCTCTCTCATCCCCACCTACCTCACAGGGTGCCTGTTGTGGGGAGGGGAAGGGAAAGGAGATTGTAAGCTGCTCTGAGACTCCTTTGGGTAGTGAAGGGCGGGGTATAAATCCAATCTCTTTCTCATCGTCGTCCTCCTCCTCTTCTTCTCCCCTCCCCAAACCACACCATCACCAGACTCTCTCCCCCGAAATCTCCAGGAATTTCCCCAAGCAGTTGGTCACCCTATGCTATGATGTGTCCTCAGTAGTGACATGGAGTTCACTGCCACAGGAGGTGGTGGCAGCTACAAGCATGGATGGCTTCAAGAGGGAATTAGATAAACATCTGGAGCTGAGGTCCATCAGTGGCTATTAGCCACAAGGTCAGTCTGGGGCAAGTGATGCTCTGTATTCTTGGAGCTGGGGGGGGCAACAGTGGGAGGGCTTCTAGTGTCCTGGCCCCACTGCTGGACCTCCTGAGGGCACCTGGTGTTTGTGGCCAATGTGTGCCACAGAGTGTTGGACTGGATGGGCCACTGGCCTGATCCAACATTGGCTTCTCTTGTGTTCTTATGTACTTGCTAGTTTTTAGTTGTTTGCGAATACAGTAAAAAAAAAAATTCAAAAGGCACTGCACAGGTTTTCCTGGCAGCCTTTAAAAATATTGTGTTCACTTGAAGGAGGGAGCCGGAAGGGCTGAGTCGAGAGGTGAAGGTGTAAAATAGCCAGATAGTCCCTCTTAATTGGATTGGCTTAATGAAGTCTGAAACTGGCTTTTGATTGTTCGTGCCTTTGATGGTGTGTTAGGCTGGGAGATTAAGGCCTAATCCCCTTTGTGACCTCCCTCCGAAGACTTTGGTGAACTGATGCAGCCCGGCTTTCTGTGACCGCTTTACACCCAAATCGGGTCAGTGTGAGTCCATCTCAGATCTGCTCGTGTTTCTTCTGAACTCTGTTGCAGTGTTCACTTAAAAAACGATGGTTTGAAACTGAGAACACAACACGATAACACAGCATAACTAATAATAATACAAACATAAGAACATGAGAGAAGCCAATGTTGGATCAGGCCAGTGGCCCATCCAGTCCAACACTCTGTGTCACACAGTGGCCAAAAACATTAGAGGCCCTCAGGAGGTCCACCAGCGGGGCCAGGACTCCAGAAGCCCTCCCACTCTTGCCCCCCCAAGCACCAACTGAAGACAGATTATCACTTGCCCCAGACCGAGAGTCCTTATCTATACTTTGTGGCTAATAGCCACTGATGGACCTCTGCTCCATATGTTTATCCAGTTCCCGCTCGAAGCCGTCCATGCTTGTAGCTCCAGCCACCTCCTGTGGCAGTGAATTCCATGTGTTAATCACTCTTTGGGTGAAGAAGTGCTTCCTTTTATTTGTTCTAACCTGACTGCTCAGCAATTTCATGGAGGTGCCCCCAAGTTCTTGTATTGTGAGAAAGGGCGAAAAGTACTACTTTCTCTACCTGCTCTATCCCATGCATAATCTTATAAACCTCGATCATGTTACCCCTCAAAAGATGCCGTTTCAGTAATGCAGAGAAACGACTTCAGTACCATAAAGTGTGTATTATGTAAACGATCGATTATAACATCGTATCTGTTACACAGACATCAGAAACATAATGTTCCACATAGGGATTTATGTAATGAAGATTAAATTTGTACAATAAAGATGAGACTTTGAGAGTTTTTCCTATTCATTATTGGGTGCCCTTCTGTGATTGTTTGAGTATACTGGGGAGTTGTTTCCCTGGATCTTTACCCTTGAGATTACCCCAGGGTCTTACTCTTGAAGGAGAAGACATTGGGTTTATACCCCGCCCTTCATTACCCAAGGGAGTCTCCGAGTGGCTTACAAACTCCTTTCCCTTCCCCTCCCCACAACAGGCACCCTGTGGGGTAGGTGGGGCTGAGAGAGCTCTGACAGAAACTGCTCTTTTTCAAGAACAGCTGTGCCAGAACTACGTCTTGCCCAAGGTCATCCAGCAGCTGCATGTGGAGTAGTGGGGAACCAAACCCGGTTCTCCCAGATTAGTCTGCGCACTCAACCACTACACCATACTGGCTCTCATACGAGTAATATATAAATGCAAGTAATATGTAAATGCAGGGCTTTTTTTGTAGAAAAAGCCCAGTAAGAACTCATTAGCATAATAGGCCACACCCAACAGCACAAACTCATTAGCATATTAGGCCACACCACTGACAGCACAGCTTATTAGCATATTAGGCCACACCCCCATGTTACCAGATAAGTGGTCATCCAGCCACACCCACCTTTTGCTTCTTATTCTGTTTACCTTGTTTGTTGTCAAAACCCAGGGCTTTTTCTGTAGCAGGAATTAATTTGCATGTTAGGCCACACACCTCTAATGTAGCCAATCCTAATGAGTTCTGCTGTTGGGTGTGGCCTATTATGCTAATGAGTTCCTGCTGGGTGAGGCCAACTCAGGAGCCAGCCGGAACTCTGTTCCTGTGCGTTCCTGCCCAAAAATGGCCCTGTGTAAATATATATAAATATGAGTAATATCTATATTTTTCATACGAGTAATCTATAAAGGCAGTGATTTGAAGAAGGACACAGGAAACAAAGAGATTGAATCTGGAATCTTCGTCTCACCTTTACTATATAAATTTAAACTTCGTTATATAAATCACTATGTGGAACATTATGGTTCTTCAGTGTTCCCTCTAAGCTGAGTTAATGTGAGCTAGCTCACAGTTTTTTAGCCCCCGGCTCACACTTTTTTGTCTGAGCTCAGGAAGGAGGGCTCCAGAACAAACTAGTTTATTCAGTAGCCAAATGGCTGGCTCACAACTTTAATGCCAGTGGCTCGCAAAGTAGAATTTTTGCTCACAAGACTCCACAGCTTAGAGGGAGCATTAATTCTGATGTCTGTGTAACAGGTTTGAAACTGAGAATAGCCGTGTTCCCCATCTGCAGTACAGATGATAACCCTAAACTTAAATTAGTCTTCTTCGGCCGTCCTTCCCTGCGAGCAGGGCCCAGGGCGGCTTACGTCAATAAAAATACAATAATACTAAACTTCAAACAGAATGAAGATTTAACAACCACAATAAAACAGTACAGGCCAAGATAGCAGTAAATTCCTTATACCCGCTTGCCCGCTGGGTTAAGTAAAACACAGAACAGAAGGGGGGGAGGCGGGGGCTTACGAGTGCCAGGCTGTCGCTGTCCTCAACCAGATGCCTGGCAGAACATCTCTGCCTTGCGAGCCCTACGGAATGGTAACAGATCCCATAGGGATCATGTCCTCAGGCAGAGAGTTCCACCAGGTAGGAGCCAGGGCTGAAAAGGCCCCGCCCCGGTTGAGGAAAGCTGGATCTCTCTTTGGCCACGGACCGCCAGGAGATCCTTATTTCCAGATCATAATGCTCTTCCTGGGACATAATGTCTTCTCGGGACATTAAGATCCTTAAGAGCATTCCTCTCCCCAAACCCCACCCTCCCCGGGCTCCACCCCTCCCCCAATCACCAGGTATTTCCCAAACCGAATCAACACAGCTGCCCTCAAAAATAATCTTCCTTACAGGGTTTTTCTAATGGCTGCGGAATGCTTTGAACGCTCTCACAGCACTATTCAAATGCAAAGTATTGCTCTTTTAAGGGCACAGCAATTATGGAAGGATTAACTGAACTCCTCTAGAGGCCGATCACCTCAGGCAATCTGCATGCCACTCTTTTTTTTTCAAAACAACAACAACCAAGCACCCGAGAATGGACCTTTTGGGAGGCTGATTCTTCATTGGCTTTTCCCTCTGTTGTTTTAGCAAACCCACACTGGAACAGAAATTCCCCTTTGCATTGCATGCTGTTTTCACTTCCTTTGATTCTCGGATTTTATGGTACCCTCCGCACTCCATGCCACTTTTGCTTCCTTTAACCATTGGATTTTATGGTAGCCTCCACCAGTGCTCCCTCTAAGCTGTGGAGTCTTGTGAGCAAAAATTCTACTTTGTGAGCTCCTGGCATTAAAGTTGTGAGTGAGCAATTTGGCTGCTGCATAAATTAGCTTGCTCTGGAGCCATCCTTCCTGAGCTAAGACAAATGTGTGAGCCGGAGGCTAAGGAACTGTGAGCTAGCTCACACTACCTCAGCTGAGAGGGAACACTGGCCTCCACACACACTTCATGCCACTTTCACTTTCTTTGATCATCGGATTTTACTGTACCTTCTGCATAGATTTATGGCTGTTAAGGGTGCCTTCGCAGTCAGTAGGGAGTTGTCCTGAGGTATTTGAATGTGGTTTTGAGCTGTACTTCCCCCCCCTCCCAGCTGAGAAAATGTGGAGCGAATGCTAGGTGCAGAATCGCCCAGAGCCTCCAGAAGAAATTGCGGGTGGTTAAGCAACTTGGCTGTTTGTGCATAGATGCGCCACCGACTGTGAGAGGGGGAAGTTGGCTGGGGAAACAGTTCCTGGAACGCCAAACACACGGCTGATGAAACAAATTACATTTGGCTTTTCTGTTGGTGCAATCCACAAAGGAATGTCTAGCCCCGGAGCGGACTGACCAATCAGAATCCAGGGTTGCCAGGACCCTCCTGGCCACTGGCAGGGTGTGAGGGGTTTGGGTTGCCAGCTCCAGGTTAGGAAACACCTGGAGATTTGGTGGGTGGAGCCTGGGCTCTCAGTGGGGTACAATGCCATAGAGCCCACCCTCCAAAGATCCTATTTGCTCCAGAGTAACTGATCTCTGTAGTCTGGAGATGAGCTGTAATTCTGGGGGACCCTCAGGTTCCACCTGGAATCTGGCACCCCTAATCTCCCACTGATGCGTGCTACACTGGCAAAGCAGATCTCTTGAGAATTTAAAGAATTTTGTTTTTACTCCATGTATACCTCGCTTTTCTCCCCAATGAGAACCAGTATGGAACTTGGGTGTTCCAGTTCCCCGGTTGGGGTGGAGGTCCCCCCTGGTTTTCGGGGCTTCTCCCTGCCACCAGCCAGTTGGCCAGTGGGGGAATCCTGTCCCCAAGCAGCCGTGTCCCCGCATGACTTCCCTGATGGGATGACATCACCTGGAACTGACATCATCATCCTGGAGGCATCGCACAGGGACACTCTGGATCAAGGTCAAAACTCTATGGTCTTAAATTGGTTTTACCACAGAGTTTTGCTCTTAAACCAGAGCGTCCCCACATGACATCCCCAATATGACGTATAGATAATGTCATCACATCAGGGACGTCATGGAACGCCCCCCCAATCCCCCCGCCAGAGCGACAGGGGGGACCTGGAAACCGTCATGGAACTTGATAATCTAGGCCTCAGGTTCTAACAAGGTGGCTGGATTTTCCTTCAGGGGTCTCAAGTGTTGCTGGGATTCTGGCCTATTTCAAAGGACTCCCTCTGCCGATTAGTAACACCTGTGAGCAGTTTTCCTCCCTTGAAGATTTGAGTTCTATCCCTCCTCCCTGGTTTCCCTCTCCTGGCAGATGCTAATTAACTGGGTTGGTTATTGAGTTTGACGGGGAGTTCACCGATCGCTAGAAAAGACGGTTTCTTAAAGTACAGAGGACACCCTTTCCCCACCTTGGCATGATTCCATGCTGTACCCGCTAGGCAGGAAGAGGGCCTTTATACTGTTAGAAGGGTAAAATGGAGGACTGAAGAATGCCATGCTGAGATGCTTGAAGGTAGTAAGGACTCAAGTTTTCAGCGAGGGTGATTTTATGTAGCTATATTGAGGTTGGTTTGTAGTTTGGTGTAGCGGTTAAGTTCCAGGTTAACATTTCCCCCCCTGCTTTTCCTCTTCTTCCAGAGAGTTTATTACCTTTCCTTGGAGTTCTACATGGGCCGCACTCTACAGAACACCATGATCAACCTGGGACTGCAGAATGCCTGTGATGAGGCAATTTATCAGGTGGGTCTGCGTGGAAACGGGGTCCCAAGTTTCTCTGCATTCAATGCTGCAGCAAGCTTCCTAGCATTTACATTAGAGGTCCCCAACCCTTTTCAGCATGTGGGCACCTTTGGAACTCTGTCACAGGAGGTGGAGCCAACCACAAAATGGCTGCCACAGGAGGTGGAGCCAGCCAAAAAATGGCTGTTACCGCTTACCTTCAGTCACACAGGGAAGAACTGTGTGCTGTGGTGGCAGCTGCTGCCAAAACAACATTTTTAAAAAAATGGCTGAGACAATCAAATCCCCAGTGGCCAATCAGAAGCCCTGCTGGACAAAAGACCCACCTGGCCCCGCCCAGGTTTTACTTGGATTGCTGATCTTGGCAGAAATAGGGCCCTACTAAGGAGTGTTCCAATGCTCCCTGTAAGCTGCGAAGTCTTGTGAGCAAAAATTCTACTTTGTGAGCTACTGGCATTAAAGTTGTGAGTGAGCCATTTGGCCGCTGCATAAATTCATTTGCTCGGGAGCCATCCTTCCTGAGCTGAGACGAAACTGCGTGAGCCGGAGGCTAAAAAACTGAGCTAGCTCTCACTAACTCAGCTTAGAGGGAACACTCTACTGACCTTTGCCCTGCAATAGGACTGCCTTCTAGGAAAAGGCTTACACTTTTCTAGGTATAGTCAAGGTGGGTAACAATTCCACACGAAGTTTTGTGCAGGCCTCACTGAAATGAATGGGAGTTCCACAAGGTCACATTGGTGTCCTAAGGGAGCAAAAATGTGAAGAGGGTTATCAGGAAGGAACGGGGCGTGTGTGTTCGTAGATCTCTGTGTTTCTCCCCCTCTCTCACACACACAAACCTCAAACAACAGTTCATGCTCTCTTAGTAAGCTAGGGTTGTCGATTCTTTATTGGGAAATTTCTGTAGATTTGGAGGTGAAACTTAGGAAAATGCTATAGAATCTCAATTGGGTATAATGTCATAGAGTCCACCCTCCAAAGCAACCATTTTCTCCAGGAGAACTGAATCTCTGTTTTCTGGTGATCAGTTGTTATTCCAGGAGATCTCCAGGATCCACGTGGAGGTTAAAAAATAAAACAAGAAGAAAACCCGGCGTGCTTGTTATTTATTTATTTATTTATTTATTTTTTCATTTATATCCCGCCTTGCCAGTTTTTCACCGGCTCAAGGCGGCTAACAACATAAACAGATAAAACAAATTTAAATATAAAACATTTTAAAACCAACACTACATTACAAATACACAAGATGGCGACTTCAGATCACTCAGGTGGGCAAGGCAGCAGGGTGCAACCACCAGGGCCAGGGAGATGGTATCATCCACTTTCTCTCCGATGGCAGCTCCTATTTGAAACCCTGGCGGAAGAGCTCCGTCTTGCAGGCCCTGCGGAACTGTAATAGATCAAACACAATGAACACTGTGAATAGATCAAACACAAATGAACTGTGTAATAGTTCACTGTGTAATAGATCAAACACAAATGAACACTGTGAATGCAATTTACAAGTCATGTATTTTATCCAAGCCTTTGGATAAAATATTTTGAAATACCACAAGAGTGTATGTTCTCTCTATATATATCAAGTTATCAAAGTTTTCTTATAACAGCTCCAAAAGTTTTTAATGCAAAGTCAGAAGCTCCAAGCCAGAGTTACAACGTTAACACGTAAAGTTCCCTAACTCTCAAAATGCAACAGTCATGAGCTGTAAATCGAGGTTACACTGTAGCACTACTAGGAAGTTCTCAATATGACAAATTTATATAACAAATCAGCAACTGGAAGTTATGTGATGGCATGTATCCTAGGCATAAAAACATGTCTCCGTCCTCTTTTTCCAAAGCTGCATCTCCCTTCTGTTGTGGACATCAAAACTCAAGTCGGAACTAAAATAGAAAGCATACAAAAACATGGACTTCAACAGTAATCTATTACACAGCGCAAACAATCGTGATATTTTCATAACAAGACATTCTTACCCAATGCTCTAAGAAATCTCTTTCAACCAGTAGCCTCCTGGCGATCAGGTGCTTCAGTGCAGCATTTCGGTCCTCCTCAAGACACACCCCAGTTATGTGGAATGTAAATACTTCCATGATGGTTTGCAGCCGCGTTTGCAGGAACACGTTATTTAAAGAGTCATTATAGTAAACAGAAATTCAAATGGGCAGTATACTAAACAAACATTTAAATGAAAGAAGATAAATCAAGAGTCTGATTCAGACCTTTTGGTGTCAGAGCTTGAGATTTATGTATGAGAAATGCCTCTGTTTGCAAAAGAAGAGGAAGAGGTTGGATTTATACCATTTATACCATGCCCTTTATACCATACCCGAAGGAAGTCTCAGAACGGCCTACGATCTCCTTTCCCTTCCCCTCCCCAAAACAGGCACCCTGTGAGGTAGGTGGGACTGAGAGAGCTCTTTTGAGGGCTGCTCGTAAGAGAACAGCTCTGAAAGAACTTGTAACTGACCCAAGGTCACACTAGCAGCTACGGGAAGAAGAGTGGGGAATCAAACCTGGTTCACCCAGATTAGAGTTCGCTGCTTTTAATCACTGCACCAAACTGGCTCCAAAAAGGCATTTGGCAACATCAACTTTATTAAAGGGCTGGGAATTGATTTTAAACAGTACACAAAACCTCAGGTCTTCCAGAGAATAGTTAAATTTATTCTAGTGCAGTACAATGGGAGCTTCCATAATTTTATTTTTGATTCTTGATTTATGTTCAAGAATACGTACCTTGACTCTTCTAATGCTTGAACCAATATACATAAGGTCACAAGCACATTTTAGGAGGTAAATCCCCCCGTTTGAGGTGGGGGCTCCAGGCAGCAAATCTGTTTCATAAACTGATTCTAAGAGTTCTGGCCTTCCTCTCCATCCTGCAGATGTCAGTGCCTTTTAGGGTACTGATAGTTGCACACCAGCACCTATGATAGCTCACTATAAAGGACCCAATCCAAGTGCTGTACAAAACGTAAATTATTGTTCAAAAATCTCTCTCTCTCTCTCTCCATAGTTTTCTTCATACAAAAACATTACAAAGAGACACAGTCTCAAAAAATGGAACACAAAAGCAACGTAGGCTTAAAGACACTATATATACAGTCCAGTCTCTTGTGCCCAGGCACACAAGCCCACAATACAGTCCAACTGTTTAACTCCCACGTTGCCTCATAGAAGACACAGCTGTATAATTAATGTTCTGTTTGTAGAAGGTGCAGCCATACAATTAGGGCAGGTAGGGGCCAGAGGTCTCCTGGAATTGCAACTGAACTCCAGACTACATACATCGCTGATCTTCGCTGAGAGCCAGTTTGGTGTAGTGGTTAAGTGCACGGACTCTAATCTAGGAGAACCGGGTTTGATTCCCCACTCCTCCACTTGCACCTGGCTGGATGACCTTGGGCAAGCCATAGCTCTGTACCAGCTGTTCCCTCAAGGACAGCTTGGGAAAAAGCTCTCTCAGCCCCACCTACCTCACAGGGTGTCTGTTGTGGGGAGGGGAGGGGAAGGAAACAGGAGTTTGTAAGCCGCTCTGAGACTCCCTTGGGGAGTGGAGGGCAGGGTATAAATCCAATCTCTTCTTCTTCTATTATCTGAAGAAGTATGCTTGTGCATGAAGACTTATCCCTAGAATTAAACTTTGTTGGTCTTAAAGGTGCCCCTGGACTCAAAACGTGGTTGTATTAAATCAGTTAATTAAAACAGCAGTGTGATTACAGCAGTGCCCTTTCTTACACACCCAGGGAAATGCTGGTTGCCACTTTGGGGTCAGGAAGCAATTTTTCTCCAACCCAGTTTGGCTGGAGATCCTGGATAGGTTTTTTGTCATCTGCTGGGCGTGGAACAGGGGTCACTGGGTATGTAATGGGGGGGTGGGGGGGAGGTATTTGTGAATTTCCTGCATTGTGCAGGGGGTTGGACTAGATGACCCTGGAGGTCCCTTACAACTCTTATGATTCAATGATTAATTTATTTTCCTTCTCCTGGAGCAAACGGCTGCTTTGGAAAGTGGACTGCATGGCATCGTACCCTTCTGAGGCCCCACCCACCCAGGCTCCGCCCACAAACCTCCAGGAATTTCTGACCTCGGAGTTGGCAAACTTCTGGCCCAAGCTTTTCTTTCATGCAAGTCAAGGAAGACTTGCTGGGCCAGCAAGAGGTGCCTTCCTTTGCAGAGAAATAACGTACAGCCTCATGTCTTAGCTGGCTCACGTGGGTACGCTTTTTCCATGTGCGTGCAAAAGAGTCATGTGCTCTGTCTTGGAAAGAAGCCAACCCTGGAGCTGCTAGAGACTCACGGTGATCTGTAAACAAATGGCACACCACTGAATTTCCCGGAGGTTTGGCTACCCAGGGTGGCTGTTCAGCTGAATTCTGTGGCTTGCTTTTCTTTTGCAAAACACACACAAGGCGCCAGAAACCATGCATGCAGATAGGCACGGGGCACAAAGTGCGCATTACGTGTAAAACTGGAAATGTCAGAAGTTGGGACTTTCATGTGCAAGAGCTCTGATCTCATAGGCGTTTTCATTTTTGTTCTGGCCCCTGACGGTGTGTGCTTTGTCTCTCTGTGTGGCTGCTCAGTTAGGGCTGGACATAGAAGAGCTGGAGGAGATTGAGGAAGACGCTGGCCTGGGGAACGGAGGCCTTGGGCGGCTTGCTGGTGAGTAAGGGGGGGGGGTCTGTGTGCACAATCCTGAGGTGGGGGCCCTGGGCATTCTCTTGTGGACAAGTGGGTTGAGTTCTCACTGAGGTGGTTGAGGCTTGCCGGAAAAGAGAGAGAGCGCTTGAATGGCAGCTGCAGCCTCATTTGATAGAATGCTTAGACATGTCTCAGTTGGGGAGGGGACAGTTGTCTGTAAAATTCAGAACATAAGAAGAGCCCTGCTGAATCAGACCTCCAGATCAGACCTTCTTATGTTCTTGTGAAGGCCTCTATACCCTGTTGTTGGCCCTCCAGAGGAACTGGTTGGCCACTGTTTGAGACAGGGTGCTGGACTAGGTGGACCACTGGTCTGATCCAGCAGGGCTCTTCTGATGTTCTTATGAAGGCCTCGGCCTCTCTGCCCTGTTGTTGGCCCTCCAGAGGAACTGGTTGGGGCTACTGTTAGTGGTCTGATTCAGCAGAGTTCTTCTTATGTTCTTTTGTTTGTGTGTGTATAGTCCGCCTTTCTAGCAAAGGCTAAAACTGTATTACAATAAAAAACCAGCAATAAACACAATCATTAATGAACTTTCAACAGATATTTAATCAGAGTGTCGCCTCAACATGACACCTTCCGGGAAAGTTCCATGTATGCATTCTATACCAGCTTCAGCTTCTGTGTTGTCTTCAAGGACAGGGCCCATGTATAGTGCATTACAGTAGTCTAGCCTTGAGCTGACCACAGCACGAATCTGTTGGGCCAGATTGGCCAGGTGTGTAGATCCTTTTATTTTAGTTGATGGAAGAGTTTGGTGAGCCTGGCGGTCAGAATTTGCACTTAGCAGAATCAAACCCAATGACTCCCCCCACCCTCCATTTAAAGCTGTGGCAAAAACGGTAGAGGCTTTGATGCTTCTCAAACTCTGTTGGTTTTTGGTGGGTCTGAGACTCTTGACAGTCAACTGAGCCACCCTTTGTCCCTTCTCTGTCCCACAGCCTGCTTCCTAGACTCACTCGCCACCTTGGGGCTGGCTGCTTATGGTTACGGGATACGTTACGAATATGGCATCTTCAACCAGAAGATCAGAGACGGATGGCAGGTAACAGCAAAATGTCGGTAGATCTGAAAAGGCAGAAAGTTTCCTACAATGTGTTTTATCTTTGCAGATGCAGGCAAAGCTCTGTGGAGGTCTTGCACATGGATATATTTCCTGCTGGTGCATGTGCTGGAACTTGCTTGCCTATGGAGAAATGTGTCTGATCTTTTCTACACTAGCTTTGCTGTTCTTTCCTGTATGCTTTCTTCGTTAAGATGTCACAAATGAGCCTGCTCCAAGCTTCAGAAAGCAGGACATCATTTGCATGTCAAAGATGTAGGAGAATTCGAGAGGGGACAAAATGTAGTTAGTTTCAGTGAAATGAAGCATGACGTAAGTGCATAAGAGGAGCCCCGCTGGGTCAGACCAGTGGTCCATCTAGTCCAACATCTTGTCTCACACAAGGGCCCCAACCAGTTCCTCTGGAGGGCCAGCAACAGGGCAGAGAGGCCGAGGCCTTCCCCTGAGAAGAACATCGGAAGAGCCCTGCTGGGTCAGACCAGTGAGGGTCCATCTAGTCCAACAACTTGTCTCACACAGCGGCCAACCAGCTCCTCTGGATGGCCAACAACAAAGCAGAGAGGCTGAGCCCTTTCCCTAATATAGAGAAACATAGGAGGAGCCCTGCTGGATCAGATTAACAGTCCATCTCGTCCAGCATCCTGTCTCACACAGTGGCCAACCAGCTCCTCTAGAGACCGATGACAGGCCTTCCCCTGAGGTTGCCTCCTGGCTCTGGGATTCAGAGGCTTAGTGCCTCTGAATGTGGAGGTTCCCTTCAGTCACCAGGGCTAGTAGCCATTGATAGACGTATCCTCCATGAATCTATCTAATCCCCTTTTCTAGCTGAGAGCCAGTTTGGTGTAGTGGTTAAGTGCGCGGACTCTAATCTGGGAGAACCGGGTTTGATTCCCCACTCCTCCTCCACTTGCACCTGGCTGGATGACCTTGGGCAAGCCATAGCTCTGTACCAGCTGTTCCCTCAAGGACAGCTTGGGAAAGAGCTCTCTCAGCCCCACCTACCTCACTGGGTGTCTGTTGTGGGGAAGGGAAGGGAAAGGAGTTTGTAAGCCGCTCTGAGACTCCCTTGGGGAGTGAAGGGCGGGGTATAAATCCAATCTCTTCTTCTTCTTCTGTCTGTTCCTGTGGCCATCACTAGATCCTCTGGCAGCGAATTCTACATTCTAATCACTTCGTGTAGAGGAGTATTTCCTTTTGTCCTAGTCAGACTCACATTAGCTCACAGCATCTCCCAGAGTTGGTTTTCGGTGTGTCTTCGTTGCATAACCCCTCTGACCTTCTCTGTTTGGAGGTCTTCAGCGCAAAGGGCAGGTTATCTGTGTTAGGTTTTGCAAGGTTTACGACTGGGTTCTGGACTTTGTTCAGTACCTTTTCCCAGCAATTAAGTCTACAAGCAGCGAGCTCGAGCCAGGAGTTGGTGTGGAGGATGTCTGTTTACCTGCGGTGGATTGGCATGTGTGGAAATAGCTTCTGAGAATTCCTTCTGTCGGTGCAGTCCTCCGGCTTGTTTTTCTCTGAAAAGTACAGAGACAGTGGCCCCTTGAATGGAGTTCCCTCTGGGCAGGTGTGGAGTGCCTGGGAAAGGGAAGGCTCCCCCCTTTTCCCAAAGGCGTGTGTGTGCCCTGAAACTGGCAAGGCAGCATCTTTTCCACAGCTGGTCTACAAGTTCCAGGGCAGCTGATGGGCAGTAGGATCAGGACGGACAAAAGGGAATACTGCTTTACACAGAGAGTGGTTCAAGTGTGGAATTCGCTGCTGGAGGATGTCGTGAGGGCCACAGGAATAAACATCTTTAAAAGGGGATTAGATAGGTTCACGAAGGATAAGTCTGTCAGTGGCTACAAGCCACAGTGACTGAGGTGAACCTCCACATTCAGAGGCACTAATCTTTTGAATCCCAGAACCAGGAGGCAACATCAGGGTTCAGCAGGGTTCTTCTGATGTTCTTAAGAAGGCCTCAGCTCCTACTGTCCAGAGGAACAGGTTGGCCACTTCAGCATCGCCCTTCTAGTCTCCTGTCCCCCCTCCGAAAGACCGGGAAGGGAAGCAGGCATATTTGCCTGGCTGCCCTCGGTCTCCCCAGCCAGCCTGCCAAGGCTGTGATGGCAATTTCTATCTGGGAAGGAGGGAATTGTGGGTCTGTGTTTCATTCCACCCTGGCCCCTGCGTGGTGGGACACGCTCCCCATTTAGATCAGGGCCCTGCGGGATCTTCTTCAGTCTGCGGGGCCTGTAAGACGGAGCTGTTCCGCCAGGCCTTCCGCTGAGCCGACGGGCATCCATGTACGGCCTCCCTGAGGTTTCTGTCTCCTGTCCAACAATAGCTGGCTATATCCATCTGCACCACCGGGCCAGAGAACATCTTGCAGCCAGCGCTCCCTCTCAGCTGTGGAGTCTTGTGAGCAAAAATTCTACTTTGTGAGCTGCTGGCCTTAAAGTTGTGAGTGAGCGATTTGGCTGCTGCATCAATCAGTTTGCTTCGTAGCCCTCCTTCCTGAGCCAAGACAAAGATGCGTGAGCTGGAGGCTGAAAACCTGTGCGCTAGCTCACACCAACTCAGCTTAGAGGGAACGCTGCTCGGGACCTTCCCCAGACAAAGCTAGAGCTCTCCAGCTGAATGATGGGATGGCAGAGGCAAAGAAGCAAGCACGTTTGCAGAGCAGGCGGCTGTAGCTGAAGACACTCCCTCCCTGTTTTGAGTTTCATCCATGGTGGTGAGGTCCTCCTCCTAGTCCTCAACGTGGCCGTTTTCCCCTTTGCAGGTGGAGGAAGCGGACGATTGGCTGAGACACGGGAACCCGTGGGAGAAAGCCCGGCCTGAATACATGCTTCCCATTCATTTTTATGGGAGAGTGGAACACACCCAAACCGGCGTGAGATGGGTCGATACGCAGGTATTGCAGCGGTAGCTATTGCATCACCAACTTCTTCCTGATGATTTAGCATGAGAGTTCAGTCACTCTGTACCTGTTGATGAGCCCAGTTTGCTTAATTACTTTAATCTTTGACAGTTAACTGGAGCAGTTACAGAAAAGTTAGACTAATTGCTTTTTAATAGAGGATAAGAGTTGAGACAGGCCTTCTTATCTCGCTCTATCGGATGTAGATCCTATAGACTTGCTAACTGACTCATTTGCACTTGTGCTGATTATCTCATATTTAGTAAAGAACAAATCACTTATCTAAGTAGTGATCACATGGACTGTGCACTACTGTGATAAACAAATGAGATTTCTGTCAGTGGAAGTCTCAGAGGGAGATCAGGTGAGATTTCTGGATGTTTGTGACTGGGTTTTTTTTTTTGATAATCCGTAAGAGCAGTGAGACAAAAACCTAAAACCTGGTTTGCTTTTTAGGCTGTTACTCACTATAATATATATCAAGATGGGTAGCTATGTTAGTTTGTCTGTAGCAGTTGAAAAGAGCCCAGTAGCACCTGAAAGACTGTGTCAGGGAATGAAATTTCATGAGTCACTGCTCACTTCTTCAGATACAGCTAGAATGTGAGTCCATCTGTCCTCATATCTTGGAGAGTACTGATTTCAAATGACAGTAGCTAGCACGATTGGGTTAGGTGTGATATACAGAGAGGTAGTAGGCATGAAGAAATCAGCTTTGATAATGAGATAGGAAACCTATGTCTCAATTCAGTCCAGGAGGATCCATTGTCTTGAGCTTCATTATCAGTTGCAGTTCAGCAGTCTCTCTTTCTAATCCCCCTTTGAATTTCACTATTGTATTCACTATGATATTAATTAAGCAATGCTAGGAACTTTAATAATTTTAGTACATATTTTTACAGGAATTGTAGGTTTAGTTTTTGCATGCCTGTGTTTCCTACTGTCTTGCATAATAAAGAAAATGATTTCATTTCTCAATAAATGATAAGTCTGTACCGGTTTTCAGTCTAGTTTGCTGGACTGGTTATAGTTCAAAGAACCAAACTTGCCCCTGACTTATTTGAATTATCAGTTTTAATAGATTTAATAAGTAAATAGATAAATCTCAGAGAAATCTGCTGCTAAGTGGTTTGCATAGGCAAAGCCTTTTGAGTTGGCTTAGTTCAGATTCTCTAATTGGATGCAGGAGTGGAACCTCTGGTTACAATATGTTGGGCCAAAGTTGGGGGGAGCTCTGGGTTCAAGTTGCCATTCAGCCCTGAAACTCTCGGGGTAGCCTTGATCAACTTGAGGGACTTGCCCTATCTTGTAGCAGTGTTGTGCGGAAAACACTTTCAAGCTTCCTAGAGGAAGGGTGAGGATACGATGGAGACTGACAAGGTCAAAGTTGGTGGGGAAATGATGGGCCTCCCTTCTGGGATCCTTCATGGAAGCTATGATGGCAAAACCATTGTGAAACTTGACCTCTAGTTTGTGAGGTCTGTAAGCCCAAGGGAGCTGTGTCTCCCGGGAAAGAGTCACAGGATACTAGTATCTGGAAGGAAGTGATGTACTCGGATGGGGACTTCTCTTGCCCCTCCTTGGAGTCAACTCCATCCACACCAGGTTGACTGGGCCTTCTGTGTCCACAGGTTGTCCTGGCCCTGCCTTATGATACACCCATTCCCGGCTACATGAACAACACGGTCAACACAATGAGGCTGTGGTCAGCTCGGGCTCCCAACGATTTCAACCTCCGCGATTGTGAGTATTGGGTTCAGGTTGCCTTCCCTTGGATGGGAAAATGACTGGGATGGAAAGGAGGGCCTTTTCTTAGTGGCCTTGCCTACCTTGAAATCTGTTGGGGAATAATGAACCAAAAAATAGCATCTAACCCCCCTGAGATTACTACTACTTCTGACTTGGTGGACCAAGCTGAGCAGGTTCCTTGCATTTGGGAAAAGGAGTGCGAGTTTTCCAAGATGGCTCCAGCCCTCGCCTGGGCTAAGCAGTGCCTTCCTAAATGCCAGATGTGTGAGAATCTTTGTACTTGGGTGTCTGTTTAAGACCTCTTTGCATTCTTGAACACGAGTATCTGAGGATTCTCGGTTGCTTGTTCTGAGATTCTCTTGCTTCAGTTGTTGACTAGGGTGGGGGGAGCCCAGCAGCCTTCCACACGGTTGCCAGAGCGTCTTAAGCAAGACCATGAGTGGAGTGTGTGTGTGAGAGGGTTGTCCATCCTACTGGTTTTTGGTGGGGGGTATTTACTTATTTAAAACACCTTTTGGGCATCCCTGCCCAATCAGGGTCCACAAGATGGCAAACATTAAAACAATTAAAAACACAGTTAAAATGATGAAATGATTCAACTAAAACACATCAATAACACTAGAAGGAGGGCCAGTAACTAGGGATGGCCATGAACCGGTTCACAAGCTAGAGTTCGTGACAAGTTGTGGCTGGTTTGTGATTCCCGAACTGAAGTTTGTGGCAGGTCAACTGGCACGAACTTTCCACAAACTTTCAAGCAGTTCATGGCAGTTCGGTAATGGATACATTTTAAGACAGACTTGTGTCCGTGTTTACCAGACTTCAAGGCAATGGGGGGGGTGGAACTTGGAGGGCATGTAGAAGAGGATCGGAGGAGGTCCCCTGTGAGTTTGATGTCTCTAGCACACCAGAGGAGAGGTGTTCCACCACATCATGAACCTTACAAACCAAACTGGTTCAGTTGGTGCCTGAAAGTTCGTGATGGTTCGTGGCTCACAAACCAGTCATGCCACAAACTGAAACGAACCAGATTTTCCAGGTTTGTGCCCATCCCTACCAGTAACTTTTATTGGGGGTGTGCAAAATGAAACAAAGAAGTCTTCACCTGGTGGCAACAGACACCTATAGAGGGGGCGCAGACAACTCTTCCTGGGGAGCGGGTTCCAAAAGTTTTGTGCCAGGACTGAGAAGGCCGTTTCTTGAGCTGCCACCTGTCTAGCTTCAGGTGGCAGGGGCAACCAAGGCAGGACCTCTGACAAAGGCTGGAGTGTTCAAGTTGGTTCATATAGGAGCTGGTCCTTAACGGATATTGGTCCCAGGCCGTACGGGGCTTTAAAAGTCAATACCGGCATTTTGGGTTGAGTCCCGGGGGCAACTGTAAGCCAGTGCAGATGGAACAAGACTGACCCACTCAAGTCAACGCTCCGGCTGCAGCGTTCTGTACCAGCTGTAGTTTCTGGAAAGTCTTCAAGGGTAGCCCCATGTCAAGTGCATCGCAGTAGTCTAATCTATTATACCGGAAGCCACCTTGAGTTCCACAAGGGAGAAAGGTGGCTAATGTATAAATAAATAAATAAGATATTATTGAGGCGCACACCACAGTGGCAAGATCTTTTCTGGCCAGGAAGGGTCGCAGCTGGCGCAGTGGGGTGGCTGGGCAGCAGGGAAAGTAGCCTTGGGCTTGCTGTCCCTCCCCTCCACTTGAGCTCCAGCAGCTGCTGACACCCCAGCTCCTGATCATGCATCTTTTAAATTTCCCTCTGCAGTTAACGTTGGAGATTACATCCAGGCGGTGCTGGACAGAAACTTGGCAGAGAACATTTCTCGCGTCCTTTACCCGAATGATAACGTAAGTGTCTGAGCACTGGGAAATTCTTTCTTTGCCTTTGAAATGCCTTCCGACTCGCAGTCTTCCCTCTAAGCTGAGTGAGTGTGAGCTAGCTCACAGCTTTTTTTAGCCTCCGGCTCACAGATTTTTGTCTTAGCTCGGGAAGGATGGCCCCAGAGCAAACTAATGTACGCAGTAGCCAAACTGCTCGCTCACAACTCTTTAATGCCAGTAGCTCACAAAGTAGGATTTTTTGCTCGCAAGACTCCACAGCTTAGAGGGAGCATTGGTTCCGAGCGTGCCAGAAAGAGAGCCAAGAAAGGGCTTTTCCCTCTGGACAGTTACCAGTGAAAGGCAGCGATCCCCCCTGAAACGGCTTTTGTAATCTGAGTAGCTGCAGGAGGAAATGGGTGGCCAGGCTGGGCCATTTCCTCTTGCTCTCTGTCTTCCTCATCCCTCTCCGAGTCCTGCCTTGCCCGGAAGCCTTTTGGCTTAACTCCCTAATTAATGTTCATCCGTAGATGGAATTGGAGCTTATCTACGCCCGGCCAAATTAGGCATTACACAGGTGAGCCGTGATCACATCTCCTGGCTTCACCTTTTTAAAAAAAGGCTTCCAAGCAGATGCAAAAGGCAGGAAGGGGTCGGATCAGGGCTGTACTGTGTGAGTGTGTGGGAGGGGGTTAACGCTTTTCTCCCTGAGGTTCTCTCCATAATCTCCCCCGACCCATACTGCTGTTACCGGGGGGGGGGGGGGGTTGAAATAGAACACCTGTCTTGGGTAATTTTTACCTCCCAGCATTGCTAATAGAAGCTTTGTGCTGATTGTGTCAGTGGTGGACATGGGCAGGGGGTGTAAATTCCCTGCTTCTGTTCCTGAAGCACCATGGCCCTGGACCACTGACACCTTCCCCTCCACTTGCAGGCTGTTTTGAGTCCTTAAAGAAAAATGTCTGGGATATGTCCGTGCAAAATACCGTTTAGTTCATACAGATAAACAGCTGGAGCAGAGGTCCATGAGTGGTTATTAGCCTCAAGGTATAGATGGGACACTCTGTCTGGGGCAGGGATGGTCTGTCTTCTTGGTGCTTGAGGGGAAACCATGGGGGGGGGCTTCTGGAGTTCTGGCCCCACTGGTGGACCTCCTGGTGGCCGCCCGTTTTGGCCACTGTGTGACTCAGAGTGTTGGACTGGATGGGCCACTGGCCTGATCCAACATGGCTTCTATTATGTTCTTGAACTGCACCTCCTGGGCTCCACCTTTGTCTCCTCCCTCCACAATCTTATGAGGGAGAGCCTCTCCCTTGGCTTGCTCTAGCTGTCTTCTGTCCCCATGTCTAGACTGGAGGCCCTTTGGGGCAGGGAGCTGCCTCATAAGTCATCCCGGTGATATATTTTGTTGACCAAAGCAAGGGACGTGCATTGCTTCCTCCTGCTCCACTCATCAGCAAGGTCCAGACTGCCCTTTTGGCCTTGCTGGTGATCATCCTATGAGCCCCTGGCATGATACCTCAAGGCCAGCCCTGGAAGGACAACTGTGGATTCTTTTGTGACCTTCCTCCCCAGCACCTGCTTGGTAGTTTGGCTGAAAAACTGGCCCTGCTTATTACTGGATCCACCAAGTACTTTTCCTTCAATAGCAAAACTGCTTCCATAATGGAAAACATTATCTGGGGGTTGATTTTTTTTTAATGGTGCTGGCTTTGAATGCTCTTGGGGGGCAGCAAGCTTAAATCCTAAAATAAGCTGCTGTACTAGTGATCTGGGTATTGGATTTGTGTGTCGGAGTAAATAGGCATACCTCCAAGTGAGCCTGTAGAAGAATGTAGAAACAGCGCTCTTTCCTGCAGGCACAGAGTCCTAAGTGTCCTTCACGGTCACTCAAGATGTCTGTTTTGATCTTTTTACTGATTGGAATCGATGCCAAAATGAAACAACATGGTTGACCCCATCCAGTATGTCAGAGGACTGAGATCTTAGCTTCTGTACATTGCGGACACATGGTTGTATCCTAGTGCTCTGTTCAAGGGGACATCTTCTGTCTCTTCTGTAAGAGGATAGTTCCTTGGGTCATGGGGAGGCACCACCTTGAGTAGAGTGGAACATCACTCGAAGAGCCCTGTTTCGTATGTTCTTTTTAGGTTGGGGTAAAGGCCAAGGGAAAGCCTTGGTCTCCTCTGAATCCCAGGGCCTCAGCCTCTCTGCCCTGTTTTTGGTCCTCCAGGGGAACTGGTTGGCCACTGCATGAGACAGGATGCTGGACTAGATGGACCACTGGTCTGATTCAGCAGGGCTTTTCTGATGTTCTTATGAAGGCCTCAGTCTCTCTGCCCTGTTGTTGGCCTTCCAGAGGAACTGGCTGGCCACTGTGTGAGACAGGATGCTGGACTAGATGGACTCTCTCTGGTCTGATTCAGCAGGGCTCTTCTGATGTTCTTATGAAGGCCTTGGCCTCCATGCCCTGTTGTTGGCCTTCCAGAGGCTGGCCACTGTGTGAGATGGGATGCTGGACTAGATGGACCCTCACTGGTCTGATCCAGCAGGGCTCTTCGGATGTTCTTATGAAGGCCTTGGCCTCTCTGCCCTATTGTTGGACCTCCAGAGGAACTGGTTGGCCACTGCATGAGACAGGATGCTGGACTAGATGGACCACTGGTCTGATTCAGAAGGGCTCTTCTGATGTTCTTATGAAGGCCTCAGTCTCTCTCCCCTGTTGTTGGCCTTCCAGAGGAACTGGCTGGCCACTGTGTAAGACAGGATGCTGGACTAGATGGACCCTCACTGGTCTGATTCAGCAGGGCTCTTCTGATGTTCTTATGAAGGCCTCGGCCTCCATGCCCTGTTGTTGGCCTTCCAGAGGCTGGCCACCCTGTGAGACGGGACTCTGGACTAGAGGGACCCTCACTGGTCTGATCCAGCAGGGCTCTTCTGATATTCTTATGAAGGCCTCGGCCTCCATGCCCTGTTGTTGGCCTTCCAGAGGCTGGCCACCCTGTGAGACGGGATGCTGGACTAGAGGGACCCTCACTGGTCTGATCCAGCAGGGCTTTTCTGATGTTTTTATGAAGGCCTCGGTCTCTCTGCCCTGTTGTTGGACCTCCAGAGGGACTGGTTGGCCACTGCATGAGACAGGATGCTGGACTAGATGGACTACTAGTCTGATCCGGCAGGGTTCTTCTTATGTTCTTGTTAATAATAAATAATAACCAACTGACATGAAGCTGCCTTATATTGATTCAGACCCTTGGTCCATCAAGGCCAGTACTGTCAACTCAGACTGGCAGCAGCTCTCCGGGATCATCCCTTGCATCTCCTGTCAGCTCCAGCATGGTCCATTTTTAAGCGGAAATGCTGGGGATTGAACCTGGGACCTTCTGCATGTAAAGCAGAGGCTGTTCCACTGAGCCATGGCCTCTCTCTGACCCCTGAATCTTCCCTTAAGAACAGCCCTGCTGGATTAGACCAGTGTTCCATCTAGAATGGTATTGTCTTCTCTGGCTGGCAGCAGCTCTCCAGGGTCTCAGGCAGAGGTCTTTCCTGTCGCCTCCTTCCTGGTCCATTTTGAACATTTTGAGATGGTGGGGGTTCAGCCTGGTGCCTCTTGCTTGCCAAGCAGATGCTCTGCCACTGAACCACGCTCCCAATCCTCTGAATTATGTTGGCTTTGAGGGGTGTAGGACATTGGGTTCCAAGGGGTGCTAGAACCCTTCTCATTTTCAGTTTCTAAGAGAATATCAAAACTGTCATGAATTTGGTCGTCCAGGAAATGAAAAGCAAAATGTGGCCATCCTGGATTTTGTCATCCTGGATTTCATCCTGTTCAGATGCAATGCCCTTGTGGTTTCCTGAGCTCCGAGGCATATATTCGGTCTTTGAAACGTTTGTTGAGAAAATAGCTACGAGAAAAAGCGGTCTTAACTTGTGAAATCAGAAGGATGTCTTTTTAAAGGAAAGTTCTTAATGGGAGGGTGTTCATCTTTTCTGGCCTATGCGGTTCAAGCATTTGACTCTCTTTCATTTAACCCCCCTATCGCAGCCAGCAGGCCTGGTGAGGAGCGTCTTGTGTAGATTTGTAATTTTGATGATAAGTGTGGCAGATTCATTGCATTTCCCCCTTCGCTTACCCTTGTGCGTGTAAGTGTTCCTTGTGTTCCTGAACATGTTGAGCAGCTGCCTACTTTAGCATTGTCTGAGGTCTCTTTCTGACTGAAGTGGGAAACTTGTATCAGGGCTGCAGGGCTTCAGAAACCAATCTACCTTTTTTCCTTATCCCCAATTGTGATATGGTGGCATCCCACCGCTTCCACCATGTTATGTCTGAGGCTGTCTATCAGGGGTCCCCCAACCTTTCTGAGCCTATGAGCACCTTTGGAATTCTGACACAGCATCGTGGGCCCGGCCACAAGATGACTGCCACAAGATGGCTACCACAGTATATGGAGCCGGCAACGAAACGGCTGCCACAGTGAAGATCCTTTGTGCTACAGTGGCAGCTGCTGCCAAAGCAACGTTTTTTAAAAAACTGCACAGCCAATCGGAAGCCTTGCTGGGCAAAAACCTCACCTAGCCCCACCCACTTTCCAAAAACACTTGGCAGGCAGATGTCAGTGGGCACCGTATTGGGGACCACTGCTGTATATAGATGGGGATGGGGATTTTTGAAGCCATTTGAAGCTATTTCCCCAATCATGACTACCCAGAAAACTGGTTGGTCGGAAGAAGAGGTCTAAACTTCTGTCTTCTCTGACATGCCTAGTTGTCTGCGTGTACAAATAGGCATTTTTAACTAGTTTGTTATAGTGGTTATTAATGTTTAATTTGTTGAAACCTCCCCTTGCAAAAAAAAAAAGCGTGCCCAAGACAGCATTTCACCACATCAGTCTTTTATCTGCAGCGGGACGTGGTACAGCCCTGACCCAAGTTCTCCATCGGTATGAGAATTAGGCCAGAGTTCCTTTTGTGGATAGATTTGTCACATCTCTGGTGTTGCTTGGGTTCTTTCGCTAGTGTAATATCTGGAGGAAATCAAGATGGGTAGCTGTGTTAGTCTGTCTGTAGCGGTAGAAAAGAGCAAGAGTCCAGTAGCACCTTGAAGACTAACAAAATACGTGGCAGGGGAGGAGCTTTCGGGATTCACTGCTCACTTGGCTGTCCTGCACTTTAAGCATGGGTCAGCAGTAGCTAGCCACCATTTGGTACCTTTCTACAGAAGTAATGGGCATAGATGTATGAGTGACAGTGGACCCGCACTTCCTCTCCCCTAAAAAAGGCATCTGAAGAAGTGAGCAGTGACTCCCGAAAGCTCATCCCTTGCCAAAATTTTTGTTAATCGTTAAGGTGCTGCTGGATTCTTGCTCTTTTCTTCTGGAGGATATCAAATAGCCCTTTTGCCAGCAACCCCTCCCCTCCCCCTGGCCAATGAATTTGGAAGAGTCTGTTCAGATTTCTGAATTATGGGGAAAAACAGGAACCAGATTTCCTTTTTTAAATAAACGTGTCAGCTCTTATAGCGGAGTTCTCTAATCATTCATACAGATGGATGAAAGAGGGCATTGTACCTTTGATAATAACAAAAAAAAACGTTCCCCCATGATGGTCTTGCATAATGTACCCTGGTTTGAACGTATTATTCCAGATTCATGGTCTGACCAAGTATTGAAATCCATGTACTGTTTCGACTAGTGCTGAAACACAATCCTGCAAGAGCGTTCAACGAATCTCCCACATTTCCAAAATGGCCATTTGCATCCCGGAAGGGGACCAGTCTACTGTGATATACCCAAAGCTTTTGCTGAAAACTTCAGCTCCTCATATCTTGGCGAAATCTTGGCTTGGCTATGTTCAGGACGGTGGTTGCGTTTGATTTTTAGTAGCTGTCCGTTTCAGCTCTAGTGTTCCCTTCCCCCAGTCTGAGGCTGTTGAAACAGCCTCAGCAATGTGGTGTCCTTGACCTGATGATGTGGGTGTTGTGCATTCTGGGTAGCAGAGACCTTTCCCTTCGCCGCTGTGTGCATTCGGGGACTCTGCCCATTCCAAAGATTTCAGCAATGGTTGTGTGTATCTTCTTTTTCTGCCTAATTGTCCCTATGAATTGCTCTCTGCTCTTGCCTTTTAACCTACAAAGCTGTTGAAATATATTTATTTATTCATTCATCCATTCCACTTATATTTATTAATTCCACTTCTTTATTTAGTAATTCCATTTATACCCTGCCCTCCTCATGAATGGTTTCTGTTCTTCTACAAAATATTGTCACTTCACCTCTATGGCCTTTTTAGTATTTACTTTCAGGCGAGTAGCTACGTCGATCTCCAGTAGAAGAGCCAGGTTCGAGTCCAGTAGCGGCTTAGAAGCCAGCAAGATTTTCAAGGCATAAGCTTTTGAGAGTCGAAGCTCCCTGGTGTCCAGTGATAGGAGCTTTGACACTCGAAAGCTTTATACCCTGAAATTCTTGTTAGTCTCTCTTAGATCCTACTGGACTTAAATCTGGCTCTTTTAGTCTGCAAAATGTTTTCCAGTCTTTCTGGTTGTTCTCCAACTGCAGTCTTAGGGCAACAGTTCACTGCTACTCGCATTGTACAGAAGGGGAGTTGAAGCAGAGAATAACTCGCTAGAGGTCCCCATGGGATCCTGTCCAAAGCTGTTGTGCCTTACTTAAACATCTAAATGATGTGGTTGGAAGCTGAATTCTGTGGCGTGGACTGTGTGGACTTCCATTTATCTAGTATCCTTTCCCCCTCCTTCCCTCCAGGTAGCTTGGGGCTGAGCATATAATTCTCCCCTGCCTGTTTTTATCTGCACAACAGCTCTGTGAGGCAGGTTAACCTGTGAAGGACTGCCTGTTCTAAGGTCACCAGCCAGCAAGATGCACGTTGCAATAGGGATTTGAACCTGGGTCAGCCAGTTCCTCTGGAGGGCCAACGACCGGGCAGAGAGGCCAAGGCCTTCATAAGAACATCAGAAGAGCCCTGCTGGATCAGCCCAGTGAGGGTCCATCTAGTCCAGCATCCGGTCTCACGCAGGGGCCAACCAGTTCCTCTGGAGGGCCAACAACAGGGCAGAGAGGTTGAGGCCTTCCCCTGATAAGAACCTATGAAGAGCCCTGCTGGATCAGACCAGTGAGGGTCCATCTAGTCCAGCACCCTGTCTCACACAGAGGCCAACTAGTACTTCTGGAGGGCCAACAACAGAACACAGAGGCCGAGGCCTTCCCCTGATGTTGCCTCCTGGCTCTGGGATTTAGAGGTTGACTGCCTCTGATAGACCTCTCCTGATCTCAGCTTGCCGCTGTCCCCTTACCACCAGCTAGCCGAAGGAATGGAAAACAGCAGAAAGTGAGCACAATTGGTGTGTTTCTACAGGGTTCCTTTCCCTCCTGAAGCTGGCTAGGAAGGGGGTGTTTGGCCCTGGAACGAGGATAGGGTGATGAGTGAGTCCAACCATGCACGGGCTGGACTGGGCCTATAACCTACCTCACAGGGTTGTTGTGAGGATAAAATGGAGGAAAAGAGAACACTGTAAGCCTCTGTGTGTCTCCACTGGGGAGAAGAGCAGGATGTCAATAAAGTAAATAAATAAAACAAGCCACTTGTCTGCCACTGGAGCAGACAAAGCCCCCTTCTGTGGACTCTGCCTCTCTCCATCGCGGTCTCCTTCTCCATGCACCCAACGGGCCACTCTGCTTCCCTTGTCCTGCAGTTTTTCGAGGGGAAGGAGCTGCGCCTGAAGCAGGAATACTTTGTGGTCGCTGCGACCCTGCAGGACATCATCCGGCGGTTCAAAGCCTCCAAGTTTGGAAGTACGGAAAGCGTCCGGACGGCTTTCGATTCTTTTCCTGACCAGGTAACTTCTTGTGGGGTTGTGTGTGTGTGTGTGTGTGTGTGTGTGAAGCTGGGGCCACAGTCCCACATGCCAGTTTGGTGTAGTGGTTAAGTGCGTGGACTCTAATCTGGGAGAACCGGGTGTGATTCCCCACTCCTCCACTTGTACCTGGCTGGATAACCTTGGGCAAGCCCTAGCTCTGTACCAGCTGTTCTCTCAAGGACAGCTTGGGAAAGAGCTCTCTCAGCCCCACCTACCTCACAGGGCATCTGTTGTGGGGAGGGGAAGGGAAAGGAGTTTGTAAGCCACTCTGAGACTCCCTTGGGGAGTGACTGGCGGAGTATAAATCCCGTCTCCTGCTGCTGCTGCTGTTGTCTTCAAAGACTTCTAGATTGTAGTTTTTCGGCCATTTTCAAGACTTTAATTTCTGTTATAAACGACGCGTGATGTTCTTGAGAGAAAAGTCATTACTGATGCACTTGATGGAAATATAAATACAAACAAAAAATCTGAAAGTTAGACTGTTATATCGTTTTTTATTGGTAACAACGTCTGCACCAGTGTCACTGTGTTGTTATTTCAGCTTTTACACTGTGGTCCTTCTGTCTGATTCCAAGAAGTCTGGGCAGCAGTTGTGCCTTATTGAGCTGGAGTTCATCTCCGTTTGCCTTCATTTGGGGGGGGGGGGATGTTTTTGAAGCTTCTTTGCCACCTTAACCACTCCGCCGCCAGCAGTAAGGAAGGGAAACAGAACAGGAAGCAAATAGCAAGAAGGATCGGAAGAGGAGAATTGAGGCTTTGTACTCCCCCAGTTTCATCCAGGGAACTTCCTTCTCTGCGGGGCATGGGGAGTTCCTGCCCCCATGGGCCACGCCTAATTGGAGATCTCTCTGACTGCAAAATCAGCCCCTGAGGTTGTGGGTCCCACTCGTGGGGTCCTTCTCCTCTTGGCGCAATCATTTTCACGGCTTCTTCTCACGACAGGTCGCCATTCAGCTGAACGACACCCACCCCGCCCTGGCTATTCCGGAGCTGATGAGGGTGTTCTTGGATATTGAGAGGCTCCCGTGGTCCAAGGTCAGCGCTCTTTCCGGGAAGGCTCCGGTTGCGGAGCACCGGGTTGTCAAATCGGGCCCCGGCCCCCACCTCTGCTTTCCGATGCCTTCATTTTCCAGTACCACCCCACTGTTTCCCCTCTCCCGTTTCTGATAGGCTCCCCCTGCTTTTTGTTCCAGTTTGGTGTAGTGGTTAGGAGCACAGACTCTGATCTGGGAGAACCGGGTTTGATTCCCCACTTCTACGCATGCAGCTGCCGGTGTGACCTTGGGTCAGTCACAAGTTCTCTCGGAGCTGTTCTCTCAAGGGCAGTTCTCAAGAGAGCTCTCTCAGCCCCTTACAGGGAGTCTGTTGTGGGGAGGGACAGGAGATTGTGAACCGCTCTGAGACTTCTTCGGGTAGTGAAGGGTGGGGTATAAATCTGATCTCATCTCCTTCTTCCTGACCGTGTGACTGAGGCTTGATTTTTTTTTTTGTGGTGCCTCTGGTGAGACCAGAGAAGACTCGCCTGTGGGACTTGGTACCGCTGTCACATTTCATTGGGTTCGGGCTTCTGCCTGGGCTCACAAACCAGCTCTGCATGCCGAGTAGCTGCCTAGGAAAGGTGGCCCCGCAGTGCAAAGGCTCATGGCTGAGTGTATCTTGTTTTGCCATCCCCTTCTTTAGAGTGAAACCAGTCGGCAGGGGGAACCTGGATATCTCCTGGAATTACAAGGAATCTCCAGGCAACAGAGATCAGTTTCCCCTAGAGATGTAAAATTTCTGGAATTTCTGAAGCTCGGGGAAAAACTGGGTTCTTTTCCTGAAAAAAAAATGAAAATTTTCGGAAAAATTGAAAAAAATTGCTACATCAGCACTTTTTTTTTCTTTTCCAGATTGAAAGTCATTCTGTTACTTTAGGAACATAAAATATGACTACGAACCATTTTACCTGGCATGAAATTATCACAGCTAGCATATTAAAAATATAGTGTATCCAAACTAGGGTTGCCAAGTGCCCCTTACTTACCAGCATGGGGGAGTCCTCCGTCGCCCGGAAGTGACGTCATCACGTTGGGGAAGGGGGGTGGGGTTCCCCCCGCCGGCCGAATGCTGGCCGGCAGATCGGGAACCCCTGTAGCGGGGGATCCCCCGCCCCCCGGGCTGACTTGGCAGCCCTAATCCAAACAATTATTACAAACAGAATTTGCTTTTTTGATAATACTTATTTGTAATTGTGACTAATGGAGCAACAACCTCCTGAACTGTTTACTAGTTTATGTCGAACAGACAAAAAAAGCTCCACAAAACAATTTTTAAAAATCCAAAAGCCTAGTGAAGCCTGAGTGCCAGTATACCCACCCCCATGAAAAAACAAAACTGAAACCTTTTTCTTTTCTTGTGACAATAGCACCTCCTACAGGAAGAAATGCATCTTGTTCTTGCATTGGAGAGTTCAATTTGCAACCTAGGACTTGCTTGTCCTCAGTGCACGGAAATTATATTAATCTGATACCATACATATTTCTTAGAAATGATCTGGAAAATATTTGAACACCTTGTCTTAAAATATTTTATTCATCATGTTAAAATAAAACATTCCATAATCATTTTTTTTTATTTTCTTTTTTCAATTTATTTGGGAAAAAACAAACAAGGCTTCAGGAAAAAAATGGGGGGGGGGAATGGGTTTTCCCTGAATTTTTCCAGTTTTTTCCCAGGCCTTCACATCTGTAGTTTCCCCTGGAGTAAATGGCAGCCTTGGAAGGTGAACGCTATGGCATTATAACCCACTGAGCTCCATGATCTCCTCCCCAAATCTCCAGGAATTTCCTGACCCAGAGTTGGCAACCCTAGTTGCAGGTCAGGAAGAGGAACAGAAGGAAAAGAGCTGCCTGCTCCTATGATTTGACAGCTCAGGCACTGATTTCCCATGCCTGCATTGGGCTGCTGGTGGCTTGGAAGAGCAGCTCAGGTTGTCAGAGAGTTGCAGAATGGCTCCCCCTGCTGGCCAGGTGATGAAAGTAGTTTGAGAATAAAATTGCCTCCCCTTTGGAATTGCCTCCCCGATGGCCCTCCATCCCTCTAACACTAGGAAAGGTCATCTCGAAGCCCTCTTCTGTTAACAGTGAGCTGTGGCCTTCACACCACCGGGCTCTTGAACTGTTAGAGCTGGGGGCAAAGGTGGCAGAGCTGAGAGCCTCACCTCCAATCAGGAA
Organism: Lepidodactylus listeri; assembly: GCA_029233225.1. Lineage (NCBI taxonomy): Eukaryota > Metazoa > Chordata > Lepidosauria > Squamata > Gekkonidae > Lepidodactylus > Lepidodactylus listeri. The sequence goes on along the minus strand of JARCFY010000011.1, from coordinate 98,584,136 downwards.
GAGGACTCGAGTCCATCACTTAAACGGACAATCTCAGCTGTAAGTAGAGCTTGTAAGTTCTCCAGGTGGAAGAACCAAAATCCAACCATGATACGATTACTCAGAGTAACATTGTATAGTCCATTATGTTGTTTACCAAACACGTTCACGTAAGCATATACACTCAAAGGTTTATTTATTTATAATTTTTCAAAGTATACAGATAACAGAAAATAAATTGTGGGGTTACAGTGTTTTCTCATTACCGCATTTCCGAAATGCAAAGCCTTATTTTCTCCATAAAACAGCATATTCCTTCAAAAATAAATCATGTTTCTTTTTCCAACATAAAACTTACCACTGGATTCCATATAACAACAACATTATCATAATACTTATCTGGGGATGCGTTAGACATAGTAAAGGAAATCTTTCGGTGTATAAATCGTTCCCAGATCTTGTTATACCACTGTATAAGTGACAGAGGTTTCTTATCTATCCACTTAGAAGCAATCAAAATACGTGCTGAAGCTAACAAGTTCGCTATTAATTCCCGATGACTTACGGTCATTTTAAGTTACGTGCAAAGGTTATGATGGAGAAATGTTTTAAATAAATAAAGTACTTGTGCCAAAGTTCACTTCCAATTATTTCCTTATCAGTTTCTTCTTGCGTATATTTAGACCAAGCGTAGCAACTGTCTAGGCTTCCAACAGGCCAGCTTTAGCCTTTATAAACCTCTGCCATTTTCCCCCTTAGCTGTGAGTGTAATAAAGGTGTCTCCATAGAGTGCCCTCCTCTATGTGCGTGTCTGTTGGGGAAGGTTAGAAGCGACAGGGATATCGTTCGGGGAAGCTTGTTCTTCATTGCTGCTAACATAAAAGCCTGCAAATTGTTCAGGCCCTAACTTGGGTTTTTTAACTTTTACTGTTTACTGTGTCCCCAGTTTCTGGTGAGCGGCTGTCAAGGGCAGGGCCTTCTTTGTGGCGGCACCTTATCTGTGACAGCTCCTCCCTGTACCCATTTGACTGGAACCTGTCACGTTTTAATCACAGCCTTCCTTTACGCTTCTCCCTTCCATTTTATGCTCTCATAAAATGCTGTTGAGCTACTGCAGTACCCTACCATCACCCCTAGCTTCTCTCCTCTTCCCGCCGTCACTTTCTCAGCTTGCCCTCCTAACTTTCTGTTCCTTCAACGGCAGGCCTGGGACATCACCACGCGGACCTTTGCCTACACCAACCATACCGTTCTTCCCGAAGCTCTTGAGCGCTGGCCGGTCGACCTGGTGGAAAAGCTGCTCCCAAGACACCTGCAGATCATCTATGAAATAAACCAGCGGCACCTGGACGTAAGTTGGGTTTCCATGGACAGGCTCCGTTTTTGACTGGCAAAGCAAAAAATTGCAATTACGGTGTGGTAGAAAAAATCCCCCAAACCACTTCTGTGGCCACATGAATGTTTGTCATTTGACCGGGGAAGGGGGGGGGGACTCCTGAAGGAAGCTAGAATGAGCCGGCTGGATGAGTGGTTTGTTTTGCTGTGAAGCACCTTTGTACAGGTTTGTTTTTTTTATTTATTTATTGTTGTATTTCAGGGGTGGCCAACCTTGCTTAACGTAAGAGCCACATAGAATAAACGTAAGAGCCACATAGAGATGTCTGAGAGCCGCAAGACAGGAACAAATATCACACACACGTTTTTATTTTTAAAAATATGCAAATTTGCTTTTTATTAACGTTAAATGGGACTGCCAAAAGTAAAAACAAACGAGGAAAACCGGTTATTGATAATGATATTACTTGTTTGCTAATGATATTGAGAGAGAGAGAAAAAAAGAGAGAGATGGAAAGAAAGAATTAAAGAAGTGGAAAGAAAGAGAGAGAGAGAAACTAGGAAAGCAAATAGATGGGAGGGAGGAGGGAAGGAAGGAAGGGAGGAAGAGAGAAAAAGCATGCCTCCCCTTTGCTTCCCCAGCCGCCCTGCCAGGAGCCGCACAATATGTGTGAAAGAGCCGCATGTGGCTCCCGAGCCACAGGTTGGCCACCCCTGTTGTATTTGTACCCCGCCCTCCCCACAAAGCAGGTTGGTTGGGATGCCAAAAATCACTGGGGCACTGGTGTTCTGTATTCTTGGTGCTTGGGGGCAACAGTGGGAAGGCTTTTGGAGTTCTGGTCCCACTGGTGGACCTCCTGAGGGCACCTGGGTTTTGGCCACTGTATAACACAGAATGTTGGACTGGATGGGCCATTGGCCTGATCCAACACTGGTTTCTCTTATGGTCTTATGTCTGGGCAAGTGATGTTCTCTCTTTTTTTTGGTGCTTGGAGGGCAATAGTGGGGGAGCTTCTGGAGTTCTAGCCCCACTGGTGGACCTCCTGAGGGCACCTGGGTTTGGGCCACTATGTGGCACAGAGTGTTGGACTGGAGGGGCTCTGACTGTCTTACAATTATGGTTTAGTAAAAAGAAGTCCTGTGACCATGAGCATATTTCTCTCTTGAATACTTTTCGTAGCAATCTTTTCTCTGCCTGGCCTAGGGGACCCTATTTGGCTGGAAAAGTGGCACATAATAAATGTTTGAAACCAAATAAATATTGGCCATTCCAAGCCTTGGCTTGATGCATGTGGATTTTGGTGACTGACGGCTTCCAGAGCAGACGTGGCTACTGTGTCCCCAGTTTCTGATGAGCAGCTGTCAAGGGCAGGGCCTTCTTTGTGCTGACACCTTATTTGTGGCGGCTCCTCCCTGTATCCATTTGACTGGAGCCTGTCACATTTTAATCACGGCCTTCCTTTACAGTTCTCCAGACGCCGAGGACTCTAGCCTGCAAGAAAACTGGTCCAGAGCCTGGTTTTAGTGCTAACTGTCCCAAAACTCCAGTACGGGAGCATATCCAGCCCGCCTTAAAAGCACTGCACTGGCTGCCTATAGCATACCGAATAAGGTTCAAGGTGCTGGTGCTTACCTATAAAGCCCTATATGGCCCGGGACCTACTTACTTGAAGGACCGCCTCTCACCATATATTCCCCAGAGAGCACTTCAATCCGGATCCCAAAACCGCCTGATCGTCCCAGGGCTGAAGGAGGCCCGCCTGGCAGTTACGAGGACCAGGGCGTTCTCTGTGGCGGCCCCTTACTGGTGGAACGAGCTCCCAGATAACATCAAGGCCCTGCGGGATCTATTACAATTCCGCAGGGCCTGTAAGACGGAGCTCTTCCGCCAGGCTTTCAAATAGGGGCCGCCTAACATTTACATCTTGGCCCTGACCTGATTCCCATCTGCCAGCGTCTGATCAGATACGATGGGTACATCTGGATGCTGCTCTGATACTTCGGACTGAAGATACGCCATCTGTGTGTTTTTGATTTGTTTTAATGTCCGTTTAAATATATTTTTAACTATTTTCAGAAATGTCATTGTTGCCACAATGGCTTGTTGTTAGCTGCCCTGAGCCCGCTGTACGGCGAGGAGGGCGGGATACAAATCTCAACAAGTAAATAAATAATAAAATAAAACTAGGTGTGTCCCCCACCTCAAGAAATGAAGATGAAGGGACAACCTCACTTGGCAGCCTCTGTGTAGACGGAGTTGGTGATGCGGCTCTTCCTCTTTTTTCCCCTCACTTGCAGAGAATTGCCATCATGTTCCCGAAGGACGTTGACCGCATCAGGCGGATGTCTCTGATCGAGGAGGAAGGGGTCAAGCGCATCAACATGGCGCATCTCTGCATCGTCGGCTCTCACGCCGTCAACGGGGTGGCGAAGATCCACTCGGATATCGTCAGAACGCAAGTGTAAGCAACGTCGCATCTTTTTTGTGTGAGAACGGGTGAGTTGGGCATCCTGACCTGGCGGTTCTGAGGAAATCAGAAGTGAGGGTTCAGGTTAGAGCTGGGACCGTGGCTGCTCCGTCGCAGGGTCAGGTTTTGTTCTCATTGGACATTACGGAAGAGTTGACGTCCTCTTTGTGGTTAAGCTTGGTGGGAATCTATGCATGCGCATTGCATGGTCTGGACTGTGTGGATGTCGGATGCAGTGTTGCCAGCTAGGGGTGGGGGAATTCCTGGAGATTTTGAGGGGATGGGGCCTGAGGAGAGTGGGGTTTGGGGAAGGGAGGGGCCTCAGCTGGGTACGGTGCTATAGACGCCACCTACTGGCGCAGCCATTTTCTCCATGCAAGAGTCCAGTAGCGCCTTGAAGTCTAGCAAAATAAGTGGCAGGATAGGAACTTTCCTGAGCTGCTGCTAACTTCTGCTGATACCTGAAGAAGTGAGCTGTGGCTCATGAAAGCTCCTCCCCTGCCAGAAATTTTGTTGGACTTTAAGGTGCTACTGGACTCTGTCTCTTTTCTACTGCTTGCAGACAGACTTGTTCACACCAATTATAAATCCTTGCTGTGGCATAATCCATATAATCCTGCTGGAATTTCTTGATTTTGATATCCCTCGTTTTAACATCGACATTTTTATGCTATTTTCAAGTTCTTTCATTTGTGATTCATAGGTTCCATCACTACAGTTTCTCTTTAAAGCCTCTTCCGTGTTACTATCTTGCACCATTGCTTTTTCCATCTCCTCTTGTCGCCTTTTCAGGGGTCATTTCGTAGAAAAACAGTTACAGGAGCTCATTAGCATAACTTATTTGCATATGCCACACCCCCTGACATCACCAGAAGTGTGCTAGAAGGCAACACCCACGGCTCAGGCTCCACCCAAAAATCTCCAGGTCTTTCCCAACTCAGAGCTGGCGAGCCAGCTTTACACTCTGACTAAAGACACTTTAGGTTTCCTTTGCTCTTGCAGGGAAGCTCCCCTACAACAAGCAGGAAAATACAGATGGATTTAGTCTGCTTTTGCTTTTTTCCACAGCGCATCACCATCTGTGCCCGCTCCTGGGCTTGTGACTCCCGGAACGGCGTTCCTGCGCGTTCCGGCTCGAAATGACCCCTGAGCCTTATCTGTGATTAGTATCATGGAATTGTTGGTGCGCTTGTTTAGTATGGCCATCCATCTGTTCCTAAATTCCTCCTCATCCTTAAATGAAGTTGGACCCTTTTGTATTCTGAGTCCCCGAGGTGTTCTGCTAACCCGGCAGCAGTCTGTTAAAGAAGCTGCATGTAGGGAAAACAATCTAATACGTTTTTGCTTAAGGAACTCCAGCTGGTCCCAATCAGTAATAGCCTCATTATTATATTGGGCTTTTGCTCTTTCTTGCTGCTACAGACGGACTAACAAGGCTACCCATCTTGATCCGTTTTTTCCATGGGAACTGCTGATGTCCATAGTCTGAAGCTTGAGCTGTAATTCTGGGAGAGCTCCAGGCCTCACCTGGAGGTTGGCAACACTAGATGGATGCCCTGAAGTGGAGATAGATTTTCCCAAGAGAATTCTGTGTCCCCTGCGAGGCAGTGAGGGCGAGAGGAGGGAGAAGGAACAGTCTTCAGGAATAGCTGGGTGAGAGGGAAGGAAGGCGACTGTCCCAGCTCTGAGCCAGAGAAGAGCCCTGGGGAAGCAGCTCTGGATTTGGAATACAGTGACTGCTTCTAATTTGAAGTGGGGCAGCTGTGATCCCTGCCTTATCCCTGCAAAACCCACCCTCCGGTCGCCTCAGGAAGCCAGGAGGCTTCCTTCCCAAGGGCGTGGGGCTAAGCCGTGTCCTCTGTCCTCCTCGCTTCTCGCAGGTTCAAGGACTTTGCTGAAATAGAGCCGGAGAAGTTTCAGAACAAGACCAACGGCATCACCCCCCGGCGCTGGCTTCTGCTTTGCAACCCGGGACTGGCTGAATTGATTGCGGAGGTAACCAGAGATTTGTCGGCCTTGTGGAAGGGCTCTTGCCAGGAAGGAAATTGCTCTCTTTTAAGAGAGCCGGTTTGGTGTAGCAGTTAGAAGCACGGACTCTAATCTGGGAGAACCGGGTTTGATTCCCCACTCCTCCTCTGCATGCAGCTTCTGGGGTGACCTTGGGTCACTCACAAGTTCTCTCAGAGCTGTTCCCTCAGGAGCAGTCCTTGGGAGAGAGCTCTCAGCCCCACCTGCCTCCCAGGGTGTCTGTTGTGGGGAAGGGAATGGAAAGGAGATTGTAAGCCGCTCCTTCGGGTAGTGAAGGGCGGGGTATGAATCCAATCTCTTCTTCTTTTACGATGCCCGTCCTTTGAGTAACTTGTGGGCAAGCACACGGGGGATTCCCTGTCTCTTCCCCTCTCTCCCTATATTTTATTGATTGATTGACACGATTTGCACTTTGCCTTCCTCACAGGGGTGTTAGGCAGATAAGGCACACAAAGAACAGGACATTCAGATCAGGTCAGATCAGACACCTTTAATGGCATAATAGGGTGGTAGATAACATTTGAAAGATACATTTAATTCCGATGAGTAAGTTAGGACAATAAAATATGCATATTATATTAAAAAATCTGTATCTAAGTGCAGGTGATTCTGCTAAAAATTTTGCAGCCATAATTGTAGTATCAGTATTAACATAATTCAGAAAATGCTGAATTGTTTTAAGATTAAGCCCTCCCACTCCTGCCCGCCTCCCCCCAGCACCAAGAACACAGAGCATCACTTGCCCCAGACTGAGAATTCCTATCTATACTTTGTGGCTAATAGCCACTGATGGACCTCTGCTCCAGATGTTTATCCAATCCCCTCTTGAAGCCATCCATGCTTGTAGCTGCCGCCACCTCCTGTGGCAGTAAATTCCACGTGTTAATCACTCTTTGGGTGAAGAAGGACTTTCTTTTATCTATTCTAACCTGACTACTCAGCAAATTCATGGAGTGCCCACGAGCTCTTGTATGGTGAGAAAGGGAGAGAAGGACTTCTTTCTCTACCTGCTCTATCTCATGCATAATCTTATAAACCTCGATCATGTCACCCCTCAAAGCAACTTTTGCAAGGAGAGGAAGGGGAAGGCCATTATAAGCCACTCCGAGACTCCTTCAGGTAATGAAGAGCAGGGTATGAAACCAACTCTTCTTCTTCGTCTCTTGCAGAAAATAGGTGAGGAGTACGTGAAGGACCTGAGCCAGCTGACGAAGCTGCACAAGTTTGTGCACGACGAAATCTTCATCCGAGAAGTTGCCAAAGTGAAGCAGGTGAGGAGGGACAGCCGGAAGGCTCTTGGGCCACACTGCAGTTCTCTTTGACAGAGCGCCGTGCTGTGGTTAGGAGGACATTTCACTGATAATTTCTGGCCCTGGCTGCTCTTTGCTTAAGGACAATTCTACTGAGGACACTTTGGCTTAATCATTGGAAGGCACTTTCTGGACCAGAAATTATCAGTGAAATATCACTTGGCATGGGATTGCATCTTTGGAGACTTCATTTATACTTTTGTTCTGTGCCTAGTGGTTTTGCTTCGTAACAATTCTTTCCTGGTCCGTCTTGTATCTATATTGCATAATTGTATGATTGTACTGTAATATTATTTAAGCCAATATGTTCCTCACTGTGCTTGACCTCTGAAAAAGGCCCACACAGGCCGAAACGCATCAGGCCAAATCTATTAGCCCTTGTGTGTTAGAATCAATTATTTTTACATGTGTGATTGGGCCCCTGTATATTTTTTAATTCTTTGTTAATAAATACATGTATCTTTTTATACACTATATATTAAGCTTTTATTGTTGGCCCTCTAGTCTACTTGACTAACATTTTAAGGTTCAGGCCCCCCCTTTTTCTGTCCCGAGCAGAGATGTGAAACCAGATGTTCCTCACACGATCCTTCCCTTCTGTCTGCTGCTCCGCATAGCTGGCAAAGCGAATTAGACTGTGTCTTACACAGTTGTCAACCAGTTCCACTGGACAGCCAATGACAGGGTCAAGGCGTTCCCCTGATGTTGCCTCCTGGGTCTGGGGCTCAGAGGATTAGTGCCTCTGAATGTGGAGGTTCCCCTCAGTCTCCATGGCTAAGCAGCCACTGATCGACTTATCTTCCACAAATCTATCTAATCCCCCCTTTTCAAGCTGTTCATTCCTGTAGCCATCACCCCATCCTCCGGCAGCGAGTTCCACATTTCCATCACTCTCTGTGTAAAGCAGTATTTCCTTTTGTCTATCCTGAACCTACTGCCCATCAGCTTCATTGGATGCCCTCGAGTTCTAATTTTTGGGGGAGAGGGAGAAAAAGCTCTCTTTGTCAACTCTTTCCATGTCATGCATAATTTAATAAACTTCTCTCATGTCCCCCCCGTTTAGTCATCTCTTTTCTAAACTGAAAAGTCCCAGACTCTTAGAATCATAGAGTTGGAAGGGACCTCCAAAGTCATCTAGTCCAACCCCCTGCACAATGCCAGAAATTCTTCAGTCTTTTCTCATAGGGAAGGTGCACTGGCGACTGGAGTGTTATGGCCCCTGTAACCAACTACACTGACAAAGGATATTGTGTCTGGAGCTCTTTCCTTGAGCGGCTGGTTGCTCTTTTAACATCCACCCCACCCCCCCACCCCCCCACCCCCCCCGTCTGTTTCTCCAGGAAAACAAGGTGAAGTTTGCCCAGTACCTGGAGCGGGAATACAAGGTGAAGATCAACCCTGCCTCCATGTTTGATGTGCAGGTCAAGAGGATCCATGAGTACAAGCGGCAGCTGATGAACTGCCTCCATGTCATTACCATGTACAACCGTAAGTTGTGTCTGGGCCCTGCCACACCCTCCACCAGGAGGGAGGCCTCAGCTGGTTCTTATTTTGGAAGTCTCTGCCTTCTCCAAAGCAGTTCGTTGTAGTGGTTAGCAGCACAGACTCTTAATTTAGAAGAACCGGGTTTAATCCCTCACTCCTCCACATGCAGCTGCTGGTGTGACCTTGGGTCAGTCCCAGTTCTCTCAGAGCTATTCTCTCAAGAGCAGTCCTCAAAAGAGCTCTCTCAGCCCCACCTACCTCACAGGCAGTGTTCCGTCTAAGCTGAGTGTGAGCCAGCTCACAGTTCTTTAGCCTCCAGCTCACACATTTTGGTCTTAGCTCAGGAAGGATGGCTCCAGAGCAAACTAATGTATGCAGCAGACCAATCGCTTGCTCACAACTTTCAATGCCAGTAGCTCAGAAAGTAGGATTTTTGCTCACAGGAATCCACAGTTTAGAGGGAGCATTGCTCAGAGGGTGCCTGTTGTGGGGAGGGGAGGGGAAGGAGATTGGAAGCCACTCTGAGATTCCTTTGGGTAGTGAAGGGCGGGGTAGAAATCCAATCTCCTCCTCCTCTGGTTTATGGAAAAACAAGGCAATGTGTACAATTGCATGCCATTATCCAATCACCGTAATAATCCAGCTTCACTGCTGCCTCTGGATATGGAGGCTCTAATAGCCATGGGTGGGCCTCTCATCCATGAATCTGTCTAACCCCCCTTTTATCAGAAGAGCCCTGCTGGGTCAGACCAGTGGTCCATCTAGAGGAAGAAGAGATTGGATTTATGCCCCACCCTTCACTACCCGAAAGAGTCTCAGAGCGGCTTACAATCTCCTTTCCCTTCCCCTCCCCACAACAGACAGCCTGTGAGGTAGGTGGGGCTGAGAGAGCTCTTTCATGGACTGCCCTTGAGAGAATAGCTGTGAGAGAACTTGTGACTGACCCAAGTTCACTCCAGCAGCTGCATGTGGAGGAGGAATGGGGGAATCAAACCTGGTTCTCCCCAATTAGAGTCTGCGCTCCTAACCACTACACCAAACTGGCTCTTCCCTCCCCCTCCCCACAACAGACACCCTGTGAGGTAGGTGGGGCTGAGAGAAATCTGTCAAGGACTGCCCTTGAGAGAACAGCTCTGAGAGTACTTGTGACTGACCCAAGTTCACTCCAGCAGCTGCATGTGGCGGAGGAGTGGGGGGTCAAACCCGGTTCTCCCCGATTAGAATCTGCGCTCCTAACCACTGCACCAAACTGGGTCTTACAGTCTCCTGTCCCTTCCCCTCCCCACAACAGACACCCTGTGAGCAGTGTTCCCTCTAAGCTGAGTTAGTGTGAGCTAGCTCACAGTTTTTTAGCCTCTGGCTCACACATTTTTCGTCTTACCTCAGGAAGGATGGCTCCAGGGCAAACTAATGTATGCAGTAGCCAAATGGCTCACTCACAACTTTAATGCCAGTAGCTCACAAAGTAGAATTTTTGCTCACAAGACTCCACAGCTTAGAGGGAGCATTGCCTTTGACGTAGGTGGGGCTGAGAGAGCTCTTTGGAGAACTGCCCATGAGAGACAAGCTCTGTGATAACTTGTGACTGACCCAAGGTCACCCGTCTGGCTGCATGTGGAGGAGTGGGGAACCGGGTTTGATTCCCCACTTCTCCGCATGCAGCCAGCTGGGTGACCTTGGGTCAGTCACGGTTGTCTCAAAGCTCTCTCAGAGGTGCTGGTCTAAACAGAGGGGATGTGGGGAGGGGGAGGGCTGCTCAGCAATGCTGGTTCAAGCAGAGGGAGGCTGAGGTTCCATGGGAAGGGCTGCCTTAAACTCCTGGAAGGGGAGGAAGTTGGGTCCAGCCGGGAGGGCTAGAGGGAGATACCAAACCGGCTGTTGCTCAGGATTTCACAGAGAAGCGCTGGTGCGCACCTGGATAGGCGTCTATGTTGCCGTTCCTCTTTTGCAGGTATCAAGCGAGACCCCATGAAGTTGTTTGTGCCCAGAACGGTCATCATTGGAGGCAAAGTAAGTGCATAAGAACAGAAGAGCCCTGGTAGATCAGACCAGTGAAGGTCCACCTAGTCCAGCATCCCATCTCACACAGTGGCTAGCCAGTTCCTCTGGAGGGCCAACAACAGGGCAGATAGGCCGAGGCCTTCAGAAGAACATCAGAAGAGCCCTGCTAGATCAGACCAGTGAGGGTCCACCTAGTCCAGCATCTCATCTCACACAGTGTTCAGCCAGTTCCTCAGGAGGGCCAACAACAGGGCAGATAGGCCGAGGCCTTCAGAAGAACATCAGGAGAGCCCTGCTAGATCAGACCAGTGAGGGTCCATCTAGTCCAGCATCCCATCTCACACAGTGGCTAGCCAGTTCCTCTGGAGGGCCAACAACAGGGCAGATAGGCCGAGGCCTTCAGAAGAACATCAGAAGAGCCCTGCTAGATCAGACCAGTGAAGGTCCACCTAGTCCAGCATCTCATCTCACACAGTGTTCAGCCAGTTCCTCAGGAGGGCCAACAACAGGGCAGATAGGCCGAGGCCTTCAGAAGAACATCAGGAGAGCCCTGCTAGATCAGACCAGTGAGGGTCCATCTAGTCCAGCATCCCATCTCACACAGTGGCTAGCCAGTTCCTCTGGAGGGCCAACAACAGGGCAGATAGGCCGAGGCCTTCAGAAGAACATCAGGAGAGCCCTGCTAGATCAGACCAGTGAGGGTCCATCTAGTCCAGCATCCTGTCTTACACAGTGGCCAGCCAGTTCCTCTGGAGGGCCAACAACAGGGCAGATAGGCCGAGGCCTTCAGAAGAACATCAGAAGAGCCCTGCTAGATCAGACCAGTGAGGGTCCACCTAGTCCAGCATCTCATCTCACACAGTGTTCAGCCAGTTCCTCAGGAGGGCCAACAACAGGGCAGATAGGCCGAGGCCTTCAGAAGAACATCAGGAGAGCCCTGCTAGATCAGACCAGTGAGGGTCCACCTAGTCCAGCATCTCATCTCACACAGTGTTCAGCCAGTTCCTCAGGAGGGCCAACAACAGGGCAGATAGGCCGAGGCCTTCAGAAGAACATCAGGAGAGCCCTGCTAGATCAGACCAGTGAGGGTCCATCTAGTCCAGCATCCCATCTCACACAGTGGCTAGCCAGTTCCTCTGGAGGGCCAACAACAGGGCAGATAGGCCGAGGCCTTCAGAAGAACATCAGGAGAGCCCTGCTAGATCAGACCAGTGAGGGTCCACCTAGTCCAGCATCTCATCTCACACAGTGTTCAGCCAGTTCCTCAGGAGGGCCAACAACAGGGCAGATAGGCCGAGGCCTTCAGAAGAACATCAGGAGAGCCCTGCTAGATCAGACCAGTGAGGGTCCATCTAGTCCAGCATCCCGTCTCACACAGTGGCTAGCCAGTTCCTCTGGAGGGCCAACAACAGGGCAGATAGGCCGAGGCCTTCAGAAGAACATCAGGAGAGCCCTGCTAGATCAGACCAGTGAGGGTCCATCTAGTCCAGCATCCTGTCTTACACAGTGGCCAGCCAGTTCCTCTGGAGGGCCAACAACAGGGCAGATAGGCCGAGGCCTTCAGAAGAACATCAGGAGAGCCCTGCTAGATCAGACCAGTGAGGGTCCACCTAGTCCAGCATCTCATCTCACACAGTGTTCAGCCAGTTCCTCAGGAGGGCCAACAACAGGGCAGATAGGCCGAGGCCTTCAGAAGAACATCAGGAGAGCCCTGCTAGATCAGACCAGTGAGGGTCCATCTAGTCCAGCATCCCATCTCACACAGTGGCTAGCCAGTTCCTCTGGAGGGCCAACAACAGGGCAGATAGGCCGAGGCCTTCAGAAGAACATCAGGAGAGCCCTGCTAGATCAGACCAGTGAGGGTCCACCTAGTCCAGCATCTCATCTCACACAGTGTTCAGCCAGTTCCTCAGGAGGGCCAACAACAGGGCAGATAGGCCGAGGCCTTCAGAAGAACATCAGGAGAGCCCTGCTAGATCAGACCAGTGAGGGTCCATCTAGTCCAGCATCCCATCTCACACAGTGGCTAGCCAGTTCCTCTGGAGGGCCAACAACAGGGCAGATAGGCCGAGGCCTTCAGAAGAACATCAGAAGAGCCCTGCTAGATCAGACCAGTGAGGGTCCACCTAGTCCAGCATCTCATCTCACACAGTGTTCAGCCAGTTCCTCAGGAGGGCCAACAACAGGGCAGATAGGCCGAGGCCTTCAGAAGAACATCAGGAGAGCCCTGCTAGATCAGATCAGTGAGGGTCCATCTAGTCCAGCATCCTGTCTTACACAGTGGCCAGCCAGTTCCTCTGGAGGGCCAACAACAGGGCAGATAGGCCAAGGCCTTCAGAAGAACATCAGAAGAGCCCTGCTAGATCAGACCAGTGAAGGTCCACCTAGTCCAGCATCTCATCTCACACAGTGTTCAGCCAGTTCCTCAGGAGGGCCAACAACAGGGCAGATAGGCCGAGGCCTTCCCCTGATGCTTCCCCCTGGCTCTGGCATTCGGAGCTTGACTGCCTCTGAATGTGGAGTTTCCCCTCAGTCACAGGGCTAGTACCCTGCAGCAGCCATTTTGTGGCTGTGTCAGAAGTTTAGAGGCATCTGCTGGCTCAAAAAGTTTGCCTCATTTTATCACTGTCATCCTTCCAGGCTGCTCCTGGCTATCACATGGCGAAAATGATCATCAAGCTGATCACCTCTGTGGGCCACGTGGTGAACAACGACCCTGTGGTGGGGAACAAGCTGAAGGTCATCTTCCTGGAGAACTACCGCGTCTCCCTGGCTGAGAAAGGCAAGGCGGCTTCTAGGCCTGCACCACTTCCTGTCTGTGGAGGGAGGCTGGTTTGGTGTTGATGGTTAGAAGTGTGAGCGGTGAACCAGAGAGGCTTCAGTCCAGTCCAGGTCCAGCTCAGTGGACTTAGCCAGCCCCTTGTCCTTTTGGATCAGGTCATAAATTCTGAAGCCCAGCCTCCTGTTTCCCACACCAGCCAGGTATGTGGCTCCAAGAAACCCATTAGCAGAGCGTAATGGCCTGCCTGGCTTGTTGCTCTCCCACAATTAGCACTTAGAGTTACACTGCATCTGAACATGGAAGCTCTACTTAGTCGATTTAGGGCGGGGCTGTGGCTCAGTGGCAGAGCATCTGCTTGGCTTGCAGAAGGTCCCAGGTTCAATCCCCGGCATCTCCAACTCAAAGGACCAGGCAGGAGGTGATGGGAAAGGCCTTTCTCTGCCTGAGACCTTGGAGAGCCGCTGCCAGTCTGAGTAGACCAGACTGGCTTTGATGGACCCACTTTTGAATTGTCAGCAGGCTGTGCCAAATTTATTGTGGAGCAGGGGTCATTTCAAGCAGGAGCTTGGGGGAGCGCAGCTCCGGGAGTTGGTGCCAGCCCCCCCCCCCCCCACGGGGGAATGCCTGCTTGTGTCATGGCTGCAGCAAAATGACCCCGTCCCCTGGAAAGGTCCTGGTTCCTCCAACCAGCCTTCTGAAGGCTTCAGCCACCACTGAAGCTATCCTCCCAGAATAGTGGTATTTCTGAGGCTTGAATTAGTAGCTGTCCCCTCTGCCAGCCCACCCACCTGCCCTTCCTTCCCTCTCTTTCTTGCCTTCTGACATACTTCCAGTGATGTCAAATGGTGTAGAATATACAAATAAGTTATGCTAATGAGGTATGCTAATGAGCTCCTGCCCCTCTTTTTCTACGAAATGACCCCTGTTGTGGAGTATATGTTCCTTTCTATGACATTGTCAGCTTACTATCCCAGATGGGAGACCGGGAGATTATCACCACTTTGGGAGGCTTTGAGACTGTTTTTTACACTGTCTCATTCAACATAGATTAACTCTTTACTATAGAAGAAGAAGAGATTGGATTTATACCCCGCCCTTCACTACCCAAGGGACTAACTCCTTCACTAACTAACTTCACTAACTCCTTTCCCTTCCCCTCCCAGCAACAGACACCCTGTGAGGTGGGTGGGGCTGAGAGAGCTCTGAGACAACTGTCCTTGAGAGAAAAGCTCTGACAGAGCTATGGCTTGCCCAAGGTCATCCAGCAGGTGCAAGTGGAGGAGTGGGGAATCAAACCCGGTTCTCTCAGATTAGAGTCCGGACACTTAACCACTGCACCACGCTGGCTCTCTATAATAGTGACTAAAGAAAAATTCGTATGGAACAAGGAGATTATACCGGGACCTTGTATTGCTGCTATTTGCCATTATACTGTACACATTACTCTGCAGTTTATGTATGTTCTAGTTCCCAGTTGTACAGGACGCCGGACGCCTTGCATTGTTAGATTTTGCTTGACCGCATCCCGTGTGTTCATTCAGTGACTGTATTTTCGTAAACGTTGTAAGTCTGTTGCACAGTTTCTCGTAACTGACTTGAACGTTGTGCTGTTCTGTGCTGTTTGCAAAAGAGTTACTGTTGGTGAATTTCCATGGGCAGGGCATTTATACTCTTACCATATATGATTTTTTTCCCCCTAGCAGTGGGGCGCTTTCCCATCTGCAGCCCACTTTTGGCGTTGAATGTTTCTGGTTATCAGTTTCTGATTCAGTGTAAGGCAGCTTCATGTGTCCTTGTAGCTCAGCTCGGTACAACTTGGCAGTGGCTTTCTGGCGCTGCGGGCAGAGAAGGATCTTCCCCAAGCCCTGGTGCAGGAGACCTTTTTACTGGAGATACTGGGGATGGAACCTGGGACTTCAGCGCGCAAAGCATAAGAACATAAAAGAAGCCAATGTTGGATGAGGCCAGTGGCCCATCCAGTCCAACATTCTGTTTCACATAGTGGCCAAAAACATGAGGGACTGTCTTTCCCCTTATGTACCCCAGTGAGCGCTGCAGTCGGGGTCCCAAAATCACCTGGCTGTCCCAGGGCCGAGGGAGGCCCAGTTGGCGATTACGAGGGCCAGGGCTTTTTCGGTGGTGGCCCCGCACTGGTGGAATGAGCTCCCAGATAACATCAGGGCCCTGCGGGACCTCTTACAGTTCTGTAAGAGCTCTTCTGCCAGGCCTTCAAGTAAGGGCCACCCCGATTTTACAGCCTGGCCCATTAGTGGAACCCGCCAACCTAGACCATCTAGTACCGACTGGAATTGGTTACCATCTGTGATGCTGTTCAGATACAGTCAACAAAGTTTATGCCATCTTGTGGTGAGATTTACTGTGTATTGTAAGTTTTATGTTTTTATGGTTTTAATGTGTCATAAATTTGTTGGTAGCCACCCTGAGCCTGCCGCAAGGCGGGGAGGATGGAGTATAAATCCCAAAAATAAATAAATAAAAATAAATAAATCTATACCTTGTGGCTAATAGCCACGGATGGACCTCTGCTCCAGATGTTTATCCAATTCCCTCTTGAAGCCATCCATGCTTGTAGCCGCCACCACCTCCTGTGGCAGTGAATTCCACGTGTTAATCACTCTTTGGGTGAAGAAGTACTTCTTTTTATCCGTTCTAACCTGACTGCTCAGCAATTTCATGGAGTGCCCCCAAGTTCTTGTATTGTGAGAAAGGGAGAAAAGTACCTCTTTCTCTACCTGCTCTGTCCCATGCACAATCTTGTAAACCTCTATCATGTCACCCCTCAGCTGTCGTTTCATCAAGCTAAAGAGCCCCAAGCGCTTTAACCATGGCCTGTTGTGGGCTACAGTGACCTTCTTATGCTGTACTTGTGGCAATGAAGGCCTAGTGAGAACAGCACGTATGTGTGGGGTGGAGATAAGAGTCTCCCAAAATGAACAGATTCGGGGTTGGGGGTACCTAGCCAAAACGCCAGCCTGTATCACATGCACCACCATTTTGAGGAGGGAGCCCCGTTTTAGAGTGTTGGTTGCTGTTTCCGTGCCCCTGAGCCTTGGAGGCAGGGTATAATAGAAATGGGGGGGGGGGAGGACCACGTGGATTACAGCATGCCTTAAATGTGTCTCTTCTCTCTATATATATTTTTTATTTTATTTTACCATTTAAAGGGATACGAAATGACAAGGGACAAAGGGAAAAGTGAGAAGCGTAAAACAGCATTTGTTAAGCATATTTTAAGGACATTGCATAATATACGAATACTGGATGGGGGAGATGCTTTTGGGTAGCAGTGTGTGGGAACAAGATCTCGGGGTAAGGGTGGACCGAAAGTTAAATGTGAGCAGCCAGTGTGATGCGGTGACAAAAAAGGGCTAATGCAGTCTTGGGGTGTATCAACAGAAGCATAACATCCAAATCGCAAGATGTCATAGTCCTACAAGGAAAGGCGGAGGGACTTGGGAACTTCTGGAGAAGAGGGGGCTGAGGGGGGACAGGACGGCTCTCTTGAAGGATCTGAAGGGCTGTGTCCCTTGGAGGAGGGCAGGGAGCTGTTCCTGTGGGCAGCAGAGGAGAGGACTCGCAAGAATGGGTTTCAGTTAAGAGCGGGAAGGTACCGGCTGGATCTTAGGGAAAACTTTTTGACAGTCAGAGTAGTTCAGCAGTGGAATCCGCTGCCTGGGGAGGTGGTGAGCTCCCCCTCCCTGGCCGTCTTCAAGCAGCGGCTGGACAAACCCTTGTCAGGGATGCTCTAGGCTGATCCTGCATTGAGCAGGGGGTTGGACTAGATGGCCTCTAGGGACCCTCCCAACTCTGTGATTCTTTGAGTCTATGAAACATGAAAAAGTATCCTAACAAATCAAAATATAGTAAGATAATCAGTACCTTGACATAATATCTTTCCGTGCATGTTTCCATTAATTTCTGTCTATAGGGCCAGGTAGGAAAGGATATAAGCAAGAAGTGTAAAGAAAAGAGTAAAAAAACCCATGTTTTTCTTATCTTTAGACCAGGTTTATCAAATCTCTCTCTTCTCAACAGTGATCCCAGCCACAGACTTATCTGAGCAGATCTCCACGGCGGGCACCGAAGCGTCCGGCACCGGAAACATGAAGTTCATGCTCAACGGGGCTCTGACCATTGGGACGATGGATGGGGCCAACGTCGAGATGGCGGAGGAGGCCGGAGAAGAGAACCTCTTCATCTTTGGCATGCGAGTGGAGGATGTGGAGGAGCTGGACAGAAAAGGGTGCGTGTCGGACAGGCTGCGGCTTGGGGGTAGAGCGTCTTTTTGACACACAGAAAGTCCCAGGTTCGAGTCCTGGCATATCCAGTTGAAAGGATCAGTTGTTAGGTGGCGTGAAAGACCTCTGCCTGAGACCCTGGAGAGCCGCTGCCAGTCAGAGTAGACAAGACTGATCTTGATGGACCAAGGGGTTTGGTTCAGTCGAAGGCAGCTTCATGCAAGCGGTTCCAAGCCAATGCTCCCTCTAAGCTGTGGAGTCTTGTGAGCAAGAATCCTACTTTGTGAGCTTCCGGCATTAAAGTTGTGAGTGAGCGATTTGGCTGCTGCATAAATCAGTTTGCTCTGGAGCCATCCTTCCTGAGCTAAGACAGAAATGTGTGAGCCAGCGGCTAATAAAATGTGAGCTAGCTCGCTCTAACTCAGCTTAGAGGGAACACTTCTAACTGTAGCTGTTGCTGAATTTAGAGAGTCGAAAGGGGAGGAAAGGCCTTAGAGATGGAGCAACACTTCCTTAAAAAACAAAATCTTCATTCATGTTGTCTTTAAGCATCTTGTGACATGTAGGCCTTGAAATTACATATTCAGTTTAATAATGGGATTTCTCACTTAACACTAAGCTGCCTTCCAGTGATCTGATCAAACCAGGTCATCTGAGGAAGAGGGAAGGGAAATGCCCGAAGGGACCGACAATAATAAGAAGTATCATTATTATAAACATCAGTTGCCTTACTATAGTTTAGAGGACAAGCTATGAATGTATGGGCCTCAATCAAAGGAGGACACAGCCATTAAAAGCAGAACAGCAAAACGAGAGACGGGCGGGTGGGCAGAGTTAAGAACGTAAGGGAAGCCATGTTGGATCAGGCCAGTGGCCCAGCCAGTCCAGCACTCTGTGTCACGCAGTGGTCAAAACCCAACTGCCCTCAGGGGGTCCACTAGTGGGGCCAGAACCCCGGAAGCCCTCTCACTCTTGCCCACCAAGAATACAGAGCATCACTACCCTAGACACAAGAACGTAAGAGAAGCCATGCTGGATCAGGCCGATGGCCCATCCAGTCCAACATTCGGTGTCACGCAATGGTCAAAACCCAACTGCCCACAGGGGGTCCACCAATGAGGCCAGAACTCCAGAAGACCTCTCACTCTTGCCCGCCCTGGGCTTGTTCCTCGCTGTGGCTTTTATAACCTCCTGTCCCTGGCTGTATCCTGACCTTTGCACCAGTGAGCTTCTTAACTCCGGCTGCCCCTCGTATTCCGGTGGCAGCACATCCCATCCTGCCTCCTGCGGGTGAACGGGTGTGTCGTGGTTCTGGAAAGGTGATAGATCCCTGAGGCAGGACACAATACGAGTCAAGGCAAGAAGCTTTAACTTGTGCTTATTAATTTGGTGTCCACTCCTCCCCCCCAAAAAAGGTTCCTCTACTGGATCAGGGTCTTAAAGGGAGGAAGAGGGGGAGGGCTAAAGTTCGTGTGCCGCGTGAAATGAGGGAAACCAGAGCCAATCAACAGCAGGGGTGGATATGGCTCCGTCACGGTAGCTCTCCTTTAATTTGTGTGGTTAGGTATGATGTGGTTTTAAATTTCTTGTTGTTTCTTTTGCTCACTCAAGATCGGTAATGCTGCCACCCGGAATTTAATTCCAGTCTTCTTAATTAACCTTTCCCACACAGTATTGTGCCCTAGCTCTAGGGCTCCTCCGTTTGACTGTGTGGTCTTGAGGATGAGTCTTTTATGTTTTAAACAGCATTTGTCTCCGGGTTGACAATTAAAAAGATACAACTTTATTTGCACAGGAAGTGTCTTGGTTACAGGCCATAGTCCCTCGGGCTGTGGATTCTTGTGAGCAACAATTCTCCAATTGTATTTAATGTTAATAAAAAGCAAATTTGCGTATTTTTCAATAAAACCGTGTATACAATATGTGTTCATGTCTTGCGACTCTCGGACATCTGACATTTTATTCTATGTGACTCTTATACTGAGCAAGTTTGGCCACCCCTGGAGTAGACAATACTGACTTTGATGGACCAGGGTCTAATTCAGTATCAGGCAGAGTCAAGCGTGATTTATGCATTTGTCTGGGAAGGGCTGGGGCTCAGGTTCGATCCCCGTCATCTCTAGTTAAAATTGACCAAGCAGGAGGTGATGTGAAAGACCTTTGCCTGAGACTCTGGAGAGCTGTAAAGAGGGGCTGTGGCTCAGTGGAAGAGCCTCTGCTTGGCATGCAGAAGGTCCCAGGTTCAGTCCCCGGCATCTCCAGTTAAAAAGGACCAGGCAGGAGGTGATGGGAAAGACCTTTGCCTGGGACCCTGGAGAGTTGTAAAGAGGGGCTGTGGCTCAGTGGAAGGGCCTCTGCTTGGCATGCAGAAGGTCCCAGGTTCACTCCCCGGCATCTCCAGTTAAAAAGGACCAGGCAGGAGGTGATGGGAAAGACCTTTGCCTGGGACCCTGGAGAGTTGTAAAGAGGGGCTGTGGCTCAGTGGAAGAGTCTCTGCTTGGCATACAGAAGGTCCCATTCTCAGTCCCCAGCATCTCCAGTTAAAAAGGACCAGGCAGT
Organism: Lepidodactylus listeri; assembly: GCA_029233225.1. Taxonomy (NCBI): domain Eukaryota; kingdom Metazoa; phylum Chordata; class Lepidosauria; order Squamata; family Gekkonidae; genus Lepidodactylus; species Lepidodactylus listeri. Next base: position 98,563,930 of record JARCFY010000011.1, on the reverse strand, counting down.
AGGTGATGGGAAAGACCTTTGCCTGGGACCCTGGAGAGCTGTAAAGAGGGGCCGTGGCTCTGTGGAAGAGCCTCTGCTTGGCATGCAGAAGGTCCCAGGTTCAGTCTTCGGCGTCTCCAGTTAAAAAGGACCAGGCAGCAGGTGATGTGAAAGACCTCAGCCTGAGACCCTGGAAAGCGGCTGCCAGTTTGAATCGGCAATACCGACAGCCACAACAGGCTGACACAATACTTACTCTGCCGGACCAAGGTTCTGGTTCACGCGTTCATAAGTAGTTTCCCCGCTGTTCCCACCAGGTACAACGCTGAAGACTATTATGACCACCTGCCTGAGCTGAAGCAAGCCATCGATCAGATCAAGAGCGGCTTCTTCTCCCCAAAGCAACCGGACCTCTTCAAAGATGTGGTCAACATGTTGTTCTACCACGACAGGTGAGGACGGACACATCCGCACGCCTCGGACACCTAGGCCTTACGGATCCACTCTGTCACGCCCAACTCAGTGTTGTGAAGTCCAGCAAAGCTGGTTCTTCCTGGCCTTCCGCTCTGCCAAGGTGTAACACCGTAAAAATGAAAAAAAAAACCAAAGCTGTGTAGGACGCTTATAAAGTGTATGTGATTCAGTGAGATTAAGACACGTAATATTTAACAAACATCCATTAATTTAAAGAAACAACCATTTTTAAACAGACAACAGCTGATTCAGAGAGACGATGACGAGGTTCTCCGGAATGTTGGTTCTCGTTTCGTTGATAGACATCTTCCAAATCGAAACAATAAATTTGAAGGCAATTACAAGATGTAGCAATGCAATGACATGCAAATCCCATCTGACATCAAGTTGGTTTTTTTCAGTAGCTTAAAATATTCCAGGAATATTCATTATGGTCAGCCTTCACATCCTATACATTTTATGTATAATTGACTTTTAAGCTATGGTTGTTTTTTTTAATTAATGGATATTTGTTAAATATTACGCGTCTTAATCTCACTGAATTATATATACTTTATAAGCATCCTACACAGCTTTGTTTTTTCACTTTTATGGTCTTGTTAGGGCTGTGGTTCTCTCTTTGATGCCAAGGTGTAACGCTGGGCAAAGTTGTTGGTTGCCTCAAGCCCTCCGTCTTAGTTTCCTGTCACCTGTTGCCCAAGGGGGAGTTAACACAAGCAAAGGGAATGGGTATCTCAGGTAGGAGCACCTGACATTCTTCGTCGTCGATGTATGGACACCGAGAAAGCATTTTGGCACCATCGTGGCCGCTTCCTCCCACGTGAGTGAGTGGCCCGCATTCACTTCTGGATCATTCTTTGCCCCGTGCTCTTGGGACTGTGGTCCCGAGGGCGAATCCTGCCCAGCACCTCCTAACAGTGGCTTGTCCCCGGCCATCTGTGTCCCCGTAGTCTTCGTTTATTTCTGCTGTCCATTTTGAGCCCCAGGAGGATGATCCCTGGGGTTATGGGTCCTGCATGGAGGGATAGCTGCATTGGGGTTGGAGCGAGAAGGGAGGGCTGGTGGCTAGCACCCAGAGTACCTGTGCTAGCACCCAGAGTAGGACAAGACAGTGGCTTTTGTTTCCTTTGAGATTTCTTGGAATCAACAAGACTCATAGAAACATGGAGCTGGAAGGGGCCTCCAGGGTCATCTAGTCAAACCCCGCTGCACAATGCAGGAGATTCAGTTACCTACCCCTCCCCCACCACTTCCCCAATGACCCCCCCCCCCCATGCTCAACTGAGCTCCTTTGATTGGTGGGACAGTTGGGAGGGGCTTCTTTCTGTAGGAGGATCCATGGCTCGGTGGTAGAGCATCTGCTTGGCATGCAGGAGGTCCCAGGTTCAATCCCCAGCAGCATCTCCAGTTAGAGAGGACCATGGAGAGCTTCTGCCAGTCCAAGGAGATGATCATGACTCTGATGGACCAAAGATTAGATTCAATATACAGCAGCTTCATGTGTCCATGTGGGGTATTAATTCCCAGGCAGGAACATAAGGAAGAAGACAGGGTCCTTCAATCCATATAGGGCTTTAAAAGGTCCAAGCCAAGCAGTTCATACTGGGCTTGGGAGCGGCCCCGATCAGCAGCCTAGCCGCAGCACTCAGTAATAAACGGATCGACACTCATTGGTTTCTTCTGTTTGGTTTCTTCTGCGCAGGTTTAAAGTTTTCGCAGACTACGAAGCTTACGTCCGATGTCAAGAGAATGTCAGTCAACTCTACATGGTATGCCCAGATGAATTCTTTCTCCCGCTGTTCCTTGGAGTAACTCATAAGAACATAAAATAAGCTACGTTGGATCAGGCCAATGGTCCATCCAGTCCAACACTCTGTGTCCCACAGTGGCCCAAACCCAGGGGCCATCAGGAGGTCCACCAGCAGGGCCAGAATCCTTCCCCCTGTTGCCTCCCCAAGCACCAAGAATACAAAGCATCACTTGCCCTAAACATAAGAACATAAGAGAAGTCATGTTGGATCCGGCCAGTGGCCCATCCAGACCAATACTCTGTGTCACACAGTGGCCAAAACCCAGGTGCCACAGGAGGTCCACCAGCAGGGCCAGAACTCCAGAAGCCCTCCCACTGTGCCCCCCCCCCAAACACCAAGAAGACAGAGCATCACTTGCCCCAGACATAATGTAACAGAAGTCATGCTGGCTCAGGCCAATGGCCCATCCAGTCCAACACTCTGTGTCACACAGTGGCCAGAACTCCGGGTATCTTTGATGGCTTCCCCCTCCATTTTATCTTCACAGCTGTAGATTGCTCCAAGAGCGACCTGGCCCAAAGTCCTCCCAGTAAATTCCATGCCTGAGTGGGAATCGGAACCCAGGGCTCTGCGATCATAGTGGCACCTCCAGTGGAGAGAGCCGCCTGGGAGAGGGCTTGGGGCTGGAATCAGGGTCGGCCAGCCGGTTCCTTATCTGGTTGATCTCTTTTCCCAGTTGGCAGTTCATCGTTGTCCCCAGCAGGGCTGTTCAGCTGTGCCGTGAACACATTTCTGTTCGTCAGAGCTGAGCTGCGCCTGTGTTAAGCTGAAACGCAGGCCGTGCTAAAGGAGGTATATAGGGTTGCCAACTCTGGGTTTGGAGATTCCTGGAGATTTGGGAGTGGAGTCTGGGGTGGGCGGGTGGGCCTCAGCAGAGGATAATGCCATAGAATCCACCACCCTTCAGCCTTGCCATTTTCTCCCCGGGGAGCTGATCTCTGTAGCGTGGAGAGCGGGTGTCATTCCAGGAGAACTCCAGCCCTCACCAGGAGGGTGGTAACCCTAGATATCAGGGCTCCTTCAGAGTTCACCTAGGGTCACCAAGAGAGTTTCTCAATTGAGCAGTATCGAACCCTGGGCCAGGGGCATTCTGTTGGCAAGTATCCATCCAAGAACAGGTAAGAAGCAATGTATACCTGTGTGGGTGGGTGTGTGGACAAGGCCGGGCTGTTCTGAAATCTAACGTTCTGCTTTGGCCATTTTCACCCCAGTTCTCTCTCCAGATCCTTTCCCCTCCTCTCTTTGACAGAATACCCTGGGTTTTGGCTACTGTGTGACACAGACTGTTGGACTGGATGGGCCATTGGCCTGATCCAGCATGGCTTCTCTTATGTTCTTGTGTCTGGGGCAGTGACGCTCTGTAGTCTTGGTGCTTGGGGGGGGGGGGGTAACAGTGGGAGGGTTTCTGAGTTCTGGCCCCACTGGTGGACCTCCTGAGGGCACCTGGTATTTTTGGCCACTGTGTGACACAGGGTGTTGGACTGGATGGGCTATTGGCCTGATCCAGCATGGCTTCTCTTAGGTTCTTATGAGGAGATGAGAGAAACATATGGAGCAGAGATCTATCAGTGGCTATTAGCCACAAAGCACATAGATCATTTGCAAGCTGTTCCCTTTTTCCCACTGTCCATCTTGAACTTCTGGGCATCAAACCATGCTTTTTGAAAGTAGCTTTTGTCAAGTTCTAATATTTTGGGAGAGGAAGGAAAAGTTCTTGGTCAACGCTCTCTCCACCCCGTGCGTAATTTTACAAAGAAGAAGAGATTGGATTTATACCCCGCCCTCCACTCCCCAAGGGAGTCTCAGAGCGGCTTACAAACTCCTTTCCCTTCCCCTCCCCACAACAGAGACCCTGTGAGGTAGGTGGGGCTGAGAGAGCTCTTTCCCAAGCTGTCCTTGAGGGAACAGTTGGTACAGAGCTATGGCTTGCCCAAGGTCATCCAGCCAGGTGCAAGTGGAGGAGTGGGGAATCAAACCCGGTTCTCCCAGGTTAGAGTCCGCGCACTTAACCACTACACTAAACAAACCTCTGTCCTGGCCTCCCTTTCGTTGTCTCTTTTCTGGACTAAAAAATCCCGGACTCTTCAGCCTTTCCTCCCGGGGAAGGTGCACCCAACCCCCTCATCATCTTGGCTGCCCTCTTCTGCACTTTTCCTGGCTCTGCATAAAGTTCCCAATGCCTGACTTTCAAGGGTGAACCAGACGCAGACTGTAGCCTGCCTTGCAGGGTGGTGGTTCTTTATCCTGAGTCTTTACCCTGGGTCTAAACGCAGCCGCTTTCTCTCCTGCCCAGAACTCCAGGGAATGGACCAAAACAGTCATCAGGAACATTGCTGCCTCCGGGAAGTTCTCCAGCGACAGGACCATCAAGGAGTACGCCCGGGATATCTGGGGCGTGGAGCCTTCCGACCTCAAGATCCCGCCCCCCAACGTGCCCCGGGATGTTGCCGACGAGCAGCTGGCCAATGACACAGCGGACAACCTGCACATGTGAACCCAAGAGATGCTTAGCTTTTGTTTGTGTTTAGCTGCTGTACCGTACAGGGTGGGGAACGCGCCCCCCTCCCGGCATTGTGTAACTAGTAACGGTAGTAAAGGTTCAAGGGGCTCTTGCGATTTGGCTTCCGAATGCTGACAGTGGTCCGAGCGCTTTGGCTGCTGTGTTAATTTAGAAACGAGTTGAGAGGGGGACCTGCTTAAAATGGATTCAAGTCTCCCGGCTCCTCCCTTCCTCCTGGGGAGACCTGGGAGCTGCCGTCCCATGAGGGGGCTGTCAAGCCCTTCATAACAAAAACCACAATTTCCAGGGGGCCGTGGGACCGGGGGGGGGGGGGAGGAGGAATCCATCAACCGCTAAGCAGAGCTGTAGGTCAGTGGTTCCCAACATTTTCCGTACGGTGGCCCACAAGTCCAATTTTACTTGGTATGGGGAACCATCCAGGACTTAGAATGACTTTGGCCCCCATGTAGTTCAGCATTCTTTTTTTCTACAGTGGCTAACCAGATGTTTTTGAGAAAGGATACAGTTCTCTCCGTTATGAACCCCAAAAAAGTGACATTCCAACATAGAAGAAGAGGAGATTGGATTTATACCCCGCCCTTCACTACCTGAAGATCCCTTTCCCTCCCCACAACAGACACCCTGTGAGGTAGGTGGGGCTGAGAGAGCTCTCCCGAGAACTGCCCTTGAGAGAACAGCTCCGAAAGAACTTGTGACTGACTGAAGGTCACACCAGCAGCTGCATGTGAAGGAGTGGGGAATCAAACCCAGTTCTCCCAATTAGAGTCCACGCTCCTAATCACACTGGCTCTCCAACACAGCCGTTGCACATGGAGGTTACATTCCAACTTCTGACCTCCCTCCCTCTTCTCCTCCACTGCTTCCTCGGATCCCCCTGAGATTCTAAGAAACTCACTCAAGTACCCAACAGGACACGTTTCACTGGATCGACATGTATATGCAGTGAAGAAGAAAAATACAAACTAATGTACAACGTAGAAGATACGGTGGCCAGATCTTGGTTTCCAAAGCACAAGAAAAAGCAATGGAAAGGGCAGCAGTGGCCTACTTTCAGTGGTTTTGGGTCCCAACCCCTAGGCTGGGAAACACTGCTGTAGGTTATAGACATAAGTTGCCATCTTACGTGCTTAGTGCTACTGTCCCAGTCCCTTAAAGGGCTGCAGTTGCTGAAGTGGTTAAGACACTGAACTGCAGACCGGAAGGTCAGTAGTTCAAGACCCGAGTGCTGCGCGACTGAGTGAGCTCCCGTCTCTGGCCCCAGCTCCTGCCAAACCTAGCAATTCAAAAGCAAGGAACTGCAAGTAGATAAATAGGTACCGCTTTGGTGGGAAGGTAACAGTGTTCCATGCGCCTAGGCATCGTCACACCGTCCACATGACCATGGAAAACTTCTTTGGACAGTGCTGGCTCTTCAGCTTGGAAACGGAGATGAGCACCGCATCCCTAGAGTCGGATTCAACTGGCCTTCGAGCAAGGGAAACCTTTACCAGTCCCTTAACATAGCGCAGCACCTGTTGGGGAAGAGAGGTACAGGAACCACAGGGAAACTCCACTCGTGCTGTTGACTGTTCCCCTTCCAACAATCTTCCCATGAGAGGTGAGCCTGTAATCCATTCCCACCCGCCATTACCACGGTGCTTTCAAAGATACAACAGGTGCTAAACGATGTACCAGGTCTTGGGTACGCCCACGCAGCCAGGTCTGTGTGGAAGTTGAGCGGCTACACACACAAATTGCTTCTGTACACTTAGGAAGGTGGGCTTGGGTGAGGATAGAATCCGGCATCGGGAAGGTTTCAGGTAGTCCAGGCACAAAGCTTTGCTGTCTCCCCCCCCCCCCCCCCCCCCCGAAGCTTGGATCAGTTTTGTACAGCTTGTCTCCGATGGATGGCTTTGTCTGCTCTCCCGCCCACACATTCCCGAACATCCACAGGTTTAAAATAAAGCAAAGAGGCACAGCTGGTCCCTTTCCCATTTTTTTTTTGTTTTGTTTTATTACGGTTCACCAAAAAAGTCGGAACAAACTCTCCTCCCCGCTGGGGTGGACGAAGACCGGTCACTGGACGCTTTGGAGGAAATTTCTGTCAGGGAAGAGGAGGAAAAAAAAGAAAGCTGTGATGGCGGTGTCCCCCGAAAATGTTTACTTCCCTTCCTGTGGAAGCTACCAATGTGCTGGCCTCTGGGACATCTTTCGCCTATGGTGGCGAAAAGGCTGATACTTCAGTGTTCAGTATGTGGGCACTGCCAGAGTTATACGCAACTCTTCAGCCACACAACTGCATGGCCATGCACACACACACAACACACACACACACACGATGATTAGGGCCCCCCCCAAATTACAGCTCATCTCCAGACTACAAAGATCAGTTATCCAGGAGGAAATGGCTGCCTCGGAGGGCAGACTCTGTGGCCCTTTGAGGTCCCTGTGCTTCCCAGGCTCCATCTCCAGGCGTTAAATATATATATATATATATTTAAAAACATGAGGTTTTTCTTCGCTGTGATACCACCAGTGTTTCCTCTAAGCTGAGTGAGTGTGAGCTAGCTCACAGTTTTTTAGCCTCTGGCACACACATTTTTGTCTCGGCTCAGGAAGGAGGGCTCCAGAGCAAACTAGTTTATGCAGTGGCCAAATTGCTCGCTCACAACTTTAATGACAGTAGATTTTTTTGCTCACAAGACTCCACAGCTTGGAGGGAGCACCCCTCTAGAACCTGAGTAGGGTCTGCCAAAATCCAAGACCCGTATCGGTTAAGAGCTTTTCACACACGTGGGAGAACTTTGCGTGTGGTGGAAACTTGACTCTACAGAGGACAGCATCTTCACGCAGACACCCGCTGGAATCTCCCAGTGTAGATGAGAGCGGACGCTCAGGATGTGCAAGTTCTAAGGGGGTGAACAGCCCTCCTCTCTTCCATGTCTTTTCCTGGTCTGTACCCAAGGGGAGGAACTGTGGGTCAGTGGAAGAGCCTCTGCTTTACATTCAGAAGGTCCCAGGTATCTCCAGTTAAGCAATTCAAGTAGTACGTGATGGGAAGGACCTCTGCTCGAGAGCCTGGACAACTGCAGCCAGTCTGAGTAGACAATACAGACCTTGATGGACCAAAGATCTGACTCAGTAGCAGGCAGCTTCGTGCATGGGTCCATGTACGAGTGAGCCAGAGCGGCCCAGCCCTGTTGAGAAGATAAGGGGTCCTTTAAACTAAAGACCGTTTACTCCCTGGTCCTTTTTAACTGGAGATGCCAGGGATTAAACCTGGGACCTTCTGTGTGCCAAGCAGGGGCTCTTCCACTGAGCCACGGCCCCTTCTCAAGGACCGTTCGCTCAAGGCAGGGGGGCAGGTGGCCTGGGGGGGGGCAGCATCACACAGCCATCCTCTGTTGTGCTTTGAACCCAGTTCAAAAACACCAGCCCCACTTCATTGCCTCCTGCTGGTGCAGGCTGGGTGAAACCTCAGCTACAGCAGCAGCAGCAGAGCAAAGAGTTCTGTGATCTTGTCACGCACACCGGACTCTGATCTTCACCTGCTCCCCCGGCAGTCTCACCCAGTCAGTTTCCTGGCATCAAATCCCCTACAGGGTGCCCTTTGGAGTGCCAGAGAGAAACCGGGTCCCCCGCGCAGCATGGCTCACTCACTTCAGTATGTCTGGGAGCTCGGGGTTTGAGGAAAGGTAGTCGTGTCCATACTCCTTGCTGGCAGGGAAGGAAATGAACCGGATGGTGTCTTTCTTCTGGGAGGCATTGTGGGCGATCTCAAAAAGCTGAAGGAAGACAGGAGTGAGAGGCAAAGGCAGCTGCATTCTACCTGTGTCCATTAAGAGCTAGATTTGAGTCCAGGAGCGCCTTCGAGAACAAGAAGATCCGGGGGTGGGGGTGAGTGTTCAAGAGTCCTCGCTCCGGGGAGCTTCGACTCTGGATAAGAAGCCCCAAAATCTCATTGGTCTCCAAGCTGTTCCTGAACTCGAATCTTGCTGTTCTAATACAGACCAACATGGTGACTCTCTGAAACTTAAAGGATGATCGGGGCTCTGGAGACTGAGCCCTACGAGGAAAGGCTGAGGACCTTGGGAATGCTCAGTCCAGAGGAGAGGAGATGGAGGGGGGGACAGGATTGCTCTCTTTAAGTATCTGAAAGGCTGTCATTTGGAGGAGGGCAAGGAGCTGTTCCAGTTGGCAGCAGAGGACAGGACCCGAAGCAATGGGTTTAGATTACATGCAGGAAGATCTCGGCTGGATATTAGGGAAAACTTTTTCACAGAGTGGTTCAAAGGTGGAATCGGCTGCCTCGGGAGGTGGTGAGCTCCCCTTCACAGCTTTTGAGAAGAGGCTGGACGAATATTTGTTAGCGATGCTCTGGGCTGGTCCTGCATGGGGCAGGGGGTTGGACTAGATGGTCTCTATGTACCCTTCCAACTCCTTCTGCAGTTTGGCTGGAGATCCTGGAGGTTCTTTGTCATCTTCTGGGCGTGGAGCAGTGGTCACTGGGGGTGGGGGGGGGAGGTGTTTGTGAATTTCCTGCCTTGCGTAGGGGGTTGGACTAGATGACCCCGGAGGTCCCTTCTTCCAACTATGATTCCATGATTCATTCAGAGCTGCTGCTGGCCTAACCACACAGAAGACCCTTCCCAGCAGACATCACCGGCACGGTGAAAATCCCACGGCCCTCTGTTGCCGCATAGCGATAATTCCACAGAGGTAGGCCGGTGCAGTCTGTTGTAGCCAAATGAGCCAAAACGGACCTTAACTAAACAGAAAAGTCACTGCTAGCAGGAGGGAGCCCTCTCATTCCGCTCCCCTCCACAGGAGATCCCTGCTCACAAAGGAGAAGCTACGGTACCTTTTTGCTTTGCTCGATAGGGATCACGCTGTCATCTTCTGAATGCAACATTAAGATCGGGCTGGACAGGACTTGGACGCTGCAGGTGAGAGTGGAGCCAGTCAGAGTGCATATGTTATATATACATAGAAATGTTACATAAGAATGTAACATCAGAAGAGCTCTGCTGGATCGGACCAGGGGTCCATCCAGTCCGGCATCCTGTCTCACACAGTGGCCAGCCAGTTCCTCTGGAGGAACAACAACAGGGCAGAGAGGCCGAGGCCTTCATAAGAACATCAGAAGAGCCCTGCTGGGTCAGACCACTGAGGGTCCATCAAGTCCAGCATCCTGTCTCACACAGGGGCCAACCAGTTCCTCTGGAGGGCAAACAACAGGGCAGAGAGGCCGAGGCCTTTATAAGAACATCAGAAGAGCCCTGCAGGATCAGACCAGAGGTCCCTCTAGTCCAGCATCCTGTCTCACACAGTGGCCAACCAGTTCCTCTGGATGGCCAACAACAGGACAGAGAGGCCGAGGCCTTCCCCTGAGAAGAACATCAGAAGAGCCCTGCTGGGTCAGAGCAGTGGTCCCCCTAGTCTAGCATCCCATCTCACACAGTGGCCAGCCAGTTCCTTCCTAGCACAGAGTGAACGCTGTTACATATGACCACAGAAATGTCTTTGGACAGCGCTGGCTCTTCGGCTTGGAAACGGAGATGAGCACCACCCCCTAGAGTCGGATTCGCCTGGCTTTTGAGCAAGGGAAACCTTCAGCACAGAGTGAATGCTCAAGGGGCTAAGCAAGCTGGGGAAGACTCTCCACTCACTTTCTGTCACTGTAGAAGTACATGCCGCCGCGCGCCATCGTGTCCAAGATTAAATACTCGAAGCCAGGAAAATTGCGGTAGATCTGTTTCAAGGAAAGAAGAAAGAGACTTGTGGGGGGGAAAGACTGCGAAATGTGGCTGGCTTCTCAGCAATTAGAACAGCCGTGGGAACTAGATGGAAATCGGATAAACCTCCTGACTTAAACCTCAGGCATAAGAAAACTATGGAATATCAGCATAATGGCCAAGCTCTCTGACAATATTAACCAACACGAACATCCTCTCTCCTCTTCTACTTTCTCGGCTGTCTGGTTTCCTATTCTAGAATATCTCGTTTCACAAGAAACAACCCCTAATATAATTAGAAGAAGAGAAGAGATTGGATTGAAGCCCTTCAACTCGGAGTCTCAGAACGGCTTACAAACTCCTTTCCCTTCCCCTCCCCACAACAGGCACCCTGTGAGGTAGGTGGGGCTGAGAGAGCTCTGACAGAAACTGCTCTTTTTCAAGAACAGCTGTGCCAGAACTATGGTTTTCCTTATGGTAAAGTTTTTTTTACTGCTACTTACGTTGTTTAATGGCATGGTAGAAGAAGAGGTTGGATTTACACCCCAGCAGGTGCAAGTGGAAGAGTGGGCATTCAAACCTGGTTCTCCCAGATTAAGAGTCCACGCACTTAACCACCACACCAAACTGGTTAATCTTGGTTAATCACTATTAGGTTAATCACTATTAGGTTCAATATAAGCTATAGGTAAATTGGCTCACAAAGGCTTCAACGTTACAATCATTTATACTAATATTTGATTTTCATTGTGCTTTATATTTGAGTTATGATCATATCAAACAGTATATATATACTATGTATATAGCAGTGAAACTGTAATAAACTGTATTTTGGAAGGAAGGAAGGAAGAAACATGGCTGGCTGCAAAACAGACATCTCCCAGGGCTGGAAATCGCTTCGGGCAATGCAATTGCCTGTAGCAAACGTGGCTATACCACCTCTATGGAAAACCCAAGACCTATTTTGCGTCCTGCAAGAAAAGCAGTGGATTTCACAACCTACCCTGCTGACGCTGGTGGGAGGTGGCTTTTCTCACCAAGAGACCGACATTTTCAAGGGGGCAAATGCAAAGTCGAGATCATACTGGGAGCAATTCAGGATGGAACGGCCCTCGCTTTGCCCAACTGGTTGCTCCATGGCAAGGTGCCTATCGATCCCCCACCAGCTCGAACAAGTGAGCCAAGCAACCCTGCTAGATTTCCACGTCGCTTAGCAAGCTATCGAGAGATGGAAGCGGAGGCAGGCCTGAGCGAGCAGCTTCCACAGAGAGACTTACTGTTGTCAAGGGGAATGTGGCCGCTGCATCACGGATGTTGGTGAAAGGTGCCTCTAGGACTACTGCATCCACTGTGATCCCTTCTGAAAAATTGGAGAGGGTTCAGTGGGAGGGGGGGAGTACAAACCCTGGAAGAGTTTTTTAAAAAAACCGACCCGAAGTTCCCAACCCCCAGACAGGGCCTGGAGATCCCTGGAGTTACAACTGAACTCCGCTGCCCCTGGAGAAAATGGCTGCATTGGAAGGTGGACTCTATAGCATTATAATGCTGCTGAAGTTTCTCCCCCCCCATTCCCCGTCCACCCCAGGCTCCGCCCCCCAAATGCCAGGAATTTCCCAACTTGCCCCCCCCCCAAAGCCTTATAAATGGTTACCTTTCTCTTTCAGTGCCCTGGCAACGTTTGTAGCAATTCTAGAAGGAGACAGAAAACAAGGAAGTAAGAATGTCAGGCAACAAAGGACTTCGTGAAAATTGATTGATTTTTCTCCAGGCCAGTTTGGCTGGAGATCCTGGAGGGTTTTTTTGTCATCTGGGCATGGAACAGGGGTCGCTGGGGGGGGGGGAGGCATTTTTGAATTTCCTGCATTGTGCAGGGGGGCGGTTGGATTAGATGGCCCTGGAGGTCCCTTCCAACCCTGTGCTTCTATGATCGATCGATTGACCGAGGTGGTAAGCCTTTGATTCCACTGGAAGCCATTCAAACTACCAGTGGGCTCTCAGATGGACTGAATACTGGTCCTTACAAGAAATATTAGAAAACTGGCAGGTGAAGGAACAAGCTAGATCCCTTCCCTGTAACTTGCTAGCTTTCTGTGTGCGAGGAATACGTAAGAATCATCATTCAGCCATGCACATCCCTATCTGGAGTTTAAATGGACATGGTACAAACACAGGGGACCAGCGCAGTGAGAAGTTGGCAAGTTTTATCAGATCATTATTAGCTTCTTCAGGTTTTTTTGGGGCACCCTTGGCTGTATGGTGTCTTTCTCTCCAGATTCAGAGGCTAGGCAGGTGGTGAGCAGAGACAGGGCCTTTTCTGTGGTGGCTCCTTGCCTTTGGAACGCCCTCCCCCTTGAGGCCCGCCTGGCCCCTGCTTTACTTTCTTTTAGGCACCAGGTTAAAACATGTCCTTTTTGATCTGGGCTTGTAATCAGGGGCTTTTATCTTATCAAGCTTTTAATATGTTATGGATAGTCTATACTGCTTGTGTCTTAAATTGCGGGGGGGGGGGGGGGGGGTTGAAACTGTAAGCTGCCATGAGCAGGACTCTGAAGAGGCAGCATAGATGTAATTCTAAATGAATTTTTAAAATTGCTGCATATAGAAGCCGTTAAGTGTAAGGATGTGTTGCTTGGCGACCAAGATCAAGTTAATTCATACCACATTATTCCCCATTACTGCGTATGGGTGCGAAAGTTGGACAATGAAGAAAACTGGCAGGAAGGAAGTTGATTAGTTTGAAATATGGTGTTAGGGGGGAGTTTTACGGATATGGTGGCACACCCAAAAGACAAACAAATATGAAATCAAGCCTGAACCTCTCCCTAGAAGCTAAAATGACCAGACTGGAGCTATCAGACTTTGGTCACATTATGAGAAGATGAGAGTCACTGGAAAAGACAATAATGCTAGGAAAAGTTGAAGGCAGCAGGAAAAGAGATAGACACAAAAGATGGATTGACTCTGTCAGTGAATCCATGGGCCTCAGTTTGCAAGACCTGAGCAAGGCAGTTAACGAAAGGATGTTTTGGAGGTCATTCATTCATTCATTCACTCACTCACTCATTCATAGAGTTGCCATTAAGCCAGCAGCGGTTTGAAGTCCCCTAACACACACATGCACATATCGAAAACAAATCTAAGGCACTGCAGAAGAAATAACCCTAAAACAAGAGGAAACAGAAGCATTTCCTCTTTCACCTTCCAAGAAGATAGATCACAATCGGAGGAAACGGAAGAGCGGCGATGGAGCAGTGCCTTGTGGGGAATCGATCCAAGTCTCTGCAGAAGGGAGCCCTGACTCACGAAAGCTCCTCCCCTGCCACAAATGTTGTTAAACTTTAAGATGCTCCTGAACTCTGGCCCTTTCCTGCTCCTTCACCTTGTCAGAGATTAGGGAACAGTTAGTCTTTCACTGGGGCCAAACATCGAGACATACCCGGTGCCGAGGGAATGCCCCCATAAGATCACAGTGCTGTTTCCGCTCCGTGCCTTCACCCAGTGGTAGAGAAACAAGACATCTGTCGTGAAGCCCGTCTCGCTGGGCTCACCGGTGGAGTCCGCATAGCCTGGGAAGCATTGGATTGAAGGTCAGCAGGGAGAAAACCACAACAGCCTCATGGTTGAAAAGGCAGACATTCAGAGTGGCTTTTCAACAGGAATTTACCTCTGTAGTCAATGGCTAGGACATGAAAGTCGGCATCGCTCATCACCTGTTCAAGAAGACAAGGTTTCAGTGTCTTATTAAGGCTTTGGCCTCTGTGCCCTGTTGTCAGCAGTCCGAAGGAACTGTTTGGCCACTGTGTTCATAAGAACATCAGAAGAGCCCTGCTGGATCAGAACAGTGGTCCATCTAGTCCAGCATCCTGTCTCACACAGCGGCCAAGCAGCTAACTTGGAGGGCCAATAAAGGGCACAGAAGCCAAGAAGAGCCCTGCTGGATCAGACCAGTGCTTCATCCTACCCAGCATCCTGTTTTACACCGAAGTCCAACTAGCTGCCCTGGAGGGCCAACAACAGAGCATAGGGATCAAGGCCTTCATGAGAACATCAGAAGAGCCCTGCTGGATCAAATCAGGGAGGGTCCATCTAGTCCAGCCTCCTGTCTCACACAGTGGCCAGTCAGTTCCTCTGGAGGGCCAACAAAAGAGCAGAGAGGCCAAGGCCTTCATAAGAACACAAGAAGAGCCGTGCTGGATTAGACCACTGAAGGTCCATCTAGTCCAGCAACCTCACTGCCTCTCAATTGTGGAGGTTTCATGGGTAATGGACCCCATCCTCCATGAATCTGCTTGTCCCCTCTGGAGGCCATCATGACATCCACAGGCCTTAACTCTTAGAGGTGGCCCCCTCTCTAGGACATTTGGTCAAGGCCTTCCCCATGAGTCAATACCGGGTGACAAAACGTGAGAAGCCAAGACACAGCTTTCAGAAAGGGCTCAGCTTTGTAACAATCCATCTTGAGTGGAACCAAAGAATCTCTCAAGGACCCCTCGGACCTCACCTACCTTCAGGAATTGCACTCTGTGGCTTGTCGCCCTGGAAGAGATTCCCAAAAAGTCCAGATGAGCATTTCATCCCACGAATCATTACATGAGTAAACAAAAGCGTCCCTCTTTAAGCGAGCCGCTCTTGCAAAACAAGGTTAAGGGGGGGGGGGGAGAGAGGAAAAAATACAGCTCACTGCAACAAAGGTATTTAAAGCCTTTTCAAAGGAAAAATGGTCAGAGCCATCTTGATTCAAGCCAGATGCTCACAGAGGTTTGTACCTTGGAAACGCCTAAAAAGGTACAATTATAGTCACAGAATCATAGAGCTGGAAGGGGCCGTGCAGGCCCTTTAGTCCAACCCCCTGCTAAATGCAGGACCAGCCTAGAGCATCCCTGACAAGGGATTGTCCAGCCGCTGCTTGAAGACTGCCAGGGAGGGGGAGCTCACCACCTCCCCAGGCAGCTGATTCCATTGCTGAATTTACTCTTACTGTGAAAGAATTTTTTCCCTAACATCCAGCTGATATCTTTCTGCCTGTAGTTTAAAACCATCTCTGCGAGTCCTCTCCTCTGCTGCTCACAGGAACAGCTCCCTGCCCTCCATCACAGCCCTTCAAAGACTTAAAAGACAGCAAAATCATGTCCCCACCAACCTCTACTTCTCCAGCATGAGCTTTCCCAAGTCATCAGAACATCAGAAGAGCCCTGCTGGATCAGACCGGGGTCCATCCTGTCTCACACACTGGCCAATCCTCTAATCATCTTGATCACCCTCCTCTGCACTTTGTCCCTCAGCCTTTCCTCCTCGTGGGGCTTCTTGGTCTCCAGGCCCCCGACCATCCTCATCGCTCTCCTCTGCACCTGCTCCATTCCGTCCCCATCCTTGTTGAAGTGAGGCCTCCAGAACCGCACACAGAACCCCAGATGGGGCCAGATACGTCCCCAGCCCATCTCCCCAAGCTGAAGCCAAAGAAATGGTGCAGTGCCCAAATCTTCTAGCCCAGGGACATCTAGAGTACGTATGAAAGGCACTGGAGCAAGACACTGGTGGGTATGTATGAATGTAGTCTGATGTAGCATAAATACAAAGCTTCGTGTCTGTGAGCTCACGCCTTTCTCAGCAAGAAAAGCACCCTGGAGAAGGCAGACCTCCCTTCGCCCTTGCTCACCAAACCGTTCCTTTTGATACATGCTGCAAGTTTTTTGTTGGAATCATAATTCCATGACAAACGGCCCCCCTCCCTTGGCCTTCTACATACCAAATTCGCTTCAAGGTGCCGGTTCTCACCTATGAAGCCCTTTACGGTCAGGGGCCAGCATACCAGAGGGACCGCCTGTCCCCTCACGTTCCCCAGAGAGCACTGCGTTCAGGGACACCTGGCTCCCTGGCCCTAAAGAGGCCAGGCTGGTCATCACCAGGGCCAGAGCCTTCTCCGTGGCAGCTCCACGTTGGTGGAACAACCTCCCTGAGGACACCAGGGCCCTGCGGAACTGACTTCAGTTCCGCAGGGCCTGCGAGACAGAGCTCTTCCACCAGGCACATTTAACATCTTGATATAAAATCAGAGCCTTCCTGGGATCTTTTTCGTCAGCTATGTCTGAACTGACTCCTGTTACGAAAATATTGGATTATGACTGCCATCGCATAGAAATGTATGCATGCACTGTGCTTTAGATACATCTTTCAAATTTTTTTATGTAAACTGCTCTGAGCCTGCCTTGGTGGGGAGGGCGGAGTACGAATCCAATAAACAAACCAACAAGCCTCTTCCCACCCATCCACCCCCAACTGGAGCAACACAGTCTGGAGAAAAGGCCCAGTGCGGCTTTTGCGCCGGTGCAACCTTAAAACCACCTGTTCCCCCCGTTGCCATGGAGATAGATGATGACGGGATTATCGTCGGCCAGGGCTTCTTCATGCCAGCTGTGGTCCTCCCCTTCTGCCTCCTTCCGCCTGTTGTCTGGCAGGGCATGCCTAAGAGAAGCGGAACAGGCTGTCATGGGACTTCCCTTGCAGAACAAAAGGAGGCCGGCTGCTTCGGCCCAGCTCCGCGAAGCAACAAACAAGCTGAAGCCAGACAGCTGCCTCTTTGAAAGACAGACTCAAACGCCTGCGCGGGGGGTGGGTGGGGGAGGTACACTCTGGAGGGGACTGGAGCAAAACCGCCCCGTCTGTCTGCGATACAGACACACACACCCTCCAACCCCCCCATCAGAGCTGCGCTTCCACAAATAAAGAGACATGTTCATTAGCATAGTGCCAGCCAGCCAGGCGGGGGGTGGGAAGCACAGCCACAAGATCACTCACCAAATGCCGTATGTGACCCCTGGCTCTGGAGTGAAATAGATGCTCACTGTGTGATTGAGGTACACTTCAGGCTTCTGAAAGTCCACTCCGAAGGGGAAAGACACTGGAAGAGAATTTCATATTGACGCTTGCCTTTCGGGTCAAGACCACTGGGGCTCCATGGCAGAGCATCAGCTTGGCACACGGAAAGTCCCAGGTTCAATCCCCGGCATCTCCAGTTAAAAAGGACCAGGCAGGAGGTGATGGGAAAGACCTCTAATCTGAGACCCTGGAGAGCTGTAAAGAGGGGCTGTGGCTCAGTGGAAGGGCCTCTGCTTGGCATGCAGAAGGTCCCAGGTTCAATCCCTGGCATCTCCAGTCAAAAGGACCAGGCAGGAGGGGATGGGAAAGACCTCTAATCTGAGACCCTGGAGAGCTGTAAAGAGGGGCTGTGGCTCAGTGGAAGGGCCTCTGCTTGGCATGCAGAAGGTCCAGGTTCAATCCCCAGCATCTCCAGTTAAAAGGACCAGGCAGGAGGGGATGGGAAAGACCTGTAATCTGTGACCCTGGAGAGCTGTAAAGAGGGGCTGTGGCTCAGTGGCAGAGCATCTGCTTGGCGTGCAGAAGGTCCCAAGTTCAATCCCCAGCATCTCCAGTTAAAAAGGACCAGGCAGGAGGTGATGGGAAAGACCTCTAATCTGAGAACCTGGAGAGCTGTAAAGAGGGGCTGTGGCTCAGTGGCAGAGCATCTGCTTCGCCTGCAGAAGGTCCCAGGTTCAATCCCTAGCATCTCTAGTTAAAAAGGACCAGGCAGGAGGTGATGGGAAAGACCCCCACCTGAGACCCTGGAGAGCCGCTGCCTGTCTGAGTAGACAAGACTGACCTTGATGGACCAAGGGTCTGATTCAGTATAAGGCGGAGTCCTGTGTGATTTATGCATTTGTTTGGGAGGGCCCGTGGCTCAGTGGCAAAGCATCTGCTTGGCATGCAGAAGGTCCCGGGTTCAATCCCCAGCATCTCCAGTTAAAAAAAAAAAACAGGCAGTAGGTGATGGGAAAGACCTCAGCCTGAGACCCTGGACAGCTGCTGTCAGCCTGAGTAGACAATGCTGACTCTGATGGCCAAAGAGTCTGATTCAGCATAAGGCAGCTTTGAGACTGCCTCTCCCCCTAGGAGCCCCGTAGAGCACTAAGGTCTACCAACCAACCTCTTTTAGTAGTCCCCCCAGGGACATCCGACTTGCCTCGACCAGGGGCAGGGCTTTTTTGGCCCTGGCCACCGTCTAGTGGAATGAGCTCCCAAGAGTGAGATCTTAGCCCAGCGGGATCTATTACAATTTCGCAGGTCCAGCAAGATGGAGCTCTTCCGCCGGGCTTTTGGTTGAGGCAGCGGGCGTCCCCTTCCTCAGTCTAACTGGCCTTCGTCTGTAGCCTGGATCCTGAGCAGTGTTCCCTCTAAGCTGAGTTAGTGCGAGCTAGCTCAGAGTTTTTTAGCCTCCGGCTCACAGGTTTTTATCGTAGCTTAGGGAGGGTGGCTCCAGAGCAGACTAATTTATGCAGTAGCCAAATCACTCGCTCACAGCTTTAATGCTCACAAAGTAAAATTTTTGCTCACAAGACTCCATAGCTTAGAGGGAACATTGGTCCTGAGATCTCGAAACCTTAAAGATCTTTTTTTTTTTTTTTTTAAACCCTTTAAAATCTCTAATACCATCAGCCACTAAGGTATCTGGTCCTTATTAGAGTCGTATGGCACTTAGGAGCTATGTTCTTTTATATTGTGTTTTGATTTGGTTTTAACAGTACTGTATTTTATATGGTTGGAACCCACCCTGAGCCCATTAAGGGGAGGGCGGGATATGAATCCAAATAAATAAATAAATTCCTATATGTTCACTGTCTCTTCGCCAAGTATCAGCGGCACGGCAAGGCTCTGGGCCCTGCTACGCTCGACTGACCCTGGCTTAAGGGTTCACCACACTGCAGTTCCCCGGTTTTCTTAGAATGGGGGGGCTCAGAATCTCGTAGGATTCTCAGCACCCTCGATACTCTAATCCCCCAGGATTCTAAGAGGGAAACCGATTAGAGAACCGGGTTTGATTCCCCACTCCTCCACTTGCACCTGCTGGATGACCTTGGGCAAGCCATAGTTCTCTCAGAGCTGTTCTCTCAAGGACAGTTTCTTTCAAGAGCTCTCTCAGCCCCACCTACCTCACAGGGTGTCTGTTGTGGGGAGGGGAAGGGAAAGGAGTTTGTAAGCTGCTCTGAGACTCCAAGTGAAGGGCGGGGTATAAATCCAATCTCTTCTTCTTAGCCTTCAGCTCACACATTTTTTGTCTCAGCTCAGGAAGGATGACTCCGGAGCAAACTCATTTATGCAGCAGCCAAATTGCTCGCTCACAATTTTAATGCCAGTCGCTCCCAAAGTAGAATTTTTGCTCACAAGACTCATTTATGCAGCGGCCAAATCGCTCGCTCACAACTTAAATGCCGGTAAGCTCCCACAGTAGAATTTTTGCTCACAAGACTCCGCAGCTTAGAGGGAGTGCTGCATTCAACACAGCAGGGATTTGGGTTGTTACGGGATTTCCTGGAGAAGGGACACTCTTGGAGATCAGTGGTTCCCTTTGGGTATATTTGCTCGGTTCCAGATGTACAAACTGAGTGGGGGAGGAGGGGGTGAGTAGGCACTCAGTCAAACAAGGAGGGGGGTTTGAAAGCCACATCAGTTTGACAGCCTTGGAACTGATCCTTTTGCAGTCCTTTTTGCACAGAAGTTATTAACCACTCCCTCTTTGTCTCTAAACAGAGCCACAGATGAAGTGGCCCATGGAGCGCCTTGTTGATATCAGAGACACAGAAACAGTGAAGCTGTCAGTGAGCTGTCAGTTAGATCACTGAAGCCGCTCTGAGCCTGCTGTGCAGGGAGAGCAGCTTAGAAGTTGAATTAAATAAATACAATAATAAATAAAATAGTGTTTGCAAGTCATATGACACATCCAGGTGGAACTGGATAGAGCCAGTCCAGACCTGTACAGTAAGCTATGACTTGAGAATGACTCCGCACTAACCTGATTGGTTACTGAGTACCTGTAAAATGTATATATGTATTCATGTTGTATAATACTTTTTCTTCTCTTCTGAGAGCCAGTTTGGTGTAGAGAGCCAGTTTGGTGTAGGGGTTAAGTGCGCGGACTCTAATCTGGGAGAACCGGGTTTGATTCCTCACTCCTCCACTTGCACCTGGCTGGATGACCTTGGGCAAGCCATAGCTCTGTACCAGCTGTTCCCTCAAGGACAGCTTGGGAAAGAGCTCTCTCAGCCCCACCTACCTCACAGGGTGTCTGTTGTGGGGAGGGGAAGGGAAAAGGAGTTTGTAAGCTGCTCTGAGACTCCCTTGGGGAGTGGAGGGCGGGGTATAAATCCAATCTCTTCTTCTACTGGTGACTGGCGTAGCGTTTTGACGGTGAAAACACTATTCTGTAAATAAATGTACATACACTGTACATAGTTTGTGTCTCTCGTTTGTGGAGTCTATAAGCTCTGCTGGTGTTGTTTAGCACAAACTACCACTCACACACAACACGCCTAGGCTGCTGTCAAAAGCTCTAGAAGTTAACTCTGACTTTGCGGTCTATCTTGTTTCAATTTGGCTCTCTGGCTGGGCTCTCTGCTGTGACCTCTATGGCCCAGGCTAGCCTGATCTCATCAGATGATGATGATGAAGGAGGAGAAGATTGGATTTATACCCCACCCTTCACTACCCGAAGGAGTCTCAGAGCGGCTTACAATCTCCTTTCCCTTCCCCTCCCCACAGCAGACACCCTGTGAGGTAGGTGGGGCTGGGAGAGCTCTGACAGAAACTGCTCTTTTTCCAGAATAGCTGTGCCAAAACTATGGCTTGCCCAAGGTCATCCAGCAGGTGCAAGTGGAGGAGTGGGGAATCAAACTCGGTTCTCCCAGATTAGAGTCCGCACACCTAACCACTACACCAAACTGGCTCAAGCAGGGTCAGCCATGACTAGTATTTGGATTGCAGACTGCCAAGGAAGCCCAGGGTTACAACGCAGAGGCAAGCAAAGTTCCTCTCTTGCCCTGAATGCCCCATGCAGGGTCGCCACAAGTCGGCTGCATCTGGGCGTCAAAGAGACAAAAAGGATTCAAACCATGTCCCGGAGACAGCAGGTAGTTTCAGAAGCACCAAACCCAAGGGAATAGAAATCTTTACTTGGTCCCCTTTCCCATTGTTTTTTTTTTAAAAAGACAATTCAAACTAGCAAAATACTTACAAAAACTGAGAAAGACAAACTTCTGGAGAAGCGAAGGAAAGAATCGAATGACAAAGGGGAAAGAAGCGTACAAAATAAACAAATCCAGCAGCAGCTTCTTGATTTTAAATTTCTGAAGGTAGCCCAGGAGTCCCCTGAAAGAAACAGAAACAAAAGCTTAAGCCCTTTAAGTTACTCATCTATTTATTTATTTATAAATCTGATTTGTTTTGCCTGAATTTTTAGATTATTGCTCTGTTAGCGCATCTATGTTTTAGTGTGACAATCATTAGACTGCTTTAACTTGTTGTAAGCCGCCCCGAGCCTGCTTTTGCGGGGAGGGCGGAATATAAATTGAAAATAATAACTAACTAAATAAATAATATTCGGAGGAGGAGGAGACTGGATTTATACCCCACCCTTCACTCGGCGTCTCAGAGCAGTTTACAATCCCTTTCCCACTCCCAACTGCAGACACCCTGTGAGGGAGGTGGGGCTGAGAGAGCTCTCTCAAGAACTGCCCTTGAGAGAATAGCTCTGAAAGAACTTGTGACTGACCCAAGGTCACGCCAGCAGCAGCATGTGGAGGAATCAGACCTGGTTCTCCCAGATTAGAGTCCGTGCTCCTAACCACGACACCAAACCGTAAGGAAGATCTCTGTTCCTGTACTGCAGACAGGAGCACCGAGGCCCAGTTTGCTGCTAGCGACGGTGAACTCCAAACTGATCTGCAGTTGCAGACACTGGGGCCCACCAAAATCTGAACGGAGTATCATGCTTCCGGGTACCACGCAGCACAACTAGGGGAGAAACGCTGGCTCCAGTTATAGGGCCAGGAGTTCCAGTTACGAGAATTCTTTCATTTCCAGGTCTGAGGGAGGGAGCAACAGAAGCCAATGCTTCGGCCAGAGGGGGTGAGGGAGCCCACACTGGGCCTTTGGGGGGAAAATCCCTAATAAGAAAAGAGTGGGGAGACAGACTTGGTTCCCTCCAAGAACGGAAATGTCGATGGGCAAGTCAAACAGTGCAAATTACCTCACGGGGCCAGCCCAAAGGGTTTGTGGGAAGTGCTAATGGGGGACACAGTTCTCTTTCAGGGTTGAGGTGAGCAGACATTTTGTCACTGATTACTGCCCTGACAGCCAAGCACAGGATGAGGTTCAATTTCCCTCAGGAGTCGCTGTTCTCCTCAGCGAAGGAGACTTACAAGGCCGCGGCCTTCCTCCTTCGGCCAGCTTCCGGCCTTTTGAGGTGTTACCAGCCAGAAACTGTTTCTTGACCCTTCAGGATAATAACAAGATGGAGGAGAGAGAGAGAAACAAGCCTAAAGAGAAGATTGACGGCCGCAAAAAGCCAAGCAAATGGGCCAGTGCCTGAAAAGGCTGGACCCTCTCCGAGTAAGAATCAGGATTGACAAGGTATTTTCAACTGTTCAGAGCACTTCACAGACATGATCGAGCGCAGTGGTCTCCAACACGGCGCCCGTGGGCACCACAGCACCCGCCAAACACCTTTCCTGGAACCTGCCACGTGTTTTTAGAAAGTAGGCATGGCTTGGTAGGGCTTCTGCCCAGCAAGGCTTCCGATTGGCTGTGCAGATTTTTAAAAAAGTTGCTTTGGTGGCAGCCACCGCCACAACACAAGAATCTTCACTGTGTGCCTGAAGGTAAGCTGTGGCGGCCATTTTGTAGCTGGCTCTGCCTTTTGCAGCAGCCATTTCTTTGGCAGACATTCTGTAGCTGCGCCCACCATGCTGTGTCAGGATTCCACAGGTGCCTCCAGGCTGAAAAAGGTTGGAGATCCCTGACCTAGTGTTCATCCTTACAGTTCCGTAAGGAAGGCCTGTGTTTTCGCCCCCAACAGCAGCTGGGAACTCAAGAGAAAGCGGCATCTAAGGTCCTCTGGTGACTTCACGGCAGATTTGAACCTGAGGGTTTACCTCAGTCTCTCAGCCGCTCTGTGACATTGGCTCATTCTAGAATTATTACCTCAACCCTGTTTGGTGTAGTGGTTAAGTGTGCGGACTCTAATCTGGGAGAACTGGATTTGATTTCCCACTCCTCCACTTGCACCTGGCTGGATGACCTTGGGCAAGCCATAGCTCTGTACCAGCTGTTCTCTCAAGGACAGTTGTCTCAGAGCTCTTTCAGCCCCACCTACCTCACAGGGTGTCTGTTGTGGGGAGGGGAGGGGAAGGGAAAGGAGTTTGTAAGCTGCTCTGAGACTCCAAGTGAGTGAAGGGCAGGATATAAATTCAATCTCTTCTTCTCTTCTGTCTCCATAAAATCCAGTCATACACACACCCACGCAGCGTTCGAGCTCTCTACACAGTGCCTGAAACTAGCATTTCATCAGTATTTCAAAGTATTCATTTGCTTTGCAAAATTTATATTTCTTCCCTCACAGGGTTTAGTAAAGCAGTTAATAAATTAAAATCTACATAACAAAATCACATTTTAAAAAACATTAAAAGCAACAAAAAGAAACCGCCATTAAACCAACTGAAAACAGAGCATTAAACCAACTGAAAACAGGTAAAATATGCAGGAAGATATAAAAAAAAACCCCAATTAAGACATCAGTCAGGAAGGAGGGATCATGGAAGGAATGTCAAACAAAACAAAAAAGTCTTCGCCTGCTGACAGAAGATGGCAACGGAGACAAATCTCCTGGGGGGAGGGAGAGTTCCAGAGCTTTGGTGTCATAAGAAGAGCCCTGCTGGATCAGACCAGTGGTCCATCTAGTTCAGCATCCTGTCTCACACAGTGGCCAACCACTTCCTCAGGAGGGCCAACAACAAGGCAGAGAGGCCAAGGCCTTCCCCTGATAGGAACATTAGAAGAGCCCTGCTGGATCAGACCAGTGATGGTCCATCTAGTCCAGCATCCCGTCTCACACAGTGGCCAACCAGTTCCTCTGGAGGGCCAACAACAGGGCAGAGATGCCAAAGCCTTCATAAGAACATCAGAAGAGCCCTGCTGGATCAGACCAGTGGTCCACCTAGTCCAGCATCCTGCCTCTCACGGCAGCCAACCAGTTCCTCTGGAGGGCCAACAACAGGGCAGAGAGGCCAAGGCCTTCATAAGAACATCAGAAGAGCCCTGCTGGATCAGACCAGTGGTCCACCTAGTCCAGCATCCTGTCTCACACAGTGGCCAACCAGTTCCTCTGGAGGGCCAACAATAGGGCAGAGAGGCTGAGGCCTTCCCCTGATGTTGCCTCCTGGCTCTGGGATTCAGAGGATTGGTGCCTCTGTATGTGGAGTTTCCCCTCAGTCACTGTGGTTAGTAGCCATTGATAGACTTATCCTCCATGAATCTATCTAATCCCCCTTTAAAGCTCTTTATTCCTGTGGCCATCACTACATCCTCTGGCATGACGGAGAAGGCCCTCTCCATCATCACCATCATCAGGCTTCTAACACACCCACTCCTGCAAGCATGCTCAGGGCAGGTTACCTCATGACACAAAGAGCACAATAAAACCAACTACTACATGATAAACATTTTAAAAGTCACTTTCTCCATTTATAGGCCACTGTCAATGGCACCAAAACTCCATCTGCTCCTGGAACTTCCAACATGTGTGCAGGCAGATGTAACTAAAGTTGAGAGGGGCCAGGCAGACAAAATCAAGGCAAGATGAAAGCAGTGCAGATGGAACAGACCAGGGCAGGGGGGTGGCCAATATCCTTTGGGTTCCTGCCATCTCAGCCATAGGCCTGGCGGAGCCTCTCCTTTTTACAGGCCCTGCGGAACTGCATCAAGTCCCGCAGGGCCTGGATCTCACCTGGGAGACTGTTTCACCAAAATGGTGCCAGAGCTGAGAAATCTCTGGCTCTGGTTGACGCTAAGTGGACATCCTTCAGGCCGGGTGTCGCCAGTAGATGTTGATCTATAGAACATAATGTTTTGGGGGGGACATACTGGGAGAGGTAGTCCTGAAGGCATGTTGGTCCCTTAGGGCTTTAAATGTTAAAACCAACACCTTGAACCTGATCTGGTACTCAACTGGGAGCCAGGGCAGCTGGAGGAGTGCCGGTTGTATCTGTGCTCTCAAAGGCGTTCCTGTAAGCACACGCGCCACTGCATCCTGGACCAGCTGAAGCTTCCAGATCAGTTTCAAGAAGAGAAGAGATTGGATTTATACCCTGCCCTTCACTACCCAAAGGAGTCTCAGAGCAGCTTACAATCTCCTTTCCCTTCCCCTCCCCTCCCCACAACAGGCACCCTGTGAGGCAGGTGGGGCTGAGAGAGCTCTTTCAAGGACTGCTCGTGAGAGAACAGCTCTGGAAGAACTTATGACTGACCCAAGGTCATACCAGCAGTTGCATGTGGAGGTGTGGGGAATCAAACCCAATTCACCCAGATTAAAGAAGTCCATGATCCTAACCACTACACCAAGGGAAGCCCAGCGTAAAGCGAGTTACAGTAGTCCATTCCAGAGGTGACCATTGCATGGATCACTGTGGCTAGGTCATGGGGGGAGATAGGGATCCAGTTCCTTGATGGCTATAGCAGTTGGGTAGGTTCATAAGGGGGCAGGCGATCCTTCAGGTACGTTGGTCCCAAACCATACATGGCCTTAAAGCACCCTGAATTGTGCCCAGGAACAAACTGGGCGCCAGGGTAGATGGGCCAAGACTGGAGTGATGTGGTCCCAACAGCCCACTCTGGTCAACGTCCTGCTGGCAGCTTCCTGCATTGTTGACATTTCCAAACACCTCTCTCAAGGGCAGCCCCACAGAGAGCACACTGCAGTAGTCCAACCGAGACATAACCAGGGCATGCACCACAGTGGGCCAGACCTTTTCTGAATGAAAAAACAACAACCTGCTGAACATGTTTCGATGGTTGTCCCAAGAAAAATAAGCCTCGGGGCATTTAAAGGAGACAGACTATCATTTTAAATGCAACTAGCCTTCCTAGCTGTACCACCCCAGGAAAGACTTCCAGCTTTTTCCATTAGTTCTGTCTGGTTATCCAGCTTCCACCCTGGGATCAGACCCGCAGCAACTGGAGGGGCGTGGGGGGAAACGGAACTGCTAAAAACCCAGGATCAAAAGGAGATGTGAGCTAAGATAATGTGGAGCTGCTGATGTCACCGCTGCCCAAGGCAAATCCTGGCCTAGAGCAGAGTGAATGAGCCACACCGCTTTTGTTCTTCTGCAGTTTCCGCAGGTGGCTCAAGCAAGGGAAAAGTTGCCAGGGGAGCTGAACAACAAAGCAAGCAACAATCCTGAATCATGATGCAAGAATTGGTTCAGGAGAGAAAGCTGCAAACACAACCCCCACACGGCAAGCGGCTAAGCTCCCCTGGGGCCTTCTAAGAGCCCTGCTGGATCAGAACCGAGGTCCACCTAGTCCAGCATCCTATCTCCCACAGTGGCCAAGCAGAGGTCCCCGGGAAGCCAAGAAGGCAGGTCAGGAAGATAACAGCTCTGGAGAACAAATGACCGTGAGCTAGTGATATTGAGGTAGACTGTGCCTGAATATGGAGGCTTCACTTGGCAGCCATAGCCAGCAACCGCTGATAGGCTCATCCAGCATGAATTTGCCCAATCCCTTTTCAAAGCCATCTGAAACAGAGGCTCTTGCGCCATTTCGTCATGGCAAATCTTGCCCGCCCCGGTTCCGTAGCATATCGATTATGTTAGGTAATTTCACAGCACAATTGGCAACAGAGTTACACCCTTCAAGGTCTGCTGCTCTGTGAGTACCCTATCGCTGGGAGGGACTGTGGATCAGTGGCAGAGGATCTGCTTGGCATGCAGAAGGTCCCAGGTTCAATCCCCAGCAGCTCCAGTTAAAAGGACCAGGCAGGAGGGGATGTGAAAGACCTCAGCCTGAAACCCTGAAGAGCCGCTGCCAGTCTGAATAGACAAGACTGATCTTGATGATTCAGTATAAGAAGAAAAAGAAGAAGAGATTTCACTCACTTGGAGTCTCAGAGCAGTTTACAAACTCCTTTTCCCTTCCCCTCCCCACAACAGACACCCTGTGAGGTAGGTGGGGCTGAGAGAGCTCTTTCCCAAGCTGTCCTTGAGGGAACAGCTGATACAGAGCTATGGCTTGCCCAAGGTCATCCAGCCAGGTGCAAGTGGAGGAGTGGGGAATCAAACCCGGTTCTCCCAGATTAGAGTCCGCGCACTTTAATCACTACACCAAACTGGCTCTTCTTCTTCTTCTTCTTAGACAAGACTGATCTTGATGATTCAGTATAAAACAGGTTCAGGTGCTCATCCCCCCCCCCCTGCCCTTAGCCTTTTCCCCTGCTAAGCTTAAGCATCCCAGATGTTTCAGCCTCCCCCACAGGAGAGATGCTCCGCCCCTCAATCATCTTGGCAGCTCTTTTCTGCATCTTTCCCAACCAATGCTCCCCCTAAGCGGTGGAGTCTTGTGAGCTCCAGAGCAAACTAATTTATGCCGTAGCCAAATGGCTGGCTCACAACTTTAATGCCGGTAGCTCACAAAGCAGAATTTTTGCTCACCAGACTCCACAGCTTAGAGGGAGCATTGAATGGCACCTGTTGTTGGCAGAGGGGTCCATCTGTGCTCTTCCCAAACCTGCTTTGGGTACAGACTTTCCAAACTTATCATATCAAAGGGGGGGGGGAGGCATTTGTGAATTTCCTGCATTGTGCACGGGGTCAGACTAGATGACCCTGGAGGTCCCTTCCAACTCTAGGATTCTATGATTCTAAAGCAGGCCCGATAAACTGCAGAGCTGAGGAAAACCTGGAAGGTGGACCCATTTAAAACCTGCTGTGGCTGGGGGGGGGGGAAGGGGACCAAAAACACAGTGTGGAAGCAACCTCTGAGAAGAACGCCCAAGGGCTGGTGAAGCAGAAGCCCTGCTGATACATTTTCAGCAAGGCTCGTTCTTGTAGAGGTGAGTCTGTGGTTTAATGCAAATGAGATCCAATCAGTCAATCTAAAGGAAATCAACCCTGACTGTTCCCTGGAAGGCCAGGTACTGAAGCGGAAGCTCCAATACTTTGGCCACCAAACGAGAAGGGAGCACTCCCTGGAGAAGACCCTGATGCTGGGAAAGACTGAAGTTCGAAGAAGAAGGGGACGGCAAAGGATGCGATGGTTGGACAGTGTGGTCGATGCAACAAACATGAAATTAAGCAAACTCCAGAGCACGATGGAAGACAGGAGGACCTGGTGTGATGTGGTCCATGGGGTCGTCGGACTCTTCGCGACGAATCATAACGACAAATCTTTTCAACATTTTGCTCGGGCTATCCGTGCTGCTGTCAAAATATAAGCCAGAAGTTTCTGATCATAACCAGATAGGCCGTCCGGGAAAATATTTAACAGAAAAGTCTCCGGTGCTAGTGGAATATCCACAACCATAATTTCCATTATTAGATCTTTCACCATTAACCAAAAATTTTTAGTCTCTTTACAGATCCACCACATGTGGTAATATGTGCCAATACACGCGCCGCAGACCCAACATTTATTAGATAAGCTACTATAGCATTTCTGCAGCCTATCAGGTGACCAATGCCAACGGTAAAAAAGTTTATATATGTTCTCTTTATAGTTGATTGCTCCCAAGAATTTTACTGATTTCCATATTTTGACCATTTTTCTATCTCAATTGTATAACCAAAATCCTGCATCCACTTCACCATTGCCTCTAACATTTCCTCTAACATTTCGTTCTGAAGGAGAAGTTTATAAATTTTATTAAGTTTACTTTTATCCATCCAAATTAAATCTAGGTCATTTGGAGACTCATTAAAGCCTATTTTACTATCCAAGTTGTATCTTGTAGATAGTTGGTTGTTCTGCCACCA
Source organism: Lepidodactylus listeri (assembly GCA_029233225.1). Lineage (NCBI taxonomy): Eukaryota > Metazoa > Chordata > Lepidosauria > Squamata > Gekkonidae > Lepidodactylus > Lepidodactylus listeri. The sequence goes on along the minus strand of JARCFY010000011.1, from coordinate 98,534,580 downwards.
AGATAATTGTAAATCTATTTCGCTTTTTAACCACTCACTGTTCTTTAACTTTCCCTTTTTATCTAACAGTTTATCGTAACTCACCTTATCTTTTTTGTTGGCCAAAGAGGGTTTAATAAAAGCCTCCAACGGGGAGACCCATCTGGGTATTTTTAGGTAAAGTTTTTCTCTAATATTTATCCATGTTTTTAATAGGGCAGCTCTTAAGATGTGATTATTAAAGTTTGAATGAATCTTATGCTTATTATACCATACATAGGCATGCCATCCCATGTATAGATCATGCCCTTCAAGCGCCAAAACTCTGTCATTCTCTAACATAACCCAGTCTTTTACCCATACCAAAGCAGCGGCTTTACCATAGATTTCCCAATTAGGCATAGCAATTCCCCCTTCTTCCTTAACATCCTGGAGAAGTTTCCACCTAACTCTGGGCTTCTTGGGGAACCAAATGAATTTTCTTGTAAGATCATTAATAACTTTATAGAATTTTGCACTTTCTTTCAACAAAGGAATTGATTGTGCCAAAAATAAAAATCTAGGTAAAATATTCATTTTAATTGCCGCCACTTTGCCCAACCAGGATAGATTTAATTTTTTCCAGAAATCTAAATCTTCTTTGATTTTTTTTAATAAAGGTTCGTAGTTGTCCTCTACCAGTGAGCTAGTTTTGTTAGAGCAAATCACACCTAGATATTTCACTTTTTTCACAACGGCTATTCCATATGTCCTTTGAAGGTCTGTTTGCACCTGGATAGAACAATTTTTAGTCAAAATTTTTAATCCCGAGACATTTCCATATTCTCTAATTATTTCTAATAATTTACCTAAGGAAGATTTTGGGTCTTCTAAGATAAACATTACGTCATCCGCATATGCGCACAGTCGATATTCCTGACCCTTACATTTAAGCCCGGTGAGAAATTTATTTTCCCTCACTGCGTCACATAAAGATTCCAGAGCAAATATAAAAAGTAAAGGTGACAGGGGACAACCTTGTCTCGAGCCCTTCTCTATTCTAATTTTTTGTGTGCTATCAGAATTAACCCTTATTCTAGCGGTTTGTTTTTTATAAATTGCTTCTATCATGGCTAAGAACCTTTCTCCGGGGTTATATTCTTTTAGTTTCACCAGCAGAAATTCCCATGATAAGTTATCGAACGCTTTTTCTGCATCCATAAACATTAGCAATGCAGATTTCTCAGGATGGACATCATAATATTCTAAAACATTTATTAGCGTTCGCAGATTTTCTCTTAATTGTCTGTTTGGTAAAAAACCCACTTGATCTCTAGAGATTATTTGGTTAAGTACCTTCTTAAACCGTTCCGCTAGGATGTTAGCATAGATTTTATAGTCTGCGTTTAATAATGATATTGGTCTATAATTGCTAACTTCATCCAAATTGTCTTTACTTTTAGGAATTAATGTTATAAGGGCTTCATTCCATGAATCTGGGGCTTCTCCTGTATTACCAGTATTTTCAATTAACTCCTTAAACACCATAAACAGTTGACCCTCAAATATCTTATAAAACTCACCCGGTATTCCGTCTGGGCCTGGTGCCTTATTTTTTTTCTGCCTCTTGATTGCCTCTACTATTTCACAGATTGTAATAGGTTCATTTAGTAACCTTCTTTGCTCCTCCGAGAATCTTGTGGCTTTTATATTATCTTTGAGATAAGCCCTGATTGACGCTTCATTTTTCTCTTCCTGTTTATATATATTACTAAAGAAAGTCTCCACAATTCTTTTTAAATCTTTTAGCAGGTATCTATTTTCACCGTTATCATCTTTTAACGTAATTATAGATCTCTTAGCCTCTTCCTTTTTTAATCTATAAGCCAACCAACGGGATGGCTTGTTTGCATTCTCAAAAAAGAGCAATTTATTAAATTGTATTTTCTTAGCTACTTCTTTACTCAACAGCAGATTTAGCTTATGTTGCACGAGTAGTAAACGTTGTCTACTACCATCTGTTCCCTCATTCCTCAGATTTTTTGTTTCCTCCAGTTTTATTTGTTTAACTAATTGGTTATATTCTGTATTTTCCTGTTTTCGCTTCCACACTGTATAGCTAATCAGTTTCCCCCTTATATATGCCTTAAAGGCATCCCAGACCGTATTAATGGAGATTTGGGGGTGAATGTTTCTATCAAAAAAGTCTTTTATATCTCCCTTCAATGTTTCAACCAATCCTTGATCTTTTAATATGTACCTGTTCATTGTCCACCTGGGGGCCTTTTTATCCTCATTCAATGATAACATAACTGGATTGTGGTCAGCGAATGTTAAAGGGCATATCTCAACCTCTCTCATTTGCAGCACTATTGCTCTAGAGACCCAGATCATGTCTATCCTAGACCATGATTTGTGTCTTCCCGAATAATAGGTATACGCCAATTTATCTTTATTTTTTACTCTCCAGGCATCCATAAGATCCTGTTCCTCTATTAACTGATAGAAAATCTCGGGTAATGTTTGACCTTTATTTCTTTTTCCTGATTTATTCAACGTTTTCCTGTCTAATTTCCTATCCACAACAGCGTTGAAATCCCCTATTAAACATATTTTATTGGATTTTACTGACCTCACCGCCTCAGTTAATTCCCTATAAAAAGGAGTTTGGTTAGCATTGGGAGCATATATGTTTACGACTATATATTCTTGACCCCCTCTTGTTATACTAATGATTATTATTCTCCCATTATTTGATGAGTATACCAATTTAGGCTGCAAATTTTCTCTAACATATCTAATTTTCTCTAACATATCTAATTTTCTCTAATGCCGGGAAAAGAAGATATAGTGGGTAAACTATTAGAATGGGCTGAGTCGAGTAAATTAAATTTTCTTTTGAATGCAGAGGCAAAAAAAGAGAATAGTAATGTATGGTCCAAATTTTTTGTATGGTTAAATAGTTATGGCTTCCAAAAATATGAATTATAATCTGTAAGGCTTATTGTTAAAAACTGAATAAAAATATTTTTTTTAAAAAAAAAAGAATCATAACGACAAATCATAACCCTGCAAAAATCTACGACGAATCAAAACCCTGCAACGACGATCTAGCTCTTTCACTGGTGCAAAGGCCTGTTTAACCCCAGAGGAGCCATTGCCTAATTGGATTACTGAACTCACTCTCACTTCTGCGGTCGTTCTTTAATTCACTACCATCAGCACACACGGCTTCCTACAGGATTCACAAGCAGAACCCAAGGAGCTCACGGTCTAAAAGAAGTTCAGACACCCAAGACAAGGGGCCCAATGACGGCAAAAGCCGCTCTCCATACTCTTGCACATGGTTGAGAAAGAGGATTAAAGGGGATGAGGCCAGAGGCCAATAAGAAAGAGGGACATGTATTTTTTTTTATTAAAAAACACACTCAAAGTTTCGGGGATTAAAACCAAAGAGGGTTGCCATATGTTGGCAGTTCAGGACCTTGGAGTCCACTTGCTCTCCCTCTCAAACCACAATGCCCTTCTCATTGCCCCCTGCCAATAACCAGAGAGATGCCCCACAGATGCCAATTAGGGCTGCCAACCTCCACATGATTGTAGCCAAAAAAACCCCACAGTTCATAGATTGTTACACTGTATATATTTTACTCAGGGCTGCAGTCTGGAAGGTCAGTAGGTCAGCAGTTCAAGACCCGAGTGCTGCATGGCGCCACTTGACCTTAACCTAAAAATTACTCTCCCGGTTATTCTTAAAGAGTTGTTTATACAAGACTTACAGAAATGATCTCGTTTGTGGACAATAATTCATTCACATGAAAGCAGTGCATTAAGGCAATACGTTAATATACAGTCCCGCGACGAAGGACCCCAGTTGGTACTCGTTTCCCTCAGCTTCGTCAGGTCGCAATCTGTCAGGTGCTGCACATAAAGTCATATCTTTTTTTACAAACATGTGTTTTAAAATGGTTTTCTAAAATTGAAGAGAGAGACCCGGGTATGTTAGACAGATGGCGACAAACTAGACAATTTTCGTAAGTCTTGGATAAACATCTCTTTTTCTTTAAGAATAATTGGGAGAGTGATTTTTACTCCTGAGTAAAATATATAGTGTGACAGTCTATGAACTGGGTTTTCTGGCTACAATTTATAGATCGCCGTCTTTCCATTGTTTGTTACTCAACCTCCAGGTGCTGGCTGGAGATCTCCCAGAATTACCACTAGTCTCCAGCAGGGCTCATTTCGTAGCAGGAGCTCCTCTGCATATTAGGCCACACACCCCTGATGTAGCCAATCCTCCAAGAGCTTACAGGAGCCCCTGTAAGAAGAACTCTGTAAGCTCTTGGAGGATTGGCTACATTGGGGGGGTGTGGCCTAATATGCAAAGGAGCTCCTGCTATGAAATGAGCCCTGCCAGGTAACAGAGATCAAGCCCCCTTGAGAAAATGGCTCCTTTGGGAAGTGGACTCTCTTGCATTTCACCTGCCAGAGGCCCCTCCCCTCCCCAAACCCCGCCCTGCCCAGGCTCCGCCTTCAAAACCTCCAGGTATTTCCCTACCCAGAGCTGGCAACCCCGAATGCCAATGCAGGTTAGTAGAGGAAAAGCATCCGACCTGTGGAAACCTCAGCCAGAACAAGGAGCTATTGCTGAGAGCTCTACAGTGTGTGCATTTCACACCCATCTGCAGTTACCCGGTTCCCTACCTAGCATAAAAACATAAGAGAAACCAATGTTGGATCAGGCCAGTGGCCCATCCAGTCCAACACTTTGCATCACACAGTGGCCAAAACCCAGGTGCTATCTGGGTTCATTTCAAAGTACTGATTATCACCTGTTCCGCTTTCCCCAGGCTTGGACTCATACACCTGTGGGACCGCCTCTCCTACTGTGCTCCACCCAAACAGCTTCATTCACCTGCGCAAAGCTTTCTGAAGGTGCCACCTTGCAAACAGGTAAGACGGATATCTGCCCGTTGACATGCCTCCTTTGTGGTGGCTCCCACTTTGAAGAACAGCTTCCACGAGGAGGCCAGGCAGGCATCCCTCAAGTGATGGAGAACGGAATTGTTTAGGAGGACATCTGTCATACAGGGAGTACGTCATAATGGAATTTTGAGGGCTTTTATCGAAGGAACACGACCATAATTTATTCCACTGTTTACTGTATTATTGTGTTCTTACTGCATTGTTTTAGAGATTCTTTTTTTTTTAATTTGTTTTTATTGAGTTTTATACATTTATACATCATCCAAAATTAAACACAAACATATTCTTGGAGCCTCACCTATTGGTTAGCCATACATAGAATTTGGACCAAGTCTTTTTCGGATCTGAACGTGCATTTACATTAATAAGATAACCCAATTTACTCAGTTCTGCCCATTCTAATATTCTAGTAATAATCATTTCTCTTCCCGGTAACGCTGCTGACTTCCATTCTCTAGCCCGGGCAATCCTGGCTGCTGTCACTATGTATGCCAGTATTTTCTGATCTTGTCTATTCAGTCCATCCGGAAATATATTTAATAAGATTTCAGGAGCTAATGGTAGATCTAATCCCACAATTTCCTTAACCAAAGCTTGTATCATTGACCAGTATCTCTGAATTTTCCTGCATTGTTTTGGAGATTCTGTTTTTCACATTACTTGGTGACGTAATATCTGCTCCTCTCTTGCACAGTTTCAAACTTTTGTGATCCCAAACCAGCTGCATTCTTTTTTGGATCTCTCCAGCCGGGTTTGGGATCATACCTGCTCCCCTACTGGAAGATTCCTGTTTAAGGAACAGCCCATGTGAGCTGAAGGGAGAGGTCAGAACGGACACACTTCAGCTCCCTGTGACCAAAATGTGTTCCACACCATGTTTCGTCAGGGGAGCTGCAGAACAGAGGAGGAGGAGGAGGAGGAAAGGGGGAAGGAAGACAAGAAGATTGGATTTACACCCCGCCCTTCACTACCCGAAGGAGTCTCAGAGCGGCTTCCAATCTCCTTCCCCTTCCCCTCCCCACAACAGACATGCCGTGTGGTAGATTGGGCTGAGAGAGCTCTTTTGAGGACTGCCCTGGAGAGAACAGCTCTGAGAGAACTTGTGACTGACCCAAGGTCACATCAGCAGCTGCATGTGGCACAGTGGGGAACCAAACCTGGTTCTCGCAGATTAGAGTTCACGCTCCTAACCAGTACACCAAAGACTAACACGATTGCCCCAGTGAGATTATTTCTTTTTGAAAGGTACCTGCCAGCTGCCTCAAAAAGGCATGCTCAGAACATGCGCAGAGTGCCCCGCCTTCCCCATTATGACCATGACTTCTTCCCCCACCTTCTGAGATAAGTGGATAGAACTACCCATTAGGCAGAAATGGAAAAGAGATCAGGGACCAATAAAGGGGGTAATTCATTTCAATATATATATATCCCACTTCTTCATAAGAAAGTGCCTAAAAACATTTAGATACGATCAATAAATGAAATGCTATTAAAATCATTATCCTAAATTGTTCATAATTTAGTATGCTTTAGTTTGCTTTTAAGTACACTAACATACTGAAAAATTATCATAATGGGGTTGAGAAGATATCCTACTTTTGACCTATGTATCAGATATCAGAACTGTGTCCTCAAGAAAGGTTAAATGTAAAAACTGAGGGTGATTAATGGCTTTCTGATTCCTTGACACACACCCGTTTTATTTTCTGTACCCTTTCATATGTGTGTGTGTGTGTGTGTGCGTGTGTGTGTGTAAAGGTAAAGGTTTCCCTTGCTCGAAAGCCAGTCGAATATGACTCTAGAGATGTGGTGCTCATCTCCGTTTCCTCGTTGCCTTACAGTGGCCCCTCCCACTTTCTGAAAACACTGTTGAGCACCAAGGGAAGTACTCGTAAGCACAATGGCGCCCGCGGGCACCACGTTGGGGAACCCTGCTCGAATGTGTGGACCACTAGTAATAAAGGGATTGATTTGTTGCACTTCAATCACGCAGTCGAGTCTGACTCTTCGCGACCCCGTGGACCACATCACACCAGGCCCTTCTGTCTTCCATCGTGCTCTGGAGTTTATTCAATTTCATGTTCGCTGCATCAATAACACTTGTCTAACCATCTCGTCCTTTGCCGTCCCCTTCTTCTTTGACCTTCAATCTTTCCCAGCATCAGGGTCTTCTCCAGGGAGTGCTCCCTTCTCCTTTGGTGGCCAAAGTATTGGAGCTTCAGCTTCAGTACCTGGCCTTCCAGGGAACAGTCAGGGTGGATTTCTTTGAGGATTGACTGATTTGATCTCCTTGCCGTCCACGGGACTCTCAAGAGTCTCCTCCAGCACCATAATTCGAAAGCATCTATTCTTTGGCGCTCGGCCTTCCTCATGGTCCAACTCTCGCAGCCATACCTCACTACTGGGAATACCATGGCTTTGACCATATGGACTTTTGTTGGCAGGGTGATGTCTCTACTTTTTATTATGCTGTCTAAATTTGCCATCACTTTCCTTCCGAGGAAAGCCCTGACCGGTCCGTTGCGTTCTCCACCATCAGTGGCTTCCAAAGGCCGCTGCCGAGGGCTCCGGAACCGGGTGAAAGCTCAGAGACATTTATACCTGCCGCCGGTGTCCCCTCTAAGCTAAGTGAGCGTGAGCTAGCTCACAGTTTTTTAGCCTCCGGCTCACACATTTTTGTCTTCACTCAGCGAGGAGGGCTCCAGAGCAAACTCATTTACGCAGCAGCCAAATCGCTCGCTCACAACTTTAATGCCAGTAGCTCACAAAGCAAAATTTTTGCTCACAAGTCTCCACGGCTTAGAGGGAGAATTGCCCGCCACCCGCCAAGCCTGAAAATAGAACACTGGCCGATCTTCCCTAGTTCAGAGGAGGAAGGAACAAGAGGCAGCGACTGAAGGGGGGGAGCTGTTCCAGGAGGGGCGGCTCAGAGGACCTGGGAGGATCAGCGCTCTGCCTGATTAATTAAAATCCACTGATGCCCCAGGCAGACGCTCCCCCCCCCCCAACCAAGGCAGACAAAAGAAGCCACCACGACAGCTGCAGAGATTTACCCGGGACGCTCTCCAAGGTGATGCTCGGCTCCAGCTAAGAAGACCTGCAGTCATCATGCAAAGGGAGCTTTCCCATAACGCAGCCTCGGCTTTTCACCGCCAGACTGTTATCCTGACAAGGTGTGCCCCTCTTCCAACCACCCTATTCACCCCCCAAACACACACCTTTCATTACAACTTTAATCATCTCAACAGTATGAACCTCAGCTTTGGTGAGGGTGGCATTTAAATGCCTCTGATCCTAGGGAGGGCGATGAAAAAGTGAGACAGGGTTTTTTTAAGTGCTTAAATGAAGCTACCCGTTCGACCCAATGGCTATGACCAAGATCACAGTAATAATAAAGTTAGGAAACAATCCTAATAACCTGACTCCAGACTTGGACACATTCATTTATTCATATTAAGAACATCAGAAGAGCCCTGCTGGATCAGACCAGTGAGGGTCCACCCAGTCCAGCATCCTGTCTCACACAGGGGCCAGCCAGTTCCTCTGGAGGACCAACAACAGGGCAGAGAGGCCGAGGCCTTCCTAAGAACCTCAGAAGAGCCCTGCTGGATCATACAAAGGAGAGGCTCTTCCATCTATCCTGCTATAGCTTGGAAAAAATAACTTTGCAACCACCAAAGTAGCCTTGTGTTCCATACCTACTAGCAGCACTCTCCATTTCCCTCCAACAAGATATACTCCCCGAAGAAGCGGCAAGATCCGTAATTCTATCTGAACAAAGCACACATTCGAAAAGACAAGGCTCCAACATATAAATGACAGGGCAGGAAGATATGAGTCTCAGATTCTAGATGGTGTCAATCTAAGTGACAGCTAACAGCTCCAAGGCTAGCAGTCCTATCTGGAACAAACCAGTTCTGGCTAGTTTGTACAGTAGACATTCTACAGCAAATCAGAGTGACTCAGCAGCTAATGCTGATTGGTCAGTCAATGTATATAAGCATTCATTGTACAGTTAATATCTCTCTCCAGTAAATAGCAGTGTATGGCGAAGCGCTTTGTCAGTTGGTTTACTGAATTGTGTATACCTGCACTGAACAACAGGTGCTACTGGACTCTTGCTCTTTTCTACTGCTACTGGAGTATACCACTTTGGACTTACAAGTGAAGCTCACAGGTTTCCACATCTCTAAAAATAAAATCCTTCCACACAGAAAACTAGTGCACCAAGAAGTGTTCTGGGATCTAGACAGACATTCCCTCACGCAGGTCTTCCTGCAGTCTGAAATGGTATAGCCCACATGTGAGCGCACCTCCTGGAGCCAAACTGGGTGATATGACGGAGACCGTGGCTCAGTGGCAGAGATTCAGATCTGATTTAAATGCGATGCCAGGCCAAACACGCTTAGCTTAGTGGGGTAACTGTCCAGTGTGCAAAGTGCGCCCAGCTGGTTACCTTGTGCAAATCGTGACCGTCTCAAGCAAACACTTGAATCCACAGAAAATGCTCTAGCCTCTAAATGGGCGCCAGCCACATCGCTGCAGCTCCTGTGTAATCAGCCTCAGCCGCTTCTCTCTTTTAACAAAAGCCTTCCGAAAGCGCCACACTGCAAAGGGGGAAAGGTGGACAGCTGCCCGTACCCTGCATGCTCCATTGTAGCTCCCGCCTGGTACAGTGGCCTGAGGGGGAAGGTGAGAAACGATCCTGACTCCCCCCCCCCCCGAACATCAGGAGACTCTTAGAAGCGAATAAGGTATGCCATATTGAGGGCGTGGCTAATCTTGCAATCCACTTCCAAGGCCTTGCTTGTTGATTTATTTGATTGATTAAATTTCTACCCTGCCCTCCTGGCCTGGGCTGGCATGAAATGCAATGTTCGATCACCTCCTCCTTTAACCTTATAACTCCTGCTTCACCATCACTCCCATCCCATGTTTTCTAGCACAGTGTTCTCATTTTATTTACTGGTTGCATGCAGTCTTCCCTCTAAGCTTGGTTAGTGTGAGCTAGCTCACAGTTTTTTAGCCTCCGGCTCACACATTTTTTTTTGTCTTCGCTCAGGAAGGATGGCTTCAGAGCAAACTCGTTTATGCAGGAGCCAAATCCCTGGCTCACAGCTTTAATGCCAGTAGCTCACAAAGGAGAATTTTTTGCTCACAAGACCACAGCTCAGAGGGAGCATTGGTTGCATGCCTGGTTTTTAGCTGCAATCCACCTTCAATCACAGCAAGAAAGCTGGACTATGATTGATATATCAATCAATATTCATCCAATACCTTTTATCCCTGATCTGTATTGCCCAGGCTAGACAAATTTAATCAGATCTTGTAAGCTAAACAGGGTTAGTGCTTGGATGGGAGACCACCAAGGAAGCCCAGGGTTGCTACGCAGAGGGAGGCGATGGCAAACCATCCCTGAACCTCTCTTGCATTGAAAACCACACCGACAAACCATAAGCCAGCGACCACTTGATCCCACCCTTTCTCCAACTCACTCAAACTGAAACGCCCGGCTCCCCCTGCCCCTTGATCCTCCGAAGAACCCTGCAAGGCAGGCCGGGCCGAGAACGCCTGGCCCAAGGGGCACTCCGGGAGCTTGAAGCAGGGATGCCAACCTCCAGGCTGGAGCATCACCCCTGCGCTCCAGAGTACAGAGATCAGCTCCCAGGAGAAAACGGACGCTCGTCCCCCCCCCCCCCCCCAGCTCCTCCTCGTCCTCCCTAGCAGGCTCCCTCCTCCAACCCACCGGCCTTTCCATGCCCTGGATGGGGTCACCCTCCCGCCCCGTCGCTGGCCGGTGGGGAGGGATCTGGCCCTGCTGACCGGCCTCCAGCCGCTGCGCTCCACCGCCCTCGGCGCGCCCAGACGCCGCAGCTCCCCGGGCCGCGCGGTGCTGCAGGAGCCAGCCAGAGGGCATGGGGAAGGCCGGGGCTGACCTACCCGGCGGCCGGCTGGAGCGCCCCAGCGGCGGCAGCAGCGGAGGCGGCGCCGATGCCCTTGCCCTGGGAGCCGTCCGGCCGCGCAGCCGCCTCTCCTCCCCTCTCGCTCCGCCGCTTCATGCTCCCGTCTTGCAACGCTGCTGCTGCTGCTGCAAACCTGCCGCTCTCCGCCCGGGCGCCCGGCGAGGGCCTCGGCCCCGTCCCCTAGCAGGCAACCAATGACGCAGCTGGAACAGCATGGCCACGCCCTCCGCGCCAGGGGAGGCGGGGCCGGCCGGCGGAAGCTGCGTGTTCGGGCCCATCCCTTGTCCCTGCCGGGGTTGCCAACCTCCAGGGGGCGGCTGGGGATCTCCCGGTATGACTACTGGTCCTCAGGCGAGGGAGCGCCATTTCTCTGGAGGGGAGGGCCGCTTGGGAAGGGAGGCGGGCTCGCTGGTAGGGGTGCCACCCTCTCCAGGTGGGACCTGGGGATTCCCCCCCCCCCGGGAATGACAGCTCATCCGCAGGCGACAGAGAACCGTTTCCCCTGGAGAGAAATGGCTGCGGTGAAGGGCGGAGTCCCAGCCGTGGCCAATGACTTGCACACAAGGAAGCCATCCCGTAATCAGTGCTCCCTCTAAGCTGTGGAGTCTGGTGAGCAAGAACTCCATTTTGGGAGCTACCGGCATTAAAGTTGCGAGCGAGCGATTTGGCTACTGCGTACATTAGTTTGCTGTGGAGCCATCCTTAGAACATAAGAACATAAGAGAAGCCGATGTTGGATCAGGCCAGTGGCCCCTCCAGTCCAACACTCTGTGTCACACAGTGGCCAAAAACACCAGGTGCCCTCAGGAGGTCCACCAGTGGGGCCAGGACCCCAGAAGCCCTCCCACTGATGCCCCCCCCCCCCCGTCAAGCACCAAGAAGACAGAGCATCACTTGCCCCAGACCGAGGGTCCCTATCTGTCCCTTGTGACTAATAGATGGACCTCTGCGCCATACTTTCATCCTGTTCCCTCTTGAAGCCATCCATGCTTGTAGCTGCTGCCACCTCCTCTGGCAGTGAATTCCACGTGTTGATCACTCTTTGGGTGAAGAAGCGCTTCCTTTTATCTGTTCTAACCCGACCGCTCAGCAATTTCATGGAGTGCCCACGAGTTCTTGCATTGTGAGAAAGGGAGAAATGTGTGGGCTGGAGGCTAAAAATATCCAACCCACCAGTGTTCCCTCTAAGCTGAGTTAGTGTGAGCTAACTCACAGGTTTTTAGCCTCCAGCTCACACATTTTTGTCTTAGCTTAGAAAGAAGGGCTCCAGAGCAAACTAACTGATGCAGCAGCCAAATTGCTCGCCCACAACTTTAATGCCAGCAGCTCACGAGGTAGAATTTTTGCTCACAAGACTCCACAGCTTAGAGGGAGCGTTGCTTCCTGCCCTTAATTCCAACCCATCCTTGCAAGTCCTCTCCTCTGCTGCCAACAGGAACAGCTCCCTGCCCTCCTGCTCTGAGTAACATGGAATCCTAGGATCATACAGAGTTGGAAGGGGCCCTACAGGCCATCTAGTCCAACCCCTGCTCAATGCAGGATCAGCTGCCCTAGAGCATCCCTGCAGGTGTTTGTGCAGCCGCTGCTTCAAGACTGCCAGGGAGGGGGAGTTCACCACCTCCCAAGGCAGCCGATTCCACTGTGGCACAACTCTGTCAAAACATTTTCCTTAATATGTAGCCGGTACCTCCCTGTCCCTGATTTAAATCCATCCTTGCGAGTCCTCTCCTCTGCTGCCCACAGAAACAGCTCCCTGCCCTCCTCCGAGTGACAGCCCTTCAAATCCTTCAAGAGAGCCATCCTGTCCCCCCTCAACCTCCTCTTCTCCGGACTGAACCCTCCCAAGAAGTCCCTCAGCCTTTCCTCCTCGCAGGGCTTCTTGGTCTCTACGCCCCCCCCCCCCGATCATCCTCGTCACTCTCCTCCGCACCCGCTCCATTCTGCCCACATCCTTTTTGAAGCGAGGCCTCCAGAACTGCACCCAAGGCTCCAGGGGTGGCCTGACCAGTGCAGTGTACAGTCCCCACCCTCGCACCTCCGCCCCATGGGGTGTCTGTGTGTCTTTGGGTAAAGTCAGGTCTCCAAGTGGGACTGAAGTGCAAGGGGAGGGGTGGCCAATGGGACCAGACTTGAGATTTGGAGGAGAGTGGATTGGTGTGGATGAATCACACAGAGGTGGCAGGAGAAAAGGGCTGACTGAGCAGTTCTGGGGATTGACAGGCGGCGGCTGCTGAATCCGTAGAAGGTTCATGATTTTTGCGGTGGATTGAGGAGGGTTTGATTTCCCACTCCTCCACATGTAGCTGCTGGGTGACCTTGGGTCAGTCACAAGTTCTCTCAGAGCTGTTCTGGAAAGGGCAGTTCTCAAGAGAGCTCCTTCAGCCCCACCTACCTCACAGGGTGTCTGTTGTGGGGAGGGGAGGGGAAAGGAGGTTGTAAGCTGCTCTGAGACTCCTGCAGGTAGCGAAGGGCGGGGGATAAATCCAATCTCTTCTCCTTCCTTGAAGAGTTTATATTATATGTGTACATGTTGGGGTGGAACTCTCAAAGTGGGGAAGAAATCCTGCTTCACATACGAAAATTCTCCCAGAGTTGCAGAGAAAAAAGTTGCTGGTCTAGTTTAGTGGGGTCCTCCACATGCAGCTGCCGGTGTGACCTTGGGTCAGTCATAAGTCCTTTCAGAGCTGTTCTCTCAAGGACAGTCCTTGAAATAACTCTCTCAGACCCACCTCCCTCACAGGGTGTCTGTTATGGGGAGGGGAGGAGAAAGGGATTGTAAGCCACTCTGAGACTCCTTCAGGTAGAGAAAGGCAGGGTATAAATCCAATCTCCTCCTCCTTCTCTTCCTCTTCTTCTTCTTTCTGAAGTTGGCATTAGCTAATTTTACCCGTTTTTGGGTCCAAATTACACCTACCTTAAGGTTTGTGCTTCTAAAATTCTGTCTATGTTTGGGAGAACCTGCGTCTGTGAAGAGCTCTTCTTTGTAATAAATGTCAATAAATCAAGAGGACACTCTCAGCTTAGATACACATCTAAACAGCCTACTCGTGATTGCTACAGACCAGATCTTGATTTCAGGCTTTGATGCAATCATTCAGAGCAAGAGGTATCAAGTGACGAAAGACTGTTTAATAAAGCGTGTTTGTATTATGAGTAAAAAAATAATATTGTTAACTGGGTTTGCCTGTGTCCTTTATACAGTTTTTAATCTCCGGTACCCAATGTTATATTTTAGGGCATATGTCGCCCAGCCCAACGTCAGATCTGGCCCTGGTAACAAAATGATTTTGATACTTCAGACCTGTTCATTACTACCAATGCCAAGGGCACATAAAGCAGTCTGACTTCTTTTATCACCTCATCTTCCTCCAGGCCAGCTGTCTCATAATTTCAGGCTTGGTGCTAGAGACACCAGACTGGTTGTCTTCATAAAACAGGCGCTGCAAACAGGCATCTTCATGGCTTGCCATGTCCCCCCCGGCCACCGGTGGGGGAGGGGGGTGCAGAGTTGCCGAATCCAGGTTGGAAAACTCCTGGAGATTTGGGGAGGGCAGGGGCCCCTCTCCAAAGCAGCCATTTTCTCCAGAGGAACCGATCTCTGTAGTCTGGAGATGAGCTGTAATTCCAGGGGATCCCCTAGTCCCACCTGGAGGCTGGCATCCCTATCACCAACTGACCAAGGGCAAATGGATCTCAAACCAACCCAGGGAAATACGTGGTTGTTTGCCAGTCACTGTGCTACTTCCAAGGCTAAGAACATAAGAACACAACAGAAGCCAATGCTGGATCAGGCCAGTGGCCCCTCCAGTCCAACACTCTGGGGCACACAGTGGCCAAAAACACCAGGTGCCCTCAGGAGGTCCACCAGTGCAGATATCTAAATCCACAGAGAGGGGGGCACTTTGGGGGCAGGGAGATTTTTCTGCACACTTGGGGGACTCCCCACATGTGCAGAAAAATCTGAAAAATTTAAAAAAAACTTTTAGGGAGATATTTAAATCCCCCAAAAGTTAAAGAGCAACTGTGGCAGGCCCGGTGGCTCTGAGCTCCGTGGGCCTCGGCATGGCAACCGGGGCCGGGGGAGGAGAGAGCTCTGTGAAAGGGACAGGACATTTTTCTCCGGACCAGCTGGCACCCGGGGGGGGGGAGAGATCGGTGGGCCCCACGGCTCTGAGCCATGTGAGCCTTGCCAGGGCAGCCGGGGGCGGGGGGGGGAGAGATCAGGAGCCCCGGGGCTCGCCATCGTTGCCCGTGGGAGGGGAGGAAGCCTTACCTTTGGCTGCTGCTCCACATGGAGCTCCTTCTCTCCCCCCCCCCCCACGGGTCCCACAGGTCCCGCCTCTTGTCTATATATCTAATAGCCAAGGCGCCCCCTGCGTGCAGATATCTAAATCTACACATCGGGGCACCTAGGGGGGCAGAGAGATTTTCCTGCACACTCAGGGGACTCCCCATGTGTGCAGAAAAATCTGAAAAGTTAAAAAAAAAATTGGGATACTTAAATTTCCCCAAAAGTAAAAAGTTGGAACAATGCCTTGCCTCTGTTGTGGGGGGAGGGAGAGGGCTTGGCAGGCTGGCAGTTGGAGCCGCGCGGGCCTCGGCCGTCACTGTTGGGGGTGGGGGAGAGAGCTTGGTGAGCCGGCGGCTGGGAGCCGCGCAGGCCTCGTCGTCAAAGCCAGGGGGGAAGCTTACCTGTGGCCGCTTCCTCCTCAGCCATGGGGTCCTCCCCCCCCGCAAGTATCGCGGGTCCCTCTGCTTCTGTTTATCCAATTCCCTCTTGAAGCCATCCATGCTTGTAGCCGCCACCACCTCCTGTGGCAGTGAATGCCATGTGTTGATCACTCTTTGGGTGAAGAAATACTTCCTTGTCTCTCTTGGGTGAAGAAGGCTCTTTTTGTATCCCGTGTAAGTACAGAAACCCAGCTTTTCCCTGCCCCTGTAGAGAACCATCGCCTTGCTGAGAAAAGGCAATTCTGCATCTGGCATTTGCACCACATTTCTGCACTCTCCTTTTAATCCACGTTCACCGCGATGTCTTCTCAGCAATTCTGCACTAAAATCAAATTCAAGCTTCTTTTTAATCCAGGTCCTCCCCCCCCCCCCATTCTGCAGTAAAATTGAGTTCAACCTTCTTTTTATTCTGGGTTCCCCCCCCACTATTCTGCATTACATTCCCTCCCTTCAGTGGTCAGCCTGGTTTCAGCCGTCTGTTGCCCTGGATTATTTGGGTGCTGTTTTGCTGTGGACTTAAATTTCCTTGACTCAAACACTGAGAAAATCCAGAGTGGCAAGCAAATGCGGAAAGGACTTGGGAGGAAAAAGTGCAGCTCAAAACCACATTCGAATTCCCTGGGCCAACGCTGTGCTGACTGCAAAGTCACCACGAAGGGCCATAAAACGGCCATAAATCTATGCAGAAGGTACCATAAAATGCAATGATCAAAGGAAGTGAAAGCGGCATGCAATGCAGAATTTCTGTTCCGACCTGGGTTTGCTAAAACAACGGAGGGAAAAGCCAATGAAGAATCAGCAAAAATGTGACTTGATCTACATCTGATGCAGGCCAAGCTAAAGAGGTTTCCCCACCCATCTTTTGTCCTTCGACAATACCTAACTGAAACTGGGTTCTTGCTTGGCACACCTCCCTCTAAGCCAGCCCAGCACAGACAGCTGCCTTGTGTCTCTGGCAACCCAATTTCCAAGAGATGCTCTACAAGCCCTGTGGGGAAATGCTTGTGGCTCAGCCGGAGTCAGGCTGCAATCAGATTTGATTTGATTTAATTTGATTTATTAGATTTCTTAAAAAGCAACCATCAAAAGTGTATTTCCAGTGAAGCTCGGGAAAATAAGAAAAGAATGAATGGTACAATAATTACAAGTAAGAAAGTGAACAAAAAATTAATACGTGACTTCTCTGTTGTGGCCCCCGCCTTGTGGCCCGGCCTGTCCGAGGAGGTCAGGAGGGCTCCCCCTCTCCTGGCTTTCCACGAACGATGAGAAACCGAATTATTCAAGAGGGCTTTTCTACACAATCAATAGGGTAGCACTGTCCAAAATTTATTTGGAGAAATTATTAGGGACAGTGGTCTACGCTACCATGTATTGTTTACTGTAAATTGGATCCTAATATGTAATTCTGCGTCATTTAATGTGTCATGTTAACACTTATGCTTTGCTTCACTTCCAGTTTTTTAGATTTCTGGTTGGTTCGACAACCCAAATCCTATTTCATCATTTACTGAATGACCCATCTTGTCGACTGTATTGATTCGCTGTGTGTAATTTGCCTCGAGCCTGGCATTGCCAGCTTCCGGCTGGTAGAAATTAACAACACTAAATCACCGTGTAGTTCGCGATAACAACAATGTCACCTTAAATCAACTCTAAACTTTGTGGGTTTTTTCTATTTCAATATACAGGTATTTTCAAGTGTCAGTTTATTATATCATAGTCACAATAAATGCAATGTAAATTAAATACAAAACATCCAGAATTTATTTAGTCACAGACATCCAAGGAATACAAAGAATACAGCATTTGCCCCACAGGTTTTTAAGATGACATGGAAGTCTAGACAAAAATAAAGATGCAAGGAAACTGTAAGGCCAGAGCTGGTGTCTTCTAGTTCCTGATGCCTTCTTCAGATCTCACAAAATACAAGAAATATACAATTTGAATGCGGTTTTCAATCTGTTGACTCTTGTACTCTTATTAGTTTCTGGCGGGTAGCTGGAGATCGCTTGGGATTACAGCTGATCTCCAAGTGACAGAAATCAGTTCACCTGGAGAAAGCGGCCGGTCTGGAAGGTGGACTCTAGGGTCCAACCTCTAGGGGGTGGGTGGAGATCTCCTGGGATTACAGCTGATCTCCCGGTGACAAAGTTTGAGTCCCCTGGATGAAATGGATGGTCTGGAAGTAGGGCTACCAAGTCAGCCCGGGGGGCGGGGGATCCCCTGCTACAGGGGTTCCTGATCCGCCAGCCAGCATTCGGCCGGCGGGGGGAACCCCACCCCCGAAGCCGTCCAGCCAGGACGACTTCCCCAACGTAATGACGTCACCTGTATCATACAGTTTTGGGGCGATTGCCAGAGCGTCGCCCTGGCAACGCCCCCAACGTGATGACGTCACTTCCAGGTGATGCGCGCGCTGGGGAAGCTCCCGGACGAGAGAGGACTCCTCCCCGCCAGTGAGTAAGAAAGACTTGGCAACCCTATCTGGAAGGTGGACTCTATGGCATTATATCAAGGAGATGTTTTGTTCCTTCTCTATCTTCTCTATCTAGACCAACTAACTTCACTACCTAGACCAGCATCATGTGTGTGTACCAGCACCTCGCCTTCAAAATCAGCCTGAAAGGGTCCATGGACAACATCTGGCAGATTATATGTCTGGAGGATCGTATTATACTTAGATTGCCAGTTAGGGTCTGTTCAAGCTTTCAGAGAACCAAAGGCTGGCAAGATTGTCTGCTGGAGCCCATTTCAATCTGTGCCAATAACTTAAAAAAATTTATGAGCGTGAGCCCGACGAGAGGGACGACCCACTTCAGCCCTCAGCAGCGCAGCTGGAGTATTTGGGGGAAGCCTCTTTATTTATTTTTTTAGGATTTTTAATTTTTTATATTTTTGATTTGATTTTATTTATTTTATTTTAGTTTATTTTTTTAGCTAACAGCCTTTTTAGATCCTCGCAGGGCACGCTATCTGACTAAAATCTCTTCCATTAACTTGCGTTCAGCCCTTACATCCCTCCGTTTCCAGACTATGCAAACAGCAGTCCTTGAAGGCCAATAGACCAGAACCCCAGCAACTGAGCGCCTTTGTGTATGCGGTGGCTCAGTCTCTGAAGATCTGTGTCATTACCTCCTAGATTGTCCACTTTATTCACTCCCAAGAAAGAATTCACTCCCAATTCTTGGCACAATCTTCGATATATTGGGCCCTTGCTCCACATCCAGAAATGTTTTAACTTTACTTGCAGAAGTGGAGACAGAGTATTCATTTAAGGTGGTACTCTTTGCCCTAGCAGCAAAGAAAATCTGCATCAAGGCCCTGGCCACACCAGCGAGATAAAGTGGGGGGGGAAGCGAGGCTATTTGCACCAGAGCAATTTGACCCGCAGTTGCACTATCACACCTTTCTGTGAAGCTGCAGGCGCAACTCGCCATTGCATGATCAGACGCAACCGCGGGCGAATTGGGGGGGAGGGTTGTTGTTTGTTACCAATCCGCTTAAACGGGGGATGAATCGCATCTCCACCCTGAGGGCTTCCAATGGCAGTATGCGATGATGCACATACTGAGAAGGGGGGGGGGAACAATGGCATGGTGTCGGGATAGCCTGATCAGACTATCCTCGACGCCACAAGTGGAGCAAAATGGCTTGCTGATGGGTGCAGGACGCTTGACAAATGTGCTCTTGTGATTGCCCCTTACAATCTGGCAGGGAGTCCTGCCTATTGCGTGGCTATGTCATGCCTGCCCCTGACTTAGCCCCAGACCCAGTGCCTGACAGCCGAGGACAGGAGGACTTGGCTCAGTTAACTGAGGAAAACGTAAGTCCTGCAGAGGATCCACAGCCAAGTCCTCAGCAAGACCCACCTGAGGCTGATCAGGCAATGCCTGGACCGAGCAATTCACCACCGGACTCGCCTCCACCTGTCAGCAGACTCCGTGAAAGGAGGCGTCAAGAGCTGAATAGGCGACGCAAGGAAGCACGCAGGCAAGGTCGACAATCATTAAGTCCTGAGTACTAGCAGAAACCAGGACTTCACACAGCGGTGCTAAGTGGCTAATGAGCCGGAACGCTATTTAACAAGGCTGCCGGCCACAAGCAATTCGTGCTGGCAACATCGTTGGCAGAACTGTCTGTTCTGTGCGCACCTTGCCTCTGCTCCTGTTTGATTCTCTGGCCTCCGACCCGGCTTGCTTCGTGGACTTCCGACCTCTGCTTCCTGATCCTGGACTCCAGCTTGTGACCCTCGGCATTCCTTGACTCCGGCTTCGGATCTGCTTCTGACTGACTTCGGCTTGATTTACGGACTCTGACCTCTGGTACGTGTTGACTACGCTCGTGTTTTGAGACTGCCAAGAGTATTACATCAGCCGTCTGCTCAGTTTGCTTATCACAAGGCATCTAAGTCACAGCTCAGATAAGAGAAGTTCCGGGCCTCTCGCTTGCAAAACTGGCAGATGCGGTTCTCCCCCCCCCCCCGCCTTTGTTCTCACTTCTCCGTTCAGTGCCTATGGCACTGCACTTTTATCCACTGGAAGAAGAAGAAGATGAAGAAGAAGAAGATGAAGAAGAAGAAGAAGAAGAAGAAGAGGAGGAGGAGGAGGAGGAGGAGGAGGAGATTGGATTTACATCCCGCCCTTCACTCACTTGGAGTCTCAGAGAGCAGCTTACAAACTCCTTTCCCTTCCCCTCCCCACAACAGACACCCTGTGAGGTAGGTGGGGCTGAGAGAGCTCTCTCAAGAACTGTTCTTTCAAGGACAGCTCTGAGATGACTACAGCTTGCCCAAGGTCACCCGGCAGCTGCAAGTGGAGGAGTGGGGAATCAAACCCGGTTCTCCCAGATTAGAGTCCATGCACTTAACCACTACACCAAACTGGCTTAAGAAGAAGAGGGTTTTATATCCCACCCTTCTCTACCCGAAGGAGTCTCAGAGCAGCTTACAAACTCCTTTCCCTTCCCCTCCCCACAACAGACACTCTGTGAAGTAGGTGGGCTGAGAGAGCTCTTTCACAAACAGCTCTGACAACTATGGCTTGCCCAAGGTCATCCAGTATGTGGGAGTGGGGAATCAAACCCGGCTCTCCCAGATTAGAGTGGGGAATCAAACCCGGCTCTCCCAGATTAGAGGCGGTGTACGTAACCACAACACCAACTGGCTCTACTGGACCTACTGTCCTCATCCCAGTTGTTATTTGAGTTCCCAGGCTTAGCCTGCTGGTACGGAAAAGACACCTGCAGTGGTGAGATGAATTCCCAGGCTCAAGTGACAGCCAAACACGCCTGCAGTCCCTTTGAGAGATGCTCCTACAGCTGAGTAGGTGGCGTACTGTGGCAAGTATAAGCAGGAACGGAGGCTCTGGAGGAAAAGCTGCCCTCCCCCACGTGCCCAATGACTTGCACACAAGGAAACCATACCATGATGTGAGCCAGCGCGGTGCAGTGGTTTAAAGGGTCGGATGAAGGTCTGGGGAATCGAAGTTTGAATCCCCACCTGGGCTACGGAGGCTTGCTGGGTGACCTTGGGCCTGTCGCACGCTCTCAGCCTAACCTGCCTCACAGGGTTGTTGTGAGGGTAAAATGGAGGAGAGGAGAATATTGCCAGCTGCTTTGGGTCCCCACTGGAGTTAAAGGCAGGATATAAACAAAGTTTGGTGTAGTGGTGAGGAGTGGGTTTGATTCCCTACTCCTCCACATGCAGCTGCTGGCGTGACTTTGGGTCAGTCACAAGTTCTCTCAGCGCTGTTATCTCAGGAGCAGTGCTCAAGAGAGCTCTCTCAGTCCCACCTCTCTCACAGGGTGTCTGTTGTGGGGAGGGGAAGGGAAAGGAGATGCTCTGAGGCTCCTTTGGGTAGTGGAGGGGAGGGTATAAATCCAACTTCTTCTTCTTCTAATAAGAGTTTTTTTGTAATTTCAAATAGAATTTTTGTGTTTTTCAGATTTAGTATACTAGCTGGAGATTGGCAACCCAACTTCAGTCTTATTCCATCTAGACTCACTCTCCATTTGTAATAAATCGTTTCCTATATGTGTATGTATATAAGCCCATCTCATCCACAATGGATGGGTGATTTCGGCAGCCCTGTTTCATTTGCCAGCAAGAAATTTGTAGTTGTCTGGGCATCCAATAGGGTTGCCAGCAGTGTTCCCTCTAAGCTGAGTTAGTGTGAGCTAGCTCACAGTTTTTTAGCCTCCAGCTCACACCTTTTTGTCTCAGCTCAGGAAGGGTGGCTCCAGAGCAAACTAATTTATGCAGTAGCCAAATGGCTTGCTCACAACTTTAATCCCAGTAGATCACAAAGTAGAAATTTTGCTCGCAAGACTCCCCTGCTTAGAGGGACCCTTGGTTGCCAGCCTCCAGGTGGGGCCTGAAGATCTCCTGTTTTTACAACTGCTCTCCAGCTGACAGAGATCAGTACAAGAACTCGTGGGCTCCCCATGAAATTGCTGAGCAGTTACTATTACTACTCTAGCTCTCCTTTAAGGTTCAGACACCGTGAAGCTTGCTTAGCTATGTATAACCCTGCGTATGATTCCAGTATGAAAATTTGATATTGTTGGATTAGTCTGAACCTTAAAGGATTGTTTTCTTGGATGTTGTTCCACTAGTCATTCGTGAAGTCAAATGATGGTCCTCGCCTGATGAAAATTGCCAGAAACGAATATATATGTAGTCCAGAGAACAGCTGTCATTCGGGGAGAGCTCCAGCCTGGAGGTTGGCAACCCTAGCAATGTCACCTGTTACTGTCCTGCAAGACAGCCGTTGTCTGCAGCAGAAGCACATCCTCTGGTGATGGCTGTGCACTGCTCACTCCTTGTATTTGATGGACGTTGGGCGTGTAAGGAGGCCGCCCGCCTTGTAATTGTTGTTTGTAGCAGCACAGCTGCCGATACGAAGGGTGGAGTCGGGGTCCTACGGGGATGGCTCTGCTCTGGCTGCAACTCCCAGGGGGCAAAACGCCTCCCGGTTTGCTGCGGACTCTCCCTCCCTCCTCCCTGTCCTCAGTAATCTGAAAGGGTGCCAAAGATACGGACGCCAGCCTCCAGGTGGAAACACAAAGACATTAACTGTGCATGGTGTCAATACCAATTTCAAAAACCAATCAATCAATAATAATCAGCAAATAATTCATGTACAGACAAATGAACAAACCATTTGTACCATTTCCAAATCCTAAGCGAAATTATTCATACAATACACAAGGCCTAATCAGGGCATAAACGATGTAATGTTAAGTCCTGTCCAATGTTCCCTCTAAGCTGTGGAGTCTTGTGAGCAAAAATTCTACTTTGTGAGCAACTGGAATTAAAGTTGTAAGCAAGTGATTTGGTTACTGCATAAATTAGTTTGCTCTGGAGCCGTTCTTCCTGAGCTAACCGAGCTAAGACAAAAATGTGTGAGCCGGAGGCTAAAAAACTGTGAGCTAGCTCACACTAACTCGGCTTAGAGGGAACATTGGCTCCTGTCTATGGCCCACAAAATCCAAAAATCTCCAGTTTGAGAGTCAGTTTGATGTAGTGGTTAGGAGCACGGACTCTAATCTGGGAGAACCAGGTTTGAGTCCCCATTCCTCCACATGCAGCTGCTGGTGTGACTTTGGGTCAGTCACAAGTCCTTTCAGAGCTGTTCTCTCAAGAGCAGTCCTCAAAAGAGCTCTCTCAGCCGAACCTACCTCACAGGGTGTCTGTTGAGGGGAAAGGAAGGAGATTATAAGAGCCAGTTTGGTGTAGCAGTGAGGAGCGTGGACTCTAATCTGGGAGAACCGGGTTTGATTCCTCACTCCTCCACATGCAGTTACTCGTGTGATCTTGGGTCAGTTACAAGTCCATTCGGAGCTGTTCTCTCAAGAGCAGTCCTCGAAAGAGCTCTCTCAGCCCCACCTGTCTGTTGTGGGGAGAGGAAGGGAAAGGGATTTTATGCCGCTCTGAGACTCCTTCGGGTAGTAAAGGGCAGGGTATAAATCCAATCTCCTCCTCCTCCTCCTTCTTCCAAAGAGCTCCAGATACGCTCAGCAACTGAAAATTCATAGAAGAAAACAGTTCCAGCGACTCCCCAATGCTGTAGCTAGCTTCAGGGGAAACTGTTTCGCCGACAGCTGTCTCAAGACTGGAACCAAACAATCTGCAGTGAATGTGCTTTTAAAGCTATATCTGGAAAACCAAACCCATGTAAGGCACCACCTAAAGAAGAATTACCTGAGATACGGTAATAATTGGACCCGAGCTCAGGGGAAAAAATCTTGTCAAAGAATTCAAAGATGGGCAGTCAGCAGCAGTCATTTCACAAGTTACAATGCGGCAGTGTTCCCTCTAAGCTGAGTCAGTGTGAGCTAGCTCACAGTTTTTTAGCCTCCGGCTCACCCATTTTCGTCTTAGCTCAGGAAGGCTGGCTCCAGAGCAAACTAGCTGAATCGCTCGCTCACCACTTTAATGCCAGTCGCTCACATAGTAGAATTTTCGCTCACAAGACTCCACAGCTTAGCGGGAGCATTGTCAGTGACTACACAGGAAAACACTTTGCATTTAAAGAGGTTTTCAGGTGTGCCGGATGTGCTTCATCCCTGCATGCCTTAAAGTGCTACATTACAAAAAGCAGCTGTAATTGAAACTTTGGGGCAAACCAAAGGGTGACAAGGTGTTTAATTTATAAGTCCATTTTGCCTCTTGCTGACTTGATTTTCACGTTCAATTGGTGCTTAGGGGCTATGCCATGTTTTTTCACTGGCGTAACTTTCTGCCTCTGGCGGGTGGCATTCCCAGGCTGAAAGGGCTCAGGGAGCCAACTAATTCTGGCCATGCCCCCAAAACCTCCCACAATCACGCTGGGGCAAGGGCCTACATCTTGGCCATACCAACAGATGGCCCAGGAAGATCTGATAAATTCTATACCTATCGCCTTCTTGGCAACTGATCTAATGAGACCCCCTCTAAAGTGGCCAGATTCTGTGCTGAGGCTTTGGCCACAAGAAAGCAGATATTCCAAACCTTTTAACAACTTTCTGTCTATCAATTTTAATCCTTGTATTTTAATTCTATCTTTTGTACTGGTAAACTGCTTGGCTGATCTTTGATCATCATAAATGCTGATGATGAAGGTACTGCGCTGGCTGCCTATACCATACCGGATACGGTCCAAGGTGCTGGTTCTTACCTTTAAAGCCCTATATGGTCGGGGACCTATTTACCTAAGGGACCGCCTTTCCCCACATGTACCCCAGCGAGCACTAAGATCGGGTTCCCAAAATCGCCTGGTTCTTCCAGGGCCTAAAGAGGCCAAGTTGGCTGCAACGAGGGTCAGGGCCTTTTCTGTGGCGGCCCCTCACTGGTGGAATGAGCTCCCGGAGGACATCAGGCTTTCAAGTAGGGTGTTGCCTCGATATTATGGCCCTGGCCTGATTACCAGCAGCCCCAGCAGTACCTCTGACTGAGGCTTAACAGCTAGCCTGGAGGCACCACTCAGCTGACAACAAGATCGCCATCTTTTAATCTAAGTTATGACTGTGCAGTATGGTTTTATATTGATTTTGATTGTTTTAATTGGCGTTTTAATGCGTTATGGTATGTTGTTAGCCGCCCTGAGCCTGCCAAATGGTAGGGAGGGTGGGATATAAATGTAATTATAAATAAATAAATAACGATGAGTTTTTTGTAGCACTGGGGTCCCCAGCCCTTTTGAACCCTTGGGCACCTTTGGAATGACGACCCAGGGTGGTGGGCAATGCTCCCTCTAAGCTGTGGAGTCTTGTGAGCAAAAATTCTGCTTTGTGAGCTCCTGGCATTCAAGCTGTGAGCGAGCGATTTTAAATTAGTTTGCCCTGGAGAAGCCCTCCTTCCTGAGCTAAGACAAAAACGTGTGAGCTGGAGGCTGAAAAACGGTGGTCCAGCTCCCACTGACTCAGCTTAGAGGGAACGCTGGTGGTGGGCAGAACCGCAAATGGCCGCTGCAGGAGGTGGGTCACAAAACAGCCACCACAAGAGGCAGAGCCAACTATGCGCAGGGGAAACCCAACTGCGGGAGACCAAGGGGGTGCCCAATGTTAAAATACCGGGGGAAAGAGAAGTCAGAAAGAGAATAAAACTGATATCAAAGTGGCAGCTTGCAACGGAGAGTTATTTCAGTCTGCACAGCCAATCAGATCTCTCAACAGACCATCAGAAACAGAGTTGCCAACTCCCACTTGGGAAATACCTGGAGATTTTGGCGGGGGAGCCTGGGGAGGGTGGGGCTGGGATAGCGGAAAGACCTCAGCAGGTCGTAATGCCCTACGGTCTGCCCTCCAAAGCAACCATCTTCTCCTGGGGGGCTGATCTATGTTGTCTGGAGATCATCTGTAATCCCAGGACATCTCCAGTCCCCACCTGGAGGTTGACAGGCGTAATCAGAAACCCCACTGGGCAGGAACCCGCCTGGCCCCACCCACTTTCTAAAAACACTTGGCGGGCGCCGGGAATGGTGTTGATGGGCACTACAGTTCCCTGGGCACCACATCAGGAACCCCTGCTGGAGGGGAAAGGTTTGTGCTGTCTCTGTCACTGTGCATTGGCCTTTCTGCATGTCCCCTTTTCGCTCAGCAAATTGCCCAACTTGTTGCTTAACAAATTGCTTAACAGAGGCCCAATTACACCTCCCCTCTGAAGTAGTTTGACTGCTGTCTTTTCCTACGCTCATTTCACGCTGGTTTCAAATTTCACTCCCTGGGTCTGAAGAGTTACTAAACAACAGGATCTGTTTAAAGCAGGAAAATGCTAGCTTGACCACAGGAGGGGCAATTAACGAATGTAAACAGTAATTTTAAAACTAGAACAAGTATGGTTTGAAACGAGAAACAGGCATCGATGGGTTTTTTAAAAACTAGAATGATTCCAGCGGGAAAGTCAGATGTAGATTTGACCTTAATTTGGTCCCTGTTCTGTAGATTAAATAAAAATCATTTCTGTTACAGAAGCTTATTCTCCCTTGTTCTTCTGCGTGTTGGGCTGAAACTGGGCTAGATCCAAGTTAGTCTCTATTATCATCTGACTGGAAGAAGAAGAAGAAGAAGAAGAAGAAGAAGAAGAAGAAGAAGAAGGGGAGGAGGAGAAGGGGGGGAGATTGGATTTCTACCCTGCCCTTCCCTTGGGGTCTCAGAGCGGTTTACAATCTCCTTCACCTCCCCACAACAGACACCCTGTGAGGTAGGTGGGGCTGAGAGAGCTCTTTCGAGGACTGCCTTTGAGAGAACAGCTCCAGGAGAACTTGTGCCTGCCCCAAGGTCACGCCAGCAGCTGCACGTGGAGGAGTAGGGAATCAAACCTGGTTCTCCCAGATTAGAGTCCGTGCCCCTAACCACTACACCAAACTGGCTCTCTTGAAAAACACCTGGCCCACAGTACATTTTCAGATATCATCAGAACACAAGAGGATTGCATAAAGCAAGTACAGCAACAGCGATGTTATGGAACATGTGGAGTGACACACTTTTCAAAGGAAGTCGTAATTCCCAGCCCGCTTCTTTCCAAACACCTCACCTTCGTGATCTTGGGGATTAACATGACGTCCTCTCAATATCTCTTCTACAAATCTCCTCTGGAAAGATGCACACATTCTTGCAGGACAGAAGCAGTTAAAGAAGAGCACATTTTGACCTGTTCCTGCAAGAGAGACGCCTACAGATGCATGAATCATTTATTTACTTCATATATACCCTGCCTTATCCATGGCTTACGTTGTATTTCTCTCCTCTATTTTATCCTCACAATAACCCTGTGAGGTAGGTTAGGCTGACAGTGTGTCGCTGGCACCAGGAAGGCCCATAGCTACAGTGGGGCTTTGGGGGGCTCTGCCCCCTTCCTTAAAGGCACAGCCCCACAAGAATTTCTCCTGCAAATGCTTTTTTCAATCATTTTAAAACTTTTTTTAAAGGGGTGTGCTCCTTTAAGCTGAGTGGGGTGCTGTAGTTGACTAATTCCTGCACTGAGCGAGGGGGGTGGAGTAGGTGACCTCTAGGATCCCTTCTAACTCTGCGACACAAAACTGATCTCCTTTAAGAGAATATTTCTGCCTGAAGCTGGAGCTCAAATCCTCTGGCCACCAAACGAGAAGGAAGCCCTCACTGGAGAAGACCCTGATGCTGGGAAAGATTGAAGGTCAAAGAAGAAGGGGATGGCAAAGGAGGAGATAGTTAGACAGTGTTATTGATGCAATGAGCACAAAGTTGAGCAAACTCCAGAGGACGATGGAGGACAGGAGGTCCTGGCGTGATGTGGTCCATGAGGTCGCGAAGAGTCGGATTCGACTGTGCAACTGAACAACAAAAAGCAGCAGAAAAGAGCAAGCGTCCAGGAGCACCTTCATATTTGCGGCAGGGGAGGAGCTTTCGTGAGTCGCTGTTCATGGCTTCACTTTTTTGCTGCTACAGACAGACTAATGTGGTGACTCGTCTTGCTCTGTCTTCTCAGAAGGCCTCACATTTAGTCGTATAGAGTGGAAATCCATCAGCGTTGTGAAGAACCACTCCGCTCTCCAAGATATAAGGATGGATGGACTCACATATCTGAAGAAGTGAGCGGTGACTCACAAAAGCTCCTCCCCTCCCACCAATGTTGTTAGTCTTTCCGGTGCTCCTGGACTCTTGCCCTTTTCTACTGCTACACAGACAGACTAACATTAATTCTATTTCCTCTGCAAACTCAGTGAATCAAGCCACTTGGCTCAGAGTGCCACCTGCTGGCCGTTTGTTATTATGCCCCATATCCCAGCGCTGTTTACAGAGAGACTGAAGCTAAAAAGGCCTCTCAAAATGAGCTAAATTTTTGACATTCGCTGGTGGAAGAGGAGACAGCAGCAAGAGGTGAGGGAGAGAGCAGAATTCAGCTTTGTTGGTCTTAAGGGGCCACTAAACTCAAACTTTGTTCTAATAGTATTGCACTGTATTTCTGCTCTGGCTGTACCATTAATGTAGCCACAAAAAAGGCCTTCTTTTAGCACAGCCTAGCCCAGAAGAAGAAGAGCTGCATGTTATTTCCCACTTTTCTCTACCCTAGAGCCAGTTTGGTATAGTGGTTAAGTGCACAGACTCTAAGCTGGGAGAACTGGGTTTGATTCCCCAATTCTCCACTTGCACCTGCTGGATGACCTTGGGCAAGCCATAGTTCTCTCAGAACTGTTCTCTCAAGGACAATTCTGGAAAAAGCTCTCTCAGCCCCACCTACCTCACAGGGTGTCTGTTGTGGGGAGGGGAAGGGAAAGGAGTTTGTAAGCTGCTCTGAGACTCCTTTGGGTAGTGAAGGGCGGGGTATAAATCCAATCTCTTCTTCTTCTTCTCTAATGCCAGTAGCCCACAAAGCAGAATTGTTGCTCACAAAACTCCACAGCTTAGAGGTGGTGTCAAACTAATTTGTTATGGGGGCCGGATCTGACATAAATGACCTTGTTGGGCTGGACCATGTGTGTCATAAAATGTAATGCCAGATAGCGGACCTTGGGCAAGCCATAATTCTGGCACAGCTGTTCTTGAAAAAGAGCAGTTTCTGTCAGAGCTCTCTCAGCCCTGCCTGCCTCACAGCGTGTCTGTTGTGGGGAGGGGAAGGGAAAGGAATTTGTAAGCCGCGCTGAGACTCCTCTGGTTGTGAAGGGCGGGGTATAAATCCAGTCTCCTCCTCCTCTTCAGTTTTGCATGGTTGTGGAAAGCCAGGAGAGTGGGAGCCTTCATGACCTCCTCAGGCAGACCATTCCACAAGGTGGGGCAACAACGGAGAAGGCCCTGCTGTACGGGCAGTTGCTGATTTTGCCCATTTGCATTGCGGTATCTGTAGAAGACTTTGCTCAGAGGAACAGAGCTGACATGACAGTGCATAGGGAGATGACAGACAGACAGGCAGGCAGACAGATAAAATATGGCTTGTTGTGCATGAACTATCAGCCAACGGGTCCCTTGGGGTGACCACTAAGCGCAGATCTCGGTTTTCAGACCATTTCGATTTTCCGACCAGCTTCCTTTCCGTCTCTGAAGCGCAGCTTCTGATCTTAAGGGACCTCCAGCCTCACGGCTGCCAGACTTCAATACTGGCCAGGAAACTTCCTAACAGTTCATCAGTGGAAGAGGCTTCCTCGGGAGGTGGTGGGCTCGCCTTCTTTGGAGGTTTTCAAACAGAGGCTAGATGGCCATCTGACAGCCATGCTGATTGTGTGAACTTGGGCAGACCAGGAGAGGGAGGGTAGGAAGGGTTGCCTCAGTGCTTAGTTCTTACACGCTCGGGGAAATGCTGATCGCCACTTTGGGGTCAGGAAGGAATTTTCCTCCAGATTGGCCAGGGATCCTGGAGGGGTTTTTTTGGCCTTCCGCTGGATGTAGAGCAGGGGTCACTGGGGGGGGGGGGAGGTAGTTGAGAATTTCCAGCATTGTGGAAGCAGTCGGAATAGATGATGCTTGAGATCACTTCCAGCTTTATGTTTCTAAACTCCACCCTCCAGAGCAGCCGTTTCCTCCAGAAAAATTGATCTCTGAAGATCAGGTGTCGTTCTGGGAGATCTCCAGGCCTCACCTGGGGATTGGCAACCCTAATTCAAAGCCTCACTCCATCTCATGATGAACTTAAAACTCTCCAATGCTCTGCTGAGTCTTCCGAGCTACAACCTTCTCCCTGATTCGCCCTCCCATTCTACGCTCCTGATCATTCACTAATCCAAAGGTTAATCCTTCTTTTAAAAGTTATTAAGCTTTGATATAAAGTGTAGGGTCTTTTTATATAGGTGCTGCCCTCTGTTGGCAACAGTCAAAACTGCAGGCTGCACACTTGCTCAAACGGTGATTTGATTTCTCAATTTTTTAATTTAATACATTTATTAGGTGTCTTTCTTCTTTATGGAGCTCGAGGTTGGCCACTGTGTGAGACAGGATGCTGGACTAGATGGACCACTGGTCTGATCCAGCAGGGCTCTTCAAGGTTCTTATCAGGGAAAGGCCTCGGCCTCTGTGCCCTGTTGCTGGCCCTCCAGAGGAACTGACTGGCCACTGTGTGAGGCAGGATGCTGGACTAGATGGACCACTGGTCTGATCCAGGAGGGCTCTTCTGATGTTCTAATGAAGGCCTCGGCCTCTCTGCCCTGTTGTTGGCCCTCCAGAGGAACTGGTTGGCCACCGTGTGAGACAGGATGCTGGACTAGAGGGACCCCTGGTCTGATCCAGCAGGGCTCTTCTGATGTTCTTATGAAGGCCTCGGCCTCTATGCCCTGCTGTTAGCTCTCCAGAGGAACTGGTTGGCCACTGTATGAGACAGGATGCTGGACTAGGTGGACCCATACTGGTCTGATCCAGCAGGGCTCTTCTGATGTTCTTATGAAGGCCTCGGCCTCTATGCCCTGTTGTTGGCCCTCCAGAGGAACTGGTTGGCCACTGTTTGAGACGGGATGCTGGACTAGATGGACCCCTGGTTTGATCCAGCAGGGCTCTTCTGATGTTCTTATGAAGGCCTCGGCCTCTCTGCCCTGTTGTTGGCCCTCCAGAGGAACTGGTTGGCCACCGTGTGAGACAGGACGCTGGACTAGATGGACCCTCACTGGTCTGATTCAGCAGGGCTCTTCTGATGTTCTTATGAAGGCTTTGGCATCTCTGCCCTGTTGTTGGCCCTCCAGAGGAACTGGTTGGCCACCGTGTGAGACAGGACGCTGGACTAGATGGACCCTCACTGGTCTGATTCAGCAGGGCTCTTCTGATGTTCTTGAGTTCTTATCTCCATTTAAAAGGATGCGTTAATAAGTGACGTGAGAAGACCTCCGCCTGAGATACCGGGAGAACTGCTGCCTATGGACCAATGGTCAGATTTCTCCTAAGGCAGCTTCGTTTGTTCAGCTTAAGTTGCACAGAAACTTTGTTTAGTGGGAAAACGATCTCTTTTCTTTGCCGTAGCAACTGGTTGTATAGGGAAAAGCTGGCTTTGAAACAGGGGAGCCCGTTTGAAATCGGTGCCTGTGAAACAGCCTTTTTTTTCTTGGAGAGCTAATGAGATTTGATTTCAGCCAGTCCCTCCCATCCCCCTGTATGCCTTTGATCCGAAAACCCTCAACACCACATCTCAAAGCTCAGCCTGAGCATTCGACACCCCCAGGTTCATGTTTTCCTTTAACAAGCAATCTCCCCAGCGGTCTTCAGCCCTGTAGGATGCTTATTAGCTCTTGGCCGGGTGAGCAGGCAGAGGATGGAAAATTCACAGGTAAAGAAGACCTTTTGGGAACGGCACCAGCATTGTTTGCCGATGGAAACTAAAAACAGTGAAATCCTTGGGGGAGCAATTGCCGGGAGCAGGCTGGGAAATGAAGCCTAACAGGCAAGGATTTGGGAAAGGTTTGCAGGGCTGAGCAAAGGAGGGGGGAATTTATCCTCCTTGTGCCTTTGAAATGTGGTGCTGGAGGAGTTTTATGGATACCGCGGACTGCCAAAAAATCAGTGGGTTCAAGAGTCAGTGTGCTGTAGAGGTTAGGAGCAAGGACTCTAATCTGGGAAGACCAAGTTTGATTCCCCACTCCTCCATGTGCAACTGCTGGTGTGACTTTGGGACAGTCGCAAGTTCTCACATAAGAACATAAGAGAAGCCAATGTTGGATCAGGCCAGCAGCCCGTCCAGTCCAACACTCTGTGTCACACAGTGGCCAAAAGCACCAGGTGCCCTCAGGGGGTCCAGCAGTGGGGCCAGGACACCAGAAGCCCTCCCACTGTTGCCCCCCCAAAGCACCAAGAATGCAGAGCATCACTTGCCCCAGACCAAGAGATCCTATCTATACCTTGTGGCTAATAGCCACAGATGGACCTCTGCTCCAGATATTTATCTAATTCCCTCTTGAAGCCGTCCATGCTTGTAGCTGCCGCCACCTCCTGTGGCAGGGAATTCCATATTCTCTCAGGAACAGTCCTCCAAAGAGCTCTCTCAGCCCCGCCTACCTCCCAGGGTGCCGGTTGTGGGGAGGGGAAGGGAAAGGAGATTGTAAGCTGCTCTGGGACTCCTTTGGGTAGTGAAGGGCGGAGAATAAAGCCAATCTCCTCCTCCTCCTCTTCTAGACCAAATCAAGCCTGAACTCTCCCTAGAATCTCAGATGACTAAACTGAGGCTATTATAACCTGGTCACATCCCTGGAAAAGACAATAACACTACAAGGCAGCAGGGAAAGAGGAAGACCCAACGGGAGATGGATTGACTCCCTCAAGGAAGCCACAAAGGCCCTCCGTTGGTGAGACCCAAGCAAGGCTGCTAATGAGAGGTCATTTCGGAGGATATTCACTCCTAGGGTTGACGTAAGTCGGGAGTGACTTGAATGCACTCAACGCTTACAGTCAGGACCCCTCTCCGCCCCATTCCTTCCTCCTGGCTCTACGGAGGGACATGGCAGACCGCACCGCCCTTCATCAGGGGTAGGGAATAGAGCGTGACTTGAGCGCAAGGGGCGCAGGGAGGCTTCTGGGTGGAGGGGCTGGGCACGGAGCTCCTAGCTCAGTCCCTTCTGCCCCAGGATTCTTGCCAGCAGGAGGATTCACCCTCGCTGGAGAAAAGTGCGAGCCAGTATGGTGTAGGGCAAGGGTCCACCAGCAGGGCCAGAACTCCAGTGGCCCCTCCAGCCCATCACTCTGTGTCACACAGTGGCCCAAACCCAGGTACCATCAGGAGGTCCACCAGCAAGATCAGAACTCCAGAAGCCCTCCCACTGCTGCCCCCCCAAACACCAAGAGTACGGGGCATCACTGCCTCCAACATAAGAACACGAGAGAAGCCATGTTGGGTCAGACCAATGGCCCATCCAGTCTGACACTCTGTGTCACACAGTGGCCAAAACCCAGGGGCCATCAGGAGGTCCACCAGCAAGATCAGAACTCCAGAAGCCCTCCCACTGCTGCCCCCCCCAAACACCAAGAGTATGGGGCATCACTGCCTCCAACATAAGAACACGAGAGATGCCATGTTGGGTCAGACCAATGGCCCATCCAGTCTGACACTCTGTGTCACACAGTGGCCAAAACCCAGGGGCCATCAGGAGGTCCACCAGCAAGATCAGAACTCCAGAAGCCCTCCCACTGCTGCCCCCCCCCAAACACCAAGAGTATGGGGCATCACTGCCTCCAACATAAGAACACGAGAGATGCCATGTTGGGTCAGACCAATGGCCCATCCAGTCTGACACTCTGTGTCACACAGTGGCCAAAACCCAGGGGCCATCAGGAGGTCCACCAGCAAGATCAGAACTCCAGAAGCCCTCCCACTGCTGCCCCCCCCAAACACCAAGAGTATGGGGCATCACTGCCTCCAACATAAGAACACGAGAGATGCCATGTTGGGTCAGACCAATGGCCCATCCAGTCTGACACTCTGTGTCACACAGTGGCCAAAACCCAGGGGCCATCAGGAGGTCCACCAGCAAGATCAGAACTCCAGAAGCCCTCCCACTGCTGCCCCCCCCAAACACCAAGAGTACGGGGCATCACTGCCTCCAACATAAGAACACGAGAGATGCCATGTTGGGTCAGACCAATGGCCCATCCAGTCTGACACTCTGTGTCACACAGTGGCCAAAACCCAGGGGCCATCAGGAGGTCCACCAGGGGGCCCAGAAGCATATGAACATAAGAAGCCATGTTGAATCAGGCCAGTGGCCCCTCCAGTCCAACCCTCTTAGCTTGTGAGCAGAGAAGGGAAGGAAAGAACACACAGACAGGTGAGAGGGAGGGAAGGAGGCCATGAGCAGGGAGGGGCCATGGCTTAGTAGTACAGTGTCTGCTCAGCATGCAGAAGGTCCCAGGTTCAATCCCCAGCATCTCCAGTTAAAAGGACCAGGTAGTAGGTGATGTGAAAGACCTAAGACCCCGGAGAGCGGCTGCCAGTCTGAATAGACAATAACGACCTTGATGGACCAAAGGTCTTACTAAGGCAGCTTCATCTGTTCTTCCAGCATCATTTAGGTAGAGTCTCTGCTCGGCATGCAGAAGGTCCCAGGTTCAACCCCCTGCATCTCGAGTGAAAAGGTCTGGCCACAGGTGATGGGAAAGATCTCTCCCTGGGACCCTGATCAGGCAATACTGACCTTGATGGACCAAAGGTCTGATTCAGTAGAACGCAGTTTAACTGTGTTCTTCTAGCATTATTTAGGGAGGGGCTGTGGCTCAGTGACAGAGCATCTACTTGGCATGCAGAAGGTCCCAGGTTCAATCCCCGGCATCTCCAGTTAAAAAGGATCAGGTAGGAGGTGATGGATAGGACTGACGGTGATAGACCAATGATCTGACTTAGTATAAGCAGCTAGCTTCCTGTGCTCATATTTATGAGAGAGGGGCTGTGGCTCAGTGGTAGAGCCTCTGCTTGGCATGCAGAAGGTCCCAGGTTCAATCCCTGGCATCTCCAGTTAAAAGGACCAGGCAGGAGGTGATGGGAAAGACCTCAGCCTGAGACCCTGGAGAGCCACTTCCAGTCTGAGTAGACAATACTGACCTGGATGGACCATTGGTCTGATTCATGCGTTCAAGTGCCTGGTAGTGGGCAGAGGAGCAGGGGAAAGATATTCTTCTTTCCACCAAGTCTGTAATAAGGAGGGTGGGATTTCTTTGTTGGGCACGGCAGGTTCTTTGGTCCCATTTTGGAAACTGGCGCCTTCCCAGCAAACAACGACCCAAGCCGTCCTAAATACCCGATGAGCGCACCGTATTAGAGCCAGCAGAATGAGCTCATATCGTCTAATCCTCCTTTCCTCACACCGGTATAGTGCCAGAGTTCAGGGGCAAGAAGACAAGCCGCTTCATCCAGGGCAGCGACAGGCAATGTCTGTATTCTTAGCAGTTGCCAGACGCTAATCCCCGGCTGGATCAGTCTGACGCCCTTGGTGCTGGTGAGGCCTGTTACGAAGCTGGTTAGTGAACTGAGCAGACAAGAATAACCTTCATGGACCCAGGGTCTAATTCAGTATCAGGCAGCTTCTGCCTTCTTCCCACCTCCATGTTTAAACTCACACAACAACCCTGCAAGGCTGAGGACTGCCCCCCCGGGCCCCCAGCTAGCTTAAAGAGACAGTGGGCATTTGAATCCATGTCTTGTACGTCCCTGGCCCACCTGCAGAAAGAGCCGCTGAATTGCTGCATCTCAGATTAATGTATTCTGCCAAAAGTTGTACATATATTCAATACATACATTACATTAACAAATCTACTTTCCCAGATTTTCACCATATATTTGAGGCTCTTGCAACTATAGAACTTATTTTCTAACTGAAATCCTCAACAGTAATCCTAAAGGAAATCAACCCTGGCCTGGAGAAAAATTGCTTCCTGACCCCAAAGGGGAGATCAGCATTTTCCTGGGCATGTAAGAAGGGCCATGAGAACTAAGCACTGGTGCAACCCTTCCTGCCCTCCCTCTCATGACCTGCCTGTTCACACAGTCAGCACTGCTGTCAGACGGCCATCTAGCCTCTGCCTGAAAACCTCCAAAGAAGGAGAGCCGAGCACCTCCCGAGGAAGCCTGCTCCACTGAGGAAATGCTTTACCTGTCAGGAAATTCTTCCTAACGTTTGGCTGAAAACTCTTCTGATTTAATTTCAACCCGCTGGTTCCGGTCCGACCTTCTGGGGCAACAGAAAACAACTCCACACCATCCCCTATAGGACAGCCCTTCAAGTATTTGAAGAGAGTTCTCATATCCCCTCTCAGTTGTCTACTCTCCAGGCTAAACATACTCAGCTCCTTCAACTTTTCTTCACAGGACTTGGTCTCCAGACCCCTCACCATCCTCACTGCCCTCCTCTGGACACGTTCCAGCTTGTCCATATCCTCCTTAAATTGTGATGCCCAAAACTGAACACAATACTCTAGGTGAGGTCTCACCAGAGCAGAGTAAAGTGGTACCATCACTTCACGTGATCTGGACACTCTACTTCTGTTGATACAGCCCAAAATCGCATTTGCCTTTTTAGCTACCGCATCACACTGCTGACTCATGTTCAGTGTATGGTCTACTAAGACCCCAAGATCCTTTTTGCACATACTACTGCCAAGACAGAGGGTGATACTATCATTTACTTGACTTGACCTCAGTTGCAGGACCTCCTCTCTCGTCACCTCAATCTGACTCAGGTCTTCCAACACCCTTCCCGAAATCAGTGGTTCTGGAGTAGGCAATGACCCCGATGGTGCATTAGATCATGAAGAAGAATCTATTCTTCCAACTGTTTCAGTTTGGCCCCCTGTAAGCCCTGATGAAACAACTGATGTAATTTCTGAGCTGAAGATTGGTAATGTCCCTGATCTAGATGGGATCCCAGCTGAACTTTTTAAAAAATATGTGGACTGGTGAGCTGTCCCACTGGCAAATCTGTTTTCCCTTACTGATCACAATGGGACCATCTCCGAGTCCTGATTAAGATCATTAATATGCCCAATATACAAAAAAGGCAATTTGGCTTTCCTTGGAAACTAGCACCCTATCAGTCTACTTTCCATCACAAGTAAGCTGTATTCTAAACATCTCAAACATTTCCTCCTAAATTGGCTGATCAAAGGGACAATAACCAGGCCAGAACAAATTGGCTTTCTTAAAAGAAAATTGACAATAGATCATTGTTTTTCTCTTGCTTTTCTGGCTGATAAATACCTGAAGCCTAAAGGCGGGAAACTATACGTATCCTTTATTGATTTAAAAGGTGCATTTGACTCAGTCCCCAGAGACTTGTTATGGGAAAAATGCAATACTGTGGGCATGGAGTATCATCTGCTTTTTCTAATTAAGAAACTACATGAAGCTACCTTGGGTGTTGTTGTTAAGGTATTTCCCAATGGTCAGCTTTCATCTAGTCTTCCAAAATTACTAAAGGAGTTAAGCAAGATTGTGTTCTTGCCTCTTATCTCTTTAACTTTTTTCTGAATTATCTGAGCCAACATATATCTGCTGTGAATGGTCACCCTTTTTTAGAACAATTAGATGTACCTTTATTATTATATGTTGATGATATTGTCATCCTTTCCCGCACTAGAATTGGCCTTCTAAGATACCTGGAAGCCTTCTACCTATATTGCAAAATGAACAGACTAATAGTTAACTATGAAAAATCAAAGTTTTTAATTTTCTCAAAGAGTTGGCTCTCATTTAAGTGGCGCATTGGCACCATGGTAATTGAACAAATGAAGGCCTTGGAATTACTTTTAATTACAACCTTAGACGGCCAAAGGGCCATAACAGAACTATAAATTTAGTGAAATGCTCTCTGGCTCAAATTAAAAATTTTACTTTTTAGGAGGTAATCAGTTCATCCCAGCAGCCTTGAAAATCTATAATGCAAAAATTCCTCCTCAGCTGTAATATGGAATTCCCTTGTGGATTAAAGCCTTTAACTCTTGCATGGAGGATGTACAATCATCCTTTTTTCGGCAGATTTTGGGGGTTCCCAAATGTGTTCCCTGTTCATCTATATGAGTGGAGTTTGGAAACTAAGGCGTGGATTATGGCTTTCAAATACTGGTTAAAAATTCATTTTAGATCTGAACCTGGAAGCTGCTTATCCTACTTAATGAAATACCAGCATAGTGCTGTTTGGTTTTCTGTATTCATTCACAAACATTAAAAGCTTGGCATTGCAGAAGATTCCTTTTTTCAAAATGATGAATCGTATATTTTAAGAACAATCCGGATAATGAATTCCAAAAAGTGTTCCCTTTGCACACACACACCGTCTGTTCCGCAGCTAATTTCGGTATATATCAAAGGCATGGAATGATGCCCACTATTTTTTTTGTTTTGAATTCCCCATTCCAGCGCCAAGCCTTTACTTTGGACCATTTAAATGCTTTTCCATTGGTAGTCCATTTTGGTAGATTTAGGCAAATAAATTCTCAAAATAGGTTTTGTCCATGTGAATTAGGTACTCTCTTTTTCTTTAGAAAGAATTGTATTAATTTTCCAACATAAAAAAGAAAGACGACTACAAAGAAAAAAATCTAACACACAACAAAAGTGAAGCATGTACCTCCTGTGCTTTACATAGATGGAATCATTCTTTTATGCTCTTAAGTCAATTTAGCCACAAAATGTAGAGCTTATTAGGTACTCTTGATTTATTATCCCATATTATTTTAGTGTCCCCTCCTTGCTTTCCAACATAAACAATTCTTGTCTAAATACCTCCAGCACAGTGCCTTCGTTAAGGAAAACATTTTATTTTTTAGAAGATTTCAACCCTCAAATCACTCCATGTGTTCCCAGTTTTTTAGTAGAAGCTTATAAAATTAAGTCTAAACACCGTATCTTAATTGTTGGGTGCCTATTTTTCCTATTTGTTTCTGATGTTTTATTGATTGAAATATATATTTGATCTGAATTATTGGTCACTACCTTAATCAACTGTTTTATGTCTCTGTTCTTATCATCTATCAGACCTTTGTATTTATTCTTGATTGTAATTTACCAGTATCCTTTATGCCAATAAAGGTCAGAAATGAGTTTGTTCTTTTTTGGTTTAAATCACTGCACACCTTGGTTTTGGTAGTTTCACTGCATGCATCTCAGATTAGACAAACTGAGCCCCTGATCTCACTCTGTGTAAAATGCCTACAGGCGTGACCTCTACTTAGGTCAGAGGGACAAGCCAGTCATGTCTGCATCTTCTTTCCGTAAACACCAGTTCTGACATCTGGCTGAACATCTTCCTTCCCCTGCTAGGGAAGCCAGCCTCCAGGCGGGACCTGGGGGGTCTCTTGGAATTACAGCTCATCTCCAAACTACAGAGATCAGGCCCCCTGGAGAAAATGGATCCTTTGGAGGGTGGACACTGTAGCATTGTATGACCCCCCCTGTCCTCCCCAGGCTCTTTTCCTCAAGTCTCCAGAAAGTCCCCAACCTGGTGCTGGCAACACAATGCCCCCACCCCCTTCAAGGAACCGAGGGGGACCAGGAAACATTATCCCCCACAATATCTCATAATTTTGCCTGATATAAGATTGGGAAGCAAAAGATGATGCAGAAGCTACGTGTCTTTCAGAATGTCTCATTAGACCAGGGGCCTCCTGTCTTTTCGAGCCTCTGGGCACATTTGGAATTCTGACACGGCATGGTGGGCACACCAACAAAATGGCTGCCACAAAATGGCTGCCGCAGGAGGGCGGGGCCAGCCACAAAATAGTGGCCCCAGCTTAAGTTCAATCACATAGTGGAGATTTTTGTGCCGTGGTCGGCAACTGCTGCCAAAGCAACATTTTACAAAAATCTGCACAGCCAATCAGATCTCCAGTAGTCAGGAGCCTTGCTGGGCAAAAGTCCTACCTAGCCCCGTCCACTTCCTAAAAACACTTGGCAGGCACCAGAAAAAGTGTCAGTGGATTCCATGGTGTCCACGGGCACCACGTCGGGGACCCTAGCGTTAGACCTTGATTGATTTTTTGCCATCTTCAGGACATGGAGAAGGGGTCACTGGGGGTGCAGGGAGAGGTATTTGTGAATTTCTTGCATTGTGTGGGGGGTTGGACTAGATGACCCTGGAGGTTCCTTCCAACTCTATGACTCTATGACCTATCTAGCATTTCCCTTTTTTAAAAGAATATTTTATTATTTTTCAGAAGGAAAAAAACAGTACACAGCAACACAGACAAGCAGGAAAGAAAAATCCACACACAACAAACACGAAGTCTGTACTCATTATAAGTGTTTAAACTTGTCTAAGTAGACTCTATCTATTGAGCACATAGAGGTTATATTTTCAAGAATTTGAGCTTATATTCCAGTTCATAAATCTTCTTGAGATAGTCCTCTAGCCATTTGTATAACCTTGACCAGTTTCTTCACTTTTACCTTGTAACTGTAATGTCAGTTTGTCCATTTCTGCTTTTTCAAATAGTTTTTAAATTATTTCTTCTTTTGATGGTATGTCTTCTTTTTTCCAGTATTTTGCGTATAAAATCCTAGCCATAGTTATAACCAATGCTCTCTCTAAGATGTGGAGTCTTGTGAGCAAAAATTCTACCTTGTGAGCTCCTGGCATTAAAGTTGTGAGCGAGCAATTTGGCTGCTGAAAAATCAGTTTGCTCTGGAGCCATCCCTTCCTGAGCCGAGACAAAAATGTGTGAGCTGGAGGCTAAAGAACTGTGAGCTAGCTCACACTAACTCAGCTTAGAGGGAACACATGTACAATCATGTATATATCTGGTTTTTTAAATGTGTCTGGGATAATATTTAATAAAAACAGTCGAATGCATGTTGGAAATGTAAACAAAATACTGGTTCTTTCATATGTGGTGGACATGTAATGTAACAAAAAATATTGGATGTGGATCCATGAGATACTGCAAAAGATAATAGATACATCTATTCAATTTGGACCTATCAAGTGGTTAAGATGCTGAATTGCAGACTGGAAGGTCAGTAGTTCAGCAGTTCGAGACCTGAGTGCTGCATGACGGAGTGAACTCCCGTCTCTGGCCCCAGCTCCTGCCAACCTAGCAGTTCGAAAGCAAGAAATTGCAAGTAGATAAATAGGCACCACTTCAGTGGGAAGGTAACACTGTTCCATGTGCCTCTGCATCTAGTCAAGCCGGCCACATGACCACAGAGACATCTTCAGACAGCGCTGGCTCTTTGGCTTGGAAACGGAGATGAGCACCGCCTCCCTAGAGTTGTATTCGACTGGCTTTCAAGCAAGGGAAACCTTTACCTATACCTAGCATTTCCTGAAGCCCCACGGTAGCTGTGGGAATGTTTTTTTTTAGAAAGGAGATAATGCCTCCGTGGAGGCAGGAAGGCATCCTACACCCCCCCCCCCCCCCCCGCTGCCGTTTTCCCACAAAGAAACAGTGCTGGAGAGGACTCATGTCCCAGTTTTTGCTGTTTCGCATGGAGTATTCTGCACATATGGAGCAGGAAAATCAGGAAATACCTCAGGAAAACCAGCTGAAGGAGACAGCAGGCACACTTCCTCCCCCAGCGGTGGCATTCCAAGATTGTTTGGTCTCTCCTTCGTGTTTAAAAAGCCATAACCTGAATTAATTAAACAGGAGGTTAGTGCCTCACAGTTGCTGTGTAGCTTTGCGGAAGCCGACTCTTTAAAAAAACTTA
This sequence comes from Lepidodactylus listeri, assembly GCA_029233225.1. Taxonomy (NCBI): domain Eukaryota; kingdom Metazoa; phylum Chordata; class Lepidosauria; order Squamata; family Gekkonidae; genus Lepidodactylus; species Lepidodactylus listeri. The sequence continues at coordinate 98,492,892 of JARCFY010000011.1, read as the reverse complement.
AACCTGTTGTTTGGCCCAGATCGCTCTCAAAGGAAGCTAGCTGACTTCGCTGGAGCTCTTGGTGGGAATCAGATACGATAACTAAACAGAGCTTCCATGCTTAGAGGCAGTCTACCACTCAAGACTAGTTGCCAGCAGGCCGAACGGAAGGAGGACGGCTGTTGCCTTCATGCCCTGCGCATGGACTTCCTATGCGCAATCCGGCTGGCCGTTGTGAGAAAAGGACACTGGCCTAGGTACATTTTTGCCTTGATTCGGCAGGCTCTCCTTTTAACTGAGTTCATCTCATCCCCAGCCAGGGGCAACCAGTGATAACAGCACATGGGGATGGGAAAATTGGAACACTCTTTCAGAAGGTAGCCTTGTCGGTCTGCAGTCAAAGAGGTACATTCGAATCCAGTAGCACCTTAGAAACCAACAAGATTTGGGGGCTACGAGCTTTTGAGAGGCAAAGCTCCCTTCGTTGGACACAAGACGGAATGGAGATCCCAGAGTTCTTATATCCCACTCAGAAGGATATCATCCCAGAAGGATCTATCTATCTATTTATGAAGAAGAGGAGGAGGAGGAGGAGGAGATTGGATTTATACCCCACCCTTCACTACCCAAAGGAGACTCAGAGTGGCTTACAATCTCCTTCCCCTTTCCCTACCCCTGTGAGGTAGGTGGGCTGAGAGAGCTCTCTCGAGGACTGCTCCTGAGAGAACAGCTCTGAGAGAACTTGTGACTGACCCAAGGTCACACCAGAAACTGCATGGGGAGGAGTGGGGAATCAAACCCAGTTCTCCCAGATTAGAGACCGTGCTCCTAACTACTACACCAAAGTGACTCTTGAACTGGAGTGTTTTGGACTTTGTGAGCTATATACAGGACCTAAGTTACATCGTTTATGTCCTGATTATACATTGCATATTGTCTGAATAATTTTGCTTAGGATTTGGAAATTGTATAAATGGTTTGTTCATTTGTGTATACATGATTTGTTAATTATTATTATTTAATGGTTTTTGAAATTGGTATTGACGCCACGCAGAGTTAATAGATAGCTAGACAGACAGACGGACAGATAGCTCTGTTCTTGTATCCCGCCTTTTGGGATATAAGGACTCAGGGATCTCCATTCCTACTTGTATATGACGAAGGGAGCTTTGACTCTTGAAAGCTCGTACCCCAAAAATCTTGATGGCCTCTAGGGTGATCCTGGATTCGAAGCTAGCTGTAGAACATTGTGAAGTCAATGATAAATCACTCTTGACTTGTGCATCTGCTGGGACACCAGCCTCAGGGCTGCCATTTTCAACAGGAACCGTGCGTTCACCAGACCCATGAGTTTGGCCCTGCCCTAGCGATGTCAACTCCCTTCCCGATCCAGGCCGCAAGAGGCCAGGCCACCAGAAACGTGGTCATCTTGAAGATACCGCAGGACTTCCTCTTTGGGGGGCAAACCTGAGGCGGAGCACAGCTTCTGGGAAACAACCACAAAGTCTGCCACGAGCCAATGCCCTGTTCCAATTGACCAGCCCCACTTTTCTCTCTCTGCATTCTTCTGAAAAGGGAAGTGCCCGAGCCACATCCTGCCTACCAGCGATGCTGAGGGCCCGCTGGGAAGCCCCGCCCCCCAAACCCAAACAGTGTCAAACAGGGGAGGTGCTCCCTGGGACAATGGGGAAGAGACGGAACTCTGCACCTGCTCGGAGGCATTTCCCATTTTGCTGGCTGGCAAAACCGAGGCTGGACACCGGCTGGGATGGAGGCCAGCCCCTCCCTTCCCCCCAAGGGAGCCCCCGGTCCCATCGTCTGTCCCCAGAACATCTCCTCCGTTCCTCTCGTGCCCATCTAGTGGACAGGCAAAGCTGTCCAGGCGGGCAGGGCAGCGACCAGTTCTGTGATCTGTGCATGATGTGTTTATTCACTGGTTTATTGGCTCCCTTTACACCACACCTTTCTCCCCAATGGGAACCTGAAGCCATTGCCTAGTTCACCTCTCCTCTATTGTCTCCTCACAACCACCCTGCGAGGCAGGTCAGGCTGAGGGAGTGTGGCTGGACCAAGGTCACCCCGCGAGCTTCCACAGCAGAGCAGAGATTCGAACCCGAGTCTTCTGTGAATTTCCTGGCCCATGGTGGGTAAGTCCTGACCAAAGGCTTCGTACCTCTGATCTCCCTGGGGGTGGGCAGGGTAGTTCTTCAGAAAGGCCCTCTGCACATGGTCAGAGGCCAGCGTGTCCTAGGTATTAAGAAGATAAGAACTGCTTTCTGATTGACCCTGCCAGCTATTCCTGGAGACCTCTCCGAATTACGACGAGTGCTCCCTCTAAGCTGTGGAGTCTTGTGAGCAAAACTTCTACTTTGTGAGCTCCTGGAATTAAAGTGGTGAGCGAGCGATTTGGCTCCTGCATATTCTGGTCTGGAGCCATCCTTCCTGAGCGAAGACAAAAAGCTGTGAGCCAGAGGCTAAAAAACTGTGAGCTAGCTCACAGTAACTCAGCTTAGAGGGAACACTGCCTACAACCTGCTCAATGCTCCCATTCTGAGCTGTGGAGTCCTGTGGGCAAAAATTCCACTTTGTGAGCTACTGGCATTAAAGTTATGAGCGAGCCACTTGGCGACTGCATAAATTAGTTGGCTCTGGAGCCCTCCTTCCTGAGCTAGGACAAAAATCTATGAGCCAGAAGCTAAGAAACTGTGAGCTAGCTCACGCTAACTCAGCTTAGAGGGGACACTGATGACAACTGATCGTCAGATGACAGAGCTCAGCCCCCCCCCCGAGAAAGTGGCAGTTCCAGAGGGTGGATGAGCCCCTCCCCTCCCCAGGAGCCGCCCCCAGATCTCCCGGAATCTCCCCACCCGGAGTTGGCAACCGTACCTAGCTCGCTGCCGATACGGCTGGCGCTCAAATATGGAGCGGTGCCAGGTTCCCTTTCCCCCGCCCCACTCCCGCGGCACACGTGTGAAAAGGTTCCGAAGAGGTTCCGGGGCCGAGCGCGGCCCGCCGCTCCCCCTCTCCGAGCGCGGCCCGCGAAGGAGGGCTCCAGCCGGGCGGGCTCTCCGCCTCCTCCCGGGCGTTCCCGGCGCGCAAGCCCGCCCTCGCCGGCCCCCTTCCCGGCCTGCTCCGCCGCCGCCGCTCTCCGGCTAGGGCCCCGTACAGCGGCCCAGCTGAGCCGGGGAGCTGCTCCTCCTCCTCCGGCAGGCGGCCGAGGTCGGTCCAGCGATGCCGCCCGGCGCCGAGGAGGGAACGGCGGCGCCCGGAGGGCAGGTAAGGCCGGACTGGGGGGCGGCCTCGCTCGCTTGGGCAGCCGCTGCGTAATTGCGCGCCCGGAACGGTTCTGGGGACGCCCATATGGGGGCAATGCGGCCAACGGCCGCCAGAGGGAGCTCGGGGGACCGGTGGAGCGGATAGTTTGCGAGCCGGGGCGGGGGGGCCGGGAAGCGGCGCACAGGACCCGCGGCTCGTGGGGAGGCCAGAGCGGTCGGGCCGGGGGTACGTCGGCTTTGGAGGAGACGGGGGTCCGGCTTCGGGGGATCTCTCCGGGGTGGTGGAGGCTGCATCCTGCAGGGGGTGGGGAGCTGGCAAGGGTGCTGAAAGCGGGGGGGGGGGGGGGGATGCTCTGCTTTGGAGGCGGGGGAGGGTCCTTGGGGGGGCGCTGGAGCAGGGATGGGGAAGGTTGCCGTGCTTTGGGGGGGGCGCCCCGAGAAAGCGGGGCGCCGTCGGGGGCAAGGGGTGTGTGGGGGGGAGCCGTGTCTTGGAATGGGGCAGGCGGGGGAGGGAGGCGTGGAGCGGCCGGAGCGGCTGCCTCTGGGGGGGGGGCACCCCTTGGAGATGCTAATGCGCCCCCGGGCTCTCCCCCACCCTTCGGCGGACGCGGGTTCCCCGGACGCGTCTAACAAAAGCTGCCTTCTTCTTTTGACAGCAGCGCCGGTGGCGGGCTTAGAGACGCGATCCCCGAGCAGGTGAGTTCACCGGGGGGGGGGGGGCGGGGCGGGGGGGAGCTGCTTCCTCGCTGGGCTCTGCTGCGGGGGGGGGGAACTCTCCTTCCTCTGCATGGGATAGAAACTCAGCTCCAAATTGGAGGGGGGGCAGATCCTGGGACCGCTGGAGCGAATCTAGCGAATCTAGAGATGTCCCCCCTGAATCTCTCCCCCCTCCCTCCCCGGTCTTCAGCAGCACCTGCCGCCTGCAAAAGCTCCAGTCCCGGCTTTCTCTCTCCAGCCCCCCCTTTCGCCTTTCACTCCTCTTGGACAATGGAGAGGGGCGGGGGGGGGGTCTAGTCAGCTTCATTGTTTCTTGTCAATTGCACGCCAAGGCTCCGCTCTCCCTCTCTCCACCCCCCCCCCTCCCTCCCTCCTTGCTCGGCCCTGCAGAGAGGTCCTTGAAGGGTTTTGCAAAGAGAGAGAGAGAGAGAGAACAGAACAGAACAGAACAGAGAAGGGGGCTTGTTGGGCAGCCCGGGCATGTCGGTGGTAAAAAGTTTGCTTTTTCTGCCTGCCTGAACGGGAAACAACTTGGAAACGGTTGCTAGAGGACTCCCGGAACAACATGAGCTCCGGATCCCTCCTGGGACTGGCTGGGGCTTCTCTTTAAGTAAGTTCGGAGCGCCAGCCCTTGTGAGGGTTTTTTTGCTTTTTAACAAAAGAAAAGACATGAGATCCTCTGGGATTTAGAAGCAAGTGGGAAGGAGGCTTCCTGGAATCAAAGGTAAGAAGAAGCGCCTGCCAAAAAGAGAGAGAGAAAGCCTGAATTTTTACTGGTTTTTAAAATTTCTCATGGCATCCCCCTTTGAACTTGAACCCTATAGTGCAGGGGAGTCTGGAACAGCACAAAGAAGTAAATTACAAATCCCAGAGTCAGAGAAGGCTCTGAGTGAATTGGTTTCTGTGCAAATTTGCTTTTAATGTCTGTCTGTCTGTCTGTCTGTCTATCTATCTGTCAGTCTGTCTGTCAGTCTGTCTGTCTGTCTGTCTGTCTGTCTGTCTGTCTATCTATCTATCTATCTATCTATCTATCTATCTATCTATCTATCATCTTTTTACCTCCTGGAAAACTTTGCCAAAAGAAACTAATTAAAAAGGTTGCCGCGGAAAGAGATGTTTCCAGGTCCTTAATTAGATGTTCCTTTTTTCCTGGCAAAGCTCTCTGGCGCTGATAAGCCCCGGAACAAAAGATTTTTTCGGAAAGTACAGTGTAGCATGCTTGCCAATTACGTAATTGCTATTCCCGGGCAAAAGTGGAGATCGTGGGACAATTTTCTCTCCTCCCTCCCCCCCTTCCCTCAGAGATACACCTTTTGGCTTTGTCTCATGCGGGGAGATGTTGCGACTTATCCCACAGGATGAGCCCTCTGTCATTTCTTTTTGGCAAAACAAAAACAGATGGGCACAATCTCTCCTCTTCCCCCCCCTTCCCCTTTATTAGTGGGAGGCCTTGTTCTTGAAAGACACTATTCCCATGCAAATATCAGAGCGCCTTGAATATTCACAACGCTAGAGTCTTTTTGGAGGCCCCTTACCATAAATTTATCCTACTGTGTTCTCTATGGAAGGGGGCTTCCTCCTTTGTTAATCTGCCTGGGAGTTCACCTCAGTTCATAAACTCCCTTTCTTTGCTAAATCCAAAAGGGCTTTAATTATTTTTATTGGAAATAAGGGCCGTGCCAAATAATTGGAGGTGGAGATGGGGGGGGGGGTGTTTATAAAGGACCCTGCGTAGCAGAAGTGTTTGGAAAGTGGGGGGGTCACAAATGATGGTCTGACAGGGGGGGCACGAGTGCGGGTGTCAGCTGTGAGACGGACTTTCTGCTTTGTCTCCATTGGGGCCTCTTCGGTTCTGTTCCGGCTATTCAGAAGCACCAGGGTATCAGAGGAGGTGAAACCTCAAATGCAGGGGCTGTGAAAGAGGCCCAGAGGCCAAGTTCCATCCATTTTTTTAAAGGGCCCGGCTTCTGTATCTTCTCCCATCAATTCTAGTACCAAAATTAAGGTGGTAAAACTCATCCCATTTTATCTAGAGAAAGAAAGAAGTGCTTTTAGAGAAAGAAAGAAGTGCTTTTAGAGAAAGAAAGAAGTGCTTTTAGAGAAAGAAGTGCTTTTCTCCCTTTCTCACAATACAAGAACTCGGGGGCACTCCATGAAAATGCTGAGCAGGGTTAAAACAGAAAAAAGGAAGTACTTCTTCACCCAAAGAGTGATTAACATGTGGAATTCACTGCCACAGGAGGTGGTGGCGGCTACCAGCATGGGCAGCTTCAAAAGGGAATTATATAAACATCTGGAACAGAGGTTTATCTTAGCCACAAGGTATAGATAGGATCCCTCAGTCTGGGGCAAGTGATGCTCTGTCTTCTTGGTGCTTGTGGGGGAGGCAACAGTGGGAGGGCTTCTAGTGTCCTGGCCCCACTGGTGGACCTCCTGAGGGCACCTGGTGTTTTTGGCCACTGTGTGACACAGAGTGTTGGACTGGATGGTCCACTGTCCGGATCCAACATTGGCTTCTCTTATGTTCTTATGTGAGAACTTGTGACTGACCCAAGGTCACCCCAGCAGCTGCACATGGGGGCAAACAGTCCTTTCACAGCCCTTGTCTGTTACCATTTAGGGTAGGGGTCCCTATCATGGTGTTCGTGGGTACCGTCTGACATCTTTTCTGGCACCTGCAAAGTGTTTTTCGGAAGTGGGTGGGGCCAAGTTGGGCTTTTGCCCAGAGAAGTTTCTGATTGGCTGTTGGAGATTTGATTGGCGGTGCAGATTTTTGTGAAACGTTGCTTCAGTGGCAGCTGCCACCACAGCGCAAGGATCTACCCTGTGTGACTGGCTAAGTGGTGGCCATCATTTTGTGGCTGGTTCTGCCTCCGGCCGTAGCCATTTTGTGGCAGCCATTCTGTTGCTGCGGCCTCCACGCCGTGGCAGAATTCTAAATGGGCCTGCAGGCTCAAAAAGGTTGGGGACCCACCCTGACCTGGATAGCTAAATCTCAGAAGCTAAGCAGGGCTGACTCTGGCAAGTACATGGAAGAGAGACTTCCAAGGAATACCAGGGCTGGGACGCAGAGGCAGGCAACCGTAAAGCCACCTCTCTGAAACATCCAAGCCCCACTAGGGGTCACCAGAAGTCAACTACGATGGCATACACACACACAAGTCATACACACAATACTCTAATGCAAGGATGGTTTTAGGCCAAAACACCCCATAGAGTTTTGCCCAAAACTCAGAGCGTTGCTGTGCAACATCCCCAACGTGATGATGTCACTTCTGCGTGATGTCATCGCATTGGGGATGTTGCGCGATGTTCCCACCCATCTCCAGAAAGCTGAGGGGATCCAGTATAACCTCCCCCACCGACTCTTAATGAAGCCAATTTGGTGTAATGGTTAAGAGCAGGGGTGGCCAACCTTGCTTAACGTAAGAGCCACATAGAATAAACGTCAGATGTCTGAGAGCCACAAGACAGGAACAAATATCACACACACGTTTTTATTTTTAAAAATATGCAAATTTGCTTTTTATTAACGTTAAATGGGACTGCCAAAAATAAAAACAAACGAGGAAAACCAGTTATTGATAATGATATTACTTGTTTGCTAATGATATTGAGAGAGATGGAAAGAAAGAATTAAAGAAGTGGAAAGAAAGAGAGAGAGAGAAACTAGGAAAGCAAATAGATGGGAGGGAGGAGGGAAGGAAGGAAGGGAGAAAGAGAGAAAAAGCATGCCTCCCCTTTGCTTCCCCAGTTGCCCTGCCAGGAGCCGCACAATATATGTGAAAGAGCCGCATGTGGCTCCCGAGCCACAGGTTGGCCACCTCTGGTTAAGAGCATGGACTCTAATCTGGGAGAATCGGGTTTGATTCCCCATTCCTCTACAGGCAGCTGCTGGTGTGACCGTCTGTCGGTCGCAAGTTCTCTCAGAGCTGTTCTCTCAGGAGCAGCTTCCAAATGAGCTCTCTCAGCCTCGCCTGCCTCACAGGGTGTCTGTTGTGGGGAGAGGATGAGAAGGAGATTGTAAGCCGCTCTGAGACTCCTTCGGGTAGTGAAGGGCAGGGTATAAATCCAGTCTCTTCTTCTTCTTCAATTTAATCCCATCCAATGTGAGAAGCACAATATCCTCCAAGACCTTTGCCTTGCCAGGATTCAGTTTCCGCTTAGCCCTAGAAGCCAGGCAGTGTCTCTGAATTGCTGGTCCATTTGGACCAAAATACTGAGCTGATTGTCATCAGCATGCTGAGGACACCCAATTCTCAAACCACCAAGTTCTCCTAAGGCGGGGGGGGTCCCCAAACCATTTTGACCCTGCGGGCAACACTGGAATTCTGACACAACATAGCAGGCACAGCTACAAAATGGCTGCTGTAGGAGGTGGGGCCAGCCACAAAATGGCTGCCGCAGCTTAGCTCCAGTCACACAGCGTGGATCCTTGTGCTGTGGTGGCCGCTGCCGCCAAAGCAATATTTTAAAAAGCCAGTTGAATCTCCAGTGGCTAACCAGGAGCCTTGCTGGGGAAAGCCCCACCTACTCCCGAGAAACACCTGGCGGGTTCCAGGAATGCCCATGAACATCCCATAGGGGGCCCCTGTCCTAAAGCCTTTACGGAGAGGCCGAAGACAGAGACCTGCGAAACTCTGTCCTGCGTCCCACGTGGATGAAAACTTGTCTCCCGCAGCAAGTCCCTGAGCCTGATCCGCCCGGGCTCTGGAGCGGATGAGTCGTCCAGGAAGACCTGGAGTGATTCGGCCACCACATCACCTTGCCCTGAGGAGGCAGGAGAGCTAACTGGATGACAACTGGCCACATCCATTTCTTCTTCTAGTGTTGGTTTTTAAAGAAACGGAGGCCTCGCAGCCTCTTGAGATCCAGTTTGGTGTAGTGGTTGGGAGCGCGGACTCTAATCTGGGAGAATCAGGTTTGATTCCCCACTCCTCCACATGCAACCAGCTGGGTGACCTGGGGTCAGTCACAAGTTCTCTCAGAGCTGTTCTCTCAAGGGTAGTCCTCGGGAGAGCTCTCTCAGCCCCACCTACCTCACCAGGTGTCTGTTGTGGGAAGGGAAAGGGAAAGGAGACTGTAAGCCGCTCTGAAACTCCCAAGTGAAGGATGGGGTATGTATCAAATCTCCTTCTTCTCTTAAGAACATAAGAGAAGCCAGTGTTGGATCAGGCCAATGGCCCATCCAGTCCAACACTCTGTGGCACACAGTGGCCAAAAATACCAGGTGCCATCAGGAGGTGCAGCAGTGGGGCCAGGACACTAGAAGCCCTCCCACTGCCCCCCCCAAGCACAAAGAACACAGGGCATCACTTGCCCCAGACTGAGAGTTCCTATCTATACCTTGTGGCTAATAGCCACTGATGGACCTCTTGAAGCCATCCATGCTTGTAGCCGCCACCACCTCTTGTGGCAGTGAATTCCACGTGTTAACCACTCTTTGGGTGAAGAAGTACTTCCTTTTATCCGTTCTCACCCGACTGCTCAGCAAATTCATGGAGTGCCCACGAGTTTTTGTATTGTGAGAAAGGGAGAAAAGCACTTCTTTCTCTTCCTGCTCTATCCCGTGCATAATCTTATGAACCTCGATCATGTCACCCCTCAGCCGTCGTTTCTCCTCCTCCTCCTCTTCTTCTTCTTCACCTCTCCCCTCCCAGGAAAGTACCCCGAATCAGTGTTTGATTCAGGATGGACCTCAGAGAGTCATGTATTTATTTACATTATCGATAGTCCGCCTTTCTCCCAGGGAGTCAAGGTGGATTACAGAAAGTGAGTCAGCACAGTTGATAAACTGGGGCATTCAGTAACCCATAACCAAGGATTTTAGAAGTCTGGAACCACCAGAAAGACCTGAAGCACAGCGAAAGTATGAATGTGGCACACCGAGCGGTGCAAAAATTACATCACAGCAACCTGTTTACAATAAACCATACCCGGCTTTCTGGACCAGAGTCCCTGATCATTTATCCAAGTAAATTTGAGAGCCATGTTGTCCAGGACGACCCAGTGGCCTACTCAGCAAAAACCCTCTTGAATCATTCCATTTTGTGCATCGGAGTCTGAGTCCAGCGGCACCTTTAAGACCAACCAAGTTTTATTCTGGGTACAAGCTTTCTTGGGCATGCCCACTTCTTCAGATACACCCAGAATTAATCTTTGTGGGTCTTAAAGGTGCCCCTGGATTCAGACTTTGTTCTGCTGCTTCAGACCGATCTGCATTGCTTGTTTAAAAACATGTGCAGGCGTGGGGGCGCCTCTTGGAGCTTGCTGGGGGCGCACTCTGTTGATTTCTACTCCCCCCCCCCTTTTTTTGCTCCGACGCAACAAACATTGTTACCTGCTTTCCCCTGCTCCTGCTGCTAAGGGTGACACCCGATTGCTCAACTAAGAGGCCGTTAATTGCCTGACTACTTGACAATTAATCAGTCCTCGGCACCTGCAGCTCGGGGAGTAACTGAGAGCCGTGGGAGAAGGGGAAGGAAATGGCTGGTCGGTTGTTTCTTCTGGTTCTGTCGGGCCTGTTCAAAGTAGCAGGGCTGGGAGGGAGCCCCAGTGGAAAGAATGCCCGTGAGACGGAGCTTAAACGGGTGGATTTCTTTGCCTGAATTGGCAACATTCTGGAAGGCTTGCTGTGTAACAGCTGATCCACGTTAAAGAGCCTGGTCCTAAAGCGCTTAGGGCTCTTTAGCTTGGAGAAACGGCGGCTGAGGGGTGATGTGGTCGAGGTTTACAAGACTGTGCATGGGACAGAGCAGGTAGATCGAGCTAATTTATTACAGCAAGAGCCAGAAAACAGTACAGTTCTGATATAAAAGAGATTGAAACAATCGTAACATAGCAGTCGTACAAGAACATTAACAAGAGAAAATTAATAAAAATTAGTAGAGCAGGGAGAGAAAGGGGTACTTTTCTCCCTTTCTCACAATACAAGAACTCGTGGGCACTCCATGAAATTGCTGAGCAGTTGGGTTAGAACAGATAAAAGGAAGGACTTCTTCACCCAAAGGGAAGAAGAAAAGAGATTGGATTTATATCCCACCCTTCACTCACTTGGAGTCTCAGAGCGGTTTACAAACTCCTTTCCCTTCCCCTCCTCACAACAGACCCCCTGTGAGGTAGGTGGGGCTGAGAGAGCTCTGAGACAACTGTCCTTGAGAGAACACATGAAACAGGCTTATACTGACTCAGACCCTTGGCCCATCAAGTCAGTATTGTCTACTCAGACTGGCAGGGGCTCTCCAGAATCCCAGGCTGAGGTCTTTCACATCACCTCCTGCCTGGTCCCTTTTAACTGGAGGTGCTGGAGATTGAAGTTGGGACCTTCTGCAGGCCAAGCAGAGGCTCTGCCACTCAGCCACGGCCCCTTCCCAAACACTGATGGAGCTTTAACATAAGAACATAAGAGAAGCCAATGCTGGGTCAGGCCAGTGGCCCATCCAGGCCAACACTCTGTGTCACACCGTGGCCAAAAACACCAGGTGCCCTCAGGAGGTCCACCAGTGGGGCCAGGACACCAGAAGCCCTCCCACTGTTGCCCCCCCCCCCCAAGCACCAAGAATACGAAGCATCACTTGCCCCAGACTGAGAGTTCCTATCTATACCTTGTGGCTAATAGCCACTGATGGACCTCTGCTCCAGATGTTTATCTAATTCCTTCTTGAAGCTGTCCATGCTTGTAGCCGCCGCCACCTCCTGTGGCAGTGAATTCCACGTGTTAATCACTCTTTGGGTGAAGAAGTGCTTCCTTTTATCCGTTCTGACCCGACTGCTCAGCAATTACATGGCGTGCCCACGAGTTCTTGTATTGTGAGAAAGGGAGAAAAGTACTTCTTTCTCTACCTGCTCTATCCCATGCATAATCTTATAAACCTTGATCAGCTTTGTTACACTAAATCCGACCGATGGTCCATCCCAGTCAGTCTTGTCCATTCAGACTGGCAGCTGCTCTCCAGGGTCTCAGGCAGAGAATGGTCTTTCCCATCCCCTCCTGCCTGGTCCTTTTTGACTGGAGATGCCAAGGATTGAACCTGGGACCTTCTGCATGCCAAGCAGAGGCTCTGCCACTCAGCCATGCCCTCCTTCCCAGGCACCATCACCAAATCTCCAGGAGTTTCCCAGCCCTGATCTGGCAACTCTACCCCCCGCCCATCCGAGTCCAAAAGTCCGCGCCTTCCCATGCACCGTCCTGCAGCAACCCACATTCCACCTGCCAGCTCTATTCCCAACCCAGAACTGGTAGTCCTCCAACGTGCTGGAATAGCATATGTGCAATAAATGCAGACTGGGCCTTGTGTTCGAGCCCTCCCTCTGCCTGGGTACCGCCTGGGTACCATCTTGGAGAAGTCACGTTCTCTGCTTTACAAACTGGGAACAGCACAGCTGCCAACCCCACAATGGCAATGTAGTGTTGTGAAGCCTAAAGGTGACTGCTGGTACGTGTGTTTGCAAAGAGTCCATGGTGGGTTTTTTGGTATTTTTTGTAGTGTGTGTGTGTGTGCGCGTGCACACACCTGGAAGTCATGTTGACCTCTGGTGACTGACCCCTACTAGAGGTCTGGAGGGTATTTAGAGAGATGGCTGAATAAAGCCTGCCCCCGCCTCCCAACTGCTGGTATTCCAAGGAGGTCTCCCATCCAAGTACTAACCATAGTCGACCCTGCTTAGCTTCCGAGATCTGATGAGATCAGGCTTGCCTGGGCTGTCCAGGTCAGGGCGAGTCTGTGGCTTTGTGTTGCTGCGTTCGTTCATTTGTTCTTTGACCTGAACACTGCCATAAATTGAAAGGAGATTATAAACTGCTCTCTAGAAGGCTGGCCTCTCTAAGGAAGAGCGGGTAGTTGCTAAGAGATGGGTCAAACTCCTCCTGGTCACCAAGGCATCCTACGCAGTCACTCAGCCAAAGTTGTTTGCATGGTATGCTTTCCTTTCTTTAACTCAAGACACTTTTTAGCTTGGACTACGTCATGTTTAGAGCTGGCCACATGGTGGTCCTGGACTTCCCCTTTCCCAGATTAAGATTTTCGTCATTGTTTCTTCAAAGAGCTCAAAGCCATGTTAGTAGAGTCCCCCCCCCCCCGACTGAAAGAGTGAGAGTGACTTGGGGCGGCCCACTGCTAGAGTTGTCGGCTCTGGATTGGGAAATACCTGGAGATTTTTGGGATGGAGCCTGAGGAAGGCAGGGTTTGGGGAGGGGAAAGCCAGTATGGTGTAGTGCTAAAGAGTGCGGACTCTAATCTGGGAGAACCAGGTTTGACTCCCCACTCCTCCACTTGCACCTGCTGGATGACCTTGGGCAAGCCGCTGGCTAGGCGGGGTATAAATCCAAAAATAAATAAAAAATAAAATAGCTCTGTACCAGCTGTTCTTCCAAGGACAGTTGTCTCAGAGCTCTCTCAGCCCCACCCACCTCACAGAGTGTCTGTTGTGGGGAGGGGAAGGGAAAGGAATTTGTAAGCCGCTCTGAGACTCCCTTGGGTAGTGAGGGGCAGGGTATAAATCCAATCTCTTCTTCTCTTCTTCTTCTCTCTGCCCTGTTGTTGGACCTCCAGAGGAACTGGTTGGGGCCACTGTGTGAGACAGGATGCTGGACTAGGTGGACCGCTGGTCTGATCCATCAGGGCTCTTCTGATGTCCTAATGAAGGCCTCAGCCTCTCTGCCCTGTTGTTGGGCCCTCCAGAGGAACTGGTTGGGGCCACTGTGTGAGCCAGGATGCTGGACTAGATGGACCCCTGGTCTGATCCAACAGGGCTCTTCTGATGTTCTAATGAAGGCCTCGGCCTCTCTACCCTGTTGTTGGACCTCCAGAGGAACTGGTTGGCCACTGTGTGTGAGACAGGATACTGGAGTAGATGGACCCTCACTGGTCTGATCTAGCAGGGCTCTCCTTATGAAGGCCTCAGCCTCTCTGCCCTGTTGTTGGCCCTCCAGAGGAACTGGTTGGGGACACTGTTGTGAGACAGGATGCTGGACTAGATGGACCCTTACGGGTCTGGCCCTGCAGGGCTCTTCTGATGTCCTTATCCAGGGAAAGGCCTCAGCTTCTGTGCCCTGTTGTTGGCTCTCCAGAGGAACTGGTTGGCCACTCTGTGTGCGACAGGATGCTGGACTGGATGGAATATTGGTCTGCAGTAGATCTGGTAATGGGAACTTTGACACTCGAAAGCTCATACCCCGAAAATTTTGTTGGTCTCTAAGGCGCTACTCAACTCAAATCTAGCACTTTGTGAAATTGCCTCAGGAAAAAGGGACACCATTTTTCCGCAGCCGCTCTCCTTGTGGGATTGTTTTTTAACCACAGTGTAAACGTGAGGTGCGAATTATTCCTCAAGAGCAGAAAACTCTTCTCCAGCCGCTGATGTCAACTTGGTCCCTTTGTTCCTGCAAGCTTGTTTTTCTTCCAGCCATCTCTGGCAAAATATTACCTCAGATTCCCAGGGGAGCATTTCCTCCTTGTATTATCTCAGCCACTTTCCACGTGATGTTGGCTGAGGCAAAAGGGACTTCCCTGTGGGACTCGGCACTTGTGAAGTGTCTCTCATTTAAGAACATCAGAAGAGCCCTGCTGGATCAGACTAGTGGTCCATCTACTCCAGCATCCTGCTTCACCCAGCGGTCAACCAGTCGAGGGGCTGTGTGGCTCACTGGCAGAGCATCTGCTCAGCATGCAGAAGGTTCCTGGTTCAATCCATGGCATCTCCAGTTAAAAGGACCAGGCAGGAGGTGATTGATGTCAAGACCCAGCTTCATGTTAAATTGAGCCTTACGGAACTGAAATAGAGCTGCATTCTGAAGCGCCACTAATATTCCTGTGTAAGCAAAGAGGCTGTTTACTTCAGGTTTTTGTGAGGTAAAAGTAAGTTGCGTGATGCATCTATTCCCCAGTGTATCATCTACGTGCAGAACGAGACAAAAAGAGCGTGCCCCAGTGAATTCTAACTTGGGGTGTTGAGGGAGCAAGTCCAGGCTTGCTTTTTGCCTGGGTTGCCAACTCCAGGCTGGGGAATTCCTGAAGATTTGGGAGTTGAACCTGTAGAGGATGGGAGATAGGGAGGGGCGGGACCACGATGAGGTATGATGCCATAGGGTGGACCTCCAAAGCAGCCCTTTTCTCCTGGGGAACTGATCTCTGTCTCATGGAGATCAGCTGTAATTCTGGGAGGTCTCCAGGCCTCATCTGGGAATTGGCAACTGTCTGTTCCTTTGGCACTCCAAACAGCTGCCAAGCGAGCCAATGCAGGGTACTGTCAGATCCGGGTACACTGGCTGTGAAACTTACCCAGTGACATACTCTCAGCCCTTTCAGAGTCTTCAAAATTGAAGACTGCAAGAGCTAGGTTCGAATTCGGTAGCACCGTATGGGCCAACAAGATTTTTGGAGTAATTATTTCATGTACTCATTTTAATTAATTTATGCCCTATCTTTCTCCCCAGTGGAGACCCACAGCAGCTAACATAATTTCTCCTCTCCTCCATTTTATCCTCACAACTACCCTGTGAGGTAGGTTAGGCTGAGAGAGTGACTGGCCCAGTGAGCTTCCACATCTCGAGTGGGGTTTCAAACCCGGGCCTCCCAGATCCTAGTCTGCCACTCTTAACTACTGTTCTCTACTGGTGTACTGGAACAGTACCACTCTGACCTGCAGGCCCTGTTTCACCCTGCCCTCCTGGGTCTTCCCAACACCAGAGGTGCTTTTCTCCCTCTCGGTTCAACTGCTGCCACCGCCTGATCTTGATAGGAATTGCCCACTGGGATCTTGAAAACTCCCAGCTTCCATAAGAACATAAGAGAAGCCAATGTTGGATCAGGCCTATGTCCCATCCAGTCCAACACTCAGTGTCACACAGTGGCCAAAAACACCAGGTGTCCTCAGGAGGTCCACCAGTGGGACCAGGACACTAGAAGCCTTCCCACTGTTGCCCCCCCACCCAAGCACCAAGAATACAGAGCATCACTTGCCCCAGACCGAGAGTTCCTATCAGTCCCTTGTGGCTAATAGCCGCTGATGGACCTCTGCTCCAGATGTTTATCTAACTCTCTCTTGAAGCCGTCCATGCTTGTAGCCGCCTCCTGTGGCAGTGAATTCCAGGTGTTTATCACTCTTTGGGTGAAGAAGTACTTCCTTTTATCCGTTCTAACCTGACTGCTCAGCAATTTCATGGAGTGCCCACAAATTCTTGTACGGTGAGAAAGGGAGAAAAGGAGTTCTTTCACAACCTGCTGTATCTCATGATAATCTTATAAACCTCGATCATGTCGCCCCTCAGCCGTCGTTTCTCCAAGCTAAAGAGCCCCAAGCGCTTCAACCTCTCTTCCACATTCTGAGGTCTTGCCTCTGTGTCTCCTGCTTTCCAGAGTCTAGCGACCACGGGGACTTCAGTTTAGTTTATTTTTACAGTCTGAGACCAGCATACAGTGTAAACATAATATGAGAAAAAGAGGAAAAAAAAGACAAAGATAATATACACAGTAAAAGTCTAAGTTTAAAAACTTTTAAAATGTGGCTCCCGCAATCTAAGAATCAATGCATGGAACTCGGCAACTGAATGTGTCATCTCAGCATTCTTATCTGATAGAAGCCAGTGAAGACTTGCTTTGTTTGTATTGATGTGATTACATATCCTATCACCTAATGGGGTAATAATTTTAAGATGAGCCTCTCTGTAAAATGGGCAACCGAAAAACACATGCTCTTCCGAGTCAACCTTGCATGAAGGGCATGAACATAGCCTTTCAGAGTAGGGGATTTTATTGTACCTGCCTTGAATAACCACAGGGACGGCTTACTGCCTTTTGCACCACTAGGGGAGAAGCCACTTGCCAGCTGACTGCCCTCCCCTTCCTCCTGGTGCTCCTTTTAAAATAGCATGTCTAAGATGGTGGAGGGCTATGTGGCATAGAGAACCACTACCAGGATTGTAAGCTCTAAAGCATTTATTAAGAAGAAAATGTCCACAAGCAATACTTTTAGCACAACACCAGATTGAGCAAGGGATTCAAAAGAAAAGGGTAAAACACAATCCTCTGTACATGCCCTACTATCTGTTTTAAATATAAGGCAGGCTCCTTAACTTAGAAAGTTACCAGGTGTTCTACAGAGTTACCATTAACTTCAAGCCTCCTTTGGGCCACCACAAGGCAATGGCCACCTCCTCCAGAACTCAGTTAAAGAGTTCTGCCTGCTTTGATGGAATCCGCACCAAGGAGCCCTTCCCTCCTTGCTCTGAGGAATTTTATCCTATCTCTTTCCCCACCCACTGACCAGGTCAGACTGGGCCAAATAAGCTTTTCCTGAAGCCTCCAGAAGTTTCTTCCTGAAGACCTTCTAGTACTTAGTACCTCCAAATCTCTGTTCCCTGCTTAGGGGGGGAGCTCCACAATCCCAGTGTTTAGACCTATTAGCATTTGTATGAAGGTGGTCTGAGGTAAGTCTGGAAAGCGATTGAACTGACTTCCTCCTCTTCTTGCCTGTTCTCTGTCCAGAAAGGGGGGGGGCTTTTTAAAACTCAGAGTGAAGGTTTTGCTCATTTCAAATCTCCAAAGAGAAAACGCATTTCTTCACACTGGAGTATGAATTTTTGAGAGTCAACATTCCCTTTGTCAGATACCCTTGGAAACCATCTCCAGGCAAAGATCTCTGCTGTTAGGGTGCCTCCCCCTTGCTCTTGGGCTTTCTTGCACAGAATTCTGTTATTGTACGTGCTGTGGGTTTCTGAATACTGGCTGTGTAATGGTTAAGAGTGGTGGACTCTAATCTGGAGAACCGGGTTTGATTCCCCACTCCTCCACATGAAGCCTGCTGGGTGACCTTGGGCCAGTTGCAGTTCTTTCAGAACTCTCTGAGCCCCACATACCTCACAAGGGGCCTGTTGTGGGGAGAAGAAGGGAAGGAGATTGTAAGTCACCTTGAGACTCCTTAGATAGAGAAAAGTGAGGTGTAAAAACCAATTCTTCTTCTTCTTTGTCATCTTTCTCTTTGTCATTTTTGTCTTTGTCTTCGTCGTCTTCATCTTTTTCTTCCTCTTTTTCTTCATTATTTTCTTCTTTATCTTCTTCGGCTAGTGCACATAGCTCTCACCGCTGGGCATGTATACAGGGGGCTTTCACACTCTAAATAACACACTTCCAATCCACTTCCAATGCACTTTGGAGCTGGAGTTTGCTTTGTGAAATGGAAAGATCCACTTGCAAACGGTCACTGAAGTGGATCGAAACTGCATTACTTAGCACATATGAAAGTTTCGAAGCACCGGATTGGGAAAGGAAGCTGAGCGGCTGGGGCACCAATCCGTGGCGGTGCCGTCTGTCGGGAAGCTGCTGCGGGTTGGGATATCTAGGCGGGGGAGCACTGTGCGGAGTCTCCGTCTTCAAGACCGCTGCCAAATCATTACTTCTGGACTGACAGCCCAGAAAAGGCCCGTCAACCAGCTGATAGACATTTAAAGAAATTGTTTGGCTTTTAACTGCTTAATCAGTTCATAATGATCGAGGTTTACTTGTCGGGAAGCCGTAATTAAGGTGCCTTTGTTGGTTGAGAATCCTCACGAAGGGGGGACCCTTTCTCCCCAGCGAAAATGTGCAAATTAATCAACCGCAGCCCCAGATAATGGGGGGCTCTGTTGTCCGCACTTGGTTGGGCTCCAAGAGGCAAACCATCTGCTAGCTGGAAGGAAAAGCGCTGCCTAAAAGTTTTTAGATAAATCACGTCAAACAGAAAGAGGCCAGTCTGTGTGGCTCTTGGTGGAGGGGTCTCTTCGATGGCAATTGAGTCTTGGAGCCTCAGTGACCGAAGCGGAGTGGTAATTGGCGGTTATGAGTCTAAATGATTGTCGCTTGCAACCCCACTTCGAAATCTGGCCCATGATAAGCTCCTGCTGTACTTGCCCCTTTTATTGTCTTGTATAAATTTAGACTCGAGATCAAATCAAGCCTGAACTCTCCCTAGGAGCTAGAATGACTAAACTGAGGCTATCACACATGAACATACACACATGAAGCTGCCTTCTACTGAATCAGACCCTTGGTCCATCAAAGTCGGTATTGTCTACTCAGACTCTCCAGGGTCTCAGGCTAAGATCATTCCCATCACCTCCTGCCTGGTCCTTTTTAACAGGAGATGCCAGGGATTGAACCTGGGACCTTCTGTATGCCAAGTAGATGCTTGGCCTCTCTGCCCTGTTGTCAGCACTCCAGAGGAACAGGTTGGCCACTGTGTGAGACAGGATGCTGGACTAGATGGATCAGAGTTCCATCAGTAGCTATTAGCCACAAGGTATAGATAGGAACTCTCAGTCTGGGGCAAGTGTTGCTTCGTATTCTTGGTGCTTGGGCGTGGGGGCAACAGTAGAAGGGCTTCTAGTGTCCTGGCTCCACTGGTGGACCTCCTGATGGCCCCTGGTATTTTTGGCCCCTGTATGACAAAGTGTTGAACTGGATGGACCATTGGCCTGTTCTTATGTTCTTGTGTTCTCATGTTCTAATGAAGGCCTCAGCCTCTATGCCCTGTTATTGGCCTTCCAGGGGAAGAGACAGGAGACAGGATGCTGGAATAGGTTGACCACTGGTCTGATCCAGCAGGGCTCTTCTGATGTTCTAATTAATGCCTTGGCTTCTATGCCCTGTTGTTGGATGTCTAGAGGAACTGGTTAGCCACTGTGTGAGACAGGATGCTGGACTGGATGGACCCCTGGTCTGATCCAGCAGGGCTTTTCTGATGTTCTTATGTTCATGTTTGTGATTGTGCATTCTCTCTTTCTCCTTTCCCAGCTGAGCACGGTGGGCTATGGGATGGACGAAGCTGAGCAGGACCAGTACGAAGCCCGTCTCAAAGAACTCTTTGACAGTTTCGACCCCACCGGCTCGGGATCCTTGGGGCGGGAGGAGCTGACCGACCTCTGCCACGTGTTGCACTTGGAGGAAGTTGCTCCGGGGGCCCTCCAGCAGACCCTCTTGCAAGACAGCCTCCTGGAAAGGGTAAGGGTGACAGAGGAGCGCATGACCAGTAATGGTTGAGTCCATCTCCAGGATTGGTGGGTTCTCCAGTTGGCCTCTCTGGAAGAGAGACAGTCCAAGAATTCTCTTGCTTCTTCCTGACCTTCTTGAATGCTCTGTGTGGGAGGGGTGGCTACCTCCCTCCATTAAATGCCCAGCTCACATACCAATGGGTGTTTTGCTAGCTTTAGGAGAATTGGCAGTAGACACCAAATATAATGGAACTTAAAATGCGCCTGATTTAAGAACATCAGAAGAGCCCTGCTGAATCAGACTAGTAGACCCATCTAGTCCAGCATCCTGTTTCACACAGCGGCCAACCAGTTCCTCTGAGGGTCAACAACAGGGCACAGAGGCCTTCATTAGAACGTCAGAAGAACCTTGTTAGATCAGACCAATAGTTCATCTAGTCCAGCATCCTGCCTCATACAGTCGCCAGCCAGTTCTTCTGGAGGGTCAACAACAGGGCACAGAGGCCAAGGCCTTCATTAGAACACCAGAAGAGCCCTGTTAAATCAGACCAGTAGTCCCATCTAGTCCAGCATCCCATTTTACACAGCAGCCAACCAATTCCTCTGGAGTGCCAGCAACAGAGAATAGAGGCCAAGGCCTTCATTAGAACATCAGAAGAGCCCTGTTAGATCAAACCAGTAGTCTCATCTAGTCCAGTTAGATCAGTCCAGTGTCCCATTTCACACAGCAGCCAACCAATTCCTTCGGAGGGCCAACAACAGAGAATAGAGGCCGAGGCCTTTATTAGAACATGAGAAGAGCTCTGTTAGATCAGACCAGTAGTCCCATCTAGTCCAGCATCCCATTTCACACAGTGGCCAGCCAGTTCCTCTGGAGGGCCAACAACAGGGCAGAGAGGCCAAGGCCTTCCTAAGAACACCAGAAGAGCCCTGCTGGATCAGACCAATAGTTCATCCAGTCCCGCATCCTGCCTCATACAGTCGCCAGCCAGTCCCTCTGGAGGGCCAACAACAGGGCACAGAGGCTGAGGCCTTCTCCTGATGTTGCCTCCTGTCTCTGAGATTCAGAGCCTCTGAATGTGGAGTGTCCCCTCAGTCACCACGGCTAATAGCCGTTTATAGACTTATCTTCCATGAATCTGTCTAATTGCGTTTTAAAGTTGTTTATTCTTGTGGCCATCACGACATCCTTTGGCAGTGAATTTACATTGCTCCCTGTGATGAAATTTTCATCACTCTCTCTCTAGTCTTTCCTTTTGTCCATCCTGACCCTACTGCCCATCCACTTCATTGGATGCCATTGAATTATGAAGTATCCCACAGTGTCTTATCGGAACTAATTTCAGCTAGTCAATCAGTCATTTACTACTATCACAGACCAGTGGAATAAAAAATACATCAGCAGAATAGATATAAGAATATGTATATGCACACACACATATATATATACACACATACATATATGTACACACATATACACATGCACACAACCTTATATTAAAAAGTATTAAAAATAGCATATATATTCACTAAATGAACACTGTATTTCGGTAGAGTCTGGCTGCTGCACAGAAACTGGAAACTCTGTCCAAGGTTCCAGATTCAAGCCCTGCTCTTAGAAAGGAAGTATACCATTCCTCTGACATTCCTGGGCCTTTTTTGGGAGGGTAGGTGTGAAAAACATGGGCTGTGGCTCAGTGGAACAGCCTCTGCTTGGCATACAGAAGGCCCCAGGTTCAATCCCCCCAGTATCTCCAGTTAAAAGGATCAGGTAGGAGGCGATGCGAAAGTCCTCAGTGTGAGACCCTGGAGAGCCATAAAGTAGGGCTGTAGTTCAGTGGTAGAGCCTCTGCTTGGCATGCAGAAGGTCCCAGGTTCAATCCCCGGCATCTCCAGTCAAAAGGGCCGGGCAGGAGGTGATGGGAAGGACCTTTCACTGCCGGAGAGCTTGGAGAACAGCTGCCAGTCCAAGTAGACAATACTGACCTTGATGGACCGAGGGTTTGATTCAGTATAAGGCAGCTTTGTTATGTGTTCCTGTCATCTAAGATCAGGATAGAAGGGGCAATGCGGCAGCACAAGTGCAACCATTTCAATTTCCCCGGTAGCGTAGTGGCATTCATTTCTGCTAATATTTTAGCGGCTAACTCTACCATTGCAGACTTAAAACCCCTCCTGCATACAAAGCCCCGAGTTCCTTCACTCCCTCTTCTCATCTCATATATATCTATGTGCCTGAAGTCTTTGACACGGAGCAGCTGTGGGAAGGAGGGCGTCCAAAGGAGCTTTACAGCTTGAAATGGCAAAATCCTCTCTTTTTTTTCCTGAAGGCTGGGAAGGGAGGGGAGATGTCAGAAGTCTCTGACCTCTCTGGGGAGAAAATCCTACATCTTGAAGGGCTCGCGGAGTTGCACGGTGCGAAGAAAACCGGTGGAAAATAATGAGCGGGTCTGAACTGGGACGCGTCTCTTTTGTTGTGCTGATAAAAGAGGCTCGCTGCTGGAAGCGTCTTCCTTAAACTGGGTCCCTGAGATGTGTCGGAATATTGTGACGCAGACTTGCCGACCAGAAGTTCAGTTAGCTTCCGACGACTGCGTATGCGTTGCAATTCCTGTGCACACGGTTGTCCCGCTGATTTACTTCTGTTCTTCGAGTTCAGATGGCGAAGTTGTTAGTTATCGCTTCTGGGGCTTAACAGGCAACCACCCAATAGCATGGAGGGAGGACCCTGCAGTTTGCTAAAAGCATCCTCTTTGTGTTTTTTGTGCATCTGCGTGCATGGAGCACCACTGCAGGAGAGGGTTCAGTGCTGTCCATCGTAGTTCATTGGGGAAGCTCTCTTGCCCAGAAAGGTGCAGTGGTACAGACGTAGTAGCTGGCTAACTTTTGTGGGTATCCAAAGAAGTGTGCATGCCCACAAAAGCTTGTACCCAGAATTAAACCCTGTTGGTCTTAAAGGTGCCACTGGATGTGCTGTATGAAAACTTTCATAAGAAATGTGTATCACTTCAGTTAGGATTGAGTAGGGGTCATTTTGAGCAAGAACGCGCAGAAACGCTTTTCCGGGAGTAACAAACCGAGGAGCGGGCACATATGGTGATGCAGTGTGGGAAAAAGCAAAAGCGTACAAACTTGATCTGTATTTTCATGCTTGTTGTAGGGTAGCTTCCCTGCAAGAGCAAAGGAAATCTAAAGTGTCTTTAGTCAAAGTGTAAAGCCGGCTTGCCAGCTCTGAGTTGGGAAATACCTGGAGATTTGTGGGATGGGGCCTGAGCGGCGGGTGTTGCCTTCTGACATGCTTCTAGTGATGTCAGGGTGTGTGGCATATGCAAATAAATTATGCCAATGAGTTATGCTAATGAGCTCCTGCACCTCTTTTTCTACAAAATGACCCCTGGGATTGAGCAATATTTGGTTAGAAATTTGAATTAGACATGCCTCTTTTTTAGGGAGCTGTATCTGAACTACAGACCAGAAGGTCAGTAGTTCAAGACCTGAGTGCCACATGACGGAGTGAGCTCCCGTCTCTGGCCCCAGCTCCTGCCGACCTAGCAGTTCGAAAGCAAGAAATTGCAAGTAGATAAATAGGTACCGCTTCGGTGGGAAGGTAATAGCGTTCCGTGCGCCTCGGCATCTAGTCATGCCGGCCACGTGACCACGGAAACGGAGATGAGCTTGGAAACTGAGATGAGCATCGCACCCCTAGAGTCGTATTTGACTGGCTTTCGAGCAAGGAAAACCCTTACCTTTACCTATACTAAAATATTATTTCCAGAACGCTTTTGTGATAGAATGGCTATTTATAACCAGTAGGATGTTAGGGATCCATAATTGCATGGGTATGGGTTAGCTTTGTGCTAAATGATGAAGAGATTATAAGAGGATCGGAATATGAGAATCCATAGATATACAATTAATACAATTCGAATATGATTAAATAATTTGGAATGTTGTGTTAAAATATATTAATAAGGCAACAAGACTTTATACATTTCTTTTAAGAAGTTGTAGAATGCTTTTAGGGTATAAAGGCAATTCTTTGGCTTTCTGCAGTGATCAAGAAATGTATAGGCTCAAGTGATCAGATTTAATACAAAGAATTACCTGGATGTATTATTGAGGGCTGCCAGGTCCCCCGGGAGGGCGGAGGTTCCCCTGCTAAAAGGGCCCCCGATCCGCCAGTCCGGATCCAGCCGGCAGGGGGAACCCCACCCTCAAAGCGGCCAGATCGGGCCGACGTACCCGGTATGATGATGTCGCCCAGAAGTGAAGGCATCACGCTAGGCAGGTCACTGGGCGACGGTCTAGCAATCACCCTGAGAATTCGATGGCACCATAGAGTTTTCAGGGTGATTGCTAGAGCGTCGCCCGGTGATGTGCCCGGTGTGATGTCACTGCCGGGCGACGTCGTCACGGCACGCGAGTGTGGAACCACTGCTCCCCCACTGCAGCCAGTAAGTCACTTGGTAACCCTAGTATAAGCAGAATTATGAATGCAATAGTGTATGTAGAAGTAATTCTAAGCATTATTTTTTTTTGCTCCTTTGTACCCCTTTCCTATTCCCTCTCTGTCTCTACCTGTTTCCCTTTACAATATTCAATAAAAACCTTTCAAATTTGGGAGGGGGGGAAGGTGCCACTGGATGCAAACTTTGTCCTCTTTTCACATCAGCTTGCCTTCCTTTCAGCTCCTCCTCCTCCTCCTCCTCATTAAAATCGGGGACATTCCAACAGCTCTCTTCTGTGACCATAGCATGGGGGCCGCTTGGCTTTAATTCCTTTTATTCCTACTTTATCAACTCAACGCCATCTTCTGTTTCATCCATATTTTTTTAAAAAATTGCCAGGCGTATAAAAGAGAAGTGGGTTTTAGCCGTCTAGATCCTGAAACACCAGCCTGAGCTGACATCAAAAGCACTTTGAAAAAAGCATTAAAAATGTAGGGTTGAACTTCAGACTCCTCATCCCTGTCTCAGTTTTCCCAGGGGCAGTGTTTGAAATTTTAATCCAGTGGTCTGTGATGGGCTACCTGGCCTTTGGGTAGTTCCACAGGTACCCAGTCAACGGTGAACAGGGGTCATGTTGTGTCCAGGGTCGCCAGGAGAAGAGAGGGTAGGTGGGGCGTTGGAAGGCAAAATACCATTTTTCTTTTTTTATAAGGAGGTGATCAAAGGATTGGTTTGACCTTCTACCCTCAGCCACTGTTATGAATTACCAAATACCTTCATGGACCACAGAACCCTTGTGTAGGTTGAGAACGCGTGATGGTCACATGTGCAGGGAGCACAATTAAGATCATCACGGTCATGACCGGCCTGAGAGTTGTGTATGGGAAGGGGTCCCCCCAGAGTTTGTCCCAGCTCCAAGGTTTGGTCTTGTGGAAATAACAGGTTCAATGGGAACCCTTAATCCCCCCAAATTGAGAATTCGCTCAAGTATTCCATGCAAAGTAATCTGGTATTGCAGGAATAGGACCCACGTCTAGGACCCACACACAGTGGCTCGTCTAGTCCAGCATCCTCTCTCACACAGTGTCCAGCCAGTTCCTCTGGAGGGATAACAATAGGGCAGAGAAGCCAAGGCCTCCATTAGAACATAAGAAGAGCCCTGCTGGATCAGACCAGTGGTCCATCTAGTCCGGCATTCCGTCTCACACAGTGGCCAGCCAGTTCCTCTGGAAGGCCAACAACAAGGCAGAGAGGCTGAGGCCTTCATTAGAACATCAGAAGAGCCCTGCTGGATCAGAGCAGTGGTCTATCTAGTCCAGCATCCCATCTCAGTGGCCAACCAGTTCCTCTGGAAGGCCAACAACAGAGCATAGTGGCCGAGGCCTTTGTTAGAACATCAGAAGAGACCTGCTGGATCAGACCAGTGGTCCATCTAGTCCAGCATCCTGTCTCACATGGCGGCCAACCAGTTCCTCTGGAAGGCCAACAACAGGGCATAGAGGCTGAGGCCTTCATTAGAACATCAGAAGAACCCTGCTGGATCAGAGCAGTGGTCTATCTAGTCCAGCATCCCATCTCAGTGGCCAACTAGTTCCTCTGGAAGGCCAACAACAGAGCATAGAGGCCAAGGCCTTCATAAGAACATAAGAAGAGCCCTGCTGGATCAGACAACTGGTCCATCATGTCCAGCATCCTTTCTCACACAGCGGCCAGCAGTTCCTCTGGAGAGCGTACAACAGCCTTTTCCTGGCATTGCCTCCTGGCTCTGGGATTCAGAGGAATTAGTGCCTCTGAATCCGGAGGTTCCCCTCGGTCACCAAGGCTAGTAGCCACTGATAGACTTTTCCTCCATGAATCTATCTAATCACCTTCTAAAGCTATCTATGCCTATGGCCATCACTACAACCTCTGGCAGTGAATTCCACGTTTTAATCACTTTCTGTGTAAAGTTGTATTTGATTTGATTCATTAAATTTCTACCCCACCCTCCCAGCCGAAGCTGGCTCAGGGCAGCTTACATAAAAATGACCTAAAATTTCACAATACACATAAAATAGATGAACAGCAGCAATTAAACAATTCCAATTTAAACCATAAATATAATAAAGTGCTAGTGTCAGAATGTCAATAGTTTCACAGCAGTTGTTATCACTCGATTCTCTCTTTTCGCAGTCAGTTCTTTGGTCTTCTTTGGTCAAGATTGTCTTGGGTGGCTAGCTCCAGCTGTAGTTAGAAACCCCCCGAGGTGTGTGTGAATTCAGGACTGTCTCTCCTGAACCCATTGCCCATCAGCTTCATTGGATGCCCTTAAGTTCTAGTATTTTGGGGAGAGGGGAAAAAATTGGGTTTGGGTTTGGAAGTGGACCAGTGGCTAGTGTAATTGCTGCAGTATCGGGGTCACATGCTCCCAATAGCTGGCCCTGACCAGCAGTTCTAGCTGCAGCATTCTGCACTTGTTGCAGCTTCTGGATACTCTTCAAGGGTAGCCCCAAGTAGAGCACATTGCAGTAGTCCAGTCTAGATGTAACTAAGGCATGGACCATTACAGATAGATCTGACCGACCCAGGAACACACCGGCTGTGTTAAATGCCCAGGGGCTACCAATGTGGCCACTTCTTACATCTTGCACATCCATCAATAATTCTCTGGCCAGGTTGTTTGATTGTGACTTCCTTGGACAGACTGACAGTTCTTGGTGGGTTCCTGCCCTGGAGGGCTGCTGGCATCCTGGGGCAAACATAGCCAAGTCCCAGCAGCTCTGCTTAGCTTTACTCAGCGGGGCTTGCCCCAGGGCCATTTTGATTTCCCAGTCCATGCCTGGCGTCTTCCACTGAATCTGCTTTTTGGTTTATCAAACTCAGTCTTTTCTTCTGTGACTGAATTCAGACTGTCGATCCATCAGAGCGGCGCTCCAGGGTCTTTCACGTCACCTGCTATCGATCCTCTTCGCTGGAGATGGCGAGCATTGAACCTAGGACCTTCTGACCCTCTGCATGCCGCACAGATGCTCTTCCATGGAGCCGCAGTCTTTCCCCCTCTCCGAGCAAAGGAATTGCGTGTGTTTTCAACCTCTTTTTTGCCCTGCTGGGTTGCAACCTTCCTCTCATTCCCCCCCCCCCCCAACTTGGTTTAGACTGGCAGCTCTTAATCTTCCTTTTGAGCTCCAGTCACGGTGAAATTGCTTCGTGTGATACAAATCGCGGCCATCTGCTCTGGGTGCAGCTGCGGGTCCAAGGCGGGATTTAAGGCCCCAGAGGAGAGACATTCACTTTTGCTCCCCCCTCCCCAGCCCAGTAAAGCCCCTTCCCCGTCCTCCTCTTTCTCTTCTTTCACCCTCCTTGTCAAACACACCCCAGTAGCATAACAAACAGGGACTCAGCTGAGATGGACGGAATCGGTCCTCATCTGAGTCTCTGGCTTTTGAAACAATGGCGGCCCTGTCGAGAGAGAGTCCTGTGCATCAGTCTGCTTTTTCCGTTGGCCGACCAGCTCTCGTGTAGTCACGATTTCCCTCGTTCCTCTGGGGGAGTGTCTTTATGTCATTATTATCAGTGATTCGCTTTGGTGATGGTTGAACCGATCCCTTTTTCAACCATGAGATACTCTGGCAAATTAAAAGGGTCCACTGCTTGGTGGCTAGGGTTGCCACCTCTGGGTTGGGAAATACCTGGAGATTTTTGGGATGGCGCCTAAGGAGGGCGGGGTTTGGGGAGGGGAGGGACTTCAACAGGGTATGATGCTGTAGAGTCCACCTTCCAAAATGGTTTCCCTCCAGGGAAACTGAACTCTGCCTCCTAGAGATGAGTTGTAATAGCGGGAGATCTCCAGCCTCTACCGGGATGTTGAGAACCCTATTGGTGGCAGACGTTGGTCGATTTCCCATTACCTTTTTAGACCGCATGGTTTCCGTTATTGGCCTGTAACGGAGGAAACCGGTTTAGGGACGGCTGTTTCATGCAAGGTTTCCCTTCCGGTAAGGAGCCGTCTCTGAAGCGCTGTGGCCATTTCAAACTGTGCTGCTTTCTTTTCCCACCATTTTCCTCCGTGTGCACAATCTCCCTGAGAAGGGTGGGTTTTTAAAAAACATTTTATTGGGAGCGCTATGATGCTGATTTGATGTCCTGTTATAGCATTATAGTGCTCCCAATAGAACTTTTTTTAAAAAAAAGAGAGAGAGAGAGGAGAGATTGCGCACGGGTGGGGGAGGGCGTGAAAAACCTGTCACTGGAGGAAGCGCCACGGGACACTTTACACACCCCACGGTAGTGATTCAGATTCGGAAGAAGGGACTGAAGACCTGAGGAAAGTAGTTTTTGTCAACAACGCCTCAGACACGCTTCCCAAACAGGAGACAACCAGCACTGTATGAACAGATAAATATTTTCTTTTAAGAACCATTTACTAAAACGGGTCTGTCTGAAATGACAGGGAAAACAGTTAGTAACCAGTTCCTGAAATGGAATAGATAGTCTGTCTGAAATCCTTCTTTGCCACTGGTTCAGGCCATGGGCATCTTCAGTTACTAAGTCTTCAGGATGGGGGTCATTTGCATTACTGCTTGGGGTGTCATCTTCCACTTCTTCATTTAAAGAGGAAGAAAGACCCCTATTCTGACAACAAAGCTCTCCCGTCAGTGGAAACCATCTGGTCACGGTCATGTCTCTGTTTAATCCTCTATATCCCAGAACCAGGAGGCAACATCAGGGGAAGGCCTCAGCCTCTCTGCCCTGTTGTTGGCCTTCCAGAGGAACTGGCTGGCCGCTGTATGAGACGGGATGCTGGACTAGGTGGACCCTCAGTGGTCTGATCCAGCAGGGCTCTTCTAATGTTCTTATGAAGGCCTCGGCCTCTCTGCTCTTTTGTTGGCCCTCCAGAGGAACTGTTCAGCCGCTGTGTGAGACGGGATGCTGAACTAGGTGGACCCTCACTGGTCTGATCCAGCAGGGCTCTTCCGGTGTTCTTAGGAAGGCCTCGGCCTCCATGCCCTGTTGTTGGCCATCCAGGGGCATTACAGTATCAACCATTTTATTCTCAATCCCTTTCCTAAGAATCCCGAACGTCAGCTCCCATATCTGCAGTTTGGGCATATCAACATTGTCCTACCTTACAGTCTTGTTCTGAAAGGACATGGAAATAATACACCTGAAGGTTGTTTGAGAGGGCAGTTAATGTTGGTTGGCAGCAGAACGGTCAGTTTCTAGTCCAGTAGCAACTTAGAGACACCAACAAGGTTTTCAGAGAGCCAGTTTGGTGTAGTGGCTAGGCACGTGGATTCAAATCCAGGAGAACTAGGTTTGATTCCCCCCTCCTCCACATGCAGCTGCTGGTATGACCTTGGATCACAAGTTCTTTCAGAGCTGTTATCTCACGAGCAGATCTCGAAAGAGCTCTCTCAGCCCCACTTACCTCATAGGGTGTCTGTTGTGGGGAGGGGAAGGGAAAGGAGTTTGTAAGCCACTCTGAGATAGGGTTGCCAAGTCCAGGTTGGAAAATACCTGGGGACTTTGGGGGTGGAGCCAGGAGAAGGCAGGGTTTGGGGAGGAGAGGGGCCTCAGGATGGTACAATGCGATAGAGCAGGGGTGGGCAATTGTTTTGGCTCAGGGGCCACTTTGTGGGAGCGGAGGTTAGCGGAGGGCCACACCTTTTAAAATGATTGCATTCATTAGTTAACTTTGCATTTCAGAAAAGGTATAAATTGTATCATAAAAATCAATAAATATAAATTAAATTAAATAGTGGTAGTTTTATTCAATTTATTTATTGTGCTAATTTCATATCATCTATAGCTGCAAGCACATTTAATTTTAGAATCAGTTTAATGAGAAAAATGTACCCTATCACACCATGTGGCCGACTGTCTTGGTGGGCCGCAAAAAACTCTGTGGCGGGCCGCATGTGGCCCCCGGGCCGCAATTTGCCCACCCCTGCCATAGAGTCCACACTTCAAGGTAGCCATTTTCTCCAGGGGAGCAGATCTCTGTCAGCTGGAGATCAGTTGTAAAAGCGGGAGATCCGCAGGCCCCACCTGGAGGCTGGCAACCCTACTCTGAGACTGAGTGAATGGCAGGGTGTAAATCCAATCTCTTTTCCTTTTCAACCCAGTTTGGTGTAGTGGTTAGGAGCAGTGGATTCTAATCTGGGAGAATCGGGTTTGATTCCCTACTCCTCCACATGCAGCTGCTGGCATGACCTTAGGTCAGTCATAAGTTCTCTCAGAGCTGTTCCCTCAACAGCAGTCCTCAAGAGAGCTCTCTTAGTCCCACCTACCTTACATAGTGTCTGTTGTGGGGAGGGAAAGGGAAAGGCAATTGTAAGCTGCTCTGAGACTCCTTTGGGTAGTGAAGGGCAGGATATAAATCCAATTTCTCCTCCTCCTCCTCCTTCTTGATATGAGCTTTCGAGAGTCAGAGCTCTTGAAGCTAGCAAATGCACCTGAAGCGTTTCACACACACTTGTTCGCGCATTACGGCCAAGGGTCTGTATTGCAATATTAAAAAATACTGTATTAGATACGACAGTTGGTTTTATTGTCGATCAGATTTTTCAAATGTCAGCGCTCGTAGTGGTGTTCTGATTAAATGGCAAGGGAAACGAAAGTAGCTCCATCAAATTGTGAAGCCGGTGTTCTCTATTTCTGCCATCAAATGTTGGCAGGTGTTCCGTTGTGATAAATTTCCATGTGCCGGGTTGGGTGGGAGGCTCGGCCGGACTGATAATTGCTGTGCGTCACGGCCTAGTTAATTTAAGTCGCGCTTCTTTTGGCGCCGAGCTCATTTAGTTTAAATGTCAAGGTATTTTTTTTTAATCAGGGAAATTCTCCCCTCTCCGCAAACGGCCCCTTTTTTTTTCTCCTGAAGAGCTCCTAGCATTTTGAAATATTTGTAGGATGAATGGCAGCAATTAATGTGCAAATGAGGCCTCCGGTATGAAGTTTTCTTCACAGAACAGGTTTCCAAGGCTGCTTTTAATTATGCTGGTGTTGAGATACGTCGCAGTGTCTTATTGCCGGCTCCTTACGGCTTGATGCCTCCGACGGATCCCAAAGGATGTAATGACGTGGCCCATTAATTTGTGGGGGTGTTTGTGCGAGAGACGATCAAGGGGCACCTTTCCCAAGAGGAACAAGAAAAAAAGAATTCTGGGGCGCTTGTGCTTTAGAGAAGAAAAAAGAGACGGACAGAGATGGGACAGATTCAGGTGGGTCAGCTGTGTTCGTCTGAAGCAGCAGAACAAAGTTGGAGCCCAGTGGTACCTTTAAGACCTACAAATGGGACAGAATAGAGTTGGAGCCAAGTAGTCCGAATGATACAGAGAGAAAGAGATTTTCAGTTTCTCTTGTTGCTCGACATGAGGCATTGGACAAAAAAGGGCTTCCCAACAGGGGCGTAGAGTTTTGTAAATTCCGGGGGGGGGGGGGGGGTGTCTGTTTAGTGCGGGCGCTTTGCGCGCGCGCTCACTGGGGCGATGTCCCCCCCCCGCCGGGAAATCTCCGCGCCTCCCCGGGCCCTTCCGAGGCCCGCCAGCTGCTGTTGCCGGAGCCTCTCCCCTCCCCCACTCCTTCCCTCTCCCTTCCCCGGGAAATTTCAGGGGAGGCTCGAGCCCTCGAGCCCCCCCGTAGTCTACGCCTATGCTTCCCAATGTTTATGCCTTAAATTTTTGTTTGTTTGGGCTTTTAGCATCCTATGAGACACCCTTTGTGGTTTTGTTGGGTTTATAATCTCATTATTTGGGGATCAGACAGGTAAATGGGATTGTCTAGAACCAATTGCCAGACTGAAGTTTTGGTTCAAATAATCCAGTGCACACTTTGGTTATGGTAATTTAAGAAGAAGAAGAGAGAAGAGATTGGAGAGGGGAAGGGAAAGGAGATTGTAAGCCACTCTGAGACTCCTTTGGGTAGTGAAGGGCGGGATATAAATCCAAACTCTTCTTCTTCCCCTCCCCCACAACAGACACCCTGTGAGGTAGGCGGGGCTGAGAGAGCTCTTTCAAAGACTGCTCTTGAGAGAACAGCTCTGAGAGAACTTGTGACTGATCCAAGGTCACACCAGCAGCCGCATGTGAAGGGAGGGGGAAATCAAACCCGGTTCTCTCAGATTAGAATCCGCCACCCTTAACCACTACACCAAACTGGCTCAGTAGAAGAACATCTGATTTTCAGACAGACGTTCTCAAGTTCAATCCCTAGCATCTCCACTTAAAAGGACCAGGCTGAAGGTGATGTGAAAGACCACTGCCTGTGACCCTAGAGAGCTGCTTCCAGGTCTGGTTCATATAAGGAAGCTCCTACGTAACTGTGGAACAGCGAAAGCTGCCATGGCCCTGGGCAGATGGATTGGCTGTAGGAAATTTGGTGTCCACCGGAACCCGGATTTGTTGGCCGAGGGAGGTGGGGCTCTCCGCTGCCCCGGGTGTTTGCTGTGCAGCTTAATGAGAGCTATTTATTTGAAGACATCTCTATGACACTCCTCGCCATTGCCACCTGGGGCCCGACACGGCAGTAAAGCTTTTAGCCGCAGATAAATTAATCCACAAATCTCAAGTAAGCAAAATTGCTCATTCATTCGGAATGAGCTGGCAAGAAGCTCGCAACTTGCCCGGACAAATCTTCTTCTTGTTCCTGAGGAATAAACCAGCCTTGGATTAAGCGAGAGAAACAGCTCTCGGGAAACAAGGTTTTCAGTCCAGGGGCAACTTTAAGACCAGCAAAGTTTTATTCAAGGTATGAACTTTCGTGGGCGTGCACACTTCTTCAGATACAATTAAGTGGAAATGGGAATAACAGTCATACATACAGAGGGTGAGCAGTAAATTAGCATACGGAATAAATTAAAGTGTTTTTTTAAGAGATTAAAAGAATAATAATGAAGGTGTTCTAATGGCCCTGTCTTACATGCGCAGGGAAATGCTGATTGCTGCTTTGGGGTCAGGAAGCAATTTTTCTCCAGACCAGTTTGGCTGGAGATCCTGGAGGTTTTTTGTCATCTTCTGGGCATGGAATAGCTGTCACTGCAGGTGTGGCAAAGGTAAAGGTTTCCCTTGCTTGAAAGCCAGTTGAATATGACTCTAGGGGTGCACTGTTCATCTCCGTTTCCAAGCTGAAGAGCCAACGCTGTCCAAAGACTTTTCCGTGGTCATGTGGCTGGCATGACTAGACATTGAGGCACACGGAACGCTGTTACCTTCCCACCGAAGTGGTACCTGTTTATCTACTTGCAATTTCTTGCTTTCGAACTGCTAGGTTGGCAAAAGCTGGGTCCAGAGACGGGAGCTCACTCTGTCATGTGGCACTCGGGCCTCGAACTGCTGAACTACCGACCACTCAGTTTACAGTTCCGTGTCTTAATCACTTGAGCCACTGCAGGTGTGGAGAGGGAAGTATTTGTGAATTTCCTGCATTGTGCAGTGGGTTGGACTAGATGACCCTGGAGGTCCCTTCCAACTCTTACGATTCTATATGTTTTTAACAGATTAAAAGAATAATGAAGGTGTTTTATATTAAGCTTCTTATTCCTTTAAATATAAATTTGATAAATAAATAAATGGCATGAATAAATAAACTGGATAAATAATCTGCTGCGTGGCATAAACACATGCTGGAAACTTAGTTTTTCTTTCTCTTTTTTAAATTCAAGGTCAGCTTCAACCAGTTTAAAGAAGCATTAATCCTCATCCTCTCGAGGACTTTAACAAATGAAGAGCCATTTGAGGAACCAGGTAAGCCAGCGTGGGGATATTTCGGGTACATTTGGACGCTGGCAAACAGCAGTAGGGGGGAAAACGGATGCAGCCGGACAGTTTCTGTCAGGTTGTAAAGGGATAGCCGTCAGTGTTCCCTCTAAACTGAGTCAGTGTGAGCTAGCTCACCGTGTTTTAGCCTCTGGCTCACACATTTTTGTCTTTGCTCAGGAAGGATGGCTCCGGAGAAAACTAGTTTATGCAGTAGCCAAATCGCTCGCTCACCACCACTTTAATGCCAGTAGCTCACAAAGTAGAAATTTTGCTCACAAGACTCTGCAGCTTGGAGGGAGCATTGGTAGCCGTGTTAGTCTGTCGCAGCGAAATCTATAAACCTCTTGTGGCCACTTACAAACTGACAACATTTATTTTAATACGAAGTTTCCTGGGTCATGGCTAGGGTTGCCAACCCCCAGGTGGGGCCTGGAGATCTCCCAGAATTACAACTGCTCTCCAGATGACCGGGTTCAGTTCCCCCGGAGAAAATGGCTGTTTTGCGGGGTGGAATGGATGGCGTTCTATCCTGCTGAGCCCCTTCCCCAGAATCCACCCCCAAATCTTCAGGGATCTCCCATCCGGAGCTGCACAGCTAAAACTGCCCAGATTAGGAAATTTCTGAGATTTGGGAATGGAGCTTCCCCACTAACTGGCGGCCAGGCACACCCCAAGCCCGGCTCTGCTACCTCCACTGGCTGGACCGTCAGGATGGCTGGGCGCAGCAGCGTCAGTGGGAAGGCAGCTCAGGTTTCGGCAGTGGTGGCAGCAGCAGCTCCCAGGCCGCTACACTCTGCAGGGAGGAGGGCTGCCAAGAGCAGCCTCTCCTCCTCCAGGTGGGGACAAAGCGGAAGGGAGAGCCGCCCACTACCCTTGCGCTGAGGGGGAAATCAGTGCACTGGGGGACGGAAATCAGTGTGCCCAAGGCATGTAACTCCGCTTACAGGGAACACTTACAGGAAGGGGGGAGGAGATTGGATTTATACCCCGCCCTTCACTACCCAAAGGAGTCTCAGAGCGGCTTACAATCCCCTTCCCTTCCCCTCCCCACAACAGACACCCTGTGAGGGAGGTGGGGCTGAGAGAGCTCTTTCAAGGACTGCCCCTGAGAGTACAGCTCTGAGAGAACTGGGACTGACCCAAGATCACACCAGCAGCTGCATGTGGAGGAGTGGGGAATCAAACCCGGCTCTCCCAGATTAGAGTCCGCGCTCCTAACCACTACACTAAACTGGCTCTTACAAGCTCCTTCCCCTTCCCCTCCCCACAACAGACACCCTGTGAGGTAGGTGGGGTTGAGAGAGCTCTCTGGAGGACTGCTCTTTCAAGAACAGCTCTGAGAGGACTGAGACTGACCCAAGGTCACCCCAGCAGCTGCATGTGGAGGAGCGAGGAATCAAACCCAGTTCTCCCAGATTGTAGTCCACGCTCCTAACCACTACACCAGACTGGCACCAAACTGTACACAGTACTCCAAATGAGGCCGCACCAAAGATTTATACATGGGCCATTTCCTTCTGCCTCAAGCAGCCGAGAGACCGGACCGGACCTTGGCATGGCTCCCTCCCCACACCATAGTCCAAAAATAACTGGGATTTTCCTGGATTGCTTCTAGATACCTGGTTAAATAATTCAAGAGTCCTGGAATTGTTCCTGGACTGAACTGACAGGCGTTTTCATCTCCTTTTTGGTGTGACCTTGTGTTTGCCGGCATTCGTGAGGTACACCTGGGATTCCTGCATCGCTTGTAGAAACACCAGGCCTAGAAGCAGCTCCTAAATTCTTGTGGGCCTTTTGAGGGAATGAGATTGGCCTGGCATTCAAAGCCGCTTGTCTGTTTGATTTCTTTCCAGTACATTAGAATGGTTTGGGGATGTATAAGAGGGCTGGGGAACCTAGATTCCAGTGAGGTGAAATTAATTTCTGTTGGCAGTTCCCTCCCTCTGCTGAGGTAACTGCTGTGTTTTTGAACGTGGGTTTCGGGGCCTAGTGTGAGCATTTAGTGGTGTGGGTCACACTACCACCGACCCATCTCTAGCGCCATGTTCTCCAAGTGAGGGGGAGGGAACTGCCAGGTTTTGTTAAGAGAGCTATGAGCAACTGTGAGTTTTTAAAGAGCTTCGGATGCTTCTAAATAGTGTCGGCAGCCATGAGATGGACCCATGATTGTCATCGCTTGTAGTCTGACCAGCCTTTCTCTCCTTTACGGGTCTTAAAGGATGCAACATCCTCTTTCTGGGGGTATACCCAGGCCTCTGTCAAGGGTGCAGGTGATTATTAATTTGGCCGTCGATTCTCAGTACAAGTCAACGGCTAATAAAAATACAAGCGACAATCATTACGGCTGTCGAGCTGTAAGACTGTTACAAGAAAAAAAAGATTAATGAACTGTGCAGTGACTAATGGACTAAATTGAAATACACTTGCAATTTGCTATAATAATATTGCATGTTATTACATGCCCCGTTATTGGCCTTCCAGAGGAACTGGTTGGAACCACTGTGTGAGACAGGATGATGGACTAGATGGACCACTGGTCTGATCCAGCAGGGCTCTTCTTAGGTTCTTATCAGGGGAAGGCCTCGGCCTCTGTGCCCTGTTGTTGGCCCTCCAGAGGAATTGGACGGGATGCTGAACTAGATGGACCCTCAGTGGTGTGATCCAGCAGGGCTCTTCTGATGTCCTTATTAGGGGAAGGCCTCAGCCTCTATGCCCTGTTGTTGGCCCTCCAGAGGAGACTGGTTGGCCACTGTGTGAGACCGGATGCTGGACTAGAAGGACCACTGGTCTGATCCAGCAGGGCTCTTCTGATGTTCTTAGGAAGGCCTCGGCCTCTGTGCCCTGTTGTTGACCCTCCAGAGGAACCAGCTGGCCCCTGTGTGAGACATAGGGTTGCCAAGTCTTACCTTTTGTTTAGCAGGGGGGAGTCCTTGCTGGCCTTGGGAGTCTTATGGCATGCGCGCCAAGCACGTGCACCGCGATGACGTCACCCGGAAGTGACGTCATCACGTCAGGCACGTTGGGGTGGGACCTCTGTAACTTGAGGGAAAACCATAGAGGTTTCCCTTGAATTATAGAGCGTCTCCCCCAAAACGTGCCCGACGCGATGACGTCACCTCCGGGTAACGTCATCGCGCTGGGCACATCGCCGCAGCCCAGCAATTTGGGGGCGGGGTTCCCCCCAGCGGCCCAGTCCGGGCCGGTGGGGAACGGACCAATTGAGCAGGGGTTTCCCCACCCCTCGGGGGGACTCGGCAACCCTAGTGAGACAAGATGCTGTACTAGATGAATATTGATCCAGCCGGGCTCTTCTTGCGTTCTTTTATTTTGCAGGGAGACGAAATACAAAATACATTATCATATTATAATCTTCTGTGTAAGAGCTTTGAAGTTTTGATTTAGTGAAGCTTGTGTATTCAGAGAATGCTTTCCCGGAGTCCTCTACTGAGTCATGTAGAGCTGGTGTAGAATAGTGAGGGGTGCGATGAAGTCCTTGATTCAAATCTCACTACATCTATGGATTTAGTGCTTAACGTTTGCCAGCCTGTCACTCTCTGTATCTTACCCCCCCCCTTCAATATGGGGGATGGAAATATTGGCCTTCTTTACAAGGTTATTGTAAGGATTATTGCAAGAAGGCTCGTGAAGAGCTCTGTAAATGTGAAATGCACTGTCAGAGTGCAAATTATTATCTCTGTAGCTGTTAAAACAACCATGATGGGGGAAGAGAGTTGCCCCCAACACATAAGAAGCCCGGAAGGTTCTCCCCATCCTACTCCAGTTACTTTCCAAACATGAGAGCCAGTTTGGTGTAGTGCTTAAGAGCTGCGGACTCGAACCTGGAGAAC
Source organism: Lepidodactylus listeri (assembly GCA_029233225.1). Classification (NCBI taxonomy): domain Eukaryota; kingdom Metazoa; phylum Chordata; class Lepidosauria; order Squamata; family Gekkonidae; genus Lepidodactylus; species Lepidodactylus listeri. Next base: position 98,454,927 of record JARCFY010000011.1, on the reverse strand, counting down.
CAAGTTCGGTTCCCCACTCCTCCACTTCAAGCCAGCTGGGTGACCTTGGGTCAGTCACAGTTCTCTCAGCCCCTTAAAATAAACCTAGCTCGCCACAAATAGAGCTAGAGTTTCTGGCTGCCAGACAATCTTCGGATCTCCTGGCTATACTACACCCACTGCCATCCGATAATTATTAATTATTACTTTCCAAACGCCAGTCTCTCCCCACCCTTTCTTTAATTTAGGGAACAGGGGGGTGGGACGTTGTAATCAGAAACAACAGCTTGCAAGGGAACACAACCATACCCCTTACACTGTCAAGATACAGTGGCAATAAATCTGTGTAGGGCCGCAGAATATCTGGAGCTAAACCTGTTTCCTGGCTCGCAGCTGCGTTCTCTTAGCCACTTAAGTCTCATCCATGGTCCGCGCTTTCTGTTGGACGATCACAGTTATGGAGATACCTTTTTAAAAAATCTTACAAAGGAGGCTGTAGCCCTCGAATTCATATGTAAGAATAGAAACGTGTAGCCCTAGTGCCGTAAGACAGGCTCCTGTTTGTTTTAAAAATAGCAACCTCTTGTTTCCTTTGATGCTTAGATAGCAGTTTCAGAGGGTGTCGGCGCTGGTTTACATTAGAAGAGCTAGATTCGAGCCCTGAAAATCTTAAGAGACCAGCAAGATTTTTGGGGGTATGAGCTTTTGGGAATCAAAGCAAGCTTTGGTCGGCGGTGAAGATGTGTACAGAAAGAAGTGCTTCCCAGTCGAGCTATTAATCCCAGCCTCCTTGCTTGAAACCTAGGCGTCTGCAAGGGAATTCAAAATGAATTTTTTCCCCTTGCCCCTGGGGAGAAGATGTGCATGTGATGTGGATACCTAACAAAGCATTGCCTCGGGCTATAGCTGGTGGGGGCGGGTGAGCTGTCAGTCTGGTGCCTGGAGCTTGGGGGGGGGGGCTTCAGGGGCAGCCCCAGCGCAACCGCTGGCAGGCAGCAAGACCGCACCGAGCCCTTTCTCCCCCTCAGGCATCTCTGCTCCACTTGTGCCAGGGGAACCGATGGAGAGCTTTGGAGTCCCTGGTTCCCTAGGCCAGAAAGCGAGAGAGGCATACAGGAAGAAGAGAGCGTTCCCTTCTTTGCACTGCCTCCTGCTTCCCTCTCGCTTTTCCAAACCACTTCCATACGCTTATATGAGGGTTGCCAAACTCCAGGTGGGGCCCGGGGATCTCCCAGAATTACTGCTTCTCCCATATAAAAAGCATCCCTGAACACAGGAAGCTGTCATGACGGAGGCAAAGCAAAGCAAGAACCCTTCACCCTGACCTCCTAGCTTTCTACATGCAGGAGTGTTTTTTTAATGTGTAAGTATATTGTGTCATGCCAACTTCCAGGTCAGCCTGGAGATCTCCTGGAATTACAACTCATCTCCAGACTACAGAGAAAAAGGAGGAGGAGAAGAGATTGGATTTATTCCCTGCCCTTCACTACCTGAAGGCATCTCAGAGCAGTTTCCAATCTCCTTTTCCCTTCCCCTCCCCACAACAGACACCCTGTGAGGTAGGTGGGGCTGAGAGAGCTCTTTTGAGAACTGCTCCTGAGAGAACAGTTCTGAGAGAACTCGTGACTGACCCAAGGTCACACCAGCAGCTGCACGTGGAGGAGTGAGGAATGAAACCCGGGTCTCCCAGATTAGAGTCTGCACTCCTAACCACTACACCAACCTGGCTCTCAGTTCCCCTGGAGGAAATGGCTGCTTTGGAGGGTGAACTCGATAATATTATACCCCACTAAGCTCTCTCCCCTCCCCAAATCCCACCCCCAAATCTCCAGGAATTTCCTAACCTGGAGTTGGCAACCCTAGTTGGAGAACCAAGCTGTGGATTCCCTTGGCAGAAGCAAACTCCCTCAAAGGAGGCTCACATGACAAGAACTGATCCAGCAGTCATAAACATTTCCTGCACAAAGGGACTTCAGCATTGGTCAGCTACTTAATTTTGTGTGAGTCTGTGTGGTTTTTAGCGATAGAAATCCCTTCCCTCGGCTCTCCAAGATACAGGAAGATACCTTTCGACCAGAGACTTTGTCAATGTGATTTGGGAGGAGTTGAAACTATTGAACATATGCTTCTCAGGTGCCCATGGCACAAGTCGGACCTCGTGGACCACATCATACCAGGCCCTCTTGTCCTCCACCGTCCCCTGGAGTTTGCCCAACTCCATGCCCGTTGCATTGATAATACTGTCAATTACTTATGCCAATTATTATTTATTATGTCAAACACTATGTCAAGCGTATCCAGAAGAGGGCAACCAGGATGGTGAGAGGGTTGGAGTCCAAGTCTTATGAGGAAAGGCTGAAAGAGTTGGGTCTGTTTAGCCTGGGAAAGAGAAAGCTTAGAGGGGACATGATTGCAGTTTTCAAATATTGGAAGGGCTGTCATGTAGAAGATGGAGCAGATCTATTCTCTCTTGCTCTGGATTGCAAGACTAGATCTAATGGGTGGAAATTACAAGGGAGTCGATACCGGCTAAATGTCAGGGAAAACTTCCTAACTGTAAGAGTGGCTGATCAGTGGAACAGACTGCCTCAGGAGGTGGTAGATGCTCCTTCACTGGACGTTTTCAAGTAGAGGCTGGACAACCATCTTTCGGGTATGTTTTAGGGCTATCTTTCGGCTATGCCCCTGCAGAGTGCAGGGGGTTAGACTGGATGACCTGCAAGGTCCCTTCCAACTCTAACATTCTATGATTCTACTTATTATCAGATGATCATCAAGCCATTACCAAACTTGTAACTAAATTCTGTGCAGCTTCTTACTGCATCCGCAAAGAAACGATTATTTAACCTCTTAAATCTTTTAGACCGTAGTTTTTATATTCACATTTTAACAAAATTGTTTATATCGGTTATGTGTGGTGTTACTGATTTGCTGGCCTGGTGGCAGAACAAATAAAGAGCGATTGACTCCTGGAACAAAACTGAGGATGCAATTCTCATGCATTTCCCCAAAATCTCTTCCTACACAGCAGTCATGACCCTGCGGCAGTGTTCCCTCGAAGCTGTGCGCGTGAGCAGCCGCTCATTAACACAGGAAGCCCCACTCAGCAGCAATCCGGAGCCGCGCGGGGTCTTGCGCTGCCCTTTGCCCATTTGAAGATTACACTGGTTGTATTCTGCTCAGAATGTGAACTGCTGGGGGGGGGGAATTAGAGGGAACATTGCACCGCGGGTTGCTCTTTGGAGCCAATCGGATTGTGCTGTGGAAGGAACTCCTGTTTCTCGCCAAGGCGAGGAGAGAAAATGAGTGGGCCAGAGAGAATCCGCCAGAGCTAACACGCTGGAAGAAGCTGCGGGCTAGCGGTTGTCGACAGCTGAGCTCTTTCATGGTGCTGATAAGGTTTGCTTTTGTTCTTCTGGGTCTTATTTAATCAGCCCGTCTCGTTTGTGGTTTCACCCCCCCCCCATCTGCGCACTCCACCGTACGGCTTTCATGTCCGAGCTCCCAGCTGCAGGAAATCTTGTTAAAAATTGTCTTGTTCAAATACGCACACACGTCCCCGCGTCCCCCAGGGTTTGCAATATGGATGGATGGGACGGGAGTCCAGGGGAAAGAAAGGGGAGGGGGGATATCAAAGGGTTTCTGGTCCTGTGTATTTTATAATTCATTGCATAGCTAAGCGGCGGAATACATTTCCTCTAACAAGCTCGGGGACAGAATGCGGATAGAGAAGGCTATCCAATATGACTCTTGAGCGAGAAGCATGGGCTTTTGTTTTGCCTGCACATCCGGAAGCCAAGCGGCGCCTCTCCTGGTTCCCCTAAATTCAAGTCCAGTAGCACCTTAGAGAACAAGATTTGGGGGGTATAAGCTATCGAGAGTCAAAGCTCTCAAAAGGCAAAAAAGGCAAATGCAATTTTGGGCTGTATCAACAGAAGTAGAGTGTCCAGATCACGCAGGGTGATGGTATCGCTTTATTCTGCTCTGGTTAGACCTCACCTAGAAAAACCCGGAAAAAAGTATTCCCAATCAAATTTATTGCGGGAACAAATCACGAAGACCTTGCCATGCGACCACAGCCTTTCTGTCTCTGGCTGTGATCACACACGCTAAATAATCCACTTTCAATCCACTTCCAGTGCACTTTCCAACTGGATTTTGCCAGTTCACACAGTAAAACCGAGTTGGAAAAAGCACTGAAAGTGGATTATTTAGTGTGTGATCACAGCCCCCCTCCCCCTCTCCCTCTCCCTCTCTCCCTCTCCCTCCCTCTCTCTCCCCCTCTCTCTCTCCCTCCCTCTCTCTCCCTCCCTCTCCCTCCCTCTCTCTCCTCCTCTCCCTCCCCCCTCCCTCTCTCTCCCCCTCTCTCCCTCCCTCCCTCCCTCCCTCTCTCTCTCCCTCCCTCCCTCCCTCCCCCCCCTTGAGTCTTTCACCAGGACTGCAAATATTCACAGCATCGCTTGTAAAAAAAAAGAAAAAGCAACCCTTAGGCATTTATATTTTAAAAATTCCACAAAGTGGCCAAACGGTGCTGGTTGAGCAGCAAAGTAAGTTTAGGTCGATTAGAAAGCACTGCAGACGTTTAACTTTCCGCCCAGAATAGCTGGGGGCGTTCATTCCCAAGACTTCAAAATGTCCAAATTTTTACCTGTGAGGCTTGGCTTGAAAGAGGGGTATCAAAAGAGAATATCAGTATCCAGCAGTCTAAGAGAACGGTGGTGGTGGAAAGGACGGTTAAGTCACAGCCAACTTATGGCGACCTCGTAGGGTTTTCAAGGCACGAGAGGAATAGAGGTCGTTTGGCGGTTGCCTGCCTCTGCAGGTGGTCTCCTTGGTGGTCTTCAATCCGAGTACTCATCAGGGCCAAACCTGCTTAGCTTCCAGTGAGATCAGGCTAGCCTGGGCCACTTTGGGGTCCGGAAGCCGTTTTTCTCCAGGCCAGTTTGGCTGGAGATCCTGGAGGATTTTTGTCATCTTCTGGGCATGGAACATTGGTTCCTGGGGGTATGGAGGGGGAGGTATTTGTGAATTTCCTGCATTGTGCTGGGGGTTGGACTAGATGACCCAGGAGGTCCCTTCCAACTCTATGATTCTATGATTCTAGGTCAGGGTAAAGAAAGATTATTCCAGAAAACCAGATTATTCCATGATTCTTGCAAGTGATCCGAGCATTCTGCCAAAGGGGAAAGGCCCCCGTTACTTGTCTTTTGGATTTATGACCTTCAGTTCCATCTCTCGCTGACAGATTCTTCACCGGAAGCCCAACCCAAATATATCAAGGGCGGGAAGCGCTATGGGAGGCGATCCTTGCCGGAGTTCCAAGAGCCCGTGGAGGACTTTGCGAAGGTGACGGTGATCGAACCTCTGAATGAGGAAGGCCAGCCTCCCTGCCTCTCCAACGATGCCTGCGACGAGGTAAGGGCTGCGTAGCGGTCTTGGTCGACAAAAAGAGGCTAGGCACAAGCTGGGAGTGAAATGTGGGATTCGCTGACAGAGGGTGTCGTGATGGCCGCAGGAATAGACAGCTTGAAAAGGGGATTAGATAGATTCATGGAGGATCAGTCTGTCAGTGGCTACTAGCCATGGTGGCTGAGAGGGACCTCCACATTCAGAGGTACTAATCCTCTGAATCCCGGACCCTGGAGGCCTCTGTGCCCTCTTGTTGGCTGTCTGGAGAAACTGGTTGGTTGCTGTGTGAGACGGGATGCTGGATTAGATGGGCCTCTGGTCTGATCCAGCAGGGCTCTTCTTATGTTCTAATGAAGGCCTCAGCCTCTCTGCCCTGTTGTTGGACCTCCAGAGGAACTGGTTGGCTATTGTGTGAGACAGGATGCTGGACTAGATGGACCTTCACTGGTCTGATCCAGCAGGGCTCTTCTGTGTTGTCTTTTCCTTATAGGGGGTTAAGGTACTTATGATCATCGTATCAAATTTATAACTCTTGTTGACAAAACGGTATTTAGATTCCCTTAAGGACCAATTTTTTATATAATGGCTCATTCAGATCCAACTGAATTGGTCCTGCAGGGGTTGACAACTTCCAGGTGGGGCCTGGAGATCTCCTGGAATCACAACTGATCTCCAGACGACAGAGATCAGTTCCCCCTGGAGAAAACGGCTGCTTTGGAGAGTGGGCTCTAGGGCATTATACCTTGCTGAGGTCCCTCCCCTTCCCGAAACCTGCCCTCCCCAAGTTCCACCCCCAGGTTTTCAGGCGTTTCCCAACCCTGAGTCGGCATCCCTAGCAGAAATGCATACAGGAACATTCTGGAAGACCAGGGGTGGGGGGCAGGACCTTAGCAGATTGGATGATTGGAGGCTGAAGGAGTTAGAAGAGCTAATGGATCAGGAAGCCGGTAATGTGAAAGACCTCTAGCAGAGTAGACAACACTGACAGGGATGGACCCAGGGTCTCATTCAGTATAAGGCAGCTTCATGAGTCCATGTGGCCACGTGCAAAGTCCCACCTCGGTGTTTCGTTCTGTTTTCCTGGCTCCCCCTTCTTGCCCGTGAAACAACTCCACCAGAGAAGCCGCACATGTGAATGGGACATCATATCTCATCCAGTGCATGTCCTGTTCCTCCACTGCCACCACATCGCTGCCGCTTCCGTCCCCTTGACAGTGTCCATCCTTGAGAGTCAGTTTGGTGTAGCGGTTAGGAGCGCGGACTCTAATCTGGGAGAACCGGGTTTGAGTCCCCACTCCTCCACGTGCAGCTGCTGGCGTGACCTTGGGGCAGGCACAAGTTCTCCCGGAGCTGTTCTCTCAAGGACAGTTTGGGAAAGAGCTCTCTCAGCCCCACCTACCTCCCAGGGTGCCTGTTGTGGGGAGGGGAAGGGAAAGGAGTTTGTAAGCCGCTCTGAGACTCCTAGTGAGTGAAGGGCAGGGTATAAATCTAATCTCCTCCTCTTTCTCCTCCTCCTCCTCCTCCTCTTCTTCTTCAGCCCGTTCGTGGGGAGGGTCAGGTATAAATTTGAAAAACAAACAAACAAACAAACAAACAAATCCACAGCAGGAGTCTGAAAGGTTTGCCATCTCTACAGAAATGCAAACTACATGCTGTGTTCCCTGGACTAGTAACTTTATTTGCTTCCAGTCAGGGACTTAAAGATTCTCCCAGATAGATATCGTATCCCCCCCCCCCCCCCCCGGCTGTAGCCTTATTGTCTTTTCACCCTGGCCTGGGGTGGCTCCTCGGCCTCCTTCTGAACGCTTCGTGTTCCGGATTCCCATCTCATCTTGTACTGATTTCAAGGCTTGGTACGTGCCGTTTTGCCAAAAATTTGTTCGGTTGATACTGTGTTGCTCAGTTTGCCTGCGTGCGGAATACTGACGCTGAACATCTTGCAGTCGGCAGCGTTTACTTTCCTGATTCGGCATTTTCATATTGTAAATCGCCCTTGAATTTTGTCTAATGTAGAGCAGTAAACATAAGGACACAAGAAGAGCCCTGCTGGATCAGACCTCGGAAGCAAAGCAGGGTCGGCCTTGGCTAGTCTTTGGAAGGGCAACCTCCAAGGGATACCAGGGTCGTGATACGGAGACAGGCAATGGCAAACCACCTCTGAAATGTGTCTTGCCTTAAAAACATGTCTAGCTTGCCACCCAGTGGTGCATAACTCTACAAGAGCTAGAACTTCTGGCTGCCGCACAGTCCTAGTATCGCCTGGCTATATTATACAAAATGCTATACGATAATAATAATAGACCAATAGTCCATCTAGTCCAGCATCCCACCTCACACAGCGGCTAGTCAGTTTCTCTGGACATCCAACAATAGGGCACAGAGGCCAAGGCCTTCCTCTGATGAGAACATCAGAAGAGCCCTGCTGGATCAGACCAGTGAGGGTCCATCTAGTCCAGCATCCTGTCTCATACAGTGGCCAACCAGTTCCTATGGAGAGCCAACAACAGGGCAGAGAGGCCGAGGCCTTCATAAGAACATCAGAAGAAGAGGAAGAGGAAGAGATTGGATTTATACCCTGCCCTTCACTCAGAGTCTCAGAGCGGCTTACAAACTCCTTTCTCTTCCCCCTCCCCACAACAGACACCCTGTGAGGTAGGTGGGGCTGAGAGAGCTCTGAAAAAACTGCCCTTTCAAGGACAGTTCTTGTCAGAACTATGGCTTGCCCAAGGTCATCCAGCAGGTGCAAGTGGAGGAGTGGGGAATCAAACCCGGTTCTCCCAGATTAGAGTCCACGCACTTAACCACTACACCAAGCTGGTTCCAGAGCCCAGCTGGATCAGGCCACTGGTCCATGTAGTCCAGCATCCTGTCTCACACAGTGGCCAACCAGCTCCTCTGGATGGCCAACAACAAAGCAGAGAGGCTGAGCCCTTTCCCTAATATTGAGAAACATAGGAGGAGCCCTGCTGGATCAGATTAACAGTCCATCTAGTCCAGCATCCCGTCTGACACAGGGGCCAACCAGTTCCTCAGGAGGGCCAGCAACACGGCAGAGAGGCCGAGGCCTTCCCTTGATGTTGCCCCCTGGCTCTGGGATTCAGAGATTTTATGCCCAAAGAGTGATTAACATGTGGAATTCACTGCCACAGGAGGTGGTGGCGGCTACAAGCATGGACGGCTTCAAGAGGGAATTAGATAAACATATGGAGCAGAAGTCCATCAGTGGCTATTAGCCACAAGGTATAGATAGGAACTCTCAGTCTGGGGCAAGTGATGCTCTGTAATCTTGGTGCTTGACGGGGGGGGGGGGGCAACAGTGGGAGGGATTCCTGCCTCCACTGCTGGACCTTCTGAGGGCACCTGGTGTTTTTGGCCACTGTGTGACATACTGTTGGTCTGGATGGGCCATTGGCCTGATCCAACATTGGCTTTTCTTATGTTCTTATGTTCTTATGCCTCTGAATGTGGAGGTTCCACTCAGTCACCAGGGCTAGTAGCCATTAATAGACATATCCTCCATGGATCTATCTAATCCCCTTTCTAGCTATCTATTCCTGTGGCCATCACCACATCCTCTGGCAGCGAATCCCACATTTGAATCATTCTCTGTGTGAAGTGGTGTTTCCTTTTGTCTGTCCAGTACCTACTGCCCGTCAGCTTCATTGGATGCTTTCAGTGACTTCCAGGTCTGTAATAGTAAGTCCGGGGAGATTAAAAGGATCTCCCACCGGTTTCTGAAATGATGTGATTTCCGAAGTCCAATTTGTATTTGTTGATTCTCTCAAGCAGAGGCTGACCCGTATGTCTGCAGTGGACGGTAGAAGGGCATTGTGGGCACATGGGGGCATGTATTAAATTGCGTAATGCACAAGTGGATGAGCCCAGGATGGTGTAGCTGATATCGTTAGGTCCCTTAACGATATTAACGGAGTGCATATCAGGACCAAGTTGGCATCTTCGTTGTTGCAAGGTTTCTGTCTCTGTCCAGTGGCCCATGCTTGGTGGTGTGGGTAAGTTTTAAGGCGGGGGAGGCTCCCTGCAAGCCTTGGGAGATCTCGTTTTCTCTCCCCCCTCCTCTTTTTTGAGATGCTGTTTTACTGATCCCCGCATCTCATACCTATTTGCTTGTCTAACAACCAACTTGCCACTCTGAGTAGACAACACGGATGTTAATGGACCAAGGGTCTGATTCAGTAGAAGGCAGCTTCAGGTGTTCACATGAGCATCTGGCTAATAAGAGAATAGGCCTTCTGTGGCAAAAAAAAGAGTGCGCAGGTTGCCTTAATTACATGCACGTGAAATGCAGATTAGCTGGCGTCCACCCCAGCTTGCTGTAGCCACCGCTGTAGCCCCTTGCGATGAATGACTTGCCTGTTCGTAAGCCACGTCCCTTTTGGGGCCGCCGTCCAGCCAATCGCGTGTTTGTTTACTAAGATGCCGGAGCCGAGAACAATGCTCTGATTCTCTCTGGCGGATGGAGCGTGCTCATCCCAGTCCGTCTCATTAGTCCGGGGCTGGTTCGGGCTGGGAATTCCTGCTTCTGAATTAGTAAAGGCTGGTAATTGGAAGGTGGCCTTCGGATCTGATCACAGCAGATGAAGACATCCCTGGAGACTTCTTTGTGAGAGCTGTTGACGGAAATCGGTGGTTGCCAAGACTCTGGTGGGAGGTTGCTGGCCCCAACTGCAGGTTGTAAACAGTGGCTTGGGGGGGGGGGGGGTTTGTGGACACAACTTTGTTCAGCACCGAACAACTGGCAAGCGATGTGCCACCGGGAAAAACTCGTGTTTGTGGCCATTTCATGGGTCCTCATGTAACAGTGCATCCCTTTGGTGGAGGAAGCTCCATATTTGTTTGGTGTAGTGGTTAGGAGCGCAGACTCTAATCTGGGGGAACCGGGTTTGATTCCCCAGTCCTCCACATGCAGCTGCTGGTGTGACCTTGGGTCTGTCATAAGTTTTTTCAGAGCTGTTCTCTTAAGGGCAGTCCTTGAAAGAGCTCTCTCAGCCCCACCTCTCTCACAGGGTGTCTGTTGTGAGGAGGGGAAGGGAAAGGAAGATTGTAAGAGCCAGTTTGGTGTAGGGGCACGGACTCTAATCTGGGAGAACCGGGTTTGATTCCCCACTCCTCCTCCACATGCAGCTGCTGGTGTGACCTTGGGCCAGTCACAAGTTCTCTCAGAGCTGTTCTCTCAAGGGCAGTTCTCAAGAGAGCTCTCTCAGTTCCACCTACCTCACAGGCAATTCTCCCTCTAAGCTGTGGAGCCTTGCGAGCAAAAATTCTACTTTGTGAGCTCCTGGCATTAAAGTTGTGAGCGAGCGATTTGGCTACTGCATACATTAGTTTTCTCTGGAGCCATCCTTCCTGAGCTAAGGCAAAAAAGTGTGAGCCAGAGGCTGAAAAACTGTGAGATAGCTCACACTAACTCATCTTAGAGGGAACAGTACTCATTGGGTGTCTGTTGTGGGGAGGGGAAGGGAAGGTGATTGTAAGTTGCTCTGAGACTCCTCCAGGTAGTGAATGGCAGGGTATAAATCCAATCTCCTCCTCCTCCTCTTCCTTGTCTTTGAGAATTCCTGGGGCTTTGGACCAGAACTTTCCCAGCCTCTGCTTTCTGTGGGTGTATCCAGGTGCTGCGCTGCTGAGGGATCCTTGAGGCTGTTAGGGATTTCAGGTGAAAAGTAGAGACAATAAAGGCAGCAGGGCACTTGTATTAGCTTTTAAACAAGAACCTTTACTGCACCGAAGAGGGAAGGGTTACTGGGAAATCCCGCAAACAAAACAAAGGATTAACACCCAGCTCTGACTTCACTAATTTACACTTTGACTCTCTAAAGTCTAAACCACCGTGTGCTCGCCCCAGGCTAGAGTTAGAGACAGAGAGCGATAAACTTTTCTAAGCCTCCACCCCAGGACGTCTTCAGATCTACTGATTACCCAATTGGAGAAACCCAAACCTAACTAATTATGCGTTTTAACACCTTGCTCTGGGGGCACGTAATACATGCAGGGCCTGCCGTTGGGTCTCTCTCTCAACAGCTCGGATCTCAGCAGGCATGACCAAACATGTACATTCTGCTGTGACTTCAGGAAGAGGATGGGCAAACTCCAACAGAGGCAAGGGGCACAAAGAAATGGGTGCGGGCCCCAAGCGATTGCATCTGCCATGGTTTCACATTGAGGAACAGTCGGGTGTTGGCACAGCCCTGCAGAGGCAAAGTTAACTTCCACTGGCTTCTGGTTCAGGCATCTCAGATGACAGGGGTCCCCAACAGTGTTCCCTCTAAGCTGAGTTAGTGTGAGCTAGCTCACAGTTCTTTAGCCTCCAGCTCGCACATTTTTGTCTTAGCTCAGGAAGAAGGATGGCTGCTTTCCCTCCCCCTCCCCACAACAGACACCCTGTGAGGTAGGTGGGGCTGAGAAAGCTCTTTCAAGGACTGCTCTTGAGAGAACAGCTCTGAAAGAAGAAGAGAACTGATTGGATTTATACCCCGCCCTTCACTCAGAAGTCTCAGAGCAGCTTACAAACTCCTCTCTCTTCCCCTCCCCACAACAGACACCCTGTGAGGTAGGTGGGGCTGAGAAAGCTCTTTCGAGGTCTGCTCCTGAGAGAACAGCTCTGAGAGAACTTGTGACTGACCCAAGGTCACACCAGCAGCTGCATGTGGAGGAGGAGTGGGGAATCAAACCCAGTTCTCCCAGATTAGAATCCACTCAGTGGCAGAGAAGAAGAATGGATTTCGACCCTGCCCTTCATTACACAAGGGAGTCTCAGAGCGGCTTACAAACTCCTTCCCCTTCCCCTCCCCGCAACAGACACCCTGTGAGGTAGGTGGGGCTGAGAGAGCTCTTTCCAGAACTGCCCTTTCAAGGACAACTATGGCTTGCCCAAGGTCATCTAGCAGCTACAAGTGGAGGAGTGGGGAATCAAACCCGGTTCTCCCAGGTTAGAGTCCGCGCACTTGACCACTACACCAAACACCAAAGAACTTGTCACTGACCCAAGACCTTGCTCAGAGCAGCAGCGCTGTCCTGGTGGTGCATAAGGGGAGAGGCGGTCTCGCAAATAGGAGGGTCCCGGGCCACTGGGCCACAACCCCTCCTTAGCAGGAAGCCCTCAGATCTCCTCAGATGATAGAAATGGAAACAAGATCTAGCCGTAAATTCCAGCTAGCTCATTCTTGGCTCCCTGCCCGCTCTGATTCTCCGTCTGCGATCTGGTAGCTTGGCCGTCTTCCTTCCTGTTCCAAACCCATCTTTGATAAGTGGCCTTTACGAAACAGCTCTCGTAAAACTGGGGGAGAGAGCTGGTTCTTACAGCTGCGCTCCCAGTAATGGATTTGCTTAGCGGCACCAAGGGGCTAATCCATCTCCCCCGCAGGCCCCCCCCTTCCGTGTACCACGTTGACCTTGGGATTAATGGTGAGCCGCCTCCCGGGGGAACGCTCAGGCCAGAACGACCCTGCTGTGGTTTCTTTTACTCCTCTCTATTAGTCGTAAAAATGGGTGTAAAAGGTTAGTCAATTAACAAGGCCAGTCAATTAACTGAACTGGTCCTCTGCCACATTCCCCCCCCCAAAGAAGCTGGTGTGGAGGGGTCCCCCCCCCCGCCCGCCCGCAGTGGCTTTCATGGCAGAAATGTTTATTACCTGCCTAATGAAATCTTGGGGGCCACGGTGGCTCAGAGGTTAAGATGCTGAGCTGCCAACCGGAAGGTCGGTAGCTCGACAGTTCGAGACCTGAGTGCCGCGTGACGGAGTGAGCTCCCGTCTCTGGCCCCAGCTCCTGCCAGCCTAGCAGTTCAGAAGCAAGAAACCGTAAGTAGATGAATAGGTACCACTTTGGTGTTAAGGTAACAGTGTTCTGGGCACCTCGGCATTTAGCCATTGAATCCGACAAAGACAGAGGTCCTGTATCTGAGTCGGAGTGGACCAGGGGTAGGGATCCCACTCCTGGCCTTCAATGGGGAGCCAGTGCTGAATTTTAGGAGCTTAGGAGTGCTCCTGGATGTCTCCTTAACAATCGAGGCCCGGGTAGCAGCCACTGCCAAGGCAGCCTTTTACCATCTTTGGCTGTTCAGGCGGCTGGTCCCCTTCCTCAAATGCAATGATCTGGCAACAGTGATCCACACAAAGGTCACCTCAAGACTGGACTCCTGTAATGCTCTCTACGTGGGGCTGCCCTTGTTGCAAATCCGAAAGCTGCAGCTGGTGCAAGATACAGCAGTCGAGCCGTTGAAGAAAAAGAAGAGATTGGATTTATACCCCGCCCTTCACTTGGAGTCTCAGAGAGCTTTACAGTCTCCTTTCCCTTCCCCTCCCCACAACAGACACCCTGTCAGGTAGGTGAGGCTGAGAGAGCTCTTTCCAGAGCTGCCCTTGAGAGAACAGCTGTGACAGAGCTATGGCTTGCCCAAGGTCATCCAGCCGGTGCAAGTGGAGGAGTGGGGAATCAAACCCGGTTCTCCCAGATCAGAATCTGCACACTTAACCACTACACCAAACTGGCATGCAGGGTGATTGCACAAGCGCCAACGGATATTGCTTCTGCAGCAAAACCAGCTTTTCATTGCTGTGACTCCACGGAAGTCCTTTGTGAAGGCTGTTCCCTGCAAACTACAGGATGTCACCGCCTCCTTCTGAATGGTCCCAAGCAGGCTCGTCCAGAAAGCCCTCTGGGAACAGATTAATTAAGGAGCATAGCTCTCCTTTCAAATCTGTTTCCATCTGAAAGGCCTCGTCTTGGGCATAGCAGAGTCGCTGTTGTCTTGGGGTGGGAATGCACTGTTGGGTGTTGTTCCCTAATTCCCTTTAGGAACAAGGTTGTTTTGTTACCAAATGCAGTGGTGGAGGCTGAAGTGGGGGGGGGAGGCCAGTGTATGAAGGGGGGTCTTTTTAACCCTTTGAGCCAGTTTGGTGTAGTGGTTAAGTGCGCGGACTCTAAACTGGGAGAACCAGGTTTGATTCCCCACTCCTCCACTTGCACCTGCTGGATGACCTTGGGCAAGCCATAGTTCTTTCAAAGCTGTTCTTGAAAAAGAGCAGTTTTTGTCAGAGCTCTCTCAGCCCCACCTACCTCCCAGGGTGTCTGTTGTGGGGAGAGGAAGGGGAAGGAGTTTGTAGGCCATAGGGTTGCCAGCTCTGGACTGGAAAATACCTGGAGATTTGGGGGCTGGAGCCTGAGGAGGGCAGGGTTTGGAGGGGGTGGATTTCAATGGGTTATAATGCCATAGATATAGAGCCATCCTTCCAACATGGTCATTTTCTTCAAGTGAACCGCTCTCTGTGGCCTGGAGATTAGTTGTTGTAGGAGGAGATCTCCAGCCACCACCTGGAGGTTGGCAACCTTAGTAGGCCACTCTGAGCCTACAAGTGAAGGGCGGGGTATAAATCCAATCTCCTCCTCCTCCTCCTCTTCCTCTTCCTCTTCCTCTTCTTCTTCTTCTCCGTTGCGTTTTTATTGGGATAGTTGGTGAACCTAGCAGTTTTGCCCAGTCGGAGAAATGTGATCCTGAGTGCAGTAAATAAATCTCCCAAGAAGTATATTGCAAAAAAAGACTGCTCTGGAGAGAACAGCTCTGAGAGAACTTGTGGCTGACCCAAGATCACACCAGCAGCTGCTTGCGGAGGAGTGGGGGATCCAACCCGGTTCTCCCAGATTACAGTCCTAACTACTACACCAGACTGGCTCTCAAACAACCCCACTCCCCACTCTCTGAACAAGTCAGCAGTGACTCCCGAAAGCTCCTCCCCTGCCACAAATTTTGTTAGTCTTTCAGGTGCTGCCGGACTCTCACTCTTTTCTCCCGCTCCAAAATTTGGGTGATCTCAGTCAGCGATCTTACTCTTTCTTTCTTTTTTTGCCACCGACTTGCAGCTGAATTATGGCAACCCTGTTAAGGTTTCCGAGGCAGCAGACCAACAGAAGTGGTTTGCCGTTGCCCGTCTCTGCATAGCAACCCTGGACTTCTTTGCTGGTCTCCCATCCCAATACCAACCAGCGCTGACCCTGCTTCGCTTTCACGATCTGACGTGATCCAGCTAGCCTGGGCAACCTTACAAAGACAGTTTGTGGCAAGCCAGGAGAGTGGGAAGCCGCAAAAGGGGTGGGACCAGCAGAAGGCCCTGATGGGATGAGCAAAGCAGTTCTGAAGCTAACTAGAACTTACTATGAGCCAGAAGGCAGGTTGACTTCACAGAGGGGGAAATCAGTCTGTGCTTTATTCCTGTTGTCCAGTGATTCCTGCCCCACAGCTCCCAAAGAATTCAAGCCCCGGAAAGAGAATCCAGCATGTGGTAACTGAGCCTCCTGGGGTGGGTACCAGATGCCATGCAGGGCCACTCTCCCCCCTCCCCCGCTGGAGTGGAGTGCCCTCTGGATGCCCCAGGGCATGAAACCAATGTCCCTTCACTTTGAAAAACTGCCTCCGATCTGGAGCACACGGGCTGGGTGTGCCATCTGCTGGACTGACAAGGTTTTACAGTGGCACCGATGAAAATAAGTCAGATGGGTGGATCAGACTAAGCAAGGGTCACTGTGAGTCCAGTGTTCCCTCTAAGCTGAGTTAATGTGAGCTAGCTCACAGTTTTTTAGCCTCCGGCTCGCACATTTTTGTCCGAGCTCGGGAAGGGATGGCTCCAGAGCAAACTAATTTATGCAGTAGCCAAATCGCTTGCTCACAACTTGAATGCCAGTAGCTCACAAAGTAGAATGTTTGCTCACAAGACTCCACAGCTTAGAGGGAGCGTTGACTGTGACACACATCCCCCCCCCCCCCGAAGTGAAGAAGAAGAGATTGGATTTATACCCTTTCCCTTCCCCTCCCCACAACAGACACCCTGTGAGGTAGGTGGGGCTGAGAGAGCTCTTTTGAGGACTGCTCTTGAGACAACAGCTCCGAGAGAACTTGTGACTGACCCAAGGTCATACCAGCAGCATGTGGAAGAGTGGGGAATCAAACCCGGTTCTCCCCGATTAGAGTCTACACACTTAACCACTACACCAAACTGGCCATATGCCATCATCACACCAGCTAGGATGTTGTGTCCTAGCTCTGGTGTTCAGAGATCGATTGCTGCTGGGCTTGGAGGTTCTTCTGTGAGCAGACTTCAGCATTCAGGAGGGTCCAGACAGATCTGGGCCCTGCAGAAATTGTAACCCGCCTGACCTCACACAGCTGGCTGCTCTGAATGGTGCCCGCCCTGCCATGGGCTTGATAGAATTCCTGGGGCTGGGGAGGGGGTGTCGGACATCTGGCAAGCCACTTCACTTGGCAGGTGGTCTGCCTTTGATATTCGGGGCGGGGGGGAACAAATTCTGCAGGTCATCCTTGGACAATGCCCACCCACTGGAGTAGAACTAAACAAAGCCTCCCAGAGGAAGATACCGTGGAAATTGAATGGGAGTGCAAAAAATCAGCGCAAAGTGCTGAAAATAAAGCTAGAGATAGCCATATGAGTAGAACCTGAAAGAGTCCCATAGAATGAAGGCCCGGGTTTTGGCCACTGTGTGACACAGAGTGTCGGACTGGATGGGCCATTGGCCTGACCCACCATGGCTTCTCTTATGTTCTTATGTCTGGGGCAGTGATGCTCTATATTCTTGGTGCTTGGGGGGGGGCACAGCGGGAGGGCTTCTGGAGTTCTGGTCTTGCTGATGGACCTCCTTATGGTACCTGGGTTTTGGCCACTGAGTGACACAGGGTGTTGGACTGGATGGGCCATCAGCCTGATCCAATATGGCTTATGTTCTTAAGTCTGGGGCAGTGATGCTCTACATTCTTGGTGCTTGGGGGGCAGCAGTGGGAAGGGTTCTGGAGTTCTAGCCCCACTGGGGGACCTCCTGATGGCACCTGGGTTTTGGCCACTGAGTGACACAGAATGATGGACTGGAGGGGCCAGTGGCCTGACCCAACATGGCTTCTCTTATGTTCTCAAGGCACATGATCCCTCCTGCAATTACACTCAGCCTGCGGTGTTGTTCGTTTATGCGTTTTTATTGAACTATTTTATTTATCATTTAAAACGCATTTTCAGTCGTTCAAACGTTTTATGTCTGTGCCCCCCTTTGGGACTCTGATAGGGTGGAAAGGAGGCATCAAAATGCTTTGAATAAAAATGCAATCTAGTGGCTGTTCCTGAACCACCCCCACCCCCGGCTATGATGATCTTCGGGGGGGGGGGGGGGGAGGAACCTTGAGTGCCAGAGGCTACAAGCCCAGGTTGTTGTGTATGCCAAACACCTCCCCCCCCCACTCATGTCAATAAGCAATATATTCCCCCTGAGAAGAAAGATCCGTCTCCTGGGAGCAGATGGCCAGATGAGAGGGGCTCCGTTCGGAGGGAGAGGAGATCTGGCTGGCCACAGATGCTTCCGTGGCTTTGAGCTTGGTCATTGTGAAAACGTCCAGCCATCTGTTCGTCAGGCAGCAAAGCCTGTCTCTCTCTCTCTTTCTCTCTCTCCCTCTCTCCAAATAATGTACTCTTGGAATCCCGGCCTGCTGCACGGATGAGGGGCCTCCCCCCCACCCGACCCCAGTAATACGCGTGACCCTCATCCAGCTGCAAAGCAATTGCCTGCATATATGAATACCTGGAGCGATGGGGAGGGGAGGGGTTCATGCTCCACAGAACCGGTGGCAGTACCCCTTTTGTGCCGGCGACAATCTCCTGACTTGCCTTCTGGGGCCACTGTTTCGAGGCAGCTTGACCTCTGACCTCCCTGGGCCGCTTTTCACAAAGAGGCTCTTCTTATACATCGGGTATGGTAATGAGGGGGAGTGCGTGGGTGCACGCAACGGGGTCCAGCCGGCGACGGCCGTGGGGGGGGGCAGCATCTGGGTACAATGGGAGGCCCTTAATCTGAGCAGCCCAAAGTGGAGGCACTCACAAAAAAAAAGCCCCAAGTGGTATTACCGCCAGTGCAGGAGCCAGTCATCGGAATTGAAACAGAGGTTTGCCAGGTGCTTGGCTTTTCATGCAGTTGAGGGAGATTTCCCCAAAATTACTCTGGGTGTCTTTTAAAATCTATTTGGGGGGTGGGTGGCGAAGGGGAGAAGCAAAAACCTTGCTTGTTTAGAAGAAGTAGAAGTAGAAGAAGAGGAAGAAGAAGAAGGGGAGGAGGAGGAGGAGGAGGAGGAGGAGACGACTGGATTTTTACCCTGCTCTTCACTACCCAAGGGAGTCTCAGAGCGGCTTACAATCTCCTTTCCCTTCCCCTCCCCTGATGAAGTGTGCATGAATATATGATGAAGTGTGCATGCGCACGAAAGCTTATACGACCCAGAATTAAACTTGGTCGGTCTTAAAGGTGCCACTGGACTCAAATTTTGTTCTTTGGCTTCAGACCAACACAACTATCCACCTGAGTATTTGTCAGTTCTTCTCTGTCACTCAAGCCAGTTGTATCCTGCTAAGATGGGGGAGTGGGGAGAGGGGGGGAAGAGTCTGATTTGAGAAGGGATCTTAACTGGGTTGCCAGGTCTGGGTTGGAAAATACCTGGAGACTTTGGGGGTGGATCCAGGAG
Source organism: Lepidodactylus listeri (assembly GCA_029233225.1). Classification (NCBI taxonomy): domain Eukaryota; kingdom Metazoa; phylum Chordata; class Lepidosauria; order Squamata; family Gekkonidae; genus Lepidodactylus; species Lepidodactylus listeri. Next base: position 98,436,014 of record JARCFY010000011.1, on the reverse strand, counting down.
AGGGTGGGGTTTGGGGAGGGGAGGGGAGAGGCCTCAGCATGGTCCAGTGCCACAGAGTCCACCCTTCAAAGCAGCCATTTTCTCCAGGGGAGCTGATCTCTGTCAGCTGAAGACCAGTTGCAAAAGAGGGAGATCCCCAGGCCCCACCTGGAGGCTGGCAACCCTAGATCTTAAGCAGGGGGGCTGTCCCTGACACCCTTTGTTTCTCCAAACACAGTTATCATAATGAAATATAAGCTGCAGCTTTCCAGAAATGATACAGTGGATTGCTGTTGGAAGGTGGAAAGAGCCATCACATCACAGCTGAATAGGGTTTTCAAGGCAAGAGATGAACTGAGGTGCTTTTGCTGTTGCTTGCCTCTGACTTTCTTGGTGGTCTCCCATTCAGGTACTAACCAGGGCTGACCTTGTGTAGCTGCTGAGATCTGACAAGATCAGGCTAGCCTGGGGCCATCCAGGTCAGGGCAGACAAACAGAGGTGGTTTGCCATTGCCTGCCTCTGCACAGCAACCCTGGACTTCCTTGGTGGTCTCCCATCCAAGCACTAACCAGGGCCGAGACCCTGCTTAGCTTCCAAGATCTGACGAGATTGGGCTAGCCTGGGCCATCCAGGCCAGATCAGACAAACAGAGGTGGTTTGCCATTGCCTGCCTCTGCATAGTGACCCTGGACTTCCTTGGTGGTCTCCCATCCAAGCACTAACCAGGGCCAGCCCTGCTTAACTTCCAAGATCTGATGAGATCAGATGTAGTGACTGTTCTGGCATGCAGCAGCCTTCACAGAGGAGAGGTGTGTACCGATCTTCTGTGTGGGCTCGGGAGTTCCTCCGCCAGATGGTGTGGAAAACTCAAAACGGGGGTTTCAGACAGCGGAGTGACCTCACGCAGTTACCATGGCTATTCTGGTAGACTGATGGCATTTTTGCTGCAATCTGAATGAATGGTATTAAACTTTAATATTGCGATATGGGGCTCTTTGTCCAGTGCTCGGAGCCTCCTGCATCAAATCTGAGTGCAATTGACTTTTTCTGTGCCTCTTTCACACTGTGAGACGTTAAGGTTCAGTTCCGCTGTCCTGCAGACCGAAAGCATTTTTGCAGCTGAGCGTTTATGAATGATTGGGAGGGGGGTGGGTTTCCCAAAGGGGTGGGGATGTCCTTTCATACTGATGATGCGTTAGAACTGCTTCAGTGCCTTTTTGAAAGTAAACCGGCTGTTATCGCTCAGCCCATTGGAGGGGTGGGTGGGATGTCCCTGCTATGGCCTGATCAGGTTTTTTAAGCCAAAGCGTTCTGAGCTGAAAGGGAGATGTTTAGCCAGAGGAAATGTGCGTTTTCTTGTCCTAAAGCTTTCATTCCCCCCACCCCCATGTCCTACTGATTAAACATAAAAACATAAGACAACATATGAGAAGCCAATGTTGGATCAGGCCAATCACCCATCCAGTCCAACACTCTGTCACACAGTGGCCAGAAACGCCCTCAGGAGGTCCAGCAGTGGGGCCAGGACACCAGAAGCCCTCCCACTGTTGCCCCCCCCCAAGCACCAAGAACACAGAGCATCACTTGCCCCAGACCGAGAGATCCTATCTATACCTTGTGGCTCATAGCTACGGATGGACCTCTGCTCCGTATGTTTCTCCAATTCCCTCTTGAAGCTGTCCATGCTTACCTGTTGGCCTCCACTGCAAAGTCTGTATGGCAGAGGTCCCACTCACACCTTCGCTGGCGACCACCAAGTGTTTTTAGAAAGAGGGCACGACCAGGTGGGGCTTTTACTTCATTTTTACAGATCTTTCTCCCCAAAGGGGGGACCCCGACCGTTCTCTTCTCTTCTGTCGTATCCTCGCAACCACCCTTTGAGGTCAGTCAGGCTGAGAGAGCGTGACTGGCCCGAGACCGCCCAGCGAGCTTCCAGGGCAGAATGAGGATTCGAACCTGCGTCTCCCAGATCTTAGTCCGAATGCAAACGCAAGAATCTGTTGATTGTAACGATTATACTAAAGGCAGATTCTGTACTTATGAAATACTTATGAAACGTCCCCCCTAGCCAGGCTTCATGCTATTCCTAGTTTCTCCCCCACAAGGATCGGCAGACTTTATTTTAGATCGGTATTTAAACACACACACACACACACACAGAGACACACGCAGGAGCCACTACCCATCTGTCACAGATGGACATTAATTGTGTCCCCCTGACTGTCGGTTGTTTTTAAGCCACTTGTCTGCCAGCTCTTTGTTTGCCAAGCAGATCTTTTGTTGAGCGGCTCAGAGAAGAGGATGCCACAGATTTTGAAAGTGGGTTTCCGAAACTGCCTTCGAAAACTTCGATACGGAGATGTTTGAGAACAGGGTGACACGGGGAAGGCTTGGCCCTTGTGAGAAACGAGACAAGCCGAGCTGCGTTGGAGCATTCCTGTCGCTTGTTGTTTGGCTGATCTCAGAATCACCTTGCACACTTGTGGGGGGGGGGGAACCACAGAGTTGTCCTGTGGCACCGTAAACCTAACGCATTTATTGCGGCGTAAGCATTGGTGGCCTAAAGCTCACTTCCTTACGGATGCTGCAGGTGGCCATCCTGTCTGGTTAGGTGGGGACAGGGATATAAGAAAGGGGAGAAAATGGTGTTTTTATGATGACATTTCACCACGCGAGTTTCTGCCGCACAGTAATCTGTGTCATCTTTAAGAGGCCACAAGATCCTTTTGTTGGGTGGGTTGCGGCGGACTCTGGAATTTATCTATGAAGGTGCTCTATGAACCGTTGACTTCAAGAGGGTTTTCTCTGTCTTGTCTTTCTCCTCTCAGCCCTGGCAGTCCCAAGACAGCGAGGAGTACGAAGCAGAAGGTAAGAAGAGCTCACGAAACGGCTGCCGTGGAGGCGGGAGGGCTCGAAACCTCTAAGGAAGGCAAACTCAGGTTTAGCTTTGAAGCAGGAGAATTGGACAATAAGACACAAAGGCATTTTTTCCACCTTTTCGGCTAGATTCGAGTCCAGTGGAGACCAACGAAATTTTCGGGAGACGAGCTTTCGAGAGTCAAAGCTCCACTGACTCTCAAGAGCTTCTACCTGGGGAAATTAAGTCGGTCCCAAAGGTGCTACCGGATTCGAATCTAGTTCTTCTACTGTTGTCCAACACGGCGACCCTCTGAAACTTTCTTCTCCTTTTCAGAATGCTAAAATTGTCCATAAAAGAAGAGCGTCCCAATGTTCCCTCTAAGCTGCGGAGTCTCATGAGCAAAAGTTCTGCTTTGTGAGCTCCTGGTATTAAAGTTGTGAGCCAGCGATTTGCCTGCTGCATAAGTCAGTTTGCTCTGGAGCCATCCTTCCTGAGCTAAGACAAAAATGTGTGAGCCGGAGGCTAAAAAAATGTGAGCTAGCTCACATTAACTCAGCTTAGCGGGAACACTGGCGTCCACCAGTACTGGCCACGTTCTACATTGACAACTGGTGTAGATTTTACACGGGTCAGGGGTTCTAGCCACCTTCTTTGCCTCTGAAAATACCCCGCTTCACATTTTCCTTCTGCTTTTCCACCTTTACCTATCTCCTCTTCCTTTCCCCCCTTCCTTTGTGTGCATGCCTCTTCTGTCCCATCCCCGACACACACACACACACACACACACAGACAACCATTTCTGTATTTTACAGTGTGCTCTTTGGTTGCTGCAGAGCTTTTGTGCTTGCTCTGTGACGTTTCATGGAGTGGTCCAGCCCGTTCTGAGATTTTTTGCTGTCTCAGGTAGCTGTACCCGGGTACGTCTTGGCATCTTTTGTGATGCTGAGAGGGTACCTTCTGGTTATTTTACGCTCCATGGGTTCCTCCTTAGTTTCTGTCTTTTGCTAGAGGTGGGGATAAATGGATCTGACTCAGGACCGAACTGGTTGTGATCAAGCAAGCCATATTTTCTTTATTAACATGTCTGCCATGTTCATATACTGAGTACAGGATGCACAGAGGGAAGAGGAGTGGAATTCACTGCCACAGGAAGTGGTGGTAGCTACAAGCATAGACAGCTCCAAGAGGGGATTAGATAGACATATGGAGCAGAGTCTGTTAGTGGCTCTTAGCCACAAGGAATAGATGGAACACTCTGTCTGGGGCAGTGATGCTCTGTATCCTTGGTGCTTGGGGAGGGCTTCTGGAGTTCTGGCCCTGCTGGTGGACCTCCAGATGTCACCTGGGTTTTGGCCACTGTGTGACACAGAGTGTCAGACTAGATGGGCCATTGGCCTGATCCAACATGGCTTCTTTCCCTTCCCCTCCCCACAACAGACACCCTGTGAGGTAGGTGGGACTGAGAAAGCTCTTTTGAGAACTGCTCATGAGAGAATCCGCTCTGAAAAAACTTGTAACTGACCCAAGGTCACACCAGCAGCTGCATGTGGAGGAGTGGGGAATCAAACCCGGTTCTCCCAGATTAGAGTCCACGCTCCTAACCGCTACAGCAGGCTAGCTCTGTCCTTGTTTTGAAGTCTTCCTTGTGAGCTACGTGGTCAGTTTTTGGTGATTATGACTGGTTCTTTTTAATTGTGCCCCCCCCCCCACTTTTCTTTTCAGGCCAGCTGAGATTCTGGAATCCTGACGACTTGAACGCATCTCCAAACATCTCCCCCACTCAGGACTGGATAGAAGAGAAGCTACGTGAGGTGTGTGAGAATCTTGGCATCTCCAGAGACGGCCACCTGAGCAGAGAAAAGCTGGTCTCCATTTGTGAACAATATGGACTGCAGAATATTGACACACAGGTACGAATGGACACCCCGCCCTACCCCTGGAGATGGGCTGGGTAGTGTGACTGTTACCGCTATATCGAAGCTGGCCTTTGGCTGGGGATTTTCTCTAGTGGCAGCTGTGTAGCGAAGGGGGAGGAAGGGTCTGGAGAGCAGAGTTATTAAAATAATGAAGGTTAATAATGACAGAGCGGTTCCTCAGTGGGACAGGCTTCCTCGGGTGGTGGTGGGCTCTCCTTCTTTGGAGGTTTTCAAAACAGAGGCTTAGATGGCCCTCGGGCAGCCATGCTGATCCTGTGAACTTGGGCAGATCAGGAGAAGGGAGGGGAGGAAGGGTTGCCTCAGCGCTTAGTTCTCGTGGCCCTTTCTTACACGCCCGGGGAAATGCCAGTCACCAGTTTGGGTTCAGGAAGCAACTTTTCCCAGACCAATTTGGCCCAGGGATCCTGGAGGGTTTTTTTGTTGTTGTCTGGCCATCTTCTGGGCATGAAGCAGGGGTCACTGGGGGTTTTGGGGGGAGGTATCTGTGAATTCCCTGCATTGTGCAGGAGGTTAGACTAGATTACCCTGGAGGTCCCTTCCAGTTCTATGATTCTAAGATTCTAAGGTGCAGGAGTGTGGCCACTTTTTTCAGAGAATAGGTGGAGCAACTCTTGAGCCATTTGTTCTCATGAATATTTGCCAAGCGGGTTGCATTCTTCCCTGTTTGCAATTCCCCTGCCCGGCTGTAGAAAGGAGGGCCACTTCTCCTCTCGGACATGGGGAGACTCTGGCGTATCTGGAGATTTGATTTTATGCTATTTCAATATGTTTATATCCCCTGTCTCTCCCGTAAAAGCCCATATGGCAAATGGGGAGCTCTTGAGAGATCTCCCAGCCAGGGTCTGTCCAGACCCAGCCTCAGTTGGCTTTAGCAAGATTGCTGGATCATGTGCCGTCAGATGCAACTGCCCTTAACTCGGTCCTCATTTGATGGGGAGCAGCAGAGAATTTATTCGTGTACATCGAGATAGTCCAGTACAGAAGTCAGGCAACCACTAATCTGCCCCCAAGCCCAGTTCGAGTTGTTGGTTTTGTCTTTGAAACCCCGGCACGGATTGAGACCCCTGAAGGACTGTCTTCTCACATATGTTCCTACCCAGGAATTTCAGATCGCAGGGAGTGTAAGAGAGAATGTCCCACCAATCAAAGATGCTTATTTGGTGGATACATGAGAATGGGCCTTTTTTAGTGGCAGCCCCACAATTATGGAACAAAGTCCCCAGGGAGGTGTGACTGGCCCCCTCGCTTTCGACCTTCAGGAGACAGCTGGTTTTATTTTAGGGCTGCATTTGATCAATTTAGTTTCTATTTATTGGCAGTCCTAAGCGGAGATTATAAACTGTGGTCTTTTATCTGTCGTTTATCATCATTGTCTTATTTATATTATAAGCTGCCTCCGGTTCTGCAAGGCAGAAAGGTGGCAGATAAGTGTTTTAAATAAATAAATAAGCCCTTGTGTCCTGGGGAGGCGACCTCCACAAGCAACTGGATGTTGCTCTGAGAGCTGGATCCTCTGTTGTGGTGGAGGAGGACGTGGACTTGCTGCCACAAGAGCTGATTGGTGGGACTTCTGGGTGGGATGACATGGCAGTAAATTGGACAGCTCTCAGCTGCTCATGAGGAGAGAAGTTCCTCTCGCCAAAGGCCTGGAGCTTTGTGGGGCCATGCACACAGTTTCTGTACAAGGCCAAAGAGACAGCAGAGTCCCTGCTCCAGGCAGGACAGAATAAGAGTCATGAGGAGGAGGAAGGTATTCACAACTCTCCTCCCAGTGTGGTGTAGTGGTTAAGAGTGGCAGAATCTAGAGAGATTCTGGGTTTGATTCCCCACTCCTCTTCCACATGAAGCCCTCTGGGTGACCCTTGGGCCAGCCCCAGTTCTCCCCGAACTCTCTCAGCCCCACCTGCCTCACACGGTATCTGATGTTGGGAGAGGAAGGGAAAAAGAAGAAGAGATTGGATTTATACCCCATCCTTCACTCACTCGGATTCTCAGAGCAGCTTACAATCTCCTTTTCCTTCCCCTCCCCACAACAGACACCCTGTGAAGTAGGTGGGGCTGAGAGAGCTCTGAGAGAACTGCTCCTGAGAGAACAGCTCCGAGAGAACTGTGATGGCCCCAAGGTCAACCGGCAGGCAATTGTAAGCCACTTTGAGACTTCTTAGGGTAGAGAAAAGTGAGGTATAAAAACCAACTCTTCTTCTTCAGGTATAAGGCTTTAAGGGCATGTAGGAAAGCATCCTGAGTCACAAGTGGGTTTTGTGCAGATCCCTCCATATTCTTCTAAGTATCAAGAGAATCTGAACCTGTCTTGCCCTTTTCTTGAGGGACTGTCTTTCCCCATATATCCCCCAGAGAGCACTACGGTCAGGGTCTCAAAACCAATTGGCCCTCCCAGGTCCCAAGGACACCAGGCCGGCAGTAACCAGGGCCAGGGCTTTCTCGGTGGTGGCTCCATATTGGTGGAATGAGCTCCCGGAAGAGATCAGGGCCCTGTGGGACCTCTTACAGTCCTGCAGGGGCTGCAAGACACAGCTCTTCCACCAGGCTTTCAACTAAGGAACCGCCACCACTATTAACAACTGCAACAACTTGTAGAGCCTGGTTCCTGGATAGTTATCGACAACCTGTGCGCACCGAGTATATTTGAGTAAGATCAGTTAGCTGGAAACGCCACTGTTATGACATCAAAATAACATAGCCAGCACCCTGATATTTAATATTGTATTGTTTTAATGCATTTTAAAAATGTTTTATGGTGATCTTGATGGTTAATATGTTTTTTATCCTGTGTAAGCCGCCCTGAGCCTGCTTTGGCGGGGTAGGGCGGGATATAAATCCGAAAATAAATCAATCAATAAATAGCCATATTTTCTGTGGCTGAGTCGCCGCCGGAATTCTCCCCGCAGAACTTTTGTCCTGTGGTACACTACAGATCTCGCGTCGCTTTCCTGGGCCCTCTCTGAGGTGTGCTTTGCTATTTCTCAGGTGCTGGAAGAAGTCTTCCGCAACCTCGAACATGACGGGATGATGAGCCTCGAAGACTTTGTCTATGGCTTGTTTAAAATCGGGAAGCCTCTCCCCCCGTCTGCCTCCACCCCGTACAGGCAGCTCAAGCGGCATCTCTCCATGCAGGTAGGGATCTTCGATCACCTTTTGCATGTCGCCTAATTCACCAGGGCAGCAAGTGAACATCCTGTAACTTCAGTGTTCAAACTGAAAGTAACGCATTCAGCACAGCTGAAAAGATTGCCAAAAAAAGAAAAATTCATTTTGCCGAAAATTCGCATGGTTGTACAACTGGTGCTGGGATTTTTTCTTTACTTACTACTTTTTTCTTTACTTACTACTTAGGTTCTTAACTTCATTTGCTATGGCAACGCAGGTGATTTTGTTTGAGTGACAGTACCGTCATGTCAGACGCAGCATGGTCACCTGCTGGGCCCTGGGTTTTGGCCACTGTGTGAACACAGAGTGTTGGCTTGGATGGGCCATTGGCCTGACCCAACATGGCTTCTCTTGTGTTCTTATGTCTGGGGCAAGTGATGCCCTGTGTACTTGGTGCTTGGGGGGGGGCACAGTGGGAGGGCTTCTGGAGTTCTGGCCTCTCTGGTGGACCTCCTGATGGCACCTGGGTTTTGTCCACTGGGTGACTTAAGAGTCTTGGATGGGATGGGCCATTGGCCTGATCCAACACGGCTTCTGTTATGTTATTATGTCTGGGGCAATGACGCTCTGCCTTCTTGGTGGTTGGGGGGCAACAGTGGGAAGGCTTCTGGACATCTGGCCTCACTGATGGACCTCCTGATGGCACCTGAGTTTTGGCCACTGTGTGACACAGGGTGTTGGACTAGATGGGCCACTGCCCTGATCCAGCATTGGCTTCTCTTAATTCTCTTAATTGGCTTCTCGACTCTCAAAAGCTTATGCCCCGAAAATCTCTAAGGTGCTACCGGACTGGATTTCAGCTGAACAGCAGCATCTGTTGATCATGAGTGAACCGAGATCACTTTTTGACACCTGTGAAAAATTGCACAAAACAAAGTAAATTTGCAAACAAAGGCCTCGTTTACAGAACTGTCAACTCAGGGTGCTTGCACTGCAAGAATAACCCCTGTCTATAGTCTAACTCTCGTGGACACACTAAACATGTGTCAGGCTGACTCACTTGGTAGAATGCACCTCTGCTCACAAAACCTCGCTTTGCGTGCAAGAGGAGAAGACAGAGGAAAGGGTTCTAGCTGAATCCTCAGCCTGATATGTCAAGTTTTCCATGAGAAAGGGGTTTTTTTTTTAGCACATGGATGTTCCATGCATCTTCCAAGCAGCTCTTGAGATCTGCCCCGCCTTGTACCCTTACAACAACCCTGAGAGGTGGGTTGGCTCGAGGCCAGCCAGTGAATGTCAGGGTGGACCAGAACAACGTTTGAGTCCAGTGGCACCTTTAAGACCAACGAAATTTTCTTCAGGGTATACACTTTCGTGTGCATGCAAACTTCCTCAGATACAGTGCTTGCACACAAAACCTTATACCTTGAATAAAACTTTGTTCGTCTTAAAGGTGCCTCTGGACTCAAACTTTGTTCTGCTGCTTCAGACCAATACAGTGACCTCACCTGAATCTATCTTCATGGTGGACCAGAATTCTGGATACAGGTCTTCCTAATCCAAGGCCGATACATTGACAGCTGTAAATCCAACCACTGCATCCTGCACAGTCTAGTCAATCTACAAAAAGTTTTATTATTTCTCGTGATAACCTTGCGAGACTGGCCACTGTGGTTCTAACTATAGAAGGGGAATGAGGCTTACACTAGGGGTCATTCACTGAATCCTTGCTGTGGCATAATTTGAACTCAAGACTGTCAGATCCGAATCCAACGTTCTGTGGGTTGGGTTTCCCTGATTAGGGGACGAGGGTCATCCTTCAGCATTGCGTAAAATTCCGGCAACAGATAGGGATGTCAAAGACTTTCCTGCAATCTGATCTCTTCCCCTCCCAGTCCTTTGACGAGAGCGGAAGACGCAACACAACAACATTGGCCATGACAACTACGATCAGCTTCCGGGTGTTCTCCAGCCTGGACGATGGGATGGGGTACGCTGAGGTGGATCGAATCCTTGATGTTTGGCATGAAGAAGGGATAGAGAACAGCCACGAGATCTTGAAGGTAACCCATCTCTTTGCCATCGGATGTTCAAACACCTCAGAAGTTAGTGGATTTTAATCCATCTTCCCGATGTGTGTTGGGAGCCATATTCCGCCCGACACCAGGCGTCACGTAATTTCCAGAACTTTCCCATTATACTGGGAGACACACACATGACTTTTCGTTTTCCGCAATCCATTGGAGACGCTTGAGGCCATTCGTAAAGATAAATACGTGCCAAGGTTGGTGTCATAATTCTGCTCTTTCTGAGATAACGCAGTATTTTATTTTAACTCATTAGGTAACCAATTAGGATAGTGGCCGTGGCGTACCAAGGGGGGCAGTTTGAAGAAGGCCTTTGAAGGGGGCCCTCGAAGCCCTCCACCTAAACCTCCTCCCTTTTATTTTTTAAGATGCAATTCTGGCTGCAGCCACTAGGGACGCAGGGAAGTCTGAACATAGCAAAAAGCTGTAGGATCAGCTAAGCTTCCCTCTTCTCCAAGACTCAAGCACACTTCCTTAATAGATCGTGCTGATAGCTGCTTGGCAGCCCACAGGTCATTTTGTCCAATAGCCTAGCCTTTCTGTCTCCCTTTCCTTGCACCCAGCTCAGCCAGATCTTGCAAAGCAGTAGTTAGGGTGCTGCAGCAAGATAAAGCAACCTTTCCTCTCTTAATTTCTCTCCCACTTTTCCGCATGTTTCTCATTCATTTCTGTCTCCCTTCACCTAATTCTCCTGTCCATCAGTGGCTATTAGCCACAAGGTATAGATAGGAACTCTCAGTCTAGGGCAAGTGATGCTCTGTCTTCTTGGTGCTTGGGGGCAGGGGCAACAGCTGGAGGGCTTCTGGAGTTCTGGCCCTGCTGGTGGACCTCCTGATGGCATTTGGTATTTTGGGCCAAGAGACATTCGGAGGTGGTTTGCCATTGTCTATCTCCATGTTGGCCCTGCTTAGCTTCTGAGATCTGACGAGATCAGACTAACCTGGGTTTATCCGTGTCAGGACTGGGCTAAGAGTAATGTGACTGGACCAAGGTCACCCATCGAGCTTCCATGATAGAGTGGGGATTCAAACCTGGATTTCCCAGACCCTAGTCCAACACTTTAAGCACTATACCACAATGGCTCTCATGATGGAATAGCGTGTTGGAATTTGAACTTTTGATTATGTATATGAAGTTAAATACAAGAAGTTTTTCAATGTCTGCGTTTCTTTTCCGGCCGCTGAAACAAAGTTCAGGTGCAGTGGCAACTTTAAGACCAAACTTTGTTCAGCTGCTTCAGACCAACACGGCTACCCACCTGAATCTACTGGGTAGTTGTTTAAAAACTCAAATCATAACCTGCTCAAAGGCAGGCCCTCACAGAGGTCAGGAGAGGCCTGGGCCACTTCCATTTCTGCAGTGCCTGCCCCCCCTAAATTAAAAAATTAAGAAGTGCGAAAACAGTTCTACAAAATTGTAGTATTATATTTTAAATGTTCACATTTAATACAATAAGAAAAAGAACTCTGTAACACTTTGTAATAAACATTCCCATTTTTAACATGTGATTTTCTAGCTTTTTTTTTTTTGCGCAAATTCACCAATTAAACTGGAAAAATCTAGTTTTCTTGCAATGTCATAGTTTATGTTAAGCATAGCAAGGCCTATGTGTTCCTTCTCCCTCTGCTGTTCCTGCAAAACGACGGCTGCCATTTTATCTCCCAGTGGCTGGCTGTCCCCGTTATTTCAGGAGGGGAGGGTCCGGTGTGAAAAATCCCGCCAAAAATGGGAGTTGGGAAAGCTAGTATTTCTGTGTCTGTAACTATAACCGAATTAAGAGTTAACATCAAAAGTGCAAATTTGAGACCCCCCAAGAATGTGAGGCCAAATGGCCCTGCTCAAAGGACAAAGGTGTTTTTAAATAAGGGACAATCTTTGCATCTTGCTTTTCTGACAGGCCTTGAATTTCAGCTTGGATGGGAAAGTTAACCTGAGCGAGCTCACGCTGGCCCTGGAAAATGAGCTCCTCATAACAAAGAACGGGATCTACCAGGCTGCGCTTGCGAGTTTCAAAACGGAGATCAGGCATCTGATGTAAGTGTGGAGGGAGTGATTTTATTAAATTTTCACAGTGAGCCATCACAGCATTTTCAGATGAGGAACAAGAGATTTCAGACAAATTAGACAAATAAGCTTCCCGAAGAACAATATCTACCTTCAGAAAGCTCCATAAACATATTTATTATCCTACTAGGAGTAAGGCCCGTTGTGGAAAGAAATACAACGGGCTCTAGAAAGAAGCTCCAGGCAAGTGTCCCAGTGTCCCATCCCGGTGAGGCGGCAGAGGGAAGGGGAAAATAAAGGGAGGCAAGCCATGTTTATTTCCTTCTGCTTAGCTATGAGGCAGGGCTGTCTCAAGTCCTTTTGCTGCCCCAAGTGGGTAGTATAGGAGGACAGCCTCATGGTAACAGGTGTAATTATCTCCACCCCTGACTTATGTTGATTTGGGGCTATGCAGTGGCAGCTGAGGAAGAAAAGCACCTCCTCCTATGCCATGTTTTCTGGGTTCCAAGGGTCTGGAAAGTGGTTCCATAGCCCGTTACAGGGTTGCCAACTCTGGGTTGGGAAATACCTGTAGATTTGAGGGATAGAACCTGGGGAGGGCAGGGTTTGGAGTGCGGAGGGACTTCAGGAGGGTATAATACCATAGAGTCCACTGCCCAAAAGCAGCCATTGTCTCCAGGAGAACTGATCTTGTCATCGGGAGATCAGTTGTATTAGTTGGGAAATTTTCTGTAGGGGAAATGATGTGCTGTGGCTGGAGAACACGGTGATTTCTGGGAGATCGCCAGGCCCCACAGGGAGATGGGCAACTCCAGTGACCGTTGAAGGGAAGATTGGGAGATATATTTTACCTCAGGACACATTCAATGACTCCCAACAGCAATAGCAAACTATTTAGAATGTTAGAAGCAAAGGCCAATCAGGCCGCATATGCAAACGACCTCTGTAGTCTGACTGGCTATGGGAGGGAGAGGAACAGCAAATTGTTTAGAATGTTGGAGGTGAGACTCAGGCAACACAGCCAGTGGATAGGGACAGCTTCTGAGTGACACATCATGGAGCCAACTGATTTAGGAGTGTGTGGAATGTTCAGAAAGTGCCACCCCATTACTTAATTATATATAAGGAGAGATGCTGAACAAAATGGTCTTGAAATGCTTGGAAAAACAGCTTTAATCTCCAGTGGAAGGGAATTCCTCTCTGAAAGTGGGATGTGGGAATGGCAGGCCTAGGGCTGCCAACTCTGGTTTGGGAAATCCCTGGAGATTTGGGGATGTAGCCTGAGGGGGGCCAGAGACCTTGGTGGGATACAATGCCAGAGAGCCCACCCCCCAAAGCATCCATTTTCTCCTGGGGAACTGGAGACGAGTTGTAAATCTGGGAGATCTCCAGACACCCCCTGGAAGTTTGGTACAAAATCACAGCACTGAAGCCCTAGCACTGTGTAAAGAAATACAAATGGACATGTAAAGTCCTAAAGATCATCTTATTCAAAGTTTGTCATATAAACAGCTAACATAGAATACATTCATACATATTCAATGTGGTCCACACAGGACTCCTTAAATGAGTTCCAATCTCCAAATGAAAACTTCAAAGGGAAAGGAGTTTGTAAGCCGCTCTGAGACTCCAAGTGAAGGGCGGGGTATAAATCCAATCTCTCCTTCTTCTCTTCTCCTTTAGGGAATGGGTGGACCAGGTGGATAGAGAAAAAGTGAAGCTGCGCTTGGACCTGGAGAAAGCAGAGAAACTGAAGTCCCTGATGGCCTCCGAAGTGGATGACCACCATGCTGCCATTGAACGTCGAAACGAGTACAACCTTAGGTGGGTTCTGCTCCCCTCGGACTCTATTCATAGCTTTGCAGGGTCTAAAGAGAACCAGATATGCTGTAATGACACTGGTGCCGGCATCTGAATGACGAAACAGCTGCTTGGAGGGGCTATGGAGGCTGGGAGGCCCCACTGGGTAGACCCAGAGGCATGGTGCGATCCCTAATTCATCTTCACCGCCTGTCACAGAACTAGGGCCTGGACTGAGCCTCCGTCCCACCAAATACACTCACTACAGACAAGTAGGTGGGAAGATCTGTGGCTCAGCGGAAGAGCCTCTGCTTGGCATGCAGAAGGTCCCAGGTTCAATCCCCGGCATCTCCAGTCAAAAGGACCAGGCAGGAGGGGATGGGAAAGACCTCTAATCTGTGACCCTGGAGAGCTGTAAAGAGGGGCCGTGGCTCAGTGGGAAAGACCTCAGTCTGAGACCCTGGAGAGCTGTAAAGAGGGGCCGTGGCTCAGTGGCAGAGCCTCTGCTTGGCATGCAGAGGGTCCCAGGTTCAATCCCCGGCATCTCCAGTCAAAAGGACCAGGCAGGAGGGGATGGGAAAGACCTCAGTCTGAGACCCTGGAGAGCTGTAAAGAGGGACCGTGGCTCAGTGGTAGAGCCTCTGCTTGGCATGAGAAGGTCCCAGGTTCAATCCCTGGCATCTCCAGTCAAAAGGACCAGGCAGGAGGGGATGGGAAAGTCTGAGACCCTGGAGAGCTGTAAAGAGGGGCTGTGGCTCAGTGGCAGAGCCTCTGCTTGGCGTGCAGAAGGTCCCAGGTTCAACCCCTGGAAGCATCTCCAGTTAAAAGGCTCAGGCAGTAGGTGATGGGAAAGATCTCTGCCTGAGACCCTGGAGAGCTGTAAAGAGGGGCTGTGGCTCAGTGGCAGAGCCTCTGCTTGGCGTGCAGAAGGTCCCAGGTTCAATTCCTGGCATCTCCAGTTAAAAGGACCAGGCAGTGGGTGATGGGAAAGACCTCAGCCGGAGACCCTGGAGAGCTGCTGCCAGTCTGAGTAGGCAATACAGACCTGTATGGCCCCATGGTCAGGTTTAGTGTAAGGCAGCTTCATGTGCTCAGTTGAATTTAGGGGAGGGGCCATGGATCAGTGGTAGAGCATCTGCTTGGCACTCAGAAGGTCCCAGGTCCATCCCCGGCATCTCCTATTAAAAGGACCAGGCGGGAGGTGAGGGGAAAGACCTTTCTCTGCCTGAGACCCTGGAGAGCCTCCGCCAATCTGAGGAGACAGCGCTGACTTTGATGGACCAAGGATCTGATTCAGCATAAGTCTTGTGTGTGGTCATACGTCACACGGAACGCCTGACTTGCTGGAGGTTCAACCCAGTTAGGGTCCTTCTCTAGGAAGCTGACCTTTGTCCCACACACGAACCGTGAGCTGTCGGTTATCATACGAATCTGAAAATCTTGGCCTGCCTTAATCTGCACCCATAGGAAACTGGATGAGGAGTACAAGGATCGGGTGGCGGCTCTCAGAAATGAACTTCGGAAAGAACGCGAGCAGATCCTTCAGCAAGCTGGCAAGCAGCGGGTGGAGCTGGAACAGGAGATCGAGTCGTTGAAAACGGAGGAGAACGACCTCCGGGACCGCCTCGCTCTGACTCTGAAGGTAACGATCCCACGGAAATGGGTCGGGGCTGCTGGGTCCCAAGCCCTCCACTCGAAAGAAAGCTGGCGAATTTGCACCCATTCTCATAAGTCTGGTTGCGTTTATCGCAAAGCACAGAGATCTGAAGCAAACACATTCATCTGCGATATGTGCCCTGTTACTCTGAGGGAGGGAACCCTGAGTTTTCTGAACTTCTTGATTTCTTTTAGGAAAACAGCCGATTAGAGAGTGAGCTTTTGGAAACGGGAGAGAAACTGGCCAAGTACGAAAGCACCACGAGCAAACTGCAGAAGAACCTGGAGAACATCTTGGCCGAGAAGGTCAGTCCGCACGTCGTATTCGGAGCCCTGCCAAGGCCGAAGGAATAAATAAGCTTGAGAAAACAAGAGGGCCAAAAACCCGCATAAGTGAAAACCAAAAAATAAAAATTAGTGTGCCTTTAAGTCCTTTTTATTAAACTACATATCTACATTTCCTGTGAAACATCAGACAGTCCTCTTGCACTTTTTCAGGATGGACACCGAGAGTGATTAAAATGTGGAATTCGCTGCCAGAGGATGTAGTGATGGCCACGGGAAGGAACAGCTTTCAAAGGGGATTAGATAGATTCATGGAGGATAAGTAAGCCCATCCAGTCCAACACTCTGTCACACAGTGGCCAAAAATACCAGGTGCCATCAGGAGATCCACCAGTGGGGCCAGGAAACTAGAAGCCCTCCCACTGTTGCCCCCCGCCCCCAAGCACCAAGAATACAGAGCATCACTTGCCCCAGACTACTAGTCACAGTGACTGAGAGAAACCTTCACATTCAGAGGCACTGAATCCCAGAACCAGGAGGCAACATAAGGAGAAGGCCTCTCATAAGGCCTCGGCCTCTCTGCCCTGTTGTTGTTCCTCCAGAGGAACTGGTTGGCCATTGTGTGAGACAGGATGCTGGAATAGATGGACCTTCACTGGTCTGATCCAGCAGGGCTCTTCTGAGGTTCTTATGAAGGCCTCGGCCTCTCTGCCCTGTTGCTGGACCTCCAGAGGAACTGGCTGGCCACTGTGTGAGACAGGATGCTGGAATAGATGGATCACTGGTCTGATCCAGCAGGGCTCTTTTTATTTTATTTTTACTGCTATTAGACTTGTACTTACTCAATACTGGAAGCAGGATACGATGCCAGATATCATGCGAGAACAGTTTAGAGAAAGTCAAAGAAATTTATGTTATCAGGAAACTTACTGTATTACAGAAAGCGGAACAAGGTTTGAGTCCAGTGGCACCTTTAAGACCAACGAAGTTTTATTCTGGGTTTTATAAGCTTTCATGGGCACACTGCACTCAAACTTTGTTCTGCTGCTTCCGACCAACACGGCACCCGCCTGAATCTGCATTACGGAAAGGTAATTTTGTTTGTTTTCATTTGACCTTTTGTGGACCTCTGTTATCAGTCAAATAGAGCTAAACATTTAGATTGCATATAATAATATGTAATTCTTTTAAAAATTTAAAAAGCAGCAGTGAGCTTAAAATTTCTAAAATTCCGTAAAGCTACCATTAACAGCTTTGCACCATTCCACGAAGCCGATTGGCACAATAGAAAAGGCTTTTCTACTCAGACAATAGGCTTGCCCTGTACGAAATGACTCACAAACTTACCTGGATGAATTTTCAGAGACTCTGGTCTGTTCCACCGTGTATAGTTTGCTGCAAGTAGGATCCTGGTATGTCATTTTGGAGCATTTACTGTGCCGTGTTCATACTTTGCTTCCGTTCTGTCTGCTTGGTTTAAGAACCCTAATCCTATTGCGTTGTTCATCGAATGTCCCTTCCTGTCGATTTTATTGTCTCACTCTGTGTAATCCGCCTTGAGTTTCAGTGAGAAAAGGTGGACTATAAATCAGTCAGTCAATCAATCAGGCCTGTAGCTACGGTGGGGAATTTTGGGGCTCCGCCCCCTCAAACATGAAGCATGACCCACAACAGCTGCTGCCCCCTCTCCCCCACCTTCCCCTCTTGTGACATTAAAATGGCCTTCCAGCTGATTGGTGGGAGCATGTGGCCCACCAATCAGCTGGAGGGCCCTCTAAAACTTGCAGCCGCCCCCTCTCCCCCCCCTCCAAGAGTCTGAACTGAAGGCTCCTTGTGGCCTTGCTGGATTGTGAATCACTTTTGGTCCAGCCCTTCAGCGGCCCTCCAGGAACTTCCCCTGTAAGTTAAAGGTCCAGTCCACCAAGGCATACAGAAAGTCATCAGCTGAGATCCAAAAAGGGAGGCGTGCCAGAGAAAAGAAAGGTGTGGTGGAGGGGGCAGGGTTCCGGAGGAGAAGGGCGGCTGGGGTCCACGTGGCCTTGTACCACAAGAAGCAGTGATACAGAATTTTTTAAAAAAACTTTGTGTTAGTGACAATTTTTTCAAATACGGTAGCATTGTACGGTGCCATTGTAAGACTCAGAGTAAACCCGACAAAACGAAAACCCCACCAACCGACCAAAAAACCCTTATCTCAATACAAATATCAAACAACAAACCGTTCTAGAATTAAGATACAGTGGTGAGGTAGCCGAGTACAGTTGAGTGAACAGTGTTGACTAGAATGTAGGATGTTTTAATAAATGATCTGTAGAGCCGGGGTTTCCGGGCGAAGGTAGCAGTGCTTCTGTTGGAGGCATGGGAGGGGGGAGAAATTCCCTTGTCCCTCACCTAGCATCCAGCACGACCCCTACAGAAGAAGTCATCTCATCACCCTCCCTTTTTGAGTACTCCATGTGCAAGTGAGCAGAGCTTATTGACGAGGTTGCTCTTTGGCTCTAGTTTGGCAACCTCGATCCCAGCAGCGCCGAGTTCTTCTGGCAAGAGGAGCGGCTGACGCAAATGAAGATCGAGTATGAACGGCAGTGCAGGGTAAGTGTGGCGGATCGTCCCAAAGAGCACAGGAACGGTCTGTTCACGGCCACGTGCCCCCCAACGCTGTTAGTGGAAACCATCAGGTTCGAGAACCTGAAATGTGGAATGGTTTCCTGAATATGCACACCCGGCTTAGGCCCTGCCAAGGCCCATAGCGATGGTGGGGCCTCTGGGGGCCCTGCCCCTTGACTTCCCGACAAAGCCCCACCTGACTCAGGACCCCCAATCTGGTGGAGCAGGAAGGGAGGTTGAGAGGCAGCCGTGGCGGGTCTTTACACTCTCATAGCCGGTGTTGAAGCTGACTACAAAAACGGGAAGACCCGGCCCGCCGGCCATGCCTCCCCCCCTCTCCTGCTCGGCCCTTGGTCCATCAAAGTCAGTCTTGTCTACTCAGACAGGCAAGGGCTCTCCAAGGTCTCAAACTGAGGCCTTTCGTATTACTTCTTACCTGATTCCTTTAACTGGAGAGGCCGGGGATTGAACCTGGGACCTTCTGCATGCCAAGCAGATGCTCAGCTACTGAGCCACAGCTTACACATTACGTTTGAATGGTATGCTGCTTTGTTGCTTCTCCCTTCCACCACCCTAAAAGATGTCGTCCACTGAGCCATTTGCGATGCTGCGCCCACTTTGACTGCCCCCGCCCTGTTGTTATCCAGGAACTCCAAGACGAGATTGACGAACTGCAGTCTCAGCTGGAAGCTCATCGGACTCAAGGCAAAGCGGTCCAATGTTCGCTAAAAAGCTCTCTCTACGAGGAGCTGGGCAGTGGTGGAGTCGAAAGCAATCACGGTAAAAGTGCTCCCTGATTGTATGTGTCAGGACCCAGTCCTGTTAGGGCAGGGGTTCGTGCATGCGTGTGTGTCTAGGGGGCAGTCCCCCCCCCCCGATCCTTCCGCTCCTTCAGCCAGTTTGGTGTGGTTAGGAGGGTGGACTCTAATCTGGGACAACTGGGTTTGATCCTCCACTTTGAGGCTCTCCCGGAGACATACTGGAGAAGACGGTCCCGTAGATATTTTGGTCCCAAATCGCTCAAGGCCTTAAAGGTCAGTATCAAAACCTTGAACCTGACTCAGTACTCCACTGGAAGCCCGTGTAGCTGGCACAGCACTGGTTGTCTACAATGCTCCCTCTAAGCTGTGGAGTCTTGTGAGCAAAAACTCTACTTTGTGAGCTATTGGCATTCAAGTTGCGAATGAGTGATTTGGCTGCTGCATAAATCAGTTGGCTCTGGAGCCGTCCTTCCTGTGCTAAGACAAAAATCTGTGAGCCGGAGGCTAAAAAGCCGTGAGCTAGCTCACACTCACTCAGCTTAGAGGGAACATTGGTTGTATATATGCCCTCCGTGACATTCCTGTCAGGACTCGCGCTGCCGCACTCCGGATCAGCCGGATTTTCCGGGTCAGTCTCAAGGGCAGGCCACCATAGAGTGAATTACAGCAGTCTAGTCTGGAGGTGACTGTTGCATGGATTATTGTGGCTAGGTCAGGGTGCGTCAGAAAAGGAGCCAGTTGCTGGGCTTGGCAAAGATGGAAGAATGCCAGCCTGGTAACATGCGTGACTTGGGCCTCCATTGATAAGGAGGAATCCTAGGTCACACCGAAACTCTCGACGGATGGCATGGGTGTCAGTGGCATCCCATCAAGAGCTGGAAGCCTGGACTCCAATCTCAAGGAGCCCCCCTCCCCCTCCAGCCACAGAACCTCCAAACTGAGAGCCAGTCTGGTGTAGTGGTTAAGTGCGCGGACTCTGATCTGGGAGAACCGGGTTTGGTTCCCCACTCCTCCACTTGCAGCTGCTGGATGAACTTGGGCAAGCCATAGTTCTGAAAGAGCTGTTCTTGAAAGAGCAGTTTCTCTCAGAGCTCTCTCAGCCCCGCCTAGCTCACAGGGTGTCTGCTGTGGGGAGGGGATAGGAGTTTGTAAGCCACTCTGAGACTCCAAGTGAAGGGTGGGGTATAAATCCAATCTCCTCCTCCTCCTCTTCTTCTTCCTCCTCTACATTATCAACATCAGTCCTAAACTGTGGTCCCCCAAACTGTGGTACCCATAGAGTCCAGCCTAAGAGTAGTGGTTAGTGGGTGGAATTCAGCTTTTAGAAAAAGTGAATTTTCAGTGAAAGTGGTTGACCGTGTGCTTTTGTGTGGGCTTGTGCTTTGTAGAGGTCGGTTCTGAGGACTGCAACCTGCTGAACATGAGCATAGAAGCCGAAATGGCCATCGAACAGATGAAAGATCAACACCACCAAGATCTCTGCGACCTTCGACAGGAGCTGGAAAACACGGTAAGCCACCTCCGGTGGAACGGAAAGCCTGAAGACCGACCAGCCAGAGGATGTGGTGATGGCCACAGGGATAAACAGCTTTAAAAGGGGATTGGACAGATTCATGGAGGATAAGTTCATCAGTGGCTATTAGCCACGTTGACTAAAGGGAGTCCTCATGTTCATTGCCATGAATCCCAGAGCCAAGAGGCGACATCGGGGGAAGGCCTCTGACTCTATGCCCTGTTGTTGGGGCTCCAGAGGAACCACTGGGCGAGACAGGATGTTGGCCTAGATGGACCACTGGTCTGACCCAGCAGGGCTCTTCTGATGTTCTTATGAAGGCCTCAGCCTCTCTGCCCATTGCTGGCCCTCCAGAGGAACTGGTTGGCCTCTGTGTGAGACAAGATGCTGTAGAAGGCCCTCAGTTTCTTGTCTGAGCAAAGTCTCGAACCTGGGGCTCCCTGGCCCATATCCAGTGCTCCACCCTCTACAGTCACTGCCTGTAATTGTATGAAGCCTCTGTGGATGTAATACTCTTGGGCTTGGGAGTTACATGTGGCTCTGTGAGAAGACCCTCTGGCAGAGCTTTAAGAACATAAGAGAAGCCATGCCAGATCAGGCCAGTGGCCCCTCCAGTCCAACACCCTGTGTCACACAGTGGCCAAAACCCAGGTGTCATCAGGAGGTCCACCAGGAGGTCCACCAGGAGGTCCACCAGGAGGTCCACCAGGACACTAGAAGCCCTCCCACAGTTACCCCCTAAGCGCCAAGAATACAGAGCATCTTTGCCCCAGACATAAGAACATAAGAGAAGCTATGCTGGATCAGGCCAATGGCCCATCCAGTCCAACACCCTGTGTCACACAGTGGCCCAAACCCAGGGGCCATCAGGAGGTCCACCAGCTGGGCCAGAGCTCCAGAAGCCCTCCCACTGTTGCCCCCCCAAAGCACCAAGAATATAGGGCATCACTGCCCCAGACAGTGTTCCGTCTATATAAGAGCTTTGACTTGTGAAAGCTTAAGACCCCAGAAATCTGGGCAGTCTCTAAAGTGCTATTTGACTCATATCTAGCTGATGATACCCCCCCCATGGCTCTTCTGAGCAGTGTTCTTTAACGATTCACCTGCCCCATATTTCAGATCAAAAGACCCACCTAGCCCCGCCCGCTTTCTAAAAGCCCTCGGTGAGCACCAGGAAAGGTGTGTTCCGGCGCCCTGGAGCCAATGGGCACCCCTTTGGGGACCCCCAGCCCAAGGTTTTGAGAGTCAAGGCTGACTTCATTAGATACGAATTGTTTCTTGTTTGTATCTGATAAGGTGAGCTTTGACTCGGTCTTCCAAGGCCCTACTGGAACACGAATTTTGTTCTTCCCACCTTGCTCCCTTCCAGGACCAGAGGTCTATTGGGACAAACAGCTTTAAAGCCACAGAATAGAGAATAAGTAAGGAGGGCTTTCTGAAAGCACTTGGGGGGCGCCAGGAATTGTGCCCGTTGCCGCCCACGAGCACTCCATCGGGGACCCCTGCTCCTAGTAGGTTCTCTCATTTCCTTGCCTGCTGTACGACAAGGTTGCCCTTGTTGTAGAGGTGAGCTGGCAGCCTGCAGAGATGCTAACCCAGGGTCCTTTCCATCTCTCGGCTCAGATCCACCACTACGGGAAGCAGCTGGAGGAGACCCAGAGCCGCTGCGAGGAGGAGAAAGTGCAGCTTCAGCAGAACTTCTGCCGGGAGATGCTAAGCAGGGAGCAGCAAGTCGACGACCTCCAAGCCCGCGTTTCTGACCTCCAGGCAGAGCTGGCCCAGCTCAGGCAGAGGACTTGCCCAGAACAGAGGGAGGGGCAGTTGGGCATGGAGGAGACGGTCAGCAGCCAGGAGGCCCTGAGGCTCCATCACGGAGAGGAGCTCCAGGCCCGGCTGGAAGAGACACGGGAGAGTTTTAGCCGAGAGCGGGAGGAGCTGATACAGGCCGGCGTTTGGATGGAGGCAAAAATGCGATCGATGGTGCAGACCGTCCAAGAAGAGAAGGCCGAGCTGGAGCGTGGGTTCTGCAAGCAGCTGCAGTTGCTGGCAGAGGAGCACGCCCTGGAGAAGGAGCAGATCCAGCAGGAACTGGCGGAGAAGCACCAGCAGGAACTCCAGGAAGAGAGGTTGGCATCAGGTGGCATTGTACAGCGAGCATCTTTAAGTCTGTCCCATTGAGAAAGACCCTTAATCTGGTTTAACTGCCTTACAAGGAACTTTTAGAACTGCAGGGCCAGCTTGGGGGAGAGGGGAGTTGGGGGTCTACAGATTTTTCAGCACTCTCAGTAGATGCGGCAGCGCTAGGAAGCCCAGGTACGTTTACCACGTAGACAGGATTAAAACCTTTTATTCACTTGTGATGCGGCATGCCAGCTTTCTGGATGCTTCCCATCTGGCAGAAGGGAAGGGTAAATGAGTGTCATCTGTCTTTATTACGGCTGTTATTTATTATTGTCCCTGCTGTCCTTCCCAGGCAATGCTA
This sequence comes from Lepidodactylus listeri, assembly GCA_029233225.1. Taxonomy (NCBI): domain Eukaryota; kingdom Metazoa; phylum Chordata; class Lepidosauria; order Squamata; family Gekkonidae; genus Lepidodactylus; species Lepidodactylus listeri. Next base: position 98,412,934 of record JARCFY010000011.1, on the reverse strand, counting down.
GTGGTCTGTTAGTAACAAGCAGCCCGATAAATGCTGCTCGTTCAGAAGTGCTCTTAGCCGAGATAACAGGACAGCAGCGTTGCAGTACTAACTAACAGCAAGGTGCTTCAAGCGTTAATTAACATAAAATTACTAGCAAGATGGAAGGCTGGAGCCGGTATTAGTGATAATACTCATTCAGCGTTTCTACGGCAAGTCCGGGTGTTAGAAAAGCAATTTGCAAATAAATTGCAGTAAACCAATCCTGCGAGGCAAGCCAGTGCAGGACAACAGGAAGGGAGTGGAAGAGCATCTTCATCTAGCCAGTGGGTGATAGATAGGAGGCGGGGTTTGAGCGAGGGGCCTTGGCAGCCCATCCCTTGATCACTGTTATATGCTAGACTGCTCTGGGGGTTGAGCGTACCACATAAGAATGGGTCACATCCCCTTTATTACGGTGCGGAGGCAGCCTTTAATGCAGGCACAGTGCGGAAGCCCCAAGGGCTCTCTGTGCATTTTAACTCAAGAGTAGGACCTTCAAAAGATTTTCTTCCAATCTGAACAGATCCTTTTCGCTTTCACAAATGTGTTTCTGATGGGAAATGGTGGGTTAAGAATGATTAAAGAAGCAAATCCTGAATTCCGTTAAATTGCAAGTCTTGAATTGGTGAATCATAGAACTAAAACATTGGCAGGGACTTAAAGACCATCCAGTACAACCCCCTACGCCGTGAAAGATGGCCTAAAGCACTGGTTCCCAAAGTGGGCAGTGCCGCCCCTTGGGGGGCGCTGGAACGATCCAGGTGCGCAGTAGGAGCCTTGGGTGCAATGGGGGGGGGGGGCTCTGAATAAAATGTATTTATTAATTTATTAATTTATTATTTCACACTTTTACCCCGCTCTCCCCGTGAACAGGCTCAGGGCGGCTTAACAATACGGCACACAGTGCCAAATCAGAATAAAATTAAGGGGACGGTGGAAGCCTAAAGAAAGAAGAGTCCAGAACCGATCTAAAGCAGCTTTTTCCTGGTCTTCCCTGGGATCAGGGAGGGAGGGGAAGGTAAAGAGGGATCCCCCCCCCACAGCCAATCACAGCCATGCATTTGCAAATGGGAAATGCCTGTGCACCCTTGTGAGGCTGGTGTTGCTGCTGGGCTCTTGTGTGGTGGCTGCTGCTGGCCTCTGGCTTCGGGCCTTCAGCTGCTGCTGCTCTGTGCCTGCCTTGGCCTGCCTGGCTGCATGGATCGTGGTGGACTCGACCTGCATCTTTTTGTCCTTAAAGGTAGATTTCCAGGGGGGCGCTGAGTAGTTTTTTCTTTGAAAAGGGGGCAGTAGGCCAAATAAGTTTGGGAACCTCTGACCTAAAGTGTCCCTGACCGATGGATGTCCAGTCTCTGCTTAAACACCTTAAGGGGGGGAGAGCCCACAACACCCCTGGGCCTCCGATTCCAACACTGAATGGTCCTTATTGTCAAAAGGTTTTTCCTGATATCCCTCCAATATCTCCCCACCTGTAATTTAAACCCTTTAATACAAGTCCTCTCCTCCGCTAGCAACTGAAGTTGCACCCTGCCCTCTCGTAAATGACAGCCCTTCAAATATTTAGAAAAACTTAAAAAGGACTACTGTGAACTAGACATGGTTTGGAGACCTAATCCAGTGTGGACCCCTGTTCGCGGGTGTGGGTGTGTGCGAGAAGAGGTCCTAAGTCTGAAAAAGCCGAGAACTAGTGTCTTAAGAGACCTGTGCTCCTCTGTTCCTGAGTCAGCAGAGATTTCAGTAACTTGTTGTGTTGACCACATTTAGGATAAAAATGGAAAGCGAGCTTAATGGAAGACTCTCTCTGGCCGAGGAGCAGTTTGCCATCGACCGGCAGGCCCTTGTGAGCAAATATGGAGAGGCAGTAAGAAACCTAGAAGCCCGCTACCAGCAAGAGTTGCAAGAGTTCTCCAAGCTGCGAGACGAGGAGAAATCCCGGTGGGAATTTGAAAAGGAGGAACTTACCCAGGAATGTGCGGAGGCCCAGGAGAGATGGAAAGAGGTACACGAGAAGGAGAAGGCTCTTTCATTAGTGCTGGCCCAAGAGAAGGAGCTTCTGGAGAAGAATTTCAAGGAGCGTGTGAACTTGTTGACGATGGAGAAGGAGCAGCTTCAGAAGGAGGTCTGGGAGATGAAGAAGCAGGAGGATGAGTTACGGGGTCGGCTCTCACACATTCAAGCCAGTCACCAGAAGGAGCTGAGAGAGAGGGAAGAAGAAATCGCTGCTGTCGAGGCGAGTCGGAAGCAAGTCAGCCAAAAGCTTGAAGAGCTGGAGACGGAATTTTCGCACGACAGAGAAGAACTGAATTCCAGGCTGGTTGCCCTCGAGCATTCGAAGGAAGAGGTGATTATCCGAGCTTCAGCGGAAGAACGAGAGCTGAGGTTGGAAGTCTCGACGCTTGAAAGTAAAGTGGAAGAACTGCAGCGGGAGTTGGCTCGCCTGTCTGAACTGCAAAGTAATTGTGTCCTCCCACGTCAACGTGCAGAAATTTGGGGTGGTGATTCTCCAGGGAAAACCCAGGAGACAAGAGACGTGCGAGATGATCTTCCAAACCTTCAGGAGATCCAAGATCCAGCAGGAGATGGAGACACAGCAGCAGTGTCAGGAACGGGAAACTTGCCGTACCAGCCAGGAGAGCCCAATCATTCCCCAGCTTCCAGCCCACTCACTCCAGGAATATCTGTGGAATCTCAGCTCCTTAATCCAACAGATGAAGACAATGATGAAGAGCGAGGAAAAGATGAAACGGAAGAGGGAGATGCAAGTGGGCATCCTGTCACAGAAACTGAGAAGGCAGCCTCTGGAGAAATGACAGAGATGTGTTCCGACTTGAAAAAGGCCTATGAAGAAATTCGGTCAGAGAACGAGACCCTCAAACTCCAGAAACGGCAGCTGCAAGACAGGATCTGTCTTCTGGAGATGGAGTGCGAGCAAGCAGCTCTCGATCGGCAAGACATGGCTTCTCGGGTCCAGAAAGATCTGGACAAGATCCTTCAAGCAATCCCCAGGCCCAAGATGTTGCCCTGTGGAGATGACGAGAGTGAAGAAGAATCCCGTCAGGGTGAAATGGATGTTGCACAAATTCATCCCGACTGTACAGCAGAAAACCAGAGGTTCTCTGCTGACGAGTCCGAGGCTGCCTTGAACATCGAGGAAGTGAGTGAGTATTCCTTGGAGTTTTGGAAGGACCATGGTGAAGCTATTAAAGAGGGGGAGCTGGAAACAGAGCCCGATGCAAGCGACAGAGCCCAGCTCAAAGTCCTGACATTATCTGAAGGGCTCCAGCTGGAAAACCAGGTTCTGAAAGCCGAGGTGGTGAACCTGTTCGAGCGGAACAGCAAGCTGGAGAGCTACTTGCCACGGCTGATGGGTCTGCAGCGCAGGTTAGAGGAAAGCAGCCGAGCCAACCTCAAGTGGGAGCTGGAGAAGCAGCAGCTCAAGGAGAAAGTGAGAGAGCTGGAAGAGGCATTGGACAAGATGGCAGCGGAATACCGGGAACTGCAGAGCGTGAATCTGCGCTTGCATAGCCAGCTTGGGAAGCTGGAAGAGTTTACGGTGACTCTGAAGGCCCTGAAAGGGAGAACTGGCCCCGGTGCGGAGGGCACCAAAGAGGCAGAGGCGGAGAAGAGGGGACTACAGGAACTGAACTGGAAGCTGAAAGAGAGAGTGGCCACGCTGCTGAAGCAAAACGGCACGCACACCCAGGAGAGGGACCACTTGAATGCGGCACTGCGCGGCTTGCAGTGTGCCTGCGGGGAGCAGCGGCAGCAGCTGGAGCGCTGGAGGTAACGGGGGCCCCGCCGCAGCCTAACCTCGGCCACTCGGCTTCTTGGCACTAACCCCCTAGCCCTTCGCTGGCAGCCTCGTAACGGCTCCTACTGACTTCTTCCCGCTTCTCATATTAACAAGTAGATTAACCCGGGCTAGAAGACGATGCCCTCTTGGACTCTCTTAACTGTCCTCTCTTGGAGACCCATCCCTTTTAGCATGGGCTGGGCGAGTCTGCAGTTTGAAAACTGGGTTGGGGAGTGGGGAGCAGGGGTGATGGGCAAGTTTTTAATGGTCAACGGAGGGCGATTTGTTTGGTCAACTGCAGGAAAAACGTGCTTGAATGTTTCCAAATGCCTGGGCTGGTACTTCTGTATGATTGCTCCACCTAGGTAGCTCTTTTCTCTCCCTTCCCTCCCCCCAGACTTCAATGCACATCAGTCCAGTCAGTAACACAATAGTACGTTTCATTGACATTTCCCGCGTTGTTTTATCCAGCCTAATCGCAAACATCTAAATATCTGCTATATTTAGAAATAAGTCCGTTTTTAAGGTAGGTTGGTGACCGTCCAGGGAGAACTGCTGGATCAGACCAGTGGCCCATCTAGTCCATGGTGGTTGGTCACATGGGGTTTTCATGGAAGATGCTCTGGGGCTCCTCATCGTAGAGTTGGAAGGTCATCTAGTCCAACCCCCTGCACATTGCAGGAAATTCACAAATACCCCCCCCACACACACAAACACAGTGACTGCTGTTCCATGCCCAGAAGATGTCAAAAATCCCTCCCCAAACTGGCATGGAGAAAAATGGCTTCCTGACCCCAAAGTGGCAATCAGCATTTCCCTGGGTGTGTAAGAAAGGGTCGCGAGAACTAAGCACTGAGGGAACCCTTCCCGTCCGCCCTCTCATGATCTGCCTAAGTTCACAGAATCAGCATGGCTGTCAGATGGCCCTCGAGCCTCCGTTTTGAAAACCTCCAAGGAAGGAGAGCCCACCACCTCCCGAGGAAGCCTGTTCCACTGAGGAACCGCTCTAACCGTCAGGAAGTTCTTCCCATGGTTTAGCTGAAAACTCTTCTGATTTAATTTCAACCTGTTGGTTCTGGTCCAACCTTCTGGGACAACAGAACACAACTCCATACCATCCTCTATTGGACAGATGTGCCAATGTGAAGAAGAGTCATTCAAAGCAGAAAGTTGGGGGGGGGGGAAGTTCTTTTTTTTTCTTGCTTCTTTTTTGCCATCAAGTTAAGCTGACTTCTGGCGACCCCTAGTGGGGCTTGAAGGCAAGGGACGTTCAGAGGCGGCTTGCCATCATTTGCCTCTGCATCCCATCCCTGGTATTCCTTGGAGGTCTCCCATCCAAATACTAGCCAGGGCCAGCCCTACTTAACTTCTGAGAGCTGACGAGATCGGGCTTGCTTGGGCTATCCAGGTCAGGGCAAAGTAGAAAGTTTTTAAAAGGCTCGGCGTAGAGAATAAATATCGTGCATAGAGTGGGGCTGGATGAATTCTCATGAATTTAAGTCCCTCGAAATTTCTGCGTTTTTGTTCCACAGGTGTGAGGCCGAGAGCCTCAGAGAAGAAAATGCCATCTTAAGGAAAGAAATCAGTTTGTTGAATGAGGAAGGGAATCTTTCAGGCCAGAAACTGAGGGAACTGAACGGCTCTCGAGAGCTCTGGTAAGTCTCTCTAAATCCCTGGAGATTTCGGGAGGGGGAGGCTGGGAAGGCTGGGGTTTGGGGAAGGACTTCAGCGGGGCATAATGCCACAGAGACCAACTTCCAAAGCAGCTGTTTTCTCCAGGAAAACCGATCTCTCTACCTGGAGACCAGTTGTAATTCTGGGAGATGTCCAGCTACTACCTGGAAGTTGGCAAACTGAGACTGTATACAGAATAAACCTGGGACAACGCTGAAGTTTTGGTTTTGGGGGTGGTCAGCATTGGACAAATGTTTGATGTATTCCTCACGGCTTTCAGAAAGGTCTGTCGGTCTTCAGGATCCATTTTAAGCTGTTGTGAGATGTTTGTGCTGTTTCCATGACTCCCTCACTCCCCCTACCCATCTCCCACTGAAAGTCAGTGAAGCTGTTACTGCACGTCGAACGATTTTTATTGTGAACATTTTAGGCAAAAAGCAGAAACTGTGCGGAAAGAGAAAGTGGCAGCGCAGAAGATGGCTGAAAATTTGAAGAAGCAGGTAAGTCCCCCCACCACCACACAGATACACTTCTTTCTGATTAGATGAAGAAGAAGAGATTGGATTTATACCCCACCCTTCACTATCTGATGGAGTCTCAGAGCTGCTTTCAGTCTCCTTCCCCTCCCCACAACAGACACCCTGTGAGGTAGGTGGGGCTGAGAGAGCTCTTTTGAGGACTGCCCTTGAGAGAACAGCTCTGAGAGAACTTGTGACTGACCCAAGGTCACCCAGCTGGCTCCATGTTGAGGAGGAGTGGGGAATCAAACCCGGTTCTCCCACTACACCAAACTGACTATGACTAGAGAGATATGCGTTCAAATCCTCACTGTCCTGCGAAGCTCACGGTGCTCTTGAGCTAATTGCACAGTCTCACCCTACCTCACAAGGCTGTTCTGAGGATAAAGGGACTGGAGAAGGCAAGGTATGGTTCCCTTAGAGAAGGGACTAGACGATAATGTAATCAGTCTCATTTTTAGATAAGCCTTTCTCATGCAGCCTCCCTTTAGATCCAGTTTGGTGTAGTGGTTAGGAGCACAGACTCTAATCTGGGAGAGCAAAGTTTGATTGCCCACTCCTCCACATGCAGCTGCTGGTGTGACCGTGGGTCAGGCATAAATTCTTTTAAAGCTGTTCTCTCAAGAGCAGTTTTTGGAAGACCTCTCTCAGCCCCACCTACCTCACAGGGAGTTTATTGTGGGGTAGGGAAAGGAAAGGGATTGTAAGCCACTCTGAGCCTCCTTTGGGTAGTGAAGGGCGGATATAAATACAATCTCTTCTCTTCCTCCTCCTCTTCTTCTTTCTTGAATAATTCCAAACTTTTTCAGGATTATCCAGGATTGGCTATGCTTGATAGCCAAAAATTCTGAAAGAATAGCCAATAAATACCAATGGTATTTATCCCTTTGTGTAGGGATCCATCAACTTCTGTGTATGTCATACCTCAGAGGGGTCAGTCCTGTAGCACTGGAGCCTGCTGATGGGAAGAGGAAGCTGATACAAGAGCAGGGAAGGGCAGTGGCCATCCTCTTGAGTCCACAGTCTGTGGGCTGTGTTTCTCCCCCTCCCCATGGAATAATTCCATCAGTAAGGCTTTACTCCACATCCCCCGCCCCTTGTACAGCCTCGGAAAACACATGTTCTTTGATTCTACTGATTTCCCAACCAGCTCTTGTTCTCCAATCAGGTGTCGGAACTGAAAGCCAGGAATCAGCAGCTGGAAGCAGAAAACATGGTTCTGGACCAAAATAATTCCCCCAACCAGGCGGACATGGAAGATCTTAACCAGCAGTTGCGGAGGGCACTCCAGCAGAGAGAGAGAGAGTCCGGGAAATGTGTACCAGAAGAATGGGGGAGAGAGCGCTCTCGACTAAAGGAAGAACTGGAGAACTGTAAAATTCAGGTAATGATAAGTCAGTACTAGGTTCAAATCTTTGGTCCAGGTTGAAATCTTACTTTAGCCATGAACTTACCAGATGCCCTTGGGTAAGCCACGACTTCTTTCTGGGCACAAACCTCTCCCCAAATCAGCAATATGGGGCCTTAAATGTTGCCATCCTTAGGGGGCTTCAGATTTCATCCCCTCCAGGCGGTCTCTAGAAGCTAAATCTCTAAGTAAAGGGCACACAAGTATGTGAAGCCGCTGGACCATCATGCCGTCGCCTCATCTGACTCAGGTTCAATCCCCGGCATCCCCAGTTAGAAGGATCAGGTAGGAGGTGATGGGAAAGACCTCTGCCTGAGATCCTGGAGAGCCGCTGCCAGTCCGAGCAGAATGCACCAACCTCTTTGGACCAAGGCCCTGATTCAGGATAAAGGCAGCTTCATGTGGTCATCCCTGGTATCTGAGACCCTTGAGCTGGGGATGCCAGGGATTTCTTCTGGGACCTTCTGCGTGTATAGCAGATACTGTACTACTCAGCTACGGTCTTTCCCTTGTTCACCAGCAGCCTAAAATATGGCTGATTTGGTTCATGCCAAGATGAGAAAGTCCATCGTTCCTCCTCTGCGCACGTCACACCCTGCTCAACACTAGTCTCTCTCCTGCTCACCCACAATGCACCACAAAACCTGTTAGCAGGTCCCTCCCTGGGCCTTCCCTTCCTATTTCACTTCCTGGACCTTCACTTCACTATTTGGGCACTAGAGTTTCCTGGGGTCTCTCTTTCTGCCTGACGTGAGGCGTGGGTTTTTGATACTCTTAATTATGCCATCCATTGTTTTATGGCTTTATTGTTTTTTTTTATTGTTTGTGGGTTTTATGTTTTATGCTGTTCTGAGCCCACTCATGGGCAATCCTCCCTCTAAGCTGTGGAGTCTCGTGAGCAAAAATTCTACCTTGTGAGCTCCTGGCATCAAAGTGGTGAGCAAGCGATTTGGCTGCTGCATCAGTTAGTTTGCTCTGGAGCCCTCCTTCCCTAAGCTGAGACAAAAATGTGTGAGCCGGAGGCTAAAAAAACTGTGCGCTAGCTCACACTGACTCAGCTTAGAGGGAACACTGCTCGTGGGACAGGCCGGGGTAGAAAGTCAATAAATAATAGATACATTCTTGTGGGGTTTTTGGCTTCCAGTCGTCCGCGCTGGTCTCGTCCCTGGAGGCGGAGCTCTGTCAGCTCGGGGCTCAGGCCTGTGCTGTGGAACAGGAGAACCTCTGCCTGAAGCAAGAACTGGAGAAGGTGCAACAGGTGAGGCTCAGTGCTGAGGTACATTGGCGGAGGGGCGCACCTTCACTGCTAGAGGGTGGTCGGAAAGGGGGACCTGCGTGAAGCTGAGAAGGCCTCTACCCAGAGATCAAACCACCCGGGTGTACCACGCACACTCTGTCCTCCGTAGGGGGTCCCCAACCTTTTTGAGCTTGTGGGCACCACTGGAATGCTGACAGAGAGTGGTGGGTGCAAATACAAGATGGCTGCCACTGGGGGCGGAGCCAACCACAAAGAGGAAGCCCCGCGCAGGGGAGAAGAGGGATAATTTTAAAAATACACTGGGAAAGGGGAGTGAGAGAGAACAAAATCGTCACCGTGAGGGCAGCTGCAGCTGAATCAATGTTAGAGAGCCAGTTTGGTGGAGTGGTTAAGAGTGGCGGACTCTAATCTGGGAGAAGCGGGTTTGATTCCCCCCTCCTCCACGTGCAGCCAGCTGGGTGACCTTGGGTCAGTCACAGTTCTCTCAAGAGCAGTTCGGGAAAGAGTTCTCTTGGCCCCACTTACCTCACAGGGTGTCTGTTGTGGGGAGGGGAAGGGAAAGGAGTCTGTAAGCTGCTCTGAGACTCCGTGTGAAGAGTGGGGTATAAATCCAATCTCTTCTTCAGAAACCCTGCTGGGCAATGCTTCCTCTAAGCTGTGGAGTCTTGTGAGCAAAAATTCTACTTTGTGAGCTCCTGGCATTAAAGTTGTGAGCGAGCGGTTTGGCTGCTACATAAATTAGTCTGCTCTGGAGCCCTCCTTCCTGAGCTAAGGCAAAAATGTGTGAGCTGGAGGCTAAGAAACTGTGAGCTAGCTCACACTAACTCAGCTTAGAGGGAACGCTGCTGCTGGGCAAGAGCCCCCCCCGTGGCCCCACCCCCTTTCTAAAATCACTTGGTGGGGATTCACATTCCTCACCTTCTCCGTGGCTCTGTTCAGCTCTTCACTGAGGGCTTCTTTCTCTTCCACGAGCATCACTTGATAAGTGCCATCAAAGGATGAATGTATACACTCATTGTATATAGGGTATATACAATAGAAGAGAAGAGAAGAAGAGATTGGATTTATACCCCGCCGTTCACTCACTTGGGGTCTCAGAGCGGTTTACAAACTCCTTTCCCTTCCCCTCCCCACAACAGACACCCTGGGAGGTAGATGGGGCTGAGAGAGCTCTGAGACAACTTTCCTTGGTACAGAGCTATGGCTTGCCCAAGGTCATCCAGCAGGTGCAAGTGGAGGAGTGGGGAATCAAACCCGGTTCACCCAGATTAGAGTCCGCGCACTTAACCACTACACCAAACAATAGCTCTTTCTTTCTGACCAGCGCAATAGCCCTAATTTGCTATCTATGTATAGCCCTAACATGTGCTACCTATGGGAGGAGTCCCTAAAACAACAGTAGCAGCATCGCCTGGATAAACTGTGGTTGTTGAAAAGTGTGTGCGATCCACAGATGCTCAGGTGCCCAGATCTCTCCGATCTCCAGAATGAGATTTCCAGCGTCATCGTGAAAAATGAGAAGCTCGTGGAAGAGAAAGAAGCCCTCAGTGAAGAGCTGAACAGAGCCACGGAGAAGGTGAGGAATGTGAATCACACTTCTCTACACACCTTAAGTTGTGGACGGTGCTCTTATCTACCTAATACAGTTTTACTCCACCCCCTCCTGCAGCAATCCTCTGAGGGAGGTTAGGCGGAGAGGGAGTGACTGGCCCAAGGTTACCTAATATGTTTTCAGGGCAGAGGGGGGATTAGAACCCAGGGTGGCCAGATCCTTATCTGAAACTCTAAGAGCAGTAGGCTTAAATCCAGTAGCACCTTAGAGGTCAACAAGATTTCTAAGGTGTAATCTTATCCCCTGCAAAATCTTATTGGTCTCTGAGGGGGGACACGATAGAGGTTTGTAAAATTATGCATGGGGTGGAGAGAGCTGACAAAGAGAAATGTTTCTCCCTCTCCCAAAAGACTAGAACTCAGGGGGATCCAATGAAGTTCATGGGCAGTAGGACAGACAAAAGGAAATACTCCTTTACACTGAGAGTGATTAAAATGTGAGATTCACTGCCAGATGATGTTGTGATGGCCACAGGCATAGCTTGAAAAGGGGATGAAACAGATTGATGGAGGAGAAGTCTGTCACTGGCTGCCAGCCCTGGTGGCTGAGGGGAAGCTCCACATTCAGAGGCACTGAGCCTCTGAATCCCAGAGCCAGGAGGCAACCTCAGGGGAAGGCCTCAGCCTCTGTGCCCTGTTGTTGGCCCTCCAGAGGAACTGGTTGGAGCCACTGTGTGAAACAGGCTGCTGGGCTAGAGGGACCCTCACTGGTCTGATCCAGCAGGGCTCTTCTAGGTTCTTCTCAGGGGAAGGCCTCAGCCTCTCTGCCCTGTTGTTGGCCCTCCAGAGGAACTGGCTGGCCACTGTGTGAGGCAGGATGCTGGACTGGATAGACCCTCACTGGTCTGATCCAGGTGGGCTCTTCTGATGTTCTTGTGTTCTCAAGGTGCTTTATTTAGTCCCCAATTGCCCAAAGGGTCTCAACAGCAACTTAAAGCACTTAAACAACATCATAATGTTGTTTATAAAAACCATCATAAAAACCAACAAAGATCAGATAATACATATAAAATTAAGATTTATTTTGACACTGTACCAATATCAAATGAGCCAGAACATAAGAACATCAGAAGAATCCTGCTGGATCAGACCAGCGGTCCATCAAGTCCAGCATCCCGTCTCACACACTGGCCAAGTGGTTCCTCCGGACGGCCAACAGCAGGGCCAGAACTCCAGAAGCCCTCCCACTGTGGCCCCCCCAAGCACCAACAAGACAGAGCATCGCTGCCCCCAAAAGAAGTGTGTCCTTCCAAACACCTTAAACAAAACTCCAATTTTTTTCATACCTCCCAGTAAGCCAAATGAGAACATCTTTTTTCCATTCTAGGCAGCAAAAGCGGCCTTCCTGGAGAACCTGGTTGCTTCCTTGAAGCAGGAAAAGGGCTCCTGGGAGCACCAGATGCAGTCACTGAAAACACAAATGGCAGCATCGCAAGACAAGGTGCGTCATTTCAGTTCAGTTCTCAGAATTGTCCGGACAACCTACCCGCCTATGAATCCACCCGCCAGTTAGAAAGTCCCAAAGAGAGACTCCGGCATAAAATTCCTGAGCTTGAATTTCATCGCCAAATTGCATTTTGCTGACTTGGACTTACTTGGGAAGTTGGACTTCTCTGTCGCTTCAGGGATCCAGTTGGCACGGCCTAATTAGAAGGAGCCCAGACCTGGACAGGACAGGCAAGCCTGATCTCAGAACCTCAGCAGGGTCGGCCCCAGTTTGTAGTTGGATGGGAGACCACCAAGGAAGTCCAGGATTGCTACACAGAGGCAGGCAAGGGCAAACCATTTCTGGACACCGCTCGCCTTGAAATCTTAGCTGCTGAGCAGGGTTGGCCCTGGTTAGTACTTGGATAGGGGGCCGACAAGGAAGCCCAGGGTTGCTATGCAGAAGCAGGCAATGGGAAACGACCTCTGAATGTCTCTTGCCTTGAAAACTCTAGAGAGTCACCATAAGTTCACTGCTGCTAGATGGGGGGGAAATCAGAAGTATGGGGGTTCTCATCGGGCTGCCGTAACGAATGGGCTATTCTATTCTTTCCTCGTATATATTTGGTCTTTGCATAAGTAAAGTTATTGACATCTTGTCATTTCACAGGCTTTTGTCCCCACTGTTTGCAAAAAGCATAGCTATCTTTCTTCTACCTCCCTGTCCCAACACTTCTTCCAGTACATGAGAGCCAGTTTGGTGTAGTGGTTAAGTGCGCGGACTCTAATCTGGGAGAACCGGGTTTGATTCCCCACTCCTCCACTTGCACCTGGCTGGATGACCTTGGGCAAGCCATAGTTCTGGCACAGCTGTTCTCTCAAGGACAGTTGTCTCAGAGCTCTCTCAGCCCCACCTACCTCACAGGGTGTCTGTTGTGGGGAGGGGAAGGGGAAGGAGTTTGTAAGCCGCTCTGAGACTCCCTTGGGGAGTGAAGGGTGGGGTATGAATCCAATCTCTTCTCTTCTACATGGAGGTTTCCCCATTTTATCCTCATGAGAATGCTTTGAAATTGGTAATGCTAATAATAATGTGTATCCAAGAGGACCGTCCAGTGAACTTGAACCTTGCCGCTCTCAGCTCTCTGCTGGGATGATGTTGTCTTTCGCCTGCCTGTTAGATCCAGAATTTTGCTGATGCTATACAGAAGGAACTTTCATCTACAACAGACTAACACGGCTCCCTCTCTGGAACTTCTAGATGTCCAGACTTAAGTCGGACCTCAGGGTGACTCAGCAGGAGAACGACGCTCTGAAGCAGGAAGTGATGTCACTACACAAGCAACTGCAGACGGCCAATGATAAGGTAGCTCCTTAGTTTAGGGGGTGTGCACTTCCAAAAAAAATTGTTTTAATTTTGTTTCATTGTTTCAGAAAGGGGATGTTTTCTGAAAATTTCAGAAGCATTAGTATTGTTTCCAAAATCTATTTCAAGTGACCAAGTCCTATGAGGAAAGGTTGAAGGAGCTGGGTATGTTTAGCCTGAAGAGGAGGTGATATGGGAACCACCTTCAAGTACTTGAAGGGCTGCCATGTAGAGGACATTGTGGAGTTGTGTTCTGTTGCCCCAAAAGGTCAGACCAGAACCAACGGGTTGAAATTAAATCAGAAGAGTTTTTGGCTAAACAGTAGGAAGAAGTTCCTGACTGTTCAAGCGGTTCCTGAGTGGAACAGGCTTCCTCGGGAGGTGGCGGGCTCTCCTTCTTGGGAGGTTTTCAAGCAGAGGCTAGATGGCCATCTGACAGCAATACTGATTCTGTGAACTGAGGCAGACCATGGGAGGGGAGGGCAGGAAGGGTTGCCTCAGTGCTTAGTTCTCGTGGCCCCTTTTTACATGCCCAGGAAAAAGCCTGTCACCACTTTGGGGTCAGGAAGCAATTTTTCTCCAGGCCAGTTTGGCCAGGGATCCTGGAGGTTTTTTGTCATCTTCTGGGTCTCTGGGGGTGTGTGGGGGGGGAGGTATTTGTGAATTTCTTGCACTGTGCAGGAAGTTGGACGAGATGACCCTCAAGGTCCCTTCCAACTCTGTGATTCTTTCAGCAGAAAGATTATCCAGAAAATACCAATAAGGTTATATATTGCTCGGATTTAGCCAAATGCACACCCCTAGTCTCTTGCCTTGAAAACCCTGTGGGCTGTCATATGTGACTTAATGACACTTTCCACCATCCAATAAGGCTGAGTGACTTGCCCTGGGCCACGAAAATGAGCCCTTGTCAGAGGTACATCTTAGAAGCCCAGCCTCCCAGACCGAAATTTGACTTCCAAGCTGCACCAGTTCTGACCCGGCTGTGCCTTGGGTGTCCTTCAGAGAGCCAGTTTGGTGTAGTGGTTAAGAGCACGGACTCTAATCTGGGAGAATCGGGTTTGACTCCCCACTCCTCCACTTGCAGCCAGCTGGTGTGACCTTGGGTCAGTCACAAGTTCTCTCAGAGCTTTTCTCTCAAGGGCGTTTCTCTCAGAGCTCTCTCAGCCCCACCTACCTCCTAGGGAGTGTGTTGTGGGGAGGAGAAGGGAAAGGAGATTGTAAGCCGCTCTGAGACTCCGAGTGAAGGGCGGGATATAAATCCAATCTCTGGTGCTGCTTCTTCAGAACCGGGTTCTAGAACTGGCCACCCATTCCACGGGGCTTCAGAGCCAGCAGAAGAAGCTGTACTGGGAGGAACTGGATCAGCTGGTCAAGCAAGAACAGCAGCTCTTGAGGCAGGAGAATGAGAGGCTCCATCGGGAAGTCCAGAGTACCAAGGCAGAGCTTACTCATTCCAGGGAGAAGGTAAGTGACGCGCTTGCTAATCTCGTAGCCTGCCTTACTTCTGCGAGTTTGGGACAGTAATTCTTTCACATCATGGGTAATCTCACCCTGTCTCTCTCACACGAGGAACATAAGGCCTGACTTATATGTGAGTTTCCCATATATACCTAGTTTCTTTAAAAAGCACTTTGCACATGCTCTGTCCAACACTCTATGTCACACAGTGTCCAAAACTCAGGGGCCATCAGGAGGTCCACCAGTGGGGCCCGAACTCCAGAAGCCTTCCCGCTCTTGCCCCCCAAACACGAAGAATACAGAGCATCACTGCCCCAGACATAAGAACATAAGAGAAGCCATGTTGGAGCAGGCCAATGGCCCATCCAGTCCAACGCTCTGTGTCACACAGTGGCCAAAACCCAGGTGCCATCGGGAGGTCCGCCAGCAGGGTCAGAACTCCAGAAGCCCTCCCACTGTTGCCCCCCCCCCAAACACCAAGAATATGGAGCATCACTGCCCCGGACTGAGTGTTCTGTCTATACATGTCCAGCAGCACCTTAGACACTGTCAAAACTTTCGGGGTATGAGCTTTTGAGGGTCAACGCTCTCTCCGTCAGGTGCTACTGGACTCGAATCTTAATGAAAAGAGCAGCAGACAGTTATTTAAAAATACCGAATTGCAACAAAAATAGAATGACGATTGCCTAACGTCTTTGCTTTCGGCTTGCTTGGGCGCCAGGTACGGCAGCTGGAAGCCACCCTCCTCTCCCTGAAACACCAAAAACACCAAAGCCCGTCGGGGATCACGAAAGCAGTTGAGCAAGAGAAGCTGAAGAGGGAGTGTGAGCACTTGCAGAAGGAGCTGATTTCCGCTACCAGGAAGGTCTGTCCGAGGCGAGGGGTTGTGTTTTCCAGGGTGGGGAAAGGAGCCCCAATGCCCTACCTGAGCAATTCGTCATTAAGCCGGAATCCGAATTTGTGTCTTGGCTCAAGTCATCATCATGAAGTGCTACTTCTCTGCCTATTGATTGATTGATTTAATATACTTTAAAAAAACCTATTAACTGCCTTTCTTCCTTTACGGACCTTGCAAAGGCTTACGGTTTCAGATGGTGGCCATGTTGGTCTTCAGTAGAACAGTTGGATTTGAGTCCAGCAGCACCTTTGACACCGACAAGATTTTTGGGGTTTGAGCTATTGAGCATCAACACTCTTTGTATCTGACGAAGGGAGCTTTGACTTGAATTTTTGCTTATACTCCGAAAATCTTGTTGGTGTCTAAGGTGCTGCTGGACTCAAAATCTTACAACACAGATAAAACACACATAGGTTGCAGTCACACGAGCAGTTTGCCACGATACAGTAGCTTTACCTTTGTGGATTTAACGAGCACAGTCAGACAGCAACATCTGCCTTCCATGCCCCTGTCGCTTGCACCCTATGTTGCGTAATCAGGCACCAGGGGAAAGTCCAGTGTTTACGGACACCAGTGCTTCCACTCCGCTTTCCTGGATGTCCGAACTCTCCTGCTGTGAAAGGAACCTGGAAAGGAAGTCGGAACCTGCAGATCCATTTCTGCCACTGTTTTTTTTAATTTGCTGCCTATATGCGCATAAGTGCATATATGCGCATAAGTGCATATGCGCATGGACCCACCTGCATTAACACAAAAATGATCAGGCAGCACACTCCGTGGTTGAGGCACTGGAGTGATGTGAATGCCTGACCCCCAGACGAGCACGCGGGGAAACCGCCCCAGGGAGTGCTGTCTGGTTGGTCTGCCCTGCAACACTTTAAACTGGTGCAATTCAAGGCGCACCTAGATCACAGCAAGCTTCTAGAGTGACCACAGCCATAGAATACATTAAAAACGTAAAAAAACAAAATTTTAAACCACAACTCAGGACTCTTGGTATACTTAACCAAACAAGTCTTCTATTACCCAAACCACTTTGCCAAACTCTCCCCCAGTTCTCTGTCTGTGTTCAAACTGCTCTCAGCTAATGCTGAATTCAGGCTGTATTCAGTCACTGCTGATATCTGACTTTGTCAGCACTAAACCCTTCTCCATCAGGGCTATTTCTAGACGGTTTTCCCAGTTAAGGCAGAGATCTGACTGACTCTCCTCAGCATACAGCTTTCACAAGACCTTTTTTTTTTTTTACTCAGCTGGTGCTGAACAATCAGCAGCCTGTCACTCAAGCACTATCCCTTCACAGTCCTGTGGTTGTTTTAAGCCTCTTGAAAAGTGCAGTCCTTCAGAGCTGTGTTCTTAATTCATGTGTCTCCGTCTGCTCGGCCGTGCTCTGATCTGGAAGAACAACCACAGAGCCTAGAGCAGTGTGTTCTGACCCATCAGAACACTCTGGCTGTGAGTGGGAAAAGTGCTCTGGCTGCAGGCAGGATTTCACCAGCTGACGCTCTTGCTGGCATCCACGCCCGGCTAAATTCAAACAAACAAATGATCCCCCGAGCCCAGCTGTTTTTCTAAAATTAGATTAAATTCCTTGGCAGGTCAGCCAGATGAATGACCTGGCGCATGAACTGGAAACCGTCAAGTTGGAAAATGAAGGCCTAAGGAAGAAACAAGTTAAGCTGGACGAGCAGCTGATGGAGGTACGTTTTAAGCAGCCGAGACTTCTTTTTTGCTGTTTCCGGGGGAAGAAAGAAACCGGGGGGAATTCTCTGTTCAGACGGAGGTCTTTTGCAAGAGATTTTTGTGCCCGCTTACAGGTTGCAGCTTTTCCTCTTCCTGCCGGTTTATCCTGTTACGGACACAAGATGAAATTGTCCCACAGCAGAATATTCATAAACATTTATCGCCCGCCCATCAATGAGAGTCAGTATCTGGGGAGACTTAACAATAAACATAGACTTAACAAGGAAATCATGACAATATAGTCATAGAGAAATCCAAAAGATCAATCAGAAGAAAACCACTGAGCAGTTGACATATTAGAAATGTAAACAGTTGACAGGTTTCAAATAAGCAGGGACAAATGAAGCAGTTAAGGCAGTATTAACCAGCAGCTGAAATAAAAATGAAATAAAAATGCCACCTAAGAGCTAGGAACAGGAGTTGTTTTATTGCAAGGAAGTCAACAGATCTGGTGCCAGGTGAGCATCCGGGAAGACGCTGCTCTGAAGTTGCAGTGCCCACAATTGAGAAGGCCCTGTTTCTAGTCATTGTCCCCCTGATCTCTGAGAGGTAGGGTTGTGGGGGGAGCACAATGTCATGGGAGAATCTTAAAACAAAAAAAAGCAGCCATATGTACTTATTGGAAGTTGATACAGGAAATGGCCGGGGGTAGCTGTATGGATTGCTGGAAACTCTATGATAAAACCATAGAGTTTCCAGCGATTCCTAGAGCTATCCTTTGTCACTTCCTGTATGAATTTCTGATAAGTATGCAAGGCTGCTCTTTTTCCCCTTAATTTTTCTCCTGCCACTGTTTGGCATGGCAGTGGGCAATGGGAATGGGAGGCTTGGGATCCCCACGCTGCTTTTGTGGGGGGCATAGCAGCCATCCTGGAAGGGGAATCAGGTAGGCACAGCAGTGATGACATCACTTCCTGCACAATGCTGGCCACAGGGCCTAGGCTTTTCTCCTGGTAAGTCCCCTTCACCCGTCAGCTGGTTGGCAGCTGGGAGTAGGGACTGGCAGTGGGGGACCCCCAACTCCACCAGGAGGGTCCGGCAACTCTAATTGGAGCTGCGGTTTCCAAAATCCTGAATTCTGTGGAATCCACCCAGCCTTGTATTCAGGCTATTCTGTTGTGGACAATGGAGTTGAAAGAGATGTTTTATTTTAAATATTTACACTCTGGTTTTCTCTTGCATGTGGGAGAAGATGTGTTTGTATCCTCCACCCCTCAACTCTTTAGATCTCTGCGGAAGACTTCTTATTCTGGCTTTCCTTTATGTGACGGCCTTTTTCTCTGTGCAGACTACTTTTTTGCCCCCTTCTGACTCCTATCACTTTCTCTCCCCTGCTCGCTCTCGTCCCCGCTGGCTAATCCTTGCCTAGACCTTGGTGGTTGGAACTAGCAGAGACGAAGGCAGGGCCCTGCCAGAAATGGCGCGTGAAGGTAGAACAAAACGGTTTTCCTGTCATTCCACTGCATGGAGGACAAAACAAAACAAAAATCCCATTTCATCTCGCTTTGTCCCTCCCCTCCCCCCTTTCTCTGTTGTACTACAGAATTAATGCCAAATAAAGCCACAATAAGTCCATATTCTTCTGAAGGAGCCACTCTTCATTTTAATAGAACTATCACATTTCCTTATTTATCTATTTAAAATATTTGTCAGCTGCCTCTCTTCCTTACAGAACTTCAGCAGCTTAGAACATAGATGAAACAAAATATATTAAGTACATAAAAACTAAAATTTCTAATCAGAACTCAGGACTGCTAGTAGACTTAACCAAATGCGGTCCTAAATAAAACCATCTTCAGCTGCTTCTGAAAGCTCAAAAGTGAGGGGGCCAGCCCCCCACCCCAAACCACTGCCAGATCCAGGCATGGAAACTAGCAATTTGAGGATGGAGCCGGGGGAAGACAGGGACCCCAGAGGGGTACAATGCCAGAGAGTCCACCCTCCAAAGCATCCATTTTCTCACAGGGAACTCATCTCTGTGATCTGGAGGTGAGCTATACTTCCTGAAGACCTCCAGGTCCCATCTGGAGGCTGGCATCCCTACAATTCTGGGGCTGCTACCAAAAAGGCCCTCTCTTGTGTGCACACCAAATGAGCCTCTTTGATTGCTGGGACAATCAGGACCCCCCCCCCCCGGTCATCTTAATCCCCAGGCTGGAACTATTCATATGTTTTAACTGGCAACTGGCTAGCGCTGGGCAGCGGTTCATTCCTCTAGCAGGGAAAGGGAAGGTTTTAGTTAGCTGTTATCAGGAACGCTGGTTAAGCTGCCTGAACTCCGAAGCAGTTTCCAGCAAAATGAAAAGTGGCTCGGAGACTCCATTTTCTCTTTGTTCCCCGCCGCCCTGAATCCATTTGTTCTCAGAGTCTCTCCTTCCATGCTCTTTTTCCTTTCTCTCTCTGCATGGCTTCCATGGATTTATCAGGTTGAAAGTCACATGCCTGGGTTTCTTTTGGGGGGAATGTGGCCTCCTCTAGAATTCCTCTAGAGGGCCATCAACAGGGCAGAGAGGCCGAGGCCTTCATTAGAACATCAGAAGAGCCCTGCTGGATCAGACCAGTGAGGGTCCACCTAGTCCACCATCCCGTCTCACATAGTGGCTTCAACCAGTTCCTCTGGAGGGCCAACAACAGGGCACAGAGGTTGAGGCCTTCATAAGAACATCAGAAGAGCCCTGCTGGATCAGACCAGTGGTCCATCAAGTCCAGCCTCCTGTCTCACACAGCGGCCAACCAGTTCCTCTGGAGGGCCAACAACAGGGCACAGAGGTTGAGGCCTTCATAAGAACATCAGAAGAGCCCTGCTGGATCAGACCAGTGGTCCATCAAGTCCAGCCTCCTGTCTCACACAGCGGCCAGCCACTTCCTCTGGAGGGCCAACAACAGGGCATGGAGGCCGAGGCTTTCCTTTGATGTTGCCCCCTGGCTCTGGGATTCAGAGATTTAGTGCCTCTGAATGTGGAGGCTCCCCTCAGTCACCATGGCTAGTAGCCACTGATAGACCTGTCCTCCATGGATCTGTCTAATCCCCTTGGAAAGCTGTCTATTCCTGTGGCCATCACCACATCCTCTGGCAGCCAATTCCACATTTGAATCACTCTCTTTGTAAGGAGGTATTTTCTTCTGTCCAAGAACCTGAACCCTGTGGCCAAATGTAGGACCACCTGTTGCTTCCGAAGGTGGCGTGGGTGGGCTTTTCCAGTATGGGGTCGGGGTCTCTCATCCAGCCAGATCTGCCTCTGTGGCCTTGCTGGCAGAAGGGGGCTCCTGGCCCAGAGGGGTTCCCAGCGAGGCCGTTCTCATGCCACGTGTCGCTTCTTCTCTCGGGCAGCGGCTCCACTCGAGCGCCAGCGTGAGGCTTAGCCAGGGCCTGCACCCGCGTGAGCTGCAGCCGCACCAGCCACAAGGCTGCGCCGTGGTCCCTTGGGAGCAGTACCAGCAGCTGCGGCACCAGCTCTTCCAGGCCGAGAGGAGGAGCCAGCGCCTTCAGGAGGAGCTCGAGAACCAGCCCCTGGACACAAACATGCCGCAGGTACGCCTCTTCCTCTTTGCCCTCCATCGCTGGGGAGGGCGGACGGATTACTTCCCGGAGGTGCCTCCTCGGGCCTCACATGACGCTGCCTTCTACTGAACCAGACCCTTGGTCCCTCCAGTTTAGTATTGCCTACTCAGGCTGGCAGCAGCTGCCCAGGGTCTCAGGCCGAGGTCTTTCCCGTCATCTCCTCCCTGATCCTTTCAACTGGAGATGCCAGGGGTTGAACCTGGGACCTTCTGCATGCCAAGCAGAGGCTCTACCATGGAGCCATGGCCCTTTGCCAAAGGAAAGAATACTTGAAGCTGGCTTATACTGAATCAGAGTGTGCTCCATCATGGTCGGTATTGTCTACTCAGACTGGCAGCTGCTCTCCAGGGTCTCAGGCAGAGAGAGGTCTTTCACAAGCCTGGTCCTTTTTAATTGGAGATGCCGGGGATTGAACCTGGGACTTCCTGCATGCCAAGCAGGTGCTCTACCACTGAGCCATGGCCTTTCCCCAAAAGAAAGAACATATGAAAGCTGCCTTCTACTGAATCAGACCTTTGGTCCATCATGGTCAGTCTTGTCTAGTCAGACAGGCAGCAGCTCTCCAGGGTCTCAAGCAGAGAAAGGTCTATCCCGTCACCTCCTGCCTGGTCCTTTTAACTGGAGATGCTGGGGATTGAACCTGGGTGTTGCATGCATGCAAGAGAGAGAGAGAGAGGATGCGACATCGTGGCTGGAGTGTCAGGCTAGAGTCTGGGAGCTCTGCCGTGGAAGCTCACTGGGTGTTTTTGGGCCAGTCGGACAGTCAGCCTGACCCACCTCACAGGGTTGTTGTGAGGTCAAAAAATGGAAGAGAGGAGAAGGATGTGAAAGGCAGGGCATAAAATGAAGTGAGACATAAATAAAACAAAAAGCATTCCAGGATTCATCTTTGAAATGATGGAAGATAAGAAGACGGGCCTTCAGAGGACTTCCTGCGGCCGAAGTTTGGCATTTACAGTCGCAGGGAGACCTGCGGTGCGAACGAGACACCTCACAAGCCGCGTGTTGACCCAAACTAATCTTTAACCTTTTGCTGCATGTTGTCCCTTGTTTTTCTGTTTCAGCGCTTGCTCTTTGTGGCCCGCTCGCTTTGATGGCTAAACCGGTGCCAGCTGTGTGTATGCGTGCGTCTTACTAAGTGAAACGTGCTGTTGTTAAGACCCCGGGGTGAAGTGTGTCCTCCTTGCCTTCTTTCCTTAGGCCTCGCTTCTGGAGCAGCGATCCCTGCATGCGGACTCGTACAGGCGGATCGGGCACCTCTGATAACCCCTTTGGCTGCTAACGCATCTCATTCCATACTCACAAAAACTGGCATCCGCTGAAAAACTTGGGGAATCCAACTGCTTCTTCGGGTTTTGTTTTGTTTTGTTTTTAATTTAAAAACTTGTTTTATTTTAAAACTCTCCAGTATTATGGTTTTTTCCCCCCCTGCCCCTTATTTATTTTTTTGTCAAAACCTTAACTTTTTGTGTGTGTCATGTGTATATGTGGGAGAAACAAAACCGCACATTTGCCGTCTTTATTTTTTTAATTTGTTTCGCCGTCAAACTTCTTTTCTTTAATTTATTTTATTTAAGAATTGCTCATCCAGGGGAGTTCAGAAAGAGAAAGCGCTATTTTTTTTTCCCCTGCAGATTTTATGCTGTCAACTATTTTTTAAAACAAAAAGGTATTGGGTTTTTTTATATATTGGACCTGAAAGGAGAAAAAAATGAGTTATTTATACAGATTTTTGTACGAGATGTATAAATACTTTTTAAAACAGGGAAAGAGCTGCACATTTTTTTTTAAATTTGTAATTGGACAAATAAAATACAAATTTTAAATAAGCGGGTGTCTTTGTCTTACTAACAAAACAGACAGGGCTTTTTGTAGATGCTGCCAGAATTTTTATTATTTAGACCGGCTCAGCTGATGTTGGAAAAGTCAGATCGGGCCTTTCTGGGCATCCGAGGGTCCTGATCCTCAATTTTCAGATGAAAGCACAAAAAGAACAGGCCTAGAAGCTCGATACACTGGCAAGCTGGGGGAAAATGGCATATATTGATCAGATCTGAATGCTGCATTTCCTCCGGAATGGAGTCCAAAATTCTTCCCTCCTCCAGTTTGTCTGCACAACAACCCTGTGAGGAAGGCTAGGCTGAGAGAGACTGTCCAAGGTGAACATCTGACAGCAGTGCTGATTCTGTGACTCACCATGAATACAGGCAGACCATGAGAGGGAGGGCAGGAAGAGGATGAGCTGGTGCTTGGCTGCTGTGGCCCTTTCTTGTATGCCCAGGGTAATGCCAATCGCCACTTTGGGATAAGGAAGGAATTTTCCTCCAGGCCAGTTTGGCTGGAGAGCCTGGAAGGGTTTTTGTCATCTTCTGGGCATGGAGCAGGGGTCGCTGGGGGGGTGGGGGAGGCGTAGCTGTGAATTTCCTGTATCATGGCAGGGGTTGGCCTAGTTTGGTGCAGTGGTTAGGAGTACAGACTCTAATCTTTGAGAACCAGGTTTGATTCCCCACTCCTCCACATGCAGCTGCTGGCATGACCTTGGGTAAGTCGCAAGTTCTTTCAGAGCTGTTCTCTCAAGGGCAGTCCTCGAGAGAGCTCTCTCAGCCCCACCTTCCTCCCAGGGTGTCTGTTGTGGGGAGGGGGAGGGAAAGGAGATGGTAAGCCGCTCTGAGACTCCTTCGGGTAGTGAAGGGCGGGGTATAAATCCAATCTCTTCCTCTTCTCTCTTTCAGCTCTGTGTTTCTATGTTTTTGTTAACCAGTGAGCTTCATGGCAGGGTGGGAATTTGAACCCAGATCGTACCACGCCTACTCCGACACTCTAATGACAGCTGCTTCTACCTGGGGAATCTTCCCCAGGTGGGACACTGCTTGCTCCTCGGGGGGGGGGGGGGGGGGGGGGAGCTTCTGCATGTCACATCCTCTTTCCAAGCATGCTGCATGGGACTCCCAAGTCTTTCTCCCTTGAGGCAGGTCAAAGGAAAAGCTCTGTTCCTCGAACTGAAAGGGGAAACAGCAGTGAGGCTGTGGACGGAACCCCTGTAAGGAAGCCCTGCCTCTAGTCAGTCTGGCGGAACCAAGTTCCACTCCCTCCCCTTCAGCCCTATGATGGATTGTTTCTTTCCACATCTGAACGGCAGTGTGTTTTCAGTAGGGTTGCCACCCTCCAGGTGGGGCCTGGAGATCTCCTGGCATTATAACTTCTTTCCAGATGACAAGAGATCAGCTCCCCTGTAGAAAATGGCTGCTTTGGAGGGTGGACCCTGTGGCATTTTGCCCTGCAGAGGTCCCTCCCCTCCCCAAACCCCGCCCTCCCCAGGCCCCACCCCCAAAATCTCCAGGTATTTTCCCAAACCACAGGCAGCAACCCTATCCATGGCTCAGCTGTGGAGGGGGAAGGGGGGCCTGCTGGGTGTGGGATCAGAAGAATTTCAGCCCTTTGGCACTTCTCTGGTTTCAAAATATTGCAGGCTAGTAATAGGGATGCCAGCCTACAGAGACCAATTCCCCTGGAGAAAATGGATGCTTTGGAGGGTGGACGGTATGCCACTGGGCTCCACTGAAGTTCCTGTCATCCCCAGGCTCCATCCCCAAATCTCCAGGAGCTTCCCAAGCTGGATCTGGCAACCCTGCTCCCCCATCCCCTGCCAGGGGCCAGGAGGGACCTGGCAACCCTTGTCAGTAATAGAATCTCTAAATCAGAGATCCCCGAACTTTTTGAGCCTATGGTAGAGTTGCCAGCCTCCAGGTAGTTAAATATAAGGCGGGGGGAGTGAACAAATTACAAGAAATATATTATAAATATTAAACACTTATTAAAGATACTCATATCTACGTACTGTATTCATACAACAGTTCCAAAATCTAATACATACACATTCAGTCCATAATCATTTCCATTAACATCCAGTATATTTAAAGGAGCAAAGTGCCTGTGTCGAAAAACGTTGTCAATTCATTGTTTTCAAAATATAGCAGTTAAGTCTTTTAAAACAGTTCGTCGTTTTCAGAACACAGCAGATAAGTCTTTCAAACAATACAATTTCCAAGTGTGGGCATGGAGACTGTAGAAAGGACACTGCCATTCCACCTCTGATGGAGCCTGCCGGCCTTTACATACCCGTTCCCAAAAGCCTTTTTCAAATAGGGGATAGAATGTTGTCCGTACATGCAATAACTGCCAATACACTCCAACTCTTGTACAAAAGAACTATTTTAAAGGATTTTTAAAAGAAACTCACCAATATGAATATCCCAAATTCTCACAAGCACAATTTACAGGAGAATAACATCTCAGTTCCCATATGTAGCTGCTGGATTATAAACATGAGAAGACAATCCTAATCAAAAACACCTGTTACAATTCTTAAAGGAACCCAACACAAGGTAAGATCTAAAACAGATATAGCCCAACACTAAATGACTTAAAGAAAACAAGAATAATCAATGTTGGGGACAGAGTATTCAACTTGAAAATCCAAAATGTTTCCTCTCTGAGTAATGTCTTATATATGTCATTAACGGCAACCAGATTACCTCTATATTTATAAATTACCAAAAAAATCATATCATCTACAGAATGACCTTTTTCTGTATAAGGCAAAACTAAAGGTGCTTCCATAATTTTATTTTTTATGCAGGAGCGGTGTTCCAAAATCCTAATCTTAATTGGACATGTAGTGCTACCCACATACATTTTTTGACAAGCACACGTGATGACATAGACCACATGGTGGGAGTTGCAATTACTTAAATACTTCAGGGATACTGAAATACTGAGACCTACAGGCTTAAATTCTTGGGTCTCTAGTGCTAAGGGACAAACCAGACAATTACCACAATGGTGATGTCTCACTGTTTGAATAGTCTCCAATTGCCTATTTCCCATTCCTGAGTGAACTACCGGGCCCTTAATATTCTTGGTCCATCTAAAACCTATAAAAGGAGATGTGCTGCAGCCAGGTACTTCACTCAGTATGCCAATGCTTCCAAACTGTCCTGCGGATCACTTTAGAAAAAGGAGTATAATCAAATGCACAAGTTATTCTGTCATAACTCCTCCTAACCCGCTATTGAGTTGGTTGTAAAACTGACAAGGCGGGATATAAATGAAACAAACAAACAAATAAATAAATATTCGATCTACTCACTCTGCCCGATCCCTTGCCTGTTGTATGACTTCCTGAGGATAGCCCTCAGACAGGATCTGTCCATATGGAAGATTTTTCTTTAAATGCATAGGATGGAATGGCTGATAATGTAAATAGGAATCCCTATCAGTTTCCTTCTTGTATATTTTCATACTTAATTTGTTATTTATTGTACGGTAAACAGTCATATCCAAAAAAAGGAATCGCATCCCTTTCCACCCTGCCTGAGAACTTAATACTGCTATGGATGCCATTTAACCGCTCCAAAAATTGTTCCGTTAACTCATTGTTTCTCAGAACCCAAAACAGATCATCTATGTATCATTGGTAAATAATTATGAAGTCAAAATATGGATTCATATCCCTATTGCGAATCAGGTCACTCTCTATTCTGGCCATAAAGAGGTTAGCTACACTGGGCACAAAGCTACTGCCCACGGCGACCCCTCCCACCTGGAAGAAAAAATCATTTTCAAATTTGAAATAATTTTTCCCAAAAATAATGTCTGCCAATTCCAACAAAAAAATAAGTAGGAGGATTTCATTACAACGCTTATCCAAAATGTACTCAGCAACCACGTGTGCCTCTTCTAAAGGAATGTTGGTGCATAAAGGTAAAGATTTCCCTTGCTCGAAAGCCAGTCGAATCCGACTCTAGGGGGCAGTGGTCATCTCTGTTTCCAAGCCGAAGAGCCAGCGCTGTCCGAAGACATTTCTATGGTCATGTGGCTGCCATGACTAGATGCCAAGGCACACAGAACACTGTTACCTTCCCACCGAAGTGGTACCTATTTATCTACTTACAATTTCTTCCTTTCGAACTGCTAGGTTGGGGGGAAATCAGTCCCATGCGCCGCAGCCCCCACCCCGCT
This sequence comes from Lepidodactylus listeri, assembly GCA_029233225.1. Taxonomy (NCBI): domain Eukaryota; kingdom Metazoa; phylum Chordata; class Lepidosauria; order Squamata; family Gekkonidae; genus Lepidodactylus; species Lepidodactylus listeri. Next base: position 98,386,178 of record JARCFY010000011.1, on the reverse strand, counting down.
CGGAAAAAGACCCTTTAAAAGGTCCTTTCGTAAGCCGAGCATGTGGCCGGTGCCCTTCTCCCTCCCTCCTGATAGATTTAAAGGGCCTTCCATATGATCACCACCTATCAGCTGAAACCCTTTAAATCTGGCAGGAGGGGAGGGAGGTGGCTGGGGGTAGTCAGACTTGAGGGCAGGGCTTGGGGTGGCCCTGCCCACCCCTGGAACACTCCCCCAAATCCCCCACTGGAGCAAGGAGGGGACCCGGCAACCCTAGTGCAGCCACAAAATGGCAGCCAAGAAACGACTGCTGCAGGAGGCACAGCCAGCCCACAAAATGGCTGCCACAGCTTGTCTTCAGTCACGCGGCCAATATCGTCGTGCTGTGGGGGCAGCTGCTGCCAAAGTGACATTTTTAAAAATCTGCACAGCCATCAAAATATTCAGTGGCCAATCAGAAGCCTTGCTGGGCGAAAGGTCAACCTGGCCCGGCCCACTTTCTAAAAACCCCTGGTGGGCACCAAGAAAGGTGTTGGCAGGTGCCATGGTGCCCCTGAGCACCCTGTCGGAGACCCATGGAGTAATGCAGCAGCTGTTTCAGAGTCTGTCCCGAGTACAGTTTCTGTGACAGCATCATCTGCCTTGTCTGGGGACACCCATATTGAAAGAAAAGTCCTTCCTGTGCCATTAGGGATGCATTTGGGGGCACTGATCAATTGTGTGTGTGTGTGCTTCTTTTCAGGGCAGACACGGAGAGCTGCTAAAGACCATGGAGAAAAGGATGATGGACGTCGAACAGCAGCTGAGGCTTGTGAAGAGGCTGCTCCAAGACAAAGTCAATCAGCTGAAAGAGCAGGTGAGCCCCCTCCCCCCGTGGGACAGGAGGTGCCCGGGGACTGCTGGACCTCAGAGTCATCCCCCACCCCCACCCCAGAATCCCTGGCAATGAATGCTTCAAAGGACTGTCTTGGCCAAGCCCAACTCCCCCAGAATCCTCTGCAGTGTTGCAATGGCTCATGGGTTGGATTGCACAAAACAGGCCTCAGCTATGTTCCCTCTAAGCTGAGTGAGTGTGAGCTAGCTCACAGTTTTTTAGCCTCCGGCTCACGCATTTTTGTCTTTGCTCAGGAAGGAGGGCTCCAGAGCAAACTGATTTATGCAGCAGCCAAATCGCTTGCTTCACAACTTTCATGCCAGCAATACTGACTTTGATGGACCAAGAGTCTGATTCAGTATAAGGCAGCTTCCATTCGTTTTGCTCTCTCTGTGAGGGCCGCAGCAACCTTGATGAAATTGATCCATCTCCTGTTGGGTCTTCCTCTTTTTCCTGCTGCCTTCCACTTTTCCTAGCATGATTGTCTTTTCCAGTGACTCTTGTCTTCTCATGTGGCCAAAGTACGGTATGGGAGTTTGGTGGACCCGATCCAACATGGCTTCTCTTATGTTCTTATATGGAGTGGAGGTCCATCAAGGGCTATTAGCCACAAGGTCAGGTCACAGCTGACTTATGGCGACCCTATCAAGGGTTTTCAAGGCAAGAGACGTTCAGAGGTGCTTTGCCACTGCCTGCCTCTGCGTCACAACCCTGGTATTCCTAGGAGGTCTCTTAGATGGCCCAGGCTAGCCCGATCACAGCAAATCTCGGAAGCTAAGCAAGTTCAGCCCTGGTTGGTACCTGGATGGGAGACCACCAAGGAGGTCCAGGGTTGCTATGCAGACAGGCAATGGAAAAACCACCTCTGTTCGTCTCTTGCCTTGAAAACCCTATGGGATCCCCATAACTCAGCTGCAGCTTGATGGCACTTTCCACCACCACCAAAGTTCTCTGCTACTCCCTGAGCTTAATCTACAAGCAGGTGAATTTCAGTTGAACACGGGCAGAAGCTTCTTAACATTATGAGCAGCTTGACAAGGGAACAAATTGGGGGGGAGGGGGCTCTCCTCTCCCTCCCTGCAGATCTTCAAGAAGAGGCAGGAGAGCGATCTGACAGGGATGCTCTCAGCTTCAGGTTTCCCTGAGCAAGGGAGTGTGGACTAAATATAGGGCTCCAACACTTACTTCACAAAGCTGCGGCACACACACACACACAATCTCAGCCACACTGCTGGCAGAAGTTCTTATAGACAGCTTCAAGAGAGGACTGGAGAAACATCTGGAAGCAGAGGTCCATGAGTGGCTATTAACCACAGCATATAGATGGAACACTCTGTCTGGGGCAGTGATGCTCTGTCTTCTTGGTGCTTAGGGGGCAACAGTGGGAGAGCGTCTGAGTTCTGGCCTTGTGGGTGGACCTCCTGATGGCACCTGGGTTTTGGCCACTGTGTGACACAGAGTGTTAGACTGGATGGGCCACTGGTCTGATCCAACATAGCTTCTCTTACTTTCTTATGTCTGGGGCAGTGATGCTCTGTATTCTTGGTGCTTGGGGGGGCGCAACAGTGGGAGGGCTTCTGGAGCTCTGGCCCAGCTGGTGGACCTCCTGATGGCACCTGAGCTTTGGCCACTGTGTGACACAGAGTGTTAGACTGGATGGGCCACTGGTCTGATCCAACATAGCTTCTCTTACTTTCTTATGTCTGGGGCAGTGATGCTCTGTATTCTTGGTGCTTGGGGGGGCGCAACAGTGGGAGGGCTTCTGGAGCTCTGGCCCAGCTGGTGGACCTCCTGATGGCACCTGAGCTTTGGCCACTGAGTGACACAGAGTGTTGGACTGGATGGGCCACTGGTCTGATCCAACATAGCTTCTCTTACTTTCTTATGTCTGGGGCAGTGATGCTCTGTATTCTTGGTGCTTGGGGGGGCGCAACAGTGGGAGGGCTTCTGGAGCTCTGGCCCAGCTGGTGGACCTCCTGATGGCACCTGAGCTTTGGCCACTGTGTGACACAGAGTGTTAGACTGGATGGGCCACTGGTCTGATCCAACATAGCTTCTCTTACTTTCTTATGTCTGGGGCAGTGATGCTCTGTATTCTTGGTGCTTGGGGGGGCGCAACAGTGGGAGGGCTTCTGGAGCTCTGGCCCAGCTGGTGGACGTTCTGAGGGCACCTGGGCTTTGGCCACTGTGTGACACAGAGTGTTAGACTGGATGGGCCACTGGTCTGATCCAACATAGCTTCTCTTACTTTCTTATGTCTGGGGCAGTGATGCTCTGTATTCTTGGTGCTTGGGGGGGCGCAACAGTGGGAGGGCTTCTGGAGCTCTGGCCCAGCTGGTGGACCTCCTGAGGGCACCTGGGCTTTGGCCACTGAGTGACACAGAGTGTTGGACTGGATGGGCCGTTGGCCTGATCCAACATGGCTTCTCTTACATTCTTATAGACACTGCCAGGGGAACCCATGTTTTCTTACTCTGTTTCAGGTCATGAAGAACACAAAAGCAGATGAAATGGTCAAGGATTTGTATGTGGAGAACACACAGCTGCTAAAAGCGCTGGAGATGACAGAGCAGAGGCAGAGGACAGTCGAGAAGAAGAACTACCTGCTGGAGGAGAAGATCGCCAATCTCGGCCAAATCGTCAAGAACCTGACCTCACCGGCCCTGGGCTCAGCCGCTCAGTTGGGGTCATAGCAAAGCCATATTGGCCCATCTTGGCACACTTCTGGCACTGCAGCGAAACATGACTGTTTCTGGTGTCTTCTTAGTGTTCTGGGGATGGCTGAACTCAGGGCCGTCCACTCCAAAGAGAGCTCAGGTCAGCTCCTAGACACACACAAGTGCACCTCAGCCTGTGTGGCGTCATGGCACTCCATTCGCAAGCCTTAATGTCCTCTCCTCATTTAGATTTCTGGATCACTTGCGTTCGGGGGCCAGAGAGGTGTGGCCGGATCCAGACATTGCCCAAGCTAGGTGTCCCTGACCTTTTTGAGCCTGTAGACACCACTGGAGTTCTGACACATCACTGTACCTGCAGCTGCAAAACGGCTGCCACAAAATGGCTGCTGCAGGAGGTGGAGCCAGCCACAAAATGGCTGCCGCAGCTTATCTTCAATCACACAATGAAGATCCTTGTGCTGTGGTGACAGCTCCTACCAAAGCAAAGGGTTTTTTTTTAAAAAATCTGCACAGCCAATCAGAAGCCTCACTGGGCAAAATCTCCATCTAGCCCCACCCACTTTCTGTAAACACTTGGCAGGTCCCATGGCCCCCACATTGGGGGACCCTTGGCCTAAGCCAAATGAAGGCTGGAGGCCTCTAAGAGACCCAACATGCCACTATTGCAAATTATATTGGGGCCCCTCCTCCCTGGCCGTTGGTGAGAAGGGAAAAACATCTCCTATTCTCTGATCTTCTATGCACCGTAGAGGGCTTGGCGGAGAAGATGGAGTTTTGCACTCGGAGCCAGAGACATGGGAGAGGGTTGTACAGCAGGGTGTTCCCTCTAAGCTGAGTTAGTGTGAGCTAGCGCCCAGTTTTTTAGCCTCTGGCTCACACGCTTTTGTCTCAGCTCAGGAAGGATGGCTCCAGAGCAAACTCATTTATGCTGCAGCCAAATCCCTCACTCACAGCTTTAATGCCACTAGCTCACCAAGCAGAATTTTTGCTCACAAGACTCCACGGCTTAGAGGGAACATTGGCGGGGCCCTTCTAGCAAAAGGTTTCAGGCCTACCCCAAAGTCCCTGTGGGAGGGAAGGAGCTAGTCGCTTCATTCCAGGATTGCGGGCAATCAGAGCTGCGCTGCTTCTGAATTTCCACTCGGGGCAGCACGGGATGGAATGTGTGGGGGAGAAAGAAATGGGTGGATAATGGAAGGGAAGGTGAGAAAGAGCCTCAGACCCGGAAGGCCCACAGTTACCTCTCCTGCCCAAAGGGCCAAGACCCAGACTCATCTCCTGCCTCTGCTTGGAACTAGGAGATGTATACGCTGGGGGTGGAATATCTCACCACCAAGGGGCAGCTAGCGTTGCCAGCTCCAGGTTGGGAAATTCCTGGATATTTGGGGGTGGAGCCTCCCAAGCAGCCATTTCTACCAGGGGGGATGGATCTCTGTGGTCAGGACATTGGTTGAAATCCTGGGAGATCTCCAGGCCCCACCTGGAGGTTGGCACCCCTGGGGCACAGATGTCCGGCGCTTATTTGGCTGTGGCCTCAGACCGTCCCAGCAACCAGACTGCACACTGCCATAGGAATGGGAATTAATGCCTCCCTTCCCAAACAGGCTTAACCCAGGGGCAGAACATATGCTTCACATGTATGCAGAAGGTCTCAGGTTCAAACCCCAACCTATCCAGTTCGGAGGTCCCAAGGAGCAGGCCTGGGGGGAAACTTTCTCTGCCCTGGGGCCATGGCGAGCCACCACCAATCAGAGCAGTCCTTATTAAGCTGGATGGACCAATGGACTGACTTGATCTAAAGCAGGCTCAGGTGGTGGTTCTAAGGTCCATTTGCAAACAGGCTTGTAGGTGTCTCTAGCATTTCACGAGGGCTGAGCTTTGTACTCCCCCCCCCCCACAAAAAAAAATGGGTACCAGAATTCTCAGGAATCCAAATCCCTAAACGTCTACTCAAAGAAGACAGAACAGCGCTGTCTCAGTTGCAACCAGAGACGGCCAGCGTTAGGTTCACCAGGACCTCCATCACCCCCGGAAGGGGGTGAGGGGGGTAGGGTTGCCAGATCCAGGTTGGGAAAAGCCTGGAGATTTGGGGGTGGAGCCTGGGGAAGACAGGGTACCAATGCCATAGAGTCCGCCTTCCAAACCCTCCTTTTTCTCCAGGGGAACTGATCCCTTCTTGTCTGGAGATGAGCTGTGATTCCGGGGGGATTCCCAGGTCAAAACTGGAGGATGGGAATCCCTATGAGGTCCCTCCTCCAAATCACTGGATCAGTTTGCCTAATTTTCCAGTAGCCATTTTCTTTTCTTTTCTTTTTTTTAAAAAATCATCATTTCAACGTAACCACTTGATTCAACGTGATTGAACTATTTATCTCTGGTGCTTTCAATATTTTTTATTATTATTTTCGTATGTGCGTTCTGGCTTTATCCTGTCAATGAAATCACTCCGTTGCACTTAAGGGGTTTAAGGTTTCTACCCACCTGTACGAGAGTTGCGATCTGCTATGCCGCGAGACCTGGTGCAGATTAAAGAATCCTAAATCCCTCTTTGGGTCTTGAGAACTGCGGGCACAATCCATTGTGGAGGGGTATGGGAGAGGGTCTGGGGGAAGGGGCAGAGGTGTGGACAGCATGTGACCAAACACCCCTCACTCAGTTGCCTGTAGGGTAGACATGGCCAGTTGCTACAGTTCTGAACATGAACTAATGTAGCTTCCCCAGGAGGCACAGACTAGGGTCCGGTAGGGAAGGTCACAGGCAAGGTTTCAGAGAGTAACCATAGTCCAGTCCAAAAGTCAGGGGTTCCAGAGAACAGGTTTACCAAAGTCCAGTCTTGTGTCAAGGAGCTTCAGGCAGCAAGTCCAAGTCCAGTCCGAGGTCAGGGGTTCCAGAAAACCCAGTCGTCAGGTCCAGTCCAAGATTCCAGGTTGAAGAGGTCCAGTAGGAGCAAGACTGGTGGCAAAGTGTACTTGCTGTATCCACAAACAGCTGCTTCTCCCAGCTGAATTTATAGCCAAGTCTTAAGGAGCTAAACTCCCAGCCAGTTCCTTGGCAGTCATCCCGAAACTACTCATTCATCCCTTCAATTGACAGGTGACAACAGGCCATGAGTCTCACACTCCTTCTCCTTTCTCGCAACTCTGAATGTCTCTGACAGCGTCGGCGCTGCAAGGGTGTGAGTAAGCCAGCTGGGCTGGGAGTGGCTGCTGAAGACTTGTTTACTGTTTCAGAGCTACAAGGGCTTGGCTCAGTTTCAGCTGTAGGCTGTGACTCCTGGTCAGCCGGTAACCTGATCACTTGTTTTCCTGGCTCAGAGCCAGCTGCAGCTAGCTGTTCAGTTACTGGCTCAGGGCTAGCAGGTAGCTCTTTGTCTGAGAAATCTGAGCCATCACTCAGCACAGGCTGACTTACGATAGTGCTACAGGAACCCCCTTTCTCCTTATGGGTAACTTTGCGAGATAAAATAAGGTGGAATCGCCTACAAATCTGCTCAGCAAATTGCAACACTTATCTCCCGTGGACGGTGCTTTTGTCCAACAAAAAAGGGGTGCCGACAGCCTCTTTCCCTTATAGAGGGAAACACATTGGGGTGACGTGTCCCCTGATCCGAATCAAGGGGAGGGGGGAAGGGGATGTGTGGAAGCTATTTATTAAAAGGGCAGGTTGGGAAGTTAAAATGGCCCCAGGAACCCCCCATGTTGAAGCAGCTTGTAGGATCCTCTGAGCTCTGCAGGGGCTACTTAGGCCAGGCCAGTGACAAGAGGCATCTCCTTGCCCCGTTCAGATCAACCAATGACATGAGGCTTCTAGTGTCAGTTTTCTAAAATGACGCTCCGGGAGACGGGTTCTTCAGACGTTCCATCCAGATTCATGCCTCCCTTCCGTTCTGCAGATTCTACAATGTGGCATCGTGGTTAAGAGCAGCAGACTCTGATCTGGAGAACCAGGTTTGATTCCACATGAGGCCTGCTGGGTGGCCTTGGGCCAGTCACCGCTCTCTCAGGGCTCTCTCAGCCCCACCTCCCTCACAGGGTGCCTGTTGTGGGCAGAGGAAGGGAAGGCGACTGTACGCTGCTTCAAGACTCCCCAGGGTAGAGAAAAACGGGGTATAAAAACCAGCTATGAAGAGAACATTCAGGGGGGTAGCCATGTCGGTCTGATGCAACCGAACAAAGTTTGAGTCCAGTGGTACCTTGAAGACCCACAAATTTAATTCTCGGTTGTTGGTCTTAAAGGTGCCACTGGACTCAAACGCTGTTCTATAAAAAGCAACTCCTCTTCTTCTGATCTGGACAGCTAGGTTTGATTCTCCCCCTCCTCCTCCACGTGAAGCCTGCTGGGTGACCTTGGGCCAGTCATGGTTCTCTTTGAACTCTCTCAGCCCCACCTGCCTCATAAGGTGCCTGTTGTGGGGAGAGGAAGGGAAGACACTTGTAAGCTGCTTTGAGACTCCTTGAGGCAGAGAAAAGCAGGGTATAAAAACCAGATCTTCATTTTCCACTGGTAAATCCAGGTGCTTTTATCAACCCAGTGAGTAGCACTTCACCAGTATGAAAACGCTGGTTCAGTAACAGAGGAGAGACAAATTAAGGAGCTTTATTAAGGCACAGCGCTCAAGCTACCAAAGGCAGGTAAGGGAAATGATTAATAGCAACTTAGAGCAAATCACAGACATGTGGCAACGTTTTTGAAGAACAGCGCGGAAATCATAAAGACTACATGGCAGTTTTTTGGTGGTGGAAAGTGCCTTCAGTTCACCGCTGACGGATGGCAAACCCTCAAGAGGCATTTAGAGGCGGCTGGCCATTGCCTTCCTCTGCATTGGGATGTGGCTGGACTTCCTTGGTCGTCTCCCTTCCAAGGATTAACCAGGGCTGGCCTCCCATCCAAATACTAACTAGGGCTGATCCTGCTTCGCTTCTCAGATCTGATGAAACTGGACTAACCTGGCCCATCCAACTCAGGGCAGAAAAACAGAGGTCGTCTCCCATCCAAATACCAACCAGGGCCAACTTTGCTTAGGTTCCGAGATCAACCAGGGCCATCCAGCTCAGGGCAGCAAACTTACAAACCAGTTCAATTAGCTGTATATTCCCTCCTCCAAATCAACTCCAACCCATAAAATTAATACTACATTAATGCTTCCAACAGTGTGATCCTGTGTGGAGTCATTCCAGCCTAAGCCTGCTGAAATGAACTGGTTTAGACTGGAGTAACTCTGCATAGGTCTGTACTGTCAATGGTTCCCTTCTGCCCATTGAGAGTTTCATGGACTGCAAGGAGATCAAATCAGTCAATCCTAAAGGAAATCAACCCTGACTGTTCCCTGGAAGGCCAGATCCTGAAGCTGAAGCTCCAATACTTTGGCCACCAAATGAGAAGGGAGCACTCCCTGAAGAAGACCCTGATGCTGGGATGAAGGTTGAAGAAGAAGGGGACGGCAAAGGATGAGATGGTTAGACAGTGTCATCGATGCAACAAACATGAAGTTGAGCACACTCTGGAGGACAATGGAAGATAGGAGAGCCTGGCATGATGTGGTCCCTGGGGTCGCGAAGAGTCGGACTCGACTGTGCGACTGAACAACAACAACAAATACCACCCAATCAGGAGTCTGATGGCTTTAAATGTAGGAGAGGAAATACTATGAGAAAGGAAAAGAGGGGAAAAGCAATCTCTGTTGCTCTTATCACAGCTATGACCAAACAAGCAATTAAGCCTGTGTTTTTGGATCCTGTCCTGTTCTTTTAAAAACAGGAGGCGTTTTGCGTGGTGTTGTTCACGATTGCACCCCCCCCCCCCAATAGCTAAGCTATTGTAGAAGTTCCCTGGGGAGTTCGTGCAGCACAGAGGCCAAGAGAGTAACCCTGTTCGAGGTTTTATGAGGCAGTTTTATTTGCTGTGATTAAAAGCCAGAGTGCTGAGGAGGCCTGGCCCGATTTCTATAGCTGCACAGCTATTATTCACACTCTCCACACTTGCTACAGGAAACACGGGCCTAACACTACTGAAAAGCAACTGCCGCGCTTAACATTAGACGTCTTTAACAGCGATTCCAAGCGTGCGTAAGAACAAGAAAATCTCCATTTAATTTTTTTTTGCCATTCTCCATCTATGCGGCAGAGTCCCTTTCACAGGCATGAACACAAGTTTCTTGTTTGCACCCGGCTTCTCTGTTCCTTAAAACGCAGATAAAGTGAACTTACAGGCATTTGGGAAAGCGTGCATGCACACGAAAGCTCATACTTTGAATAAAACTTTGTTGGTCTTAGAGGGGCCCCCAGACTCTAAATTTGTCGAACTTATGACAGCCACAAGATGGCAATCTGGTTCTGGTCCCCTTTTCTCTGAAAATGCAGATAAAGTGCCATGGCAACCCATGCTCACAAGGCGGCACGCTGGCTCTATTCCTTCTAGGATCAGGTGGGTAGCTGCGTTAGGCTGTGGTCACACGGTCATTTTGATCGGGTTCCACCGCTGCTCCCTCTTGCATTTAAAATCACTGATCATACGGCTGCCTCCGCCTCCGGCACCAAAGTGGGCTCGCTCGCGCAATCCTCCCAGTTCCCTAGCGAGTTTTCTGACACCTGGAAAATCAAGTACTTTCTGGGTATTTGCGCTTTGAATCTGTGATTTTGCCAATCTGGACAGCCCTCTCTCACAGCCTCAGGGTATCCCCATCACTGATCACCTCTGGACCTCTTTGGGCAGGGCCCTGAGGAGGGGAAGCTCCACCCGGGTCTCCCAGTGAGGCTCTCAGTGGCGCTTCTGAGAGCCAGTCTGGTGCAGTGGTTAAGTGCGTGGACTCTGATCTGGGAGAACTGGGTTTGATTCCCCACTCCTCCACTTGCCCCTGCTGGATGACCTTGGGCAAGCCATAGTTCTGGCACAGCTGTTCTTGAAAAAGAGCAGTCTCTGTCAGAGCTCTCTCAGCACCACCTACCTCACAGGGTGTCTGTTGTGGGGAGGGGGAGGGATAGGAGATTGTAGGCCGCTCTGAGACTTCTTTGGGTAGTGAAGGGCGCGGTATAAATCCAATCTCTTCTTCTTCTTCTTCTCTAAAGTCCCTTGTACCAAGTCCCAGACTTACAACAGGTTTGGGTTCTCATCAGAAAGCGCCACCAAGTTGTGTGTGCTTTGCCCAGGCCGCAGGCAGAGTGTGTATTCTCTTGTAACTCCTCTTCCGTGTGTCGTGTCTCTCTCCTCCAGGCCTCACTTGAACAGGCGGATGTCTTCCTTCACAGGAAAGCCACGAGCAAGAACATGTTATCCCCTCTGCCACGGGGAAACAACTCCACAGGGTTTTCAGCCTCCCCCACCTGCTGTAGCGTTCAGTTCTTAATTCTTGATAGGCGGGATTCATGCTGGAAGGGGGGGTGCCCCTAATCACCAAGGTTTGCCAACCTCCAGATGGGAACTGGAGATCCCCTGGAATTACAACTGACCTCCAGATGACAAGAGGTCAGTTCCCAAGGGGGAAATGGCTGCTTTGGAAGCTGGACTCTATGGCATTGTACCATTGAGGTCTTTCCCCTCCCCAAACCACTCCTTCCCCAGGCTCTACTGCCTAAATCTCCAGGTATTTCCCAATCCAGAGTTAGCAATCCTTGAGTCCCCGGTGGACTGCCTCCCCTCCAGGAAACAAATATTCTGGGTCTTGCCAGTTTGGTGTTGGGGTAAGAAGTGCGGACTCTAATCTGGGAGAACCAAGTTTGATTCCCCACTCCTCCACATGCAGCTGCTGGTGTGACCTTGGGTCAGTTACAAGCTCGGTCAGAGCTGTTCTCTCAGGAGCAGTCCTCGAAAGAGCGCTCTCAGCCTCACCTGCCTCACAGGTAGGGCTGCCAAGTCCCCTGGTAGGGTGGGGGAAACACCGATTTTTAAAGCTTACCCCTGCTTTTTCAAAATTGGCCACCGGGGGAGGCAATGGCTGCCAGCAGGGGAACGTCGGAGCCTGCCCTGGCCTCTCCCTGCCAGGCCTGAACTTCTTAAAAGGGAAATGTCTGCAGAGAGCCTGCCCTGCAGTAAAAAGCCTCAACAGACATTTCCCCTTTAAGAGCTGAGCGAGCAAGAGAGCCCCGCCCAGAGATTAAGGAGGGACTAGGCTCTTTCTACTGAAGGGCCTGCTTTTGCATGTGGTGTGTAAGGTTGCTGCTGGGGTAAGCTGCTGGGGTCTGCCAGCTCTTTTCCTTCTCTCTCTCTCTCCCTCTCCCCCTTTCTTTCTTTCTTTCTTTTTTCTGTCTGTCTGTCTCTCTCTCTGTCCCCATCCAGCAGAGGTCTATCAGTGGCTATTATAGCCACAAGGTCTAAATGGAACCCTTTGTCTGGGGCAGTGAGGCTCTGCATTCTTGGTGCTTGGGGGGCAACAGTGGGAGGGCTTCTGGAGTTCTGGCCCCGCTGCTGGACCTCCTGAGGGCACCTGGTATTTTTGGCCACTGTTGTGACACAGAGTGTTGTACTGGATGGGCTGTACTGGATGGGCCGATCCACTGTGGCTTCTCTCCTGTTCTTATGATATGAAAATCATATTTAGCACTTGTGTAGCACTTAGTGCTTCATATTCTGCCGAGATGAGGAAGGATTCAGTAGGGCCGTTGCTCAGTGATAGAGCATCGGCTTGACATGCAGGAGGTATCAGATTCTTCAGCTAAAAAAGGATCAGGTAATAGGTGACATTAAAGATCTCAGCCTGAGACCCTGGAGAGCCACTACCAGTCTGAGTAGTCAATACTGACCTTGATGGACCAATGGTCTGATTCAGTATTAGGAAACTTCATGAGTTCATGTGTCAGCATGTGGAAGCAACATCACAGGATGTGACATCACAAAATGATGTCACTTCCTTTCTCCTGGCTCCACCCCCAAAGTCCTCAGATATTTCCCAAGTTGGACTTGGCAGCCCTACTCACAGGGTGTCTGTTGTGGGGAGGGGAAGGAGACTGTAAACTGCTCTGAGACTCCCAAGTGAAGGGCGGAGTATAAATCCATTCTCCTCCTCCTCTTCCTCTCAGATTCTTTAGCCCCAGCCAGGATGTCCAAGGGAGGGTGCCAGCTGCTCAGCAAGGGAGCTTTGGACTTCTCTGATCCCAGCCTGGGCCGGTTCACCTCTCCTTAAGCAAGCTGGCAGCCCCTGACTCCCCGGGGACCCCCATATCGATGGGGAGCTTGGAAGGACACCAGCTCAGCCCAGCCCACAGCAGCCTCGAACTCCCAGGCTCAAGCGATCCTCTGGCCTCCGCCTCCCAAGAGGCTGGGATTACAGGCCGGAGCCACCCTGCCTGGCTGCTTTGATCTCTGCTGAAATCTGGGTTGAACCTCCTTCTCTCCATCAGATGGCAGCAAAGAGCAGAAGAAGGAAGACGGTTCCTAAGAGATTCTTAGGGGTGGGAGAGAGACTGAAGAGTCCAGAATTTCCAGAAGAAGGGGTTTCGACTGGGCCTGAAAGCCATTGTGTAGCGTGCCTGCCGTGTGTGCATGTCCAGCTATGAAAGATACTCTGTGTGCGCTCTGAGAGATGCTAAAAGCATCAGAACGACCAGGCTGGGCCTCACCCGTTGATTCATCCGAAAGCTTTTATGCTATTTGAGAGGAATTCATTTTCTCTTGTAACAGGATACCTTTACACGTGTTTTAGGGTCCAGTGCACCCGAATGGTCCTTTGTGCAACTTCTCCCTTTGAAACAGACGGGGGATGTGCCAAAGGATTGCAGCGTTCTTGTACGGTTGCTACGCGGCTTGTGCTGAGGAGAACTGCCCCGTGGACTGTGCCCTTGCCATGCTCAGAAGGGGCTGTCCCATAAATCCCAAAGACTTTTCATCCTGTACTGTCAAAGGACAGTGAAGTCTGTAAACCGGGCACCTTTGCAAGGATGGCATGGTGTGGTGGACACAGCTACAAAATGGCCAGTGTGGGAGGTGAAGAGGTGAAGATTTATACCCTGCCCTTCTTCACTACCCAGAGGAGTCTCCCAGCAGCTCACAATCTCCTTTCCTTTCCCCTCCCCACAACCCTGTGAGGTTGGTGGGGCTGAGAGAGCTCTTTCAAGGACTGCCCTTGAGAGAACAGCTCTGAGAGAACTTGTGACTGACCCAAGGTCATACCAGCTGGCTGCATGTGGAGGAGCGGGGAATCAAACTCGGTTCTCCCAGATTAGAGTCCGTGCTCCTAACCACTACATCAAACTGGCCCTCACCAAACTGATGGAGCCACCACACACAGAGGAAGCCCAACTGCAGGGAACAAGAGAAGTAAATTTTTAAAAATACCCTGGGAAAGAGATGTCAGAAAGAAAATAAAACCGATCCTGAAGTGGCAGCTGTCATTGAAACACTATTTCAATCTGCACAGCCAATCAGATTTCCAACAGGCCATTAGAAGCCCCACTGGGGAGGAGTCCACCTGGCCCCGCCCACTTTCTGAAAAATGCTTGGCGGGTGCCGGGGAAGGCGTTGGCGGGCACCACGTCGGGGACCCCTGCTGTAAACTTGTAGCAACACTTTCCTCCCATTTTTTAAATCAAGGAATCAGGATGGCCATTCAGTGAGCCCTTACGGTTCAGAGGATATATTAAGGCGCAAAGAACAACAGGCGCTGGGCGATTCTCCGAACCCTGACCACGTTGAATGCTCCAGATAATTCACTGTGGCTTGCCCATTTTAAAAAGGTGTTTTGTTTGTTTTTGTTTAAGTCCTGCAGGACTTGTGGGAGGTCACGACATCCCATGTTTCCTGGAAGGTCCTGTTCACTGTACAAAGCTGGGTGACCTCCTTGATGTGCCGAGCACATGAAGGCACAACATCCTCCAGCCGTTAGGACGGGATTAAGCCACACTAAGGCTCTGAATTGCATTTAGAGGCCCAAAGAACATTTCCCAGCATGTCATAATTGTGTTATTTTTAGTATTTTTTTTTTAATTAACAGGACGCGTGATCCAAGGTCCTCAGCTGCAGCTGACTCAGCTGGTGTGCAAGCCCAACTCCGCCAGTCGGCCGATTTCCTTGGTTTCTCTTTTGTGTGTATTCTAAGGACTGGGCAAATTTTCCTCCCTCTCCTTGGGACCCTGAAACCTCGCCACAGGAAACCCAGTCACTGGGCCTTGTATCGGAAGATGTGGCAAAACTACACCTCATCCCAGAACCAGTGCCAAAGTTTGCAGCCCCAAAGGATAATTGTGGGGTTTGCACTCTGCACAGGCACAGAGGCTACGGGCGACGGACTGTTTGCTGACTAGCAAGAAGAAAGTGGTGTAACAAGCCGGGAGGGGTTGCTGTGGGGCCAGCCGGAAATGCAGATGGGCCTGGCTGGAGTCACACCGACGCCATAGTCTCATGCAAGCCATAGAGTTCTGGAGGCCAGAAGGCAGAGTGAACATTTCCTGCAGAAAGGAAAGAGGATCCGCTGGAGGATACAGTAGGCTAGAGCCCATAATAAAAAACCCCTGAGCAAGTTGGAGCTATTTTTATACACCAAGGAAGATGCCATCTTGATTCCAAGAAGTAGCTATGAGCACGGGGGAATAAACTCCCCAGAGGTGACCTCTAGATACCGAAAATAAGGTAATGGCTTGTTTCTAATCTATCGCAGCTCCAAGAAGCCTCTCTCGTATTACCATCTGTAGGGACACGTATGAGTCAGAGATTAGAGGATTTGTGTTCTATTCACCTTCCTTGTTATCATTGTTCACTTTTGCTGTGTGTGCCCTTTATTTTCTTCCTAAAGTTCTTTTCATTTTCAATGAGGCCAGTCTGATCTCTGTGATGCAGAGGCCGGGTGTGCCAGGAGCAGAAGGGTGAGAGGGCAGCAGTTAAATCCAACGAAGCATGTCAGAACTCCTAGTAGCAAGTGTGAAAGGGCTTCTAGTGTCCTAGCCCCACTGCTGGACCTCCTGATGGCCACTGTGTGACACAGAGTGTTGGACTGGAGGGGCCACTGGCCTGATCCAGCGTTGGCTTCTCTTATGTTCTTATGAGAGGGAGATGCAACCATGGCAAGCAACAGAGGGTGCCTAAACTCAAACCCTCAAGCAGAGCATACACCTATGTGAAGAAATGCATTTTCTCTGGGAGGTTTAAAATGGGCAAAACCTTCACTTTGTGTTTTAGCAGCTCCCCCCCCCCCCCCCCACAGAGAACAGGTGTGTGTGTGGGGGGGAAGTCAGTGTGATTGTTTTCCAGACAGCTCACCTTCATACACATGCTAATAGATCTAGCAGGAGAAATAATAGGTGGGTCAAGCTCTTCCCCTTTTCCAAGCAGGGAACAGAGACTCGGAGGGATTAAAGCTAGAAAGTCTTCAGGAAGGAGAATTCTAGAGACATCCGGGAAAAGCCTCTTTGTCCTGATGTGACTTGGTCAGTGGGTGGAGAAACAAATATGACAAAAACTCCTGGCAGCCAGAAAGAGGGCTCTTTTCCTTGGGTGCTGAGTCCATGAGCACATGCAGACCTCTCCTCTGGGAAGGCAGTCATTTTGGAACACATGCTGGCCAAAAGAGCTGGAGAAAGCTGCAAGGTAATGGCCACTTTGTAGGGATTTGTAATTACCTAAGCTAAAGAGCCTGTCCTATTTTAACATGTGATGGGGCATGTACAGAGAGAGGGACAGAGGATTTGCATTTTACCTATTTCTTTTGTATCCCTTGCGCAATCTGGTGCTGGGCTAGTGTGCTTGTGAACATATTCTTTTTAATAAACACTTTATAACTTTTGATGCTGGTAGTGGTTCTCTGTACCACCTGGACCTCCACCGTCTCAGACATACTATTTTAAACAGAGAACCAGGGGGAAGGCAGGCAGCTGGCAAGGGGCTATTCCTCCAGGGGCATGCAAGGCAGTGCTGGGCAGCGGGAGACACAGAGGCAAGGCCTCAGAACAGGGAAGGGAAGCTGGGAATCCGACCCTCCCAGTGGGCGGTTCCTTACAAAAAGTCAGGTGGCAGCAGCAAGCTTTCAAGAGTGGAAGAAAAGCCTCCCCAGGTGGACAGAAACATCCAGGAGGTCAGGGTGGGGTAGGGCCCGCAGGTCAGAGCACGCACATTCCACCATACCCTAAAAACTGTTTTGAAGGTGGCAGTGATCCAGAGAGACTTTTTCCTGCCCTTTTTCTATCTCACTACAGTGCAAAGGTGGATTCTCATCAGAAAAATTGAGGTGTGGGGGGCTAAGCCCCCTCTCGGAATGGAAGGGCCCCTTGTGCCCCCCTTTAGAATGCTGGGAAGAAGAGTCGCCAATGGCCCTCCCAGCGTCATGTCTCCTTGGAACCTCAGAAGCAGTTTTACTTCTGCCCTCTGCCCCTTAGGAAGGCTTTGAGCAGGGCTTCCTGGTTCATTTAGCCCAGGGGTCCCCAGCATGGTGCCCAGCGGCACCACAGTGCCCACCACCAACTTTCCTAGCACCCGCCAAGGGTTTTTAGAAAGTGGGTGGGGCCACGTGGTCTCCTGCCCAGTGGGGCTTCTGATTGTCCACTGAAAATCTGATTGGCTGTACAGATTAGAATAACATTTCAGTGACAGCTGCCACTTATGGGTCAGTTTTAGTCTCTTTCTGACGCCTCTCTCCCAGGGTATTGTTAAAATTTACTCCTCTCGTCCCCTGCAGGAGGGCTTCCTCTCTGAGTGGTTGCCTGCACCTCATGCTGGCCATTTCGTGGCCCACCTCCCACACTGGCCATGCTTGTCCCCCCCCCCCATGTTGTTATTCCAAAGGTGCCCACAGGCTCAAAACTGCATGGGAACCTGAGACTTAGCCTCTCTACTACACTAACCCACAATACCTACTCCTCTATCAGTTCTAAAAGGGAGAATGCACAAAGGATATATCCTTCCCCACTATCTACAATTACTTCTGGAGTTTCTGACAAAGGGAGAGCCAGTTTGATGCAGTGGTTAAGATCGTGGACTCTAATCTGGGAGAACCGGATTGATTCCCCACTCCTCCACATGCAGCTGCTGGTGTGACCTTGGGTCAGTCATAAGTTCTCTCAGAGCTGTTCTCTCAAAGGCAGTCCTCAAAAGAGCTCTCTCAGCCCCACCTACCTCACAGGGCATCTGTTGTGGGGAGGGGAAGGGAAAGGAGTTTGTAAGCCGCTCTGAGACTCTGAGTGAAGGGCGGGCTATAAATCCAGTCATCATCACCTCCTCCTCCTCCTCCTCTTCTTCTTCAGCATCATCTACTCAGGCAGGCAGCTGCTCTTCAGGTTTTCAGGCAGAGGTCCTTCACATCACCTACTGCCGTATCCTTTCACTGGAGATGCCGGGGCTTGAACCTGGGACCTTCTGCACGCCAGGCAGAGGCTCTTACAGTGGCAGCTGCTGCATCAGAGGATTGCCTTATAATTGTGACACTCCTAGGTCACATAGTACTGTCTGTACATTTATGACTGTCAACCTAACAGCCTGGAGGAGACATTGGGGAAAGAATCACATTCAGGTTAAACCAGCCGAATGTCCCTTGACTTTGAGAGAGAGAGGAGAGCAAGCTAGGCCCTTGGCTGCATATTGTCCCACAGAAATCAAAGGAAGGTCTGCATGCTCACTGGAGGCATTTTCTGTCTAATGGAGAAGCACTGCTTGGCCCAGAAACTTCCAGCACCTGCTTCTGCAAAGCTCTGGGCCTTTCCATTATTGAGTAAGCGATCTTGCTTGGTGTCAAACAGTTTGGCTTACACTCCTAGATGGTATAAAGGCTCTGTTTAGTTGCAAGCCATCTACGTCGGCATCCTCTTTCCCCCAGATGTTGCCAGGAAGCCCACGGTCAGCAAGGCATTTTAAAAGTACCAGTGCGTGTGCCAGAGCAGACAGGCCTAGCCGCTGAACCCAGTCCCAGCCGTTTGGGACACACAGCATTCAAACAATGAACGGAGAGTATGTAAATTCAGACTGGAAGCCACTTAAAGTTTGAATGCTGTAAGAATACAGAGGCACGTCACTATCATCATCAATACATCTAATTCTGAAGGCAGCCCCATCTGTGGATACTGAAATCTGGAGATTGGAGCCATGAAAAGACAAGACAGATCTTTCTACAAACCTGAGAAAAACCCCAAGTTTTGAGAAAAATTTGAAACCTTTAAAAATTGGGCATTGGGGGCTTAACCCTGCCAAAATAATAGAATTAGCACCTGTAGCTTTCAGAATGCCCTCAGTGACTATTGCTAGGCAACCACACAATATTGCCAGCCTTTCAGCCTCGGGAGGCTGCCAGGGAGAGGGAAGGAAGGAAAGCCAAAGACAGGGGAGCAGCTGGTGGGTGGGAAGAAGAGAAGGGAGCAGGAAAGGGGGTAAGACTATGGGGGCTGCTAGGGAAAGGAAAGAGGGAAAAAGCAGGGGAGGGGATACAGAGAAAAACGAGGTGCCCCCTGCAAGTATTTGCAGGTCCCCCACTTTTAACATCCACATCTAATAACTTAAGATAGAGCTTAGGCTCCATAATGTATTGAGTACATAATGTAAGCCGTTCTGAGACTCCCTTGGGTAGTGAAGGGCGGGGTATAAATCCAATCTCTTCTTCTTCTCTATAACCTGGAGGCCCCTGGTAAATCCGGAAGATCTCCAGCCACCACTTGGAGACTCGCGGCCCTATTCTTGCGTGAAATAGGACAAATAAACAACAGTACAAATAAGTAGATTCAGGTGGGTAGCTGTGAGGGTCTGAAGCAACAGTTTGAGTTCAGATAAGAAGTGTGCCTGCATACAACGGTTATACCCAGACTTAAACTTTGTCTTCAAGGTGCCACTGGACTCAGATTTTGTTCTAGTCAGGGTTTTTTCCTGGGGGAACATCCTGGAACGGAGTTCCAGAACCTCTTCGGCAAAATTCTTTTTAAAATGTCTAAAAGTTCATGTGTTTTCAGTATGTTAGAAGACATAAATTGGCCTGATTAAGAACTGTACCATCGTCCTGGAATCGCAGGCCGAACCTCTTGCCGCCGCTCTACACCACGTGACTCTGTCTGCCGCCAGTACTTGCTGCTTTGTTTTAACTTTTGATATGCTTGTTGCTGCGTTTTAAAATTGTAAACCGTGTTGGATGGTATTATACTGTTGGAAGCCGCCTTGAGCCAGCCTGTCTGGAAAGGTGGGATAAAAATGGAATGAATGAATGAACGAATGAATAAATGTCCCCCTGATAAGTGGACCGGGAAGTTTTATTTTAGTATTGTATGTTAGTGTTTGCTGTTGTTGTCAGGTACTAGCAATAGTAATAATTTAATGAAGCACTATTACTATTCTCATTACTTTTTAATTTCATTTTATTATTTTTATTTACTATTACTATTCTGGTCGTGGACTGAAATAGAAAGGTTTTGACTTGATTTGATACACAGCCTGGAAACCTCCTTTCCCCCACACACAGAAAATTAAAAGCCCTGGTTCCAGTACAATTAAATAACCGCTCCAGAGTCCGTCCGTCCGTCGGTCCGCCCACCCCTGGCGGCCATTTTTCTCCACAGGAACCCTGACTCGGGGCTCAACCGCCATTCCGGGAGACCTCCCGCCCTCACCTGGAGGCTGGCAAGGGCGCGAGAAAAGGCTCTAATTGCGCCCTGGTTTTCGCTCGCGGCGGGGGGGGGGCCGGTCTCCTGCTGGCGGGGAGCCCCGAGGGACGTTTCCCGCCCGCCGCACGGGCCGGGCCTGGCCCCCTTTCGACACTCCCCGGCCTCGCCTGGGCGGGCGGCAGGCCTCGTATGCCGCGCGCGCGCGAGCGAGCGAGCCAGTTGGCGGCCGGCCCCGCCCGTCCCTCCGTCCCTGAGAGGCGGCGCGTGAGGCGGGCCCAGCGCAGAAGCCCCGGCAGAGGCCGGCCGGCCGGCGGGCGTCGCCGTGTGTGAGGGAGCGGAAGAAGGCGGCGGCAGCGGCAGCAGCGGCAGTAGCCCGGCGGCTGCTCCGTCTCCCTCATGGAGAGCCCCGAGGAGGAGGAAGAGGCCGCCGCCGCCGCCGCCAACGCTTCTTCCCGCCTGGCCGAGCCGCTGAGGCGGCCCCCGACCCGCTTCCACAAGCGCGCGGCGGCGCGGGGCGACGGGGCTCAGGCGCCGGCGGACTCGGAAGCGGCCGAGGAGGAGGAGGAGGAGGAGGAGGAGGGGGAAGCGGCGGACGCGGGGCGGCGGAGGCTGCTGCTGCTGCGGCAGGAGGGTGCCCCTCCGCCGGCCGCCCTGTCGTCGTCGTCGTCCGGCTCTGACGAGGCGGGCTCGCCGGGGCCCCGCCGCCACCACCACCACCACCCGCCGCCGCCGCCGCCGCCTCACCACCGCGCCCACCACCCCGCCCAGGCAGCCTCCCCGCTGCTCCTCCTGCAGCGCCGCCGCCGCCGCCCTCCCCGCCCCAGCCGCCGCCTCCTCCTGCTCGGGGGCCCCGGCGGGACGGGGAGGGAGGACGGCCTGGGCGGAGAGGAGGAGGACGAGGACGAGGCGGACGAGGAGGAGGAGGAGGAGGAGGAGGAAGAGGCCGGCAGCGGCTTCTCGGTCCCGCCCGGCTCGGAGCCCCGCAAGCGGGCCCGCGGAGGAGGAGGAGGAATCGGCCCCTGCTCCTCGCCCCCCAGCGCCGCCCTCCTCCTCCTCCTGCCGGCGGGCGGCTCCCCGGGTGCTGCGGCTGCGGCTGCTGCTGCGGCGGGGTCCTCCTCGCCGTCGTCTTCCGCGGTGCCGGCGGCGCGGGGCTACGAGGTGGTGCGGGAGCTGGGCCCGGAGGAGGTGCGCTGGTTCTACCGCGAGGAGCGCAAGAGCTGGAAGCCCTTCATCGGCTACGACTCGCTCCGCATCGAGCTGGCCTACCGGGCCCTCCCGCTCCTCCTCCTCCTCCAGCCCCGCACGCGCTCGCCCAGCCCGCCCGGCCCCGCCGCCGCCCCCAGCCCCGAGCGGCCCGGCCCCGAGCGGCCCGGCCCCGAGCCCGTCTGCGTCCGCGGGGGCCTCTACGAGGTGGACGTCGCCAACGCCGAGTGCTACCCCGTCTACTGGAACCGTAAGTGCGGCGCCGGGCCTGGGCCTGCGGGGGGGAGGAGGAGGAGGAGGAGGCAGCGCCCGGGGAGGGACGGATGGACGGCATGGAGAGCTTCGGGTGGTCGGGCGAGGGGGCTTGGGGGAAGCTGGCTGGGCGCCCTTGGGCCAGTCACCCTCTCTCCGCCCTAGTCTACCTTGCAGGGTTGTTGTGAGGATAACCGTGCAGGCGCGGAGAGGCCACTTCGGGCCTCCTTCGGGCGGGGGGGGGGGAAGCAGTTTGGTGTAGTGGTTAGGAGCATGTGGACTCTAATCTGGGAGAACCGGGTTTGATCCCCCACCCCTCCACATGCAGCTGCTGGAGTGACCTTGGGCCAGTCGTACTAGTTTGTCTCTCCGCCTAGCCTACCTCGCAGAGTTGTTGTGGGCAGTGTTCCCTCTAAGCTGAGTTAGTGTGAGCTAGCTCACAGTTTTTTAGCCCTCCGGAGTAAGCCGGCATGGAGAGCTTCAGGACATCGAACTAGGGGATCTGGGGGACCGAAGTTCGGATCCCATGGAAGCTGGCTGGGCACCTTTGGACCAGTCACTCTCTCTCTCTCTCTCTCTCTCTCTCTCTCTCTCTCTCTCTCTTCCTGCCTAGCCTCCCTCACAGGGTTGTTGTGAGCCATGTTCCCTCTAAGCTGAGTTAGTGTGAGCTAACTCACAGTTTTTTAGCCTCCGGCTCACACATTTTTTGTCTTAGTTCAGGAAGGATGGCTTCCAGAGTGAACTAGCTTATGCAGGAGCCAAATCGCTCGCTCACAACTTTAATGCCAGAAGTTTCCAAAAGCAGAATTTTTGCTCACAAGACTCCACAGCTTAGAGGGAGCGTTGTGAGGATAACAGTGGAGAAGCCGCTTGGGATCTCCGTCTGAGAGGAAGGCAGTTTGGTGTAGTGGTTAGGAGCGCAGCCTCTAATCTGGGAGAACCAGGTTTGATTCCCTACTCCTCCACATGCAGCTGCTGGTGTGACCTTGGGACAGGCACAAGTTCTCCCAGAGCTGTTCTCTCAAGGGCAGTTCTCGAGAGAGCTCTCTCAGCCCCACCTGCCTCACAGGGTGTCTGTTGTGGGGAAGGGAAAGGCGATTGTAAGCCACTCTGAGTGAAGGTCGGGGTATAAATCCAGTATCCTTTTCTTCTTCTGTATAAATAAATGATAATAATAGGGTGAACAGGATGAACACAGCCGGCAGCCTTATCCTTTTGCATATTTATTTTATTCATTTGTACCCTTAAATGGGACCCAAAGCTGCTTGCGACACTCTCCTCTTCTCCCTCGTATCCCTACAACAAGGCTGTGAAGTCGGTTAGGCTGAGAGTGTGTGACTGGCCCACGATCACCCAGCGAGCTTCCAAGTGACAAGTGAGTTTTTGAACCTGGGTCTCCCAAATCCTAGAGTGACACTTTAACCTGTATGCCACACTGCCTCTCTTTTACTTGCAAGTGATTCCCTGTTGAGTTGTATGGAAATTTGCATGGGATAGCCATCTTGAGCATTGGACAGTGATGGTGGGGGGAGCCTGAAGGCCCCGGCTGCAGTTACAGATTGGGGGGGGGGGGGGGGGATCAGAAAGGATGCGGAAGACCTGCTGCCAGCTGGGATAGCTTCTTCCTCTTAGCCTTCCTTTGCCTCCGTTCTGGCTCGACTCTTCCGACCACACCCCCCAATGCCAGCGTGATGGCCTTGTGCCCTGTTCTAGTGCAGTCTCCTTTCTTCTCCATTTTTTGTTTCATTCTTCCCCTGTTGCGCCATTCCACTGTCCTGCTCCCAATATGGTAACCTGCCTACCTTGTCTTTGCGTCTTCTAACGATGTATAGTAATCATGGTGCATTCTGTTCAGATTTTGCTTACGCACACACCTGAGTATCTGGCAAAGGTGATGAGAAGCTGCTCATTACCACATTATACTTCCTGGCTCCGCGTCCACCATCCTGCAATACCTGCTTACTCGCAGCAAGAATCCACACCTGCCAGGCAGGGGACAGGGGTGGGGCTGAAACTGAGCGCTTCTCCCTGTCTCTGCTTCTACCCACACCTGTCTGCACCTGGTTGTCTTTGGGTGCGGAACCAACATTACTTCCTCCAATCTGGCAAAAGGTTAACCAGGCGCTTTATTATAGCATGCATACCTGGTTTTACTTGGCTCCTGCTAAATCTGTGACCGCCTCCCCCTTAGCGATCCTAAAGAGGAGTCTTGCATTTCCATCAAGTACCCCCAAAGCTGGTCTGCTGATGAGAAGAGGCAGGTTTTCCCTGTTCTCCTTCCTGCGCTCTTTTCCCTGGATAAACACCGTAATGAGTACTAAGAGTTTTCTGGCTGCCCTCAGGGCTTTGTGCTAAGATATTTCTGTGACAAGAAAAACTGAACTTGTGATCTATGCAAGGTATTCATCTCTTGTTGTGCTCACTTTTCCTATATTTAATTTTTTTTGGTATAAATTCAGGTTCCTGTTAGTTACAAGACACTGTTAGGAGTTTTAAAAAACACTACTCTCCAGCCACACCTGCTGAAATCTTTTTCCTATACCTTCTGAGACTTTGCTAGGCATTATCCACGAACTTTCAGCCAGCAACGATAGGATTTTTTAAAGAGAGATAGAGAACATGCTTTCTTTTAGGCCAGGTTCATCAATTACACCAGTTTGGTGTAGTGGTTAAGTGCGCGGTCTCTAATCTGGGAGAACCGGGTTTGATTCCCCACTCCTCCACTTGCACCTGGCTGGATGACCTTGGGCAAGCCATAGTTCTGGCACAGCTGTTCTTGAAAAAGAGCAGTTTCTGTCAGAGCTCTCTCAGCTCCACCTGCCTCACTGGGTGTCTGCTGTGGGGAGGGGAAGGGAAAGGAGCCGCTCTGAGACTCCCTTGGGTAGTGAAGGGCGGGGTATAAATCCAATCTCCTCTTCTCTTCTATGACAGGGAGAGGGGCACCCGTGCACAACAGGAGCCTTCACATTTAGAGGCAGTCAGACTCTGAATCCCAGTGCCAGGAGGCAACGTCATGGGAAGGCCTTGGCTTCTGTGCCCTGTTGTTGGACCTCCACTGTGTGAGACATAGTCTGATCCAGCAGGGCTCTTCTTATGTTCCTATGCAGGCAACTATGGAAGAAGGCCAAAAACTATGGCAATGCTTTCTTAGCCAGTCAAAGCATACAGCCTGGGCAGATAGATTCAGGTGGGTAGATGTGTTGGTCAGAAGCAGCAGAACGAAATTCAAGTCCAGTGGCACCTTTAAGGCCAACAAAGTTTTATTCAAGGTATGAGCTCTTGTGTCTCTGAAGAAGTGTGCGTGCTCATGAAAGCTTATACCTTAAATAAAACTTGGTTGGTCTTAAAGGTGCCACTGGACTCGAATTTTAATCTGGGCAGAGTGAAGGATTCCAAGAGGATCCTTTCCCCCCTTTACGATTACCTCTGTCTTAACCATTATTCTTCACCCTTCCATGCTCACAGGGTATAAGCGCATGTTACGTCACACTGTGTAGCCGTGCTTCTACTATTTCAGACTGGGGCCTGCTGTTCTAGGAGTTCTGGCAATTACTCATTGTCCTGGATGACGTCAGTACCCACCCTGCGGGAGAGGGAGACTCCTCTGCCTCCGGCTTCTCTGATGAGCTAGGCTTGTTCTTAACCTTCAGTCTACTACCATGCATCAGATACGTATGCAGTGCATCCCTGAATGCCCTCCTCCCCCAAACCAGAAGTGAAAAATTAGGATCTAAAAACGGTATGCCAGACAAGGCAACATTATTTATGTAGGCAAATGTATAAATCTGGGTACACCCCAGTCTCAGGCATACGTTCAGTGAGATCCTGGTGGCCATGATCGATAGGCCATAATGTTAGGTTTCCTTCATGTTGTGACAATTTTTATTTTATTTGTTATAAAATGTTTATACCCCCACCTTTCCCTTGTGGTTCGGTTGCAGTTTCAAATTTTAACGTAGGCTAAGTACAATACAAAGTATGCTAAGTACAAGGCTGCGGTGGCTCAAGTGGTTAAGACGCTGAACTGCAGACCGGAAGGTCGGTAGTTCAGCAGTTGGAGACCCGAGTGCTGCATGACGGAGTGAGCTCCCATCTCTGGCCCCAGCTCCTGCCAACCTAGCAGTTTGAAAGCAAGAAATTGCAAGTAGGTAAATAGGTACCGCTTTGGTGGGAAGGTAACAGCGTTCCATGCACCTCAGCGTCTAGTCATGCTGGCCACATGACCACAGGAACGTTTTTGGACAGTGCTGGCACTTTGACTTGGAAACGGAGATGAGCACCACATCCCTGGAGTCGTATTCGACTGGCTTTCGAGCAAGGGAAACCTTTACCTAAGTACAATGACCCGCCTTCCCAAGCAACTGTCTGCAACTTAGACACATTAAAAGTCCTACTGAATGAAACAGCCTTGCGCTGCTTCCTGAAAACCTAAACTGCTCAGGAGCTTGTTCCACGGGAAAAATCACAGGCTCTGGCAGATGCCGGGGGTGGGGGGGCTACTTTAAGTGGGGAAAGAACCAGCAGGTGGCAAGCCGGAGGTGCATATGGGGAGAGGCCGATACCCGGGTCCTAGGCTGCATTAACCAGCGCCTTGGGTTGAACTCAGAAGCAGACTGTTAGCCAAACTGATGTGTCCCCATCACCTAACCCCTGACAATAATCAGGCTGCCATTTTCTGAGCCATGTTTAGTTTCCAGAGGGCAGCTGAACTGTAGAAGAATTTACTACAGTAACCCGGCCATAAGGTAACAACAAAAACCTGGGTTAGCATGGCTAGGTTGCCTGAGTCTAAGAAAGGAGGAAGTTGGTGAACCAAATACAGGTGAGGAGAAGTGTTCTCAGCCACCCCACCAAGCTGCACATCAAGCAGCAAGGGTGGCTCAGTGGGCACTCTTGAGCTCTTCACCTGCTCTGCAAACACCAGCTGCTCCACTCTGCCCGCCACCCGTGGGTCCAGTCCCTCTGAAGTATTACCCTTGCTGACCAGCATCACTTCTGTTTTGTCTGGACACAGCTGCAGCTGGTCCAGGGGAGAAGTCTTAAGATCTGGGGTTTTATGCCAGGAATCAGGTGAGCAAGATAAAACGTCTATACAGAGGCTGTCGGAAGCCACTGCAAGTGGAAAGAAGGGACCCCTTCACATCCTGTCTTAGATCATCAGATTCCTCCCTTGGGCATCAGTCCCTGTTCAGAAGCGATGCTGTAACGCTTTCTCAAATTTCCACGGAACTGAGAACTTGCATACGTGTACACACTTAAGGGTCTGCTCCTCTTGCCTCTTTCCAAAGTATCTCCCAGCAGAAAGCCGGGCACCTTTGTATGTCTGCTGTCTTCATGTCTTCACTGCCAGCGTGGCCCCAGCTTCCGTTTCTGAAGACTCGTCTCCTCGGTTTGGCAGTTGCTATGCATTCGCCACATGGCATCTGCTACGCAAGGTTATTTGTCTGTCACATTTTCATTCTGCTCTCTTTCCCCCAAGAAGCGCATCGTGTTTAGTACAACTCTTTCCTCACAGCGTTGGGGGGAAGATGAGTTAGACCGAGAGGGTGTGTGTTACTCAAGGCCACCCAGTGGACTTGAACCCCATCTTCCTAGTCCAGTACTTCAACCCCACACCCTTTTCTGGTTCTTTCCGCCTGACATTTCCCAGCAGCGGAGATGTGTTTCACTTGGGAACGGTAATTATGGTGTGGTTAGAAGCACATGTGAAACTTATTATTTAGTGTAGGAACTGGGCTTGGGGAAAAGAACTTGGTGTCTAACCCTGAGGGTAGTCAAGAAGAGTTTGAGAACATGTGGACAATATCTAGTGGCAACTCTGAAGCCAAATAAAGTGGGGGGGGCATTTTTACCCCATCTAATAGTAGCAATTCCACCTTGCTTTATTAATACAGGTGAGTAGCTATGTAGGTCTGAAGCAGCAGAACAAAGTTTGAGTCCAGTGGCACCTTCAAGACCAACAAAAGTTTTATTCTGGGTATAAGCTTTCCTGTATGTGCACACAAAAGCTTATACCCAAAATAAGACTCCGTTGGTCTTAAAGGTGCCACTGGACTCAGACTTTGTTCTGTTTTATTAATGTCACCCACCCTTCAGACCACTTATGAGCACTTTCCATAGCTTTTCTTCAGTGTTCTTTAAAATACCCCTGTTGAAAACCTGGATGTTGGAGATCTAATAAATGGAGCAGAAGTGAGTAGCTGTATGAATGTTTTTGCGTACTCAGGTCACGGAACGCAGGTGTTCTTGCTGTGCCATAAAACCATGCAAGAATGCACACGTAGCCGGACTCCACCTGACTTGGATAGCCCAGGCGAGGCCAGTCTTGGAAGCTAGGCCGCAACAGCCCTGGATAGTCCATGGATAGGAGGCCGCCAAGGAAGTTCAGGGTTGCTCCGCAGAGCCAGGCAATGGCAAACCACCTCTGAAGTCTCTTGCACATGGAATTCACTGCCACAGGAGGTGGCGGCAGCTACAAGCATGAACAGCTTCAAGAGGGAATTGGATAAACTTACGGAGCAGAGGTCTATCAGTGGCTATTAGCCACAACGTGTGTGAGAGTTCTGCTCAGAGTAGTCAAGGATCAGATCTTGGTTGGTTAACCACAGTTCTTTATTACCTATTCCTACATTAGTACAGCATCTCGGATTATTGTCAGAGATGAGACAAATAATACAAGCGGGTCTATTATACCATTCCAAGGAGTTTGAATTACCCATAGGTAGCCAATCCCCTGGAGGGAAAATTGGCGGGCTAAAAGGTGTCTTGACCGTTTGGTTCTCACAGGAAAAAAGTGAGGTGTTAAGCAGTAAATTTCCTTTCCCAAACCCGACCCCTCAGATGTTTCTGAGTTCACATAACAATCAATGGCTCCAAGGTTCTTTAGCATTTGATAAGAGATGAGAAGCATCCTCCCCTTGAAGTTACTGCCGGAGCAGCTGGAATGCGGAGGCAGGGATGTGAGGCCTCCTTGTTCTCGCAAATCATGGTTGTCACCTCCCGGTCAAGACAGACACAATGCATTATGGTTACATAGGTTCAAATACACTTTAGATACACAAGATAGTTAAAGACATGCAGGCAAGAAATTAACTCTATAGCTGGCTAATACATTGGCTGAATTTGCAGATTCTGACACCGTGTAGATAGGAACTCTCAGTCTGGGGCAAGTGATGCTCTGTGTTCTTGGTGCTTGACAGGGGGGGGGGGGTCAACAGTGGGAGGGCTTCTAGTATCCTGGCCCCACTGCTGGACCTCCTGATGGCACCTGGTGTTTTGGGCCACTGTGTGACAGAGTGTTGGACTGGATGGGCCACTGGCCTGATCCAACATTGGCTTCTCTTATGTTCTTATGCCTTGAAAACCCTATGGGGTTGCCATAAGTCGGCTGCAATTTGACTGCCCTTTTCCGCCACCATCCCTTCCTCATCTGAAGTGGGTAGAGGTCTCATACAGGTGGGGGTAGTAGTTGGATATCTTGCACATTTAATGGCATTGGTTTGTGAGCCAGAAACCTGACCTCAGAATGGGAGAAACTGCTTACATTTTTCCCCCGGCCAGTTGTGCAGTCGAAAGCAATACCTACTTGTCCGATGCAGTTAACAGTGTGGGAGGGGAGGCAGAGATTAGGAGACAGTGAAATGTAAATGGAGCAGAGACTGAAATCGGTGCCCAGCTGTGCTGTTTTTCCACTGCACGCAATTTCATCTTATTAAAGGTGGCTGACAGATGTTGTAAATGGCAGCATATGCTGTTCACAGAGAGATTTCTGAGGTTCGGAGGGAGAAGTTCCGCAACACCAGGTTCAAAAGCAGCACTGTGTCGAGAGAGGATGTAAACATGTGGCCTTGAGAAGATTAAGAGCAAGATGCCTTTCTGTCAACGGTAATATTATAGTAGCGGTGACCTATTTACCTTAGGTAGCTGTATCAGTTTGCAGGGCTAAAATCACAGGTGATATGTGAGGTCTTTTGCCTTTTGCTACTCTTGTGGGAGTCTCTGCGGCTGCTCTGCAGTGTGGTGTCTGTAACTGCTCTTCCTCAATGTCTTTTCTGCCCTGCTGTAGGGGCTTATTGCCTTCCCACTGATCCTCTTTTCTGACAAGCCATTCCAGATTGCTTTAGTAGGCAATTTTTCATTATTATGCTTTTTTTTTGCTCGTTTTTATGCCTACTTTCCTGTTTGCTGCCTTCTGCAGGGTCAGATCCCAGAAATTCTGCCCCAGGACTGCTGCCATTCACAGATGCACAGCTTCCATTCCTTTCATTAAAGTTAAGAACCTCAGAAGAGCCCTGCTGGATCAGACCAACAGTCCATCTAGTCCAGCATCCTGTCTCACATGGTGGCCAGACCAGTTCCTCTGGAGGTCTAACAACTGGGCACAGAGACCGAGGCCTTCCCCTGATATTGCCTCTTGGTGCCGAGATTCAGAAGCTGCCTGCTTCAGAGTGTGGAGGTTTCCCTCAGCCACCACGGCTAGTAGCCACTGATAGCCCTCACCCACCATGAATCTCTCTCATTCCCTTTTAAAGCTGTCTATGCCCGCCTCCTAGAGTCGGATTCGACTGGCTTTCCGAGCAAGGGAAACCTTTACTTTACGCCTGTTGCCATCACAACATCCTTTGACAGTGAGCTCCACATTTCAATCACTTGCTGCGTAAAGTCGTATTTACTTTTGCCCTCCCGGAATCCACTGCCTATCAGCTTCATTGAATGCCCACGTGCTGGCTTTTCTGAGGCTTAGCCTGAGGGATACCTCTCCTGCAAACCCTACTGAAATGAAAAGCAGATGTGCAGCAGCGGCACTCTGTGGAGTCAGCCCCAGCAAGTATCAGGCTATAATTATCACGTGCTGGTAGCTGCTTGATTCTGGTTACTCTTTATTAGGGTAGCTCTTATTTGAAACAGCTAAATATGAACTTTCAGGATGAGACATCACAGCTGGGGATGCTCTGGGCCCAAAAAAGAAGGGGGGGGACACAGACTGCTTGCTGCATCATTTGTGAAGCTGCATCATTTGTTCTTAGGACTGTTGCATTTCTTTTCAGTATGTATTTATAAATTCGACTTATATTCCTCTCCTTTCCCCGGTAAAGCAGGGCTCAGGGCGGCTATTTACCGTGTGTGTACGTTGCTTCTTCTTGGGGTTGTTGAGTGAAGCCAAATTAAAATGATTTAGCTTAGAAAAAAGTGCTGGTGCATACTCGGACAGCTGCCCAGCTGTATGATCTGGGGTACTAGCTAGGGCTGGGCCCTGAGCCGAAGAGCACATCAGAACTCGGAAGCGAAGCAAGGTCAGCCCTGGCTAGTGCTCAGATGGGAGACCCCCAAGGAAGCCAAGGGTTGTTACGCAGAGGAAAGGCAGTGGCGAACCAGCTGTGACTTGACAGCAAGAAGAACCACCAACAAAAAACAGCTAGGGGTTGTGCAAAGTCACGCAAAGTCCCCGAGCACAGCAGCAGCCTCTTAGAATTCCCACACAGATGGATGTGCTCGCATCTGAAAATCCTTGTCCTAAAAAATAATTTTTTTAAAAAATTGCAGGGCGGAGTAACAGCGGACAGTGGCTGGAATGTAGGAATTCTGAAATATTTGTCAAGCCCCTTGTGAAGGCACAGTGTGCACATCTTCCATGAGACATTAACTTTTGTGTGAAGAAGTCAGGAAGTGGTGTGTTAACTGGGGACAGGGAGTGACAGGAAATCATGGGGTCAAGTCCAAAGCCAGATTTTTCTCGGGGGGGGGGGGGCGCTAATGTAAGGCAAAACAAAATAGCACAAACTTCAAGACAAGTAATCATTACAACTTTGGTTAAAATGTGTCGCCCCACATTGTCCGTAGGCAATAAAACAAACCAGAATTGCAGTCACACTGTCCCCATCTTTTCTAGTCTGAGCCTGGGTCCCAGCTTTTCGGTGTTTTTATCATTGCTGTGTTCACAGCTCCTTTCTACGTGGAAAGGGAGGGGTATAAATGTCTTAAATAATTTATCAGAACAGGTTTACTGCTGTTGGTAACAGCAAACTTCAAAACTAGTTTGGGGAAATATATAGTACGTATAAAATTCATAATGAATAGCAGTCAGGTTTCTGGAGTAACTGGTGATTACAGGTTGGAGAAAGCATTTGTGAGGCTCTCAGGTGAAAAGCCCATCAATTCAGTGATGATATTTAATGCTTAACTAGGAGCCTCATTTATATCCTGCATATTGAAAGATTCAGAACTGAGGAAGAGAGAAGAAGAGGAGATTGGATTTATACCCCACCCTTCACTACCCGAGTGGCTTACAAACTCCTCTCCCTTCCCCTCCCCACAACAGACATCCTGGGAGGTAGGTGGGGCTGAGAGAGCTCTGACAGAAACTGCTCAAGGTCATCCAGCAGCTGCAAGTGGAGGATTGGGTAATCAAACCCGGTTCTCCCAGATTAGAGTCTGTGCACTGCACCAAACTGACCAGGGGGATTGTGGTGCGCATTTTTGTCTTTCCGACTGGAGGACCCTGTGGATATCTTCTGTGATTAAGTGCTTGTCAGGGGTGAGCCCAATGTAGCATTGCCAGATATTAAAATCCACCTGGGTGTTCTCCCTTGTCCCAGTCCTATTTGTCCTGACAGGTTCTGTGAGCTAGTTTCTGTTTCGTGTCTGGAAAGCTAAAAATATTTGTGAATAGGGAAAGCAGCTCTCTTGAATGTCACACCTTGTTTTTTTGCACTGTGATCACGGATGAAGTCCAAAAGTAAGCCCCAGTTTAAAATAGCAGTTCATTGCATTCCGTGAAAGCTGTGAACAGCAAAGCGTTTGTTCCTATTGAAGAATCTGCTTAAATGTGTTTCCGAACAAAGAGGTTTCTTGAATTGAGGCCTGAGGCATGTGACACAGACATCCCCTACTTTATTTTGTTGCTCTGACCAGCTTTGTCCTGGGCTTGGCTGATTTTTGAAGAAAAGTTTGCTTCCTTTGAATGTCTTTGTGTTTCCGTCTACATTATCATATTTTATTTCATTTGAGAGAGACAAAGACAAACATGGGTTCTTTTCCAGGCTTGATATAAATTATCCTTGCTGACAGTGTAGATCCCTGTAAGTGGAGACTTCCTCCAGGACAGAAGAGCAAAGGAGACTACAAATGAGCTGAATTGATTTTGCGGTTGGATTCGGTGCTTTTGCAGAAGCGTCCCGAGGCTTTCTGTTAATTTGTCTAATGGTTTTAGGCCTGGGGAGAATGCAAGCAAAGGTTTTTGCTGTCTAATAAGTTTCAGTGGCAGGCTTTGCTAATTAGAAGTTTAAGGGGTGGTGGAGGGCAGAGATTAGACATCATCATTTTCTTATGCATTTAATATGTACTTTTATTTTCTATTTTCTAGTCTGTCTGTCTGGTTGAGGCTCAAAGAGTGTTACAGAACTAGAGATCAATGCGATAAAAACAGCATAATATATTCAACGATGCAGTGAAAGTGGTTAACAGAAATTAGAAACTAAATCTGTATCTAAGACGATATATTTAAGATAACCTAGAAGAACTACATTAGGCCTGAATATGGTTATATCCAGTCATATCTATTATTGCCTCAAGAACTTCTTTCCAGAATTGTTTGATAACTAAGCATTGCCAAAAAAAATGTGATAACACCGAAGATCTGGCGCTGCCAACAAATAACTGGATTATAGATGTATCCCAGTCAATGCTCCCTCTAAGCTGTGGAGTCTTGTGAGCAAAATTCTACTTCGTGAGCTACTGGCATTAAAGTTACGTGTGAGCGATTTGGCTACTGCATAAATTAGTTTGCTCATCTTTCCTGAGCTAAGACAAAAATGTGTGAGCTGGGGGCAAAAAGAACTGTGAGCTAGCTCACACTAACTCAGCTTAGAGGGAACACTGGCCTCAATGTATATGGTGTCAGATACCATTTGTACTGGATTTTATAGAGATTTTCTCTCATATGTGATACAATATTAGGTTTTTAGACCATGCCATTCATTTTCTATTATCTAGTTCCTGCTTCTTTATCCTGGGGGGGAGTGACTGAGATAAATTCAGTACTTGCTAAATTGGATGGACATTCTTTTTTGTAACATACAGAAGCAGACCAAAGTACCAAGTGGTACAGGTGATATCCTTGACAGTAATGGGACTTCGCCTACTTACAATGACATCATGCAGACAATAAGGGCTCCTCCACAGTCACTCGTCTTTTTGCCTTTGACAAAATTATTAGTGGAAAATCTCTGGGAGAAATATGCCTGATGCTTAATTGAAGGGACTTTGCTTACGATTTTCAAGGCGTGCAGAAAAGCTCCGGTTAATTGGAATTCTTCAGTAGTCCCAATATCTTGGAATAAAAATTAGATTGCTTGGATTTTTAGATTTTAGACCCGTGATGGGTTAAAAAAACCCACACCACTACCTACCTACCTATTTTGCAGTGTACTGGTTTCCTCAAATAACAGGATCAATAAAATCACTGGTTTACTTCCAAGCTCAGCAGACGCCTTGGAACTGCCCTGCTAGCAATCACTGTAAAAGCAGTTCAGTCCCCAGCGCAAAGGCAAGACCTGTTGCAGTCAAGCTATAAGAGTCAAAACGAGCGTCTTACTGTGATAATTTTGCTGGCCTGCATTCCTAAAACGCCTGTCTCCCTTTGCTTTTTTTTCCAGCGACGGAAAAGATTCCTGTCATGCGGGGGCAGTGGTTTATTGATGGTACGTGGCAGCCCTTAGAGGAAGAGGAGAGTAACCTGATAGAACAAGAGCATCTCAGCTGCTTCAAGGGGCAACAGATGCAGGAGAGCTTTGACATGGAAATCTCGAAACCCGTGGACGGAAAAGAGGGTAAGAGTGCGTTAACAAAGATCCCTGTGCTGTTTCTTTTTATAACTTTTCATGTGCGAACGTGGAGCATTAGGCACGATGAACCATCACCTTGCTTTTAGTCTTCTGTTTCTGAGCACATCTGTGGGGGTCAGGAAGGAATTTTCCTCCAGGCCGGATTGGCCAGGGGTCCTGGAGGGGTTTTCTGGCCATCTTCTGGGCATGGAACAGGGGTCATTGGGGAGTTGGGGGGGAGGTAGTTGTGAAATTCCCTGCATTGGGCAGGGGGTTGAACTAGGTGACCCTGGAGCTTCCTTCCAGCTCAGCACAATTTCAGTAACTATTATTCTGTGTGGCGGTAAAAAAAATGACACAAATTTACTTGTTTTTCAAACTAGTTTTTCTTATATTAAGATGTCGTCCTTGGTATTCTTTGTTGAATCGCTGCTTTCGTCCCCCGGAAAAATGTTGTGACTTAAAAAAATAAATAAATCTATCAGGTCCGTAACGGTACCTGAGTTAGACCACCAGTCTTGTATCTCTTAATTCCGGATCTTTCCATAGTTAATAGAATCATTTGCTGTATTTTAGTTGCTTCATGGTAGAACAAAATGCTGTTTTTACACGCTTAGGCTGTGAGTCTTGGGCTTTGAGAGCAATAAGCAGTCCTCTTTTTGCGCGCGCCCTGTGTGTAAACCCTGTGCATTGTGTGTAATTGAGCCATTTATCTTGTCCCATAAAATCAATTGTTATGGGTAAGCTTGTCAGCAGAGCCAGCCTGAAGCTTGAACGAGCTGGGCAGGGAGGCAGCTTTGTCTGCTGCTTATGCTGCTTCGCTTCTGCCTGCTGCTCCTTTCCTTGCTCTGCTGCCACCAGCTTCCTTCTCTGTCTCCCTGCTGATGCCTGAATCCTTTGCTTTGAAGAAGAAGAGAAGAGATTGGATTTATAGCCCGCCCTTCACTCAAGAGTCTCAGAGCGGCTTACCATCTCCTTTCCTTTTCCCTCCCCACAACAGAAACCCTGTGAGGTAGGTGGGGCTGAGAGAGCTCTTTTGGGGACTGCCTTTGAGAGAACAGCTCTGAGAGAACTTGTGACTGACCCAAGGTCACACCAGCAGCTGCATGTGGAGGAGTGGGGAATCAAACCTGGTTCTCCCAGTCTAGAGTCCCTGCTCCTAACCACGACACCAGACTTGCTAGTTGGGACTTTACTGGTAGGCGGCTATCGGGGGGGGGGGAGCATCTGGCATCTTGGCCTCTCCTTCCCATCTGGTGCTTAGGACACTATTAATGGCTAAATAATTTATTTACTTCATTCATATCCTGCCGGTTTGGTGTGGAGAGCCAGTTTGGTATAGTGGTTAAGTGCATGGATTCTAATCGGGGAGAACTGGGTTTGATTCCCCACTCCTCCACATGCAGCTGCTGGATGACCTTGGGCAAGCCATAGCTCTGTACCAGCTGTTCTCTCAAGGACAGTTGTCTCGAAGCTCTCTCAGCCCCACCTACCACACAGGGTGTCCGCTGTGGGGAGGGGAAGGGAAAGGAGTTTGTAAGCTGCTCTGAGACTCCAAGTGAGTGAAGGGTGGGATATAAATCCAATCTCCTCCTCCTCCCAAATGTTGCTTACATCATTCTCCTCCCCTCCATTTAATCCTCACAACAACCCTGTTGGTTAAGTTGAGAATGTGTGACAGGCCCATGGTCACCTTGAGCTTCTGTGGCAGAGTGGGGATTCGAACCTGGGTCTCCCAGGTCCTAGTGTGACACTCTAGCTACTACACCGCACTGTCTGTCATTAGTGAACCTGTCCACCGTGAATTTGCTTAACCTCCTTTTACAACCAACTTGTTAAACCCTGTTAGACAATTCCAGAAGATGGGCAAAAGAGGAGTTCCTGTTTCAGAACCTTTGTCAATAGTTCTTCCACAGGAATTGATAATTCTGTCTTTAATAACAGTTTCCTTTGTCATCTGTCATCACTGTTGTTTGACTCAGTTCTCCCAAGACTTCTTTTAAAAAGTGTCTCTCCCCCAGTGAAAACTGACACAGACAATTCATTCAGTTTCTCTGCAGTCTCCATGTCTGTCTTTAGCAATCCCTTCATTGCTTTTTCATGCCCCTGCCTCTCTGGCTGGTGCCTTGCTTCTGACATATTTTATTATTTTTATTTATTTATTTAAAGAAATTCTTAACTGTTTGTCTCCAGTGTTTTTAGCAAGATACTTACCATTCTCTTCTTGCTTGCCTTCTCATCAATTTATGTTTGTTTTGCAAACCGCACTCTGCCTTCTCATTTACCTCTTGGGGTAAGATTGCTATAATTGAAAGGAAGTATTCCTTCTTTTATGGCTCCTTTGACTTTGTTCATTTATCACATTGGCAGCTTCTGAGAACGGGTGGTGGCCTTCCTTATCTGCTGAATACACTAACTGCGCTTTCATTATTGTGCATTTAAATAATTACCAAGCATCATGAAGTGATTTGACCTTTTTTTTTAAATTTTCCCTCTGAGTTTCCTTTTGACAAGTTCCCTCCTTTTTTAGAAGCTTACTCTTCTGAGAGCAAATACAGGAATGTTGGCCTGCTTGGGCAGCCTCCCATTCCCAAATGCTGAACTTTATGGCACTGCGTTCACTGTTCCCAGTGGGTGCAGCAGCACTTACGTCCAGGGTTCCCTCTAAGCTGAGTTAGTGTGAGCTAGCTCACAATTCTTTAGCCTCCGGCTCACAGATTTCTGTCTTCGCTCAGGAAGGATGGCTCCAGAGCAAACTGATTTGTGCAGTAGCCAAATTGCTTGCTCACAACTTCAGTGCCGGCAGCTCACAAAGTAGAATCGTTGCTCACAAGGCTCCACAGCTTGGAGGGAACATTGCTTACGTCCCACACCAGAGCCTAAATAAAACCAAGGGCCAAATGCAGCATCGTTCAGCACCACCTCCCTTTTGGTTGCACACCGTGACCAGTGGTTCCAAGGCAAAAGTATTTACTGGGTCGAGGGATTAATGTATTCTCATGACCTGGGCAGCCATTAATCCAGCTAATAAGCGGGTAGTTGAAGTTACCTGTTACACAACCTTCTCCTTTCTCCATTTCAAGATCACCCTAAATTTTCAGGTGAGTAGCCATTGTGGTCTGAAGAAGTGTGCATGCACACAAAAGCTTATACCCAGAAATTAAACTTTGCTCGTCTTAAAGGTGCCCCTGGACTCCAACTTTACCCTAAATTTTGGTCAGGCAGGTAAATTTTGTGCTTAGTATTTCTTCCCATAGCAGTTTTTGTGGACAATCTGTTCTTCTAAGGTTTTCTAGTTTACTGGGCTCAGTGTGGCATTAAAGAGACACTCCACATCCTTTCCAGTGGGGAGGAGGGAGAGAATACACAAATTGGGTGGGTGGGGGGGTCTAAAAAACTGACAATGGCACAAGGCAGCCTTTAGAAAGCAAAGAGCTGTGCTGTTTACATGGAG
Organism: Lepidodactylus listeri; assembly: GCA_029233225.1. Lineage (NCBI taxonomy): Eukaryota > Metazoa > Chordata > Lepidosauria > Squamata > Gekkonidae > Lepidodactylus > Lepidodactylus listeri. The sequence goes on along the minus strand of JARCFY010000011.1, from coordinate 98,348,424 downwards.
AAAAGCTGTTTGTTTTAGCTGGGGGAAATGGCTAGAATGGCTCATGAACTTTGCCACTGTTGTGATTCCCACTTCAAAATTCTGTGTGGAAACAGGGAATCAGTTGTGCTGTGTGTGTGGTGTAATGTTAACACTTGAGGTTAGGAGGGTGGCAGTCAAGTGCAACAAAATGTTCCCATGAGCTGAGTAGGCCCTTGGGCTGTTGATGGGCTTGCACCATAGCACCAGTCCCTGGCAGGGGCAAGGGCCCTCTTCACAGTAACCTGCCAGCCTGGGACAAAGCCCGTGGGCATTATCTAGATAGGCTGGTTGGGCAGTGCCAGTTCTGGGAAGCTGCTGTTATGACACACATCAGAACAAAGAGAATTGGACAGTGTACGAGACAAACAGCACTGAGCAGTGTGCCTGTGGTTTTTCTTCTCCCCACAACAGGCACCCTGTGAGGCAGGTGGGGCCGAGAGAGTTCTGAGAGAACTGTGACTGGCCCAAGGTCACCCAGCAGGCTTCAGGTCGAGGAGTGGGGACTCAAACCCAGTTCTCCAGATCAGAGTCCACTGCTCTTAACCACGACACCATGCTAGCCCTACATATGGAAGAGGCAGCTTCTGTGAAAATGCTACCTTGGAAGTCCCGAACTTTGAACTTTCTGCCTAGCAACCAACATTTTCCCTCCAGGAGCACAGAGGGCCAAGGGCCTGATTCAGTATAAAGCAGCTTCGTGTGCGTTGGGGGGGAGGGGCTGTGGCTCAGTGGCAGAATATCAGCATGCAGAAGGTCCCAGGTTCCGTCCCCGGCATCTCCAGCTAAAAGGACCAGGTGGCAGGTGATGGGAAAGGCCTCCACTGGAGAACCAGGAGAGCTGTTGCCAGTCGGAGCAGACAAGACTGACCTGGGGGACCCAGGGCCTGATTTAACGTATGGAGGCTGCAGGTACATGTGTTTCCTCAGCAGAAGCACAAAGGCGCAGGGACAAGGGGAAAAGTTGGGAAGGAGTACATGAAGCGGCCTCACACTGAGTCAAGACCACTGGAGGCTGATGCATTTAGAAAAATGAAGCCAAGTAGAATGGAGGGCAGAGAGGTAGAGCTTTTTTCATAGCACATCAGTGTCTAGGACACACTGTACAGTACTCTGCCCCAGGGCTGCAATCAGACCCAACAGTGCATTTTCCCACTTTAAGCAAGTACACACACATACACTTTGCACAAGCCACCAGTTTCCAGTAATTTTCAAGACCTTTGAAAAGAGGTCAGCTAACAGATACTCCAGAAGCAGAAACAGGGCATGCAGATTAACATTTTCTCCCAGAAAACCAGTTATGCTCTCATGCTGCAAATCGAGCGGCTGGGTGCCCAGAAGGACCTGGTGAGCAGACGGTAAGAACATTCAAGCGACACGTATTTGACACGGAGGTATCTCTATATCCTGGGTGAGGCGTCCCTCTTTAGCAGGCACTAATGACTTCTGGAGCCCACGTCTGATCCTTACCCAAGGCAGGACAACCTCCTGTCTGTGAGTCCTAAGGGCTGCACTTGGCCATGAGTGAAGCAATGGTTTGAGCTCGAGGAGTCTTATTGATGTTTGGGCCTGTCCTTTAGCTCTTGCCGCTATTATTTTCGATTCAGACTTGAAGATGGGGAGTAGTCATCATCACATGGGACCCTGGGCTGTCGAATGGCTGCTGGGAAGCCATTCTGGCCGCCCGTTCACTGCTGTACTCTCCACATACTCGGGAGCGCAACAAAAACAATATTCTAGTCCAGGGGGACGCTTAGTCCTTCTCTGCATTTAGATATACTTTAAAAAATTTAGGCGACGTTTATTTATGAACAGGTATCCCAGTTTTGCTGTGTCGAGTAAAGGTTTAATTCCTGGTTCAGTTCACTCATATGCATCAATATGCTTCCAGTATGTGTGAGATATTTAAAAACAGGATACATATTACAATCCTGATCTCTGTGCTTGAGAAAGCGATAATTGTCATTGTGCTTTTGCGTCCTAGCCTTCGTGCTTAGAATATTAGATTTTTGGTAGAAAGGGGGCTTGCTTTGTTTTTTACTTTTTAAGTGCAGGTTCCTCACAAGGTGCATTTAACAAAAGGTCCGAAGCATGGACTCATACATAGTTTTAAAAATATACAGACAAATCCTATTACACATCCAGGATCCTGTCTGGGGATGGAAATATTGTGGTACAAGGGAAATAATACGTTGATCCTGGATTGTATATAATGCAAAGAGAGAACTTCGTTTTAGGGTAAGCCATGCCTTCTCTTGCGCCACGTACCCTTCGGCATCCAGACGCTCCCTGCCGTCTCTTGGAGAGCCAGCCTCTTGAGTGTGGGCAGCATAAGGGTCAGCGCACCACCTGAGTCTCCACAGCTCACCCTTCAGAAACGCAGTTCTTCGAAACAGGCTGCTCTCGTAATCCTGATCAGGCCAAACTCGATGTCGTGGGACTCTTCACCGGTGCACTGCCTGTCAACTGTACCTCACCTTCCCTCCCCTCCCAGCAGTCTTCTTTCCCCCTCCTTTCCCCATCCCAGGGGCCTTGGAACCAAAAGTGCCTGTAGCTGGGAAACGGTGGGCAGTGGCCCGGTTAGTGTCTCAGTCTGGGTTCCCCTGACTTGCTGACTCTTCTGCAAGTATACCCACCCGCCCACTGTTTCCCGTGATCTCAACACATGCCGTGTGGGAACTGGCATAATACTGAGGAATGCCCTTTTCTGGATAAAAATGGAGGCCTGCTTCACCCTTACTCAGAAGGTCTTCTTTTAGGACGGAGAAAAATAAGAGCAGCAGCTGGAGAAACACTTGTCGGGGGTGGGAGTTGGACTAGATGGCTTGTGTGGCCCCTTCCCATTCTGTGATTCTAAGAGGATTCCCTCCCATGTGGGATGAGTCAGTAATCTGGCATATGTCCTGGTTGGAAACAGGCCAGGGCAGAACAATGACTCATGCAGAGATACATCAGCCAACTTCCACTGCAATAGAACAATTGATGTATTACTTGCAGCAAGCTGGCAGTGCTCTCCGACACGGACTGTTGGGATTGCTGAGCTGGGGGGGGGGGGGGGGCGGGGGCGGGTTTGGCTGAGCACTAGCACCATGAGGAAATTGTTCTGCTGTGTACACAACATGGAGTCCTTTCACCCTTCCTCCATTAAGCTGCTTAAAAGTTATACAGCCATGCTGTTCGTGCAAGACGGAACATTGTGTAATATTTCTTTTACTAGGATGGCTTGATAATTTGGTTAGTCCCAATAAAAGGTATTGGGGCTGCAGTGGCTCAAGTGGTTAAGGTGCTGAACTGCAGACCGAAAGGTCGGTAGTTCAGCAGTTCAAGACCCGGAGTGCTGCCTGACGGAGTGAGCTCCCGTCTCTGGCCCCAGCTCCTACCAGACTAGCAGTTAGAAAGCAAGAAATTGCAAGCAGATAAATAGGTACCGCTTCGGTGGGAAGGTAACAGTGTTCTGTGCGCCTTGGTGTCTAGTCATGCCGGCTGCATGACCGTGGAGACGTCTTTGGACAGCACTGGCTCTTCGGCTTGGAAACGGAGATGAGCACGACATCCCTAGAGTCGTATTTGACTGGCTTTCGAGCAAGGGAAACCTTTACCTTTAATAAAAGGTATTACATAGATTTCATTCTTGGTTTTGGGTTCTGTTCTTCAGTAGTTAATTTTTCTGTCAGCTTCTGCCCTGCCTACGGTTTTCTGGAAGACAGAAGACTTAGATACAAATGGTTTTTTTAGAATTCCTCCCAGATCCTGGTGCTATGCGCTCTGACTTGTTCTGGGTCCACTGACGAACGTGAAAACCGTGCTTTATTTTTTGTTTTGTTCTTGATTATTAAAAACACACACTTTCTCTGAACTGGCAACTGACTCTTTAGAGCTCCTGTCCTGTCTGGAGGTCAGGAGGAAACCCTGGAAGGACCGGCTCCAGTTCCATTCCGGTTCAAGGGAAAGTGTTCCAGGTGCTGGCCTGCCCCTTTTGTCTCTCGGGTTCGCCTGGACTCCCCTGCCTGAATCCCAACTGACCTTGGCGGTGCTTGTTGTTCTCCTGTCTCTTAGGTGGGGCACCGCCGCTTCCTCCCGACCCCCCACTTCCCTCTGGTGAGATGCCACGGCATTCATTCACCTTGCGATGCCTCTTCCCACCCTGAACAGCACTGGCATCTTCCCGTGAGGGTGAGGTAAGTCCGTCAAAGCACAGCACCGCCATCCCCAGGGGCACAAGCGCCTTTCCTGCCTTCCCACCGGGCAGCCAGGAGGGGACAAAGTGAGAGTGCCGGAAACGGCCACAGGGGACTTGCGTGACCCCCACGGGGAAGGAGGCTGCAGTGCTGTTCAGGAATGGGAAGTGATGTAAACAGTGCATGCGGGAAGGCCCCCTCTGTCTCCTTCGCAAGGGCGACTTCCGCTCGTCCCGCCGTCACCGACCTCTTTCTGGCCTCCCTACATTTTAGAGGAGGCATTTAGTAGTTTTTTTTCCTTGGGCTAGCTAACATTTACTGGTCACACATTAGAGAGTTGCATTGTAGCAGTCACCAAAAGATGGCCTGGTTTAATGTCCACTCAGTGCCGAGCTTGCAGAATGTATTTGGCCACAAGTCAGGCTGGGGTTCCCGTGACCCAGCTCGCTTTTGGGGATCTTACTTCCCCAAGCACCTCCGAGCCCAGTTTGGAGTGGAAGTGTGGCACTGGGGGGGGGGGGAGGCAATCCCCCCTCCCCCCCCCCGGTGCTGTATTCCCGAGCTGAAATGGTCAAGTGGCGGACTTTTTGTCCCATTGCCTGTTTGCACATGCAGTATTTGGTGCAACCCGGCAGCAGGGCAAATAACACTGCCCCCAGAGACACTGTCGCTTGCAAAAACAGTGAGCTTTGCGGAGGGTGGGGCTCCTCCTTCCCAGGTGCCCCAGTCCCAAACCCAACTGGGTCCTGCACAGCTTGGGGAAGTAAATTGCCACGAGGACACTGAGAAAACAAGTTGGGGAACTCTGATCCAACTCAAGGCCAAGTATTTTGTATAGCTCGGCACTCGCTCAGGGGTGCAGGGTGGTTCTGTTTCTTTCGCTCTCATGTGCACCTTCTGAATGGTCTCACTTGCTATAGCGAGCATTTCATGAACAGTACAAAAGAGAACTGTACGTAATCCAATTTCCCTCAAAGGTGGTGCTCCTTTGTGCCATTAAAAGGACATTTGCGCAGTGTGGTCTGTATTTTCTACGTCCATCAGTTCTCCTTAGTGTATTTTCTGCCAAATTGGGCGATGCCCCTTCTCCAACTTTCAGTTTGAAGCTTGGTGTTTTTGCTTTTAGTTGCCTACCACCTCCCTCCCTTCTCCCTCCATTCTCTGTTCAAATGGAGAGGATATAAAGAGAATGCCGAGGCGTCAGGGCTTAAACGCAAGCGGTCTGAAGGTATGGCAATCGCAGATTTGTTTTCTTGTCTCCTTTAATGGGAAGTTTTCTGTTGTAGCCAGCGTCTCTCAGTTTAGCGTGCTAGATAACCTTGTGCTTCCATGTCTGCATGGTGTTATTATCTTCTTCTGTAGCAGAGCAGGAAGAAGAAAGCGTTGCGGATCTTAGTGAGAAGATCCGTGCTTTTTTTGGAGTACGGAGAAAACTTAGTGCCTGTCAATGTCCTAATGATGCGTACTAACAGTTCATCAAGACCCTAAAATGTCTGATGTATTTCCAGCATTGTGTCCACGTGCATTTCCTTTCTTTATATAAAAGATTTTCCTTGCTGTAAGGTGTGCTCAACTACTTCCGAAAGGTTGTCGAAGTCTCCCTGAATCCCATCCAGAGTTGTGTAATGGGTGGGTGGGGTCTGGGAGTGGGTCTCCAGTTTTCCTTTCCCTGTGTTCAGTTGTGAAGCTCATTGACACGGTCTTGGTCGAGTCACTGGGTCACAATTTAACTTAATTTAAAGGATTGTTATGGAGATTAATGAAAGAATAATCCACCACATTTGTGATGTGTGGTAATGCAAATTGTACAGAATAGCTTGGAATTTTTCCCTGAGGTCTCCCACCTGGAACTTAACAGGGAAATGTCCTTTTAAGTGGCCACATGACTTCTGTCTCTCGTTACCTATTACAGATCCAATCAGATAACTTTTGGGGACTTGTCATCACTGATTGGGCTTGTTTTTAATGACATGCTGTCTCTCATATTTATTATACTTTGTTTGGCATGTCTGTTGTTCTCATTTGCATCTGTTTTACCCACGAAAAAGAATCACAGCCCTGCTAGTTGACCAGGGGGAATTGGTCTTAGTGCCAGTAGCATAACGCTGCTTCCAAAAGGTGATAATTCTCTGTGTAGCTTTCATTGCAAAGGTTTTCACAGTGGTAAGGAAGCATCCAGGCTAACTAGTACTTTTCTTTGGTACCACATGGCTGCTGTACATATATACAGGCACCACCAAAGAGCTTTTAAAAAAATAAATAATAATAATTGTAATTGACATATCACTGTAGCATGCTAATGATCTATTGCCTAGCTTCTTTGAATCCCCAGCTTTCTTTTGGTTGATGTTAAAAAGTAATATTTTGATCCCTTTTTGTTGCAGAGATATAAGGGTAAAGTCATATCTCTGCAACAAAAAAGAACTAGAGACTTGCTTGAATTTTAAAATGAAAGCTGGAAATTCAAAGGACTTTGTTGCGGGAGCAGACTGTTACAATGTTACAGCGATATGTAAGTTGCCAGGTTTTTTTAATATCCTCTGATGGATGGGGGGGGGGGGGCATGGGGAGGGGGCAGTTGAAGACCAGGAAGCTGGTGTTGATGCGGCAGGACTTTTGCAAAATATGCACCTTCCTATCCACACAGCATGCAAACTTGCTTTGGCTGTGATCAGACCGTACTAAATGGACATGAAGCTGGTCCATCAAGGTCAGTCTGGTCTCCACCGACTGGCAGTGGCTCTCCAGGGTCTCAGGCAGAGGTCTTTCCCATCACCTCCTGCCTGGTCCTTTTTAAGTGGATGGGGACATTGCAGCAAAGTGGGAGAAACCATTGAAGTGAGTAATCACAGATGGTGTCATGATGTTTTCCACATAGTGGCATGTTGTGTAGTTTCCGTGTTGCTGTGACAACTGCTAATGCAACACAGTGGCAACCAGCCTTACGAATAGCAGGTATCCCCATAGTTTTCCTGCCCTAGTCCTTTGGTAGCCCCTGCCCACCGACCACCAGGGTTGGTTTGTTTTTTAAATTGGCAGTTCAGTATCTTGATATGGTTATAATGATGTAACAGTCTGTGTATCGGGTTCTCTGAATTCCCAGCATTCATTTTTAAGAAGTCTCTAGCCTCTTTCATTACAGAGATATGCCTTTCCCCTTATATCTCCACAGTGAAAGGGGCTACAGATGTACTTTTAAAAACGAAAGCTGAGACTGTAGAGAACCTGAGACACAAATCGTTATATCATTATAACAATATTCAATTGCTGATATAAAAAAATTTAAAAGCCCCCCCAGTCGCAGTGGAAGGACATGGCTGCTGCACATGGGAAGGGGAAAGTGCTGCCATATGGCTGCAAATTTTCCCACCCACACATCAGCCATGCAGATTTTGCTGTGATCTTTCCCAACTCTTAACTGCAGAATAGGTTTGGGAGAGAGAGAAAAGCTGGGGAAACCCCAGGAGGTGTACAGAAGTGCCAAGATGCAATAGGGGAAGCCTTGGGGGGGGGGGGTTAGCACTTGTTTTTAGCACTTGGAAAAGACTGATTTTGCCCCGAAGGAGTGAGGGAGCATGCCCTAAGCAAGATTACTCAGAAGTAAACCCTATTTTAGTCGATGGATCTTACTCCTGGGAAAGTGTTCTTTGGGCTTTGCAATCTCATAGTGTTTCCAGCACTGCAACTTCAAATAGGAAAGGGGAGACATTTTCATGTATGAAACAAGCTTGTTTGGGAGGAGGAGGAGATTGGATTTATGCTCCACCCTTCACTCAGAGCGGCTTACAAACTCCTTTCCCTTCCCCTCCCCCACAACAGGCACCTTGTGAGGTAGGTGGGGCTGAGAGGGCTCTGAGAGGACAGCTCTGACAGAACTATGGTTTGCCCAAGGTCATCCAGCAGCTGCAAGTGGAGGAGTGAGGAATCAAACCCGGTTCTCCCAGATTAGAGTCCGCGCACTTAACCACTACACCAAACTGGGGGTTGGAGCCCCAAAGCGTGGGAAAGTAGATGGGAGGCAGGATGCAGAGCAGAAAAGCCGTGATTGGGAAGAGGTCTGAGCATAGGCGCACTTCCCCCTCCTCTCCGTATCCTGGCCAACCCAAAGTCAAAACTGCTGGAAAGAGCTGGCTTGCATTTGGTACATTGGTGTGGGATTTTGAGTAGGTTCCAATTTATGTCTTAATGTCTATCATTATGAACTTGAGACTCTCTCAAATGATTTACCTCTTAGAAAATGGTTTTTCTTCTTGCTTTTGCTCCAGAGCAGTTCCGCAAGAGCCTTTTGCACCCATATGAGTGATCTTATTTCTTTCAGCTCCACCTAGGAAGCGTTGCGCTAGGTCATAAATGCTGCAGAAAGCTGGGGGCCCGGCCCCAAATATTTAGGATGTTGTGCTCCTCCTTGGCTTCCTAATGGCAGTGCTGGTTTTGGAAGCATCTTCAAGGCAGCATCCTCTATTCATCCTGCTTCCATATTTCCCCCTGCTTTGCTACAGTCTTTTCCAGACCTGGTTTGGTACAACCTTTTTGGAAGGATCTGAGTGAAAAGTGCTTCAATGATATTTTTCTTACCTTAGATCCCACAGCCCCTCCCTCCCGGGCTTTTTAAAAAAAATGGTAGTAGCTATAGCATTATAACATGACAGTGATCTATTGCAACAATGTACTTGCTCACAGCTTGCATTTTTTTAAAGCCACTAGCATTTTTTATTGCAGTTATAAGGAGAAAAGGTACCAGCTGCATGTTTCTCCTTATAAGTCTACAACAAAAATGGGCTAGATACTTTTAAAAATGCAAACTAGGGATTAGTACAGTGTTGCAATAGATTGTTATAATGCTGTAGCAGTCTAGCTATTATTGAAAGACACACAGAGAATTATCTCCATGTAGAAGCAGTCCAAGTAGTCCTAAGTTTGTGATTCCTCGAGTCCTACATTAGGAAGACTCCAGAATTTTTCAGGGGGGGTGGGGAAGAAAAATACAGACACTTCCTTTGTGGATCCAAGCAAGCAAGTCATAAATAGCCTGATCTAAAATTAGTTAGACCTGGGCCGTGTGTATCCTGTGCAAGCTTCCCCAACCACGTTAAAGTCGCACCCTAAGAAAGTACTCGGCAGGGCTCATTTCGTAGCAGGAGCTCCTTTGCATATTAGGCCACACACCCCTGATGTAGCCAGTCCTCCAAGAGCTTACAGGAGCCCCTGTAAGAAAAGCTCTGTAAGCTCTTGGAGGATTGGCTACGTTAGGGGTGTGTGGCCTAATATGCAAAGGAGCTCCTGCTACAAAATGAGCCCTGGAACTCGGCATGTAGCCGAAACACATTCAGTATCTGTTTTCAGATAAATTTGCATAATGTACCTGATAACACTGAGGTTTGTGCTGTTTGCAGATGTTGCCACAAACCATCAAACCCTGCTTGTGGTACCTGAATACAAACTGGGGTTTGCTGGTTAGTACTAACCTGGAATTTCAAGCCTAGGGCTTGTTGGTGCTTTGTTAACCACAGTTTGCACTAATGGTGGTTTGTAATGACATCTGAATTCGCAAACCACCCCTTGCAGCCACTCAGCCACAGAAACTGCTGTGTGAGGAGAACAGATTCCCTGCTGGGGGAAGAAGGAGACAGATGACAAACTGGAGTTTACACAGCAGTCACGCTTTGTCAGTTCTGACTGGCAGATTAACCAAAATGTGTGGCATAAACCGCGGTTTAAACCAAACCATGGTTTATTGGGACATCAGAATGCAGGCTTGGGTTCTTCTAGAATTTTAGAGGTTTGGGCATGGCATTGAATGGCAGGAGGCAGACTGAGGAGGTGAGCAGGCTGGAATTAGAATCTGTGACTTTCTGAAGCTCTAGTCCCTGCCTTCTGAGCTTCTCAGCAAGCGTGGCTCAGTCTTATCTGACCGCCATGATAATTTATTAGCTAATGGTGGGAAAACAACTAAAATGAGGCTCTGGTGATCCCAAATACAGTGCCTTGGTAGCATGCAAATGCATGACAATACAGTCGTGTGCTTACATTCCGTGTTGCTATCCCTCCTCATTTGCTCTGCCTGCCTGTGAGAGAAGTCCCGCTGGAGACATTCCTTAAGCTGAAGGTGGTCCTTTTTCTGCTGCAGCTGTCCACAGTTTGAAGCTGAGCCGCACCCACGTGGACTGGCACAGCGTGGATGAAGTCTATCTTTACAGCGATGCAACAACTTCAAAAATCGCAAGAACAGTTACTCAGAAGCTGGGGTTTTCCAAAGGTAAGCCTGTTTGAGCGGCATTTGTCTTCGTTCTTGATAGTCCACCTCTCACGACCCCTGGCGGGTTGCCCCCTTCTGCCACCCCCCCCCCCGGGCTTAGGATCTCTTGAGAAGGCCCAGGGTACCCTCCCAAGCCCAACCAAATGCCCTCTTGTAACCGAGAAACATGAGGCGTGATGACCAGGCAGAGCACTTGAACAGCAGGGTTTATTTAAACAATACTGGGGCAGGGAAAACAAGACGAGGGGCAGTAAAATCAATAACAGTGTTTTAAAGGTACACTAAAATGAATCTAACGCAACTAACTGTTTCTCCTTAACTGGCCCTACTTAAGGCCTGCAGCCTCTTATACCACCAGGCCTCTTGCCTGTCCTCCATCCCACGGAGGGACTTCTTCTCTCTCCCAGCCCAGACTTTCCCCTCAGCTTGACTCCCTGTCTGAGGAGGAAAGGCTGCAGCAGAGAGAAAAAGAACCATTTGTCAGTCACACACCTAAAGTGCCGTGGCCTCACACATCCCCTGAGCTTCCATTGGCTCCCACGGCCGCCAAGGATACGGCCCTCTACCCCCAGCACAGGTCTCTCCTTTGCCTAGGCCGCACTGGGCCTGTCTCCCAGCCTGGCACAGATCATGACACCACCTTTTCTCATAGGGACTCTAAGTGGATCGCACTTTGTGAGCCAGTGCAGTCAACAAAATGGGACATTCAGTAGCCGATGCATTCGGGTTTTAGAAGTCTGGGAGCACCAGGAAGAACCGAAGCGCAGCAGAAGCGCTCAGGTGACACATTAAGCACCACAGAAATCACCGTAGACAGGGTCCTTCTTATAATTAGGGCCGCGGTGGTTCAGAGGCTGAGCTGCAGACCGGAAGGCCGGTAGCTCGGCAGTTCGAGATCCGAGTGCCACAAGACGGAGTGGGGTCCCGTCTCTGGCCCCAGCTCCTGCCAGCCTAGCAGTTCGAAAGCAAGAAACTCCAAGTAGCTAAATAGGTACCGCTTTGGTGGGAAGGGAACAGCGTTCCGTGCGCCTCGGCGTTCAGTCATGACAACGCTGGCTCTTCGGCTTGGAAACGGAGATGAGTGCCGCCCCCTAGAGTTGGATTTGACCGGCTTTGGAGCAAGGGGGGAAACCTTTACCTTTACTTATAATAAGCTGTAAACAGCAATATAGACTGCAGTTCCTAACCCTTTATCCAAGCAAATTTGTGAAACCATTTTGTGCCATGCAGCCCTGTCACCTGTGGAGAAAAACCCGTTCAGTTCTGCATCGTTTGCGGAAGGCTAGGAGAGCGGGAGCTTTCAATGGAGGCTGGCTCGCCTCTTTCAGTCCAAGTTGACTTTATTCTTCTGTGCAGAAAAACTCCTGCTAGCCTAGAACTTGGAAGACTGAAATACTTGCTCATTATTCTTATGTAAGGAAGCCTAGATGGCCCAGACTAGCCAGATCTTGGCTGTTAAAGGGGGGGGGGATCAGCCCCGGTTAGGCCTTGGATGGGAGACCACCTGCAGGGGCAGGCAATGGCAAACCGCCTCTGAACGTCTCTTGCCTTGAAAATCCAATGAGGGGTGGCCATGATGTGGCTGAGACTTGACAGAACAGATGGCTGTTATGCTGGTTCCCCTCTCTCAAATGGGCAGTGGCCTCTGTCAGCAAGTCACAGTAGTTGAGAGGATTTGTGTGTCTTCACACCAGGGGTTCTCCAAGTCTAGAAAAACAACTGAGCTTGCCTAATGTAGGACACACAGCTAGAAAGCTCAGTTTGCTGTCTTCAGCCTTTGTCCCTCTGCCTTGTGTCAAGGGATAGGGAATGCAGCATTCCACATACCGCAGCAATGTTAAGAGAACAAAGAGCTTTGGAAGAAGAATGGCTGTTGAATTCCTGTTACTAAGTTAACGAACAAAGGCACAAAGATTCCCGATGGGCTCCAAACCTTCTAGTGGGCGGGCACACAAAACTCAAGCCTTACTCATGCCAGCTGCTCTTGCCTCCCTTGGTCACAGTAACACTTGATTTAGGCAGAGGATGTGTTGAAGAAGAAGAAGAGATTGGATTTATACCCCGCCCTTCACTCGGAGTCTCAGAGCGACTTACAATCTCCTTCCCCTTCCCCTCCCCACAACAGACACCCTGTGAGGTAGGTGGGGCTGAGAGAGCTCTTTCCAGAACTGTCCTTGAGAGAACAGCTCTGAAAGAACTTATGACTGACCCAAGGTCGCTCCAGCACCTGCATGTGGAGGAGTGGGGAATCAAACCCGGTTCTCCCAGATTAGAGTCCACGCAAAGAAGAAGAAGATGGGGGGGGGGGATTCTCTCAGCTCACAGAAGCTCCTCTGCCTCCTAACTGGGTGGAGATTTCGTCACGGCAGCTGCCCAGGGGAGGGGCTCTTTGCAGGCTGAAACTAAACGGCTGGGGTCGCTCTTCCGCAGCTTCGAGCAGCGGGACCAGACTTCATCGAGGCTACGTGGAAGAAGCCACGCTGGAAGACAAGCCGTCGCCCACCACTCACATTGTGTTTGTCGTGCACGGCATTGGGCAGAAAATGGACCAAGGAAGGATTATAAAAAATACCGCCATGTGAGTCTTCCAGCTCTCCTCTCCTCCTCCTGGCTGCTCTGCTGTTGCTGTCATTATTATCATTTTCATTTATACTCTCCTTTTCTCCCTGGGAGAAAGAAGTATGGAGAAAAGCTTAGATAAGCAGGTTACAGCTTGGGTGGCTTATATTGCATAGTTGTTCATCTTTATGAAGTTTCAGGAGGGCAGCCATGTCGGTCTGCAGTACAACATCAAAATTCGAGTCCAGCAGTGCCTTAGAGACCAATGTAATTTTGGGGGTATGAGCTTTTAAGTGTCAGATACCCATGGATTTCCACCTCAGACGGTTGCCATGTTGGCCTGTAGCAAAACAGCTAGATGTGAGTCCAGTGGGACCTCAGAGACACACAAGATGTTGGGGGTGTGAGCTTTCAAGAGGGCTAATACGACTAGGGAGTTTCGTCTAGGGCAGTGATTTCCAAGTCAGTTTGCTCAGATGCCCGAAGAATAAAATCTAAATGGCGTGGTTGTATAAATACAATATCCAATTTTTTTTTGTTTTATTATTTCAATTTATATACCGCCCTTCCCTGAGTTCACAGATGAACAAATGGACGGTTATGCTTCCCATTACCTGGAAACCTGTCCCCTGAGGTGGCTGCTTCGCCCTGCCTGATGGTGGGGGCTGGCCTCCCTCAAACCGAGCACGCTCAAGAGGCACTACGATAAAATCAGTGCAGAAAATCTTAGGGACCGCAATGAAATTTCCAGGTGCCATGGTCACTGGGCGCCTGGGATTTGTTGAGCCCTGACCAGCACCTTGAACTGAACCCCGAAGGAAGTTGCTGTTGTGTCGTGTGCTCCCATCTGCTTATTCCAGGGAGCAGAGTAGCTGCTGGATTCTGTACTAGCTGAAGCTTCAACGTTGCCTTTGTGTATCCTTGCAGTTAATATGTAACTTCACATTTTTCTAGGATGCGGGATACTGCAAGGAAGGTAGAAGACAAGTATTTTAGCAACCATGCGACACATGTTGAGTTCCTGCCTGTTGAGTGGAGATCGAAGCTTACCCTTGACGGAGGTAATTCTACTTGCTATGGTGGGGGAGGTTTTCAGGGCACCTGGGGGAGCGGTGCTCAGATTTCGTTCTCGCAGGACACTATTTCCTTTTCAACTTGTCCTTCAAGAAATCTCTGCCTGTCTCTCACAGAACACCTGCATCTTCAAAGGATTTTGGCATTCATACTGGATGGGGGGCACACTTCTGGGTTAGCAGTGTGTGTGAACAAGATCTTGGGGTATGGATGGCTTGTAAGCTAAATATGAGCTGTCAGTGTGATGCAGCGGTAAAAAAGGCTAATGCGATCCTGGGGTGTTATCAACAGAGGCATAAAAACCCAATCATAAGATGTCATAGTCCCACTGTACACTGCATTGGTCAGGCCGCACCTGGAGTATTGTGTGCAGTTCTGGAGGTCTCCGTTCAAAAGCAGGTGTAGAAGAGAGTGATAAGGATGATCAGAGAGGACTGAAGACTAAGCTCTACAAGGGAAAGCTGAGGGATTTGGGAATGTTCAGTCTGAAGAAGAGGAGGTTGAGGTGGGACAGGACTGCTCTCTTGAAGTATTTGAAAGGCTGTCACTTAAAGGAAGGCAGGGAACTGTTCCTGTTGGCAGCAGAGGAGAGGACTCGCAGTAATAGGTTTAGATTATGAGTGAAAAGGTACTGGCTCTATATATAAAACTTTTTTTTACAGTCAGTAAGCGTAATTCAGCAGTGAAATTGGCTATTTAGGGAGGAGGTGAGCTCCTCTCACTGGCATTCTTCAAGCAGTAGCTGGACGAACCCTCGTCAGGGATGCTCTAGGCTGATCCTGCACTGAGCAGGGGGTGGGACTAGATGGCCTCTGTGGACCCTTCAGACTCTGTGATTCATGTCAGATACCTGTTCGCCCTACTCATTCATCCCACCTCCCAGTGGCTGTGCACTAAAGGGAAGGGCGGTGGTCAGGTCTTCTTTTCTGGGAAGGTGGCTCCTCGTTGGTGAACCCCTGAAAAGCTTCTTTCTTCCAGGGAACACCTGGGCTTACTTTGAAAGCAGTTGTACCGTGGGAAGATCCAATACTTACCTTGAATTTACTTTTTTAAAAATCTCAGCACTTCTGGAAAGAATGCTTCACTCCTAGACTGAATGATCCTATAAGTGTACACCTATGTGTTCCTGAACTGTTTAATCTGAAACCAACTGTAAACTTTCCCATACTTAGCAAACCACACTTGGGTCTCCTTTCTTTCCTCAGACACTGTTGACTCTATCACTCCAGATAAAGTCCGTGGCTTAAGGGATATGCTCAACAGCAGTGCGATGGACATAATGTACTACACGAGTCCCCTCTACAGAGACGAAGTGAGTGTGCGTCTTCAAGTGCCTCGTTCAGGGCATGCCCAGATAAATGGGTGCAGCAAAACTGGGTCCCCAGATTCAAACACGCTTCAGATTCTCCATCTGCAAGAGAGGAAGGAGCTCAAGCCTTATGGGTCTCCTTTGCCTGGGAACTCTTTTTTTGATACTTTGAAATCAGAAATCAGGGTGTGTGATCTGTATCCCTCCTCTTTGCATTCTGTTTCAAGGGGGAACTGCTAAGAGGTAGCGACGTGATCACCAGTGAGAGAGTTTTTCCCAAATTCCCCCTTTCTTAAAAAAAAAAAAAAGACAATATGCAGGGCTCATTTCGTAGCAGGAGCTCCTTTGCATATTAGGCCACACACCCCTAATGTAGCCAATCCTCCAAGAGCTTACAGAGCTCTTCTTACAGGGGCTACTGTAAGCTCTTGGAGGATTGGCTATATCAGGGGGTGTGGCCTAATATGCAAAGGAGCTCCTGCTACGAAATGAGCCCTGACAATAAGGACAAAATTTATTTCCTGTTAGATACATATCCTGGTTTTTTTGACAGTCCTCTGCTGAAGTGGCTTACACCAGTAAAGAGACAATGAAGAACTAGTTTTGTTGGCAAAGTTAAATCCACTTAACGCCAGATGTTACAGTCCAATGGGTGATGAGCATGTGGAAAATTCAGGGATTGGGATACTGGCAGTGCATGCTTAATTTTAATGTGTTTCCATGTTTTCTTTTTTTTTAAAAAAAAGATTTATTACAAATAACTCATTACTACAAAATGTAGTAACTACAGCAAGAAATGATCGGGACAAAAATCTCCTTCACAGTTATAATCTAAATCCGAAAAAACAGCCACAGATCAATCCAGCAGAGACAGAAAATAATAAACAGTCATCTAATTGGAGACAGTTGTCTTATCTTGAAATCTCTTGATATTTATACACTCCAATTCAAAATATATAAGCAATTAATTTCCTAGTAAGGATTTACACCTAAATTTACTTTCAACTGGGTTGAAACATAGATACTTCCTTAGTACATTACTGGCACGTAATAGTGCCCGACCAGGATGATAGAGTGCAAAATCACACATCATTCTGGGTAAGGTCAGTATTTCTGTGTTTTCAAAGGCTGAATATAAATAAAGGATTTAAACAATGCTTCATCTGCGCTGCGGTTTGCTTGGACCCATCGATTATCTGGCGCAAACCATCTGTCAGTGTTCAGAGCATCCATCCAAGGGAACGTCTCTCATTTCTAGATTCAAGTCCAGTAGCAACAGAGAGACAAACCAAGATTTTTGGGGGAGTAAGCTTTTAAGAATCCAAGGTATGTGATGAAGGGGAGCCGTGATTCTCAAAAGCTCATACCCCAGACTACAGAGGTCAGTCCCCCGGGCAAAAATGGCTACTTTGGAGGGTGGAGTCTGTGACCTTCTACCCCACGGAGGTCCTTCCTTGCCCCAGGCTCCACCCCCAAATCTCCAAGAACTCCCCAACCTGAAGACAGGACCCCTGGCATCAGGCAAGATAATGCCATCAGGAATCTGACACATTGCGTGATTCGCAGACACGGCCACGTCATCAATTTGCTTGTTCAAAATGTGCGTCCTGCCCCTCACCTGAATGGCGAAATCTGAACGTCGGGCTGTCTCGAATCTTCAAGGCTGGCTCTTAAGTGATCCATCACAGTCCCATTCATACAGCAGTTCCTTACAGAAATTGAAATTAAGGGTAAGGGGTAAACTGAACCTGCAGCAAGTAAGAAGTTTGCTTTTTTCCTCTCCCCCCCCCCCCCCCCCAGTTAGTGAAAGGTCTTCAGCAGGAGCTGAACCGTTTGTACACGCTTTTCTGCTCGCGGAATCCAGACTTCCGAGCCAAGGGCGGGAAAGTGTCGATTGTGTCGCACTCCTTGGGGTGTGTGATCACCTACGACATCATGACCGGGTGGAATCCGGTCAGGCTCTACGAACAGTTGCTCGAGAAGGAATACGAAGACCTCGAAGACACCTGGATGAGCTACGAGGAGCAGCATTTGCTAGAAGAGTTTTACATAACCAAGCAGCGGTAAAAGGATTTCCTTTCCCCGTTATTGGAGAAAATGTGGTGTGTTGTGGATTGAGCAGCTCCAGGCGGGGTGTGGAATTGCTGGTGAAGCAGCTTGATCTTGTCTGATCCAAGGAGCTAAGCAGGATCAGCCCTCGTTAGTACTTGGGTGGGAGACCACCAAGGAAGTCCAGGGTCTCTACACAGAGGCAGGCAAACGCCAAACAGCTGTTAGCCTGACCTGACCTGGGTGGCCCAGGCTAGTCCAATCTCCTCAGATCTCAGAAGCTGAGCAGGGTTGGCCCTGGTTGGTACTCAGAGGGGTGACCACCTTTCCCCGTATATACCCCAGAGAGCACGGCGATCGGGCACTCAACACCGCCTGATCCTCCCCGGCCCTAGAGAGGCCAGGTTGACGACCCTAGGACCAGGGCCTTCTCCGTGGCGGCTCCTCACTGGTGGAATGAGCTCCCGGATGACATCAGGGCCCTGCGGGACCTTCTGCAGTTCCGCAGGGCCTGCAAAGCGGAGCTCTTCCGCCAGGCCTACAACTAGGAGCCGCCATGGGGGTGGGGGCAGGTAGAAGGCCTTGGGAAAGCATTGAGCTCAATCAACTGGTTGCAAACTCCCGGTTGTGGGTTTGGAAATCGCTGTACTCTGTTCTGGAAGCAATGATGGTCGCCAAATTTTGGTGAAATCTGAGAAATTTTGGTGAAACTCTATGAGTTCTGATGTTGGCATATTTTCTAAATTGTAATTTTATGATATATTGTTGTGTTTTAACCCCTGTGAGCCGGCTAAAGCTGGCTAGGCGGGGTATAAATCCCAATAATAAATAAGCCCAGGGTTGCTACCCAGAGGCAGGCAATGGCCAACCACCTCAGGACTTCTCTTGCCTTGAGAACTTCCTGGGTCGCCCTGAGTTAGCTGCGACCTGACAGCACTTTTCACCTCCCACCATCAGTGGACAATTGCCCGGGTAGGGCGTGGTCTGTCCTAATTAGCCTTTCCCTGCATAGAAAGGGGTACTGTATCCGGCTAGCACAGCATACAGCCCTTGGGGCTGCTGTAGCCCACACTGGGATTTTAGAAAAATCAATTTCAGCGCCTTTTCATCATAATCCTCTATGTGTCTTGCAAATAATAAACCCTTTAATGAAATCAGTAAATGCTGATTTATAGCCAAGTCATTAAGCGTGTTTTAACGTAACTTATTGTAATCTATTGTTTTATCACTTTATCATGTGTACGCCGCCTTGAGCCAGCTCACCCGGCAAGGCGGGAGAGAAATCAAATAAATAAATGTATCCAAATGTAAACAAAAGCTGAAGTCGGCGGCAGCAGGCAGTCCAGGCCGCAAACAGTAAAGATGGCAAAGAAAAAAAGTTTCAAATATAAAAGTAGATATTAATTAATTACGAAACGTGTTCGTGGCTGAGGTCTGAAAAGCTGGAGAGTAGGCGTCAGGGTTACGGATGCAAGGAGGCAGTTCCATAGAAGACGTCCTGCCTCCCGTAGCCAGCAGCACTCTTGAGCAGAGCCTCTGGAGGTCGTCTTCGGCAAGAGGTTCCCAGGGAAGCAGTGGGATGTGGGCTGGACTTTCACCTGGCTCCACTTCTGGTGGCATCTCAGCTAGGGCTTGACAAAAAGCCCAGTGCCACTTTGCCCTGGCACCTAGTATTTTTGGCATAGATTTTGTTGTAGCATCTCTCAGTAATCCTCAGTAGCAGTACAAAGCTCATTTATCGTTCTGCGTAGAAAATGCAGGTAGTTCTTCTCATTTTTTGGTTTTGTTTATGGACTTCAATTTACACCATGCAGTGGTGACCAATGAATTAATTCCTTAATCAGCTGCTTTCTCTGCTGGCTCCAGCATTCAATTAAATGGTGCCTTCTGAGAAATATTAAATTACGGGAAATCAGAGAGAATAGATTAGGTTAAATTTAGAGGCTGGCTTTTTGTTGTGGGTGAGGACAACCTGGAGTTCCTCTTGTCTGTACAGACTAGAGTGCCTTTGTCACGGCATCAATAAACCGTTGAGAAGCGGTTGAAGAAAGTTAGGATTCTGTTTTGTAGCAACAGAAAGAAAATGTTGTAACTTAAAGTAGGAAACCCTGAAAGCAGAAAAATGGACCGGGCTGCTACATTTGAGGGGCTGGCTCCTACACTCACAGAGAAGTATTCAAGGCCTGGTTTAGATGCCAGGTCAAATCCGTACTCCTCAGCTAGATTTCCTGGCGGCTGTTTCTCTGCTTGTATGTTGCTTTCCATTTTATTCAATCGGTTACCTTTGCTGATTTTTTTCTGCTGAGGTTAATTTTGGAATTTTATTAATGTATATTAACTAATTTTAAATTGTTGGAAATTCTCATTAAATTTTAGCCACTTTGTGGACTGTACCAGTTACAAGTGGGGATATAACTGTTTTAATAAATGCAAAATGTGGGGAGGCTAGAAGGACAGAGAAGATGGGCTCCAAACTGGAGTACTAGGGGTACATAACCTGGCTTCAACTTGCAAGCCACAGTGGAATAATGATGGCATCCCCCACAAGCTGTAGAGAGAGAAGTATGCTTCAGTCCTAGTACTTAGACAATCTGTCTGCCGAACATTTGTTTCAGTAAACTTCACAAATGCCGAATATTGTATACAGCACGGGTCTTCGGGCTAAGCTAGAAGTTCCGTTGTTCCGACCACTTTTCTCCCAACCCGAGTTCCTGTGCTGGATGGGAATGATCGCTCGGGCAGAAAATGCTTAAAGCAGCAAAGCACTCAGATATAAAACCAATGGTTAGGGTTTAACCCGTCTCATCTGAACACCCCTTTCATGCATTAAAAAAAAAATCAGGCCAACTTCACGTGCAAACAGAGACATGCGGCTGCTCCCATCCCATTTCTTTTATTTATTACAATTTTTATATCCCGCCAGTCTCCTCGTGGTGGCTCACTCATCTAGCCTGGCCAAGAAAGCATCTAGTTTGGCCCCTGAATGAGCTTTTTCCTAACCAAGTGTTCACACAACTGGTTTTTTCTCCCTAGATTGAAAGAAATAGAAGAGAGGTTGCGTGAGCTGAGGACATCTACCATATCCAAAACACCTGCCTTAAAATTCAAGGTAGGAATGAGTCCAGGAAGGTGCTGTCGTGCAAGTGGCACACTTCCAGAGGTTGCAGGAGTTTTCCAGTTTCCACTGTTGTTCCCCCTCCCCCAGCACTGGAGACTCTCCCAAGAGAGTGAATAGAGGGGGACGCAGTTGGGAACTGGAGGATGAGCCGGCTGATGGGCGCTTCTTGCATGTCCTCAGCATTGCTGCTGGCTGCACTGAGGCCGCATGCCCATGGCGAGGATGTTCCCTGTACACGTTGCTGCTGCAAATGCAGAGCCATTCGTTTGGGCAGCAAAGCTTCCACATGAGAGTCTTCTGTGCACTTCTTCATCAGCCTTCATTTTTCCCTGTCATGCAGCCGGGGGGCTTTTTGAAGACTTTTTTAAAATTGGCGGCTGCTATAGTGCTATAGCATTGGTGGCTGCTGTAATGCTATAGCAATTATAATTTTTTAATGCCCCTCCCACAGTGACATGTTGGGGGAAATGGTGGCCACGTGGGGCTGACGGGAAGGAAAATGTTAGGACCTTGGGAAATGCACAGCGTCCCATCCAGACAGTGTGATACCTTGCTTTGACTACCTGTCTTCCCAAAAAGATCAGAGACAAGCAGGTCAAGAACAGTGCTCCCGCTAAGCTGAGGAGTCCAGTGAGCAAATATTCTACTTTGTGAGCGACCAGCATTAAAGCTGTGAGCAGGCAGGTGATTTGGCTACTGCATAAATTACCGTATTTTTGCTCCATAAGACTCACTTTTTCTCCCAAAAAAAGTGGGGGGAAAAGTGTGTGCGTCTTAAACCCCCCTCACCTTTCCCGAGCCACAGCACCAAGCGGAGCTAGGTGTGTCTTATGGAGCGAAAAATACGGTAGTTTGCTCTGGACCAGAGCCAGCCTTTCTGAGCTAAGATAAAAATGTGTGAGCCGGAGGGTAAAAAACTGTGAACTAGCTCACACTTAGCTTAGAGGGAACACCGGTCAGGAAGGGTTGCTTCAGTGCTTAGTTCTTGTGGCCCTTTCTTACACACCCAGGGAAATGCTGATCCCCACTTTGGGGTCAGGAAGCCATTTTTCTCCAGGCCAGGTTGTCTGGAGATCATGGGGGGGGGGGGGTATTTGTGAATTTCCTGCATTGTGCAGGGGGTTAGACTAGATGATCCTGGAGGTCCCTTCCAATTCTATGATTCTGTGGTTTGGAAAGGAGAATCAGAGCACAGTGTCGTGCAGATGCTCTCCCCCCCCCCCCCTCCAAAATCACTTCAGTTTGGAAGCGAAAGTGTAGAAGACGGCTCTGTGAAAGCTGTCTCCGACGGTGCCAAGAAGAGAGTCCTTGGAAGTGGCAGGGACAGCACTGAGGCCACACAGCTGTGAGCAACAGAGCAGACCCATGGAAGGCCTGAGGCCCAGGCCCAAGAACCCCGCCCCCCGTTGAAGAACCGCAGGCAGCAGGACTGGGAGGGAAACTGTCCGCTTGAGACCTTGGAGAGCTGCTGCCAGTCTAGATGGACTAGTGCTGGGGTCACCAACGTGGTGACTGTGGGCACTGTGGGACCCACCAACACCTTTTCTGGGGCCTGCCCAGTGTTTTCTGAAAGTTGGCAGGGCACAGTGGGGCCTTTTCCCCAGCGAGGCTTCTAATTGGCTGGGCACATTTTTTAAAAAAATAGTTGCATTGGCAGCAGCTGCCCCCCCACAGCACATGGATCTTGGCTGCGTGACCGAAGGGAAGCCATTTTGAGCCTGGCCCCGCCTCCTGTAGCAGCCATTTTGTGGCAGCACCCCCCCCCCCAAAAAAAAAGCAGTGCCAGAATTCCAAAGGTGCCCACAGGTTCAGAAAGGTCGGGAACTCCCTGGGCAACTGGTTTGATTCTGTCTCAAGCAGCTTCATCTGTTACTGCGTGCCTTCATTGTCGTCGTTTTTATACAGCTTGCTTTGCTGCTTCCTTGATGGGTTGTGACAAACTAGAATTTGGGGGTGGGGGAGAGAAGTAGCAAAGTGCTTTCTTTAGTTAAGCAGCGGTTACAAGCAATGCTCCCTCTAAGCTGCAGAGTCTTGTGAACAAAAATCCTACTTTGTGAGCTACCGGCATTAAAAGTTGTGAGTGAACGATTTGGCCACTGCATCAATTAGTTTGCTCTGGAGCCCTCCTTCCTGAGCTAAAACAAAAATCTGTGAGCCGGAGGCTGGAAAACTGTGAGCTGGCTTACACCAACTCATCAGCTTAGAGGGAACACTGGTTGCAGGCTTCTTAACTTCCCATACAGTCATGACTGAGCAGATTTCCAACTGAAGGGACACCCTGCAGAGTCGTACAGCTAGAATCGAGTCCACTAGCACCTTAAAGACCGAAAAAATTTCCGGGGGTCTGATCTTTGAAGAGTCGAAGCTCTGGCAAAGTATCTGGTGAAGGCCGGTTTGACTCTTGGAAACTCATACCCTGGAAAATCTTGCTGGTTTCTAAGGTGCACTGCTGGAGTCGAATTTCCGTCTTCTCCTGGAGACTAACACGGCTCCCCTCTGAGTCATCTTTCCCTCCCAGCCTCTCATGGAGTCACCTCTTCGGGGTGAGATTTCTTGAGACATCAGTCGCAATCTTACAATCCGTGTCAGTGACTCGTGTCAGTTTCCTGTTGTTGCCAAAAGGTAGAATGGTGACTCATTATTATCAAACTTGTGGTTGTTCTCCATTTGTAATATCTGACGTGAGGCCCTGAGATTGCAACCAAAAGTGGGCGGGGAGGGTGGGGGGAGAGCGCCAGTATGTGCTAGCAAGCTGCCGCCGTCTTCTCCGCCTGTTAATGCCGACTGAAATGTCTCCGTAGGTTGAGAATTTCTTCTGTATGGGATCTCCATTAGCAGTGTTTTTGGCCTTGCGCGGCATCCGTCCAGGAAACAGTGGAAGTCAAGATCACATTCTGCCCACAACTATTTGTAACCGGTTGCTAAACATTTTTCATCCAACAGATCCAGTGGTGAGTGTTAGTGCAGTAACAAGCTTTCACCCTCGAGAGCAGAGGCGGCCCTACCCTGAGGCAAGGTGAGGCGGCGCCCTCATGCGGTGGGGTTGTGGGTACCGTTAAGGGCGGCAGCAGAGCAGAAGACGGACTGGACCCATGAGGCACAAACCACGGACATCCTCCTGGGCCGCCGCGTCTCAATGAAGGGGGGGACTCCCACAGAGCCATTCCCTTCCATTTAGACAGGGCTTGGGCCGGGGAGTGTCCTCATGGCTTGTATCCCATGCTGGCAGTGGAAGGGGAGGAAGTGCCCATGGGATTTTCCGCCTCGGGCCCTGCTTGAGAGTTAGTCCTAGAATCCGCCAATCGGGCAATAAACGCACTGTGTACAAAGGGATCATCAGCGGTTCCCACGTGGACTAGGTATGTGGGTACGGGTTACAGCACAGCCTGACAGAGCACTGTCTTGAGAGCCAGTTTGGTGTCGTGGTTAAGTGCACGGACTCTGATCTGGGAGAACCAGGTTTGATTCCCCACTCCTCCATTTGCAGCTGCTGGCGTGATCTTGGGTCAGTCACAAGTTCTCTCGGAGCTGTTCTCTCAAGGGCAGTTCTAGAAAGAGCTCTCTCAGCCCCGCCTACCTCACAGGGTGTCTGTTGTGAGGAGGGGAAGGAAAAGGTGATTGTAAGCCACTCTGAGACTAAGTAAAGGGCAGGGTATAAATCCAATCTCTCCTTCTTCTAAAGTTGAAAATTGATGCCGCATGAAAGGAAAGGGACTTATATAAAAGGAAAGTTCAGAGTGTGGTCCTCGGCCGTGGGGTGAACCCTGCCGTCACAGCCGAAGTGACAGGTAGAAACTGTACAGCAGTCAGCATGGCTGCAGTAGAGGCAGATTATTTATTATTTATAAAACTGGTATCCTGCATTTCTGCCTTTACAGATGAAAAAAGCAAAAAGTGGAGATTCACACTATGGGAAAACTAACAAAAGACCAGAAACCCATGGATATGCTAACAAAGAATTTATAAAAATAACTTGTAAATTTTTTATCAAATGTTCCAATTTGAATGAAGAATATTATACAAAATATCTCTGGTGTCAATTCAGTATTGAAAACACCTCTGCAGAGTTCTTTGAAAATTTTGAAACTGCTTTATCAGACCAGAAGGAAGCAGGAAGATTAAATGCAATATGGATTAATTATATTTGGTTGCAGCACCTGTTCCTGAAGAAGAACTGTGGAAACGGGATTTTTACCGGTACCCCTTTAACAGGATCGCCTTGTGTCCATCAGCTTTGGACCTTATTGCTTCACTGAGCAGGACTGACTCGGATAGGAAATTTGTTGGGACTTGGAGGTGTTTTCAATATTGAACTGACACCAGAGAGGTCTTGCATAATTATTCTTCATTCAGATTGGAACGTTTGATTAAAAAAACCTACAAGTTTATTTTATAAATTCTTTGTTATTATACTGACGGGTTTCTGGTCTTTTCTTACAGATGAATGGACATGAATTTGTTCAACCACCTAGGCCAGTTTGGTGTAGTGGTCAAGTGAGTGGACTCTAATCTGGGAGAACCGGGTTTGATCCCCCACTCCTCCACTTGCACCTGCTGGATGACCTTGGGCAAGCCATAGTTGTGTCAGAGCTGTCCTTGAAAAAGAACAGTTTCTGTCAGAGCTCTCTCAGCCCCACCTCCCTCGCAGGGTGTCTGTTGGGGGGAGCGGAAGGGAAAGGAGTTTGTAAGCTGCTCTGAGACTCCCTTGGGTAGTGAAGGGCGGGGTATAAATCCAATCTCTTCTTCTAACTGATCCCCCTCCTGAAATCTTTTATAAGAATACGAAACTGCTCTAAAGGTTTTTTGTGTGGGGGAGTTTTCATGGTAGTTTCAGAGCACTAACCAATTGGTGCTGTGTGCAGGCCTTTTGTGCTTCCGACTCCACAGAACTGGGTTTCCTAAGTCAGTTGGCAATTCCAAAATGGCCTGACTGCTCTAAATGGCTGCATGTGTCTTAGTCTTCTTACAGGCTCTGCCTTTTTCAAATTGCGTGTTAGATCAATTCGAAAACGCTGTGACAAACATTTCATCACATTTTTTTTAGTAATAATTTGTATCTGATGAAATGCGCTTTCTTAAATACGCTTCATAGACCTAAAACAGTGTAAACCAGCACCAGATACCATTTAAAAACTGTGTCACAGTGGACTTCAGATCTGTGCATCCCTCTAGCGTTGGGGAGCTGAAATGTGAATTGGTCCAGAAAGCTTCTGTTTGCTCAGGTTTCAGAACTTCAATGCTCCAGTGACTTCAAGGCATCCTGAAAGGGCCTGCTTTCTAATACTGCTCAGCATTTTGTGGCCTTGTGCAGATGTGGTGAATTCTTGCATGTCTCTGGTTTCCAAAACCGCTCTACAGATAGAGCAATTTATAAAGAACCTTGTGTTTCATTTTGTTTTTTAAAGTACTTCCGCATTTCTCCCTTAAGGCATTCTTTGTTTCCAGTACGTCTAATTGTTTTTTCGTGTCACAGTATAAAATCAATAAAGGCCTGCAGAGAGGCGGTCTAACTTTTTCTAAGCGTTCAGCTCCCCTTTCAGATAGTCATTTTATTTTACCAGCCAAACTTTCGCAGGAGTGAATGGTTTGAATCTGAAGGGAGAGAAGTTTGCCCTTCTGTCTAGAGAGTGGATGGCCGAAGGAGAGTTGGGCATCTGTATCTCACGCAAGGGCTTCCTGCTCTTCTGTCTTGCAGGCCTACAGACTAGAACCTTTGATTCTGAAGCACTATAGCAACATTTCCCCCGTCCAGATCCACTGGTACAACACGACCAACCCGCTACCTTACGAGCACATGAAGCCAAGTTTCCTCAACCCGACAAAAGAACCTACCTCAGTTTCCGAGAGCGAATCCATCCCGCAGCTGCCCAGCCCGACGACGTCACCTGTCATGGCGCGGCGGCACTACGGAGAGTCTATAACGAATATAGGCAAAGCAAGTATACTGGGTAACTATTTCAGATTTCCATAGGATGAAATACCACCCCCCCCCCATTTGACCGTGAGGTTCACAACAGACCACAGACCAGTTCCATCTCCGCTTAATCTTCCCTCTAGGGGGTAGAATCGGCAGAAGCGGGCAGGGGGAAATATGTGAAAGACAAGTGAATAGATTCTACTCTGAGCTGCTTAGAAATGAGAGCCTTAGAAACAAGGGCCTTGGGTTGCCTTTAAAACATTGGCTCTTGGGATTCAGGGTTTGAATAAATTTCATAAGTTCTACACCGCCAGACCGTGTGCTGTACTTGTGGTTACAATCTATATATCTAATAGCCAAGGCACCCTAAATCCGCACCTAGGGGGCAAAGAGATTTTCCTGGACACTTGGGGGACTCCCCAGGTGTGCAGAAAAATCCGAAAAGTTAAAAAAATTATTCAGGGGATACTTAAATCCCCCCCCCAAAGTAAAAGAGCATTCCCTGTGCATGTGCAGAGAACGCTCTGGGAACTAACTGTTGCTGCTGCTGCCGCTGGAGGGAGGGGGGAGGGAGAAGGGCTCACCTGCTGCCTCTTCCTCCTCCGCCTCTGGAGCTCCTCCGGCTTCAGCAGGCCCTGAGCGGTGGCAGATATTCCTCCCCCCCCCGCAACAAGTATTGTGGGTCCCACTTCTTGTAGATACACTAAATGGAAGTAGAAAACAATACTTTTTCTGGCGGTGGAACACTGGGTTGGATCCCACCATCTGCCACTGCCACTTTATTGTCAGCTGCTGGACGTCTGGTGCTGTTTTTGAGCCCCAGGATTATGCTTAGTGGCTTGTTTTTGTATTTATATTTCCCTTCTTGTTATTTTTTATGATTTTATTGTGTTGTTTTTACTTGGTGAGCGTTTGAAGAGGCCACATATAAACTCTCTGACTGATTGTGCTGTAACCACAAGGTGGCAGCAGAGTCAGAGGAAAAGTTGGGGGTAACTTGGAAATATCAATAGTTGACTGTTTTTTATTTATCATTTTTTTAAGTTTTACAAGCAAATCATAATGCAAGTCAGTATAGATGTTACGCAGTGATTATTACACAGCAGATCTGTTAAACAAATACAGTACAAAGTACATAATAATGTAAAACTACTTAAATTAAAACTGACTATATTACACAAACTAACATAACCAGCAATACCTAAACAGCTGAAACTTTCCATTATCACTCAATTCAATATACCGCCCAACACACCAGCCATAAACTATACAGACCACCCATTGGAGAAACACTAAACAGAAATGAAGGATTGTTGACTTTCAAGCTTTAACAGTGAGAGCTTTTACAGTCTTGCTCCCATAGTCAAGATAGCGGTCATCCCGATAGGAACAGCAGCAGTGGTGAAAAAGTGGACAAGATGCGTAGCAGTGGTGAAAGTGTGTGGTGGTGGGAGTGACCAGGAGTCCCCTCTCACTGCATTTAACACTCTGCTGTCGTAAGTTTGTCCTCGATCTTCTGTGCAGTCCCACATGGGGACTGCGCATGAGCAGGCTTGCCATCGGATAGGTCTTGATAGCTAAAAGCCTCCAGGGGGCACTGCACACCGGAGTCAGAAGCTTGTTCCCGCCCAGGAGCCACAGGGCGCCCCCATACCCTCAGCCCCTCGTTTGCCACTAAAGGAGAATCTGGTCATGTTTTTGGAGTCTCCGGCTACAATTGAGATGCTTTCATCCAGATTTGTTGAAGCAATGTCAGCTTCTGAGTCTCCTCCGTGGCTCGGAAGGCCCTCTTCAAGAAGCGCATGTGCTCCCGATGCAGAGCAAAGATGACCCAAACTGACAAACATGACCTTCCTTTGTTCTGTTTGAGTGACGGGCATCGTGTCTCCACATGGTAAGGCCTTCCAACGTTTCAGTCTTAAAGCTTGGGGAGGTTGGGAGTCGAAGCTTAAGGCAGCGTTGAGTCATTGCACTCTTGTCCTGGAGACCTGTCTGAGACTAGGACTCCTGGTAAACTGGGCTAAATCATGACTAGTTCCATCTCAGAGGGTACTGTTTATCAGAGCTGTGCTATGTTCCCGAGTGGGGAAGGGTACAGGCTATCTTTGCCTTGGGAAGACAGTTCAGACCTCACCGGTTCCAATCGGTTTGTAAAGTTCTGCACCTTCTGGAATACATGGCTTCTGTCACCGCAGTCCTGACCATGGCTAGGGTACGGATGCAACGCCTGCAGCTCTGGTTTCTGTCGTGTTATAGAGCTGGGGTTCATGCCCTGTGGCAGAGGTTCTCTGTCCCCAGACCTGTCATACGTTCTTTATTGTGGTGGTCTTCTGTGGATAATTTATCCAAGGGGGTTTCCTTCGGAGTTTCTGAACTTGAGGTAGTCCTCAGTACGGCTGCTTAACTCTTGGGTCGGGGTGCTCACTGTGTGGGATTGCTGGCTAGGGGTACTTTGTTAGAAGAGGAGAAGCGGCTGCACATTTAGAATTGTGAGCAGTTTGTTAACGCCCCGAGTTGTTTCACAGGTATCCTTGGGAACGGATCTATTCCTATCCAGACGGACAATACAGTTGCAGTGTTTTATTTAAACAAGCAAGGAGGTCCTGTGTCAGGAAGCTACCCTTGCATGGGACATGGCAGTGAAGATCGATGCTTCCATTCAAGCTGTCCACATCCCTGGGAGTTTAAACATGGAAGCCGACAGATCGAGCAGGGCTGCATCACTCTCCCACGAGTGGTCCACAAAAGGCCATTTACCTGGAACCGTTTTTTACCGTCGGGGGGGTTCCAGACGTTGATCTTTTTGCAACACAAGAAAACAAGAAGGCTGTGAGGTTTTGTTCCCAAGCAGGACTCGGAACTGGTTCCCTCAGGGATGCATTTCAGCTGTGTTGGCTTGGCAGTGAGCCCTGTTTGACGCACTCCCTCCGTTCCCCCGCTCCTTATCAGGCTAACAGAAAAAACCAGGAGGAAGAAATCAAACATGACCCTGGTAGCCCTCTTTTGGCCTTGTCAGATGTGGTTTCCGATCCTAATGGAGATCTCCTGGGGCAAGTTCCTTCCCCTACCAAATTGACTAGATTTAATCAGCAAAAGACCAGAAACCCATGAATATAATAATGGAAAAATTATAAAAATAGTATGTGAACCCTTAACAAATGTTATGAATGCATAATATTATACTCAATGTCTCTGGTGGGGTCTGTCCAATTTTTGAAGACACCTCAAAAGACCTATCAAAATTCCTATCTGAAGCAGTCCTTCCCAGTGAAGCAATAAAGCTGATGGAGCCAACGTGGGGCACCAGTAAAAATCCCGTTTCCACAGTGCCTTCTTCGGGAACAGGTGCCACAACTGAACATAATTTATCCATAATACAGTCAGTCCTCCTACTTCTTAGTCTGGTCTGATAAAGCAGCTCCTAAATTTTCAAGGGACGCCAGGTGGTGCCCCTGTGCAGGTCAAGTTCTTTCCTGAAAGGGTAATCCTTCCCCATAGTCTTGGGTTTCTTCCTAAGGTAGTTTCTAGGTTCCGTTTATCCCAAGATACTGTTTTGCCCATGTTTTTTTCTGCACCGAGAGCGAGTGCTCGTTGCATTCTTTCGATGTTAAGAGGACATCATTATTTTATCTCTGGAGTTTTATCTCTGGAGTTTTAAAGCCCTGTTTGTTTGTTTTAGCGGCCCTTGGAGAGATAGGAGAGCTTCATAGAATCATAGAGTTAGAAGGGACCTCCAGGGTTATGCAGTCCAAACCCCTGTGGAATGCAGGAAATTCACACATACCTCCCCCACCCACACACCCAGTGACCCCTGCTCCACACCCAGAAGATGACAAAAAACTTCCAGGATCCCTAAATGGCTTCCTGGCTCTGTCCCGATGGATTGTCAGGGTCCTTCGGGAGTGTTATGATAGGGCCAGATTGCCACGCCCATTGGAACATTCATGCCCAATCCACCAGGGCAGTGGCTTCTTCCCCACAGCTTTCCCAGATGGAGTGCCTTTGATACAAGATCTGCAGAGCTGCCCCCTGGTCGTTGGCAGACTCGTTTTTATGCCACTACGCTTTGGATCTGCTGGTGAGAAGTGAAGCTCAAGTGGCCAAGGCTGTTCTTCATTCGCTGTTCGAGTGAGGAGAGCGTGCCCCCACCGCCTGGCGAGCCGCTTGCTAGAAGCCCCATGTGGGACTGCACAGAAGATCGATGATGAAAACGAAACTGCACTTAGCTGTAACTGTGGTTCATCGAGTATCTTCTGTGCGGGCACACACACCCTGCCTCCGGCCCCACTTCACGCTCTGGCTTCAGCAGTGCTCAAGGTACTGGGGGGGGGGGGGCTCTGCCGCGCAGGAGCATGGGGTCCCTGGGTGGGAACAGACTCCTGACTCTGGTGTGCAGTGCCCCCTGGAGGCTTTTGGCTGTACAGACCTATCCGATGGCAGGCCTGCTCTTGCGCAGTCCCCATGTGGGCCTGCATTGGAGATATTCGATGATCAGTCGTTACAGGTAAGTGCAACTTAGATTTTCCACTCTCTGTTCTGAGTGCAGAGATACAGGTTATAATAAATAGGTGGCTGCTTCCAAAATGTCTAGTCTCATTCCTGTGCCTGCTATAACGTCTGCACGTTCTCTGCTATTCTGGCATTTTTCAGAGGTAGAACAGCTCGATTGAGCCCGGTAGCACCTTAAAGACCAGCAAGATTTTTTTAGGTATAAGCTTTTGAGAGTCAACACTCCCTTTCTCTGATTCAGGGAGTTTTGATTCTCAAAAGCTTATGCCCCCCAAAATCTTGTTGGTGTCTAAAGGGCTACTCAGTCTAGCTGTTCTGGTGTTGAATTCTACACACAGCCGTGCTGAACTCACTGTTTCTTCCCCCCTTTCCCAACAATACATGTTTTGGTTCCAGTGTAGATATAGTTTAATCATTTGAACGGGCCGCAGTTCTGAGGCCTGGGTTGGGAAAGTTTCCTCCAGCGTATCTGTGATTTCCCCCTATGACACGCGGCCTTAATATATGCAGTATTGTGACATTCTGTGAGGTGACCGATCAGTTCTGCATTTTCAGTACTGACCAGTTCCCTTTCTAAGAGTAGTCTCTTCGGGGTTTGTTTGTTTTATAGATCTGTCACGTCTGTTTGCTTTCACCAAAGAGTCGGGCCCCAAGGCTGGTCCGCTTCAAAACAGAACCGTACTTTATTTTCAGAACACACAACTTGGGGATGGAGGATATATATACAGAGGATACCGTATTTTTCGCTCCATAAGACGCACCTAGCTCTGCTCGGTGCCATGGCTTGGGAAAGGTGAGGGGGTTTAAGAAGCACACACTTTCCCCCCTTTTTTTGGGGAGAAAAAGTGAGTCTTATGGAGCAAAAAATACGGTAATTTGTTTCTTTCCAGGCTTGAACTTTCGGCTTGGCTTCCGCTTAGACAGTATGCCTGTTGTTTCCAGTTTCACTCAGATGTTACCCAGTTCACTAAACACCCTAATAGGTAGACTCTCTTGTACTACTTCGTGGTTAACCTTTGGCTTTTGGATTTCTGACCCCTTTTTGAGTCCCAAGTGGCCACCAACCAGCGGTCCCGACTCTGCCAGACGGTTCGTCGGCCCTCTCTTAACCACCTCTCCCAGGTTCTTTAGGAGTCATGTATTTGGTGTTTGTGGCCGCTTGTGTGTTTAACCTTCACCGGCCTGTTCCCTGCCCTCTCTCCTTCAGCGGGACTCGGTGAACCAGACTCTTCAGCCCCAGTTATCTGTCTCAGCTGTTCTCAGGCTGTCCACACAGGGCTGCAGAGGTCTGGTCCTTCCACAGGGCTCTGCAATAGTCTCACCTCTCTCGGCTCACTCCTCTATTCCCCCGCCTCCCTCCACTGGCCGCTCCCAAACGGTCAGTTGTGCCCATTTAAGTGTCAGTCACTGGGTGTTCTGAGCCAAATGGGCCCCCCTCCTCACTCAGTCATGTGACTCAGCTTTAATTCTGTCACACACATACACACACACACACACCGCCAAATTTCTGAAATTTTTCACAATGACACTTGAGTGTGTCACTTGTGCAGCCTCCAGTGGATCGTGGCCAGTGTTCCCAACGTGGAGCAGCAGGACTTACAGCCTTACATCTTGTGTTTCTCAACAACGAACGAGAGATGGGATTAGAGTCATTGCCTGATGGATTGTAAGCAGTTATCACAAAATGAGACCTGCTCTCTGATAACTGCTGTCAGTTGAAGTCTGTGGACTCTCCAGGGGTCTGACTTTGGGGGTTTACTCACTGATTTGGAGGCTGAGAGAGAGGAGGATAAATGCCCAGCCAGCACCAAGCCCAGAGCCAGGATTCTGTGGCTCACGGGGCAGGTTTTTTTCTGGTGGGGCTGAAGTTCTCAGTGCAGAAAGAAAAGCCAAAATTCTGAGGATTGTGTCTTAGCTACTGTGGAGTCAAGCTTTTTAAAATCAAAGCATAGAGACTTCTGTACATCTTAGCCCCAATAGCAGGCTGAGAAAGCGGGGGGTGGGGGATAAATTTCCCAGCAGATGGTAGGCGTGGCACTGAAAATACTTATCTGGGTTTGGCCAGTAAACTCACTCCAGTTTGCATAGACACATAAAACTATCTACAAAAACAACACATAGATAGGGGAAAGAATGTATACAGTTCAGCAAGGAAGGCAAACCAAAATGTTGTTAGCCGCCTAGAGCCGGCTTGCTGGCTAGGCGGGATATAAATTGAAATAAATAAATAAATAATAAAACAAAAAACCTCGCTGGCCGTTCTACTCACTACACAGCAGCAAGGTGGAAGTGTAAGAGAGCTTTGAGGCAGCCTCTTCTCTCAGTCTCCTCCAGCTGTCTATTCTACACAGGTGTTCTTAACCATTTAGCCAATAGAAAGCTGTTACCAGGATAGATCTCTAAATTGCAAGCCGTCAACCGCTTGAGATGACAGTTCTCAGCTGCCACAAGTTAATCACTTCTACCAGCTGAAGCAACAGTTCTGAGAACAAGTCAACAGGTGGGGGTGGTGACTTCTGTAGTCAAGAAAGCTAACACTTAGGCAGCAGAACTCTCTTAAAGGAGACCAGTTTCTTGACACAGAGTTGGAAGGGATCCTAGAGGTCACCTACTCCAACCCCTTGCTCAGTGGGGGAATTAGTCAACTACATTACCCTACTCTGCTTAAAGGAGAGCACACCTTTTTTAACATTTTAAATGATTGAAAAAAGCTTTTACAGGAGAAATTCTTGTGGGGGGGGTCTTCAAAGGGGGCAGAGCTCCCAAAAGCCCCACTGTAGCTACAGGCCTGGCCAGCACCAATCTGCATCTGGCAGATCCCACCTCCTCCTCTAACTTCCATCTTAACTTATCCATGTCCTGACCTAGGGCGCTTTCACACTTGCTAAATAGTGCTATTTCAGTCCAGCAACCATTTGCCCTTTCACACAGTAAAATCCAGTTGCAAAGTTGAGAGCCAGTTTGGTGTAGTGGTTAAGCACGCAGACTCTAATCTGGGAGAACCGGGTTTGATTCCCCACTCCTCCACTTGCACCTGCTGGGTGACCTGGGCAAGCCATAGTTCTGTCCCAGCTGTTCTCTCAAGGACAGTTGTCTCAGAGCTCTCTCAGCCTGCACCTACCTAACAGGGTGCCTGTTGTGGGGAGGGGAAGGGACAGGAGTTTGTAAGCCACTCTGAGACTCCAAGTGAGTGACGGGCGGGATATAAATCCAATCTTTTCTTCTTCTTCTTCTTCTTCTTCTTCTTGTGCCCGAACCCAGGAGCGGCCAGTATCGGGAAAGGCCTCGGAGGGATGCTCTTCTCCAGATTCGGACGTTCAAGTGCCCCCGCCTCACAGGCCCTCGAGCCAGGAAAAGAAGGGGTGGAAGCGGAGGAGAAGAAGGCGGCCTCTAGCCAAGCCCCAGTTGGAACTCAGACCTTCCCCCACAGCAGCTCTGGCTTCCTGGACCCAACACGTGAGTGGACGGCTCTGGGCCCCAGAGATCTCTGCCATGCCCCTTATCTCCCCCGACTGGAAGCAGAGGGGGACTTTTCAGTTTAGGAAGGAGACAACTAAGGGGGAACATGACAGAGGTTTGTGAAATGATGCCTGGGGTGGAGAGAGCTGACCAAGAGGATTTTGTTCTCTTTCTTTCAAAAGACTAGAACTGGAGGGCATCCAGTGAAGCTGAGGGGCAGTGGGTTCAGGACGGACAAAAGGAAACACGTCTTGACACAGAGGGGGATTAAAATGTGGAGTTCACTGCCAGAGGATGTCGTGATGGCCGCAGGAATAAACAGCTTGAAAAGGGGATCAGATAGATTTGTGGAGGATACCTCTGTCAATGGCTACTAGCCCTGGTGACTGAGGGGAACCTCCACTTTCAGAGGCAGTCAGCCTCTGAATCGCAGAGCCAGGAGGCCACATCAGGGGAAGGTCTCCGCCTCTCTGCCTTGTTGTTGGCCCTCCAGAGGAACTGGTTGGCCCATGAGGCAGGATGCTGGACTAGATGGACCCTCACTGGTCTGATCCAGCAGGGCTCTCCTGATGTTCTTAAGTTCACTTCAGCTGCTTGTTGTTAACATGCAAAGGTGTCAAAGTGTATTTTGCGGCTTGGTAGCATAGTTTAAGATAACACTGGACACGCTGTTTTTCTGTAAGCCTGGGGTTCTGAAAAGCCAGTTTGGTCAAGTGGTTAGGAGTGCAGACTCTAAATCTGGGAGAACCGGCAGCTGCTGGTGTGACCCTGGGTCAGTCACAAGTTCTCTCGGAGCTGTTCTCTCAGAGCTCTCTCCGCCCCGCCTACTTGTCTGTGGTGGGGAGGGGGAGGGAAAGGGAAGGAGCTTGTAAGCTGCTCTGGGACTCCTTTGGGTAGTGAAGGGCAGAGTATAAATCTAGTCTCTTCTTTTTCATCACACCCGGCCTGCATAAATGGCTGGGGGAAGGGGGGGTGGCAAATCAATGCTTTGCCTGGCAACCGTCACGCTCTTTCTTTCTGCTGAGAAAGTGGGGGCGAAGAGGGGAGCCAGCTGCGTGTCACGAGCCACGCAAGGGAGAACTGAAGTTGGGAGAGAGGGATCCTGGTTGACCCCCAATAGGAGTCCTGCCACTGTCAACTCTGCAGTGGAGGGAGGCCTTCACCGTAAGAGCTGTGTTGGGAGTGGATGTCGAGGATGAGGCTTGCCTGTCCCAAAAACTCTGCTCGGGACTGGAAGTTGGGAAAGGAACTTAGTGCAGCCCAGTTGCCCTCCAGGGCAGAGATCCAGAAAACTGCCGTCCATTTCAGCGGCGGTTCATTTAGCCATTGTTGCCGCTCTTGAGGATCCGGGCAGCCAGTCATCAAGTCTCGTTTACTCAGTCTTTTTGATCTTCACCCCCCCCACCCCCACCCCCACCCTGACTTGAATAACAGTCACAGAGTTGGAAGGGACCCCCAGCACAATGCAGGAAATTCACAAATGCCTCCCTCTCCACACCCCCAGGGACCGCTGTTCCATGCCCAGAAGATGACAGAAAAAAACCTCTCAAGGATCTCCAGCCAAACTGGCCTGGAGAACAATGGCTTCCTGTCCCCCAAAGTGGCGACCGGCATTTCCCTGGGCGTGTCAGAAAGGGCCACGAGAACTAAGCCCTGAGGCAACCCCCTTCCTGCCCTCCCTCTCCTGATCTGCCCAAGTTCCCAGAATCAGCAGGGCTGTCAGATGGCCATCGAGCCTCTGCTTGAAAACCTCCCGAGAAGGAGAGCCCACAGAGGAATACTAGCATGGCTTCCATCCCAGGGAGTGGCCTCCAGTGCCGTCGGTCCCTGGCCCCCTCTCTGCTGCCGTGCATCTCGTCTCTCAGATGGATGGCAGGATCCAGACAGTGGGCTGGCTCCGTTCTGGTCTTTTTAAAAAAAAATTCCTGTTGGATTGCTGTCACATTCTCCCGTTCTTCCATTGTGGCCCTCCGTGCATCATACGTGGGGCTTCCCGTTCAGGCCCCCACCTGCCCCACACTTGCCGAGCTTCAGCAAGATGGCTGGCCTGTTGTGTCCTATAGCTGAGTCCCCTGGAGCCTGGCTGTGCTGCTGCCTGCAGTGGGTCCAGTCGCACTGCTGGGGGTCCACATTGGGTCGGCAGCCACGGCCTGTGTGCTGTCGTGAGACCCTGGTTTCTCTGTTCCCCTAAGGATGGCAGAGGTGAAAAGGAACGAGGGTGTCCAAAGCGGGGCAGGTGGGGCCGTGGCTTTCCTCTGGGGGGCGGCTGTGTCGTCGTGGTGGGGCTCATCCTTCCTGACCGTGTCGCTTTGCGTTCCCCGCCTAGTGGAGCTGGAGCAGAGGATCGACTTTGAGCTCAGGGAAGGCCTGGTGGAGAGCAGATACTGGTCGGCCGTCACGTCGCACACGGCTTACTGGTCGTCCATGGACATTGCCCTCTTCCTCCTCACCTTCATGTACAAGCAGGACCAAGAAGAAGAGGACGGCGTCAAAACACCACCAGACCCTGTTTGATTTTTGCTCCCGGGGGGGGGGGGGAGGGAAGGGGGGGATAAAACTCATTGAACATCATAGACAAATGTTAAGGGAAAGCAAGGCGCAGGGATGTTTCAGGTTTAAATGCATGTCTGGGTTTCTTCCTTCCAAGACACTTTGTCCTTCCAGGCCCCCCTCCTTGGACCGCCTGCTGTTCTCATGAAGATTCTCTTGAAAGGGGGCCCTCTGTTCTTGCTCTTTTCACCTGGACAGCCAAGCCGGCAGCAGCGTTGCAGCATCCCTGCTCAGGGGTGGGGTGGGGGGACTTCGTGGCAGGTGTAGCATAATCACTCTTCAACCAAGTTCTTTTTCTCCCCCCCCCTCCCCTTCCTGTTAAGTGCAAACATTTAGTCTGCTAAAATTAAATCCATTTTGCCTGACGAAAAATTCCTGCAAACCTAAAACAGCCCTGTTCTGTGTCCTGGGAAGCACGATGCAACGGTATCAACGTTCTGATCCAAAGTCGGTCACTCCCAATTCCACTGAAATTCCTTTGGGGGGGCAAGACTCGGACAATGTGCTAACGCAACTCTTTCAGAAACTAATATGCTGACGGCAGGCATAAGTCAGATAAACTGTAACCATAATTTATTATTGCCTCCGACTAACCGTTTTCTTTTACTCCAGTGTGTAAAAAGCGTTACTTTTCTACAGATTTTTTTTTCTCTTGTTTTTGGAGGGGGGCATAATTTAAAGAACCACATTTCTTTTCTACAGTGTTAAGACTCTTCCTCAGATGACATAACTTTGTATTATTCCAATGGAGCTATGAACACTGTGGCACAGTTTTCAGTATTTTTTCATTAAAACAAAATAAATCTTTGTGGTATCACACTGAGCAGTGTTTGTGAAAGTTCTTCAAGGTAAAGTAACCACAAGAAATGGGGAAATATGGGGAATATAAATGTCAGTTGCAAAGAAGTTAAATTTATATTATATTCCAAACTGAAAGCCAGTTTGGGGTACTGATTAAGAGTGGCAGACTCTAATCTGGAGAACCAGGTTTGATTTCCCCACTCCTCATGCAGCCATTTGGGTGACTTTGGGTCAGTCACAAGTTCTTGCAGAGCTGTTCTCTCAAGAGCAGTCCTCAAAAGAGCTCTCTCAGCCCCACTGACCTGACAGGGTGTCTGTTGTGGGGAGGGGAAAGGAAAGGAGACTGTAAGCCGCTCAGAGACTTTGAGTAAAGGGCGGGGTATAAATCCAAGCTCCTCCACCTCCTCCCTCTTCTTCCTTAAATGTTCTCCCGTCAAGCCTTCCCAAACAAGTGCCTTCCGTAGGGTCTTTGCCACCTGTGTGGCAAAGTTGTGCCTCACCCAGATGTAGCAACTGTCGCTCTGGGTGTGGCGACGCAAACAGCAGACAGTGAGTTCTGCTGAGGCATACCATTAGCAGCCCTGAGTCCTCAGGGACGAAAAGGGACCGGGATTGCAGTCACATAAATCTGCCTCTGCAGCACTCATTCTTCCCCGGCTGGAATGGAATGGAAAACGCCGTTTCATTTTTCTTGTGGCTTTGGAAGGCAGGCCAGCGTCTAGCTTTCTAGCTCTCAGTCGTGGAATCGGTTTAGCAAAACTGAACGTGCCAGCATTCTGAAATCCTTTCAAGATGTCAGCTTTATCTTCGATTCTGACATAAAACTTTTCCTTCACAAGAGTGTGCTGGAATTGTCTTCTGTGGAGGAACGGAGAGGGGAAAACATCCAGATGGAACAGAAGAATCACAAAAATGAACGCTGGAAAACGTCTCTGAGCGGAGCCCAGCCCGGGGTTGGCTGGCGAGAAGGAAGGCACTCCCCAGAACAGTAGGAGTGTTCTTTGGTTGTTGACTGGGGCTCAGTTTTCCCTTGAATGTGCCCCAGAATCATTTGTCGATGGCAGGCATCCACCCACCCGCGCAGAAATGCACCCGAGCAAGTGCAGAGCGCGTTCCGCTTGCTGCAGACTCAGGAGAGTCCACGTAACTGCGAGGAGAGAAAATTCTCTCGATTTGGTGGGGTGATCCTAGGACCCCCCAGTATTTCTCTTTCTGTACATTAAACCATTCTTTAGGCATCTTGAATCTGGGTGCCAGTTCTTACTTCCATTCTGAAGTGTAATGAATGGGGATGTCAAGAGTCCCACAGCAATCAGTCCCAACAGCGTTCCTTAAACAGGATCAAGTTTATTGAGATCAGTAAAGGCAGGACGGGAGCAGGGTAGTTATACAGAATTCAAAGGAACCCCCCCCCCCATGGACGAGAGCCAATCATAAAAAGCAAGCAAGCGCACCTAAAACAACGAATACAGGTTCCCGAAGGAACAAGGGCAGCTAGACACCAAAGTCAGAGCTAGGCAGGGAGATAAAACACAGAGCAAGAAATTAAACCTAAAATTCCAGGAGATCCAGGTATTCATGAAAGAGAAGTCTGTCAGTGGCTACTAGCCATGTTGACTGAGGGGAACCTCCACATTCAGAGCCAGGAGGCAATATCGGGGAAAGGCCTCGGCCTCTCTGCCCTGTTGTTGGCCTTCCAGAGGAACTGGCTGGCCACTGTGTGAGACAGGATGCTGGACTAGAGGGACCCTCACTGGTCTGATCCACCAGGGCTCTTCAGATGTACTTATGAAGGCCTCGGCCTCTCTGCCCTGTTGTTGGCCGCCCAGAGGAACTGGCTGGCCGCTGTATGAGACGGGATGCTGGACTAGATGGACCCTCACTGGTCTGATCCACCAGGGCTCTTCTGGTGTTCTTATGAAGGCTTTGGCTTGTGCCCTGTTGCTGGCCCTCCAGAGGAACTGGTCAGCCCCTGTGTGAGACAGGATGCTGGACTAGATGGACCTTCACTGTCAGATCCAGCAGGGCTCTTCTGAGGTTCTTATGGAACAAGCCACACAGAGTGCCCTGCCAGCTGCTCCACCTGACGGTCCAGGGGCTGCAGCAAAACCAGGAGACTTTCCAGACCCGTTTTTGGGTGCCAAATGCTGGGGGGGCAGTTCTGGGAGTCCAGTGCTGGGCAGCCTGGTGAGAAACGTTTCTAGAGATATGGTGTTGATCAGAGTCCCCCGTGTTTGCTCTGGACCAACAGCATGTTTAAAGCCTGTCATTGGAAAAAAGGAATATTTATTTATTTTATTTGTTTAATTTATATCCCGCCTTCCCCGCCATGGCAGGCCTGCACTTTGCTATATAATGGGAAACACCATAGAAAGACTCTTGCCTGAATGAATGGCTGCTTAAAAAAACAGACTTATCTTAAGACATTTCTGGATCCCTTGCCTGAGTTGCATGCTTCTTGCTGGGAGACTCTGTGCATGGTCGAAGGCATTCTTCGGATTTGTGTTTGTATTTATATGGACAGGGAAAGCCTCATGTTTTATCTCTGGACTTGGCAGGACATGGGTGAGTCATGAGTTCTTGCGACTGTACTGCCTTCGGCTGGAGGGGCATCTTCTGCACATTGTCTATGATTTTCTGGTTTCTCCATTAACCCAAAGGGCGTGAGATTCCCTTCCCACCTCCTGCTTTTCTTTGCAAGCCAATGCGCCCTCCCCCAAATAGGTTTTCCAGCCAGAAGGCCTTCCTGAACATTTCCTCTGGGTTTTTTTCTGGATTTCTATAGTTCGCTT
Source organism: Lepidodactylus listeri (assembly GCA_029233225.1). Lineage (NCBI taxonomy): Eukaryota > Metazoa > Chordata > Lepidosauria > Squamata > Gekkonidae > Lepidodactylus > Lepidodactylus listeri. Next base: position 98,307,835 of record JARCFY010000011.1, on the reverse strand, counting down.
TGAACTTTTCCCTTGGAAAGTTTTTAGCTTCTGAAATGTGAATCTTCTGTGAGTCATTTCCTTGGTGAGCCGGTGACCGGGTACAGCTTGACCGGTCGTCATGCATTCAGTGAGTCCGATATGGTGGAGGGAGGGGGGCTTCCTAGGGGTCTTTACAACCTCCCTGCTGAATGCCAGCCAAGGCCTTCTGTCCCAGAGTCCAGCCCTGGAGCCTGGAGAAGAGTCGGAATCTTTCCCTCACTGGAGAGCAACTGCAGGAAGGCCTGGATAGCTGGGATTAGGGGTCAAAGGGCTTCCAGCCAGTTCTCCATCCCAGCACCTCTTGCCATTAGTACTCATTACTGCCCTTCCCATCCATTGCCTGCCACCCACCCACATGCCGTTATAATAACATCTCTGCCTGTTTGTTCAGAGATGCTTCATTTCATCTCCAGCATGTGTCTAAAGAGCACAGGAGCAGCCTGTGGTCTTTATGCTCGGTTCATAAACTTTCCAGAGACATCTGGGTGGCCACTGTAGGAAGCAAATGTGGTCTTTCTGGTCAAATCCTACCGGGTCATTCTCGTTATATTTGGGGAGACATGATAGAGGTTGATAAAATTACGCATGTGATGGAGAGAGCTGGCAAAGGTAAGTTCTCCCTAACATACTAGAATTCGAGGGCATCCAATTAAGCTGATGGGCAGCAGATTTCAGGATGGGCAAAAGGAAAATTCGTCTTTACACCAAGAGTGATTAAAATGTGGAATTCGCTGCCAGAGGATGTAGTGATGGCCACAGGAATGAACACCTTTAAAAGGGGATTAGATAGGCCCATGGAGAAGTCTAGCACTAATACTCTGAATCCCAGAACCAGGAGGCAACATCAGGGGGAAGGCCTCAGCCTCTATGCCCTGTTGTTGGCCCTCCAGAGGACCTGGCTGGCCCCTGTGTGAGACAGGATGCGGGACTGGATGGACCCTCACTGGTCTGATCCAGCAAGTGTCTTCTTAAGCTCTTCTGAAGGCCTCGGCCTCTGTGCCCTGCTGTTGGACCTCCAGAGGAACTGGCTGGCCCCTGTGTGAGACAGGATGCTGGACTAGATGGACCCTCACTGGTCTGACCCAGCAGGGCTCTTCTGATGTTCTTATGAAGGCCTTGGCCTCTCTGCTCTGTTGTTGGACCTCCAGAGGAACTGGTTGGCCCCTGTGTGAGACGGGATGCTGGCCAAGGTGGACCTCTGCTTTGATGCAGCATAGCTCTTCTGATGTTCTTATGACTCCAATGGTCACAAGAGAAACAAATTTTTATTTGCACAAATAGAAGCACATCTTCCATGACATATTCATGTAGGTACATTTAGCTTCTTGTGAACAGATAAACTTCCAGAGAGGTTAACTTGCTACAGCTCCAAGCCCGGGGAAAAGAGAGAAGAGCCAGAAAGGTGCTATATCAGATGGAAGAGAAGGCAAGCAACAGCCAAAGGGGCTCAACATCTAACCCATGAGAGGGGGAGACCAACAACTGCCAAGGGCACCGGAGTGAGAGAATTCCCTTCAGCCCTGTCCCTCCCAGATCCTCTTGCATACAGAGTTACAGCACCCAACAGGGGAAGTCCCCAGGAACTCTTCACCTCCGGCCTGCCAAAAACCTGGACCCAGCCCAGCCCTGTGGACCTTCATTTAATTGACAGCACAGTCTGCCTTCCTCGCAAAAGACTCCAGGAGGATCATCTGCTATCATGTACCAACTTGGGGGAAGCACCAAAGGGGGAAGGGGAAACAGGATGTCCTGGCAGACCATTTGAGAGGATGGGGAGGGAAATGGGGCCAGCTCTACCCCTCCATCCAGTGCCCTCAAGCAACCCACCAGCAAAAGTAGTTGCTAATACAGGTCGTCAGCTAAACCGTTATTTGAAAGCCTTCCCCCGTCCTACAGGAACCTAGTTCAAAACATCCTTGTCTCCTACGAGGAATTCCCCATGTTCTTACCTCCCCCAACGGTGGTCAGCAGTTAGGCCTGCCCATCTCCAGGTGGTGGCTGGAGACCTCCCACTATTACAACTGATCTCCAGGCCACAGAGATCAAGTCACTTGGAGAAAATGCACGCTTTGGAAGGTGGAACTCTATGGCATTATGCCCCATTGAAGTCCCTCCCCAAACCCCACCCACTTCAGGCTACACCCCCAAAATCTCCAGGTGTCCTGGAATACAGGCAAAGTAAGGCAACAGAGCTAGATCACAGTCAAGAGTCCAGTCCAGGGGTCAAATACCAGTTTAGCAACAGTCAGAGTTCATGGTTTGGTCAGGAAAGGAGAGTCAAGGCAGTCCGAGGTCACTGATCAGCAAGGTTCAGGCAGGTCCGAAAAGCAGAGTCAAGGGTCAGTCCAAAGATTACAGGAGGCAGGCGGAGTCCAGAGTTGTGGTTGAGACGTTCATAGGATTGTGATGTGTTGCTTCCACAGTCTACCATTCTCCATGTCTGATTTCTATAGGCATTCCTTGACAAGCCTGATTTACAGCCATCTGCTCGGAGGTGCTCCTGCACTTACTCAGGATTGCTATCATTAAGCGGCTGGCACCAATCCAAGAAGCGAGCACTCTTCTCTGCGTGTCCTTAAGTCTTGCCGGAGCCTTTCCCCTTCGCTGTTCAGTTAAAGAGGGGGAGCCTGGTGGGCTGCTTTCCTGCAGCTGTGCTTCACTGGCTGCTTCAGAGCTGTGCCTGGGTGGGTCAAGGTCAGCTGCCGGCAATGAATCTTGAAGCTCCTGTATCTCTAATTCACTAACTTTAGCTGGTTCAGAGCTGGCTGCATGTGGCTCCTCGACTCCTGACGAGTCTTCAGCCACGCTGGACTCAGGCTGGCCCACGACACCAGTTATTTCCCAACCCAGAACCGGCCACCGTATCAACAGCTGGCAATTCCTGAACAAAACCAGTCAATTGTGGACTCCGCCGTTCCCACCAGCTCCACAGCGCCCTCTTCCTGCTAGTAGAGGCATAGAGTTCTGTGCTAGAACTGGTGCTGCGGAGTTCTTTAATACATTTCAAGGAGCAGCAGACGATACGAGGAGCAGATTGTGTCAGAAAATGAAGGAATTACAAACGCTTCACAGAACTACCACCAAAATTCAGAATTAAGGCTATTTACAGGAGTGCGCAAAGAGCGATCGCATTAAACTTAGCAAGGACAACTGCAAAGTGTTGGAGAAGAAAAGCAATATGTAGAGTCTAAGATTGGGGGTGAGCAGGGTCTGACCTGGATAGCTCAGGTCAGCCCATTCTCATCAGATCTCAGAAGCTAAGCAGAGTAGACACTGGTTTGTATTTGGATGGGAGACTACTGAGGAAGTCCAGGGTTGCTGTGCAGAAGCAGGCAATGGGAAACTACCTCTGAATGTCTCTGCTCTGACCTGGCTGGCCCAGGCGAGCCTGATTTCATCAGACTGGGGAAGCCTTCGTTCTTGTTTGTTCATTATGTATCTTTAATATTGAATTGTTAATAGCTTTGTGCAGCACTTTATATACTCGGTTATAAAAAAAGACTGGGGAAGCCTAGCAGGGTCGGCCCAGGTTAGCACTTGGATGGGAGACCCCCAAGGACAGTCAGGGTTGCTATGCAGAGGCAGGCAATGGCAAACCGCCCCTGTTTGTCTCTTATTTTGAAAACTCTATGGAGTCACCTTACATCAGATGTCAATTGACAGCAGAGAGAGAGAGAGAGAGTAAAGGCAGATGCATTTGCTAAAAAGCTACCAGAGAAAACACTCAGTACAACTTGAGCGGATGATATTCAGGTGGCAACACCAACAGTTGGCTTTTGAGTTACCTCTTATGAAGTCGGTTTAGTCCAATAGTCCCTCTAAGCTGTGGAGGCTTGTGAGCAAAAATTCTACTTTGTGAGCCACTGGCATTAAAGCTGTGAGCGAGCGATTTGGCCCCTGCAGAAATTAGTTTGCCCTGGAGCCATCCGTTCCTGAGCTAAGATGTGTGAGCCAGAGGCTAAAAAACTCTGAACTAGCTCACACTAACTCAGCTTAAAGGGAACACTGGCTTAGTCCAGTTCTGAACTTCCCAACAACAGGCATTCGACATCCTTCCCTAAAGGGAAGCTCTGTACCAAAGGAACTCTGGAAGAGAGCGACTACTGGACTGAACCAATATCATCTGTACATTCCTTGGCCCCGTCCTCCCACCGTGGCTGCCGCCTAAGGACTGTTTTCCATCTCGGTGTTGCCAGAAAGCAAAGCGCTTGTCTCTTCCAAGAAATAGTCTTACTGTCAAAGGACATGAGACAGGCATTTCCAGGAGTCTTCCCCCCCATTTCTCCAAAAGACTATAGGATAGGGGAACAGAGACTGCAGAATCCTTTCCCCCTGCTTGTCATCTGTTTACCCTCCACTGAAAAGGTCGTTGCAAGGGGCCAAGCAAGGAGGGGGCTCTAGATCCCCCCCCAAAGCCCCAGAACCAGAGTGGTGGCAACCAGTGAGGGCCCTTGTCTGCTCCAGGGCTGAAGGGGGCAAGAGAAAAGGAGCGAGGTGGGTGCGAGGAAGCTGTGGCGGCTACAAGCATGGACAGCTTCAAGGGGAAACTGGATTAACATCTGGAGCAGAGATCCATCAGTGGCTATTAGCCACAAGGCATAGGTAGGAACTCTCGGTCTGGGGCAAGTGATGCTCTGTATTCTTGGTCCTTGGAGTGGGAGGGGCAACAGTGGGAGGGCTTCTAGTGTCCTGGCCCCACTAGTGGACCTTCTGAAGGCACCTGGTATTTTTGGCCACTATGTGACACAGAGTGTTGGACTGGACGGGCCACTGGCCTGATCCAACATGGGCTTCTCTCTTATGTTCTCTTATGTTTTTAATCCTTGGAAGGGAAGTCCCATCCTTTGCAAACCCTGCATAGTTTGCCTCCACCCCTTTCCTCAACAAATCCTTTGGGGGAGGGGGATTCATCTCAACTGCCAAAAAACAGTGGAGGAAAAGGAGATTGGATTTATACCCCGCCCTTCACTCAGAGTCTCATAGCGGCTTACAATCATCCTCCCTTCCTCTCCCCACAACAGACACCCTGTGAGGCAGGTGGGGCTGAGAGAGCTCTGAGAGAACTGGGACTGGCCCAAGGTCACCCAGCTGGCTGCAGAAGGAGGAGGAAGAGGAGAGGATATGATTTATACCCCACCCTTCACTTGGAGTCTCAGAGCACCTTACAATCTCCTTCGCTTCCTCTCCCGTGAGGTAGGTGGAGCTGAGAAAGCTCTGAGAGAACTTGTGGTTGACCCAAGATCACACCAGCAGCTGCAGGTGGAGGAGCGGATTATACAAAGAGGACCCGTGCACTCAGCAAGAGGGGACATTCAATGAACAATGCAATAGGATTAGGGTTGAAGAACCAGCCAGAGATCTACAAAACAGAACTGAAGCAAAGCATAAGTATTAACACATGACACATTAAATGATACAGAATTACATAGTAGGAAGCTACTGACTACACGCGACACACAGGTGTAAAGACAGGTGTTTCCCAACCTGTGGATCAGGACTCAAAAGTAAGTCTCAAAGCCTCTGAAAGTGAGACGTGGACCAGCCCCCCCTGCCCTTTCCATCGCTCTTTTTTGTGTTTTGGAAACCAAGATCTGACTCTGGAAACAGCTGTCATAGATTAGTTGATATTTTTTCTTCACTATATATGTGTAGATCAAGATGGATAGCCATGATAGTCTGTATGTTAGCAGTAGAATAGGGCAAGAGTCCAGGAGCACCTGAAAGACAATCAACATTTGTGGCAGGGGAGGAGCTTTCCTGAGTCACTGTTCACTTCTTCAGATATCTGAAGACTATAGATCAAGACGTAGCTTTAGATCACGATCAGGGCTCATTTTGTAGCAGGAGCTCCTTTGCATATTAGGCCACCCCCCCCCTAATGTAGCCAATCCTCCAAGAGCGTACAGAGCTCTTCTTACAGGGGCTCCTGTAAGCTCTTGGAGGATTGGCTACATTCGGGATGTGTGGCCTAATATGCAGAGGAGCTCCTGCTACGAAATGAGCCCTGGATCATGTGTAGATCAAGATGGGTGGCCGTGTTAGTCGGTCTGCAGCAGCAGATAAGAGCAAGAGGCCAGCAGCACTTTAAGGACTAATAAAATGTGTAGCATAAAGCAGCTTTGGTGAGTCACGGTTCACGTCTTCAGATGGTTCTCCGGATACTTCAAATACCTGATGAAGGGAGCCGTGACTCTCGGAAGCGCCTCCCCCGCCACAGATTTTGTTGGTCTTTTTTTTTAATACGACTCTTATTGATATAACCAGGGAATTACAATTTAAATAACAAATAAGTATAACATGTTTACACACACAATACATATTAAATATTGTAGCGTGCGTGTCAAAGCTTTGTTTTAAACATCAGTTGTAATGCCACCTTTGATTCAGATTAGTGAAACTAGACGATAAGGTAAGTGCTATGGTTGTAATTGTACGTTTTGAACCTGTCTCCTTTGGAAAGGTGAAAGTAAAGGTAATTGTTATATAGTGAGGATAAACTAGAAGAGTTTAGAAGAGAAGTGGTTGAAGCCATGTTTGATTTGGAGGATCAATATCTTGATCAAGAACATGTGTGATGAATGGAAGCCATTTTTTAGTGAAGTTTGTTTGCCTTGGGCGTATGGCTGATTGGAGCAGTCTGCGATGCTCCCTCTAAGCTGTGGAGTCTCTCTGTAATTTTTCCCCCATTATTTAAGTGATCTCAGATCTTTGAGTACTATTCTGATAGGGAAGGCGGTGACTGTAGCTTCCAGTGTCTTGCTATTATCGTCTGAGCTGCAGTCAACAAGCTACGTATCAGCTCCCATCGGATCTTTGGTATTTTGTTGGTCTTGAAGGTACAACTGGGCCCTTGCTCTTTTCCACTACATATGCATGTTGTTCGAGTAAAATGTGTGCTGATGGTGACTCGAGTGAGTTTCTTAAAAGTCTTACAGGAGGAGGAGAGGGTGGTCAAAGGCTGGGATCTAACCCCCATAGGCAAAAGCTGTGCATGTCGGAATGCTGTTTGCTCAGGGTTCATCGTGCAGCGTTTGTGCAGCATTCGTTGGTTTCTCAAAATCCTCTGGCTGGCCACTGTAGAAAATGGAATGCTGAACAAGATGGCTGTCAACGTCAATGTCATTTGCCTAGGGAGCAAAAACACCTTGGGCTGGCCAGGGAGGGGTCACCGTACCACGTAACTTTGGACTGGTGGATCCCCATACCAGAGAGGTTGGGAACCGTGGTATAGACCACACCCCCTAATCAGTGAGCCACGTGACTATGTAAACCTACGATGGCTACTTGGCTGGAACTTCTCTGCTGGGCCAAGCCCTGCTCCTTTAAGGAGTGGAGCGTGGCTGGACTGCTCTTCCTCCAGGCGGCTGAACCAGCGTAGGAGGCATGTGAGGTCACCCCAGAGGCCATGTAATCCAGCGAGCGAGCAAGTTTGATGGCTCAGACCCAGCACACAACAAAGCGAGCAGTTCATGGGGCGTGTTTGATCTGCAAACAAATCCAGCTGTTGGCATCCGAGTCGTTAATAAGCCCGCTAATAGCAGAGCCTTTCGTAGCTGGGGCCGCCTGTAGATGACGGTGAAAGTCACAGGAGTTGACGGCGGTGTGGAAACACGCTTTCTCTCCTGGCCCGGCTTACCCTCTTCATCAAGCCACCCTAGACCAAGCCCTCTGCGTGACTCTGAACTAGTTCTTCTGCTCAGAACTGTATGGGGAGGAACCTTTCAGAGCCGCTCTCCTGCACCTGTTGCAGCAGCCCTTCCAACCTCGGCCTCTGTACCCTTTCGTTGGGATGCTGGACTAGATGGACCACTGGTCTGATCCAGCAGGGCTCTTCTGATATCCTGGCTAATCTGGAACCATCATGACGACATACTCAGCTGGTTCACCTGGCTCAGTATTGTCTGCTTCGCCTGGCACTGGCTCTGTTAGGTCTTAGGGAGCATCCCTCTCAGTCGTGGGGGTGCAGAAGATACTTTAGGATGGTGATCAGATCTGGTTCATGATGGTTTCATAGGGTTACCCTGCTGGGCTGCGGCAGAACGGCTCAATTCAAATCCAGCAGTGCCTTAGAGACCAGCGAGATATTCGAGGACTGAGCTTTTGAGAGTCAAAGCTCCCTTCATCAGATATGGGGCTGGTTTGAGGGATTTTAATCCCCACCAAGAGACACCCGTATTGCCTTCTCCTGTGCGGCTGTCTGCTGTTGGAGCCAAGCCACGACCCTGGGGCAGCCTCTCATCCTGCTCAGACTGGGGGTGAGTTAAATACCTGCACTGTTCAGCGCACAAACTCCAGCAATACATCACATATCGCCTGGTCCCTTTTAACTGGAGCTGCTGGGGATTGAACCTGGGACCTTCCGCATGCCGAGCAGAGGCTCTACCATTGAGCCACGGCCCCTTCCCTGATCATCTTGAACACAAGAAGCTGCCTTGTATTGAATCAGAACCTTGGTCCATCAAGGTCAGTATTGTCTGTGGCAGCAGCTCTCCAGGACCTTGGGTAAGCCATAGCTCTGTACCAGCTGTTCTCTCAAGGATAGTTCTGGAAAGAGCTCTCTCAGCCCCACCTACCTTACACAGGGGTGTCAGCTGTGGGGAGGGGAAGGGAAAGGAGATTGTAAACCGCTCTGAGACTCGGAGTGAGTGAAGGGCGGGGTATAAATCCAATCTCTTCTTCTCTTAAAAAGAACCAGGCAGTAGGTCATCACCTCAGCCTGAGACCCTAGAAACCCGCTGCCAATATGATAGGGTTGCCAATCTCCAGGTGGTGGCTGGAGATCTCCTGCTATCACAACTGATCTCCAGGTAGCAGAGATCAGTTCACCTGGAGAAAATAGCTGCCTTGAAAGGGGGACTCTATGACATTATATCCCACTGAAGCCCCTCCCCTCCCCAAATCACACCCTCCTCAGGCTCCACCCCCAGAATCTCCAGGTATCTCCCAACCTGGAGCTGGCAACCCTAGACCAGACAATACTGACTTTGATGGACCGAGAGTCTGATTTGGTATAAGGCAGCTTCATGTGTTCAAGATGATCAGGGAAGGTGCTGTGGCTCAGTGGTACAGCCTCTGCTTGGCATGCGGAAGGTCCCAGGTTCAGTCCCCAGCATCTCCAGTTGAAAGGACCAGGCGGTAGGTGATGGGAAAGACCTCAGTCTGAGACCCTGGAGAGCCCCTGCCAGTCTGAATACTGAACCTGATGGACCAAAAGGTCTGAGTAAGTGTAAGGCAGCTTCATGAGGCTCCATGCAAGTTTCACTCAGCAGGAAAAGCAAAGAATCGCCTCTCCTGATGTGAAAATGCAAGCTAACAACCTATAGCTTGTGTCCCTGGTTTACTTTCCAGGCTTTGGTGTTCATTATTCAGACATTACTGTGTTTCAGAGCTTGAGTCCAACGGCACCTTTGAGAGCGACTGAGACTGCGGCCACACGGGCCTTAAATGCGTGAGGAAGGGCAATTTCCTCCCGCATTTAAAGGGGGCCGACCAGACGGCTGGCCCCTAGTCCCGTGCCAAAGCAGGATCCAATGCGGGTTCCTCCCGCATTTTCCGACCCTGGGAAATTCAAGTATTTTCCCGGGTGTTGCGGGAGGAACCCGCATTGGAGGTATCTGGACAGCCCTCTCTCGCAAGCATTGTGAGAGCAGGGCTGTCCAGATAGCCCCACCGGCCATTTCCCCCCCCCCCCCTTTTACACTTGGGTGCATGGCTATCCATGCGCCCAAGTGTAAAAGGGGAAAAAACAAACAAACCCCGACTTACCAAGGCGGATGGCGGGTCGGAGGCCGCCACTTCAAGTCCTGCTGGGGCCATCTCCGCTGCCTCCGCCGACGTGTCTTGTGTCCGCGGCCGCCGCCACTGCCGTTTCCGCTGCCGCCGCCTCTTCCCCGTGGCTGCCGCCGCCTCCGCCGCGGCCGCTGTTCCCACCGCGGTTGCCTCTTCAGCGGCCGCCGATCATGGTGCCGCAGGGGTTGGGATGTTTAGATATCCCAACCCGCTGTTGACAAATGCGGCCCCTTTAAATCCAGGATCCCTCCCGGATTAAAGGGGCCGTGTGACCGCGGTCAAAGTTTAATTCTGGGTATATCGGAAGGAAGAAGTGTGCGGGCACAGGCAAGCTCCCACCTTGAATCAAGCTTTGTTGATCTCATAGGTGCTACTGAACTTTGTTCTGTTCCATTCCAGTGTCTCTGAAGGAGTCTGCATGCGCACTTTGAATAAAACTTTGTTGGTCTTAAAGGCGCCAATGGACTCCCAACTTTTCCCGCTGCTTCAGACCAACCCGGCTCCCCACCTGAACATTACTGGGTGGGCTGTGATGCTGTCTTCAAAAAAAAAAAAAATGGAAATAAAGAAACTGTGTTTTTGCCCCAGGCCTCTTGGGGCTGACACACAGGCCTTCGCATTTAGGCTTCTACCTCCACGTTGTTAATGCCCCCCCCCCCCTGGGCTGGCTTTGCTCCACGCTCTGCTGAAATCTGTGGCAAGGCGAGGTACTGAAAGATGAAGCCGCATTTCCTGTTTTCTATGCCTGTGGTTTAACCACAAGGCTCATGTTCCCTTTTAAGCCCAGCGATACTGTCCCATGAACGAGCCATTGTTTGTGTTGCTACCACATCAATGCCCCATCGCGCATGCCGCGCCAGGGATGCACGGCTTTCTGTTCCAAGGTGATATGCTGCCGTTTATAGAATCCCAAGCATTAGCACGGCAAACCGTGATAGCCTGGGCTGGACCCTGTCAAAGAGAAATGCAAGTTGAGGGGACAGATTTCAGTGGGACAGAGTTAAACAAACACCCAGCTTTCTGGAGCACTCCCCACTCCTCCACATGCAGCTACTGGTGGGACCTTGGGTCAGTTACAAGTTCTCTCGGAGCTGTTCTCGAAAGAGCAGTGCTCGAAAGAGCTCTCTCAGCCCCACCTGCCTCACAGGGTGTCTGTTGTCCACACTCCTAACCACTACATCAAACTGGATCTCCAGGAGCCAGGTGGAGCTCTTACCCACTGAAGACCCAGTGGGCTACGCAAATTCAAATGGTGTTGTTTTGGTGGCAGCAGCTACCACAGTGTCTGTTTTGTTCTCTCACATTCCTCTTTTGCAGAGTATTTTTTAAAATCAGCCCTCTTCCCCTCCTGCATTTGGGCTCCCTCCATGTGTTTGGCTCTGTCTCCCACGGCAGCCGTTTTGGAATTGTGCCCACCACCCTGGGCACGAATTCCAAAGGGGCCCACAGGCTGAGAGGGGTTAAGGAGCCCCGATGTAGGGTCTCCCAGCTGATTTTAACAGGCAGATGTCAGGAGCAGGGGAACTTGTTTCCCCGTACATAAAAGGACCAAAAACAGCTTTCTGAGACCAAAAACAGCTCCCGGGTCACTGTTCGCCGTTGTTTGCCCCTTGGCACAGCCTGCTTCTGGGTCGTTTGACCATCCCAATCTGTCCCCGGGGGCTTATGCTTTTTTCTAAGCAATGTGTAATTTGATGAGAAATGACAAAAGCAACATCATGAATCAAAACAAGATATCCATCGTGAAATATTCAGCCAGGCTTTGAACAGCGGAACGCTGGGTACGCAAAAGGAAAGGTTTCTTATCAAACGCAGAGATTGAGAGAGAAAAGACAGAGAGCCGTAAGACTGTCAGGCCCAGTAGCTCAACTGCAGCCAGGTCTGGCTCGTGTGATTTATGCCTCCTTCTCTAAGCCCCCTCACTTTTGGTGCCTTATTTGGAGATGGCGGCCTGTAGAATCCAAACTGCACGTACAAACACTGGGGCCTTACAGCTCCTTCACTCCCGATGACGCACGCTGCCTGGATTCCCAACTGGCCTTCAGCTTTCGAGATGGAATGCCCAATAAATCTGCCTGCAGGCGCTTTCAGCGTCGGTTACGAATGCAGGGATTGCGGCCGGTGCATTCCTGGTTCACCAGCAGTTTGTGCATGACATTTTGCCACGTGCCCGCTCTCCTGCCCGAGGGCAGCCAACAAGAGAAGAGAGCAGTTTGCATGCATGAGCCAGGGGGCCCTGGTACAATCAGCTAGATAACATAGGGATGCCAGCCTCCTGGTGGGACCTGGGGATCGCCTGGAACTACAGCTCACGTACCCCTGGAGAAAATGGCCCTTCTGGGGAGGGTGGGCTCTATGGCATTGTACCTAGGGATGCCAGCCTCCAGGGGGGTGCACAGCCAAAAGAGTATCACGGAAAAAGCTGAAAAGCACTTTAAATCTGATTTGAAATGAGGACTGATCTTACATTGGGTATAGCTTTGACTTTGTAAATGGCTTAGTTCTGCAATCGATGGTTGTTTATGGTTGCTTTGCCTTCAGTGTTTTGTATTTGTATTTTCACTGTTTTGCTGTTATCTAAATTACGTACTTTGATTATATTTTGTGCAAAGCAGCATAGTTATTTTATCACGGCTTATGTTGATTTCTGTATTTAGCCTCCAGGTGGGGCCTGGGGATCCCCCAGAATTACAGCTCTGCTCCAGACTAAAGAAATCAGTTCCCCTGGAGAAAGTGGATGCTTTGGAGGGTGGACTCTATGGCATTGTGCCCCATGGAGGTCCCTGTCCCCCCCGAGACTACTTCTCCAAATCTCCAGGAGTCTCCCAACCTGGATCTGGAATCCCTACCTGCCCCATCCTCCCAGGCAGTTTAGTGTAGTAGTTAAGTGTGCGGACTCTAATCTGAGAGAACCGGGTTTGATTCCCCACTCCTCCACATGCAGCCAGCTGGGTGACCTTGGGCAAGCCATCGCTCTGTCAGAGCTGTTCTCTCAAGGGCAGTCCTTGAAAGAGCTCTCTCAGCCCCACCTATCTCACAGGAAGTCTGTTGTGGGGAGGGGAAGGGAAAGGAGATGGTAGGCCGCTCTGAGACTCCTTCGGGGAGTGAAGGGTGGGGTGTAAATCTAATCTTCTTTTTCTCACCTGGAGGCCAGAGAGGACCTGGTAACCCTGTAAGATGAGCGAGGAAAAGGTACATTTCTGTTCATGCCAAAATCTGTATTTTTGTGGTGTGATGGCAGAACTGCAGAATACATACTAGACTTGTTGACACTGGGGGCCTGAAAACATTGGAGGTGCATGGTACACCATCTACTACACTGAGCACTTTACTTAAATTGTTACTGTGAATTATTAATGTTTTAAGGTTTTATATGGTTTTAATATTGCGGATGTATTTATGAATCTTGGCTCGCCAAGTATGTAAGCCGCTCCGGGCCCGCAATAGCGGGGAGAGTGGCCTATAAATTGAAATAAATAAATAAAATAAATAGACAGCGTGTAGTCCTCCTTCTACTGTCTAGGAATATGGGGCAAACAGCACTAGGGGAACAGCCATAAATCTGTCCTAAAAGATTGTTCAATGACAAAGCATCCCTAAGTGTAGGAGCCGCAAAGAGTAGGGATTAATTGCATGTCAAAGCAGATCCAAGTCTGGATTTTAGCACCTCAGTTGCAAACGTTAAAAGTGAAAACACCCTGGAAATTAAGTAGGGTCTGCCCCTTGGTTGTCACAAAGATCACTTTTGAACCACCGCAATCAGTAGGGAGAGAGTCGCTTCCAGAAAAGCCTGAAAAGTATCATGGTTAGTGTGTTGGACTGTGCTTGGAAAAAGACATGTTTAAATTCTTGCTCATTACGAAAACTTGCCAGGTAGCCCTGAGCCAATCACTGCCTCTCAAGTTAACCTCCCTCAAAGGGTTGGTGGAAATTAACTGGACAGGAGGGGAACAATGCACATCGCCTTGGCTGCTTGGAGGAATGGTGGAATAGAAAAAATGTACTAAGTAAATATATTTCTCCACGCCTTTGCGAGCAAAAAGTTGGTTGTGCAGTCACAGCATGCTGGATCTGTCTCTTCTTCTTCAGGCGGTCAAGGCAATAAGGGGTAGAATTTTTTTAGTAACAAGTGGTTAAGCGTTTAAATTGGCCTCCTGGATTTTCATAGTCTGAGCTGAGGAGAGTTATGCAAGCAGAAAGTGTGAATTGTGAAATTTGATTTTATGAGGGGACACGAAACAAATGTGCATGATTACTAAATGCCGGATCCTGGACCTAAGTTGTTAAAAATCTCTTGCTGCTCCTGGTGTGTTGTTGGGCAACTTGACAAAACCATTTTTCACACAAGTTGCTCATCTGGGGCTTGGTGACCGTTCCTAAATTGCTTCAGCCTATGCTGTGATTACAGCTCACCACATCCGGGAACTCGGGAATCGAGCCAGGGTAGGGGCTCCAGAGGGTCGCCCTGTTGGTCTGTGTCATGAGTGCCTCTGGGGATCTGCCTTCTGGGGATCTAAGTGAGGTGGAGGATCAGCTCCCAGCTCCAGAGGAGCCTCCACCTGAGCCAGATGAGGCTCAAGCAAGCACCTCCCAGGCTTTTGCCCCAGCAGCAGCAGCAGCTGAGCCACAGCTAAGCTCAGGCCCACCTGATTCACCTCCTCAGGTGGAACAGCTAAGGTCACAATCCAGGCAAGACTTAGCTGCTAGGAGAAAAGAGGCATGCCTGCGGGGTCACAGATCACTAAGCCCTGAGTTTTAGTAGGACCCGGGACCTCACTGCCAGCTGCTAACTAGCACTGGAAGTGGCTGGGTATTTTAGGCACAGTACAGAGACTACCAACTTGTGCTAGCAACAAGTCTTCTTGGCTAAGCTCTGCACCCATTTGGCTTGTGACTTGACCTGTTTCTGGAACCTCTGGCTTCTGACTCTGGACCTGCTTGACTTCGGCTCTGTTGACTCCTTGGACTGGTTTACTTGCGAGTTTTCCCACTTTGACCCTGGCTTGGATTGACTCTGCTTCTGGCTCAGTGTTTTGGACTTGGCAATTGGTTCCTGCTTTGGTTTGACCTCGGACTGTCCCGGACTTCTGCTTGACTCCTGGCCTGTTGGCACCCAGCCCGTGACAGTCTGCAGTACAGCAGCCAGATCTGAGTCCAGGAGCACCTTCGAGGGTAAGCAGCCTTCGTCAGATCCAAGTCGGAATGGAGATCCCCAAGTCCTTCTTTGCATCCTAAGTCCCTTCTTTGTAACCCCCTTCCCACCTTCTCGATATAAGGACTTGGGGGGGGGGGTCTCCAGGTCTCCCTTCTGACTAAGGTAAAAGGTAAAGGTTTCCCTTGCTCGAAAGCCAGTCGAATCTGACTCTAGGGGGTGGTGCTCATCTCTGTTTCCAAGCCAAAGAGCCAGTGCTGTCTGAAGATGTTTCCGTGGTCATGTGGCCAACATTAACTAGATGCCGCAGTGCACAGAACGCTGTTACCTTCCCACTGAAGTGGTACCTATTTATCTACTTGCATTTTTTTTGCTTTCGAACTGCTAGGCTGGCAGGAGCTGGGAACAGAGACGGGAGCTCACTCCATCACATGGCACTCGGGTCTCGAACTGCCGAACTACCGACCTTCTGGTCTGCAGCTCAGCGTCTTAACCTTGAGCCACAGCAGCCCCTTTCCATTCTGACTAGTTTCTGATAAAGGGAGTTTTGACTCTCAAAAGCTCGTATCCTGAAAATTTTGCTGGTCTCTAAGGTGCTGCTGGACTCGAATCAAGCCAGGACACAGTCCTCTGTAGTCCTAGCACATGTTGGTATAGAATAACAGAACCACAGAGTCACAGAGTTGGATGGGGCGGGGCCATACAGGCCATCTAGTCCCACCCCCTGCTCGATGAAGGATCAGCCTAGACTAGCATCCCTGACCAGTGTTTGTCCAGCTGCTACTTAAAGATTGCCAGGGAGGGGGAGCTCACCACCTCCCCAGGCAGCCCATTCCACAGTTGAATTCCACTGTCAGTCAAAAGGTTTTTCCTAAGATCCAGCTGGTATCTTCCCGCCCTTAATTTAAACCCATCCTTGCGAGTCCTCTCCTCTGCTGCCCACAGGAACAGCTCCCTGCCCTCCTCTAAGTGACACAGCCCTTCAAAGACTTCAAGAGAGTCATCCTGTCCCCCCTCAGCCTCCTCTTCTCCAGACTGAACATTCCCAAGCCCCTCAGCCTTTCCTACTAGGGCTTCTCGGTCTCCAGGCCTCGGATCATCCTTGTCACGCTCCTCTGCACCCACTCCATTCTGTCCACATCCTTTTTTGATGTGAGGCCTCCAGAACTGCACACAATATTCCAGGTGCACCCAAGCAGTGTACAGTGGGACTATGACATCTTGCGATTTGGATGTTATGCCTCTGTTGATACACCCCAAGATCGCATCAGCCTTTTTTGTCGCTGCACCGTTCACAAGACCTCCCCACCACCAACTTTGGTACTGTTTTCATTCATGTCTTGTTTTAAGCTTTGGGGTTGACTTCTGCCTCACTACTGCCTCGCTAATTATACCGCTGTTATTAATAACTAATTTTGTTGCATTTCATTTTTTATGGGTTGTATAAATTTTGTAAGCCACCCTAAAGACCTGGTTTAGAGGCAGGTGGGAAAAAGTAAAAGAGAAAAGTAACAAACATCAGCACTGCTTCATAACTAATTGCTGAATCAATGAGGCAGAGTGGATTCCTATGAGCAAAACAGTTGCTCCATGCTTTTTACAAGCATACAGTTTTCAGAAGCAGTAAATTTGCTTTCAAAGCTGTTTGCTCTGTTTTTGTGAAGTTTCACATCACTGTGCCTCTCTTCAGTCAACTGGCTGCCTGCATCCCCCAATAGGATACATTCAAAACAGTCAATCCAAAAACACTGACATAATCATCAGAAAACAGAGCCAATCCCAGGAGTATCCACCGCTGACCCCAAACTAGTCACATGGCTAAGGGGGCATAGCATTGCATGTCTCTTTGGGGGTTAAACAAACGGGGAGGGAGAGATCTATCGCTCTACCATCTCCTGAAACTGGTTTGTTCCCACAAAAAGTCATCCCATCCAGAGAAAATGCATATAGATCACTGTCCTCGGGCCATGAATGCTGTTGGGATAATCTGAGCGGTTATTTCGGGATAGATTGTCCCCCCCCCCAGGGGACATTTCTTCCATACAAGTCCATGATGCAGCTCCACCCTTGCTGACAGAAGGAGCTCTCTCTTCTGGCCTGCCCTCTTCTGCCCTAACCTCAGCTGGCTTGACTCCATTACTATCCAGTTCCCATATTTTTCCAGCTGTTGGGTGACCATCCTGTGCTGTGCTTGCAGATAGTCAGGAATGATTGGCTGGTGCTCCTCAAAGGGAGCAAAGCTTTGGAGATGTTTTTCTTTTTCTGAATGGCCAATCCGTCCTCAGGGTTGGGACGGAGTTCAGTGTGGTTGCACGGCAGAAAAGAAGGCAGTTTTCATGGAGAGAGATGAGTGTTTTTAGCTGGAGTGGGCATGCTCAGGGTTGCATTGGTTCCCCTTATTGGAAGGTTAACTGGTGTAGCTAGTCCAGTCACCACAAGTTAGCAGAGTGCTTAAATAAAGCTACAAATGCAGCAGCATCACTTTACCGGGTTACTCAGCTTACAAAGCTACATTGAGTCACAATGCAAGTTTAGAAGAAAAATGCTTCTCTATGGATTTGAGAAGTAAGAACATATGAGAAGGCAATGTTGGATCAGGCCAGTGGCCCATCCAGTCCAACACTCTGTCATACAGTGGCCGAAAATACCAGGTGCCCTCAGGAGGTCCACCAGTGGGGCCAGGACACTAGAAGCCCTCCCACTGTCGCCCCCCCCAGCACCAAGAATATAGAGCATTGCTTGCCTCAGACTGAGAGTTCCTACCTATGTTTTGTGGCTAATGGCCACTGATGGACCTCTGCTCCATAAGTTTATCCAGTTCCCTCTTGAAGCCGTCCATGCTTGTAGCCGCTGCCACCTCTTGTGGCAGCATCCAAAGTACACTTTGAAAATGAAAGAGCAGGGACAGGATAGAGTACTGACTTACTAGCTAAAGATGAAAGCAGATGGTGAGAGGCCCATCTGCCTCATGGTGCCAAGAGAAGATTGCATGCCGTCCCTCTTGGTGCCTGCAGGGAGAGC
This sequence comes from Lepidodactylus listeri, assembly GCA_029233225.1. Taxonomy (NCBI): domain Eukaryota; kingdom Metazoa; phylum Chordata; class Lepidosauria; order Squamata; family Gekkonidae; genus Lepidodactylus; species Lepidodactylus listeri. The sequence continues at coordinate 98,289,852 of JARCFY010000011.1, read as the reverse complement.
GTTCGTCTTCATCTGAGAGAGAACGGAAGGAAGGAGCATTGTCCTTGAGAACACAATCTGCATTTCAAAGGGGACAGTGGCAGAAGAGTCAACAATATTGATGTTTAGAGACAAATGGGGAACCAGGTGGGCACCTAATTTTGGTTTACATGAAATATTCGAAGGCGGTGATGGGAGTTAACCGTTCATATTCTTCTCATTTCACAGAATTGTGAGTTAAAACACAGCACTACAGATAAGATTAGAATTTCAACAGCCAATCCATATGCAAAAGAACCTCCTCAGGAAAGCTCTTCCATTAGCATGTCACAGCCTAGGAAACTCCTACAAGAGAATCTCAGCCCTACCCCACCTTCCTGAATAGATATAAATTAACTGCCTACCATTTTTCTTCTCGCATTGACACAGAGAGTACTCCATCTTTCTGTGTAATACTGCTGAGGATGCCAGTCACAGCTGCTGGTGAAACGTCAGGTGCTACAATGCCAAGACCATGACCATACAGCCCAGAAAATCTACAACAACTAACTGTATTGACTGTATGCTTATTACATTTAATTTTTGGTCGGCTGAACATAATTTCTGTATGTAAAGAATTTTTAAAGAGTTTAAAAATGGAGGGCTGCAAAACTGTTAGAAATTCTACCTGCATCCTTGGTGCCTTTTGTTCTCATTTTGACTTGGAAAATCAATCTACTGGTTCCAGTGTTCTCTCTAAGCTGAGTCAGTGTGAGCTAGCTCACAGTTTTTTAGCCTCCAGCTCACACATTTTTGTCTTAGCTCAGGAAGAATGGCTTCAGAGCAAACTAATCTGTGCAGGAGCCAAATCGCTCACTCACAACTTTAATGCCAGTAGCTCACAAAATAGAATTTTTGCTCACAAGACTCCACAGCTTAGAGGGAGCATTGACCCAGACCCCACCTGGAAGTTGGCAGTGTAGTGAGGAAGAAGAAGAAGAAGAAGAAGAAGAGAAGAAGAAGAGACTGGATTTATATCCCACCCTTCACTCACTTGGAGTCTCAGAGCAGCTTACAAACTCCTTTCCCTTCTCCCCACAACAGACACCCTGTGAGGTAGGTGGGGCTGAGGGAGCTCTGAGACAACTGGCCCTGAGACAACAGCTGGTACAGAGCTATGGCTTGCCCAAGGTCATCCAGACAGGTGCAAGTGGAGGAGTGGGGAATCAAACCCGGTTCTCCCAGATTAGAGTCCGCACACTTAACCACCACACCAAACTGGAAACCAGTTGTAAACCCAGGGAAATGCTCGCTCCCCACCTGGAGGTCTGCAACCCTACTGTACTCAAGATCAGTTGTAAATTCAGGAAAACTTCAGCCCATCCCCACCCCTGGGAGGATGGTAACTCTAATTAGTCTGGAGATCAGTTCTTAAACCAGGAAAATCCCAGTCCCCACCTGAAGGTTGGCAGCCCAATCTGATAGCTAGGGTTGCCAACTTTGGGTTGAGAAATTCCTAATGATTTCTGGGGAGGCTGGGGTTTGGGGAAGGGAGAATCCACCCTCCAGAGTAGCCTTTTCCTCCAGGTGAACTTGTCTCTGTCCTGTAGAGACTGGCTGAAATTCCAGGAGAGCTCCAGGACGCCTCTGGAGGTTGGCAACCAATGTTCCCTCTAAGCTGTAGAGTCTTGTGGGCAAAAATCCTACTTTGTGAGCTACATGCATTAAAACTGTGGGCAAGCGATTTGGCTACGGCATAAATTAGTTTGCTCTGGTGCCATCCTTCCTGAGCGAGAGCGAAGACAAAAAAGTGTGAGCCAGAGGCTAAAAAACTGTGAGCTAGCTCACGCTAACTCAGCTTAGAGGGAACACTGTTGGCAACCCTATGGAAGCTTCTTGCCGCAAGAAATAAATGAGTGTATCACAAGAAACCGTAAGATAGCCTTATGTTTTGTTTTTCCTTGTGAAAACAGTAACTTCATTATACATATGCATGAGAGAATTCTGTACTGTTTCCTTTCCCCTGCTGTGGCTGCTGAGATCTCTAGGGCTGTCAACTCTGGGTCGGGAAATTCCTGGAGATTCAGGTGGGTCGCCATGTTGGTCTGAAGCAGCAAAACGATGTCTGAGACCATTGGCAGCTTTAAGACCAACAAAGTTTCATTCTGGGTATAAGCTGTTGTGTGCCTGCACACTTCTCCAGATACACTGAAATGGAAGTTGCCAGTCCATACACATCGGTAGAGGGTGAGCAGCCAATCAGCACACAATACAACAAAGATGTTTTAAGAAATGCAAAGACCAAACTGGAATAACAAGCTTAGTTTATATGGTCACCATTTGTTTGGATTTAATTCTGGGTGAGGGACACAGTGAATTAAATAAGTATATCAAGATTGGAGACAGCAATACTCCCTCTAAGCTGTGGAGTCTTGTGAGCAAAAATTGTACTCTGCGAGCTACTGGCATTAAAGTTACGTGCGAGCAATTTGGCTACCACATTAATTAGTTTGCTCTGGAGCCATCCTTCCTCAGCTAAAACGAAAATGTGTGACCTGGAGGCTAAAAAACTGAGCCAGCTCACACTAACTCAACTTAGAGGGAACACTTTGTTGTTGTTTGTCATCTTCCAGAGTTTGCTTAATTTCACGTTCGCTGCATTGTTAACACTATCTAACCATCTCATCCTTTGCCATCCCCTTCTTCTTTGACCTTCAATCTTTCCCAGCATCAGGGTCTTCTCCAGTGAGTGCTCCCTTCTCGTTTGGTGGCCAAAGTATTTGAGCTTCAGCTTCAGTATCAGGCCTTCCATGGAACAGTCAGGGTTGATTTCTTTTAGGATAGACTGATTGGATCTCCTTGCCGTCCAAGGGACTCTCAAGAGTCTTCTCCAGCACCATAATTCGAAAGCATCTATTCTTTGGCGCTCGGCCTTCCTTATGGTCCAACTCTCGCAGCCATACATCACTACTGGGAATACCATTGCTTTGACCATACGGACTTTTGTTGGCAGGGTGATGTCTCTATTTTTTATCATGCTGTCTCAGTTTGCCATTGCTTTCCTCCCAAGGAGCAGGCGTCTTTTAATTTCATGGCTGCAGTCTTCATCTGCAGTGATCTTGGATCCCAGGAAGGTGAAGTCCGTCACTGCTTCCATGACTTCCCCTTCTATTTGCCAAGGAGTGATGGGGCCGGATGCCACAATCCTAGTTTTTTTGATGTTGAGTGTCAAGGCAACTTTTGCGCTCTCCTCTTTGACCCTTAGCAGGAGGCTCTTGAGGTTCTCTTCACTCTCTGCCATCAGAGTGGTATCGTCTGCATATCTCAGCTGGTTGATGTTTTCCCCAGCAATCTCAATTCTGGCTGGTGATTCATCCAGGCCGGCATAAATGTACCCTTCTTAATTGTGGAACACCGAGTGTAACCCAGACTTCCATTTCACTATATCTGCAGAAGTGCGCCTGCACACGAAAGCTTAATACCTTCTGTTGGTCTTCAAGGTGCCTGACTGGGCTCAAACTTTGTTCTAGTGTATACACCTATATTCTAGCCACACGCTTTGTCTGTGAGAACGGTTTTATTATCCAGGTGGGGCAGCCGTTTTGGTCTGAAGCAGCAGGACAAATTCAGAGTCCAGTTTGGGGCACCTTGAAGACCAACAAAGGTTTACTCAAGGTATGAGCTTTTGTGTGTATGCAGACTTCTTAAAAAAAAAAAGTTTTTTGGGAATTTTTTTTGTGGAAAAAGTGTGCCTTTCACACGAAAGCTTAATACCTTGAATAAAACTTGTGTTGGTCTTCAGGGTGCCTGACTGGGCTCTGAATCTGTTTGTTCTCGTGCAAACAGTTATATTCCAGCAATGCGCTTCGTCTGTGAGAAGAACAAGAACTATTTTACTGTCCAGGTGGGTCACCTGTGTTGGTCTGAAACAGCAGGACAAATTCAGAGCCCAGCCAGGCACCTTTCAGACCAGCCCACAGGTTTATTCAAGGTGTGAGCTTCTCGTGGGCATGCACACTATTCCCCCCCCCCCCCCCCAAAAACTGACTTTTGGGGGATAAATTTCTGATTTTTTTTTTGTTTGAAGTGTGACTTGCACACGACACCTCACACCTGGAACGGACCTTCGTGTTGGTCTGAAAGGTGCCTGACCGGGCTGTGAATTTGTTTGTTCGCGCGCACAATATCTGTATACTCGCAATATGCCTCGTCTGTGGGAAGGAGACCGGTTTCGGTACCGTTGGAGGAGATCCTCGCGGCGGGCGGGCGGGCGGGGGGCCCGTCTCCCGGCCGCCTCCTCAGCGCGGTCTCCTCCTCCGCCTCCCCCGCGCGCGCGCTTCCCGCGCTTTTCCGTCATCCCCTCAGGAGCCAGGCCGCCGCCTCCCCGCCCGCGAGACCCGGGAGTCCCGGATGTTGGCCCCGCGCCCCGCGCCTCCGTCCTTCGCTTCCATAAAAGGGCAGCGCCGCCCTCCCCGCCCCCCCTCCCTCCTTCCCCTCCCCTCAGGCAGGAGCCGCTCCAGGGCCGCCGGCGGGGGGCGGGGAAGGGCCGCGGCGGCAGGAGAAGGAGGAGGAGCCCCGCCAGCCCCCTCCGCAGCGCAGCCTCTCCAGCCCGCTCGGCGGCAGCTCCCGTCCTGGCGGCGTCCTGAGGGGGCGGGAGGAGAAGGAGGAGGCCACCGACCGACCGACCACCGACCGACCGCCGCGGCCCCTCTCCGCCTCCTCCGGCAGCGGCGCTGCTCAAGTCGGGGGGCTCCCAGGCAGCCGGGCCCGGGCGGGGAAGAGGTGAGAGGCCGCCGGCTCCCTGTGGGGGCGGAATGGGGGACCCCTCCCCTCCCCTCTCTCCGGGGCGGGGGGGGGGGAAAGGAGCCCTGGAGGCGCCGGGGGGGGGGGGGGTCCGCGCACGCTGCCTGAGCCCGCAAAGTGCGCCTCCCCTCCGAGAGGGGGCTTCCCTTTCACACGCAGACACGCGTCTGGGTCTGGCTGCCTCCGGGGTTTCCTCTCCCGCGGTGACGTGCTCGCTCTTGTCTCACTTTTGCGCGGGTTCTTCCCTTTCTCACATGTAGGCACGTGTCTGGGTTTTCTCTCTCTGGGTTTTTCTCTCTAGCAGTGACTCTCTCTCTCTCTTTCTCTCTGTGTCTGCACGGGTTCTTCCCTTTCTCACATGCAGGCACATGTCTGGGTTCTCTTTCTGGGTTTTTCTCTCTAGCAGTGACTCTCTTTCTCTCTGTGTCTGCACGGGTTCTTCCCTTTCTCACATGCAGGCACATATCTGGGTTTTTCTCTCTAGCAGTGACTCTCTCTCTCTCTTTCTCTCTGTGTCTGCACGGGTTCTTCCCTTTCTCACATGCAGGCACATGTCTGGGTTTTTCTCTCTAGCAGTGACTCTCTCTCTCTTTCTCTCTGTGTCTGCACGGGTTCTTCCCTTTCTCACATGCAGGCACATGTCTGGGTTCTCTTTCTGGGTTTTTCTCTCTAGCAGTGACTCTCTCTCTCTCTTTCTCTCTGTGTCTGCACGGGTTCTTCCCTTTCTCACATGCAGGCACATGTCTGGGTTTTCTCTCGCTGGGCTTTTCTCTAGCAGTGACGTTCTCTCTGTGTGTGTGTGTTTGTCTCTCGGTGCCTGCACGGGTTCTTCTGTTTCTCATATGCAGGCGTGTCTGGGTTTTCTCTTTCTGGGTTTTTCTCTCTAGCAGTGACTCTCTCTCTCTCTCTTTCTCTCTGTGTCTGCACGGGTTCTTTCCTTTCTCACATGCAGGCACGTTTCTGGGTTTTTCTCTCTAGCAGTTAATGGGTTCTGTCTCTCATAAGAACAAAAGAGAAGCCAGTGTTGGATCAGGCCAGTGGCCCCTCCAGTCCAACTCTCTGTGTCACACGGTGGCCAGAAACACCAGGGGCCACCAGACGGTCCAGCAGTGGGGTGGCGATAGCACCTGGGGTTTTCTTTCTGGGTTTTCGTCTCCAGCAGGCACCTCCCTGCCCTCGTTCTTCCATTTCTCACATGCAGACACGTGTCTGGGGTTTTTCTCTGCAGTACAGGCTGTGTCCCCTTTCCCGGGCTGTTCCCTTTCCCGCCCGCAGACCTGTTTCAAGATTTTTCTCTCCAGCAGCGATGCTTTCTCTTTCTCTCTGTGTCTGTCTACTCCTGGGTGTTTCTTTTCTGATCTCCTCCTTTAATTGATGCTCTCCGCCCCCCCCCCCCCCAGCACCATATTGCATTCCCAGGATCTTGGTCCTTTTGGGACGCATGTCTCAAACTGCTGGAGTTCTATGTCCTGAGCTGCCTACTGGAAAGTTTAAAGGGAGAAAAGATGGGCATTCTGGAAAGGGAACTTGCAGTGCGTGTCTGCGTCTCCTACTCCCCTGGAAAGTCAGTTTTCCTCCCTGGCACCTAGTTATTTCTGGCCCCTTCAAAAGAAGCCACAGGAGCCAACACCATGTCTGCTTAGACGGAAATGAGGATTCTCTGAACTGTGTTTAATTATATTTTTTTCTTGAAGAGAAGGGGAAATGTTGATGAATCAAGGTTTTAGGGAGACTTCTATGCTCCAAACCATTTGCACTGGCAACTTTAGTACACATTCCCACTGTGTGTCGTCCTTCGGCTCCCTTTAACGCAAGTTTTGGAAGGTACATATGGACATCCGTCTTAACAGAGGTTGAATTGGAGCAATTTTAAATGCTCAGGAACAGATTTTTTTAAACATGGGTGATGTATTTGTTTGAGAGAGGCACTGAATAAATAAAGGAGTCTGCATTGGGCTGGAAGGAGAGCAGAGGTACTGAATATAGAGACTTCTGTAGTAACTCTTTCTTTAAATACATGACTGCTGCTGGGCAGACTTGGGAGCTAAATAAGGTTTCAGTTTGCATACCCTTCGAGCTCACGTTGTTGTTGTTTCGGGCAGCTGGAACTTCGTGCCGCCCTGCCCCCTTTACCAGCCTCCTTACTGAGTTCTTTGTAAACTGAGCCAAGGAGCTGGACAGCTTGCTCCTTCCCCACAGCTGACTTCTGGGGGAGCTCCACTATTGTGTCTTTTCCTCCCTTTTCCTCTCTCCCTTGTGATTGCTGTTCTCATCACCGGAGTGGGAAGCAGGGAGGACGGTGCGCATGAGGCTTCTGCTTAGCTAATGAATGCTATTTCCTCTGCTCCTTGATCGCAGGAAGGAGGAAACCATGGCTCTGGACGGTATACGGATGCCAGATGGCTGCTACGCGGACGGGACGTGGGAGCTGAACGTTCATGTCACAGACCTGAACAGAGATGTCACTCTGAGGGTCACGGGGGAAGTCCACATCGGTGGTGTCATGCTGAAGCTGGTGGAAAAGCTTGGTAAGCTGTAATTATTAGGAGGAAAGGTGTGGTCGTCCTCATGGCTTTGGTGTTTCTCTGGATGTTTGGAGGGGGGAGAAGGGAGAAAGAAGGGTGCGGAAGTGGGATTGCCTATTTTGTGTCTTGCTTAGGGCTGGTTTTGAGAACCCTGTGGCTGTTTTAAAATGCTTGTGCGTTCAGGTGTGGGCAAAGTTATGTGCTGTTCAGCTGGCAGCCCCCCTCCCCCGTCACGTTAGTCCTTCTGAATCTCTAGTTCTTTCCACTCCTGTCTCATCTTGGCCACTGACACCTTTTTCAGCTTTATGTAGTGGCTGTCCTGTTTTGTTACAGTATTGAACCTGCAGAAAACTGAATTATTCAAGAGGGCTTCTCTATGCAGGCTAAATAGGGTAGCGCTGGACAAAAGACTTCACTAAGTTACTTGGATAAATGGTTGGGGACCATGGTCTGTACGGACGGACAAAAAGGAAATACCGCTTTACATCAGGACAGACAAAGGGAAATGCTGCTTTGCACAGAGAGTGATTAAAACATGGAATTTGCTGCCAGAGGATGTCGTGATGGCCACAGGAATAAGCATCTTCAAAAGGGGATTAGAGTCGTGGAGGATAAGTCTATCAGTAGCCATGGTGACTGAAGGGAACCTCCACATTCAGAGGCACTAAATCTCAGAGCCAAAAGGCAACATCAGGGGAAGGCCTTGGTTTCTTTGCCCTATTGTTGTCCATCCAGAGAAACTGGTTGGCCACTGTGTAGGACAGGATGCTGGACTAGATGAACTACTGGTCTGATCCAACGGGGCTCTTCTGATGTTCTTGCAAAGGCCTCAGCTCCTATGCCCTGTTCTTGGCCCTCCAGAGGAGCTGGTTGGCCACGATGTGAGACAGGATGCTGGAATAGATAGACCCCTGGTCCGATCCAGCAGGGCTCGTCTGATGTTCTTACTACTGTGTATAGTTTGCCGAGTGTTGGATCCTGTTGTATAATTTTACATCATTTAATGTGTTGTGTTAATATCTGTGCTTTGCTTCAGTGCTGTTTTTTAGACTTCTGATTGATTCTACAACCCAAATCCTATTTCATTGTTTATTGAATGTCCCTTCTTGTTGAATGCATTGATTCACATCTGCCTTGAGTCATAAGGACATAAGAGAAGCCATGCTGGATCAGGTCAGTGACCCATCAAGTCCAACACTCTGGGTCACACAGCAGCCAAAACCCAGGTGACCTTAGGAGGTCCATCAGTGGGGCCAGAACTCATCCCTGTAAGAAAGACAGACTATAAATGATGTAAATACATAGATATAATATGTGTTCAGTTTCAGAGGAACTTCCAGCAGGGATGTGACATTGGCCACCATGAAGTTAGTGCATGGAAAAATGGTGGCTTTAGAAGCAACACATCAGGGTGTGGTTGATGTATTGATCCCCGATATTAAGAGAGTTTAATTGTTTATTTGGACCAGTTTTATTTATTTATTTATACTTCATATTTATACCCTGCCCTCCCCACAAGCGGGCTCAGGGCGGCTTACATGGGCACACAGTGCCAACCCAATACAACATAAAACAGTTAAAATACAGCACAATACTAAAACAGTTACAAATAACATATGATGCCTTATAGTAAATTACAATAAATTGCTTCCAGTCATAAAGATCATTCAGATGGCTGCCTATCAGGGTTGGGATCCTGTCTCCACTGACCACCAGGCCCGGGCTTCATGCAAATATTCAGATGTTCAGATACTCTTATTCATCTGCCTTCACTAATGATGGCTGTTTGTGTGATACTTGTGCAGCGGAATTCTAAGACTTGTGATCCCCCGTATAAAGTGCTTATAATTTGTAGCCTGTTTGTGCAGTTGGTGGAATTGCTTATTAAAGCTTTTCCTAGACCAGGAGTGGGCAATTATTTTGGCTCGGGGGCCACTTTGTGGGAGCGGAGGTTAGCGGAGGGCCGCATCTTTTAAAATGATTGCATTCATTAGTTAACTTTGCATTTCAGAAAATGTATAAATTGTATCATAAAAATCAATAAGTATAACTTAAATAAAATAGTGGTAGTTTTATTCAATTTATTTATTGTGCTAATTTCATATCATCTATAGCTGCAAGCATATTTAATTTTAGAATCAGTTTAATGAGACAAATGTACCCTAACACACCACGTGGCCGACTGTCTTGGCGGGCCACAAAAAACTCTGTGGCGGGCCGCATGTGGCCCCCGGGCCGCTATTTGCCCACCCCTGTCCTAGACTGTTCAGCTACAGACTGTAATTGCGTTGCGTGTTGGGTTGTTAAAATGCTTCCTGTGTGCAAAGGCCTGTCTCCTGCCCTATTTTTCAAAAATGGGATAGCCTGTGATTGTGCAGCCTGCAGTTGTACAATCCAGGAAAAGCTTTATTTTCTTAACAGTATAAACTGGCCCTTAAATGTTAACTTGTGTAAAGATGAAGAAATAATGCATGTAGAATTCTGTGCTGCCTGATCTTATGCAGCTTGCAATGTTGCATCTGAAGCAAGGTTCCTGTGTTTGACAAATGGGGAAAGGACTATGCAGTGCTGTTTCTCTCGTCCTTTAAATGTTTAAAGTCTCAGGGCCATTATTGCTGCCCTTTGAATGTAGTCTTTGCCTGCCGTCAGTGGTTCTAGCCTCCTCCTCATTCCTGAAACTTCTGAAATAAAGATGGACTGCCAGTCTAATACCAGACAGGCGCTGCAAGTAGCTGGAACAGTCTTCTGACCCCTTTAAAATTGGAGAAGTTTCCCAAAGACTTTGTGGTCACAAGAGCAAAATGATGGGGGGAGGGGGAATGATGCCTGAATCGCATTGCAATGTACTAAATTCCAGCTCTAACAAAAGCTCTGTTGTGCGTGGCAGTTTTTCTTGATTTGGGGGATCATAGTGTTCAAGTCTGAGAACATTTGATTAAAAATCAGTTAAGGAGAACCTTTGCATCAGTGGGTAGAATATTACGGCAGCTTTTTGTGAGAACACCGTAGGGTTGTAATGAAGTTAATTATAATAGTTATTCCCTTTTTTCTGACTTCTGGTTTGCTGAACAGGGCAGCAATTAGACTGTGAAATGCATGCTGTAATTTTGTTACACACGCCCTGAATTAAGTATGGAACAAGGTCTAATGTGTGGGATATGTGTTGTACGTAGACAGGTTGGGTTTTTTTTTTAAACCACTGGACCATTTGGAACTGGGTACTCTTCAGGAATCTTAAGGTATATGCTGCTTCTTCAGAGACGCTCGAGGCAGTTGCCGGCTTTAGGAATATAACAAAACAGGCCTTTAAACACAAGCCTGGGTCATAAAAACCGCGTTAAGCAAATGTTGAGCAGCTTAAAATGGTATTTATAACCAGGGGTCATTTGGGGCCGGAGCGAGGCAAAGCGGTGCTCCGCCAGCCCAGGGGTGGGCGCTAGGGCAGCCACAGGCCGAATCAGATTCTCTGATCTGATTTGCCCCGCCGCTGAATTGCCGCCGAAATACGGCGGCGGCTTAAAAAGCGGCTGGAGGGGAGGTAGAATGGTGGGTTTGAGGGAGAGGCTCCGAACTTACAGGGTAGCTGCTGGAGCCTCTCCCCCAAATACCCACCAAGTTTCAAGAAGATTGGACCAGGGGGTCCAATTATATGGGCCCCCAAACAGGTTGCCCCCATTCCCTCCATTGTTCTGTATGGCAGGGGAAAAGTAATGTGGACTGTGATGCTTTGGCCCAATTCTTTGGACATCAAGTTGCAGCAGATCATAGGTACTTGGACTTCCCATTACATGTAGGAGGAGGAGTGGAAATACCATCTGGCCATGTTTACTTGGGTCATTTCAGGCTGATCTCCGTGATGCATGTTGGCAAGATCATTTCAGGCTGATCTCCATGATGTACGTTGGCAAGATCCTAGTGGCTGTGGAAGATAACCACCGATATTTCAGACCTTTGCTTTTCCAGGTTGTTTAATTCTTGCAGGGAGAACACGAGCAGGCCTCTTGCCAGGATTGTTAATCTTTCATTGTGACAGTAAAGCATCTCCCAAGAGTTCCTAGTTGACACGCCTGGCCTTGACCCATTTAAATCCAGTTTCAGTCATGGATTAGGGATGGAGATCGCTTTGGTTGTTCTAGTGGACTATCTCATGGACCTATGAAGGTGCCTTATACTAAGAACATAAGAGAAGCCAATGTTGGATCAGGCAAATGGCCCATCCAGTCCAACACTCTGTCACACAGTGGCCTGTCAAGGTCAGTGTTGTCTATTCAGACTGGCAGAGGCTCTCCAAGGTCTCAGGAAGAGGTCTTCCACATTACCTACTGCCAGATCCTTTAACTGGAACCGTCTGCATGTCGATGGGATGCTCTAGCACTGAGCCATAGCCCCTCTCCACCTTCAGATGGGTCATTGCAGTTCATTTCTATTGGTGGTGTTGAGCATGACAGGTGCTTTTGATGTAGTGGTGCATTCTCCTTGTGGTGTTTGTAATGTGAGGTGGGCATACAGGGAGTGGCCCTCTGCTGCTTTTGCTCTCTGTCTCTCTTTTTAAGCCAATCAGATACTGAGAATGATGGTGGAGGGTGTTGGATTGGATCATTGTGACTGCTATGTGAGGCTTGCTGTGGCTCATATTTCTCCCTTACATTGAATATTTGTGTGTGACCACTTGGGGACATCCTCTGGAGCGTTGGAGTTGGGTGTAACTCATGTGTTGGTGACATCTCTTGATTTTGTGACTCACCAGAAGCAGCTGTCTCCAACTTGAGTCAATGCTTTGATGCCTTGGTCAAGTGATTATGAAGGAACAAGTTGAAAATGGAATCCTGATGCAATGGAGGTGTAATGCTGGTTGGAGAAGCTGGTATCTTAGAGGAGATTGCAATACTACACTAGATTGGACTTCCCTAGAAGTGGCTGATTGTATGGGGAACTTGGGAGCTCTTTTGGATCTGCTCCAACTGTTTGAGAAGGAAGTTAGTGCAGTAGCTGAAGTGATTGTTTGCCATCTCTATTTAGCATATAGATAAATAGCCTTCCTGGACTCAGTTGATTTATCCATGCTAGTATAACCTCAAGGCTGGATTACTGCAATGTGCTCTATGTGGGATTGCCCTTAAAGACAAGTTGGAATCTTGAATTAGTTCAAAACTCTGCAGCATGACAGTTATCCAGCGCAAATTATTTTAATCATATTTCACCTGTTTTGAAAACTCAGCCCTGGTTTCCTGCATGTTTCCCAGCTCAATGAAAGGTGCTGTTTCTGTCGTGAGAACATAAGGAGAGACCTGCTGGATCAAGCCAGTGAACCATCTGGTGTGGCATCCTGTCTCACACAGCGGCCTGAAAGTTCCTCTGAAGATCTAGCAACAGGGTAGAGAGGCCAAGGCCTTCCCCTGATGTTGCCTCCCGGCACTGGGATTCAGAGGTTTACTGCCTTTTAGTCACCATGGCTAGTGGCCACTGATAGTCCTCTCCTCCATGAATCTGTCTAATCCCCTTGTAAGAATATAAAACCTTCATGACCTGACATGTGACAGAGCACCTCTTCTGGTACTTATGTTCTTCTCAACTGAGTTTGTTGGCAATCCTGCACCCTTGCCCAAATCAGAGAGGAGCACTTGGCGATTGCCCGTTCCAGAGTTTTCTCTATTGTCACTCCTTAGCTGTGGATTTGACTTCCATTAGGCATTCAGGCTGGTCCCTTGGGACGTGTCTTGAAGATGGCTCTGTTTAGGAAGGGTTATAAACATTATGTGAACTGGCGTGATGTAATTGGTTTTGAGGTTTGTGGGCTCTTTATAATTGTGCCATTGTGGATATTTTTATACATTGCTTGGGAGTAAAGTAATAAGTATTCTAATACATTCAAATACGCCTCATGTGAAACAGAAATGCGGTTTATAGCATTGTGCCCTTCCACCTGCATCCCCCCTTCAGTTGACTGCTGATCCTCGGTATTTCAAGGAGAAGCTTCCAGCCTGATCATCCTTAATAAGGAGCCCCAGATGACTTCTCAGGCAAAAACTGAGGAGAGATCCTGATGTAAGAGGATCTGGCCCTTTCATTCCACTATGTCAAACCTTCCTTTCAGCTCTCCTATTTTGTTTTGTATGTTTTTAGTACATTTTTATCCTGCCCTTCCACCAAGGATTCCAGAGCAGTGTTCATTGGTTTCCCAGTTCTGCCATTTTACCTCTAAAATCACCCTGTGAGACAGGTTAAGTCAGGGGTGGGCAAACTGTGGCTCGGGAGCCGCATGCGGCTCTCACATATATTATGTGGCTCCCGGCAGGGTGGCTGGGGAAGCTAAATCTCATTAGCAAACAAATATCATTGGACAGATTAATATCATTATTAATATCTGCTTTTTACCCTTTTTGTTGTTATTTTTGGCAGACCCATTTAATGTTAATAAAAAGCAAATTTGTTTATTTTCCAATAAAAGCAGGTAATATTTGTTCATGTCTTGTGGCTCTCAAACATCTGATGGTTATTCTATGCGGCTCTTACGCTAAACAAGTTTGGCCACCCCTGTTCTAGGTGGCTCTTACGCTGAGCCAGTTTGCCCACCCCTCGGTTAGGTTGAAAGAGAGTAGCTTTCCTAAGGTCTCCCAGCAGTCTTCATGGCACAGTGGTGATTTGAATCTGGCTCTCCCAGAACGTAGTCCAGCAATTTAATCATTACCCAAAGCTGTGTATTTTAAGTACCATCAAGTCACTTATGGTGACCCTGTGAATCAGTCACTTCCAGAGTGTCCTATCTTGTGCTTTTATTTACATGCACACAACCTCCTCCTCTGGTATATGAAGGACAGCGGAACTGTGTAAGCTGACTTGGCTCCCCAGTGGGGAGAAAGACAGAGTATAAATGACTTAAGTAAGTAAGTGAATATATAGGTGGGCAAAATCCATAGGTCAGGGCAGAGTTTAACTAAAGAGTCTGATGAGGACCTTCAGGTTTTCAGCTGGCTGGGATTTGCTCCTGCCTTATCAAGGTTGCCCTCTTATCTTCTGACTGCATGCTCCCTGATGGCAGTGTTTGCTCTACCTCTTTGTTTCTCTGTTCCTAGCCTTTCTCTCTGTGATGTGCCTGCAGTTAACTAATGCAAAGTCTGAGCTGCTGTCTCTAGTCCGCGAGTCCCCGTGCCCTTTTGTTGTGATCCCCGGCCTTCCTAGCTGATCATCTTCCTTAGACAAGTGTTTCCCTGTCTTGTTAACAGCACTGGGTGGGCTTCGTGGCCTGTATCGTAGCTTCATAGACAGCCCTGCCTGCGATAAGTGACAAAGCCTTTCAGTTCAGTAGCATAACAAGCCTACTGCCAATTATGTATGGCAGGTAGACTAGTTCGAGCCCATGACCTGAATGGTCCAGGCTAGCCCAATCTCAGAAGCTAAGCAGGGTTGGCCCTGGTTAGTACTCGGATGGGAGGCCACCAAGGATGTCCAGGGGTCACTCCTCAGAGGCAGGCAATGGCAAACCACTTTGGCTCATTTCTTGTCTTGACCTGGCTGGCCCTGGCTAGCCTAATCCCCTCAGATCATGGAAATTCAGTAGAGTCAGCCTTGGTTAGTATTTGGATGGGAGACTGCCGGGGAAATGCAAGGTCACTACACAGAGGCCAACGATGGCAAACCACCTATGAACATCCCCTGCCTTGAAAATCCTGTTGGGCGTGCCATTAGTCAGCCGCAACTTGACAGCACTTCCCAGCTGCCGCCACTGGCTAGATCAGGGGTGGCCAAACTTATACACGTTTTTACTGGAAAATACGTAAATTTTCTTTTCATTAACATTAAGTAAGACTGCCAGAAATAAAAACAAAAGGGGTAAAAACAGATATTGGTAGTGATATTTAAAGAGACAAATGCTTTCTCCAAGCCAGCCAGGGAGTGGGGGCTTTGAGAATGCATTTAAAGTTGCTTTTCTTTCCCTGCTCCCCCCCCCCCCCCCACACACACACCTCAAGCCTACCCAGGGCGGGGAACACTGGCTGGGGAAGGGAAGATTGCCTCCCCTTCACTTCCCCAGCCACCCTGCCAGGAGCCGCACAGCTTGTGTGAAAGAGCCGCATGTGGCTCCCGAGCCAGTTTGGCCCCCTGGGCTAGATTTTAGTTCTTAAGCAAAAGGCTGTTAAATTGGTTTTTTAAAGATGGGTGAGCCACAGAGGGCACGGACACTCTGACTTCGACCAATACTAATTATATTGTGGGCTGTGTAAGGAAGACAGCAAGTTGTCCAGTGGGGCTTCTCCCAGGCAGCACGGAGCATGGGAACACAGGGGCATGGCAGTTTGCTTCCAGTGAGCTTGTTCTAATGTGTTTTCCCTTGGGGGGGGGGCAGCACATTTAACAATAACATACAACTTCCTGCTATTTTTTTTAAAAAATGCTGAAATTTACATTGTCAATCTGATTCTTTTCTTTCTTTAACAATATATCTGAGGCTGATTAGTGGAATAGTGCAAACAAAGTGCTCCTATCTGCTTCCCAGCACACTTCTGGTACTGTGTAAATACCTGACTTGCTGGCTTGCTGTGTACCGAAGTCATCATTGGTGCAGGTTTGGTTTTTTAAAAACAAAAGCTATCCTGCGCTACACTAAGACCTTTTGCACTCATGTGGTAAGGAAGGAAAGGCAGATATAAATACTTGCTTTGAAAGGAAGCTTGGATTTTCGTAAAGGACTCTTTAAGTTTGGCACGGCTTTGTGAGTAAGGAAAACCAGTTTTGATAAAATATTTTTGTCCTTGGGTTATGAAAGGAATGACTGAAGGTAATCAGACGAGGGGGAAGTGTCTTGTTCAGCTTCTACAGATGATAAGGGGAAAAATACCACCGATTCTTGTGTAATGACTAAGCAATATTGGCTTAGGGTGTCACTGAAGTTGTGTATCTAAGTTGCTCAAGTATAGGATGGTTTCCGATGGAGACAGGAAGGCGTTTAAGATGTCTCTGTGCCAGGTCATATTCTATTGGTTTGGACAGGATAGAATCTTGCTTGGAAGTTCAGACATATATTTTGGGGGACATTTTAAGGCAAAGTATCTCATTAGAAGGACCATTAATGAATTGGAGTTAGGAGTAAGTATTGAAGTGGCTAAGTTTGCAGGTGACCCTAAGTTGTTCAGGGTGCTGAAAACCAGGGAGGACTATGAATTGCTCCAGAAGGATCTGTTGAGGCTCGATGAGTGGGCCTCAGTGTGGCAAATGAGGTTCAGCGTGGGCAAGTGCAAAGCGATGCACATTGGAGCAAAAAATCCCGACTATAAATACACATTGATGGAGTCAGAACTGGTGATAACTGACCAGGAGAGAGATCTTGGAGTCATGGTAGATAACTCACTGAAAATGTTGACTCAGTGTGCAACTGCAATAAAAGAGGCAAATGGAATTGAAAACAAATCAGCCAGTATCATAATGCCCCTGTATAAATCAATGGTGTGGCCTTGTTTGGAGTGCTCTGTACAGCTCTGGTCACTGCACTTCAAAAACGTTATTATAGTGGTCCTTTCGCTAAGTTCTTGGTGTTTTCAAGGATGCAGTCTGCTCCACAGCCTGTGGGCTTCAATGTGCAGCCTGACAGCATGAAGGATCAGGGGATGCCCCCCCCCCTTACACCTATCCTAAGGGTGTTCCAGCCTCTGATTTGCCCACACGGCAGCCTCAGGACTTTGAAGAAGAAGAAGAGAAGAGATTGGATTTATACCCCGCCCTTCACTCACTTGGAGTCTCAGAGTGGCTTACAAACTCCTTTCCCTTCCCCTCCCCACAACAGACACCCTGTGAGGTAGGTGGGGCTGAGAGAGCTTTTTCCCAAGCTGTCCTTGAGAGAACAGCTGGTACAGAGCTATGGCTTGCCCAAGGTCATCCAGCCAGGTGCAAGTGGAGGAGTGGGGAATCAAACCCGGTTCTCCCAGATTAGAGTCCGCGCACTTAACCACTACACCAGACTGGCTCTCTTTGTGCTTTGGTCATTGTTCAGTTTTTTTCTTCTTGAATGCCTGGTGCCTCAGTTTCATAGCCCTTGTCTTCTCCTTCAAGTCAAGGGATCGGACAGTTGTTGGAGACACTGAAGGTGCAACCTGCTATAGCAACCAGCTATAGCAGCACAGCCAAGAGCCTGGATATTGCTGAACTGTTACTGAGCATCCTGCTCATAATCTTCGTCATAGTGCTGTTTGCCTCTGGTGCAATAGCTCTGCGACAGCTAGCATTCCAGATGGAGGAGGAGCGCCACAATTCTTTTGATGACTAATTCCAGAGGACTAGCGGATAAGTCATAAGAACATAAGAGAAGCCAGTGTTGGATCAGGCCAATGAATCTAGGGTATTTTCCTCAGTGTTCATGTCATCCTCAGCAGTCATTGGCTGTGTTTCCTTCTACTCTGATAGTACCTGTCCTGTTCTTTCATCTGCAAAGAATAAGGCATTCCTTAATAAAGCTAGAATTTCTTGCACTTCTTGAAACCCAGAGGTTTATGTTCTTCCCGAAAGAGCGTCCCTACTGAGTCTATTGCTTGCCTACCAAGGCTGAAAAAGGGAGTGGGCCGATCGGTCTGTATATTGATGCAGAAGGAAGATATTATATGAGAGCGAGGATTCCTTTGTCCTGGGATCTGGCTTTGTGCCCTTCCAGTTGCTTAAAGGAAGCACTGTGGTTTCTCTTTTTTTTCTTTCTGGCAAGTTTATCACTAAATATATATGCAGAGCTTTTGTATATTGAATTGAGAAGCTTGCGGTGCATTTTGAACAAATGAATGTATTTTTTTGGCTTTGAAAAAAGTTATAACATTGGAAAAAGTACAGAAAAGGGCAACTAAAACGATTAAGGAAGGCAACTAAAACGATTAATGGAATACTTGCCCTACGAAGAAACATTAAAGAAGTGAGGGCTTGTTAGCTTGGAAAAACGATGACTGAGGGGTGACGTGATAGAGGTTTGCCAAATTATGCGTGGGATAGAGAAGGTAGAGAAAGAAGTCCCTTTCTCACAATACAAGAACTTGTGGGCACTCAATGAAATTGATGAGCGGTATGTTTAGCACATATAAAAGGAAGTCCTTCTTCATCCAAAGAGTAATTCGTGGAATTCACTGCTGCTTGAAGTGGTGGCAGCTACAAGCATAGACAGCTTCAAGAGGTGACTGGATAAACATCTGGAGCAGAGGTCCATCAGTGGCTATTAGCCGCAAGGTATAGAGGGAACACTTTGTCTGGATCAGTGTTGCTCTGTACCCTTGGTACTTGGGGGGGGGGGCACAGTGGGAGGACTTCTGGAGTTCTGGCCCCACTGGTGGACCTCCTGAGAGGTTCTGGGTTTTGACCACTATGTGACACAGAGTGTTGGACTGGATGGGCCATTGGCCTGACTCAACATGGCTTCTCTTATGTTCTTATTATATGCAAGCTTGTTTTGCAGGGGCTGATGAAGTGCCTGCAGTAGCTTGCATAAAAGCACATCTTCCCTGAGGAGACGTATATTTGTTGACAGCTGCACTTTTCTCAAGATGCTAGCATGCTTTGCAAAGTCTGTTGTGAGAAAATAATCTTTAGGATGCTGCTGGACTTCTGTTTTAACATCATGTATTTCAATATGACCTTTTGTGAGTTACCGTCTACTTCAGATAGATCTGCAGAGCAATACAGATATATGAAGGAAAAAAATGTGGAATTTGCTGCCAGAGGACGTAGTGATGGCCACAGGCATAGACAGCTTTAAAAAGGGGATTATGCAGATTCATGGAGGAGTGGTCTATCAGTGGCTACTAGCCATGGTGACTAAAGGGAACCTCCATGTTCAGAAGCAGTAAACTGGTTCCAAGAGGTAAAATCAGGGGAGGGCCTCAGCGTCTCTGCCCTGTGGTTGGCCCTCTAGAGCAGGGGTGGCCAACCTGTGGCTCGGGAGCCACATGCGGCTCTTTCACACATATTGTGCGGCTCCTGGCAGGGCGACTGGGGAAGCAAAGGGGAGGCATGCTTTTTCTCTCTTTCTCCCTTCCTTCCTTCCTTCCTTCCCTCCTCCCTCCCATCTATTTGCTTTCCTAGTTTCTCTCTCTCTCTTTCTTTCCACTTCTTTAATTCTTTCTTTCCATCTCTCTCTTTTTCTCTCTCTCTCTCAATATCATTAGCAAACAAGTAATAGCATTATCAATAACAGGTTTTCCTCATTTGTTTTTATTTTTGGCAGTCCCATTTAACGTTAATAAAAAGCAAATTTGCATATTTTTAAAAATAAAAACGTGTGTGTGATATTTGTTCCTGTCTTGCGGCTCTCAGACATCTCTATGTGGCTCTTACGTTTATTCTATGTGGCTCTTACGTTAAGCAAGGTTGGCCGCCCCTGCTCTAGAGGAACTGGTTGGCCACAGTGTGAGACAGGATGCTGGACTAGAGGGGAAGGGAAAGGGGAACGTAAGCCGCTCTGAGACTCTTTCAGGTAGTGAAGGGCTGGGTATAAATCCAGTCTCTTCTTCTTCTCTTCTATATGGACCACTGGTCTGATATGTTCTTAAATGGTAACGGCAAACTTTATTGGGAAGGTTGGGGGGAGGAGCCAAGGTTTGGTGTGACTTATACCATGAGTGACTTTCAGTGTAAGGGGGAAAGGGAAGAGGATAGAAGGGGGAGGAGTGAGTCCTGTCATAAACCGACAGAGTTAACATTTACATGTACTGGATGGTGAAGGTCGGAGATTCAAACACATAAGCAGATAGTTTAAGTGAAAACGAACTGGTCTTGGTGCAAGGTCATAGTCTGATAAAATGTATTCAGGCCAGCCAATTAATATTTTGAAAAAAGTGGGTCCTGTATAGTTATTAGAGCTGCTTACCTCTCTTCCAGTTACTCTCGCAAATATATAACCTACTAGGCCAGTCTGGTATGTTTACCAAGTGACTAACATATCGAGGATTGCAGGCCAGATCCATCATTTCACTGTTTTGGGGCAACCTGCCACATATTTTGGCTTGAGTTTAATGAACTCTCAGCGGAAGGCTTGTAGATTCCCTCCACCCCAGCAGTCATTTTTCATCCCCAGGAAGACTATTGCTTGGTCTCAGGTCCCTTATGGACAAAAACCATGAGGTCAGTGAAGCTCTCTGTCTTCACTGTGGCCCCCTGGTCTGCCTGGCTTTTTGTTCCCATGGCCCTGTGACTAAAGGAAACCTCTTTCCAGGGCTTAAGAGCAAATGCTGGGCGGAGGGGAAGATGGGGAAGAGCTACAGCTGTCTGAGCCTTCCGCTGACGCTTGGTTGATCTAGGCCTCTGTGTCTTGTGGAGCTGGCGTAGTGCAGCGGCTGAGAGACTGATCTGTGCTTTAGGAGGTTCCGAGTTCAAATGTCGCTTCTGCCGTAGACTCATTAGGTGGCTTTAGTCAGTCCTTGCTGTCTTTCAGCCTCAGTTCCCCGTTCACAGTGTGGGAATAACGCTGGCCCCTCTTTTGAAAGGAGTGCAAGATACAAGTGTGTGAAGTGGTTCAAACATTGGAAGTGCTATATAAAAAAAGCAAAGTAAACATTAGAAGTACTGCAGGAGGTTTTCCATGGAGGTTGCCCATAACTTTTGAATGATCTGTAGTAGTGTTCTGTTTGTCAGGGAAAGAAGGCTGTGTTTGGCTGTAGGGTTATTTATTTATTCATTCGATTTATAGCTCCCCCCCCCCCCCCCGGTATAACAGGGCTCAGAGTGGGTAACAGCATTCATAAAACATTTCATACAGTTAAAATATTAAAACAATATATATATATATGTATCTAGAATACAATAAACTAACAACAACTGATAACACTAATAGATGGCGTATGAAAGGGGCACACCTAGTTCTCCTTACCCCGGAGAGAGATAAATATCCTAAAATCTGCTTGCTATGAAGGAAAGAGGAGGGGAAAGGAAGAGAGGAAGGGAGGCCAGTCTAAGATGGAAGAAAGATTGCTGCCCTCAACTATAGGCCTGCTGGAACAACTCCCATCTCGCAGGCCCTGCGCAAGGGCGTTGTTTGCCAAAACAAGAAATAAATATTAGAGAAAGAATGCATGTGTGCGTGTGGCTTCTGTAAAAGTAAGACTTGTAAATACTGGAGTGAGCCACCTTACCGAATGAGCTGCTTCGGTTTTTGAAGACTCATTTGGGGATTCCTGAGGCTCAAATTGGGATTCCAAGGTGCTTCATGTGATGTTGTTAAGCATGGTACAGAGGTGATGGTACAGTTCTGCCCCGCATTTTGCATACCCTGGGAGCAGAGTAGCATTAGTGCCTTGGGTGTGGTGGTTATTCCTACTGACGGAAGGGATTAACATCTCCATTATTGCTATATGTCTTTGGGAACCTCTGGACAGTTTCTGTTTCATTGTCAGTAAATTTCATTCACGTTTAGATCATGTGAGGGATAAAAGTCCCTTCTGCAAGACAAACTAAAATAGTGGCACTTAACAGAACCCAGGCTATAAAGTAGGGGTGGCCAAACTGCAGCTTGGGAGCTGCATGCGGCTCTTTCGCGCTGTCTAATGTTAATAAAAAGCAAATTTGCATATTTTTCAGTAAAAACGTGTGTGTAATATTTGTTTGTATCTTGCGGCTCTCAAACATCTGACGTTTATTCCGTGCGGCTGTTATGTTAGGCAAGTTTGGCCACCCCTGCCATATAAAGTGTATCCCGACAACTTTTAAATCTTCAGGTGCCATACGAGTAAATATGTCCTGAAGCTTGTAACCGTTGCACCAGTGTGTTGTGTGTAGCATTGGCTCAAGGCACCCGCTTTTAGAAATCCAGCTGACTTCCACAAAACTGACCTTTCAAAGGAAATAGCTGCAAGCTCCAGCTCTAAAAAAGACAGCCTTATCAGAGTTGTCTTTTGTCCATCCTGTTTGTCACATTGTTGTTGAGAGAGATCTTGGGATACCAAATGTGTGTTTAGAATAGAAAGGACTCTGTATGTATCTTCCCTTCCAGTTCCATAAACAACACTGCTTTGCTGGCTTCTTTACTTACCCAGAAATGTCTGTTTGTAGAAGGTGAGCCTCTGTCCAAATCAAAGGACCTGAAATGGTCTTTTTCTGCCCTTTGTTGCTTCAAAGAACGCTCAGTTGCCATCTAAATGGCAGTGGAAAGTGCCTTCAGATTGCAGCCGGCTTACGGCGACTCTGTGTTTCCAAGAGCCAGTTTGGTGTAGTGCTTAAGAGTGGCAGAACCTAATCTGGGAGAACCAGGTTTGATTCCCCACTCCTCCACATGCAGCCAGCTCCGTGACCTTGGGTCAGTCAAAAGTTCCCTCAGAGCTGTTTTCTCAGAGCTCTCTCAGCCCCACCTACCTCACAGATTGTGTGTTGTGGGGAGAGAAAGGGAAGGAGATTGTAAGATGCTCTGAAGCTGCGGTCACACACGCTAAATAATCCACTTTCAATCCGCTTTCAGGGCACTTTCCAGCTGGATTTTTACCGTGTGAACTGGCAAAATCCAGTTGGAAAGTGCATTGAAAGGGGATTGTTTAGTGTGTGTGACTGAAGCCTGAGACTCTGAGTGAAGGTCGGGGTATAAATCCAACTTTTCTTCTTCAAAGCAAGAGATGAACAGAGGTGGTTGGCCTTTGCGTAGCAACCCTGGACTTCCTTCGTGGACTCCCATTCAAGCACAAACCATGGCTGGTTCTGCTTCACTTCCAAGATCCATGTAGCCTGGGCCTTCCAGGTCATGGGGCCATCTAAACACAGTTATCTAAGTCCTACTGCTTAAATGCCCAAGTTATGCATTTCAGTAACTATCTGGGTCCAGAGCCGGTATAACACAGCATATCCCAGAGCCAGTTTGGTGTAAGTGTGCGGACTCTAATCTGGGAGAACTGGGTTTGAGTCCCCACTCCTCCACTTGCACCTGCTGGATGACCTTGGGCAAACCATAGTTCTGTCAGAGCTGTCCTTGAAAGAGCAGTTTCTGTCAGAGCTCTCTCAGCCCCACCTACCTCACAGGGTATCCGTTGTGAGGGGGAGGGAAAGGAGTTTGTAAGCTGCTCTGAGACTCCGAGTGAAAAGAGGGTATATAGCCAATCTCTTCTTCTCTTCTTCTTCCCTGGGTGACCAGGAATGTACTGTAGAACTGTGCGAGGCCAACAGATCAGAAAGAAGGAACTACCGTTGGCCCCTTCGGTATAGTTTTGGCCAGTTTGGTGTACTGGTTAAGTATGCAGACTCTAATCGGAGACTTCAAGTGAAGGGCGGGGTGTAAATCCAATCTCCTCCTCCTCCTTGTTGTCAGATGGGGGTAAGTTGTCAAGACGGGAAGAGATACCCACAACTGTTCGAATAACATGGATTTTTAGCAGGCAGTGACTGCTCTTATCTGCTGAGGAGATGGTGTGCAGTGGAGAGAGGAAGCTGTATTTTTTGAAAAGTGTGGGTTAAAGTGTATTTGGCCTTTTTTTGTTTACCCTCAGAAGGAGCTGTAATTACCTCTGCTGACAGTTACTAGACTTGTAATTTGCTTTTATAGCTACTGCTGTTGTAGCCACAGGTACAGTGTATTGCTTAGCTGTTAGGTTTGGCAGGAAACTTACTTCCGTTGCCCGACCTTCTGTGTTTAAAGGTTTTACCAGACTGTTCACTAGTTTTTCCCATGGAAGAGTGAATTTGCTTGGGACCCTCTTGGAATCAGTTTTCTACTTGCAGCCTTGTACTGTGATAGTGGTGGGGGCTGTGGCTCAGTGGCAGAGCCTCTGCTTGGCATGCAAAAGGTCCCAAGTTCAATCCCCAGCATCTCCAGTCAAAAGATCTGACAGTAGGTGCTATGAAAGACCACTATTAGAGACCCTGAGTAGACAGTACTGACTGTGATGGACCAGAGTCTGATTCAGTAGAAAGCAGTTTCATGTGTTCAAAATAACGCTTTTAAAAATCTGCAGAGCCCATCAGAGTCTCCATCTGGCCCTACCCACCTTCTAAAAACACTTGGCTCCAGAGAAGGTGTTGACCCCTTAACTAGAGTAATCCTGGTTCTTTAGTCCTGTTAACTGTGTTTTTTAGTCCCTCAGCAAAGAACAAAAAGTTGGCTGGCGGAAAACAGAATTACATGATTGATGAGCAGTCGGCTGCTTGTTCATGTGCCCTGGTTCCACAAAATCTAGCCCCTGAGTTTTGCTGAGGGACTTGTATGTGTGAGCATGTGCTCACAAGCACCTTTGAAACTGGCGTATCAACTCAGGGTTTCTGTGCCTTGGTCATACCTAGTTGCAAAGGGATGCTCTCTTCAGCTCTCCAGAAGGGTTTTCATGTGCTGAGAAGCTTCATGTGTGCTAGAGATTGGAGAGGCAATGTTCCTGGGGCACAGCATGCCAAAAAACAGGACATTTCCCCTTTTGCAGTTGCAAGTTGCAACGCTGTTATCAACTGAGATAAACATGGTTTAATTCAGGGAGAAGCTGCTTAGAGTAGATGCCAGACTAAAGGGCAACACTTGAACTGACATTTACAACTTGGTGAGGTCTACAGATGTCAAATACTCAGTGGGTTGAAGAGTCTCTACAAACAATCTCACCAGGGAAATGGTACTGACTGGAAAAAAGGATTTGTAAGCAAGTATACATTTGTTTACCCTGACCTGAATGGCCCAGGCTAGGCTTATCTTGTCAGATCTTGGAAGCTAAGCAGGGCTGGCCCTGGGTGGTGCTTGGATGGGAGACCACCAAGGAAGTCCAGAGTCGTGATGCAGAGGCAGGCAATGGCAAACCACCTCTGAATATCTGACCTTACCTGGCCTTGATGACTCAGGCTAGCTCGATCTCATCAGATCTCAGAAGCTGAGCAGGGTTGGCCCCAGTAAGTACTTGGATGGGAGACCACCAAGGAAGTCCAGGGTTGCTATGCAGGGGTAGGCAGTGGCAAACCACCTACGTTCACCTCTTCCCTAGAAAACTCTGCAGGGTTGCCATAAGTCGCTTGTGACTTGATGGCATTTTCCATCTCCAAAACAGTATGCAGTGGTATTTTCCGAGGGTATTGCGACATGTGGTGT
Organism: Lepidodactylus listeri; assembly: GCA_029233225.1. NCBI lineage: Eukaryota > Metazoa > Chordata > Lepidosauria > Squamata > Gekkonidae > Lepidodactylus > Lepidodactylus listeri. The sequence goes on along the minus strand of JARCFY010000011.1, from coordinate 98,264,565 downwards.
TTTAAGATCTCTGTGATTCCTTTTTTGGCGGGTTAAACCCTTTTTTGGTGGGTTTAATAGTAGCTGTCTGAAAAGTTAGAGAACGAGTTCTTCAAAAAGCAGCTGTTGGAAATATGTGAAAAATGATAAGATTTTTTATAACTGTATTTGCCTGATAGATCCAGGTGGCCAGCCGTGTTGGTCTGAAGCAGCAGAACAAATTTGAAGTCCAGTGGCACCTTTTAAGACCAACAAAGTTTTATTCAAGGTATTTTATTCAATACCTTGAATAAAAATTTGTTGATCTTCAAGGTGCCACTGGACTCTAAATTTGTATTCATCTGCCATAGCATTTAGTTGCTTATGATAGTAGGGTGCTGTGTTCTTTTGAGAGGTTGGTACAAGTTTGTCGTCATGCCTAGGCCACACTGGGCGAAAATAAGCCCACCCAGACCAGGTATAAACTGAGAGTTTGGAATTTTTTGCCTTGTGTATTATAAGCTGCGTGGTCCTCAGCCAAGACTCAAATGCATCCATACCAATCAGAAGCCCCTTGAAAGAAAATAATCTCCTCTTGGGAGAAAATGTGAACGCACAAATCTGGTTTTGTCATGAAATTTGAGGAGAAGCAGCAAATGGGACATGATAGCAAGCAAGGCTTGAAACGAAGTCAATGACTCTGTGTGCAAAACATCAATACATTTCCTCTCGGAACAGGAAATGAAATACGCACTTAGGCACTCAAGCTATTCTACTGGCAGGATTTGTCCCCCAGCACGGCTTCCAGCAGTTGACTCACCCTTGGGAAGAAAAAATACTTCCTTTTCTGTGCAATACTTTCAGAGAGTTGGATTTTTCCTATACAAGGTTGCTTTTAAATAATACTGGTTAAATGTGTCTTTTTACTTCTAGATGTTGGGGGGAGGATAGCTTTGAAGACTTGGCAGTCGGAAGAGATGGTTATGAGTATTGCAGAGAGGATTAGATTTGCTCCAGCTGTTAATTGGCTTGCTGAGGGGGGGAGAGGGAGGCAGAAGGAGTGGTGGGGAAGGAAGGAAAAGGCAGACGGGGAGGGAATGTGGTAGGAGGAGGCAGTGGTGCGAGGATGCAGGGGGGAGAAGCAGGAGGAGAAAGCTGGTGACCAATGGAAGTGGGTGGGAATTCTCTTCCCACCGGCTTTGCAGTTATCTGCCTGCTTTCAGTGATTATAAGCAAAAGGTTGGGGGTAGAGAAAATTTAGTCTCTGCCATTATTCACTTCCTCCCCTCCTTTCTCGGTCCATTTGTATGCCTCGAATGCAAGTGCTGCAGAACTTTTGCTCAGTTAAGCAAGTGCAGCATCAGAGCAGATCCTAAGTAAATAGGATCCATGTCTGTGGATCATTGATCTGGAAAGACATCCCCAGCATTGTTGAGCCTGTGGGCACCTTTGGAATTCTGACACATTGTCACATTTGTGGCACAGCCACAAAATGGCTGTCACAGGTTACTTTCAATCACATGGTGGAAATCTTGCGCTGTGGTGGCAGCTGCTGCCAAAGCAATGTTTAAAAAAATCTGCACAGCCAGCCAGAAGCTTTGCTGGGCAAAAGCCCCACCTGGTCCCACCCCACATTCTGAAAACACTTGGCAGGCACCAGGAAAGGTGTTGGCGGGCGCCGTGGTGCCCATGGGCATCCAGTTGGGGACCTCTGATCTAGAAAGTCCTCCCAGTCCCACTGTGCAGTAGTTGGTAGGAAGTGGAATGCTGTGCACAGAAATGCAAAAGGGGATAGTCCTCTATTTTTCAGCCTAGGAAATGAGAGTAAAAATATTTACTTTTTCCTTAGCCTTTTAAAATTAATTTTAATGTTAACATTGTAACAATACAATATTCAACAAAACCACGTTTTACGTAAATAATCAAACAGTGATTACTTAGCGCTTACGGTGGTTTAAACTTACATTATGTAAATAAAATACCACCATTCCTTAGCCTTTTCCACTGTCAAAGTTTATCAGTCGAGCTTGCTTTAGAGTTTTAATGTGAACTAATACAAGCTGCTGCTGGCAGAACTTTAAATTTAGCACTTTCATTTTTTTCTTATGTTGCAAGATGTCTTTTCATAGCTGTCATCCTTAATTTCAGCATATTCAGTAGTAGTCTGAAACTGAATTAAAGAGCATAAAGAACATTCCCTCTAATAAGGGAGTGGACTTCGCACGCATCGTCTTTTCATGTTATCAGTTCATTTAGATTTGGCTGTGTATTCTTCCAAGTGGATATCACTGATTCTTCTCTTCTAAACTAGCAGTTAATCTCAAACTGGTGAGATTGTTTGAGATTATACTGCTAGTTTAGAACAGAGTAGAATCATGCAGTTCTTTTGAAACAAAGACAGCCAATTGAAGTTGGGAGTAGATTGGCTCCAAAAGATTGCTGCTGTCTTTTTGACAGCCCGCAAATTCTGGCTTTCCACACACAGGAAATAGCTGGTTTATAATTTAGACCTAGCCCAAATCAGTAGCTTCCTTTTAGGGACAACCAAGTTACAGTTTCTTCCCTAAAACATTGCACTGTTCTAAATACGTACCATTCATGCTGTACTAAGGTACTCTTTAATTTTCTCATTTACTGTAAATGGGGATACTGGAAACAGGAGTCTTGTGGCATTTTACATCACAGCAGAGTTATATCTTTCTGAGCCCACTGACTCCAGTGTACTTTGTGTAGGGTAGCACTTTTTTTATTCTAGTGTAAGGTTCTGTGGATTAACTAAAGCCCGCTTTTTCAAAGCCCTGACCATGATGGCCCAGGCCAGTTTGGGGAGTATCAAATAAATGGCAGAATTTTTTTAGAGCCAGTCAGCTCCCAACATCAATTGTCTGTCTCTGATTCAAGGAAGCTGAGCAGGGTCAGCCTTGGTTAGTGCATGGATAGGAGATCACCAAGGAAAGCCAGGGTCGCTATGCAGAGGCAGGCAAGGGCAAGCCCCCTCTGTTCATCACTCGCCTGGAAAATCCTACGGGGTCTCTGTTGGGATATTTGGTTAATATACCAGAGTTTGCCCAGTCATAGAAGCGTGAAAATGGCCAGCTTGTCTGGCGTCAAGTGTGTGGGAGTATGAGGGCATTGTCTCTACAGGAGGGACCTGTAGAGACATGTGTTTCCATGGAAGGCCATGTAGAGAGAATGAGAGGACAAAGAAAGAGCAGGAGGGGTCAAGAGGGCAGCTCCCAGGTTAAGTCAAAGAGAGACATCCTGTTCAAAGAGATAACACCTAGACACACTTAGAGTGATGTAGCGCCCCCAAATGTCTAGGCATGTTGAGTCAGTCACTCCATAAGCTAGCTGTGATTTGACAGCAATTTCCACCACCCCTGCTTCATCAAAAGGATGTAGTGGGGTCTTCATGAGGCGTAGTGTGAGGGTATGAAGCCATCTTGGCCTCATCCACTTGTTCATCCCCCAGTGTGATGTATGTCATGTCTGTGTCAGCAATGCCCTTCTGCTCTTTATGCAGGACAAATAGGTCAGTTCCAAAACTGAAGAATAAACAAACACAAACTTAACACTAAAAATGTTCAGAAATAAAGGAGGGAATATTTCAGTCTCCCAGGGTACAAAACTGCTGATTTAAAAGTCTCTGCTTTCCAGGAAAAAAGAGAGAGTTTGTCAGGGAAGCTCTAGCATTAAACTGACAAACTTTTGGAGTAATTCACAGTCTTCTGATGGCTTAAGAAGGCTTTAGAAGTTAACTGTCTTAGTGGAACTAGGAAGGTTGGCTTGTGTTTTAATTCTCCATAGTTAAACATCTCACCCTCTATTTCGTGCATTTCATTGCTCTTTGATCTTCCTTCCCAACCTTGTATACATCTAGTGAGGACCTGCTCCATGCCCCCAGCAAAGTGGACTAGTTCACGGAAGCTTATGCTAGAATAAGAACTCGTTAGTCTTTAAGGCGCCACAGGATGCTACTTTTGGTTTCGGTGCGTGAGATTTCTATGAGGTGTTGGATGCTCCTTCAGATAGTTATTGCAACCACGGGAGTGCATTGGAGAGTCCACTGTCTTCCTGAGCAGCCTAGGTGGTCTCATTTAAAAGGAGACAAAGTATTGATGTAGCAGTGTTTAATTCATTTATTATCTGAAATCTAGTGCTTTTACTAAAGTGGGTTGCCATACTGTCTGCCTGTGGGTTTGTTTGGGAAGATAAACAAGGCTGCCGACAGAATCTTGTGGGTCTAGTACACCGTATGTGTCTCCCTTTGGGACCACTTGAAAGCTGTTCCAAGCCCACACTGGTTATGCACAAATATCCATCTATACATATTCATGTGTATGAGTATCTGTCTATCTATAGACATGAGGACCAGTATTCAAGTGAAAATGGAGCTGCCGTCAGTGAAGAATAGCTTTACTTGGGTTCCCCTTAACTAAGTGGTGAGAGTCTATGGTATCGTGGATTGTAGGATGTCTTCCCAGAGCTATTAAAGGTAGATGACTGCACAGTAATTAAAACCTGGTGTAATTCATTGATAGACGTATGCTCTCCTCCATCAAGGAAGGTGCTAAACCCTTCTAAATCCATTGACGTCAGTATGCTTGGAAGGGTGTAACTGTGTTTAGGGTTGCTCTCTTAGTTGTTCCAGCATGTTGCATGGGTACTTAGAGGTTATGATTGAGCACAGGAAGGCAGGACCGGTGCCTCGTATTGTCCCATAGGATCATGGGAGGCAGTGCAGATATCGGTGCGTGCTCCTGTAGGGCAATCACATTTTACTCTTCAGCTTGACTCTTTTCAAGGGCAGCCTCACTGGGTGCATTACGGGAATTTAGCACTGGAAATATGAGGGCATGAATGATTTCCTTATCGGAATCAGAGAGAGAAGGCCCTGGCCTTCATACAATATGGCTGTAGAGTCATATTTGGTCATTATCTGTTAAAATATTTGTACTCCACCTTTCATTTGTGGTTCAAGGCAGCTTACAAATCCAGATTTCACATCTACAGAGTGCAGTTGATCCCAAAATAACTCCCTCTTCCCAAAAATGTCTACAACCTAAGCCCTATTTAAAGCCCTAATGTATAAAATGGCCTCATGGTGTCTCCTAAAATCTAGAGATTGTGCCCTCCTCACCTCTGCAGGGAGCCCGTTCCGTAGGGTGGGTGCCACTGTAGAAAAAGTGAGGTCTCTGATCAGTGCTAGCTGAGCTACCTTAAATGGGTATATAACTTGTATGTGTAGGTTGAAATCTAGATACTTTAGTTGGGGGATATGGGGAGAGAGAGTCCTTTAGGTAACTGCCATATTCTCACCCCAAATCACAAAGCTAGGGCCAGCCAGGGCTCATTTCGTAGCAGGAGCTCCTTTGCATATTAGGCCGCACACCCCTGATGTAGCCAATCCTCCAAGAGCTTACAGTAGCCCCTGTAAGAAGAACTCTGTAAGCTCTTGGAGGATTGGCTACATTAGGGGTGTGTGGCCTAATATGCAAAGGAGCTCCTGCTATGAAATGAGCTCTGGTGCCAGCATTTGGGGGGGGGGGGGTTGGGAATCTCTAGGTTGTAATGTAAGGAAAGAAAAGGGGATCTTAGCAGTCATCAAACTGCCAACAAGCTCTCTTAAAATGTTCACTCTTCAACTTTCAGAACAAGATTCCCTCATGTTTGTCTGAACCCACCCATTTTTTTCCAAAACATGTACAAATAAGAATACCTCTGTTTTGTTAAGGGGAATGGGGCGGGGTGTGTAAGGAAGGGAAAAGACGGTGAAGCTGTGGCACGGATTAACCATTCAGGGCTAGCAAAAGATAGTTCTCTGTTTTTAAATATGCTTAGAGTACATTCTCCTTAGCAAACAAGACAGGAAAAAATTTACACTTATTTTTAAAATCCTGTGGACAAACGATATTACCAAATCTAAACTGTATTCACAGGAGCTATTTGATGGTGGTGGAAAAAGTTGTCAAGTTGCAACTAACTTGTCAGCGACCCTGTAGGGTTTTCGAGGCAAGAGGTGAACACAGAGGTACTTTGCCATAACCTGCCTCTGCGTAGCAACCCTGGACTTCCTCAGTGATCTCCCATCCAAGTACAAACCAGTAATAACCACCAGAACAAGGCATGAATCCAGTGGCACCTTTAAGACCAACGAAGTTTTATTCCTTGAATAACCAACACTGCTGACCCACATGAATCTATCTTCATGGAAGGCATCACAGTAATAACCCCCAGAATGTGTGTGAGAAGGAAAGCCATTAGACTGAACTGCAGTCTGCTGTGTCTTGTCTGTTCTGTGTAGTTCTTGTCTTAAATTACTAGGTCAGTGCAGGACTTGACCATGCAGAAGCCGCTCTGATTCTGGAAATGTTAGAACTGAACGGGGCCCCAGTTAAGAGCATTAGAAAAGTTCCCCAGAGTTCCAGAATCCTGTTTATTTCATGTTTCTGTAGAGGCATGCTAGTCATAGAGATCTACCACCCAGATGTGAGCATAAGGTTGGCCTTTACAGTCAGCCATCTTGATTCCATATGGCTTCCAGGTCACATATGGAACCGTTAGCTGTCCTAATTTTGCAAAGCAAGTTTGGGAGTCCTCTTCTGTAGTTTCATTAAACCCCAAGAAATTGCATTAAAACCCAAGAACTTTTCTATGTCCAGTGGTCATGGTGGGAAGTACCAGTTTGAGCCACTTTGGTGTGAGAGTCAGTTTGGTGTGGTTAGGTGCACGGACTGTTATCTGGGAAAACTGGGTTTGAGTCCCCACTCCTCCACTTGCAGCTGCTGGATGACCTTGGGCAAGCCATAGTTCTGTCAGAGCTGTTCTCTCAAGGACAGCTCTGGAAAGAGCTCTCTCAGCCCCACTCACCTCACAGGGTGTCTGTTGTGGGGAGGGGAAGAGAAAGGAGTTTGTAAGCCGCTCTGAAACTCCCAAGTGAAGGGTGGGGTATAAATCTAATCTCTTCTTCTACCATTAAGTCACAGCTGACTTAATACAACCTTATAGGGTTTTCAAGGCAGGAGACTTTCGGAGGTGGTTTGCCATTGCCAGCCTCGGCATAGCAACCCAGGACTGACCGTGTTTGGTTTTTGAGAACTGACGAGACTGGGCTAGCCTGGCCCATCCAGATCAGGGTGCTGTATCCCATACCTGGGGTTAAAAGGGCCTTTGTCCATTCTGGCCCTCTCCACTCCCATTCTGCACTGAACTCTGGTTCTCTTTCCTCTTTGAAAGGTTAATTGTTGCCTGTGTTTTGAAACAAAGCCTTCAGAAGGGCTGATGGTGCAGATTTATTGAAGGCTGAATGTCTCAGGGGTGGGAGTCCTTAGTTTTACTGTAATTAGAACTTAAAATAGAAGAAGAAGAGATTGGATTTATACCCCGCCCTTCACTACACAAGGGAGTCTCAGAGTGGCTTACAAACTCCCCTCCCCTCCCCTCTCCCCTCCCCACCCCACAACAGACACCCTGTCAGGTAGGTGGGGCTGAGAGAGCTCTTTCCCAAGCTGTCCTTGAGAGAACAGCTGGTACAGAGCTATGGCTTGCCCAAGGTCATCCAGCAGGTGCAAGTGGAGGAGTGGGGAATCAAACCCAGTTCTCCCAGATTAGAGTCCGCGCACTTAACCACTACACCAAACTGGCTCCAGTATACAGTTAAAGCAGTTTACTGTTCCTGTTCATTTCTTGGGACCTGCATAGAAGAAGGGCTTGGTAAGCTGTATCTTTAATTATAATACTGATACAATTGGTGGCACCGTTTCTTCTGCTTCAGTTTCATATATAGCTAGTGCAGTTGTTTGTTTGCAAACTAAATTGCATGTATTCATTTTAATTTGCTGAAATTATAAATAAAAGTATGTATACCAGTTAGGGAACCCTAGATGTGCAGTTCTTCCTATGTTGGTTTTTCGCCAATTGTTCTAACATTGTGGTTACAGGAGCATTGTAGTAACAGAGATCTCTAGTTTTTAAATTATACCTGTTCAGCAATCGTTTGAATAGCAAAGGCACCATTTAGAATTAATTGAATAAGCAAATATAAAGAGAGATGCTTACTTTTCCATTACTTTAAACCTTTTATTTATGTTCTGTTTGCATTGTTTTTAATTGCAGTGTGAGCCACCGTGATAGATAAGAAGATAGGATAACATTTAATATCCCCCCTCACCCAAGCTTTTGTTCTGCATAAGTTCCCTGCCTTCCTGAGACTCTTGAACGTTTATTCCCTATGCATTGTTTGAATGTTATGTTGAATCTGCTGTGTTGCTTAATTTGCTATCTGTTTTTTACTATTTAAAGTTGCAGAATAGAGCCTAAAAACATGCGCATACTGGCCTGTTGCTAATGTGATTGCGTGAGACAGGCTGCAAGGTTGCGTGCTCCCTCTTCTCAGTCTGGGGCAAGTGATGCTCTGTATTCTTGGTGCTTGGGGGGCCAGCAGTGGGAGGGCTTCTAGTGTCCTGGCCCCACTGGTGGACCTCCTGATGGCACCTGGTATTTTTGGCCACTGTGTGCCACAGAGTGTTGGACTGGATGGGCCACTGGCCTGATCCAACGTTGGCTTCTCTTACATTCTTATGTTCCTTCCTTTCTTCAGTATGAATTTCTCATCCCTTTATTTTGTTGGGTCTGAACCATGTTATCATTGGTGTTGATGTCATCTGGTTAAACCAGGAGTAACCATACCGGGCCATCACTTGGAGGGCCCAGGCTAGCTGGATCTCATCAGATCTCGGAAGCTAAGCAGGGTAGGCCCTGGCCAGTATTTGGATAGGAGACCACCAAGGAAGTCCAGAGTTACTCTGCACAGGTAGGCAATAGTAAGCCACGTCTGTATGTTTTTTGATCTTCTTCCTTGTGTGGTGTAATAGTTAAGAGCAGCAGACTCTAATCTGGGGAACCGGGTTTGATTTTCCCATTCCTCCACGTGAAGCCTGCTGGGTGATTTTGGGCCAGTCACAGTTCTCTCAGAATTCTCTCAGTCCCACCTACCTCACAAGTTGCCTGTTGTGGGGAGAGGAAGGGAAGGCAGTAAGTCACTTTGAGACTCCCTAGGGTAGAGAAAGGTAAAAGGTAAAGGTTTTCCTTGCTCAAAAGCCAGTCAGATCCCACTCTGGGGGGCGGTGCTCATCTCCGTTTCCAAACCGAAGAGCCAGCACTGTCTGAAAGCTTTTTCCATGGCCATGCAGCTGGCATGACTAAATGCCGAGACGCACAGAACAGCTCTTCTTGTTCTTTGCCCTCCTGGAGGCCCCAGGCTAGCCTGATCTCTTCAGATCTTGGAAGCTAAGTACAGTTGGCCCCGGTTAGTGCTTGGATGGGAGACCACCAAGGAAGTCCAGGGTTGCAATGCTGAGGCAGGCAATGGCAAACCACCATTGAATGTCTCTTGCCTTGAAAACTCCACGGGGTTGAGGTAAGTCAGCTGCAACATTCATCCAAACCTGGAACAGCAGAAGGTCCTATCCTGGTGATGCAGAATGCATCTGCTTTCAGTGCCAAGCCCTTCTTCCCCCACCCCCATTTTTCAGAGTACTGCCAATTTGGACCGGAGTTCATTGTAATGATTTGACAGATTCTCTGAGAGCAGCCAGGTCCCTTTGCAAGCTGCATGCTTTTCTATATTTGGTTTTGTTTAATTTGATGGTGTAATGCTGTTGAGATTCATGGCTGTTGCTCCTGCTTTCTGGCCAGCCAGAGTTTACTTTTGACAGAGAAGGATCCAAGTTTAATCGCTCTCTTTTTTTAAAAAAACGATGCCAATGCAAGCGTGACTTTCGAAATTCAATTACGATTTCCCTTTTCTTTTTCTTTTTGTCTCTCCCTAGAAAGGAATTTTCTGTTTCAGAAATTTAAAGAGAGAGCGATAATAGATTTTTCACACCATTATTTGAATGTTTCTTGTTTGTCAGCCCAGTCTTATAACTTTAAATTATTTGCTGAGATATAAAGCTTTTGCCATGGCAGCTAAAGCGGTTTCCCATGCTTGGCAAGTAGGGCAAAGAGTCCTTCTCCCTCTCACACTGTAATTCCTCCACTTACTCCAGAGAGAAGTGCAAAGCCAGGGCTTGGGATTGCTTTGCTTTAGAAAGAAGAATCCGCATCTACTGAATTCTGAAACATACAGTGCAATCCTTTAAAAAAAGCAAAAACCAGTTGAATAGACCTGGGTACAATTCTGAGTAGACTTGCTGAGGATCGTCCCCAATTACATATTAATTGTGTATCAGCCTTTAAGTTTTCACTAGATTCCTGTTTGTTTATGTTGCAACACTCTGATAAGGTTTTATTCTAGAGTAAACTGTGATTGGCTAGAGCAGGGGTCCTCGACCTTTTTGAGCCTGCAGCCACCTTTGGAATTCTGGCACAGCGTGGTGGGCACAGCTACAAAATGGCTCCCACAGCTTGCCTTCAGTCACTCAATGAAGATCCTTGCTTAGAGGCGGCTATCAGCTGCTGAAGCAGTATTTTTAAAAGCTGCACAGGCAGTCTCATCTCCAATGGCCAATCAGAAGTCTTGCTGGGCAAATGCACCACCTGGCCCTGCCCACTTTCTAAAAACATTTGGCCAGCAGGCGCTGTGGTATCCACAGCAACCATGTTGGGGACCCCTGGACTAGACGCTACTACTTCATCTGAAGAAATGGTCTGTAGTCCACAGAATCTTATGCTGGAATAACATCTCTTTAGGAGTCTCTTTGCATTTTAAATATGTATACACACAGTAAGTAAGTTGAAGAATCAGTATTTTGCATAATTCTAGTTTTGTTGGTCATGGAAAAAGGCAAGGGCACTAAATTCAGGGCACTAAAGTCCTGTCCCTGGCTGCTGGAAATCCTCCTTCAGCACTTTCTCTAGCTTCTAGACTTCAGTAGGCATATCTTTTCAGCATAGTGGCTAAGAACTTGCTGAGAGCTGAATTTTCTGCCTGATAACACATTCTGTGAACATCTTGAATTATGGCATGCATGTAACCCTGCCCATAGACTGCTTCTGTTTAGCCCTCCTCCCTCACTATGGTCCAAATCTGATTTGAAGGGCCTTGTGTACCTGATGATTGAACTTTTAAAAACTCTGGGAAACTTCTAAAAAGTCTTTTTAGAATACATGGAAACCAGGGCTACCTTGATGTCGGATATTCCCACAAAAATATCATGATTTGTATTTATTAAGCACTTTTAACTGAATCTAACATATGATAAAAGATTTCTGTAAAAGCATTATTTTTTGTACTACTGTGTTTAACATATTACTGTTGAAATTTGTGTTGTTGGTATATGATAACATTAAACTGAAAATAGAGTTATTTTAAAAATGCTGGGAGCTCAGGAAATGATATCCCCATCTTCTCTGTTCTGGCCACCTGTATAGTACCAGGACTGTACACTTCTGATTGTATAAGCTATTTTTGCCCAAGAGGTGTTCACACATGTCTGTCTTTCAATCACTGTTATGGTTTGGTACCCCAAATCTACCAGCCTCGAAGCTGTTTTATTACATTATTAACTTTGTATTTCCATACCTCGTTCTACCTCCCCCCAGCCTCTCTGTTAGCTATAGTTCTAAAAACAATTCTGCACATTTTATCTTCATACAATTATAAGTGAATCTTGAAACAGGAACCTAATGCATACGATAAAAGTTTTTGATGGTTTTTTAAAAAAAACACCCTTCTTTCCTCTTAGACATCTGTCTCACATGACTGTTTCCTTTTTGTACCGCTGATGATATCTGATCAAATGCAGGGCACGTACTCCTGGGGCTGATATAGGCATTGCCAAACATAATATCTATAACATCTGTCATATGAATAGATCTGCACAAATTTTGCGTGCTGCTAATGGATTCTGAGGAGAAATGTGAGTTTTTGCTTCAGAATACTGTCTCCTAGCCTGTGGGCTGAATTAGTATCATGGCAAGCCTTTGATCTGTATGATAGAGACAGAACAGACCTAGAGATAAGTTTCTGGACAGATATTAGTCACAATGATGAAGTGGGTCTTCTATGTAGATATTTATATATTTATCTCACACTTAAGGCACGTGGTCCCCCCCCCCCCCCCGGTTTTTGTTTAATTAATTATTTAAAACATTTATTTAGCCACCTTTCCTCCCTTGCAGAACTCAAGGAAGCTTGCAATATAAATATCTCCACAACAGTCCTATCTGCTGGGAGTGGTCTATCAGTGGCTATTAGCCACAAGGTATAGAGGAAGCACTCTGTTTGGGGCAATGATGCTCTGTCTTCTTTGTGCTTAGGGGCAACAATGGGAAGGCTTCTGGAGCTCTGGCCCCACTGGTGGTCCTCCTGATGGCACCTGGGTTTTGGCCAGTGTGTGACACAGAGTGTTGGACTGGAGGGGCCATTGGCCTGATTCAACATGGCTTCTTGAAAACCTTATGGGGGGTTACCATAAGTTGGCTGCGAGTTAATGGCACTTTTGAACAGCCTTTAAGGGTGAATGTACTTTTAAAAAATTAAATAGATTTATGCTTGTTTAAACCATTTTTTTTTTTTTTAGGAAAGGTATGCATATATAGAGTTTTGACTTTTATGCATATGGAAATACATGAGTTTGTCAACATATTTGGAGAATAAACAATCTTTCTAATTGAGGCCATAAGCAGTTAACTTTTTTCTTCAGTTTGTTTTCCATCATATGTCAGTCTGCTGCATATCTTTCCCATGGTTTAAAAATAGCTGCTCTGTTTTGTAAAATCAGAATTGTCTATCGGGAAAGTTACTTTGTTAGCAAAATCTGGCAAAAAAACCCACTAGACGGTATCTGGTAGGAATGATGGGAATGTAATTAAGTAGCAATTTTTCAGGATAAAGTGGAACCGCAACGCCTAAGCCAGGGGTGGCCAAACTGTGGCTCAGGAGCCACATGTGGCTCTTTCACACATATTGGGCGGCTCCCAGCAGGAAGGCTAGGGAAATGAAGGGAAGGCAATGCCTTCCCAATTGGTCTTCCCTTCCCCAGCCAGTGCTCCCCTCCCTGAGTAGGCTTGAGGGGGGGGAGCAGAGAAAGAAAGCAACTTTAAATGTGGCCTTCTTTCCACTTCTTCCTTCTCCATCTATTTGCTTTCTTTGTTTCTGTTTCTCTCTCTTTCTCTCCTTCTTTCTTTCTTCGTACCTCTTCAATTTTCTCCATTGTTCTCTTTCTCTCTTTCTTCCTTCCCCTCCCTACCCATCTATTTGCTTTCTTTCTTTATTTCTCTCTCTTTCTCTCTTCAGTCTTTCCTTCCCCATATATTGGCTCTCTATCTCTCTTCCCCTCCCTCCCCCATATATTTGCTTTCTTTCCACCTTTATTTTTCTCTCTCTTCCTTCCTCCCCCCTCCTTCCCCATCTATTTGTTTTCTTTGTTTCTCTCTCTTTCCACCTCTTTTATTCTTTTTTCCACCTCTCTCTCTCAGAAAAATATCATTAGCAAACAAATATCATTGGACAAATAAATATCATTATTAATATCTGTTTTTACCCCTTTTGTTTTTATTTTTGGCAGTCTCATTTAATGTTAATAAAAAGCAAAAAAATATTTTTTCAGTAAAAACATGTCTGTAGTATTTGTTTATGTCTTGTGGCTCTCTGACGTTTATTCTTTGTGGCTCTTATTTAAGCAAGTTTGGCCACCCCTGGCCTAAGCCATGCCTTAATTTACCTACTATCATTTTCCAACAGTTTTTTTCCACAGTCATATTTCCACTATAAATGTATAAAAGTCTGTGTTAGGAGATGTGCAGTAACGACATAAGTTTGATGAAGATTTATATATTTTAGATAATCTTTGGTGTAAGGTACCATTAGTGCAGTGTTTTTCAACCTTTTTCGAGCTAAGGCACATTTCTTTCATTGAAAAAATCCCGCGGCACACCTGACAATATCTCACGGCACAGTGGTTGAAAAACACTGAAATACAAGATAAATGGGTCATTAGTTGCCTCAGCTCAAGTATTAACGATGACAGTATTACAAATACACGTAATAGTCACTCAACTTGAAATCGTAAGTTACAGATCCAAAGTGTAATGGCTCCTTCCCATAACATTGACCTGAGTTTCAGAAGAAATATAATGTGGATGTATTTTAATACTGCGATTCTGCTAAAGTTTTTCAAATAGAGAGTTTAAACTCTTACTCTTATGTGAACGGCATTCCGCTGACCATAAGTGATTTGAAGAGAAACACAGTACACCCATTCTTCGCTGAGGGACAGTTACTGATTTGAACCCCACCCTGACAGAAACAGCTAGCTGTTACCATCAAACATATTCATGTTTACTGGAATGTCTTGGTGCAAATCACCCCCCCCCCACACACACACACACAACCCAGGAGCCAGGCACTGGAAGAAACCAGCTTACTCTGCTGGAGGAGTGAATGCCCTTGGTACCGAATGTTCCTGTCCTCTGTGTTAACATCCACAGGTCTAGCATGACTCTGATTCAGCACACGAGTCCTCCTCATTCATTTAAAACCATCTGCCGTGTGCGAGCCTGCCTCCGGCCCCCACGAACTGGATGCCGCTCGAGTCCGCCGCCTCGCCCTGCTCATTCTCCAACACGCAGGCGGGCATCACCCGACTGCCGCCGCTGACACACAGCTTGGAGGCAGCCAACATCAGCGCCAGGGCCAGAGACGGAAAAAGAGCAGCCGTGAAGCGGGACCCGCGGAGGCCCACCTCCATCTTCCGGGCTGAGAGGCCATGCAGAAGAAGACAGCCCTCACCTGGAAAGGCTCAGCTGCCCCCTCCGAGGCTCGTGGGGGGGCGGCGCAGACGAGCCAGGGCGTTGGCTCCATTGCGGCCAAGCGGAGGCTGCGACAGCGGGGCCCGTGGGGGGCGCTGTGCGTCTCCTGAGGAGGACCCTCCCTTCTCCTCCTCCTCCCCCCCAGCCACTCACCGCTTTCATGGCCGCGGCCATGTCGTCGTATCTCTCCGCCTGCTCGGCCAGGCGGGCTCGCTGCAGCAGCTGCTCCCGGTCGCTCATGGCTGCTGCCTCCGTCGTGGCGCTGGCAGGTCGGGTGGGCGAACAGACAGAGCCCCTCGGCACTCTTCCTCCCTCCCTCGAGTCCTCGCAAGGCCAAGGGGAGCTGCGCCTCAACAGCGGCTCCCTCCTACCTCAGGCCGGCCACAGAGAGTGCGAGCAGAATCAGTGCGAGCGCGCCACTGTTCTTTCTCGCATGCGCAAACGTGTCCCGGAAGGTCAGCCCGGAAGGCACATTTCTTTCATTGAAAAAATTCCGCGGCACACCTGATAATATCTTGCGGCACACCAGTGTGCCGCGGCACAGTGGTTGAAAAACACTGCATTAGTGTATCATTTTTGCAACGTTTTCTTTAAATGAACGATATACTGAAGAGGAGGAACCCACTGAAAGAACAAGTTTCCAAACCTCTTCTGAAATAGTATAACCTATCTCTGCATTCCATTTTAATTGAGATTTTGGCTAGTTGCTAACATTAAGTTAAATAGTAAGCTGTATATTTTGCAGAGGACTTGTTCTGCTTCCTGAGATATTAACTCCTCAAATTGAATGAGTTTTCTCGATGCTGAGCCACTGTGATTTTTAAAAAATCAATAAGCTCTGTGGTTGTAAGTATTAAAAAATATTATGCCTCTACTTAGTATGGAGACTATTATGCTTTTACTTAGTATGGAGACTAAGTCAAAAGATATGTTTCTGTTGTTAGGGACCAGATTAGGGCTGCCAAATCCCCCGGTAGGGTGGGGGAAACACCGATTTTTAAAGCTTACCCCCGCTTTTTCAAAATTGGCCACGGGGGAGGTAATGGCTGCCAGCAGAGGAATGTCAGAGCCTGCCCTGGCCTCTTAAAAGGGAAATGTCTGCAGAGAGCCTGCCCTGCAGTAAAAAGCCTCAACAGACATTTCCCCTTTAAGAGAGAGCAAGAGAGCCCCGCCCAGAGATTAAGGAGGGACTAGGCTTTTCTGCTGAAGGGCGTGCTCTTGCATGTGGCGTGCTGCTGGAGTAAGCTGCTGGGGTCTGCCAGCTCTTTTCCTTCTCTCTCTCTCTCCCCCTCACCCTTTCTTTCTTTTTTCTGTCTGTCTCTCTGTCTCTCTGTCTGTCTGTCTGTCTCTCTCTCTCTCTCTGTCCCCATCCAGCAGAGGTCTATCAGTGGCTATTATTAGCCACAAGGTCTAAATGGAACCCTTTGTCTGGGGCAGTGATGCTCTGCATTCTTGGTGCTTGGGGGGCGACAGTGGGAGGGCTGCTGGAGTTCTGGCCCCGCTGCTGGACCTCCTGAGGGCACCTGGTATTTTTGGCCACTGTGTGACACAGAGTGTTGTACTGGATGGGCTGTTGGCCCGATCCACTGTGGCTTCTCTCCTGTTCTTCTGATATGAAAATCATATTTAGCACTTGTGTAGCACTTAGTGCTTCATATTCTGCCGAGATGGGGAAGGATTCAGTAGGGCCGTTGCTCAGTGATAGAGCATCTGCTTGACATGCAGGAGGTATCAGCCTCTTCAGCTAAAAAAGGATCAGGTAACAGGTGACATTAAAGATCTCAGCCTGAGACCCTGGAGAGCCACTACCAGTCTGAGTAGTCAGTACTGACCTTGATGGACCAATGGCCTGATTCAGTATTAGGAAACTTCATGAGTTCATGTGGAAGCATGTGGAAGCAACATCACAGGATGTGACATCACAAAATGATGTCACTTCCTTTCTCCTGGCTCCACCCCCAAAGTCTCCTGGCCCCACCCCCAAAGTCCTCAGATATTTCCCAAGTTGGACTTGGCAGCCCTAGACCAGATTCAAATTAGTATCTAGTCCAGCTGATTCCTTCTCTTCAGAGACCTCAACCCTATACCCGGTGAAACCTGGTAACCTATCTAGTTCTCATAGCTGAGGCTAATTAGAACAATCTAGGAGACCGTAATAAAGATCCCAATGTACAACAGGCTGTTAATGAGAAAGCTGTTATGTTTATAACCAGCACGTAGTGCCCTGTGTTAGTCAAATATTAAGGCTACAAAAACATGGATTATTGTGTAACATCTAAATGTGAAACACGTGCCAACTTTCTTGTCAGGTTGGGCAGAAGCTTCTAGTAATCACTGCTGCCAGGAATCCAGGCATAGAAGTGGATCTAGGGTCAGCCTACAGTTGCATGAAGGACCGTAGGGAATAGTGCCTGTTAGCCTGGAGTTTGCCTGCTGCCAATTACTTGAGTCGTGTTTGGATTCAGTTTTGGTTGACGTCCTGAGAACTGATGCTTTGAAGTGCCATCAAGTTATGGCTGACTTATGGCAACCTCATAGGGTTTTTAGGGCAAGAGATACAGGGGTGGTTTGCCATTGTCTACCTCTGTGTAGCAGTCCCTGTCTTCCATGCTGGTCTCCCATCCAAGTGCTAACCAGCACCAGCCCTGCCTCGCTTCCGAGATCTGATGAGACCAGGCTAGCCTGGGCCATTTAGGTCAGGGCAAACTGGATGGTAGACATGTCTTTATGTACAGACCATCAGACAGGTCAAGATTTGAAGTTGTGGGGGAGGAAATGAAAGGGGACATTATTGCACATTAATGTTTATGAACCTCAAAAGAAAAATGTGTATGAATTTGTCCCCATTTTCCAGTGCATTTGAATGGCTTGGGGGAGGGGGGGGGGAGACATACCAAATTCTGACTTGGCAGCGTGGTCTGGAAGTCCCACAGAGAGGGAGGTGACTCAGGATGGCACTGGAAGTCTACAGTCTCATAAACAGGACAATTGCCCACATACAGGATCTTTTTTCCCCCTTTGAGAAGCCTCACGGTTCCAAGCTGCCTGAAACAACCTCAAAGTACAGTAGGTGACCATCAGATTTCAAAATTCGGTACAGAGGAAAGAGCGGAGAGGTCTGTACATGTTCTTCTCAGCCTCCTAGAATGCCCTTTAGTGAGAAAACATGGGCTATAATATTTCCAGTAAGTAGACAAACATGCAACAAGTTAACTGTCCTGATGTATGACAGTACTAAAAGCAAAAGGAAGTGCTTTGACCAGCACACTGTCAATCTGTGGAATTCTCTGCCCTGGGCTTAACCAAGTTAAGAGAAGAAGGTTTTGCCATTGACCCAAGTTGTTCATGGAATGTGACTTCCTGTCCAGGATGACCTTATGGTATCCCCCATTAGTATAGTAAGTGAGAGGGAAAGAGAGTTACATCATCTCTCTCCATAGCATCTAGTATTGGCTGTTGCTGGAAATAGGATGCAAGGTTAGAAGGCCGGTTGGTATAGTACGGTGTATGCTAGCTGGGGATTTCTCATCCCATTGGTGGTAGCTTTCTGTTCCAGTAACTCTTTTCTGTTTTTTTCCCCTCTGTTTGTTGCACACACAATATGTAGTTGATATGGCTGAACAGTCTTTCCTATGTAAAACATTTATATACAAAGGGGGGGGGGGGTACAAAGAAAAATGACTGGTGATTAATTAAAGATCTGTAGCACAAGGACTGCAAAAAAGCAAAACTCGTGTTCATTACCTCTGTCCATATTTTGCCTCTTGCTTTGGTAAGGCGATTCATCCTGTTTCCCAAAGTATGTGTGGTGCTGTACAGAGCTTATACCTTGAGTAAAACATTGTTGGGCTTAAAGGTGTCACTGGACCAAAACTTCAATCTTTTGTGTTTGCCTTATTCATTGCGTAGTCCACATAACAGTAACAGTTCTGTCTCCTGGCATTCGTGGATTCCATGCGCTAAAGAGTTGCATCTCATTCTAGGTGTTTGCAAGAAATCAAACTTATTTGCAACCTGATATGAATTCTCAAAACAGGAGTCATAGGTACTATTAGATAAGGGTCCTATAGACATAGCAACTGATGACACTGTTTCTAGCCAAATAAATCACTTCTGTGTGTGTCTGGATGCTTTGTGGTTTCCCTGACTGCCCCCTTCCAGTGACTAGATTTGTTGTTTAATCCATGATTTCATATCTTTGCTCTCCTAGATGTCAAAAAAGATTGGTCTGACCATGCCTTGTGGTGGGAAAAGAAGAAAACCTGGCTCCTTAAAACCCACTGGACCTTGGATAAGTATGGGATACAGGCCGATGCCAAGCTGCAGTTCACTCCCCAGCACAAACTACTCCGGCTCCAGCTCCCAAACATGAAGTATGTGAAGGTGAAAGTCAACTTCTCTGACAGAGTCTTCAAAGCGGTATCTGACATCTGCAAAACCTTCAGTGAGTATCTGCTGCTGAGGTTGATAAGCGTTGCCTCTTAATGTGACAGGCAGCTCTGGGTACCTATTTGGTAGTGTGGCCCAGCATCAGAAGCAAGTATAGATGTCTTAATCAGTCTTCCTTTGTCTTGACTGATTAATTTGCTGTGACCTGGGTGTCGTGCGATACTCTTGTAGCAGGAAGAGTGAATAGCTATCAGCTTGATGGAAATATGTATGCTAAGATATTAGTGAAATAAAGGATGTGGAGTAGTTTTGGTGTCACCTCTGATTGCCCACAGTAATTCTTAAGCCTTTTGTTTCCAGGCTTGTAATTTGTGTTAGTCTTTGCCTGTCTCGGTGTGAGGTGTGTTGCCTGCAGTTCAGGACACAGGTCTCGGAAGGAGGACAAGGGCTGATTTAATGACTGCTCTTGTTTTAAAAGGTACTGTTGGTTCCCTAAAGCATGGTGAAGGCAGAGATTTCCTTATAAAGTTTCTGGGCAAAAGGGGTGCTCTCCAGATGAACAGCTGCAGGTTCCTAGACTGCTTTATTTTTTATGTATTCAGCCTAAAGTCCCTCTCAGCCCTGCTGGCGCAAATCTGCTTGGGAGAGGAAGGTAACAGAGAGTCAGATATGTGGAATATTGAGTTGCAGTGATTTAAAATCGTGCTTGTTGGAAATGTATTTGGGAGGATTGGTAGCATAATGCAGGTTCAGTGGCCTCTTTGGGTAAAGGAGTCGTTTTGTTTCAGTGCTCTGTGTGCTGTTAGCATCCCACCAGCTTTTGGTGACAGACATTTCCATTGATTTTTGTAACGGTTCTTGCAGAGGTATGGAAGGTCTGATTTTTATTTATTTTTTTAAAGATGCTGGGGTACCAAGTGAAAGACTGACGAGTATTCACAGTATTTTGTTTCTGTTGTGAGCTGCCCTGAGTCCATCACGGGATAGGGCAGGATATAAGTGCAATAAATAAATAAAATAGGTGTCAGCATTGCTTACTGTTATCATTCTGAACGATCATTTTACTAATCATAGTGAATCAAGTTTAATTCTGCTTATCCGGCAGTAAGACAGCCTACAAGTTAACGAAGTTACGGCCTTATGGTCAAGATCCAGTCTTCACATGACATTGGAACTCTATGATTGTAATTTCTGGTGTATAATTTGACTTAAAAAGCTGCTCAGGCGAAGGAGCAGATATGGATCAGGCCTGCAGCACTGGGAAAAAACATCTTTTTTTCTTTTTTAACTCTCTCCCACTTCTGTTTTCCCTAAATAAAAAAATCTTCCTTTGCCCCAGCAGTTACTTGCAGCCTTAGTAGGAGAAAAGAGCCTGAACTCTCCCCCTAGAAGCTAAAATGACCTTTGGTACTTTGGTACTATGGTCCCATTATGAGAAGACGAGAGTCACTGGAAAAGACAATAATGCTAGGAAAGGTTGAAGGCAGCAGGAAAAGAGGAAGAAGACCCAACATGAGATGGATTCACTCAGTTAAGGAAGCCCTGGCCCTCAGTGTGCAAGACCTGAGCAAGGCTGTTAATTAGAGGACATTTTGGAGGACCTTAATTCAGGGTCTCTTTAAGTCAAAAGTGTCTTGAGGGCACAGCATGTAACACACACACACACACACACACACACACACACACACACACACACACACACACACAGAAAGCGGGGGGGGGGACACACAGTGGGGATAACTGTCCTTTCCAACTGCTGGATGACCTTGGGCAAACTCAAGGACAGCTCTCTCAGCCCCACCTACCTCACAGAGTGTCTGTTGTGGGGAGGGATAGGGAAAGGAGTTTATAAGCTGGTTTGAGACTCCCAAGTGAAGGGTGGGGTATAAATCCAATCTCCTTACCCCCCTTCCCTTCTTCTTCCCCTGTCCTTGCCCTCATTCCATGGTTTAAAGCAACTTTGGGGAGATTTTTCATTAGGGAAACAACATTGAATTGGGGGGGGGGGGGGTTTGATCAAAACCTTCGTTCCCCAGTGGTACAGTCCAGATTCATATGGGGGGGGGGGGGATTGCTGTTTTTTGTTTTTTTAAAGGGCCAATATGTCAGGAGTTCCAATTGTATAACTTTGGCAGTCATACCTAGTTTCAGACCAAGATTCTCTTGAGCGATCATGGATGTCAGCAGTTGCCCTGCTCATCCAAAGGAGCCTCAGAGATGAGAACTGTGTTCTCTCACTTGCAGCACTGCATTTAGTTGCATGGGTTCTTAGTAAGAAAAACACTCATTTTGACAACGTTTCCTATGTGAATCATCATACTCTTTCAGCTGTCAGTCTTTCTGGGCAGGAAGACTGTATCCAAGATTAGCTTTTCCACTAAAACTGTTGGTAAGAAAATAAGAGAAGCCAGTGTTGGATCAGGTCAGTGGCCCATCCAGTCGAACACTCTGTGTCACACTGTGGCCAAAACCCAGGGGCCATCAGGAGGTCCACCAGTGGGGCCAGAACTCCAGAAGCCCTCCCACTGTGCCCCCCCAAGCACCAAGAATACAGAGCATCCCTGCCCCAGACAGAGTGTACCATCTCAACCTTGTAGCTAATAGCCACTCATGGACCTCTGCCACATGTTTATCCAGTCCCCTTTTGAAGCTGTCTGTGCTTGTAGCTGGCACCATTTCCTGCTGCACTGAATTCCACATGTTAATTACGTATGAATCTTGGTGGCGATCTCAGTCTCTCAGCCCCACCTACCTCACAGGGTGTCTGTTGCGTGGAGAGGAAGGGAAGGAGATTGAAAGCTGCTTTGAGACTCCCAAGTGAAGGGCAGGATATAAATCCAACTCTTCTTCATTGATCAAGTAAAAATCATGGACCATAGAACTATAATTTTCTAATAATTTCATTTTTAAATTTTTGCTGCTAATCTGCCTGGGCTCAATGATTCCCTGTTCTTCTTGTCTGTGGAGCACTATGTTCTCCCTCTGAGAGGAGGACATCTTGATGGGTGTTTCCCACCCTATCTGTAGGGAGGCAGGAACTAATTCTTCACTTCCTGTCCTCTGGTGGGATACGCCCCTTCAAGTCAGTTCTGTTCCTGCCTCAGTAGGGAGAGCAGCACTTAGTGGCCACTCGTGCCTTTTTTGTACTTTCACTTTCCATTCTTCTTCATACCTTTTCAAACTTTTTTCAAACCTTTTTTCTTAAATGTTTTTTTCAAAAAACGGACGTGGATGATTGCGCAGGCGCCATTCTGAATTGCCCCGATCCCGGGAGACCACAGAAAATGGCGGCCCAAGGCTATGGATCGGCTGTCGCCGCATCCATAAGCCCAGACATGACTAGCGACGAGAAGGAAAAGCGCGCCAAAAAACGGCCCCAGAAAGACGTGGATGATTGCGCAGGCGCCATTCTGAATTGCCCCGATCCCGGGAGACCACAGAAAATGGCGGCCCAAGGCTACGGATCGGCTGTCGCCGCATCCATAAGCCCAGACATGACTAGCGACGAGAAGGAAAAGTGCGCCAAAAAACGGCCCCAGAAAGACGTGGATGATTGCGCAGGCGCCATTCTGAATTGCCCCGATCCCGGGAGACCACAGAAAATGGCAGCCCAAGGCTACGGATCGGCTGTCGCCGCATCCATAAGCCCAGACATGACTAGCGACGACGGGCAGGAGCTTCCCAATGCCCAGGTCACACACCAGCCCCATTTGGGAGACACACCAGCCGAAGGTCTACTCGTGAGTAACTGCGGAGACGGAGAACAGACTATTTCCCCTGCCCTACTCCTGGCCCTTAAACAAGCAGGGAGGAGGTATTGATCATCCACTCATGGGGGGCCCCTTGTCACCAGGACCAACCCCATAGAGATGTGCCAGACAGGCACTACCAAGAGGGCGAGGAGGAAGACAGACCTCGCTGGCCCACTAAAGCAGCTAGGAAGGAACTTTCCTACCCCGGCTGGGTCCCTCATCACTGGATCCCACCTAATTATGAGGACAGTGATACTGGGGTTACCGGGGAAAGAGAAGAGGCTGAATTCCTCTCTGATGAGGAGGAGGAAGAGGACTTGGAGGTTCCAGAGCCCTCCATGTGCTTCTTTAAACCTGAAGAATATCCTTACCTCCTCTCCAAATCCCTGTCAGCATTAGAGTTACAACCAAAGCTGCAGGACCCAGCCGGATCCTCAAAAGCAGATGGCTCCAGACCCAGAGGGAGCAAAGACTACTTCCCCAGGACCCCAGGGGCAGAAAAGGTCTTCCCCTTCCCAGAATTTCTAGTAAATCAGCTAGTCAAGGAATGGTCCAAACCCATGGCAAACAAACGCTGCCCACCTAATGGGAGAAAGCTCTTTACCTTACCATATTTTATTAATAAGCTTGTACAGGTCCCTCTAGTGGATGCTCCTGTTATTGCGCTCCAGACTTCGGGTCTTCTTCCGAGGATGGCGTTGGCCTGGTCAGAGACAGTCTAGACCGCAAGGCCAAGTTTGCACTCAGGTAAGTGCATGGAGTCTCCGTTATGGCCATCAAAGCATCCGCTACAGCCACAGTCGTGGGCCACACAGCCATTGCCTGGTCCAGGAAACTAATACAGCTTATCCCACTGTCTAGTAAGCGTCTCACTGAAGGAGCTAACCACCGTCTCGAGGCCTCCTTCTTCTCCACTGATGCTACGCTCGATGCCAGGATTTTCCCTTCCAGGGCTCTGGCTTCAGTGGTGGCTGCCAGGCGTACCCTCTGGCTCAGGGCCTGGCCAGCAGACCTGCGCAGCAAATCTACCGTCACTTCTTACCCATTCCAAGGAGATTGCCTATTCGGAGAGTCCCTAGACAAAATCCTAATAGAAACTAGGGACAAGAAAAGGTGATGCCACATACCCTGGGCAGGCCTGATAGGAGGGGATTCGGAAATTACCCTTTTAGTTCCCAGACGACACCATTAGACCGCTTTGTTCCCTCTCCCCTGATCAAAGACGCCTCCAAGCTACAAAAAACGATAGAAGATGTCCAACACCTGTATACCATCTCAGCCATAGAACCTGTCCCTATCCAGGAATGGGGACAGGGAATTTGTTCCATTTTCCTTACTTTTCCCAAAAGGAATGGCGGCTGTAGAGCGATACTGGACTTAAAATACGTCAACAGATTCGTAAAACTAAGACACTTCCGAATGGAGACCCTGCAATCCATCTCAGGGGCTCTACAACCGGGAGAGTTCCTTCCTCCATCGATCTCATAGAGGCGTGTCTGCACGTCCCCATGTTCCCGGGTCACAAGAGGTTCCTCCGATTCTTCGTCCTAGGCCAACATTGGCAGTTCAGGGCGCTCCCATTCAGACTCTCCACTGCTTCAAGAGTCTTTTCCAAGATCCTCATCCATCCCATTGCCCTCCTTGGGGAACAAGGCACCCATGTCCAGTATTCCCTCTAAGCTGAGTTGGTGTGAACTAGCTCACAGTTTTTTGACCTCTAGCTCACACATTTTTTGTCTTGGCTCAGGAGGGGTGGCTCCAGAGCAAACTAATTTATACAATAGCCCAATCGCTAGCTCACAACTTTAATGCCAGTAGCTCTCAAGTAGAATTTTTGCTCACAAGACTCCACAGCTTAGAGGGAGCATCATGTCTATCCTATCTAGACAACCTGCTGATTCGCTCCAGCTCTAGAAACAAAGCGCACAAAGACACTCAGGAAACCATCTGCTGCCTGAAAGCACACGGTTTCCTTGTAAACCTCCAGAAGAGCTCCCTGAACCCCTCGCAGTCCCTAGAGCACCTCAGGGTCATCTTAGACATGGTTCGGAACCGCATGTTCCTACCTCAACACAGGCAGACAAGATCCGCTTCTTCACATGACAAATCATCACGGCCAGACAATCCACCCTGATGTCCCTGGCTAAACTACTGGGCCTCTTCATCTCCTGCATGGACTCCGTGCCCTGGGCGCGCCTCCATGCCAGACCACTACAATAACTCATATGGCCCTTCCAATCCAGGATAATGCAAAAAACAGGACCTCCCCGTGTCAGTCCCTCACCTAGTCAAGGCCAGCCTATCCTGGTGGATCACGCCATGAAAGAGGGGCTGCAGTGGCTCAAGTGGTTAAGACGCTGAATTGCAGACCAGAAGGTTGGTAGCTCAGCAGTTCGAGACCTGAGTGCTGCATGACAGGCTAAAAACTTGAGCTCAGGCATTCTTAGCATTGAGTTCCACAGGCCTGTGGCCAGCTTCCTCTCATGGCTGCCCTCTAGAATAAAACCAACTTATATCTATCCCAGAGGAACAGCTTCTATGTCAAGACTGGAAGCAGATTGTCAAGGATGCCAGCCTCCTGGGATGGGGCGCAGTCTTCCTCCACCTCCCTGCACAGGGATTATGGTCCAAGGAAGAACAACTTCTGCCCATCATCATCAACTTCTGTTAGAGCTTCGGGCCATCCGCCTAGCCCTCCTCCACTCTAGGGAACAAATCGCCGGTCATCACGTCCTCATCAGGACAGACAACATAGTGGCGAAGGCATACATCAATACCCAAGGAGGATCCAGATCCTCAGAACTCCATCGAGAAGCTCTGAAACTCCTGTCCTAGGCAGAACGCAACATACTATCTATCAGAGCGGAACACATCAAGGGCTCGCTGAATACCAGAGCGGACTGGCTCAGCTGTCAGATACTACAGGAAGGGGAATAGTCCCTCAAAGAGGACCTATTCAACCTCATAACATCTCACTTCAGACGTCCGATGGTGGACCTATTCACATCTCCACTCAACCACAGGGTTGCCAGATTCTTGATACTACCATCAAGCAGCAGAAGAGACGGACGTCCTGGTCTCCCAGTGGCCCAAGGGTCTCATGTACGCTTACCCTCTGACTCCGGTTTTACCAAAGCTCCTCAGAAAAATCAGAGAACAACAAATGGAGATCATAGTGGTAGCCCCGTATTGGCCAAGAAGACCTTGGTTCTTGGAACTCCAGAGCATGGCAGCTGCCCCGTTACACTCCCAGTATCCCCAGACATGCTGACCCAGGGCCCCATCTGGCACCCAGATCCTGCATGGCTCTGTTTGATCGCCTGGAAGTTGAACGGCAAAACTTGCTCAGCTTAGGCTACTCCAGACCAGTAACAGACACCATGCTAGCCTCTCGGCACCCTTCCACCAAGAGGATCTACAATGCCACCTGGCAGGCCTTCGTTCGCTGGTCCAGGAGAAAGAAGGTCAACCGGTTACACCCACACTTGTCCAGTGTTCTGTCCTTCCTTCAGGGCGGTCACGACTCGGGTCTGAAGGCGTCCACTCTCCGCTGTCAGGTAGCTGTCTTGGTAACCGTAGTTCCCAGAGTAGAAGGCTGGACCCTGTCCAGACACCCTCACATCCACCATTTTTCTGAAGGGTGCATCACTTAAGGAACCACCGGTTCCCCACATGGAAACTTAACCTGGTTCTCTCTGCAGTAGCCAAACCAGCCTTCGAGCAAGTCCAAGAGATTCCTCTGATGTGGCTGCGAATGAAAACCCTGTTCCTGGTAGCTGTCACCTCCACCAGAAGAGTCTCCGAGCTTAGGGCCCTCTCTGCCAAACCGACTCTTTGCACCTTCCATAAGGACAGAGTAGTCCTCACTATCGGCCCTTCCTTCTGCCCGAAGGTCAACTCAAGATTTCACCGCTCACAGGAGATCTGCCTACCGTCCTTCTTCCCCTACCCACCCAAAGGAAAAGTTGTGCCACTGTCTGGACGTCAGACGTTCACTTAAAGCCTTCTACATCGCACCAGCTCCTTCTGGAAGACCGAATCATTATTCATCTCAGTCTCACCCCCCAACAAGGGCAACAAAATGTCCACAGCATCCATCAGTGCCACTCTCAAAAGATGTATAGCAGAAGCCTATAGGGCCCTCAAGATACCCCTCCTCCGGGTATCACGGCCCACTCCATCAGAAGTGCAGCGACTTCCGCAGCCTTCACCAACCGAGTCTCGGTGGAAGTAACCTGTTGGACAGCCACATGTCTTCCATTTCTACCTTTGTCAGGCATTATAAGACCGACTTCTACAACTCGACCAATGCAGCCTTTGGCCGGAGCGTCCTGCAGCAAGCTCTCATATCTGAAGACGATGTCCCACCCAGTTAAAGGGACACTGCTATGGGAGGTCCCATCAAGATGTCCTCCTCTCAGAGGGAGAATGGACCAGTGGATACTCACCGTGAGGGGTCCTTCTCCTCTGAGATAAGGAGGACATCTTCGCCCTCCCAAGATTCATCGTCTTCCTTTTCTATATTCTGAGTTTATCTTCCTTCCTGTCTTGTTCAAGCCACATTATCTGTTTACTGTTCAGACTAATTATGTTCATATTTTTCTAGTTATGGTTAGCCTTTGGTTTACAGCTGACTACTGCTTCTGGGAGTCCCCGAACTGACTTGAAGGGGCGTATCCCACCAGAGGACAGGAAATGAAGAATTAGTTCCTGCCTCCCTACAGATAGGGTGGGAAACACCCATCAAGATGTCCTCCTTATCTCAGAGGAGAAGGATCCCTCACGGTGAGTATCCACTGGTCCGTTCTGTGCTATTGGTTAACAGAGACTAACGGTCACACTGTAAAGGGCGAACAATTATGTGTGAGATGGGGAGTCTCCCCCCCACACACACATTATTCTGTGGCAAGAAAAATCTTTGCAGCCCGTCAGTTCTTGATAAAACTGGCTTTTCTGTTTCCTTTAAGAAGCAACCTGTGGTTGTAGGTATGAGTTTATAATGATGGGAACAATTTCTGATGTACCTGGTCTTTCTATATTCAGCAAAGTAACCTGCTTACTTCTTCAGTCTCTTATTACTGCTAATATCAATTTTTGAACGGATGTCTTTTGGTCCAGGCCTGTTTGAAAAGGAAACCAACATTGGAGTGTGTCGTTGGAATTTGCAACGTGAGCCTTGTCATAAGAAATCTATTTTTTGCTTTTAAAATAAAAATGGATTACTCTTGGCTGACCTATTTCTGTCAATAGGCAGGAAGCGAGCCGCTGGAGGTAAACTATTATGGCACGGCAGCGATCTTGTCAAATAGATCCCTGATTAAAAACCACTATCCCCTGCCCTAATAATATGGACACCGTTGAAAAATAATATTATTTTGTATTAGATACCATCTGTCTGCATCCTGAAGGGGTAACAGAAGCCAAAGAAAGGGGAAAAAACTGCATTGCATTACAATGTCTTGTTACAAAAATAACATACTATTCTGAGTTCATTCTAAAGCCAGAACTCATGGGCAATCTATCCAAAATATGCTCAGTCCTACATTCTGGTATGCTCAGTAGCAGGGAGTTGATAGTAGTGAGTGGGGTAACCCCTGAGAACTCTTTGAGAGAGTGAGGGGGCAGTCTAATATACTGGTGTGGTGACCAATGTTCCCTTTAAGCTGAGTCAGTGTGAGCTAGCTCACAGTTTTTTAGCCTCTGGCTCACACATTTTTGCCTTAGCTCAGGAAGGGTGGCTCCAGAGCAAACTAATGTATGCAGTTGCCAAACCGCTCACTCACAACTTTAATACCAGTAGCTCAGAAAGTGCTCACAAGACTCCGCAGCTTAGAGCGAGCATTGGTGGTGACATGATCAAGTGGTTGTAATGGGAGATATGTGAGGGGCTGGTCTCTTAGGGGATATTTAGTTATTTATTTAAACATTTATATTCTACCTTTCTTCATAGTTCAAGGTGGCTTACAGTAATGGTTAAAAACCAAAGTTTGAGTCCAGTGGCACCTTTAAGACCAACAAAGTTCTATTTGTTTGTTGATTTATACGCAGGCTCCCAGGGGCTATCATGAAACAATAAAACAATAAAAACAATTTAACAATTCAAAATAATCAAACCAAGTTCTGTTCAAGGTATGAGCTTTTGTGTGCACGCACACTTCACCAGATACAGTCATCTGACGATACCTCCTAATGAAAATGACTTATTTTGCATTTAAAAGAGTAGCTGTCACACAAAATTGATGGGTGGAAGCTGAAGAACCGGGCAGCAGATATTGCAGTTTTGGCCTCTGATATTAAAAAATATCTCTGTGACAGTACTGTATTGATAACTTTTAGTGTGCCTGGCTGTGTGTCTTTAAGATATCTATCTCAAATACCGTATCTTTGGCAGTCTCCTGAGGACTGCTACAACTTGTGAGAAAGTCCAATCCCTGGGAAAACTCAGACTTTCTCACTAAACCCTTTTTTATTTCTCTGAAGGTAGCTGCCAATACAATCTCTTCTGAAACTGAGAACATATGTGTGGTGGCTTTTTAAAAAAAGAAACTTGGTGCTCAAAGCCATACCCGATTTTACTGGAAAAAAGGCTGGGCTTTTTCCGCATGTGTTGTCAAGAAAAAGTGGGGGCTGTTTTAAATTCACATACAAGATACAGTTATATGGTATGTACGGTAACAAAAAACCCCCACCCTTTTGTGTTTATCATTGCGGAGAGGAGAAGGGGTCGCCTTGCATTCAAGATAAGTCTTTCTTTTGGGGTAATATGATTTTTAGCAGTTGATGTCCATGCAGACCTTTGCAGTCTCTGACAGAGCAACAGTTCCCTCCCATCCCCATGAAGAAACCAAATAGCAATGCATTAGGTGGGTTTTTTAATTTGATCTGCTTGTGCTTGTTTTAAATGGAGATACTCATGAACTGAATCTCATGAACTTTCCTGACATCTCTTGTTCCAATGATATTGGTGGTTTTTCCTTTGAGAGCGGCAGTGACATTTGTGGCCTGGTGTTTATCTCCTGCGCAAAAATGTTTTCCCTGACATCTGATTGCATTGCCTGGGTTCAGCTCTCTCCCTCTCCCCTTCCTTCTGTTGCGCAGAAGACTTATAAAACTGAAGACAAATAGGACCGGAAGTCTTAAAATACCAGCCCTGAATGTTTTTGCATATTCCTGAATACTTCTGGAATATTTCAGGAATCAATGTCTGGTATTCTTGATAGGTTATGAGCTTTCTTCAGTTATCTGAAGAAGTGGGCAGTGACTCACTGAAGCTCCTACCGTGCCACAAGTGTTGTTAGTCTGTAAGGTGCTACTGGACTCTGGCTCTTTACTACTGCTGTAGACAGACTGACACGGCTGCCCATCTTGATTTGTCGGTATTCTTGAGAATCCCAAGTACTACCCAGGTAACCAAAAATACCAAAATATCTGAATGCACATCCTTGGATGTACGTTCAGAGTAAACTATTATGTTTGAAACTTTGCTTTAGAACACGTACTAATTCTGACTCGCTGAGAATTTGGCAGAGCAAAACCTAACTTTGACACTGTGCTACTTTTTCTCAGCCCTAAACTCGGAGGTAGCTCTTGCTATATAGCAGAAGCGCTATAAAATGATTCCATTGTAAAACTGAACGGCTTGGCTTCCAAGTACAGTTCTTGCCTTCTTCACAATCAAGATGGCTAGAAGGGGCTGAGTGTGGCGGTTTCAATACAGTTGGTAGACTTCATTTCCCTTGGCTCATGTGCCAGAACACTGGTTGCTTTGTTGGCGCTGAAAGCTGAAATATGCGGTAGGCTGGCTTACAAAGTCTGGACAAAAGCCACTGGTAGCAGTGTCTTCATTAGGGAGGCACTGAAGCCTGAATACTTCAATACTTCCTAGAATGCTAATTAAGGGTGGGCGAGAGACAACTGATTCCCCCCCCCCCCCCAAATTCGGTATTTTTTCAAGTAGAAAAGCAAAATATTAACTTCTGTTGACAGTGTGCCACTTCTCTTACAGTGCTTTCATGAGAATACCTTTCTTAGATTCCTTAGATTCCTCCACTACCCCATAGGCCATAATAATACCAGAGACTTTCTTCGATATGTGCTTTTCTATCCCCTTGCATCTTTCTGCTTTTTGGTTTTCTGCTGCCAGTTTCTTACTTCCAGCTATGCTGATTATTTTCAGTGGTCACCATCTAGCTGGCGTCTGTGCAAAACAGCCTTTTAGCTTTCTAGATCTGGTAACTGGCATCCAAGTTCCCTCTCTTGGAAGGAAATTTGTAACAGAATGAGCATACCTTGAGAGTTGGGGCAAGTACCTTCACACTTAGTTCTTTTGGATTGCTTCAAAAGCAGCAGCATTGTTCTCCAGGAGTTACCTTCTGTTGGTATAAGTTGTTTTTCCTCAGCTCCCTGCATGCCTTCTTTAAAAGATTTTGTATATGTATTTGCAGTGAGAGGTTCCTAGTTTAGTGTTAGTTTTGGGTGAACTGCTCAAGGGAACTCCTGTCCATTCTCACTCAAGTTGACCAACCAGTCCTGCTGTAATAATTTGTCACTAGCAATATCTGATCTATCCATGGACTCTTGGGTAGTTCAGGCAGGCCATCTTCTATGTTCTACACATACGAAGCTGAATCAGGGCAGTGGCTCTCCAGGGTCTCAGGCTGAGGCCTTTCACATCACCTACTGCCAGATCTTTTTAACTAGAGATGCCAGGGATTGAACCTGGGACCTTCTGTATGCCAAGCAAATGTTCTACCACTGAGCCACAGCCCTCTCTGCTTGATCTTCGACGTGGTCTCTGTGCTTCACACCATGGGTTTTCTGCGCCTGCGCAAAACTCATCGGTATCTGTAAAGCTCAACAGATTTTCGCGCCCAGGGACTCCGGGCATGCGCGGGGCTCCTCTGCGCATGCCCAGAGGGGCCGGGCGCGGACATCCCGCCAGTTCTCTTCTGACCGCCGCGCAGCTAACAGCTCTTTCTCGTCGGTCCTCATAAAAATCTCTTCGGAAAGCCTTCTTATTTCTATCGACTACGGACTGTTTTTCGACTATTCTCTCGGACACACCTTTGGATTTGGCTGAACAGGAAAGTTATTCCTTCCTCCCCCCCCCACCCCCCCCTCTGACCCCTCAGTTATTTCATTTATGAGGCGTTGGGGTTGTTTTAAACGCTGCTCGTCTTGCGGGAGCAAGCTGGCCACTGCAGATGGTCACTCATTGTGCATTTTATGCTTGGGGGAATCCCACCGTCCGGAAACGTGTGTCCACTGTGCCCGCTTCTCCAACCAAACACGTAAAAACAGAGCGGCTTGTCTAAAAGTTGCTCTATTGGAATCTGCTCTCCGCCCAGAGGCAGCGACTCCGACCAAAACCATGGAAACTTTACCTTCCACATCGACGTCCGCAACGGCGTTGGCGTTGACCAAACCTCCCATACCGAGGGCGGCCTCCGATACGGGACCCCCGGCATCCAAAAGACCAGCCCCACCACAATCTTCTTCCTCATCACCTGTAAAGAAGAAGAAGAAAGATAAGTCAGATAAACGACCGAAGAAATCGGTAACCGATAAGTCCCGCACTAAAGGCACGGCTCATACCGCTCCAGTACAAGTGGCACAACAGGATCAATCTTTGAATCCTCCGCTGCCCACACAACCTACGATCATCCACCTGCTGGACTCTCCGATACGACAGCCCGATCCCGAACCCCCACATGACATCTTAGACACTCAAGTATTCTCGGGACCGAGATACTCTGAGGACATTCCGAGTCGGGATCGATCCAGACGTGGCTCTCCAGCCTCATCGCGGTCGGAGTGTACGCTCGACAGGGAACCTCACCACCACCCTATCGAGCAGAGACACCACAGACCCCAAGCCGACCTCGACAGATACCGGGATCGACAGACTACATCCCCGCACAGTCGGAGGGCGTACACATCACCCCCTCATTGGGATCTAGTCCACCATCGATATGGTAACTACCCAGCACAGCCGACACCGTGGCAATCTTCCTACGATCGACCTTGGGACAGACCCAGATCGCATCGATCCAGATCTCCCAGGTTAGTTTCCCACTCAGCCACACTAACGAGATGCCAGGAAGACTTCTATGTCGGACGACAGGATTACCACCGATCCAGATCCCCGATATCGCACCAGTCTCAGTATTGACACTCGCGGTCCCCGTCGCCGAGACAGACAGTGTCGACACCAGCCCCAGAGCCCCTTCCAGACCCAATAGCGCCCCCGTTGTCTCATCATACATCGGAAGCGTCAGAAGGTGAATCAGAAGACGATGACTCCTCCGAACATAGCTCTCCTGATCTCCCTTCCCAACCAATTGCTCCAAACCTACCGATTTCACCATCGGAGGATGTTCCAACTTATGGCGACCTTATTAAGCGCATGGCACATACACTAGGTATTGCCATAGCACAACCGGCACCGGAGATCACAGACCCAGTCTTCGATGTGGTTCAAGGTGACACCTCCACGTCCATTGCTCTGCCAATGTTCGCAGTCCTGCTCCAAGCCACGAAATCACAGTGGGACAAGCCAGCAACAGCTCCAGTATCAATGAGGAGATTGGACCACATGTACCGACTCCAGGAGACGGGGCTAGAGTTCCTGCATACCCATCCTAGACCTACTTCTATGGTGGTCTCATCGTCCACTAGGACCAAAAAATCACAATCCATCCCTCCCGATAGGAAAAGCAGGAAACTTGACGCTTTCGGCCGACGCCTTTATTCTACAGGAGTTCTCGGAATAAAGACTACCAACTACTTGGCCTGTATGGGTTGATACCAATACGCTCTATGGGAGCAGATGTCCGAATTCATTAATGGTCTGCCAGAAGAAAAACGTTTAATGGCACGCAAACTCCAAAAAGAGGGCCTGCTCCTAGGGAAGCAGCAAATAAACTCCTCAAAACACGCTCTGGACGCAGCGTCAAAGACCATGTCATCGGCCATTGCCTTGAGGCGTCATTCTTGGCTAAGAACAACCACCCTCCAGCAGGACACCAGGTCACTCATAGAGGACCTCCCCTTTGACGGCCAAGGGCTCTTCCACTCCTCCACAGATTCGGTCTTGCAAGACCTTGATAAAAGCATAAAGGCATCTCGCACCCTAGGAGTATCCCTCCCACCATCCAGACAGTTTAAGCAACGCTCCTGGCCGAAACAATGGTCACACAGACCTTCCTCTCGCTCCTCTCCGGAACGAACCTGGCGCCCAAGAGCCTCCCCGAATGGTGGCAGACAACAATTTTCGGGCAAGCAAAAAATGGCCTCAGGTCAACCAGCCATTCGCCACAAATTCCAGCGTCAGCAGAAACAGAGCCTTTGACTCCCCACGGTCCCTGGCGTACGACACTCGCCTAACACCGTTCCTCCCCTTTTGGCAGCTAATTACCACAGACACATGGGTACTCTCCATCATCAACCATGGATACTTCATAGAATTCGCACACCAACCTCCACGAGTGGCATTTGTCAGCACGCCACCATCTCTGCCCCTCCTAGAGGAAGTATCCTCACTCCTCCAAAAGAGGGCTATAGAACCAGTCCCTTTACATCAACGTGGAAAAGGGTTCTTTTCACGGTATTTCACCATCCCCAAGAGGGACGGCGGGACCCGACCCATTTTGGACCTGAGACATCTCAACCGCTTCATCAAGTACAGAAAATTCCGCATGGTCACCCTACGCTCCATACTCCCCCTCCTCAAGAGGGATGCCTGGATGGCCACACTGGATCTGAAAGATGCATACTTTCACGTCTCAATTGCACCTCCTCACCGCAGATTACTCAGGTTCACAATCGGCTCCACCCAATACCAGTACAAAGTCCTGCCATTCGGATTGTCCACCGCCCCAAGGGTCTTTACAAAGGTGATGGTGGTAGTGGTCGCCCATCTCCGCCTCAGCGGCATTCAAATATTCCTGTATCTCGACGACTGGCTCCTGGTAGCAGCTTCCAGAGACCTCTTAGAACTCCACGTTGGCACAACCCTGACCCTCCTAGAGCAACTGGGCCTTCTCATCAATACAGAGAAATCCCACCTTCAACCATCTCAAAGAGTTCAGTTTATAGGAGCAATCCTAGACTCCACCCAACTCACAGCATACCTCCCGGAGGACAGATCGTCCCCCATCTCCAACCTTGCGACGGAGGTCAGTCTCCACCCCACATCCACCACCCATACCATCCAACGGCTCCTAGGCCTCATGGCGGCGACCACCACAGTTTTGCCCTTCGCACGGCTCAGAATGCGAGTACTGCAGACCTGGTTCATACCGACATGGACCACGCACAATCTATCAATCTCACCCCTCCTCCCAAAGTCCGCAATTCCCTGCACTGGTGGATGCAACAAGGCAACTTGCTCCAAGGAGCTCCCTTCCACCTACCCAACCCCAAGTGGACCCTCACCACAGACGCTTCACACTGGGGATGGGGCGCTCACCTACGCGACCACACAGCAGGAGGCCCCTGGGAACCGAACCTCCGCTCCAAGCACATCAACGTCTTAGAGATGTGGGCAGTGATTTATGCCCTTCGATCCTTCCTCCCATTGGTGAAAGGGGACTGTGTTTCAATCCTTTCGGACAATACCACTGTCGCGGCATATATCAACCGGCAGGGCGGGACAGTCTCCCGGTCAATGTGCAGTCTGGCCATACATCTATGGGACTGGTGCCTCAAAGAGGGCATATTTCTTCGAGCAACCCATATCCCAGGGATCCACAACACGACGGCAGATCTCCTCAGCAGAGGAGGCGCACACCCACACGACTGGGAGCTATCTCACCATTATCTCCGACCAATTTTCCGCCTATGGGGTTTCCCGGAGATAGACGTTTTTGCGAACAGACAGAATGCAAAATGCCCATTATTCTGTACCTGAGGAGGGATCGACCCCTTGTCCCTAGGGGACGGCCTTCTCCTCTCATGGAACCGAGGATTCCTTTACCTGTTTCCACCACTCCCCCTTCTTACCAGAGTGGTCAGAAAGATAATGCAGGAGGACGCAGACTGCATTCTAGTAGCTCCATGGTGGCCCAGGCAACCATGGTTCCCCATCGTACTAACGCTCTGCCGAGGCCAGTACCTTCACCTTCCCCCCGAAGCAGACCTCCTATCGCTTCCCAACTCTGCACTCCTGTACCACGACGTTCCCCACCTCAAGTTGTCGGTGTGGAGGATTTTCCCACAGGGTTCTCTAGCAAAGTAGCCAATGTTCTCTTGAACTCTAGAAAACCTTCCACTAGAAAATCCTATTCCTATAAATGGTCTCGCTTTGCGGCCTCCCTCACAGGATCATCAGTTTCACCCACGGCGGCAGGCCTCCCCCGTATTTTCGACTTCCTCCTCGCTCTTCGAGAGTCAGGCCTTTCCCACTCCTCAATTCGGGTATACCTGGCGGCCATCTCGGCCTTCCATAACAGGGTGGATGGTTTTTCAGCCTTCACGCATCCACTCTCTAAACGTTTCCTCCGGGGGCTTCTCCATCTATACCCCCCATCCAAAACCCCAGTACCTGTATGGGACCTACCTCTAGTACTACGTCAGCTTACCAGGGCTCCGTTTGAACCCCTGTCAACCTGCGCCCTCAACCTACTGTCATGGAAGACGGCCTTTCTGATCGCAATTACGTCAGCCAGGAGGGTTGGAGAGATGCTTGCGTTCAGGCACGACGCACCATACCTCTCATTCCTCCCTAATGCTATTCGCCTACTACCGGACATCTCCTTTTTACCTAAGGTGCTCTCAAGAGTTCCATTTACAGTCGGAAGTAGTACTTCCAGATTTTTTCCCGAATTACACTTCGGAACAAGAGAGGCTACTACATTCCCTTGACGTCAAAAGAGCGGTTCTCTTCTACCTACACCGCACCAAGACAACCCGACGGACGCCGCGGCTCTTCGTTTCATATGTGCCCTCCCGTCTGGGATCACAGATCACATCCAGACGGCTCTCCAGATGGATAGTGGAACTGATAACGTTGTGCTATAAGCTAGCCTGCACGCCCCTACCAGGACCCGTTCGAGCACACTCCACTAGGGCCATTTCTACGTCCACGGCGTTTTTAAAAGGCGCAGCTCTATCTGACATATGCAGAGCTGCCACCTGGAACACTCCCAATACGTTCATCAAACATTACGCCCTAGACACCAGGGCGGCTGAATGCTCCTCCTTGGGAAGACTCATCCTTTCGACTACGACACAGTGACAGCCTGTCTGCACCCTCCTCCAGGTATGTCACTGCTCGCTAGTCTCCCATGGTGTGAAGCACAGAGACCACGTCGAAGATAAACAGGTTTCCTACCTGTAACTGATGATCTTCGAGTGGTCACCTGTGCATTCACACAACCCGCCCTTCCTTCCCCTCTACTGCCAGGCTGTCTCTCGGTCATGGTGGTGGCGGCCAGAAGGAACTGGCGGGATGTCCGCGCCCGGCCCCTCTGGGCATGCGCGGAGGAGCCCCGCGCATGCCCGGAGGCCCTGGGCGCGAAAATCCGTTGAGCTTTACAGATACCAATGCGTTTTACGCAGGCGCAGAAAACCCATAGTGTGAATGCACAGATGACCACTCGAAGATCATCAGTTACAGGTAGGAAACCTGTTTTTTCTGTTCATTAGCCCAGCCTACACCATGGTATCAAAGACAACAGGCTACAATTCAACATCTTCCAGTTTGCCTTCTTCCTGTTAGCTTTCTACTGGAGGTATGCTTCCTGAACTTGACATGCCACCTGCTTCCAAGGTTGTGACATCAAGTGCCTCTCAAAGAAGGTATCCTCAAAACACTTAAAGGATTATGAAGTTGCAGCTTGTAGTTCATATTTGGGAGAACCAAAGAAAACCAGGAAGCATAACGGTTTGGATTGGTCCCCATGTTTCATGGGTTTGAGTTCCTTGAATGTCCAGTCTGATTCAGCGATCCTATTATTTCTACAAGATGGATAGCCATGTTAGTCTGTCTACAGCAATAGAAAAGAGCAAGAGTCCAGTAGCACCTTACAGACTAACAAAATATGTAGCAGGGTAGGAGCTTTCATGAGTCACTGTGAGTCCATCTGTCCTATTTATTGGAAAGTTCATTCCACTTTCCAATAAATAGGACAGATAGACCCACATTCTAGCTGTATCTGAAGAAGTGAACAGTGCTACTGGACTCTTGCTCTTTTCTACTGGTTTCTACAGTGATTGTTCAATTCTTTCCCCATGGAATCACCATTCCTTTCTCTTACGGCTTACGCCAGAGCCTATTGTGGATGGTGTATTTCAGTTCTTACTTGCATATATAATTAATGCGCCCCCAGGTATTTCCTGATGTCCCTTTCTAAGAACTTTTATAGACTCTGGCTGTTTCCCTGTCCTCTTGGCATGAGGATATAACAGGAGCTTCCAGAATTCAGCCTCGACATGCTCATTTGCTAAAATAATCAGTGTAGCTGTTTACACAGGCACAGTCTCAATACCATCCGAAAAGAATGAATCAGTTGTTGTAGTTTGAAAGAAGTGACAGTAGTCTTCAAGCCTACCATCAACAGCGGGGAAGCGGACTTCTTCCCAAAGCGTGTGGGTGTTAAGTACCATCAAATCACTTCCGACTTATAGTGACCCTGTGAATTAATGACTGAGCCATCCTATCTTTAACAGCCTTGCTTGGGTCTTTCAAACCGAGGGCTGTGGCTTCCTTGATGGAGTAAATCCATCTCATGTTTCTCAAAGTCAAAGCATACGAAGTCTTAGCTAGCCGTGCAGCAAAATTAGGGGTCGGAGTCCTGGGACTGAGTGGACTGAACCACCTCCAGCTGCAGATGGGGATCACTTTTGGGTATGTGCGTTTTCTGTGAATGCAGAAGAAGGTTTAAGAAACACCACCCACCTACCTGCATGAAGGAAAATTAGCACAGTAGGAAGCAGACGGATTAGCACCTTTCTCTCCATTGTGTTACTGTCTTCATAGCTGGGAGTGGGGGTTTTTTGTTTGTTTTTTTGTTTACACAGGGGAGCATTCGAAAAATATCCCACCCTACAGCCAGAAGTGATGTGGTTCATTCTGTTGTCTCATTCCCTTGCATGGGCAGACCAGGACAAAGCAATGTATATTTGCTGTTGTGTACAGCAGCATCAAATCAGAATCGGCTTTAGGAAGATTGCCTCTGAATGTGCCATGTTTCCCTACATCTCTCTTCCGCTTGCCTCCAAGAGGCTGTTGGCGGCATGGTTGGGTTGACTAGTAAAACAAAACAGAAGTCCAGTGGCACCTTAAGGGCTTGCAGCATTGATGCCAGCAGGATCTTGATCCCAGGCTCAGACCTTGGCGTCTCCAGCTAAAAGGACCAGGTGGTTGGTGATGTGAAAGGCCTTTCTCTGCCTGAGACCCTGGAGAAGAAGAAGAAGAAGAAGAGGAGATTGGATTTATACCCCACCCTTCACTCCCCGAAGGAGTCTCAGAGCGGCTTGCACTCCCCTTTCCCTTCCCCTCCCCACAACAGACACCCTGGGAGGTAGGTGGGGCTGAGAGAGCTCTGACAGAAACTGCTCTTTTTCAAGAACAGCTGTGCCATAGCTCCCAAGGTCATCCAGCAGGTGCAAGCGGAGGAGTGGAGAATCAAACCCGGTTCTCCCAGATTAGAGTCCGCGCACTCAACCACTACACCAAAGTGGTGTAGTGCCAATTTGAGCAGACAATATTGGCTAGGATGGACTGATGGTCTGATTCAGTATAAGGCAGCTTCATGTGTTCTGTCTTTTGTAGGACAGAATTCACTTCTGCAGATAGAATAAGATAAGTACCATGCGGTATCTGAAGAAGTGAGCTCTGTTTCCTGAAAGGGCATGGTGAAACAAATGTTGTTCACCTTGAAGGTCCTACTGGACATCTGGTTTATTTTGCTGTGAGGGGTTAATAGGGCTACCTCACTGGGATTGTGATAAATAGTGGCAATCTCGCCCTCGTTTTCTGAGCACATCACGTCTGACAGTGTGGGCAGAGATCCACACAATTAATGGCAGAACTTCATTTCGATCTGAGAGACCCAAAGACGGCATTTCAGCTTTCTGGGGCAAATCGCTGTCTGTGCCTTGATTTGCGAGATGTGCAAGCAACGGAGCTGGTTTCCAAGGACTTTGCTGCATCTTGGGAGAGGTCAGGAATGATCTAGACACAGGGGCTGTCGCTGGGGTGGGAATAAAGAACCCTCTGTTGAGGCTCCAAACTTGGCAGCGTTTAATTAGTCCTTCGTCAACTGCTCTCTGCAGTAGATTCTGTTAGGAGCTTAGGGGTGTGGCTCAGTTCTTCCCTTATGCTGGACAAACATGTCTAGGGCAGCGAAGGCAGCGCTCTTATCACCTACACCGAACCTGGCAGCTTGGCCCCCTGTCTGTCCCACTCCGACCTTGCCAATGTGATCCATATGACAGTCGCCTCCATATTAGACTACAGGAACACGCTCTACGTAAGGCTGCTTTGAAGACTTCAGAAGGTTCAGGTGGTCCAGAATGTGGCTGCTAGATTGCTGACTGGGTCTCCCTGGTCTGCACATATAACATCAGTATTTTGGCGCCTGCACTGGCTCCGGTGCCAATTCAAAGGGCTGGTTTTGACCTAGGTAAAGGTTTCCGTTGCTCGAAAGCCAGTCACAGACGACTCTAGGGATGCAGTGCGCATCTCCGTTTCCAAGCCGAAGAGCCAGCATCGTCCGAAGATGTTTCTGTGGTCATGTGGCCGGCATGACTAGACGCCAAGGTGCATGGAACGCTGTTCCCTTCCCACCAAAGCGGTGCCTATTTATCTACTTGCAATTTCTTGCTTTCGAACCTCTAGGTTGGCAGGAGGTGGGAGACAAGAGACGGGAGCTCACTTCATCATGCAGCACTCAGGTCTCGAACTGCTGACCTTCCAGTCTGCAGTTCAGCGTCTTAACCACTTGAGCCACTGCAGCCCTGGTTTTGACCTATACAGCCCTAAATGGTCCGGGACTGTCTTACCTGTGTGATCACCTCTTCCAGTATGACCCTCCCCCTTTAGCTTATCATTGTGGGGCCTTCTTTAGGTGCCTGGCCCCGTGAATTGCCTGCCTGTCAACCACCAGGGCAAAGGCGTTTTCATTTTTTGAGGCTAGTTAACCATCTGTCAGCAATGCTGATTCTGTGAACTTAGGGAGGAGTGCTCACCCCGCATCTGTCATGTGACCTTTTGGGTGGGAAAGGGGATCTCTGCAGACAGAGGGGAGGGGGAGTACTTCCAGAGCCCAGAAACTTCTTTAGAAAGCTTGGAAGCTCTTCTCCGCGGCTGGCCTGCAATCATGCAGTCCCCCATGTGTGCCTGCACAGAAGGCCACTCGATGAACAGCGGTTGCAGGTAAGTGCAACCCCTTTTTCCCTATTGGGGAGGAATGTAGGGTGCGATATTAGTTATAAATCTTACTTTGCTTACAGTTCACCCCAAACGGATGATCGCTCTTCTTGTTGCTTCATCAGGCTTTGATCCAACTCGTTTGGCAGCAGGCAGAACTGCTTATTCAGTATTCATACGACAGTTAAATATTGGCAAGTGTGGGGAGCCGTGGGGTCGGGGAACAGAGGAAGATGGTGCATGCCCCTCGTCTTAAAAACTGGGGATATTTTAATGGCAGGCTGAAGGAAGGCTGCAAATCTGCAGCCATTAATCAAGTATCTATTTTTCTCTCTCTGCTTCTGCGCAGTTCTGTTCCCTGTACCGCCAGGTTTTAACTTCTAGTTTGGTGGAGTTTCGTAAAATAATTGCTCAATGCAGTGGAGATGAACAGCACAGTTTTCACTCAGGTTAAAAATGGTTGTTAGGCATGCAGACTAATACACTAATCACGATGGATTCCAAGTGGCTGACACTATGTCTAAATTGGGTTAGCGGCCTGTACGTTGCAGTGTTACCAGCATGCCAGGTATTTTCCATGAAGCCTTTAGTGTGCGCACACACCCCAGTATTAAAATCACGCCTGAGGATATGTAGCTAGAATAAATGCGTGTCATTCCCCTATTTACCCCTTCTCCATCGACTCCCGCCTCCCTTTGTCGTCCTTGTCTCAAATTTTATTTTGTAAATCCCTTGGGGCTGGGGGCCTGTCTTCTTGTGCTCTGTAAAGTGCCATGCAGGTGCATGGTAGTATATAAAAAGGTCAATAACCCAAACCTTGCACGGGTGTATTAGGGTTGTGTTTGTCCTTACACACCCAGAATAACTTTTAAATGGAGATGGGAAATAATGAAACTGGCCAAGGCAAGCAGAAAGGAAGAATGGCTGGCTTTATAAAAGGGCATCTCTTGCCCATAGTGGGAGTGTTGACACCTGCGTATTCCCTACCTCTTCCGCTCAGATTCCCTTGGATTCTAACGGGATTCAGAGGTCAAGTAATGAAAGAGCTTTCTCTGCACCTGGTTGGAGGCAGTCACCTTAGCCCGCCTGCTTCCTGGAGATGGCAAAGGTCGTGACTTTTATGTGTTTTTTAGAAAAATCGTTACAAATCAAATTAAAATACGTGCTCCGAACTGGAAAACAGTGGGCCGTCCTCAGTGTAATTAGACATAATGCATTCTCCTATCATAACTACTGAGGACTAAGCGTGCCCCTGATTAGTTACGGCTGTAAATATGCCTGAGGGTGCATTCTTCCCAGAAAGAATACCAATTAGGCAAGATAGAATGCAGTGGGATTGTCTGAAAACGGCAAGGCCTGAGAGGGGTTCTAATGAAGCCTCTTCAGAAGTTCCCTTGAAGCCTAATAGTGAAATTGTGTCACAGACGTAAATTGTAGCTTCAGAATCAGAAGGCAAAAAGATAATCTGCTGCTCCCCCCCCCCCCCCCGAAGATATAAAACTGAAAGATGCAGCCATTTTTTGTTGAAGCTGTAGGGTTGCATTCAGATATTACAGCAAGCTATAATTTAATTGTACTTGGGCACAAATACGGTTTGACTGGCTCCTTTGCTCTCCTCTTGTGTGCCAGGCTTGACTGAAAACTTCCCGGCTCGTGAAATAAAAATTAGCAGAGGAGCTTCAGAATGCTAGCAGAGCAAACATGAAGTGAAAACGCATGAAGGCTGACCATCATCTCTAACGTTTATAGGTGTGGGGACAGAGAGGGAACCTGAGGGTTTGAACGGTTGCTGCAAGAACACAGGAGTCTTGAGGGGAACCGTCTGTGTTTACCAGAGCCAGGATTGACTGCAGGTCCCTAATAAATGTATACTTCCCCACAAATCCTTTTTTGCAGTTGTGTAGCTCCCAAGAATATGCAGGGAAGTCAAAGGCAGGCGTGGAAGAGGCAGGAACTTATTCCGAAGACTCCGTGGGGTGGGGTGACTAACTGTTTCAAGAAGCGTGGCTCCACTCTTGAGGGCCAGTTTGGTGTAGTGGTTAGGAGCGTGGACTCTAATCAGGGAGAACCGGGTTTGATTCCCCACTCCTCCACTTGCAGCTGCTGGTGTGACCTTGGGTCAGTAACAAGTTCCCTCAGAGCTGTTCTCTCAGGAGCAGTTCTCTCAGAGCTCTCTTGGACCCACCTACCTCACAGGGGAGGGGAAGGGAAGGTGATTGTAAGCCACTCTGAGACTTCTTTGGGTAGTGAAGGGTGGGGTATAAATCCAATCTCTTCTTCTTCTCCATAGGCTGTTGTTTTAGAGACACTTTTACTGGGTGCAACTCATTAAAGTTTCCACCATTTCACCAAATCACTTCCTGTCACTCCTGAGACCTGATGCCCCAGTAGATACCAGTGCATTCTGGACAGTACCATCTGGACTCGTTCGTATGTCTCAGGCGACTCAGCAATTCCCTGGTGAGATCTTTTGTAGAGAGTCTTCAACCCACTGAGTATTTGATATCTGTAGATCTCACTGAGATGTAACTGGCAATTCTAGGTGTTGCCCTTTGGGCTGGCATCTGCTCTAAGCATCTTCTCCGAGATGATGATGTCATCTGTGGCTAATCTCAAGATGCAGGATTTCCACCTGCGTACCTGCTGTTCTGAGATTATCTTCAAGAGAAGCAGCCTTCTGGATTTAGGGGTACTCTGTCAGGAGGTATTGATTATAGGGTAGTGATTCAGGGAAGAAGAGAATCACAGCTGGAATTACATCTAAGTGAGCTCTGATTCAGGAAAAATTACGCTGGAATACATGTTGTTAGTCTTCAAGCTGCCTCTGGACTATTTATTTATAGTATGAATTGGGTAGAACTGGGTTCATCAGATGTTCCGCCAGGCCTTCGGTTGAGGACAGCGATGGGGTGTCCTTTGGCACTCTCGTATAATTCCCCATTCCTGGATGACCGCTCTCCCCAGGGAGGCTGGGGAGCTGGAATTCTTTCCGCCATCGAACATATTGTTTGTATGTTGTTTTTATCTATTGGTATTTATTGGGCTGTTTTAACTTAGTTTTAAACTGAGATTTGTATGTTATTTTGTTGTACACCAACCTGAGCCCTACTTGTAGGGAAGGACGGCCTAGTAAATCCCAGTGAGAGCCAGTTTGGTGTAGTGGTTAAGTGTGCGGACTCTTATCTGGGAGAACCGGGTTTGATTCCCCACTCCTCCACTTGCACCTGCTGGATGACCTTGGGCAAGCCGTAGTTCTGACACAGCTGTTCTTGAAAAAGAGCAATTTCTGTCTGAGGTCTCTCAGCCCCACTTACCTCACAGGGTGTCTGTTGTGGGGAGGGGGAGGGAGAGGAGATTGTAAGCCACTCTGAGACTCCTTTGGGTTGTGAAGGGCGGGGTATAAATCCAATCTCCTCCTCTTCTTCTTCATTTAATAAATTACAAAATAAATATCGGT
Source organism: Lepidodactylus listeri (assembly GCA_029233225.1). NCBI lineage: Eukaryota > Metazoa > Chordata > Lepidosauria > Squamata > Gekkonidae > Lepidodactylus > Lepidodactylus listeri. Next base: position 98,219,882 of record JARCFY010000011.1, on the reverse strand, counting down.
ATTTGGGAGTGGAACAGACTGCTATCGTGGCATCGATGTCTGTTGAGCCAACCGTCAGTCTTGTCTGCTCAGACTGGTGGTGGCTCTCCAAGGTCTCAGGCTGAGGTCCTTCCCATCACCCACTGCCTCATTCTTCTGACTGGAGGTACCAGGAACTGAACCTGCAGCTTTCTGCATGCGAAGCAGAAGCTTTACCGCTGAGCAAGAGTTTTAGGAATCCATGCGAGTCAGATTCTCTGTTTGTTGACTTTTCTTCAGGTCCAGTGGAAGGAGACTCCTAATCAGTCACGGTGCCTTCCTTACACTTGTGGTAATTCAAATGTCCCATCCCCCCCCCCCCCCCCCGGATACGAAAGTAATAAATTAGTTTTTCGGTGTGAGACTTCTTTAATCTTTTGAAATCTGTCCTAAGCATTCCCATTCTTTTGTCACTTAGAATCTCTTAAACTGAATGTTTTCTATATGTGATTCAGTCATTTCAACATCTGAGGCAGAAAAATTCTTAATGTATTGAGATCTGCTTATGTAGACTTTAGCTTGACTGTTTTTGGCAGGAAGCGACTTCGCTGCTTGCACAGCCTCCCTTCCCCTTCCCCTCTCTCTTTTTTTTCCTTTTACTGTCTTTATGTCTGCAGTATGTTGGGACAGTTCCAGTCAGTCTCGCTTCCCGAAAGCTCATTGGCACTGCAAGGGACCCTCCCCTCGAAAGAAGCACTGGCAAAGCGCTGCTTCAACTTTGGACAGAAGGAAACTGCTTGGCTTCCATTCAAATGAATATTTTCAACCACCAGCTGCAGCGTCTCTAACAAAAAGTCCCAAATGCTCTCTTTCCCAGCATGTAACGTGTAGCATATGATTAGTCTAATAAAACGTAATGAAGAACAAATTGACCTGTTTCTTGTTCTCACGTAGAAAAAGTTTTCTAATGCAATAGTTTAGTCAACTGTCTACATATTTTTTTGTTTTGTTGTTTTCTAGGAAGAGCTAAGTATAAGGCACAGTGGCTTTGATTAAGCTATGAACCAGGAAGGTCCAAGTTCGGGTCTTGCTTCTGCCATCAGTAAGGAGCTTTAGGCAAACCTCTCTCAGAGTTCAGTCTGCAATATGGGGATGATACAATCCTCTGCAGCCCTGACCTGGACATCCCCGGCTAGCCCAAGACCATCAGATCTCGGAAGCTGAGCAGGATGGACGCTGGCTAGTGTTTGGATGGGAGACCTCCAAGGAATACCAGGGTCGTGATGCAGAGGCAGGCATTGGCAAACCACCTCTGACCATCCGTTGCCTTGAGAACCCTGCAGGTTGCCATAAGACAGCACTTTCCCCCACCACAGACCTCTGCAAGACGGCTGTAAGGATTAATGCATTTGAACACCATGGTTATGTTACTGCTGATATCAGTTGCTGTTATGAAAAGAGTGCCTGTAATTGGTGCCTTTAGTTGTCACCCGTGGTAATCTTCTTAGTGGGTTATTTGAGGTTGTTGATTTTTTTTAAAGCATGTTTTCCCCCTCAAAGATCAGCTGATTGTTTGTTAGTTAACTGCAGAAAACTTTAACCCAGATGTAACTTCAGCTGTCTGGTTCCAGTAGCCATCAAAGTTTATCTTTTAGTCTTCTCTGAGAACTCTTTGTTTTTCTTAGTGCTGATGTGTAACTTCGTGTTTTGTTAATGATTCACTGGAGCCAGACAGTGGTGTGAAATATCCCCATACCCAGTTGCGTTTCCTAGTTCAAGGGAATTTCTTCAACCCTCAGTGTTGGAACAATAGAACTAAAGGTTATTAAACCCGATGGTGACTGGAGTGGTTAGGGTACGGAAGCATTGGGGTTTTCATGTATTTGGATCCCTTTGCTGGCATCATGGAGGCGGGGGAGGAGAGGTTCCCTACACAACTGGCTTCCTTTTTAAAAGCAGGCTCTGGTCTGAGCACCATAAATGTAAAAGACTTGAAATTGTGAAATGTGATAGAAAGAAAGTTGATCCATTTGAAATGTGGTGTTGAAGGAGAGTTCTACGGATACCAAGGACAGCCAATAGGGGGGGAAACCTGTAATAGGTCCTAGATCAGTGATGGTGAACCTTTTAGAGACCGAGTGCCCAAACTGCAACCCAAAACCCACTTATTCATCGCAAAGTGCCAACATGGCAATTTAACCTGGATACTGAGGTTTTCGTTTTAGAAAAAACAACTCATAACATTAACATCTTTTGTTTTAAAAGAAAAACACAATAACAGAGCTTTCAATGATACAAACAACTTTTTATTGAAAGGTAAAAGTTTGCATTTGGCATGCTTTTGAACAATTAATGTGATTTTTGCTGTCCAATCTTGCGAACTCTGTGCTGGGGCGATGCCGTGCGTGCCCACAGAGAGTTCTCTGAGTGCCACCTCTGGCACGCGTGCCATAGGTTTGCCCCCACTGTCCTAGATAAATTCAGACCTGAACTCTCCCTAGAAGCTAAAATGACCAGACTGAGGCCATGTTATGTGAATACAAGAGTCTCAGGAAAAGACAGTGATGCTGGGGAGAGTTGAAGGCAGCAGGAAAAGAGGAAGAAGCCCCAACATGAGATGAATGGACTCAGTCAAGGAAGCCACAACCCTCCGTTTGCAAGACCTGAGCAGAGCAGGTAACAATAGGACGTTTGGGGGGCATTAAATTCGTTGGGTCACCGTGGGTCGAGAGCTGTTTGACGGCACATAACACACACATGCATATACACACACAATAAGCCCCAGAGCTTCTTTGTGGAAGTTGGAAGCGATTTGACAGCGCTTTACAGGAATCATGAAGCTTCGTTAGTGAAAGGAAAGATGCTCCATCTTATTATGTTACGTTCCAACCAGTTACAGATACACATACTCTTAAGATCTGTTCTAAACTGAGAATCAAATTGATGTGATCTGGATAGCCATCCAGTTCGTGTGCAAGTCTCTAGTGATGGTCATCCTTTCTTTAAGACTTGACATAAGCTATCAAGCATGTTTAAAACATGCCAAGAAAATGCTTGTAAGCTTTTGTCATTCTTCTGTGGTGTGCTAAGGAATGGATAACTGATTAGAAGGCCCTTGTTTGACATGTATCTTTTAAAAGGATGGGGTTGGAGCCATACTAAGTTTTACCCATCCCCTTCCATTAGCAGAAAATTTAGACTAGATACAACCCATTGGAGATTCCCAAATCAGTAATGTTATATTTGGATTGTGAGCACTTTGGGTCTGGGACCCCTCTTTCTCTCCCCTCTCTCCCCCTCCCTCTCCCCTCTCTCCCCCTCCCTCTCCTTTCTTGCATTATTTATTGGCATCATGACATACTGTGTAATCTGCCTTGTATTTCAGTGAAAAAGGTGGACTGTAAATAGAGTAAAACAAATAGAATATACCAGAGTATGAAAGGAAACCGAAGCACAGTGAAGCAAGAGGAACCAGAAGATACCAGGATAATTAAGGCAGAGGAGCGCATACAGAAAAGTAATGGTTACCTTAAAAACAGTTGATCTCCAAATAGTGCTGGAATCATTGCCCTGAGGAAAGTGGCAGTTCGTTTTCTGAACTGTGTTTCTGCAGTAAGCCTCTCTGAAGCAGGTTGTCTACTCCTTAAATGATCAGACCAGGAGCCTCATCTTTTTGCCAATGTGTTAGCGGTGATTTATTCTTTTAAGTAGTTAAGTAGAATGGACATACTTCCTGTCACTCCCACTTCCCAGGGTGGATGATGAATGATGGGAGAATATCAGCAGTGAAACACTGTAGTAGTCCAAACTCCAGTCACCTTTGCAGAAGTTCTCAAGACGGGTCACCACTGGACAGCTAGCATTTGGTAACTAACGTACACCTCAGGTTGTGACTAGTAGGAGCATTAAAACCATACAGACCTGTCCTTAGTCGTGAAAGCCTCACATTAGTCACCTCTTAACTAGTAATGTGGGGCAGAAAATCTTCTCATACTGTACTTGTCCGTGGAAAAAACTTCTGCCCAACATATGTTTATCTACAGTTTTCAGGGCTCTTTGGGCTGGAAATCAATCATGCCAGATGGGCGAAATGAGGGGATACGAAGCACAGACAAACCCCAATCCTTGTGCGTGGTCCAGGCTTGTCCTTGGTTTATTTGCCTCTCATTGCTAACATTTAAATTATTCATTTAAATGCAAATAGGAAATTTTTCTGGGAAATGTTCCAGTTCTGAATTTCCCAGAAAACCCACATCACTGCTCTTAAGCATTTATTGAGCCTCACTTATATGGCAGCCAGTGTGCGAAACGAAGAGAACAGCGTGGTCTCTTGCCCAGTGTGGTTGCAGCTAAGGAATAGGTACAGCCATTTTAAAGTCAGATTCTGGAATAATTGCACCCTTGGCTGCTATGCTTTTTTTTTCTTCCTGGTAATAATTAGGGTAGCCATTTGTGTACCTGCATTGAAAGTATGGAATAAATTCACACTCCTGAAAAAATCACACACTTGAAAAATTTGTTCAGTTCTGGTCTTGGACCGTGGCACAATTCACTGTCTGCTGCTGCATGGTCAGTTAAAAATCTCTGGAGAGAGATCCTTTTCTGTCTGCTTCTACCTTCAGAAGGAAGATAGGGTATTCCTTAGGAAGAGGCCTCTCTGTCATGACACCTCCTCTTTGTCACTGCTTCCCCACAGAGGCAGAAGGCACAGGAGACGTGTGGAGCGATGGTGGTCCACAAGAGGTCTTGTGCCAAGAGCTGGTAGTCGGAGCGAGGAAAATAACTATCTTGGATAGCGAAAGGGAAGCTGCTTAAAGACTTGGGGAGCACCATGCTGGAAAACGGGGAGAAAAAAATTACTTGTGCTCAGTGGAGCTAAAGAAGAAACTATCAGTTCTTTTGCTGACTGGTCCACCTTTCTTCTTGTCCCTGCAGGTTAGCTTTTAGCATCATGCTTGCATGATGTTGGAAAATAGCCCCATGGTAACCATGCACTGTGTGTTGCAGTTCTTTTTTTTAATTTGTGTTTGGTTGACTTCTGGCAACCCCTAGTGGGGCTTGGCCATTTCAAAGAGTTGGCTTACTATTTCCTGCCTCTGTGTCCGAGCCCTGGTATTCCTTGGAGATCTCCCTTCCAAGTACTTGCCAGGGTTGGCCCTGTTTAACTTCCAAGATCTGACGAGATCGGGCTTGCCTGGGTTGCAGTTCTTGATTGGCACGGCAAAGGGATTAGGTGCTGGGCACATCCAGGCAAAGACCGTTTTCCTTCAGAAGTTCATCTTGAATTGAAAAGCTCTTGCAGCCTAGCGAAAGGGCAAGAAACAAACGGCATCATTCATAAGGGGAGCACAATACAGTGAGTGAATTAAACTCCACAAAACTCCCACCAGCTTTCAGCAGAGCTGTGCTTTTTCCTGTGGTCTCGTAGGCTGCCGTTGTGAGTGCGTTAATATCTGCAGTTTAATTCCCAACCTTTCTCAAACTCTTTGCAGTGCTAATCCTCAATATCAAGTAAAATGAAATATGGAATCAAATTGCATATATGTGTGCTGTGAACTCATGGGGGGCGTGACAGATTAGGGGGAATTTTAAAATAAAATCTACTTTTCCCTCTTATGGTTTTTGCAGCAAACAGAATTCTAAAAACTGTCATTTTTTTTGACACAGCAGAACCTGATTTTCAAAGTTCTTTTTAAAGACTTTGTCTATAGCAATATTTAACACAGACGAGCGTAGTTGCTAGTAAACTATTCCAGCAAAGAAAGGAACAGAAGTTGTTGGTCTGGAGAATTTGACAGTTGATTAAGAGCAATTTTTTTTCTTAGAGGCCCAACAGAGTGGATTTTTACTGCTATATACTATTATAAAATATATCAACTGAATGCTTTTGGCGCTGTGTTCCGACTCCTGCAGTAATTACAAACTGGGGCGGGCGCTGCCATCTGGTAGTCTTCAGAATCCTGGAATTTCTTTGCTTTAGCTACAGAAACGAAACTCCAACCTCGCCAAGACTCTGTCTTTATTCAAAACATGTTTAGGAACCTTTCTGAAAAGTTTATTAATCACATAAAGGGAGGAGGGAAGGGTAGACTCCTTCATGTCCCAATAAATCGAGCAAGTGATTTAAAAATCCTTCAATACAACTTGCAAAATGGAATGATCTCATTCTCCCTAGATATTCAGTTCTCTTGCAATTATCCTGGCTACTCTTGAATACTGACATAATCGGGGAATCCAGAGTTTGAACTAAGAACCTCCAAATTTTGATATTAGGAACTAACTTATTAATGTGTGTTCTGACTCCAGAGCCAGAATAGATATGGATATGATTGCCATTGCCAACAGGCCTGGAGACAAATGTCCTGTCCCCTTTAATCACGGCTTAATGTGCGGAAATGGGCAGGTGAATTGTTTCAGCCCTACGAGAAAAGGCTGAGGGACTTGGGAAGGTTCAGTCTGGAGAAGAGGAGGCTGGGGAGGGGGGACAGGATGGCTCTCTTGAAGGATCTGAAGGGCTGTGTCACTTGGAGGAGGGCAGGGAGCTGTTCCTGTGGGCAGCAGAGGAGAGGACTCGCAATAATGGGTTTCAGTTAAGGGCGGGAAGGTACTGGCTGGATCTTAGGAAGAACTTTTTGACAGGAAGAGTTATGCAACAGTGGAATCAGCTGCCTAGGGAGGTGGTGAGCTTCCTCTCCCTGACAGTCTTGAAGCAGCGGCTGGAGAAACACTTGTCAGGGATGCTCTAGGCTGTTCCTGCATTGAGCAGGGGGTTGGACTGGATGGCCTGTAGGGCTCCTTCCAGCTCTATGATGCTATGATTCCATGAAGGTAAATTTAAATACCCTCTGGTAAATGCCATCCTATTACACCTTTGTTAAACATACAGTTGTTGTTTTTAAAAGCAGATGGCAGCCTTGTGGAGTCTGAGGCCTCAGGCCAGAAAATAAATACTTGGGCTTGGGATCCTGTGAACAAATTCCATGCATACTAGATGCTCTCTTCTCCAGAGTACACTCTAGTACTTCCATTTGTTCAAGGGCCCATCGAAAACCATTGCGCATTCCACAGCAGAGACTATCTAGCACGCATGCCGCTTATTCCTAGGATCCAAGCTATAGAGACCAACTTTGTGCCCTTGCTTTGTTGGCCAAGTGGAACATCCTCCCGCCTCCTCTCCAGCTGCAGCAACTGAGAGGAGGGACTGGGCTGGACCAGAGAACATGCACCCCATGTCACGCTTGAGACTGAACTGGTTTTCTGCAACACCAACAAGTCTTGGGTTCCTCAGGCTTTGCATACGGATTTCTTACCTTGCCTGCAGCCAACTAACTAGAGATTTCAGGTTTTTTGGCTAACCATAGTTTATCCCTGAGTCTGACCCAGCAAACTGTGGTTTGCACTTGAAGTGCAAACCGTGGTAAAGCCACCCTTTTGAAAGCCAAGTTTGCGAAGAAATCAGAAAGTCTCTGTTAGGCTGCTTCCAAATGGCAGTGATCCGTCATGCAGCTCTCACTGCTTAGAATGCAAAGGATCCGCATGCCAGTTTCCCCTGCGCTTTGCTTGACTCATCCCCTTGAAGCCGCAGTCCCCCCCTTGCCACGGATCTTTAAAGAAAACAAACGGTCCAGAATGCTGATAACAGGCATCCATATCAGGAGTCCAAATATGTATTCAGTCAAATAAAGAGGTTGGCTGATTTCCAGACTGGTGTCAGTTCAGAAATACAGCCTGGCTTGTAGCCCAGTCCTCGGAAGCCTCATTCTGTCACCTTAATCATAATTGAATACTTTCTTGCCCTGGAAACAAATAGCTGCTTCCCTCTAGTAAGAGCTCCGGACTGGTAATAGGCTATAAATAGAAAATATGCCACATAAATGCAAGAAACAGAAAATCAAAGTAATGGCCGCCTATGTAGCAGGATCTCTTAACGCAAGACAAAAGTTGTTTGCGGTTGTGCCGGTGCAAAATCCAAATCCAGAGACAAAGCACAGTACACTTAATACCTTTTATCAGGACCAGCCAAAATAGCAACAAAATGGTGTGCAAGATTTTGAGTTGCCAGAATTCTTCGCGAGGCAGGATATTACAAAATAAAAAAGAGGTGGTGGGATGAAGGCCTCTTTTTGCCAGCATTCCTTTGCTTAATGTTGGCAGGCATGTGTTGTTGTTGTTGTTGTTAATTTGATTTATATTCCACCCTCCCTGCTCTCTCTCTCTATATATATGTATAGGAGAAGTTCCCATGGCCTTACTGGTAAATCCACTCTTGCTCTCCCATAATGCTACAACACAAGGCACCTAAAGAAGTTGATGGACAATAGATTGAGACAAAAGGGAATTATTTTCTCAAGAAGTAATTAGATTGTGGGATTCATTGCCAGCAGACATAGTGATGGCTGTGATCATAGATGGCCTTATAAAGGAATTAGATCCATAGAAGATAGTTCCATTCATGGCTACTGGCAATCTTTATGAAAGTCAGAGGCAGCAAACCTCTTAATACCACCAGAGCTAGGAGCAACACCAAAGGAAGAAGAAGAAGAAGAAGAAGAAGAAGAGGAGATTGGATTTATACCCTGCCCTCCACTCCAGCCAGGTGCAAGTGAAGGAGTGGGGAATCAAACCCGGTTCTCCCAGATTAGAGCCCGTGCACTTAACCACTACACCAAACTGGCTCTCCAGTCTTGGCTTCTACTTCCTGTTGGCTTCTCCAGTCTTGGCTTCTACTTCCTGTTGGCTTCTCCAGTCTTGGCTTCTACTTCCTGTTGGTCTTGGCTTCTACTTCCTGTTTGCTGGCCCTCCTTTGAGGACAACTGGTTGGCCACCATGTGGTCTGATCCTACAGGACACTTCTTCTGTTCTTAGTACTGATCCTTGTGGGACCCTGTTGCTCACTTCTTTTCTTTGTGAAAACTGTCCATTGATTCATACTCTCTGCTTCCTGCCATTTAACCAATTTTTAATCCATAAGAAAACCCATCCTCTTACTTCATGACTGCTAAGTTTACACAGTCTTTGGTGAGAAACCTTTTAAAAGCCCCACAGAAGAAGTCCAAGTGTATCATGTCTAACTTGTTAACCTGCTCAAAGAACTCCAAAAATTTGGTGATGCAGGTGATGCACCCCTTTGCAGAAGCCGTACTGTTTTTCTTTTCACGGGTTTTGTTTCTCTGTGTGCGAAATAATTACAATAATAATTCCCACTAATTAACTTGGAACAGATATTAGGCTAACTGGCCCGTAATTTCCTGGATCCCCTCTAGACCCTCTGTTAAAAATAGGTGTGACTTTTGCTATTTTCCAATCTGCCTATGCAATGGCTAGTTTAGTAACGTTACATATGCTGGTTAGTAGATCACCAATTTCACATTTTCTTAACAACCTTTTGAGTTTATGCCGTTATCTTACTTTGACTCAATTCTTCAGACACTGTTCCCCAAAAATAGCAGCTCCGGCATGGATATGTGTCTGACATTTTCTACACTGAAAATCAATGCAAAGAATTCATTTGGTTTTTCTGCCGTCTCTCCATCTTCCTTAAACAATCCTTTTTATTCCCTTATTATCCATCAGCCCAACCACTACCTCCCTAGCTGGTTTCCTGTTCCTGATATATATATATATATTTTTAAAAGGTTGTCTTCATGTTTTTAGCAATACCCTCCTCAAATATTCTTTTTTTTGGTCTAATTGTCAGCTTACATTTGTTTTGCCAAAACCTGCTTCTGTGCAAGAAAACCGTCAGCTGTTTAAAGGAAAGCATTTTTAGCTTTTAGTGTGGCTTCCTTGACTTGGCTGATTATCTGTACAGGCATCCTTTTAGGATTGGTGGTACCTTTCCTAACTTGACGTATCTATTCCATCTGGGCCTCTAGCAGCAGAAAAGAGCAAGGGTCCAGTGGCACTTTAAAGACTAACAAATATTTGTGACAGGGTAGGAGCTTTCGTGAGTCACGGCTCACTTGAAGTGGTGAGCAGCGACTCATGAAAGCTCATATCCTGTGACAAATTTTTGTTAGTTTTTAAGGTGCTACTGGACCCTTGCTCTTTTCTACTGTTACAGACAGACTAACGCAGCTACCCACCTTGGTCTATCTGGGCCTTTATTATTAGGTTTTTAATACTTTCGTAAAAGTATTTTCCAAGATGATCAATGTTCAAAGGATAAAGTATTGGAATCCAAATGCCACTTTCATGTGTTTGTGCATCAGTTTTTAAATATACTAAGCACTCTTCCAGCATTTGGTTCTTTAAAGCATGGCTGCTTACTGCGGGAGAACCCTCTTTTCCTCTCAAGGAAAAAGAATTATATACCGGGCTTCTTGGCAAGGGAAACCAAGCAGCAGCCCTTGGCATGTGGTCAGCCCATACTCTGCTAAGAGCTCTTAATCCTTTTAGACGGACATGGCAGGTCAGATTCTGATGACTGAACAGGACAGCTTCCGTAATGCCTTCCAGAAACACGTACTCTATGCACTGTTGTGCTCAAGTTTAACTGCCACAAGTTTTGATCAGCAGTATGGATGCCAGGCTTCAGAAGGTCAAGCAAATAAACCAGTTGCGATCTGTCGCTCATGGAAGATGTGGTTTATAGTACATGGGACTCCACTGCTGTTTGTTTTTCTCATCTCTGTTTCTAGTTAGAAGGTTGCCAAGGGCTAGGACAAACTGAAGAAATACCAGGAAGATTTTCTGGAGTTGGAAGAGGAGGAGGAGGAAGAAGACGACGACAAGAAGACGAAGAAGATGAAGAAGAGGAGGAGGAAGAGATTGGATTGATACCCCGCCCTTCACTACCCGAAGGAGTCTCAGGGCGGCTTACAATCCTTCCCTTCCCCTCCCCACAACAGACACCCTGTGAGCAATGCTCCCTCTAAGCTGTGGAGTCTTGTGAGCAAAAATCCTACTTTGTGAGCTACTGGCATTGAAAGTTGTGAGTGAGCAATTTGGCTACTGCATAAATTAGCTTGCTCTGGAGCCATCCTTCCTGAGCTAAGACAAAAAATGTGTGAGCTAGAGACTAAAAAACTATGAGCTAGTTCACACTAACTCAGCTTAGAGGGAACACGGCACAAGAGTCTGGGATTTTTCTGGTTTTGCTCTAGTGAGTGAACTCTGCCATTGCTAGCTTCTTCATTTGCTTATCCATTTGTATTCCAGGAAGCTCAGAGCAACATACATGGTTCTTCCCTCCTGTTTCGTTATCCCATTGACTCTTTGAGGTAGGCTAGGTTGAAAGAGAAAGGGGTCCAAGGTCACCCAGTGAGCTTCATGTTTGAGTGTGGATTTAAACTCTGGTCTTCCAGGTGCTAGTCCAGCTGCCTGCCTTCTATACCACACTGTCTCTTTATCTGCTGCAAGACAACTGGTACAGAAACACCCCCCTCAAGCTTTTCTTTGAAACACTGGCTATTCGCTGGTGGTGATTTTGCTGTGAGATATAGCTGACATGGAAAGCAACCGGTATTAATTCCTTCTGTAGCCGACAGGATTCCATTCCAGGCGTCGTCTTGGCTTGTTAGTCAAAATATGAGCAAACATAATTGGGTGACATGGATTGCAACAGTTTTGAGTTTTTGTTTGTTTGTCTCTTAGATTGCAACTCCCACAGGCATAATTCCTAAAGTCCGGTTGCTTGTTTCATAACAGAGAGAAGTAATGTTTCTTGGAAGGTTGTGTGGTAACCAAAATGCTGTTGATAGCTTTTGTTTACCTGAAAAAATAATATAAAGAAGGGGGCTCGTAAAATACTTTGCAAGATTTGTTCTCTTTCCAAGAAGGAGGGCATCTTGGAATGGGCGATTCCCACCAGCTAACTCAAGGAGGCAGGGCTAAACTCTTCGACTTCCTGTCTTAGTTTGCTTCATGCCTGGTTAGGGAGTTCAGCTTTGGAGCCGAGCTCTTTGCTTTTTTCTCTTGCTTTTCTCCTAGAGTGATTTCATACCTGAGGAAGAGCTTCCTAACTTCTCTATCCTGTCCCTCTTTCTTTTCACCCCTCCTGTTTATGTAATATAATGGTACAGCTGTTGCAAACCCCGTTTTGACAATTCCAGGCTAAAACAATGTGTGTAACCTACTCAGTAATTTAGTGGCTCTGGCAGTGTTAGGCATTGTACAAGCAATGCTGCCCCTCTGTTGTGGTTCATTTGTAAGAGACTCCAATGTTGTGGAGTTGTAGGATGGTACTTGAGGTAGTAAGAGTGACATAGGAGACTGGTAGCCAAAAAGATCCAGATGTGGTAGAACCATTATGCCTTAAAAAAAAGGGTGGACTTTGCAGAGGAACATCCCAACAGGAAGTAAATGCCCTGAAATATAATGAAAGGGAAGCTATTCATTATGAGTGAATTGTGTTTCTGGCAAGTATCTAATGCTTTAAAGAATTAAGAATAAGCAGAAAGTGAAGCTGTTTCTCCTTCCAGTGGAGTGAGTCCTGGATTTCTGCTCCGTATCAAACTAGCAAAAACAACAGTCTTGTAGAACTGCGAAGCCCTTTAATACAGCAGGTTTTGGTTCACAATAAATTTGTGGGCCCGTAAAGTGCCACAAGTGTTTTTGTGGAACTCTCCAATTGGGGGCAGGGTGGGGAGGCATTAAAATGGCAAATGAGATTAAATGTGAGCAAGTGTAATGTGATACATATTGGGGCAAGAAACCCCAACTTCAAATATACACTGATGAGATCCGAGCAGGCAAGTGACAGACCAAGAGAGGCATCTCGGGGTGGTAGCTCAGTGAAAATGTTGACCCAGTGTGCGGCTGCTGTGAAAAAGACAACTTCCATGCTGGCCATAATTAGAGCAGGAGCAGAGACTAAAATGGCGGCTGTCATACTGCCCTTGTACATTGGGCGACCACACTTGGAATACTGTGTACAGTTCTGGTCACAGCACCTGAAAAGGCATAATTGCAGAACTTGAAAAGGTGCAGAGGAGAGCAACTTAAATTATCAGCTAGATTTAGCCCAGTAGCATCTTAGAGACCAATAAGATTTTCAAGGCATAAGCTTTTAAGAGTCAAAGATCTCTTCGTCAGATACATCAGCTTAATCAAAACTCCCTTTTTCAGAGTGATCAGGGGGCTAGAGCCCCTGTCCTATGCTTAGGGCTGTTTAGCTTAGAGAAAAGGCGAGTAAGAGAAGACACAACGGATGTCTATAAAATTATGCATGCTGTGGTGTGACAGGGAGAGGCCTTCCTTCCTCTCCCAGAACACTAGAACCTGGAGTCATCCACTGAAGCTGAAGGGTGGGAGATTCGGGACAGAGGCACAAAGAAGTGCTTCTTCACAAAGGGCATCATTAAATTGTGGAACTCGCCGCCACAGGATGATGGCGGTGATGGCCGCCAACTTGGTGTGAGAATCCCAAGAGATTTCAAACTGCAAACAAAGGGTCTTAAACAAGAGCTTCTTGATTTGAGGTGTATAAGCTGGGTTACACTTCTTGAGTCAGTAATGAAAGTAAGGTGCTGTAGAAGAACAGTTATAGTGTATTCAAACAGTGCTGTCATAAATGAAACCCCCAATCAACATTTTAGGAAAAAGGCGCACAGAAACATTTGGCCCGTTCGTTCCCAGACTAAAAGCGGGAAAGAAAAGCATTGCAGAGAAGTCTCACTGATACTTGGAAAGCTTTAAAAGGGGTGTGGACTAATTAATAGAGGACTGGTTATTGGTGGCTACTAGTCACGATGGATATCTACTTTTTCTGGGACCAGAGGCAGCATATCTTCTTAAATCAGTTGCTAGGGAGCTTGGGTGGTAGGATGCTGCTGCAGTCATCCAGGTTATGGGCTTCCTAGAGACAGCTGTTTGTCCACTGTGTGAAGAAAAGACCGGACTTGATGGGCCTTTAATCTGATTCAGCAAAGCTCTTCGTAGGTTCTTGCTTGAGTGACACCGCTGCTCTCTGGGGTTTAAAACTAAGTGGAGGCTCAACATCACCCCACTTGTTTGGTTTCCAGAAGTCTATCTAGCTGCGTCTGTGATGACTTCGAAAGAAGAGTCTCTGCATTGATGCATCTAAAAAGAATTCCTTACGTATCTTTCTGATTCTTTCCTTGTGGAATGTACACATGGCTTAAAGATGTTTCTTAGTTACTTTTTGTGAAGCATTAGCATTGCTAATTCTGCCAGGGGCAAAGTGGATCAGCGGCTATTATCTGTTGATGCCAACAGAATGGAAAACTATTATTTTAATGTAATATCCTCATTTTTCTTCCCTAGACATCAGACATCCAGAAGAGCTGTCTCTCTTAAGGAAGCCCAGAGATCCCACCAAGAAGAAAAAGAAAAAGCTAGACGACCAGTATGAAGATGAGACTCTTGAGCTGGAAGGACCATTAATTACCCCCGGATCAGGTAGGAGTCTTGTCTTGTTCGATTTAAAGGAATAAGAGGATGGATTGGTGGAGGGGAAAAAACGGTATGAGGATTAATGTGAAAACAAGGACAAGGACAAATAAGGATGGTCGGAACAAGGACCGCAGCAGATACTAAAGGAAAAGACGTGCAGTTACACCTAATCAGGCTGCACCTGGAGCATTATGTGCAGTTCTGGAGGCCTCACTTCCAAAAGGATGTGGACAGAATGGAGCTGGTGCAGAGGAGAGCGACGAGGGTGATCAGGGGCCTGGAGACCAAGAAGCCCCAGGAGGAAAGGCTGAGGGACTTCTTGAGAATGTTCAGTCCGGAGAAGAGGAGGGTGAGGGGGGACATGATTGCTCTCCTGAAGTGTTTGCAGGGCTGTCACTCGGAGGAAGGCAGGGAGCTGTTCCTGTTGGCAACAGAGGACAGGACTCACAGTAATAGGTTCAAATTACAGGCAGAAAGGTACCAGGTGGATATTACGGGGAAAGTTTTTTTGTTCTCTTGAAATATTGGAAAGGCTGTCACTTAGGGGAGGGCAGGGAGCTGCTCCTGTGGGCAGCAGAGGCGAGGACTCACAATCATGGGTTTCAGTTAAGGGAGGGAAGGTACTGGCTGGATATTGGCGAAAACCTTTTTGACAGTCAGAGTTGTGCAACAGTGGAATCAGCTGCCCAGGGCGGTGGTGAGTTCCTCCTCCCTGGCAATCTTTAAGTAGCGGCTGGACAAACCCTTGTCAGGGATGCTCTAGGCCAGGGGTGGGCAAACTTGCTCAGCGTAAGAGCCACCTAGAACAGGGGTGGCCAAACTTGCTTAACGTAAGAGCCACATAGAATAAACATCAGATGTTTGAGAGCCACAAGACATGAACAAATATTACCTGCTTTTATTGGAAAATAAGCAAATTTGCTTTTTATTAACATTAAATGAGACTGCCAAAAATAATAACAAGAGGGGTAAAAGCAGATATTGATAATGATATTAATTTGTCCAATGATACTTGTTTGCTAATGATATTTAGCTTCCCCAGCCGCCCGGCCGGGAGCCACATAATATATGTGAAAGAGCCCCGTGCGGCTCCCGAGCCACAGTTTGCCCACCCCTGCTCTAGGCTGATTCTGCACTGAGCAGGGGGTTGGACTCTATGGCCTGAATGGCCCCTTCCAACTCTGTGATTCTGTTATTCTAACCTCTTGATGGCTGTGTGTATAATGGCATTGCAGCTGAAGCCTGCAGAAATCACTGGAGAGGTGTATGGTACTTAGTATCATTTGCACAGCTTTGCAATTAAAACTGCAGTACCATGTCAAGTGGTCCTTAGAGTACTGAGGAGTACTGAGGCTGCCCTGTCTAGGGATTGCCCTGTTACTTACCACTCTGCCTTGGATGCAGCGGAGGCGGCAAGGTGTGTGTGTTTCCTAATTGTATTTAATTAGCCAGTTTGGTGTAGTGGTTATGTGCGTGGACTCTAATCCGGGAGAACCGGGTTTGATTCCCCACTCCTCCACTTGCACCTGCTGGATGACCTTGGGCAAGCCATAGCTCTGTACCAGCTGTTCTCTCAAGGACAATTGCCTCAGAGCTCTCTCAGCCTCACCCACCTCACAGGGTGTCTGTTGTGGGGAGGGGAAGGGGAAGGAGTTTGTAAGCCGCTCTGAGACTATAAGTGAGTGAAGGGCAGGATATAAATCCAATCTCTTCTTCTTCTATATAGTATTTGTCCAGCATTGTGTGTAGCAGCTGATGGGACGAAAAAGTGTGACCCTTGTGTTTGTTCTAAACTGTAAGGCACCATCCTCTTTTACCACCAAGTGAATCGTGGAAAGTTTTCTTCTTTTTATCCCTATTTGCATCGGTGTTCATTATTCAGTGGCAGAAGGTGCAGCCCTGAATATACTTTCAAAAAAGAAAGTTGCCAGGTTTGCCTTTTCAAATGGTGGAACTGTAAGATGTGTAGTGGTTTGTTTTTAAGCCAATTAAAAGTGGAGAGAATTGGCTGGATCCTGTGATCTGGGAGGAAAATGGGTTTATATTATTTATTTTACATAAATAACAACATTAACCAACACGTCCTGCTGCCACCGCTATAGCGTTTTATGTTATTACCATCTAGTTTAGCTCTAGCACCTTAGCACTTTATGTCTGTCATAACTGTATGATAAATTATGAAGTTTTATGTGTTGTTTTGTGTATTTTATACTTTTATGTAAGCTGCCCTGAGCCTGTCTTGGAGGGGAGGGCAGGATTTTTCGCTCCATAAGACGCACCTGACTATAAGACGCACCTAGCTCTGCTCGGTGCCATGGCTTGGGAAAGGTGAGGGGGGGTTAAGACGCACACACTTCCCCCCCACTTTTTTGGGGAGAAAAAGTGAGTCTTATGAAGCAAAAAATACGGTAAATCGAACAAATAACTAAGTAATAAGTAAATCCCTACTATGGACCCCCTGAAAAGCTGTTTAAGATCTTTCTCCGGGTATATTTAAAGACCAGGAGAGAGGAATGACGACGGAGAGGGAGGAAAGGACAGATTCCACTGGGAAAGTTTCCACACCAACGGGCTCAAAATCCACCCCTAACCTTGACGGCAGGTGGTGGGTGGGTATTAATAGCCATCAGGCTAAGATTCCTGGAGCAGGTCCAGATGTGGCCATCCAGGGAGGCCAACACCAACCACTGTGTTCGAATTTAAAGTGCTGTTTTGTAAGTCGCCCAGTGCCACCGATTGTGACACTACGCTGGCACAGTGGTTGTGTTCTGCCAGACCCTCGCCACCACTGCGGGCGACTGAGTCACGGCTATGTCTGGTACACGCAGTTCTACTGGGAACGCGTCCAGGGTTCTTTGATAATCTGTAGACTCTGAGTCTCCTGTCCTGCCAACACCTTCCTAATTTTAATTGTGGGGCACTGTGTCCTGGCTTGAGAAGGAACTTCCTCCTCCTCGGCGTCCCTGCAGGATGTATTGAAACTGAACTGTCTGAGGTGTCCAGCGGGCATGCTGAGGCCAGTCCCAAGAACCCCCCCCCCCCCCCGCGGAGCAGCGTCTAGCGGATCGTTTTACCAATGCAAACATGAGTGGTAACTTAATGCCCAAAACGTCTCCCCTGCCTGCCCCGACTCCTTTTAAAATGCCAACCGGCCTCTTTGACTGGCAACAGGAGGTGCCATCTGCTTTTGAAAGACTTCCGTGCTGAATATAGTCTGACTTTTGATTTCGGCTTTACCCGATAACTCAAGTCAGCAAGGCTACAGTCCTCCTAAACTGACTTCCTAGGAAGTCTGTCCCGCTGAACTCAGTAGGGCAGAATACATCAGCTAGAACGTGTCTATAAATAGGGCTGATGGACTCCCATCCTAGCTGTATCAGAAGAAGTGAGCAGTGACTTATGAAGGCTCATACCCTGCCAACATACTTTGTTAGTCTTTAAGGTGCTACTGGATCTTGCTCTTTTTAAAATTTTCTTTTCTGCTGCTACTTTATGACACCACACACACACACACACACACACACACACACACAATATCAGGTAGGGAGGCTCTGTTACATAACCTTCCCCCCCCACTGGTGGACTCCTTTCATTGTACACAGGAATATCTTTAAAAGGCATGTTAAACTTGTTATTGTGTGTTCATAGTGCATTTTTATGACGTTCTTCTTTTTTAAGGGTTCGACTGTGGAAATCAAAGCCTGTAAAACTAACGTGACGAGCTAGGGCAAAATAAATACGATGTCTCTATGGCATGAGCACATGGGTCCCTGTGCGTATATACAAAGGAGAGTTAACCTTGTCTTGGAGGCATCTCTCTTATTCCCAAGAGAGTTCACTTACTGCGGGCCCGTAGGAGCCACTTACCTTGGAGCATCAAAGGCTTGTTTGAAGCTTTCTTGATTTCACCTCCATGTACAGTGAAAATCTGATGAGGCCTCAGGATCGTGTGCTTTGGTGCACATATGATTAATGCCCAAACTGGGGAGGTCTTTCAGTTATTTGAATGCAACTTCTCTCCTTGCGTATTCTTCTAGCATGTTCAGTACGTAGACTCAGGGAAATCCTGCACTGGAGGTTTGCTTCTACGTTCGACTTATGGAGTGATGGAGGTGGAAGCAAGCAAACCTAGGTTCTGTTTCCAGTTGAGAGAACCAGTTTGGTGTAGTGGTTAAGTGCATGGACTCTAATCTGGGAGAACGGGGTTTGATTCCCCACTCCTCCACGTGCAGCTGCTGGTGTGACCTTGGGTCTGTCATAAGTTCTCTCAGAGCTGTACTCTCAAAAGCAGTTCTCTGGGAACTCTCTCAGCCCCACCTACCTCACAGGGTGTCTGTTGTGGGGAGAGGAAGGGAAGGAGATTGGAAGCCGCTCTGAGTGAAGGGCGGGGTATAAATCCAATTTCTTTTCTTCTCTCTTCGATCTCAGTGTTCATAGAAGGGGATGGGAAGTATTGTAGGAACAGTCCCTCTCCTCCTATTGGATGCTTGTTTTTGGCAGCTGCAAGTTATTGCTGCGCTCACAGCTGATGGGGCTTCACGACTGTTTTGTGCTAATTCAAAAATAATTCCGGGGGGAGTGTTGAATGCCAGATTATTTCATACATTACGTAAGATGCAGTTCCTGTTGGAACAACACGTGGATTTCTTGTTAAGTCAACTCTCTCAGTCCTCGTAACCTGTACCAGTATTTTTGTCTGCCGCCTCACATTGCATAATGCTGGTATACAAACACAAAGCTTCAAGAAGCTGCCCCTGCTATAGCCATTAGTACATTCCATCCCGAGTACTATTGCAGGAGCCTACGAGAAATGTTTTAAAATCTCTGGCAGCGTAGTGAAGGGTATGTTACAGCTCACCTCTGGAACACTCCCTTCCAGCACAGGCTGGCTAGCCAAAGTATTCATGTTCATACACAGTCCATTTAAAGGTAGTAATTTGGGCTCTAGAAACAGCACGGCTGGCAAGGCAGCCTGCCTGGGGCCAAAGAACATCCTTGACTTCTGCTTCGTGAAGTGAATACTAGACCAGGAACTTTAAACGCAGAGACGGTACCATGCAGTCATCCCGCAACCCTCTCTCCACTTCTGCAGTTCCCGATCCCTTGCAAAGATCATTCCTAACACTGTGGGACTTGTGTGGAGCTGCAGGAGAAGGGGCTGCAGTAAGGAGGGGGAAGGGGGTGAAATAGTCCTTCCTCCTCCTCCTGGAATCGATGCAGATCCAACTGATGCAAGACAGAGGAGGGTGTGATTCCTCTCTGCAGCTCCCTCTCAACCCATGCAGCTGTTTGCACCCCACAGGTCCCGCTGTCCCCAAAATCCACAGGGTTGGCGTGTTTTTTAATAGATGTGCCTCACTGCTTTTGCTTTATTAGTTATAAGGGAGCCAGTTTGGTGTAGCAGTTAGGAGCGCGGACTCTAATCTGGGAGAACCGGGTTTGATTCCCCACTCCTACACATCCAGCTGCTGGAGTGACCTTGGCTCAGTCACAAGTTCATTCAGAGCTGCTCTCTCACGGGCAGTCCTTGAAAGAGCTCTCTCAGGCCCACCTACCTCACAGGCAGTGTTCCCTCTAAGCTGAGTTAGTGTGAGCTAGGTCACAGTTTTTTGGCCTCCGGCTCACACATTATTGTCTTCGCTCAGGAAGGATGGCTCCAGAGCAAACTAGTTTATGCAGTAGCCAAATCGCTCGCTCACAACTTTCAATGCCAGTAGCTCACAAAGTAGAATTTTTGCTCACAGCGCTCCACAGCTTAGAGGGAGCATTCCACATGCAGCCGCTGGCATGACCTTGGGTCAGTCACAAGTTCTTTCAGAGCTGTTCTCTCAGCCCCACCTACCTCCCAGGGTGTCTGTTGTGGGGAGGGGAGGGGAGAGGAGGGGAAGGAGATTGTAAGCCGCTCTGAGTCTCCTTCGGGTAGTGAAGGGTGGGGTATAAATCCAGTCTCCTCCTCCTCCTCTTCTTTGTCTTCTTGTCGTCTTTGTCTTCTTCTTCCTCCTCCTCCTCCTCCTCCTCCTCCAACTCGAACATTTTCTAGATCAAGAGTCCCCAACCTGTGTGAGCCTGTGAGCACATTTGGAATTCTAGGAGGGCATGCTGGGTGCAGCAACAAAATGGCTGTCACAGGAGGGGGAGCCAGCCACAAAAGGATTGCCACAGCTTAATTTCAGTAACACAGTATAGATTCTTGTGCTGTGGTGGCAGCTGCTGTCAAAGCAACATTTAAAAAAAACACACCTGCAAAGCCAATCAGAAGCCTTGCCGGGCAAAAGCCTCACCTGGCCCCACCCACTTCCTAAAAAAACACTTGGCAGGCACCAGAAAAGATCTCAGCAGGCGCCATGGTGCCCACAGACTCCATGTTGGGGACCCTTGCTCTAAATAAATAAAAAATAAAATAGGCACTGCAGGAGCAGAGAGGAATATGGGAAAACTCCATTCACCTTCCATTCAGGCATTGCTGAATAGAAACCAGGGCCCCGTTTTAAAAGAGTTTCCTGCCAGTGATCTGTCTTTTCTACTAAGTAAAATTTAAGGCCGTGAACTTTTTTACCTGCTTTAATTCCGGTGCAATAATTTATTCCAAAATCACGTACACACCCAAGACCCGATGTACGTAATTGGAAGAGGGGGAAGAAAGGACTCGTCCACCCTGATTACGGAGCCAAAAATGTGTTTTGAAGCAGGGTGGTGGGTTATTTGCGGGTCTGTGTTCTCTGCCAGTTTGCTGAATTGCATAATTGGTTCTTACATGCATGCTGGCCACCCTTTTCTGGTTTGCTGGCTATTCTGTGCTTATTTTAGAGTGGGGCTGTTATGGAGAATGCAAACCTTAAATGTGGAAAAAATTGCATCCGTTCTCATAAAAGAAAAAAAAAATGGGCATGCAGGGAAGTTTGTTAGATCGGCAAAACAGCTGCAGTCCTGAGAACTGGGCAGATTAATTTTTTAAAAAGAGCCTTGGGCTGCTTCCTCATGCCAGCTGCAAGGACAAGAATTCTGTAAGTGTCAGGGAGCGAGTTCTTCATCCTTGTCTGACAATATGCAGAGCGAATGCCCTCCACTCTGTGTTTGTGGTCCTGGTTCTGTCAGATCGCGTGCTAATTCGTGGGATTCTTTGACCTCCTCAAGTCAAGTCCTTGCTTTATCTTAAAATGCGCAGATAACCAGTGGTTAGGATTTCTCAATACGAAGCTGCAGTCTGTAGGAAGATCCAGCAAGCAGAGCCTCAGCTCTTCCCCATCCCTCACTGCTCGGTGCTTGGACGCATTCTTTATCAGTGTGTTTTAAAGACCAGATCAGCTGTTGTTTCAGGAAGGGAGCAGCTAAGCAATCTCTGTTTGTAGCCCACCCTCCCTTGCCCTTGGCATTCTTCTACAAGACCCAGAATTATAAATAAGCCGGAAAATTGCTTTGTAAGAGTGCCTCCCCCCCAAAAAATGAGAAGCCAATTAGATGCTGATTAGGGCTTTTTAAAAAGAGTTACGAAATATGTTTTAGCTTTTAGGATGTGTACTTGGCACAGGTTCATGACAAACAGTTTGAGGAGTCCAGCCTGGGACTTGCTGTGCCAGGATTAGGAGTTCAGCAAAGTGCCAGGGAAGAGACTTAAATGGACTTAGAAATGTGTGACTCTGGTTTAGGATCGCACTGCAGATGTCATACAGGATAGCAGTCTGTGGAAAGCAGCCACAAAAGGCAGCAGTCAGGAACAAAGGAGCGGTGAGAGTGAAGAGCTGCCCTTTTGTGCTTGAAATTGCACAGGACAAAAGAGACCGGGAAGGGAAATCTACAAATGAAAAGGTAAAGCTCTCCCAAAAATGTTTTCGAAGATATGTAGTCAAGGGTCATTTCCTCCTGCTGGGGGGGGGGGGGGG
Organism: Lepidodactylus listeri; assembly: GCA_029233225.1. Classification (NCBI taxonomy): domain Eukaryota; kingdom Metazoa; phylum Chordata; class Lepidosauria; order Squamata; family Gekkonidae; genus Lepidodactylus; species Lepidodactylus listeri. Next base: position 98,197,689 of record JARCFY010000011.1, on the reverse strand, counting down.
CAGAAGTTGGTGCCAGCCCCCCCCCCCCCCATGGGGGAATGCCTGCTTGTGTCATGGCTGCAGCAAAATGACCCGTCCCCTGGGAAGGTCTTTGACCCTCCGACCAGCCTTCTGAAGGCTTCAGCCACCATTGAAGCTATCCTCCCAGAATAGTGGTATTTCTGAGGCTTGGATTAGTAGCTGTCCCCTCTCTGCCAGCTCTTTCTCTCTTTCCTTCCTTTCTCTCTTTCCTTCCTTTCTCTCTTTCTTTCTCTCTCTCTCTCCCTCCCTCCCTCCCCTTTCTTTCTTGCCTTCTGACATACTTCTGGTGATATCACGTGATGTAGCAAATGCAAATAAGTTATGCTAATGAGTTATGCTAATGAGCTCCTGCACCTCTTTTTCTACGAAATGACCCCTGCATGTAGTGATGCTCATAGGTAAAGGTAAAGGTTTCCCTTGCTCGAAAGCCAGTCGAATACAACTCCAGGGATGCGGTGCTCATCTCTGTTTCCAAGCCGAAGAGCCAGCACTGTCCAAAGACATTTCTCTGGTCATGTGGCCAGCATGATTAGACGCCGAGGTATATTACATATACTAACACTTAACAACATTTCAAGAAAATGTAATGCACATCATAAAAGTCTCACAAACCACAAAATGACAATTCTTATAGGAACACAATCCTACATAGTCCACATGTACAAGCGCTCCGGTTAATGAGTCAAGGGAGGCACAGGGACCCTGCAGAAATCAAAATTCTACTTAGTATTAAGCGGAGTCCAAAGCCTCTTAACAAATCCACAGCTCAGTGGTGTCAAATCTAGCAGGCAAAAATCTTTGATTTGATTTGATGACGTCGGGTACCGATTTGTGGTTTGTGATCCCTTTTCCACAGAGGCAGGATGCAAATTTTCGTTGCTTTTCTTTTGGAGGACAGTTGGAAAAGAACAGTTAAACATCCATAGCCTACCACTGTTGGTGGGCTGTCAGACATAGCCTCCTGCGACTGTTTTCTTTTATATGTATATTTTTAAAAGATACAGTGGTGTAGCTCCCAAATAAGTCTAGTTTTCCCTTTAAAAGCCACAAAAGAGAACAGCTAAGTTGACTCGACTCCCTATCCTGGCTGCTGCTTCCATCTGGGTGAATGCGATACTCTGTTGAAGAGCAAATTGTGTTGACAGCCTAGAGTGTGGGTGTCAAACTCGTTTCTCATGAGGGCCGGATTTGACATAAATTGGACTTTGTCGGGCTGGGCCATGTGTGTCATAAAATGTGATGCCAGGATGCAGAGATATAAACTCTGACACACAAGGCTCAGCCCGACAAAGTCCAATTTATGTCAAATCCGGCCCCCATAAGAAATGAGTTCAACACCCCTGGCTAGAGGGTGGTTCCAAAGTGGCTTCCAGTGTTTGGGCTGAGTCTAGGAGAGCTTGCTGTGCAAACAGGGAGGGGTACAGGTGGGAAGCAATAGATGGGGGGGGCATTCCTTTGCTCATGCTGCTGCCTCTTTGCAGCTGAGAAATGGCTCCCAGCGTTCTTGCACCCATGGCTGGTGTTGAAAGTGTAGATCAGCTTTTTGTTCTGGAATGATGTTCAGTTACCGAGTTCTCCACAGGTCTGGACAAGAACATAAAAATTTCCTCATTTGAATGACAAGAACAAAGTGGTGAAAAGTATAAGTACCAAAAGAAACCCCACTGTTATTGCAAGAGCAGTAAATTTTGGTTAAGAGCCTGCCTTTTCGTCCATGTTCGTTCTTATCTGCCCCGGGTTACTCTTTTCTTCTCCGTATCTCCCACCTACAGGGGGTTGGACTAGATGACCCTGGAGGTCCTTTCCAACTCTTATGATTCTACAATTCTATGATTCTACATCCCATGCTTGAGATACATAGATTATACAGCCCTTGCTAGCCTGATCTCATCGATCTCAGAGCAGCTTGGGCCCTGGTATATTACTTCAGCAGAAGACCACCAAGGAAGTCCAGATTCTTTACACAGAGGCAGGCAGTAGCAAACCACCTTTGAATGTCTCTTGCCTTGAAAACCCTATGTGGTCACCATAAGTCATATATAAAAAAGCACCGTATGCCGATTCACTGAGAATAGCTCCTGTTTACGATTGGCTGCCCATCGGTACTCACTTTGTAAAGTTAAGCTGTTTTGTAAGCTTCCTTGAAGGTTCTCTAACAAACTTTTGCTATACGCATTGCTGTCGTACTATCTGGATTTTGTTCTATCTAGAAATTACTAGTACAGCTTGTTCAAAAAGATTTTCAAAACGAAGAAGTGGAATCTGGAGCCTTTGTCCTTTTGATATCATATGGTCTACAAAGTTCCTTTGAAATCATTGGTTCTATGAGAATTGTCTTTGTGTACTCTTATTGACTTTCATGCCAATTTTGGGCCATTTTTGTTGATTCTATATGATTTATATATATATAAAAATACTTCTTTCATGTTTTGAGCTCTGCGTTATTCATACAGTGCTTTTTTGTATATGATCATTATTTACTGGCTTGTCACCATGTCAGCCATAATTTGATGGCACTTTCTGCTATCCCCAAGTCCCTGGAGGCGTGGACCTGTTTTTCTTTGTTGCTGAGGCATTGTGTACGCCCCGTGCATTGCTTAAAAGGGATTTACTTGGGGAGAGAGCCTTCCTTTTTTTGCAATGGCGATATGGAGGGGAGTATGACAGTGTCAAGCAGAGGAGCATCTTGGAGGTGGATTTTTAATTTAAACACCTCATTTGTCAGTTTGACTACAAACCATTAAGTGCTGCCTCCTGCCCGTATTCCACTGAAATAAATGGAGGCTGTGCATTGTGAGTGCTCAGTAGATTAGCTCCGTTGTGTCCTTAGTGTGGACAGCGAGAGGGCCCTGCCAAAACAGTTGGCTTCCTTAGGATTCTGGAGTGTTTTGTTTATGGTGGTTGGGTTCCAGCTGTCCTCGTCCTTCAGGCTTTGGTGCCACCGGATGCCTGTCCTTCAGGCATTGGTCTGAGTTCTGCGGAAAATTCTGCAGATCTTGCGGAAGGAAAGCAGTCGCTTAAATCAAAAGCTGCTCTACCTGCCAAAGAGCAGATCGAATACATGTCCTAAGATGTGCGCAGCCTTTTAAATTGTTCCAGTCATGATAGGCATTGGACTCCCATTTAAGGCGAATGCTTAAAATAAGTGTGTAAATAGCCACTCACCTCTTGCAAGTGAACTTTCTCCAGGCAACTAGGTAGGAAAGCATTTGTAACTAGAAAGCATCCGAGTGCTGCAGATGAGGAATAAAACAGGCACGTTGGGTCAGTACTTTGAAAAAGTGTGCCTTGCACACGGAAGCTCATACCTTGAATTATTTATTTATTTAATTTGGCTTCTAGGCCGCTCTACCAGCATAGCAGGCTCAGAGCGGCTTACATAATTAGGTGAACATCGTTCACAATAAAACAGTTAAAACCAGTTAAAACATTACAACATTACATAAAACATATTACCTAATACAGATATTAAAGTGCTCAGTGCTATCTGATGGCGTACCAGGTGATGTTACCTACAACCTGCTATTGGGAGCATAAAGGATCCTCAGCGACTAGATGGTAAAGTTCTGTTGCGCATTGGTGGTCACTGGGTGACAAGGTGGGACAGAAAGAGGGCCGTGGCCCCTATCCAAATGCCTGGCGGAAGAGCTCCGTCTTGCAGGCCCTGCGGAACTGCATCAGGTCCCGCAGGGCCTTGATCTCTTCCGGGAGCTCGTTCCACCAGCTAGGGGCCGCCACCGAAAAAGCCCTCCCCCTGGTGGCAGTAAGCCTGGCTTCTCTTAGGCCAGGTATGGCCAGGCGATGTTGGGCCCCGGACCGAAGTGCTCTCTGGGGTACATACGGGGAAAGGCGGTCCCTTAGGTAGGTCGGACCCAGGCCATAAACCTTTGCTGGTCTTAAAGGCGCCACTGGACTCTAAATTTGTTCTACTGCTTCAGACCAACACGTGTTATGTCCTATTGGCAACCACGCACCTGGTCGGAGAAATGCGCGTGGCCAGGCTGGCTACCCGAGTTTCGCTTTGGGAGACAATAGCCCGGGCGGATTGTAAATCAGACCAATCAGCCACCCAAGATCCACCAGGGGACCTGTGCCGTAGGGTCACCTATAATTAACCATTGGTCATGGTGGGAAGTACCAGTTTGAGCCAATTTAGTGTGAGAGTCAGTTTGGTGTGGTTAGGTGCACGGATTCTTATCTGGGAGAACCGGGTTTGATTCCCCACTCCTCCACTTGCAACTGCTGGATGACCTTGGGCAAGCCATAGTTCTGTCAGAGCTGTTCTCTCAAGGGCAGTTCTGAAAAGAGCTCTCTCAGCCCCACCTACCTCACAGGGTGCCTGTTGTGGGGAGAGGAAGGGAAAGGGGTTTGTAAGCCGCTCGTAGTCTGAGTGAAGGGCAGGGTATTAATCCAATCTCCTCCTCCTCCTCCCCCTCCTCCTCCTCCTCCTCCCCCCCGCTCAGCTGGCTGGTGGGGGAAGAGAGGGGGTGGCTGCATGGCCTCTGTTGCCAGCAGTGGAGACTTCTTCCTGCCAGCAAGCAGGGAGGAGGGAAATCATGAGGGGCTGCCCCTTTAAGGGAGGGGGCGGAGCCTCTAGTAGCCCCACCCTAGCTACAGGCCAGGCTGAAGGTCTCAGCCAGTCTCCTCTTCACCTTCTCTAAAATGGGCCTCATGTTATGACTAATGTTATGGTTGATGGGGAAAGGGTACAGTATTTTGCATATTGGGAGAGCTGCAGTAATGAATTTGTGGTTATGTTTTAAGAGAAATGATTACACACCTCACATTCTCCTTTTAAATAAATTCAGTTCCAGCTTTTTGTTGTTCATTTCATTATTTCGCCCTCTCCCTCCCCCATCTTGTTTGTCCTGGTGGTCATCGACATTTTAGCAAAATCTCCTGCCAGCACTGCTTTTCTGTCTTGAATGCCTTCATTCTCAGGGGTGCTTCAAACCAGCCAGGAATAGTCTACTCGGGGTTAATCAGAAATGACTTTTCTTTGCACTATGTAGTTTCTTACACTGAACATAAACAGCAAATATCTCATGAAAATCATCTGATGTTGTTTGCCAAGGGACACGCTTATCTGCATCTTCTGTGCAGCCGTTCTCTTAACTGGTTGGTAAACATAGTGAAGAACATGATCCTTGTTGGGCTAATCGTGATTCCTTTCTTGTTGCGTGGGCGCACGTTATAAATTGCAGCCTTAGCAAAGGGCCCTGTAGCTAATTGGGACATCGCAAGATTAAGCAGATCAGAAATATGGCAGCCCTATCTCAGTGATACATAGAAGAATTTCGGATTTCTGCCCTGGCTCTCAGTAAACCCCCTGGATTCCCTATAGCAAACAGAACATCTTTCTTCGTTTAAGAAAGGCTTAATGGTAGTATTAGTGTTGGAATAGTCTTTCAAGGCAAGAGAGCAGAGAGAAATCCGGACTTTTCAAAAACATTTTCCACACTGGCTTTGTTTTGGGATATGTTGTAATAGGTGCTCTTGAGCGAAGCAAGACACAAATAAACAAAGGGCTCTGAATCGGTCCCTCAAGGTTCCCCTCCCCTTGCCCCTCTGGAAGAAATGTTCTGTCTTCTAGTCCCATTTCGTTAATGCAATGTGGGGATGGTGGTGAGAACAGATATCTAAAGAATGAACCTTGCCACACATGCATAGCAGAAGGTTATATACAGCTTGCCACAAAGAGAACTTAGGCTCTCATGAGCTATTTTAAGAAGCTTTCATCTGGAGGATGGGGAACCACACACTGTGCTGAAACCCAAGCGGCCTGTGTTTCTGGAAGTTCAGCCAAGGGAGCAAAAAACATGTTGCAGCCATTTATTTGAAGGCTGGATCCGATACCCGCTTTTCATGCGTTGACTGTCGTCTCAGTTTTTGTGGATAAAGTTTGTGAAGTGCTTAGCCTTCTGGTGGAAAAGTGAAAACAGTGAGCAAACGGGTTTTTTGGTGGCAGCTGTGGCATGCATGTGGCTCTTCGTGTAGACCTGAGAGGGGTGGCTGTTGGTGGGAAGATGTTACTGTGTGCACTTGGAAACGAGGACAACCTGAGTTTAAAATGTCCCTCCTAAAAAAAGGTAGCAGTGTCAGCGGTTAAAAAAAAATTGAAGTTATCAGCATAAAATACGAACACGCGTAGTCTTGTTCAGGCTGGCGGCGGCTCTCCTGCAGGAACGTTGTTATTCTTCCCTGTCTAAAATGTCCCCTAACTCAGAACAACTGTAGCTATAGCTAGTGTTCTGTTAGATTGCTGTGAAACCTGCAGGTTTGGGAGGTTTATTCCTCTCCTGGAATTTTAAAAAAGAACTGAGCTACTCCTGCCTGAAGCACAAGGGAAGAAGCAAATGCCACTGTGGAATGAAATTCTGAGGCACGGATGTGGGTCAGTCAGTTCTAGTAGAGGAGCAATTCCATTCCTACCACTTCTTACCATTTTTCCAGGCAAGGAATTTTAAGAACATAAGAGCATCAGAAGAGCCCTGCTGGATCAGGCCAGTGGTTCATCTGGTCCAGCATCCTGCCTCACACAGTGGCCAACCAGTTCCCCTGGAGGGCCAACAACAGGTCAGAGAGGCCGAGGCCTTCCCCTGATGTTGCCTCCTGAATCTGGGATTCAGAGGCTTAGTGCCTCTGAATGTGGAGGTTCCCCTCAGTCACCAGGGCTAGAAGCCATTGATGGACTTTTCCTCGGTGAATCTCTCTAATCCCCCATTTAAAGGTGTTTATTCCTGTGGCCATCATGACACCCTCTGGCAGCGCTTTCCCCATTTTATTTATTTATTCAATCTCGGAGTTGGAAGGGATCCCTAGAGTCATCTAGTCTAACCCTCTGCCAGTGCAGGAACTGCAACTATATAATATCCTCAACAAGAAAGTGTCCAGTCGGTACTTAAAATCTTCAAACGACAAAGTGTCCACTGCCGTTTCCATAACCAGCAACTCTACCCAGCTCCTTGTTCCTTTCCTCTAAAGACTGTGGCATCATTCGCCTCCACCACCATCTGAGCATAAGAGCACTCAGCAGATCTGTGTAGCAGAGTGGAAGATGACCCCCCCCCCTTTAAGAAAGCCCCCCCCCCCGGTTTTAAAAAGTCTTTCTTTCGAATAAATATGGTACCGCCTTTAGAAATAAGCATCTATCAAACTTTTTTAAAAAACACCTTTTCCTCCTCCTGTCCTGTGATGTTTCTGTCCTTTTCTTCCTTAACTGCAAAAATCACTTTCCTGCACTGTTCTCCTGAGCTACCCAGTAAAAAAACTGACTTGACATGAAGCTTTTATTTTCCTGGCTGGGATGGGTACATAAGCTGAAGTTTAATAAAATGTAAGACAAGTTACGTTAAGGGGTCCGTCCCCCTGTTAATGTATGGTGCCCCACAGTCACCACAATTTCTGGCCACCAATGAGTCATTCTTTTGGCTTTTAACTAGACTTACTGAGTGCCCACTAATGGTGGGCAAACTCCTGGTAATTGTTACCAGTGCCTGCTGACGCTTATGTGGTCATTGGATTGGAAGCAGGCTGGCAAAATGGGGTGGGGGGTGAAAATATTCATTTCTGCACAATGATGTCACTTGTGGAGCATCAGCATTGCGCCGGAATGATGCTCTAGCACTCACCCAGAAACTCCAGAAAATTTTGAGCGTCCTAGAGTGTCATCCCAGTGTGTTGATAGCTCTTCCAAGTTGTGCCAGAAGTGACATCATCACATGGTGACGATCACCCTCCAGTAGGTACCTGCCCCCCCCCCCCCCCCCCCGGTCTCCTGCCAGTTTCAACTCAGTATACAAGCTGGCCACATGAAGGATTTGCACACACTGTGTGCTGGACTGCCCCTTTGATTATCTTCTCTTTGCCTTTATTTCTCCTCTGTCACTTACTTCCATTTCTTTCTTTGTCTCCTCTTTTCTCCTCTCTTTCCTTCTCTGTAGGCTCTGATGTTCTTTACATCGGACCCGTGAAAGGTGAGACTCACAAACAGAACTTCTTGTCTCCTGTGGTGTTCTGTGGCTGCTTTTCCTTTTCTCGCTAACCCATGAAACTGAAAGTTCTTATGCCGCAAGGTATTCTCAGTTGCTCTCCCCGCCCCCAAGAACCTGCAGTGATTTAAACACTGTAGAAACTGCTACCAAGTTATGGGAGCAAAGGTTTCAAGACTTCTTTTCCTTTGGGTAAATATTTAGAATTATTACCTGGTGTCATTAAAACACTCAAAGAGTTACATCAGTTTCGTGGGTTGCAGGATTTCAAGCCGCCCATGCTCGTGAGTTCCTGTTTCTTATATAGTATGTAAAATCATGGCCTGCAAGTCTTCTTACCAATATGGAAAACCCGTGAGCTCCAGTGGTCATCTGGAAATGCAAGCCCCTTCTCAAACATTGCATGGGAAATGGAGAATCAGATACAAGGAATGCAAGTTGCCGCCATGAAATTTTGAAATTTGCTCTCATTTTTGCAGTTTTTTTATAACAACGTTGAATTGTGGTGCGGCCCTCTAGTAATACTTGCTGTGCGCCGGATGACTCCAGACACTGAACATTAACTATATCAATTTATTTTTCCAACCAATTAGGGAGCATTTATTCAAGCCCAGGACTTTATAGCAAAACCATGACGCCAACTTACGATTCTCACGATGGGAGCCCTTTATCACCGACCTCAGCGTGGTTTGGAGACAGCGCTTTATCAGAAGGGAATCCAGGTATCCTTGCCGTCAGCCAGCCAATCACCTCGCCAGAAATTCTGGCAAAAATGTATAAGCCACAGACGCTTCTGGATAAGGCCAAGATCAACCAAGGGTAGGTTGTTATGCTTTTTTAAGCAGTTCACATTTATTTTTATTGCCCAAAATTTATATCCCACCTTTTGTTGTCTTATAATGACTAAGAGAGCGGCTGTTTGACGTGATGTGCAAATGATTGGCAGGTGGCTGGACTCTTCGAGGTCACTAATGGAGCAAGATGTGAAAGAGAATGAAGCCTTACTTCTCCGGTTCAAGTACTACAGCTTCTTCGATCTGAATCCTAAGGTACGCAGCTGTGCCTGCAAATTCCAGCTGGGGTTAGCTGTGTTAGTCTGTAGCAGCCATGCTCAGCTGTCATTGTTAGTGTTCTAGCCGCTTTATGCTGGCTAGGCGGGATATACATTTAAATAAATAGAAGCAACAAGCCCTGACCTGGATAGCCCAGGCAATCCTGATCTCATCAGGTCTTAGAAGCTAAGCAGGGCTAACTCCGGCAAGTACTTGGATGGGAGACCTCCTTGGAATACCGGCAGTCGGGCAGGCTTTACTCAGCAACCTCTCTGAATATCCTCCAGGCCCCCAGTAGGGGTCAGTCACCAGAGGTCACCATGACTTCCAGGCGCACGCACACTCACATGCACAGGCTCATACAAAAAAAAGACACAACAGTATTTTCATTGGAAGTGTGCTTGTTGTGCGCCCTGGTGAGGGCAGTTCAGTGGAACATTTCAAAGTGTTCTGCATTCGACAGCAGTTCTGCCTCCCTGACTCTCTGCGCTTCTTGCTTGATGAGGGAACTGAATGCATTCTGTCTCTTAAGTGCTGCCGCTTTGCATAGTGCTATAATGCGGCCTCGTTTTGAGTACTGTGTACCGTTCTGATGGCTGTGACTTTAAAAAGACATTGGAGAGCTGGAGAACATTCAGAGAAAGGCAACCGAGATGACTAAGGTGTTACAGGAAAGGCACTCCAAGGAGAGGCGAAAGTGTCTGGGGCTTTTCAGTGTAGGAAAAAAGCAAATAAATGGGAATGTGACAGAGGTTTGTAAGGGTATGCATCAGATAGAGAAGATGAATTAGAATTTATTCTCCATCTCCCATAATACTAGAACTTGGGGAGACCCTTTGAAGCGGATTTGTAGCAGATTGAAGGGGAACAAGAGGAAGTACCAGGAGGGGGCCGTGGCTTAGGGCAGAGCCTCTGCTTGGCATGCAGAAGGTCCCAGGCTCAGTCCCCGGCATCTCCAGATGCAAAGGACCAAGCCAGTAGGTGATGGGAAAGACCTCAGCCTGAGACCCTGGAGAGCCGCTGCCAGTCTGAGTAGACAAGGCTGACCTTGATGGACCAAGGGTCTGATTCAGTGGAAGGCAGCTTCATGTGTTCATCCAGTTTATTTGGGGAGGGGCTGTGGCTCAGTGGAAGAGCATCTGCTTGGCATGCAGAAGGTCCCAGGTTCAATCCCCGGCATCTCCAGTTAAAAGGACCAGGCAGGAGGTGATGGGAAAGACCTCAGCCTGAGACCCTGGAGAGCTGTAAAGAGGGGCCATGGCTCAGTGGCAGAGCCTCTGCTTGGCATGCAGAAGGTCCCAGGTTCAATCCCTGGCATCTCCAGTTAAAAGGACCAGGCAGGAGGTAATGGGAAAGACCTCAGCCTGAGACCCTGGAGAGCTGTAAAGAGGGGCCGTGGCTCAGTGGCAGAGCCTCTGCTTGGCATGCAGAAGGTCCCAGGTTCAATCCCCGTCATCTCCAGTTAAAAGGACCAGGCAGGAGGTAATGGGAAAGACCTCAGCCTGAGACCCTGGAGAGCTGTAAAGAGGGGCCGTGGCTCAGTGGCAGAGCCTCTGCTTGGCATGCAGAAGGTCCCAGGTTCAATCCCCAGCATTTCCAGTTAAAAGGACCAGGCAGGACAGGAGGTGATGGGAAAGACCTCAGCCTGAGACCCTGGAGAGTCACTGCCAATCTGAGTAGACAGTACTGACCTGGATGGACCAAATGTCTGATTCAGTATAAAGGCAGCTTCTTATGTGTTCATGTGTCCTGCTTGACTCAGTAAGTAATTAAAGGGTAAAAATCACTTTATGTGGATATAGTATGGCTGTGAGTATACATGGCTTCAAAAGCGGATTAGACAGAGACTCATGGCTACTAGCTGTGGTGACTAAAGAGGACTTTCAAGTTTCTGAATGCCAGTGCTAGAAGCAGTGTTAGGTAAAGTATAGTTATTGTCTGTTTTCGTTTAGTGGGCATGAACTGGAGTACTGAGCAAGGTGCCAGTCCCCATGCGGGAGTGAAATTAATATGGGCATGACGCACAAAACAGACTTGATCGCTCTTGACCCCATAAACACGGGCAGCTCTTCTTCTCCACCCTCCCAATTGATGAGGTATCTGGGAGCAGTTCTGGTTAGGCAGGCATTCTTGGTAAGAAAACGTCCAAATTCACCAGAAGTTCTGCTTTGCAGCCTTTAGCACTTTGGGCCATGTAAATTTTTATGGTGTTGGTGTCTATATTATAGCACTGATGCTAATTTCTGATCAATGAACTGTAAGTCTGTAGATTTACTAGGCCCAGCTAGGCAGGATATCATCATTGGCCATAAGATTTGGGGCAAAGGCATTGATTGTTCTGGCAAGTGAAACTGAGGTATTTCAGATTCATACAGTCTTGTGCTAACAAATGGAAACTAATGGATAAACATATGGCGCAGAGGTCCATCAGTGGCTATTAGCCATATAGATGGAACACTCTGTCTGGGGCAGTGATGCGCTGTATCCTTGGTGCTTGTGGGGGGCCACAGTGGGAGGGCTTCTGGAGTTCTGGCCCCACTGGTGGACCTCCTGATGGCCCCTGGGTTTTGGCCACTGTGTGACACGGAGTGTTGCACCGGATGGGCCATTGGCCTGATCCAGCATGGCTTCTCTTTTGTTCTTCTGTCTGGGGCAGTAATACTCTGTATTCTTGGTTCTTGGGGGGCAACAGTGGGAGGGCTTCTAGAGTTCTGGCCACTGTGTGACACAGAGGGTTGGACTGGATGGGCTATTGGCCTAATCCAGCATGGTTTCTCTTACATTCTTATGTCTGGGGCAGTGATGCTCTGTATTCTTGGTTCTTGGAGGGCAACAGTGGGAGGGCTTCTGGAGTTCTGGCCCCACTGGTGGACCTCCTGAGGGCCCCTGGATTTTGGCCCCTATGTGACACAGAGTGTTGGACTGGAGGGGCCACTGGCCTGATCCAACATGGCTTCTCTTACATTCTTATGTCTGGGCCAGGGATGCTCTGTATTCTTGGTGCTTGGGGGGGGGGGCACAGTGGGAAGGCTTCTGGAGTTCTGGCCCTGCTGGTGGACCTCCTGACGACACCCGGGTTTTGGCCACTGTGTGACACAGAGAGCGTTGAACTGGATGGGCCATTGGTCTGATCCAACATGGCTTCTCTTAAATTCTTAATGCTTTTTTTTCCTCATTCTTAAATATTCATTGTGATTTTCAGTTGCAAAAGCGCATAGATAGGATCCTTCCTCAGGTGGGATGCTGTACCCATTGCTTTGATTATGTCTCCACAGTACGATGCGATCCGAATCAACCAGCTCTACGAACAGTCAAAATGGGCCATTCTTTTGGAAGAAATAGAGTGCACGGAAGAGGAGATGATGATGTTCGCAGCTTTGCAGGTAAGTGGAGAGGCCAGAGATCCAGACTCATTAAAACCTCTCAGGAACAAATAATTTTTGGCCCTCTTTTCATACAGAGTCCACAGAAAGTGTTGGGAGTTCTCCGCATATTGCACTCGGAGCGTTTGAAAACCTTGCCCTGTATTCCTCCGGGAGCCAGAACGTTTTGTTCTGACAAAACTTGGCTCATTTCCCCACCCAGCCAGAGTTTGTTTGAACCTTTTTAGGTAATTTAAAATAGATTGCCTCTTACTATGTCTCACGCGAAGGAATTTGAATCATGTTTTTTCACAGACTGTATCCATCTTTCGTTTCGGGGTGGCTTTTAAACAAATGACAAGTATGCTAGGGTTACTGAACCACAGCGTCTTGGCACTGAGTCTTTTAAGCAGCTGGAGTTAATCCCTGGGTTTTCCAAACGTATATGTATGCATTTCGTTTCTTTGTGCTGTGTTATGTGCCGTATCTGCCACACAGCTCCCATGCTTAGAAACGCAAACCGCTATCTCAGAAACGATTGCTTCTGATGTGGACTCAAGGTCTGTCACTTGCCTTTCTGTTCATTAAAGGTTTTTTTCTCCCTCCCCCAAAATATGAGAACTCGAGGGCATCCAGTGGAGCTGATGGGCAGTAGGCTCAGGACGGACAAAAGGAAATACTTCTTTGCGCAGAGAGTGATTAAAATGAGGAATTTGCTGCCAGAGGATGTCATGATGGTCACAAGCACAGATGGTTTTAAAAAGGGATTAGACAGATTCATAGAGGGATACTCGTGGCTTTTAGCCATAGCGACTAAAGTAAACCTCCACATTCAAAGGCAGTAAACCTCTGAATCCCAGGGCCAGGAGGCAACATCAGGGGGAGACCTCAGTCTCCATGGCCTGTTGTTGGCCCTCCAGAAGAACTGGTTCGCCACTGCATGAGATAGGATGCTGGACTAGATGGACCACAGGCCTTATCCCGCAGGGCTCTTCTGATGTTGTACCCTGAATTCATTTTCTCTTAAAGATGCAGCCTGCAGGGAATTTTCATTATATTAGCAGCATCAGCATTTCTAATTTGACTCTATTATTGTTGTAGAAGTTACTTGATTACTACCTCTAGATTCTAAGTAGCCTGTTACACACTTTCTGGTATCAGAAGCAAGAATGGAACTGGCGTTTAAAAAAAAAAAAGATAAATTGTCCTAAAACAAGAAATGGGGAGAGACCACAAGGGGCTGCAGGTGGCCCCTTTCACAGAATGTCTTTTCATAGTAGCAGAGTTACAGCAATGCTTTCTGGATGATCTGAAGGCTGTCCTAGCCCATCTTGCTCCCTGGGAAATAACACAGATGTGTTCAGTAAGCAACATTTTCTAGGCTGTATCTGAAGCCCTTTCACAATATAGGAATTCCCAGCCAAGTAGAACAACCTATTACGTTAGGGCTGCTGGTCAGGAAAATGGGGGTCTGGCCATGTAAAATATAATTCTGCGGACTTTCCTAGCGGATAGTCTTACCTCTGTGATGGTATGGTCCACTCAGTACGGAAGCTGGTCATTGTGGAATGGTTCCTTCTGTAGACTCTTCATTTTATTCTGCCTAATTGTTGCAGAGCAGGAAAGGGAGCACTAGACAATCCCAATTCTGCTAGAATTAATTTTGCAGTTATCAGCCAGTCATCCCTCATGCCAGCAGGTTAGGACAACCTCTGCCCATTCATGAGTGTTCCCAGCAGTGCCCCAAAGACAGCGGAAGCATCTTCCAGAGTATGTTAAGAAAATTCCCACTCTGTTGAGCTGTTGAAAACATTTCAAGACAGAACTTTTACACTGGGGCTGTTAGCTGGGGATAACTCATTTTGCGAGGGCTGCCCAGTGGATTTGTTAATGTTGTGGGTTTTTTTAAAAAACAAAAAACGTATTTTGATATATGAAGTTTTTAATTATTCTGGGAGGGTTTTAAAGATGTTATTAAGAAGCTGCCTGGGGTACGTTGCAGGAGAAAGATAGGATAGGGGTATAAATCGAAGAAAGAATACAGGCAAATTTGCACATATGTGCCATGTGTGGGTTTCTCGGTTGTGAAGTTGAAGGCAACCAGGATGATGAAGGGATTGGAGCCCCTTCCCTATGAGGAAAGGCTGAAGATTCTGGGACTTTTCAGTTTAGAAAAGAGACGACAGGGGGGATAAGACATGATCAAGCTTTATAAAATTATTCACTGGTTGGAGAGAATTGATAAAGACAGTTGTTTCTCCCTCCCCCAAAATCCTCAAACTTGAGGGCATCCAGTGAAACTGATGGGCAGTAGGTTCAGGACAGACAAAAGGAAATACTTCTTTACACAGAGAGGGATTAAAATGTGGAATTTGCTGCCAGAGGATGTAGTGATGGCCACAGGAATAAACAGCTTTACAAGGGGGTTAGAGAGATCCATGGGAGGATATGGCGACTAGCCATGGTAGCTGAATGTGGGGAACCTCCACATTCAGAGGCACTAAGCCTCTGAATCCCAACTTCAGGGGAAGGCCTCGGCCTCTGTGCCCTGTTGTTGTCCCTCCAGAGGAACTGGTCGGCCCCTGTGTGGGACAGAATGCTGGACTGGATGGACCGCTGATCTGACCCAGCAGGGCTCTTCTGGTGTTCTTATGAGCTGTCTTATACGGCAGCAGGGATGTGTTGTCCCATGCGACCTCCAGGCTTCCTGATAAAAAGAGCTTCAAAGTCTTATGTCCTCGCCAACATAAACAGGATTGCTGCAAGTGGTAAGGAGAGAAAGGACGGGCTTTGTGGCCCGAAGAAGCTGAAACTTAACAGAGCCTTCACCATTCCGACCTTGAACATCAGCCGTATCCTGGTTAGCACTTAGCTCTGTTGTCAGGCCTAGATTATACCTAGCAGAAAATCTCCTTCCCCTGCAGCTGCTCTCCAGGTGTGCTTCATGCGAAAGTCAGTTACGGCCTTAGGGTTTGTAGCCACACGTTCTTCTGTTTGCCAAAGTCTGATTTCTGCCGCGGCAGCCTTTGCTTGGCCTTTTCCCGTCCATCAGTTGTGTGATCCCTGGCTTTCCCCTGCTTTTCGCTTCAGTACCACATCAACAAGCTGTCGATCATGTCCTCCGAAAACCACTTGAACAACAGTGACAAAGAGGTGGATGAAGTGGATGCCGCCCTTTCGGACCTGGAGATTACTCTGGAAGGAGGGAAGACGTCCACCATTCTGGTAAGAGCCGGCAAGCGTGAGCTCAGTCCCGCCCCGAGAACCTCACTCTCTTAGCAGGTCTTAAGGCAAGCATTCACAGAGGGGGCAGGCAGGGGTGAGTAGTTAGGGAGCGTCTTGTCTGGTGCCCAAGCCCAGGCCAGCGCCAGCAGCTTTGTAGGACTTGGTGAAAACCCTCTTGGCCCTTTTTGTCATGTGACCCCTGCTGAAGTGTTAACTTTCATACTCCCCGCGGGCCCTCTGTGGTGCTGGTGATCATGTCCGACAGTTCCGTGGGCCCTGCCTCAGCTGTCACACTGATGCCTAAAGTAAGGTACCCGGATCCCCATGGCTAGGGTTCCTGGGGTTAGCCAGGACCTTCTGGTTAAAGCACCAATCTGATATTTGTGTATGTTTTCCTTCTCCTTTCCCTTCCAAGCATTTTGTGCAATGTCGTAATGAACCTGAGCTATACCTACTCCTCTGCAAATACTTGTAAAGCAAATGTTACCTTAGTTTATTCCCGCTCATATGACCAGTGGTCTCAAGCACAACCACAACATACAACATACGTATAAAATACCGAAGTGAGAGGCTTTGGAAGGTACCTCCAGGGTCATCTAGTCCAACCCCCTGCACAATGCAGGATAGTCACAAATACGTCCCCCTCCGCATCTGTAGTGACCGCTGTTCCATGTCCAGAAGATGGCAAAAAAACCTCCAGGATCCCTGGACAAACTGGCCTGGAGAAAAATTGCTTCCTGACCTCAAAGTGGTGATCCGCATCTCTCTGGGCGTGCAAGAAAGGGCTACGAGAACTAAGCACTGAGGCAACCCTTCCTGCCCTCTCGCTCGTGATCTGCCTCAGTTCACAGGATCAGCATTGCTGTCAGATGGCCTTCTAGCTTCTGTCTGAAAACCTCCAAAGGAGGAGAGCCCATCACCTCCCGAGGAAGGCTGTTCCACTGAGAAACTGTTCTAACTGTCAGGAAGTTCTTCCTAATGTTTAGCCAAAAACTCTAAATATAAGTAATATGTTCATGGGGAACGGGGCAGGCTTTCCACAGGCCTATTTAAACAGGCCCTGGAAGCTGGCTGAGGAGGAACTGTCTAGGGCCTCTCCCCCAACCAGGGAGAGTCTGGGAAGAGAGGAAGTGGTCCTGGAGTGACTGAGAACCTTCCCCCCCCCCCGTCTTGAGGTCAGGGTGTCCCTGGAGGGCCTGCAGGCATCAGCCAAAAAGGCTCCTACTCTGTCCATCTGCCACCAACCCTGTATCTCCACAGGGAAAAGCCCGTCTCAGTAGTCTCGGAAACCTGTCTCTAGAATCATGCGCGTATTTAGACAGACGGAGAAAGAGAACGTTCCCTTGGCAAGGCAAAGCTCGGCTCTGCATGCAACCTGGTGGAATTCCTTTGTCTGAAACGTGAGAGCTGCTGAAATCTGTATCCATTCAGTTCTAAAGTTTCAAGGAATGCCCTCACTGCCAGCAGCACGACCATATTGGTGTGAGGCTTTTGATTTCTCAGCAGCTGTGAAAAACTGAAAGAATGTACAGCATCTGCTACCCTGCACCCCCCCCCCCCCCCCCCCCGGAGTTCAGCTGCAAACCCCTGAAGCAAAACTGTACTTTGCCACTGTAAACCAAGACCTGCTATTTTAAGGACAACACACTGTAGAGAAGGGCCTATGAGAGTAGACAGACTGAAGCATGGGTGGGCTAAGTTCAGTCTTTCGTAGAACATAGTCTGTTTTTATTACGGTTATTATTATTATTTCGATTTCTGAATCGCCCAATGTCTGCTCACTTAGGGCTCTGGGCGATGCACAACAACATGTATAATATAAAAACAGTAGAATTGAAATACAAACAACAATCAATTACAAATACACTTAAAAAAATCCAAGATGGCCTGACTATGTAATTCCTTCCCATTCTGGGCTGCACCACCACCTCATGGGCAGGGGAAGAGGAGGAATACAAAAACAAGTCTGGAGAAAAAGGAGAGAGAGGGCGTCAGCCATGATGGAAACAGTCGCTGCCCTCAGCCGAAAGCCTGGTGAAACATCTCTGCCTTGGGCCTGCAGAGTTGCATTAGATACTGCAGGGCCCTGGTGGAATTTGGCAGAGAGTTCTCATGAGGTCGGGGCCAGGACAGAGAAGGCCCTGGCTGAGGACAGCTGGACATCTTTGGGACCAGGGATCACCAGTTTTGTAGAACTGATTCTTGAATCCTCACGGTCCATTGATGCAGCGCTGAATTTATAAACTGAGAGGTTATGGCTGAGCAGAAGAGCATCTGCTTGGCACACAGAAGGTCCCAGGTTCAACCACCAGCATCTCCTGTTAAAAGGACCAGCTAGCAGGTGATGTGAAAGACCTCAGCCTGAGACCCCAGAGAACTGCTTTCAGTCTGAGTAGACATACTGACCTTGATGGACCAGTTGTCTGATTCAGTATAAGGCAGCTTCATGTGTATTCACAATCAAAATCTTCATAGTTAAAACATGGCCAGTCTTGCTAAGGGACTTTGAATTTGCACTTAACTTTAGGCAAAAGGGCTTTGCTGGACATTTTCAAGGCCTGCTAGTCAGCCTTCTTTGAATGAGCTCTGGAAACAGCAGTAACTAGAGTGTTCACCTAGCCTCTCTACCCTCCCTATCGTAAGGTATGGTTAGCCAATCTACTGAGTATGCTTATAGCCAGCATAGAATAATAGCATTATGCAGGAACTTCACAAATACCTCCCCCAGTGACCCCAGTTCCATGGCCAGAGGACAGGAACTAAGCCCTGATGCAGCCCACCCGGCCCTCCCTCTCGCGATCTACCCAAGTTCACAGAACCAGCATTGCTATCCGAGGGCCATCTGATCTAGCCTCTGTCTGAAAACCTCCCAAGAAGGAGAGCCCACCACCTCCCGAGGAAGCCTGTTCCACTGAGGAACCGCTCTGACTGTCAGGAAGTTCTTCCTAATGTTTAGCTGAAAACTCTTCTGATTTAACTTCAACCCGTTGGTTCTGGTCTGACTTTCTGAGGCAACAGAAAGCAACTCTGCACCATCCTCTATATGACAGCCCTCAAGTACTTGAAGATGGTTATCATGGTGAAGTAGTTGAGAGCAATGGACTCTGATCTGGAGAGCCGGGTTTGATTCCCTGCTCCTCCTCCACGTGAAGCCTGCTGGGTGACCTGGGGCCAGTCACAGTTCTCTCAGGACTCTCTCAGCCCCATCTGCCTCACAAGGTGCCTGTTGTGGGGAGAGGAAAGGAAGGCGATTGTAAGCCACTCTGAGACTGCCTAGCGTAGAGAAAAGCAGGGTATAAAAACCCACTCTTCTTCTTCTTCTTCCATGCCACAGAAGCTAATGGCTCTCCTAAATGGGATCAGAAGGGAAGAGTTCCCTGTTAAACTCTTAGTGAGAAAACACCCCAGTGCCAAACGATGCACTTCGACAACTTGCTAGTGCAGCTTAAATAGGACTCTGCCCTTCTTGCTTAAAATAATCAGAAGAACAGACTGACTGAATTAAATATGTGAATTCATTTATTAATTACAGTATTTATACCCTGCCTTTCCTCTTGGGAGTGTGACTCTTGAGTTTCTGTCCAGCAGTCCCTGGACAGTGAGCCTATGGAGGCCCCATTGCTGTAGTTTTTAGGACGCCTTCTCCTTCCTGAGCGAGGACTTTGCCTCTCCAGTAAGCTGAATCACTGTCCCCGAAGCCCTCCTCCCCAGCCCGCCCTTCCTAGTGCTGAGTTTTGGTTCTGGCACGCAGTCGTAACAGCTGCTCTCTCATTCCCAGGGTGACATTACCTCGATCCCGGAGCTTGCTGACTACATTAAAGTGTTCAAGTAAGTACTGCTTGCCTGCGCTGGGTTCCTGAGATGAGAATTCCTCTGCTGTGCCTTACGACCTAAAGTAGCTTCCAGAACATCTACTTAGGAAGTAGTACTCTTCTGGGGTTACAGACCACTTAAATGTTTTCTGCTGGCAGAAAACTTATCCTTTAAAGGCAAGGCTTAGCCTTGGAAGTTGTGAAGCTGCACGGAAGAGAGCACCCTTTGAGCACGTGCAAAATGCATCTTTCTCATCCAGTTTGGTGTAGTGGTTAAGAGCATGGACTCTAATCTGGAAGAACAGGGTTCAATTCCCCACTCCTCCACATGCAACTGCTGGTGTGACCTTGGGTCAGTCACAAGTTCTCTCAGAGCTGTTCTCTCAAGGGCAGTCCTCGAAAGAGCTCTCTCAGCCCCACCCACCTGACAGGGTGTCTGTTGTGGGAAGGGGAAGGAGATTGTAAGCCGCTCTGAGACTCCTTTGGGTAGTGAAGGGCGGGGTATAAATCCAATCTCCTCCTCCTCCTCCTCCTCAGTAATCGTTACAGATATTTTCTCCGAATGGGTCTGGATCACATATGGGACATGCTTTGTTTGAGAGCCAGTTTGGTGTAGTGGTTAAGTGCGCGGATTCTAATCTGGGAGAACCGGGTTTGATTTCCCACTCCTCCACTTGCACCTGCTGAATGACCTTGGGCAAGCCGTAGCTCTGTACCAGCTGTTCTCTCAAGGACAGCTTGGGAAAGAGCTCTCTCAGCCCCACCCACCTCACAGGGTGTCTGTTGTGGGGAGGGAAAGGGAAAGGAGTTTGTAAGCTGCTCTGAGACTCCCACCAAAGCAATACCTACTTATCTACTTGCAGTTTCTTGCTTTTGAACTGCTCGGTTGGCAGGAGCTGGGACCAGAGATGGGAGCTCACTCCATCATGCAGCACTTGGGTCTCAAACTGCTGAAATACTGACCTTCTGGTCTGCAGTTCAGCATCTTAACCACTTGAGCCACTGCAGCCCTTTGGTGCTTCTGGCCTCAAATGTTACTGTTCTGCTGCAGACCAACATGGCCACCCCCTGAAACGATGCATAGCAGTTGTCTGTCTCTTGAAGGGGCTCCTTTTTCTCCCCACCAATGGTAATACAGCTCTGTGGTCATGCATCAGCTGTAACGTGGTACGGTACCCTGTGCAGAGGGCCATACTTGCAGCGGCCTGGTCTGCGCAACTCTCCCCCTTCCTAAAGGCATGAGAGAATTGTATGATGCACGAGTGTTTCTCCGTGGAGAGCTCCCATGTCATTTTGAGGCGTTTAATGGAGGGAGAAGATACGCATTTGCTTTTCCACTGGTAGAATTGGAGCACTGGCCTAGTCAGACTTTGGAACAGCACAGATTTTAATGGTCCCTTTTTAAAGCATTGTATGCACTTCCGCAGCTCAGTTGAAGACTCGCAGTGGGCCCTTTTCTGTTCTTAATATCTGTTGCTGCAGTGTTTAGCAAGCTGTCCTCAAATTAAGGGGCTGTGTTTACAGCTGGACATATTAGTCCAGTATCTTGGGCTTCATTGAGTGTGTAGGTGGATAATAAATAAGCATCATTCCAGCAGTTCTTTACCAGGAAATGACCAGCTTTAGGCAAGTTGTGCTGTTCTTAAGTCAGATTTATTTGGATTTTAAGGCATTATTTTTATTTTAGGGAGAAAAAAAGGAAACATTATCTTGGATTAAGGCATGTGGAAATTGGAAACAATTGTGTCTGGACTTTGACAAATGTTTTGGCAGCTGTAGCTGTCTCTTGCAAACGAATACTGGTCAAATTAAGGATATGACGAAAAGCTCTGGAATTGGTATAGAGGGGCATGTGGAACATTGCGGGAGAAGTATACAAAGTGGGGAAAGGAGTGGCAAGGAAAGAGCACTGAAAAACACGAACCCGTTTTCTACACTATATTTGGAAAAACATCAAGTCCTGATCTGGCTGCATGCAACAGCTAGATATTTTTGTGCCATCTTTTTATATTTTGGAGGAGACGTAGAATTGCCTTCCTGTTGATTCTTGGGTATATTTGCTTGTTGTAAATTCTCTTCTGCAAGCTAAAACTTGTTCATACTCCAGTTTTAAGGTAGAAGTCAGTACTGTGTAGTGAACTGAACACTAAACTTGGACTTAGAGGGACCTGAGTTTAAATTTAGCCGTGAAATTCACTGGGTGGCTTAAGACAGGTCACACCCCCTCTCTCAGATTAACCTGAGGATGGTTGCCAGCTTTAAAATGGGCTAACCGTGTTTTTGTTTCCCTGACTTCTTCAGAGGAAGAACAGGATCCAGATATATTTATTTATTTGTTAAGCTTATATCCCATTCTGTCCCACAAGTAAGGAAGCAAACGTTTAGAAACCCGAGCAATAGGATTGAAAAGGAGAAAGCTGGGCTGTGAAATGAAGACAATAATGTGCAATTAAAGACAGTAATGCTAAGAAAAGTTGGAAGGCAGCAGGAAAAGAGCATGAGATGAATTGACTCAGTAAAGGAAGCCAAAGCCTTCAGTTTTTGCAAGGCTGTTGATGATAGGACATTTTGGAGGTCCTTAATTCATAGGGTCTCCGTGAGCCAGAAGGCTGTGCACTAGACTTCTGAAATGCAAGTAAGCAGAGAGTGCTTTTAGGACAGCAGGAAGAAGAAGGGCTTTGTTTGGTGCTAAGGCAAAAAGCAAAACTGAAGAGGACAGTCTGGCAGTTAGTAGCTACAGGAAGCACAGTCTTCTGCTCAACATGGAGTATACGTCCAGGTTTCATGTGCAGCAGGGTAAGAGAGCCTGCTACGATGGGCATGCAGAGCGAAGAATGTCTCTGTATCTTGAATGGGGTGCAGTGCGGATCCCATCCTGCTGAGAGAGAGAGAAATTGACTAATGCATCCGTGATCACTTAGTGGGCCTCATAGCTGAGTGAGGATTTGAACCTTTCTCTCCCCAGCACAGTACCGATTTATTATTTATTCCTTATATTTCTACCCCGCCTTGCCGGACAAGCTGGCTCAAGGCAGCATCCAACAGTTAAAATACCATAAAACAATAGTTTACAAAATTTAAAACACAGCGTAATTTACAAATAAAACGAACAGATAAAAATGGCGGCAATCAGAGTCACAGCGGTGAAAGGGGCAGCATCCAATTAAGCCGCCTCTGGCAGGGTCTCACCCAGCAAGTTCCAGGGGCATAGTTGTCCTTAATCCACCGGTGGTGGCTCCTAATCGAAGGCCTGATGGAAGAGCTCCGTTTTGCAGGCCCTGCGGAACTGTAATAAGCCCCGCAGGGCCCTGAAGTTCTCCGGGAGCTCATTCCACCAGTATGGGACCGCGACCGAGAAGGCCCTGGTTCTAGTACTTGCCAGCCAGACTTCTTTCGGACTGGGGAGAATCAAACGATGTTGTGAGCTTGACCTCAGTGCCCTCTGGGGCACATATGGGGAAAGGCGGTCCCTCAAGTAGGCAGGCCCCAGACCATATAGGGCTTTTAAAGGTCAGCACCAGCACCTTGAACTGGATCCGATATGCTACAGGCAGCCAGTGCAGGGATCTCAGCACAGGCTGGATGTGGTCCTGTATAGAGAGACCCATCAACAGCCTGGCTGTGGTATTCTGCATTAGCTGCAGCTTCCGGATCTGAGACAAGGGCAGCCCCATGTAGAGAGCGTTGCAGTAGTCTAATCTCGAGGTGACCATAGCATAGATCACTGTTGCTAAGTCATCGTGTTATGACAGACTGCCTCTCTCAGTGGCACAACTATGCCCTCTCGACCCCAGTGTCAGATCTACTAGTAACAGAGAATTTTATTCGACAGGCCAAAGAAACTGACACTCAAGGGCTACAAGCAGTATTGGTGCACCTTCAAAGACACATCTATCTCTTGTTACAAGAGCAAAGAAGAATCCAGCGGGACTCCGGCTCACCAGATGAACTTGAGAGGTGAGGAACTCTTTCAGCTTTGGGACATCTCCTCTAGTTTGTCTGCGGTCACGGGAAAGGTGGTCAGGTGCTTTATTATGTGTGCACAAACACCCCCCCCCCCCACAATGCTCCACTTAATTTAGACCTAATGGTGAGGTATGTCAGATCTTGGGGTTGTAGTAAATAACTCAGTGAAAATGTCAAAACAGTGTGCAGCCGCAATGAAAAATGCCAACGCTATTCTGGGGCTGATTAGAAAGGGAACTGAGAACAGATTAGCCAGTATCATAATGCCCCTGTATAAATCGATGGTGCAGCCTCATTTGGAGTACTGTGTACAGTTCAGTTCGCCACACCTCAAAAAGGATATTATAGAAAAAGTGGAAAAAGTGCAGAAAAGGGTGACTAGAATGATAAAAGGGTTGGAACACTTTCCCTATGAAGGAAGGTTGAAGCGCTTGGGGCTCTTTAGCTTGGAGAAATGACGACTGAGGGGTGATATGATCAAGGTTCGTAAAATTATGCATGGGAAATAGCAGGTAGAGAAAGAGGTACTTTTCTCCCTTTCTCAATACAAGAACTTGTGGGCACTCCATGAAATTGCTGCGCAGTCAGGTTAGAATGGGAGGGGAAGAGAGGTTTATTGTATATGGCCTCTGTATATGGCCATTGACCATTACAATTTTTAGATAAAACTGGATCCCTAAC
The DNA here is from genome assembly GCA_029233225.1 of Lepidodactylus listeri. Lineage (NCBI taxonomy): Eukaryota > Metazoa > Chordata > Lepidosauria > Squamata > Gekkonidae > Lepidodactylus > Lepidodactylus listeri. The sequence continues at coordinate 98,173,579 of JARCFY010000011.1, read as the reverse complement.
ACAGCCACAGTTTGTTGTGGTGAGCACAGTCGCTAAAGATTTGGGGGCTAGAGATTTAAGAAGAAGAAGAGGAGATTGGATTTATACCCCGCCTTTCACTACCCAAGGGAGTCTCAGAGCGGCTCACAATCTCCTTTCCCTCCCCCTCCCCACAACAGACACCCTGTGAGGTAGGTGGGGCTGAGAGAGCTCTTTCGAGGACTGCCCTTGAGAGAACAGCTCCGAGAGAACCTGTGACTGACCCAAGGTCCCACCAGCAGCTGCATGTGGAGGAGTGGGGAATCAAACCCAGCTCTCCCAGATTAGAGTCCACACACTTAACCACTACACCAAACTAGCTCTCGCCCAGAGTGCACCACACGTTCGTGGGGAACCCCGTGCTAAACCGTACTCTGTATCGCTGCAATTAAAAAAAAGGAGTCCAAGGTCTTTCTGTGCTTCCGAAATGGTCTCGTTTTGCTCATGCAGAACGTACAGCAGGGTGAAGCAAAACCAAGTTATGCGGGATCGGTGTTTGTGCAATAAAGAGCTTCAGAAAAAAGCATTGGGAGCACAGGCTCATAAACTGAAACCAGTGGTATTCATCAGCAGTTGCAGAATTTCCTTGTCATTTGAGGCATCCCCCCCCCCCCCACAGCCGCCATTCAGTGCACACACAACACACACACACACGCTTTGTTTCCTTTGCAGGGAATGCATGCTGCATCTGAGATTCCTAAGGCTACCAGTTCTTCTTGTATTCACCAGTAAAGTATTCTGTTGTCTTGGAGGGCTGTGAAATGACAGGCATGACTGATATCACTCCCCCCCCCTTTTTTTAAAGCCTTCGAGGCAGAACCGCAGCAGCTGCCAAATGACCTCAGCCCGTAGCTACGAGGATCTGAGCTGGGGAAGGCATGGGAATACCTTTTTGGGAGCTTTTTTCACAAAGCTGCCGCTGACGCGAGCGTTAAAAGAATTCTGCAAGAAGAGCCGGAAGAGGCCTCAAAAATTGACTCCCATCTTGCAAGAAAATTGATTTCTTGCTTGCCTTCTGTAGGAGGTTGTATTAAAAGCCTTTATAGTATGGTTCTAAACGCATTGTCTGCATTCACAAAGAGCACACCGCCCTGGGGCCGTTTCTGTTTCATTGGCCCCCAACCAAAGTGCCAGTTAAAACTGTGCGAGTGAAGTCTTGAGTTTGGCAGGGAGGCACCGCAACCAAAAGGGAAATTAAAATCACAACTGCGTACCCTTCGCAACTTACATGCATCAAGGGTTTTGCGAGGTGCAGCCGTTAAGCTCCCACTGAAATATGTAGCAGCGGGGTTCGTCATGCCGAAATGCCTCTGGATGGCACTCATTCCGCAGAAGTATGCCCCAGTGACTTCCAGTGGAATTTCCCTTCTGCGTCTGTCTCCATACCGTATCTCCAGGTTATACGCCTTCATTCAGACAGCTGCAGGCATGCAGTAGTTCCCCAATGTACAGACGTTCACATCCAGACACATCTTGGGGAGCCTGGCTTTTCTGCTTTTCACGTTTTTAGAATAAATTCACATTTTTAGATGCGGAGGAATTTGACTTGGTTCCCCTGTTGTGGTTCACACATAGGCAGCCTTCTGTGCCATTCAGCTGTCGGTTCCTAACACCCCCTCCTGTCTAATAGCGACGTTGATTTCCATGGATGACAAGACTCGCAGTGTGTCAGATCCCTTGCTCAGCAAAAAAAGTCAGGGAAGGGAGGAGGATTGGCCAAGTCACCCTCCCAGGCAACCTCCACATTCAGAGGCACTAAATCCTCTGAATCCCAGAGCCAGGAGGCCACATCAGGGGAAGGCCTCGGTCTTTACGCCCTGTCGTTGGCCCTCCTTCCAGAGGGACTGGTTGGCCACTGTGTGAGGCAGGATGCTGGACTAGATGGACCCTCACTGGTCTGATCCAGCAGGGCTCTTCTGATGTTATTATGAAGGGCTTGGCCTCTCTGCCCTGTTGTTGGCCCTCCAGAGGAACTGGATGGCCACTGCGTGAGGCGGGATGCTGGACTAGATGGACCCTCACTGGTCTGATCCAGCAGGGTTCTTCTGATGTTCTAAGGAAGGTCTCGGCCTCTCTGCCCTGATATTGGCCCTCCAGAGGAACTGGTTGGCCACTGTGTGAGACAGGATGCTGGACTAGGTGGACCACTGGTCTAATCCAGCTCAGCTCTTCAGATGTTCTTATGAAGGCCTTGGCCTCTATGACCTGTTGATGGCCCTCCAGAGGAACTGGTTGGCCACTGTGTAAGACGGGATGCTGGATTAGATGGACCACTGGTCTGATCCAGCAGGGCTCTTCTGATGTTCTAATGATGGCTTTGGCCTCTCTGCCCTGTTGTTGACTTTCCAGAGGAACTAGTCGACCACTGTGTGAGGTAGGATACTGGACTAGATGGACCTTCACTGGTCTGATCCAGCTGGGCTCTTCTGATGTTCTTATAAAGGCCTCGGCCTCTATGCCCTGTTGATGGCCCTCCAGAGGAACTGGTTGGCCTCTGCATGAGACAGAATGCTGGACTAGATGGGCCCCTGGTCTGATCCAGCAGGGCTCTTCTTATGTTCTTATGCAATGTGTCCTTCCCGCAAGCTAGCTTGAGCCCTTGAGCTATAATATGAATTTGTTTATTTTACTTGTACCCTGATTTTCTCCCTAGTGGCTTGCCACACTGCTCCCTCCTCCTCCTCCATTTTGTCTTGAACGCGTGAACCTGCCTCGCACTGAATCAGACCATCGGTACACTAGCATCGGTATTATTATTATTATCATCATTTATTTGATTTATTAATTGCCCTATCCCTGCTAGGCAGGGCTCTGGGCGATATACAGCAGAGGGTATAGAGCCACAACAAATGTAAAACCATAAAATTCTAATGAGAAACAGAATTCTGATAAAAAGTTAAGAACCAGATTTAAAAAGTCCCAAGATGGCATCTCTAAAATTTATATCCCGATTCTGGGCTGTCTGGCCACTTCTGGGCAGGGGGGAGGAGGCACAAGCTCAGAGTGGGGGCAGGGGAAGGGTGCCAGCCACAATGGAGAACCGTTGGTGTCCTCAACCAAAGGCCTGGTGGAACATCTCTGCCTTACGGGCCCTGTGGAATTGCGTAAGATCCCGCAGGGCCCTGATGTTATTTGGCAGAGAGTTCCACCAGGTTGTCCGCTCAGGCTGGCAGCAGCTCTCCGGGGTCTCAGGCAGAGGCCTTTCACATACACCTGCTGTCTGGTCCTCAACTGGAGATGCCGGGGACTGAACCTGGGGCCTTCTGCATGCCAAGCGGATGCTCTACCACTGAGCCATGGCCCTTCCCTCCCCCCAACAGCAGTCATGTGAGGCATGTTAGGCTGAGTGAGGAAGAGTGACTGTCCCAAGGTCACCTAGTAAACTTCCATAGCAGAGCAGGGGCTGGCGTCTGGTTCTCCCAACATCGTAGTACAACGTCGCAACCACTCCATCACGCTCGGCTCGCCAAAGGTAGTCCGGTCTGCCGGGTGGGGGGGGGGGCTGATTATGCTGTTGTATTGAAACTGTGGTCAGCGGGTTGACACTTAACCAGTGTTTTCCTCCATCCTAAGAGGAAGTGGCTAATCAAGAAAAAGGCTGTGATTCTACTGTGGTTTACATAAAGGCAGGGGCGTAGACTTTTTAAATCCCCGGGGGGGGGGGGGCTCTTTCGTGCGCGCGCGCACGGGACCATTCCCCGCTGCTTCTCTCCACCCCCCCCCCCCCGGGAGGCAGGAGGGCAGGCCGGGGGTGGAGGGGAAGGAGAGGCGGCGATGGCAGCCAGCTGGCCGGCTGACTGGCCACTGGCGGCGCTCCATTTTGCTGGGGGTGGCTGAGCCCCCCCCCCGGGAAATTTCGGGGGAGGCTCGAGCCCCCCCATAGTTGACACCTATGCATAAAGGGATGGATTATTTTCTTTGAATCTTTTTTTAAACATCAGCTTAGACCTGCTGAACATGTGATTAGAGATGCTAATCGATACGGTGCTCAAGACGGCTTACCATATAAATAAAATACGTAAGATAGAATACTTCAAAATACATTTAAAGGATCAAAATTTAAAATCACTGTTTAGGACTGCTGTAATCCAGTGCAGTCGTAAACAAAAGTGTCTTCAGCTGTCTCCTAAAGATGGAAAGTAAGGGGACCAGGTGCACTGCCCTGGTGAGGTTGTTCCGTAATGGTGCTGCTTTTAACTTTTCTCTGTGCCTTCAGGCTGGCTTTGGAGTACCTCCGGTCACCTGCTGAGTGTCATTTCCATTGTGTCCAGATTTGGAAGGGGTGAGGAGAGGAGATCAGATTGCTGGGCGAGTCCAGGCTGGCTCCCTCAGCATCTGTTGTTGAACAACTTGAGCGCTATTTAGTAGTTTCTTCTGGTCAAATAATTGGGGTGGGGGGGTTAATGTGCATGGATTGTTTTGCAAGACCTTGGCCTGTTAGCTTCCCATAGCACTTGGCTGGGCACTTGTGGAAGCAGGATATTGGGTGAGATAGGCCATTGTTCTGATCCAGCAAAGCAGTTCTTAATATTCTTACGATGAGAATACAGGTGTGTCTTCTTTCCCCTTTTGCTTAACGGGCCAGCTGTCCCGTTGCTGAAACCTCCGTTCTTTCCTCCCCCTCCTCAACACCTTCCCTAACCAAAACATCTTCTGACGCTCAACAGACAGCAACTTCTCCTTGCACTGTGTAGAACCATCAGCCATATCCTCGTGCAGTGTATGATCCTCAGCTGTCTTTCCATTGTAGGCTGTGAGGTGACTCCTGATGTCAACATTTCTGGTCAGAAATTTAACATCAAGCTTCTCATCCCTGTCGCCGAGGGCATGAACGAAATTTGGCTCCGCTGTGATAACGTAAGTGTGGACGACTGCATCCCTGCACCTTTGTCCTTGCTGTTTGGGGGTACTTCCAGACTTCCCCGTAGCACCCTGACTCATAACATGACATTTCGTACTAATGACCTGGAGGATGAGGCGAGGCTTACGGGGAGAGGGTCTCCTGATTGTCCCACCAATCAAAGAAGAGGAGAGAACTGAGAAAAGAGTGCTCACCCCATCCCGTACACTGAAGACGTGGGTGGGAAGGAACTCTTTCTAGCTCCAAAAAGATCTTTTGCAAAGCTTGTTAGCTCTTCTGTGACTGGCCTGTAACTGTGTCGTCCCCACGTGTGCCTGCACAGAAGACCACTTGATGAACGACGGTTACAGATAAGTGCAGCCCTGTTTGATAAAACAAAAGGTAGAATTGTAACGCTTCCATCTTCAGGGCTTTTGGATCCATTCTGTATTGCTGCCTTGGCTTCTCCCCAAGTGTGTTCAGGTCTTGAGCCTTTCTTACCGTTGAATCTACAAAAGAATTGTTGGAAACAGGATGGAATGCAACAAAGGCCCCATCTAACGAGCACCTCCTCTTCCCTTTCAATTGCAGGAAAAGCAGTACGCGCAGTGGATGGCCGCTTGCCGCCTGGCCTCCAAGGGCAAGACCATGGCGGACAGTTCGTATAATTTGGAAGTCCAGAACATCTTGTCTTTCCTGAAAATGCAACATCTGAACCCGGATCCCCAGATAATCACGGAACAGGTCACGTTGGACATCAATCCTGAATGTCTGGTTTCCCCAAGATACCTGAAGAAATATAAGAACAAGCAGGTACTACATTGTCAGGACTGAGTTTGCAGGTGAACAAAAGTTTGAGTCCAGCAGCACCTTTTAAGCCCAACAAAGTTTTCTTCTGGGCGGGCATGTGTTGCCCTACAAATGCGGTCAAACGTATACTTTGGTCTTTCCTTCAGCAACTTGCCACTGTTGTTTTTTCTGGCATGTTCTGAAGAGCACTTAGTGACACCCCTGAGCCCTTCCTCTCACTGTCTCTCCACTTTTTGGAAATTACATTGACGTCCCTTGAGCCAGGAATCTTCTTTGTTTGCTATGCCGCTGCATGAATTTTCGATGTATACCAATGGTATTGTGTATAAACGGTTACTCCTGAATACACGTGAAACTATTCTTGCATTTTAAAAAAATCCAGGAGGTGGAATGATGAGTTCCCCACCCCTCAGTGCATGCTTTGTTTAGTGGTGCGGGCATTCTGATCCAATTGGTGACTGAGCACAGAACTAACAAACTATTCCAGAGTCATCATCACGGTGTACAAAGGTTTGATCTGTGAGTGACTTAGAACATAAGAGAAGCCAATGTTGGATCAGGCCAGTGGCCCATCCAGTCCAACACTCTTCTGTGACAACACAGTGGCCAAAAACACCAGGTGCCCTCAGGAGGTCCACCAGAAGCCCTCCCACTGTTGCCCCCCCCCCAAGCACCAAGAATACAGAGCATCACTTGCTCCTGACTGAGAGTTCCTATCTATACTTTGTGGCTAATAGCCACTGATGGACCTCTGTTCCATACGTTTATCCAATTCCCTCTTGAAGCCGTCCATGCTTGTAGCCGCCACCACCTCCTGTGGCAGTGAATTCCACGTGTTAATCACTCTTTGGGTGAAGAACTTGACTGTTTTTTTGTGAGTGGCCCATGAGGCATTTTAGATCAAGAGCCTTTCAGAAGCAGTGGAACTGGAGCCGGTAGCCCCCTCCCCCAGTGCCGGCATGCACAAGGCCCCCTGCTGGGCTGTGGTTGCTCTCCGACGTCATCTGTCCTTCCAGCTGCCAACTTGGTCACCAATGCAATGCCTGTGGCTGCATCTTGGAATCATAGAGCTGGAAGGGACCTCCAGGGTCATCTAGTCCAGCTCCCCTGCACAGTGCAGGAAAATCACAAATACTTCCCCCACACACACACACATACCCAGTGACCCCTATTCCATGCCCAGAAGATGACAAAAAATCTCTAGGATCCCCGGCCAAATTGGCCTGGAGAAAAGTTGCTTCCTGACTCCAGAGTGGCAATCAGCATTTCCCTGGGCGTGTGAAGAAAGGGCCACGAGAACTAAGCACTGAGGCCGCCCTTCCTGCCCTCCCTTCTCGTGATCTGCCCGAGTTCACAGAATCCATGTTGCCGACAGCTCTCTTTCCCACCACGCCATCGATGTTTCATCCCTTTTAAGGCAACTGTGCTCCTCCCCCATTAATAACCTTCAGTTGTGGATTTGCTTTGTGATCAGGAAGCTGAGTGTGAAATCAGCAACCCCTAATGGTCCATTGCAGACTTTTGTACTGATCAGCCCTGTTGGTCTGAAGCAGAACAAGAAGATATGGGTCCAGTAGCCTTAAGAGGCCCACAAACCCTTTTGGGTGGAAGCTTTCAAGAATCAAAGCTCCCTCATCTGACAAAGGGAGTTTTGATTCTCGAAAGCTTATATACAAAAAATCTAAAGGGCTACTGGACTCAAATCTAGTTGTTTTTATCAGATTCTGAACAGCAGATTGGAAGTTCTTGTCCTGCTGTCAGTCGGGTATTTTGATAAGGTTCGTCCCATAGACATCTGTTGAAGCGAAACGTGTAGAGCGCAGTTAGATAGATTGTAATATTTGTCCCACTGTTCACTGCAGTACAGTGGGGGCCGCGGTGGCTCAGTGGTTAAGATGCCGAGCTGCAGACCAGAAAGTCTGTAGCTCGGCAGTTTGAGACCCAAGTGCCGTGAGATGGAGTGAGCTCCCGTCTCTGGTCCCAGCTCCTGCCAGCCTAGCAGTTCAAAAGCAAGAAATTGCAAGTAGATAAATAGGTACCGCTTCGGTGGGAAGGTAACAGCGTTCCGTGCGCCTCGGGATCTAGTCATGCCGGCCACATGACCACGGAAACGTCTTTGGATAGCGCTGGCTCTTCAGCTTGGAAATGGAGATGAGCACCGCCCCGCAGAGTCAGATTCGACTGGCTTTTGAGCAAGGGAAAGTTTTTTACACTGCATTGGTCAGGCCACACCTGGAGTATTGTATGCAGTTCTGGAGGCCTCACTTCAAAAAGGATGTGGACAGAATGGAGCGGGAGACCAAGTCCTATGAGGAAAGGCTGCGGGACTTCTTGGGAAGGTTCAGTCTGGAGAAGAGGAGGCTGAGGGGGGACAGGATGGCTCTCTTGAAATATTTGAAGGGCTGTCCCTTAGAGGAGGGCAGGGAGCTATTCCTGTGGGCAGCAGAGGAGAGGACTTGCAAGAATGGGTTTAAATCAAGGGCGGGAAGGTACCGGCTGGATCGTAGGAAAAACTTTTTGACAGTCAAGAGTTCTGCAGCAGTGGAATCAGCTGCCCTGGGAAGGTGGTGAGCTCCCCCTCCCTGGCAGTCTTTAAGCAGCAGCTGGACTAACGCTTGTCAGGGATGCTCTAGGCTGGTCCTCCATTGAGCAGGGGGTGGGACTAGGTGGTCTGTATGGCCCCTCCCAGCTCTGTGTGATTCTATGATTCTGTGCTCCATATTTAGAATGGAAATAACAGATGGCAGAATTACTTGACGCCAGGCTTGGGGATCGGCTCATTAAATGGACTTCCTAAGTATTTTCGGTCTGGAGATACTGCAGACTGTAGCTTTTCAGAGCTGTGGAAGGCAAGCGTTTGTTTATAGGGCTGTTGCGACCTGTGGTGTGTGTGTGTGTGCAGTTTATGTGGCTCGCCAAAGTATTTTGGTCAAACCAGCTTCACACATTTTTATGGCCTTTTAAAGTTTTTCCCTAGAAGGGCCAAGACAAACAACCCTGAAGTGTGACTGGCAATAATAATCATTACACGTGCTCCGTTGCCCTTTCTGGGGTTCTATCTGCTGGGTAGTACCCGTGACTCGTAATGTTCTATCCCTCTTGCTCCCAAATGCCCAGAACTGTTTTTTTGTGGTGCCATCCTAAAGCAGTGTTGCTCCATCAAAGTCAATGGGCTTAGAAGGGTATAACCCTTTTTGTGGTGATACAGTTAATCCTGTTTTTTAAAAATAAAATGTGTTCAGTTGTATGTGAAGATGAGCGCTCATGTAGCCCTTTTCCAAACTGTAAAAATGCCACAGTTTTGAAATCAGGACCCATTTGCAGTCTCTTCACTCTTTTGACCTCTGTGGGTAGCAACAGAAGTGTGATTCCTGTGACAGGCTGAGAAGTATGGAGTTAGCTAGACTTTAATCCCCTCTCCAAAAAAAAGTTCTGTGATCTTCAGAATGGACATCTCCATGATGCTGACAAATTTCTTTAAATGCCCTGTGTCAGTGGTACTCAGTGGCTCAGGAGCTGCACATGGCTCTTTGACGTGCTAACATGTGGTTCTTCAGAGCAGTGTTCCCCAATGCAGTAGTAGAAGAAGAGGAGGAGGAGGAGGAGATTGGATTTATGCCATGCCCTTCACTCAGAGCAGCTTACAAACTCCTTTCCCTTCCCCTCTCCACAATAGACACCCTGTGAGGGAGGCAAGGCTGAGAGAGCTCTTTCCAGAACTGCCCTTGAGAGAACAGCTCTGAGAGAACCTGTGACTGACCCAAGGTCACACCACCAGTGGAGGAGTGGGGAATCAAACCTGGTTCTCCCAGATTACAGTCCACGCTCCTAACCATGACACCAAACTGGCTCACTTCCCTGTGTTGAGAGAGAGAGAGAGCGGTTCATAGTGGTTCAAAGCGTCAGACTAGGATCTGGGAGCCCCAGGTTCGAATCCCCACTCATGACATGGAAACTTGCTGGGACCTTGGGCCAGTCACACGCTCTCCGCCTGACCGTCCTCACAGACCCTGGCCTGGTGGGGCTGGTGGTTGGCAGGCAGATTCCACCTCAAAATGGGTAGAGAAACAGGTAAGCTGTTAGTTCCCCTGAGGCACAAGGATGGTAGTTAAAGCTGCTTTATCGTTTGATGATAACTGGAATCCCATGAGCTCCGCCCTGGAGTGAGTAACACCACTGTAAATTCGAATCCACCAGTTCCTTTCTAAAGTGACATTGGCCGCAGAACTACCACCGTTTCACTGGGAGAGAGCCCCATTGACTAAGATGGGACCTGCTTAGGATCACGCCCACTGTGCCTCAGGAGCCCTGGTTAGATCAACAGAGGGTAGCAAAAGGCAGCAGAGAGACCCGATGGCAAGAAGCAGACTCATATTCTGGTAGCGCAGCAGCCGTTCTTAAAAGGATTGCCTGGCAGATCTTTTGAAACCTACTTAATTGCCAGGGGATATACTTGGATGGCAGCGCTGGTGTTTGATCTGCTCCAAACATTAGAGAAGGGAGAGCTAGTCAGAAAAGAGGGAGGGATCTTTTATTGGCACAGCGTGACAGGTTTCTGGCAGCAGAGCTTCCCTTTTTATATAGCCAGCATTCATTCCCTGAAAGAGCCATTATACCCTGTGCAACAGAGGAGACACTGTCCATATAGCGAAATTATAACCTTTGGAATGCTGCAGACCCAAGCATGGAGGGCACAGACTTGGGGCGGGGGGGGGGGGGGGTAACTCTTATGATGTCATTTGACCTTGCTGAAGGCAGAAAAACGAAGGAGAACCATTCTGACAACCGGAGAGAGAAAGTCCATTGATGGAAAACCGTGTAAAGAAATTGGCACTTTCCTTTCCGTAGGCCGGCAAGATTTCTCGGCCATTCTGCTGAGCTTGTTATTTTATTAGCCAAGCCTCTTGGGATTGCTTAGACTTTGGAAGCTAAGTATTAATCCCACGAGGTCACGCAGTGTGGGGGTCCGTATGGAACGGAGGAAACACTGCCTTTGTGGAATTCATAGAATGCAGGGAGTATGCTGTGAGCAGAAAAGGCGGCTGCTGCTGTAGGAGCGCTAGTTCATCCGCTCCGGAGGAATGTACAGTGTCTGCAGTTCAGTAAAGAGGGAGCTTGTTGTGTGTTTGGACTTGTTTTGAGCAGGGAAACTAGTTTTTCTCCCACCGCAGAACTTTACATTTTCTAATCCAAATCCCAAATTTAGCTCTCTGAATTAGGCAGCAAGCGGCAGAAGTTGATGTTGCCGTTGGCTAGTGAAGCCTAGAGCTGTCTGTTCTGATCGGCAGGGGTGTAATGGTTTTAAACCTCCACCCCGAAGGGAAGCATTCCTTTTACAATAGACGTCTGGAAACAGACGGTCCCTTTGCCTGTTCCAAAGCAACGCATCAACCACTAAGCCATGGATCTATATTGAGATGTGTCACAGGCTGGGGTGCCAGTCAAAGGGAGTCCAAAAAAGATAAGGTCAGGAGCCAGAATGAAACACAGAGCCAAGTCCAAAACCACTAACCAGAAGCATAGTCCAAAGCTGAGCCGGGGTCAGGAGCCAGGAACACAGAGCCAAGTCCAAAGTCAGGGAGTCTGACGGTCTAGGTGTAAGAGCCAAGGTAGATGCAAGCAGCATGGAGCTGACTTGTTGCTCCCACAAAGAATACTGCCCAGAGTGAAATGCTGTTGGCAGTTAGCCAGCTGCACCATCGCCCAGGCTCCTGTTAAAACTCTGGGCTAGCCGAGCGCCTCCCTTGTAGCCTGGCCTCTCTTCGCTTGGTTGCTAAGTTTTGCCGGAGTCACTCCCTTAAACAAGTCACATGTGGGGGTGAGTCCAAAGGACTTTCAGCTTGCAGTTCATCCTTCTTATCTGAGCCAGGTGTGAAGACTGCTGTTACAGGCACTTGCCAGCTATCCTCCTCTGCTGCTTCAGAGGGGCCAGCTGCGGTTTCTGCAGGCTCAGTCAGCTCATCCTCATCCATGCCTATGACAAGATGGAGTAGTCTCTTCAGTAACCCATCTCTATAGGTGATCACTCCTCTGACTGAAGAGAAGACAAAGATTGTTTATTCCTGGTGTCAAGCAAAAACCTTGTATCCCAGCCAAAGATCACTCGTGTTTATCTTTCAAGATTTTTATTTAAATCAATCTAATCACAGTGATATGAAAGTGCTTGTATTCGTAAATGAAATTAGAAACAGAAATACATGCATATCATCCCCTTATCCTCTTTATTTTAAGATTAAAAGATAAAATACAATTTCTGAGATTCCAGCCAAAGCACTTTCACAAAGATGAGACACAGACACACCAAAAACACCCGAATCTCTAAAATGTGGGTTATCTTATATAGGCCCAGTTATGTGAAACTCAGATGACTTTATCAAAACTAATTAATTCATCTGCTTTGATTCGATGATGTATTTCCGACCGTAGAATTACCTTTCCCATAGCAATGTTGCAAACAAGCAATCTGGCTGTTTTTCACTTTGCGAGATTTATTTCTGGGCAAGTTTCCAATGATTCACTTATCTTTCCAAAGATGTGATAGTAAGGATTTTGCTGAAATGGTAAAAACAAAATTCCCAGGCCTGCTTTGTTCAGTCACACACTATGAACAGTCAGAGGCTGGGACAGGGGCCGGTTGCCTGCTTCTTTTCTTGCTACCAAAAAACCTTGTTCCGGGAACCAAATGCAAGGTTTTATTTTATTTTTTTTTGCACGCAAAAGCATGGACCTTCCCTCTGAGTGTCCCTAAGTAATGATACCAGGCATATGAATGCTCATAAATGATGTTTGACTTACAACTTGTGTGGGTTGCACATTTTTCCTGGGCTAGACTGTGATCGGAACTCTTTGCATCACAAATGGGTCTTGGAAGTAAATGTCTGGAAATTCTAGCCGGTGTCAGCTCCGTGCCTGTGGTTGGCTCAGATGCTACTGCCTCTCAGCAGACATAGCTTTACTCGGTTCCTTATCCCTTGATTGGTCAACATTTTTGCAGTTGCCATCTGAACGTAGGAACAGACTCCATTGGCAACTGTTGTCTGAGTGCGTGTTGGGTTAGATCCGTGGTGGCTCATGAACAAATGCAAGTCATCCTTGACGTTGCAGCCTTCAGGTGGTCAGTGTGGAGCCCTGAGCCAAGAAACACAGCGGGTGTGTAACGTGCTATCGAGTCACAGCCGACTTACGGCGACCCTCCTTGGGTTTTCAAGGCAAGAGACCAATGGAGGCGGTCGCCATTGCCTTCCTCTGCATAGCAACTCTAGAATTCCTCGGTGATCTCCCTTCCAAATACTAACCAGGGCTGACCCTACTTAGCTTCTGAGATCTAATGTGATCGGGGTCGCCTGGGCCATCCAGGTCAGGGCCGAGAAACACTACGTTGCCTTTATCAGATATTAAATATAGGGAGTGAGATGATTGGGGAAGCTTTTGCATTTTCCAGTGTGTTAATTGGAGTACTCAGATTTTTGGCAAGCTGTGTCGAGTATCCCAGTAGTACCCAAGTATTTGATGAACCCCAGCAGTAGTCCCCTAACACTCCCTCACTTGCAGTGTGCTAGAAGGCTATTCTGAATTGGCCCGTAGTGGCATTGCACGGCTTTAATGTGGTTTTAATCTGGATTCCTTCATCGTAATTTTCCTGCCACTTTTTAAGGTTAAAAATGTCTCATAGAATCATAGTTGGAAGGGACCTCTAGGGTAATCTGGTCCAACCCCCTGCACAGTACAGGAAATTCACAAATTCCTCCTCCTACGCCCCCAGTGTCCGCTGTTCCATGCCCAGATGATGACAAAAAACCTCCAGGATCCCTGGTCAAACTGGCCTGGAGGAAAATTCCTTCCTGACCCCAAAGTGGCGATCAGCATTTCCCTGGGCGTGTCAGAAAGAGCCACGAGAACTAAGCACTGAGGCAACCCTTCCTGCCCTCCCTCTCGTGATTTACCTAAGTTCACAGAACCGGCATTACTGTCAGACAGCCATCTAGCCTCTGCTTGAAAACCTCCAAAGAAGGAGAGCCCACCAGCTCCCAAGGAAGCCTGTTCCACTGAGGAACCCCTCTAACGATCAGGAAGTTCTTCCTAACGATTAGCTAAAAACTCTTCTGATTTAATTTAAACCTCTTGGTTCTGGTCCAACCTTCTGGGGCAACAGAAAACAACTCCACACCATCCTCTATAAGACAGCCCTTCCAGTACTTGAAGATGGTGATCCTATCACCTCTCAGTCGTCTCCTCTCCAGGCTAAACAGACCCAGCTCCTTCAACCTTTCCTCATAGGACTTGGTCTCCAGATCCCTCCCCATCTTCATTGCCCTCCTCTGGACACGTTCTGGCTTGTCTATGTCCTCCTTCAACTGTGGTGTCCAAAGTTTAACACAGTACTCTAGGTGAGGTCTAACCAGTGCTGATATTGTGGCCTGCAGTTCCAGTGAGAGTTTTTGTAAAGGGTCTGTTGTCCTGGGTTGTCCCCTGCCAGATGCATTTTGGTGAAGATGTGTGGTTTGTGGTTTGTTTTTCTAGAAAATCAGGCAGCCGCTTATTTTGCATGCAGGGCCACCCCAAAAACATGCCGGAGTGGTTGCGATGATTTGCATGTTGCGCTTGTTTGTGATTTGTAAAAATTTGCATTTTTAAATCAGCGCGACGGGATGCAAAACCTGAGGGCAAGTGGTTGCACTGCCCTTTATTATTAATCTTGGATTTGTCGCCACTGGAAAAATATTTGTTTATATGATGTGGAAAACATAAGCTGGAGAGATACGGTTTCAGTGTAAGCTTCTTTCTGTGGGTTTCCTTATGTATGGTGCTTTTCACGTTTTTCACTTCTTCTTTTTTGCCTTTTCCCATAAATTTTGTCTCATGGATTGTTTGCCTCAGAAAAGCTTCTGTAGGCCGTGAAAAAGAGCCCAGTGTCCTGCACTTGGTAGGGGTGAAAAGTGCCGCCGCGTCACCGCTGACTTATGGCAACCTCGTAAAGTTTTCAAGGCAGGAGACGTTCAGAAGCGGTTTGCCGTTGCCTGCCTCTGCTTAGAGGTCCTGGTATTCCTTGGTCCATCCAAGTACAAACCGGGGCTGACCCTGCTTAGTTTCCAAGATCGGATGAGATCAGGCTGGGCTGGGCTGTCCAGGCCGGGGCATTCTTCACTTACATCCTACAAATTAACAGCTTTGCTGTTCTCCTTAGCTCTCTTTCTCATCATGCTCACATTCATCTCTTTCTACTTTTTTTTCTCCCCAGGAGAATTACATGAAAAATTGAGTTTGAATTTTAAGTTGGCTGATCATACCTTTTGTTGTCGCTGATAATTTGCACATTTCCTCCCTCTGCTTTGTTGCCATATTTCTGATTTGCCTTTTTTTTTTCTTTTCTTTCCTTCATGCTTCCTTTTCTTTCCTTCGCCTTTGCAGCCAGGCTATATAAGAGACTTGGTAAGTGTCAGCAACCATCCATAAGCACTTTAAGACTTCTCTGTTTGTAACGGTATGCTTAGAAGCAGGGGAAAGGGGGCTGCTGGAAATGCCAATTAAGAAATGAATCCAGAGGAATCTCTGGTTTTAGGCAATGTTCCTTCTCACGGAAGCAGAAATGGATGGCTGCCACCGGCCCCTGTGTGCTGTTTGCATGGCACAGTGCTAATTATAGTTGGTCATCACTGAGGTACCTGCGCAGTGCCACGTGGGTTACTGCACATGCACCGCGCTACCATGGAAAGATTTTGAAGCTCAGAAGTGTTTAGAGGGCTCTCCTTTCCACCATCCTCCATGTTGTTTTCCTGCCTTTTCCAGCATAAATGGAGGGAAAGCTGTGTCCTTCCTTCAGCTCTCTCTCTGCCTGTTCTGTTCTTCGGAGCTGTTCTCATGGGCATCTTTGCTTTCCGGCCTGAACACTGGATGGCAGAAACAGAGCCTGGATAAACAGCAGCCATAGCGCTTTGCCACGGAAACAACCACAGTCTAAATGCAGCTGCAGGTCACCCCCAGACATCTAGGGCTGGGTCCTACAATAGGTCAGCTGAAGGTACCATAGTTGTGTATCTCCCCCATTTTTCCCCCATTGCCAGCGGCCATTTCTGACCCCCAGGGAGGTTGTTTCCTGGGGTAATGGAACCTGCATGGAGCCCTGCGGGTCGCTGGGTGGCTACGAGGAGGAAGAAGGGAGCAAAATCTCCCTTTCCGCTTCTTCTGTCAGCAGAGTTCCGCTCATAGGAAAGGCAGGAGGGAATGGTTTCACTATCTTCCGTCTCCTTATCTTCCGTATGGCTGTTGCCCCAGGTGGGCCCCAGAATCCCAGGAATCAACTTTCCCGTCTTCAGGTATGGGAATGCTGGGAGGTCAGGTGAACAAGCAGATTGCTGGATCCAATGCCTGGTTTTCAGTCCAAATGACCAGGAAGGAAAAGCAACAAAGTTGGGTACCCAAAGGTTGGGTGAGAGAATTTTTTTTGAGAAATAAATTAGAATATATGTATTTATATTACAAATATTTTAATTTATTTCACAAAATGTAAACATATGTGTGTATTTATTACAAAGAGGCCATGGTGGCTCAGAGGTTAAGACGCTGAGCTGCCAACCAGAAGGTCTGTAGTTCGGCAGTTCGAGACCCGAGTGCCGTGTGATGGAGTGAGCGCCCATCTTTGGCCCCAGCTCCTGCCAGCCTAGCATTTCGAAAGCAAGAAATTGCAAGTAGATAAATAGGTACCGCTTCGGTGGGGAGGTTCACAGCGTTCTGTGCGCCTCAGCATTTAGTCACGCCGGCCACATGACCATGGAGAAGTCTTCGGACAGTGCTGGCTCGTCGGCTTGGAAACGGAGATGAGCACCGCATCCCTAGAGGCGTATTCAGCTGGCTTTCGAGCAAGGGAAACCTTTACCTTTATTTATTACAAAGTGCATTAAAAGTGTGTTTTAAAAACATAGGCACAATCCGTCCTTGAAGTGGCAGATATTTGAACTCAAAAAGCCTGAATCTATATAACCTGATACATTTCAATATTTCTAGGTTGAAGGCCTTGAACCAATAAAATAAGTCTAATAATTCAATATTATCTAGGTTGATAACCTTGAACCACATTAAAACCGGACCAAACGCATTTTGGCCTCCAAGGCCTTCCTCAGTGGTCAGATTTTTGTATATACACATGCATTGTGACATATAAATGTATGTTAGTACCAAGGCAAGTTGATTATAAAGTCTGAAAATGAATAAAAAATATAATTATTCAACATATATAAAAATAAACAATTTAACTACAAAACCTTTTTTAAAAAATTAAAAATATAATTACATTCCAAATATCCTTTGTGGCAAAAGAATTAGGTTGTATGAGGGCTTTCTTAAACTTTTAAGCACCCATTCAAGAAACAAAGGTTCAGTAGCTGCCCCTGTAACAAATGTGTATACCAAAATTACTCAAATGAGCAATGAAGTTCAATAAGGAACCAACAAATCGCTATTAAATAAGGCAAACCGTATAACATACATGTGCACTTTGTGCTTGGTAATAAATACATATATTTTGTTTATTTCACCCCCCACAAAAAAATCTCACCCAACCTTTGGGTACCCAATTTTCTGTTTCTTGGGTGTTCCCCCCCTTCTGTTTGGTTTGGGAGGGACAAAAAGCCAGCAAAGAGCTTGTCACCCCGCCTTGCGTCCCAGCAAGAAAGGCAGTCCGCCAGTGAAGTAACTAAAAATAAAACCAGTTGAAGTGAATATCCGTAGCACATTGCTTGTGGAACACTCCTCTAGTGGCCCCCCTTCTGCCTTCAGACGCCGTCACAATACTGTCAGTAGTGGCCAGCAGAACAAGCAGACCTGCTTGCTGGCTTATGATTTCATGTCAGGCACAAGTAGGCAAGCTGCGGGAGGAAGAGGTGCTTCACCAACCCACTGCTCGCCTGGAGGCCCTTGCTACCTGCCACAGGTGAGTGGAAAGCCACGCAGCTGCAGCAGTGCCATTTTGAATGAGCAATAAGACACTCTGGATCCAAGGACGATCTCTTCCCTCCAGCTACTCTGAAGGCGACCAAATTCCGCTCCTGCATGCTTTGCCGTGTCACGTGCGTTTTGCAAGACACTTGGAAATTACGACCCCGAGGACAAGAAAACTCAGGGGTGGGAAAGGAAGAAGGGCCCCTGGGAGAGGCCGAGCACTGCGAACCCTGCTCACTGGCAGCTTTGTCCAGGGCTGCCTTTGAATCCAGAGGCTTCCGACACAGTCCTGTTATTTATTTCTTTTGCCAGAAATGAGAGCTAGAGAAAAACTGTTTTCTAAAAGTCCGATGGGAGGTGTTGAGGAAGCTGAATTCTAGCGAGATGTTCACATCGTTAGCAGAATAGATTTCTGGGGCTTGTTCTGGTGTGTGTTTGTGCCAGCTAATTTTCACGCAGCAGCTGATTTTCCTTGCCACTTCTTGTTCTCTGAGCTTTCTGCAAATAGTCAACCTGGCAAATTAGCTGGCAGCCACTCGGGGTGCACACTGGTGCACGGGAAACAGTTCCCAGCAGCTTTTCCTCTCTCTCTTTTTTTTTTTGGAGGGGGGGGGGAGGAAGGGGAAGGGAAACTGCTCATCCCCAGATGTGTCTCCTTCTCACAGAATTCTCTCCACCAGACCCTCAACACACACCCAATAAATTTATGGACTGTTGTTTAACCAACCAGATCAGCCTCTCACGCTTTTCAAGAGGCAGCGGTGCTTATAAAGGAGAAGCAGTCAGAAAATCAACATTGAGGCACACAGAAATTCTGAAAGAAAACATGAAAGGGGGGGCGTAGACAAAAACCATCAAGTCGAGGACTGCCTTGGGGTCATTTTAAAGAACTGTTTCCCCCTCCTTTCTGTGTCCACCCACTCCGTGACGATACCCTCCATCTTAATATTCCCCCCCTTGCAAGTGTGAATATAATGCCATTCCAAGGCAGAGCAGTGGCCTCAAGTCTGTGTGTGTCTCCTCTTTGCAGATCACCGCCAGGATCTTGGAGGCCCACCAGAACGTCGCTCAGATGAGTCTCATCGAAGCCAAAATGAGGTTCATACAAGCCTGGCAGTCCCTTCCGGAGTTCGGCATCACCCACTTCATCGCAAGGTCAGTGGACCCTGCGTGAATAGGCAGGAGAGACCTCTGGCTCTGCTATCCCTTCTTTGGTGTGCTGGGAGTTGGGAACGGCCAGTTTGGCCTAACGAACACAGTTGGGCAGAACATCAGCAGAACAGCGTGGCGCTGTGGCCAGCCACCATGGCAGTGCAGCCGCTTGTTGCCATGTGGAACTGGGCACAGGGGTAGAGCCTTTTGCAGAGTCTTAGCCTGAGCTTGAGGCTACACAGTTCTTTGTATTTATGTCACGTTTATTTCATGTGCCGCCCTTCCTCAGGATACTTGAACAACAGTGCCCAGGGTGAGAGCCAGTTTGGTGTAGTGGTTAAGTGTGCGGAGAACTGGTTTTGATTCCCCACCCCGCCACTTGCAGCTGCTGGATGACCTTGGGCAAGTCACAGTTCTGTCAGAGCTGTTCTCTCAAGGACAGCTCTAGAAGAGAAGAAGAGAAGATAATGGATTTATACCCCACCCTTCACTACCCAAGGGAGTCTCAGAGCGGCTCACAATCTCCTTTCCCTTCCCCTCCCCACAACAGACACCCTGTGAGGCAGGTGGGGCTGAGAGAGCTCTGACAGAGACTGCTCTTTTTCAAGAACAGCTGTGCCAGAACTACGGCTTGCCCAAGGTCATCCAGCAGGTGCAAGTGGAGGAGTGGGGAATCAAACCCGGTTCTCCCAGATTAGAATCCGCACACTTAACCACTACACCAAAGTGGCTCTCGCTGGGATTTACTAGGCCGTCCTTCCCTACAAGTAGGGCTCAGGTTGGCTTACAACAAAATAATATACAGATCTTGAGAATGGCTGCTGCTGATAGGATGTTTTGAAAAATATCAATTCAGAGGGTCTCCATAAGCTGGAATCGACCTGATGGCACTTAATACAAACATGCAAGAGGAGGGAGAGGGGGCAGGCTTCTCTTAAAAACAGATAGCTCCTCCACGGGGGTTTTTGGAGGGGTGGCCTAAGAGTGAAGCGTACCTCCCCTTTCAGTCCCAAGCGTGCCTCCGCTCTCAGAAGTCTTGGAAACACTGACGCAGGCTGCCTCTTTGTAAAACGCGCAGGTTCCAAGGAGGTAAGAAAGAGGAGCTCATTGGCATCACATACAACCGGCTGATACGGATGGACGCCAGCACCAGTGACGCCATCAAGACGTGGCGGTTCAGCAACATGAAGCAGTGGAACGTGAACTGGGAGATTAAAATGGTAAACCCTGCCCGTTGGTCACAGGACGCTTCCCCGGCGTGCCAGAGACCAGAGCCCCTGCTGGCTGCCCTCTCGTCTGTTTTTTAAAGCCCCGGGATTTTTATATCCATTTCCCCACGAGCCTTCCGGTATATTTGCTGTTAGTTCTGACAGGTGAAAAGCCCTTGCAAGCTGCTTGCATGGGACTGCCAGTAGCCTTGGGTGTCCTTGCTGTACTCCAAGGGTTTCTGCCCCAAAAGGTTGGACCGGAACCAACGGGTTGAAATTAAATCAAGTGTTTTTGGCTGAACGTTAGGAAGAACTTCCAGACAGTTAGAGCGGTTCCTCAGTGGAAGAGGCTTCCTCGGGGGGGGGGGGGGTGGGCTCGCCTTCTTTGGAGCTTTTCAAGCAGAGGCTAGGTGGCCATCTGACAGCAATGCAGATTCTGTGAACTTGGGCAGATCACGAGAAGGGAGGGCAGGAAGGGTTGCCTCAGTGCTTAGCTCTTGTGGCCCTTTCTGACACATCCAGGGAAATGCCGATTGCCACTTTGGAATGTCAGGAAGCCATTTTCCTCCAGGCCAGTTTGTCCAGGGATCCTGGAGGGTTTGTTTTGTCATCTTCTGGGCGTGGAGCAGGGTTCACTGTGGGTGTGTGGGGGAGAGGCATTTGTGATTTCCCTGCATTGTGCAGGGGGTTGGACCGGATGACCCTGGAGGTGCCTTTCAATTCTATGATTCTTCTCCATAGTATTTCTAGTCCGCGCATCACTGGCTGTTTTATTGTAATGTGAACACAAACAAGCTGAGGAGCTCAACTGTCTTTCGGTCTGCAAGCATCTTCTTGGGTGACGGCGGGTATCGGTTGTCCTTGGCTACTAAAAAAAAGAGTGAGGAGAGAGTGCCCCCCCCCCACTGTAGCTAAACACACTTTAAAGGTAGAGTTCCAGAGGGCAGCCATGCTGGCCTACAGAAGGAGAACAGATTCAAGTCCAGTAGAACCTTAGAGACCCAACAAAGATAGTTTGGCTTACGTGTTTTCAAGAGTTAAAACTTTCCGATGAAAGGAGCTTTGACTCTGGAAGCCTCATGCCTTGGAAATCTTGTTGTCTCTAAGGTGCTGTTGGACTCGAATCACACCTCAAACGGGAGAGCACCGGGTTGGTTTCAGTATCGTAAAAATCATTTGTTGATCTGGTTTTATCCCACTCTTCTTCCAAGGTTCTCTCTCCCCCTTCATTTCGCCTTCTCAACAACCTTGCGAGGTAGGTTAGGTTGAAAGAGGGTGCCTGGCCCAGGGTAACCCTGCAAGTTTTGTGGCAGAGTAGGAATTCCAACCTGGGTCTTCCACAGCAGATGCTAGAGCTGGGCTGTCTGTGCTTGTGGAACCCAGCAAAAAGGCACCACGGCCGTGCAACAGGAAAGCTGTGAATCTTAAAATATTTATTACCCACACAAAATATTTGCTCGTTAAGAGCCTTACAGATAGCAGTTAAACAAAGAACAATTAAATAACAGTTTTAAATGCACTCAGTAAAAGAAGTTTTAAACTCTAGACCAGTGTGCGACCACTAATAAGAGCAATAAAATCAGGATCGCTCTTATTTGAAAGCCCACCCTGACAAAGTAAAAACTAGAGCACAAAAGTGGGAGAGCTAAAAACTGTCAGAAATCCAAAGCAACTTAAAATCTGAAAAATTTAAAATCTCTCTCTCTATATATATATATTGCTTGGCACATAGAGCCTCAGCAAGCTTGGTGCCAGATGAATCGCTGTGAAGAAGGGAGTTCCACAGATGAGGTGTCACCACAGAAAAGACCCTGTCTGCAGTCTCCAGCCACCTTGTTTCTTAAGATGAGAGTGTGCAGAAGCTCCACACTTAAGTATTTCAAGTCTTCATAGCCCTTCCCACTCATTAATGCACAGTTTCCTTAAACGGCGTGCCAGTGTTGCAACTCAGAGGCTGGCATCAGTGGTAGCTGTTCGATCTGTGCATTACAGAGGGCTGTAGGAAGAGGAAGGGGGCCGTGGGGCTCAGTGCCAGGGCACTTGCTTTGCATGCAGGAGGTCCCAGTTTCCATCCCCCCGCATCCCCAGTTTAAAGAACCTGGCCCTGGGGGATGGGAAGGGTCCAAGGCTGGAGAGCCGCTGCCCGTCTGAGTAGGCAGTACCGACCTTGGTGGACGAACGGTCTGGTTCAGTATAAGGCAGGGCTGTGTGAAATCCAGAAACGGGAGCGCACAGTGCTGTCATCTGATGAGCCACTGCTTAAGGCCTTGGGATGGCAAAGCTGGAGATTAGATTCCTTCCAGCGGTGAAGTTACCAGGCAGCCTTCGACCAGCCTGACCGGCCTCACCAGAGAGTGGGGGGCCCCCTTTGTACCCTGCCTAGAGACCCCCTTCAAGCGTAAGCGAGAGGAACGTTCACAAATGGGAGTGGTGTGGCCGGAGGACACGGGGGCTCCCCGGATAACACCCTTGCTCTGTGCCTTCAGGTCACCGTGGAATTTGCAGACGACGCCCGGGTGTCCTTCATCTGCACCGAAGTCGACTGCAAAGTGGTTCACGAGTTCATCGGGGGCTATATCTTCTTGTCGACGCGCGCAAAAGACCAGAACGAGAGCCTAGATGAAGAGATGTTCTATAAACTGACGAGCGGCTGGGTGTGAGTTCGGGGAGAGAGAGAGAGAGAGAGGGGACCGCCCCGTTATACTGACACAAACTCAATGGCCATATTAAATATTTAACTTCAAAAAAAAAAGAGAGAGAGAGCTGTTATTTGAAATATGCTGCTTAATCAATTTAAGCTTGAAGTGTATCTTTTCTTTCCTTTTTCTAAAATACCACGGGAAACTTTGCCTTAGCAGACCAGTTCTGATGTACGTGCACTAACCCGCACTTCCGTTAATCTGCTAGAACAGCCACAAAACAACCAGTAACGTGGAGCGCATAATGCAAACGTTCAGTGCCTCCGATCCTCCCCTGCCCACTCAGTAAAAGGCGGCGGGGGGGGGGGGGGGGCGATCAGGATAATTTCTGACAGATGTAAGCTAACCCAAATCGTTTTAAAAAAAAACAAACTCTAAGCCATTTAACTACAAAGATACCCAGGGCCTAGTCTATATGAAGTCTATTTATCATGTTTAATGCATGTTTTGTGGGGTGTGTTTTTTTAAAATATATATAGAAAAATATATATGTGTATATATATATATTGTAAAATTGACATTCATGTGTTCCAACATCCTTCCTACTTCAGAGTAGAATTCCTGGTGTGCGACCCAGGAAGCAGGTCGTGGCACTTCTTCCCCGCTAGCTCCAGCGGGGTTTGTGCGGGGCGGCTTTCCCAGCTCTGTGGAATGCATCCACTGACCCCTGGATTCCTCACATGGTATGGTCGGGGCCCATAGCAAAGGCGTGGAACTGACGGAAGCAGTCATGCGTGGCCTTGAAAAGGAAAAAAACCCCCACACACCCCTTCGTTAGATTTTAAGCGTATTTGTTAACTTCTCGTCTCCTTTCGATTATCATTTATATACCGTGCGTCTCTCTTTCTTTCTCCTTTGCCCTCCTTTTCGGGTTTTTTTTTACACCATATTGTATTAACAACCAACTGTAGTATTCACCAGCATAGCCACTCTCTACCTAAGATATGCAAAAAAATAATAATAAATTCATTACAAACATGAAGTAAAGGTCTATGAAGTATAAGGATTTTTGTGTGTGTGTAACTAATGTAAAAAGAAAAACACAAATTTTATAAAATTGTACAGGTTTTTCTTTTCTTTTTTTTAAAGAAAAAATAAAAACTCGTCTCCCAAGCCAAAGTAGGTGGAACGGCAGTCTCCTCGAGCATAATGGCCTTAATATGTTTTTAATCTAAGTTAAAATCTCGGTTGTTTTATAGTGGTGCCACAAAGCCCTTAGCAGTGAGGCTCAGTTGCCCGGCATTAGGGATTCCCAGTTCCAAATTTAACACTAACAGCCAGGGTTCCCTGAATGGCCCGGTGCTGAGAGAGAACCAGTATTGTGTTGGGTAAGTCCATGACACAAAGACCATGTATAAATGCTTTGTATTTTAAATAAAGGTCAAATCTTTTATTTAACGTCTGGTCCTCATGGCTCTCTGTGTGTCTTTTGTCCTTTGGGGGCCAACTGTATGTTTAGGTGATCATACCCGCTGCTGTTTACACGGGTACGTGGAGAAGTATGTGGAGCACTGGGTTTGGATCCGGCACCCACATCCAGATCCTTTCTTCGCCATCAGTCTCACCGAGACAAGTTGCTGTCTTCTGCCCTTTGTTGGCTGCATCAAGAGGACTGACCATCTTGTACAGCTGGTTAAGTTGCTGGGCAGCAGATTCAGGATGAACAAAAGGCAATATATTTTTACAGAACGAGTGATTAAAATGTGGAATTCGTTGCCGGAGAATGTAGTGATGGTCACAGGCATAGAGAGCTATAAAAGGGGATGAGATAGATTCATGGAGGAGAGGTCTGTCAGTGGCTACCAGCCATGCTGACTAAAGGGAATCTCCACATTCAGAGGCAGTCAACGTCTAAATCCCGGCGCCAGGAGGCAACTTCAGGGGAAGGCCCTCTTGTTGGCCCTCCAGAGGAACTGGCTGTCCACTGTGAGGCAGGATGCTGGACTAGAGGGACCCTCACTGGTCTGATCCAGCAGGGCTCTTCTGACGCTCTTATCAGGGGAAGGCCTCGGCCTCTCTGCCCTGTTGTTGGCCCTCCATAGGAACTGGCTGGCCACCGTGTGAGACAGGAGGCCGGACCAGAGGGACCCTCACAGGTCTGATCCAGCAGGGCTCTTCGGAGGTTCTTCTCAGGGGAAGGCCTCGACCTCCATGCCCTGTGGTTGGCCCTCCAGAGGAACTGGCTGGCCACTGTGTGAGACAGGATGCTGGACTAGATGGACCCTCCCTGGTCTGATCCAGCAGGGCTCTTCTGATGTTCTTATGAAGGCCTCGGCCTCCATGCCCTGTGGTTGGCCCTCCAGAGGAACTGGCTGGCCACTGTGTGAGACAGGATGCTGGACTAGATGGACCCCTGGTTTGATCCAGCAGGGCTCTTCTGATGTTCTAATGAAGGCCTCAGCCTCTGTGCCCTGTTGTTGGCTCTCCAGAGGAACTGGTTGGCCACTGTGTGAGACAGGATGCTGGGCTAAATGGACTATATGTCTGATCCAGCAGGACTTTTTTGATGTTCTTATGAAGGCCTCGGCCTCTCTGCTCTTTTGTTGGCCCTCCAGAGGAACTGGCTGGCCGCTGTGTGAGACAGGATGCTGGACTAGATGGACCCTCACTGGTCTGATCCAGCAGGGCTCTTCGGAGGTTCTTAGTAGATGGAGCACTGCGTTTGGACCTAGCAGACCCAAGTCCAGATCCCTGTTCTGCCATAAGTCTCGTTAAGGCAAGTTGCCAACTTCCATGCTTTTCTGGCTGCATCGGGAGGGGCTGACCGTGACGAAATCCAGACTAGGAAATAAATGAAAACCGCATATTCAGCATATCCAAATGGTGCAGATAGCGATGTGTGGCCCTTGACCCAATTCTGTAATCTCTTGAGATGCTTCTCTGTCATGCATGCGTTCCTCCTAGTGGAAAAAGCACATGGATGGTATGACATACGGGCTGACCACTTATTCAGCATTTGCTGTTGGGTTTCATTCATTTCCTTGTGGTCTCTGGCTCCCACTGGAATCCTTTAGGTCATAACTAATTTTTTGGTGGATTAGAGAGCTCTCTCTTTCTCCAGGTCTGATGAGGTTCTTTGTGACGCAGGACCAGAAAAGAGCTAACACAGTCTAAAGAAAATCTTTAGGAAAACAGGATTTGGAGTAGAATTTTTCAGATTTTGGTTGGTTTTTTTGTTCTTGCATTTCTGACAAAACCCAGAAAGACCAAATGGCTGCGCAAGGGGTATTCGCTGCTTCTTTTTATAACTCTAATCCTTCAACCATAATAACATTTTCCCAGTGTTGCTTCAGCCGTAAGTGTTCCACAGTCAATGCTAATTGCATTTGGGAGAGAAATCGCCCCATTTCACAAGCCAAGCTGGAAATGTTTAGGGCTAAACATTGCCTCTTTAGCCTTTCATTTGGTAGCGTAATGTAATATAAAGGCAGTGTTGGAAGACTGTGTGCGTAGCTTCCTTCTAACAGAAAGGGTAATCATGCAGCAGGACTTCCTTCCAGTGTCGGATGAAATGTAGTTTACCAAACAGATCATGGCAATCTTTCCTTAAACCCTCTTCATTAAATAAACATCCTGAGCGACGGTGCAACTCTTATTGGGAAATTCTGTTCTGGAAGCTGCCTTGAGCCATGAGGGAAGGTGGGAGGTAAATATTTAATAAATACTCTTATTTTGTCTGGTTACCAGTTTGGGCTAAGCCATTCTTGCTGAGGCCCTGGCTAGCACCAAAAATAGTAGGTCGGTAGTTCAGGAGTTTAAGACCCGAGTGCTGCATGACGGAGTGAGCTCCCGTCTCTGGCCCCAGCTCCTGCCAACCTAGCAGCTCTAAAGCAAGAAATTACAAGTAGATAAATAGGTACCGCTTCGGTGGGAAGGTAACAGCGTTCCGTACGCCTTGGCGTCTATTCATGCTAGCCGCACGACCACAGAAACCTCTGTCCACCTGGAAGGATAAGAACATAAGAGAAGCCAATGTTGGAACAGGCCAGTGGCCCATCCAGTCCAACACTCTGTGTCACACAGTGGCCAAAAACACCAGGTGCCCTCAGGAGGTCCAGCAGTGGGGCCAGAACTCCAGAAGCCCTCCCACTCTTGCCTCCCCGAGGACCAAGAATTCTTGGTATTCTGTATTCCTGGTACTGGGGGGGGGGGGGCTGACAGTGGGAGGGCTTCTAGTGTCCTGGCCCCACTGCTGGACCTCCTGAGGGCACCTGGTATTTTTGGCCACTGTGTGACACAGAGTGTTGGACTGGATGGGCCACTGGCCTGATCTAACTCTAGTTTCTCTTATGTTCTTATGTTCTCTTATGTTCTTAATACAGAGCATCACTTGCCCCGGACTGAGAGCTCCTCTCTCTGCCTTGTGGCTAATAGCCACTCATGGACCTCTGCTCCATGTGTTTATCCAATTCTGTCTTGAAGCCGCTCATGCTTGTAGCCTCCTGTGGCAGTGAATTCCACATGTCAATCACTCTTTGGGTGAAGAAGTGCTTCCTTTCATCTGTTCTAACCTGACTGCTCAGCCATTTCATGGAGTGCCCCTGAGTCCAGGGTCGCTAGACTGAGGGAGACAATAGCAAACCACCTCTGAACCCCCAACCTGGTTGGCCCGGGCAAGCCCAGTCTGATAAGTTCTCGGCAGCTAAGCAGGGTCGGCACTTGGATGGGAGACCCCCAAGGAAGTCCAGGGTGGCTACACAGAGGCAGGCAAGGGCAAGCCACCTCTGTTCGTCTCTTGTCTTCACAACCTGATGAGATCGCTCTGAGTCAGCTGAGACTTGACGGCACCTTCCACCGGTGTTCCCTCTAAGCTGAGTGAGTGTGAGCCAGCTCCCAGTTTCTTAGCCTCCAGCTCACACATTTTTGTCTCAGCTCAGGCAGGAGGGCTCCAGAGCAAACCAATCTATGCAGCGGCTAAATCGCTCACTCACAACTTTAATGCCAGCGGCTCACTCAGTAGAATTTTTGCTCACAAAACTCCGCAGCTTAGCAGGAGCATCCCCCTGTGCAGATTTACTTAATGTTAGCCATGTAACACAAGTCAGTTTCAGGTTATCTTGGTGCCGGTTTCTGCATGCAGCCTTCTCTCTGAGCTTGACGGCTTCTGATCTGTGCCCCCTGCCTCTTCCGAGTTCCCTTTTGCTTCCAGAAGGTGTGTGATTCCCCTGGCAAACTGTGTGGGTTTTTGCTTCCTGTTTTGGGGGAGTGGGGGGCATGGCCCTCCACTCTGAACTGTTCCCAGCTGCGGCTGCAACACCCTTCCTGCGGAGCTGGACTCCTAGCCTTCGTTTTCTTCTCCTGGAACTGGCAGGCCCGGTGACCTCCCAAATGACCTGCCCCTCGAGGTAGCCCTTGTTCCCCGTGGGTGGACCAGCCCTGTGTCAGAATCCGGGACAGACAGGCCGTGAGTTCCTGCTGGGCTGCAGAGTCTACATCTTGCAAGGATAGGTTTGTCTGCCCACACTCGAGCCCCCGTTGCATGCATTCTTCACCTTCCACCGGAACCAAGATTATTATTATTATTCCTCAGAAGCCCTGTCTGTCTTCCCAGGCCCCTGGCTTGACCTGCTTTCCTCTTTGTAGCTAATTCCCAGCATTGAATTCAGCTGTTTCGGCAGTCTCTTTTGCCTGGTGTTTTCAGTTCAGCCCCGAACTTCAGGGGAAGGGGGAATTCTGGGTCGACAGATCTCGCAGCCAAATAAAATGGGGCAGAAGAGGCTGATCCACGTGCCGAGAGTGGAATCTGGACACATCAGCTGTGACCCACTTACCCCAGTGCAGACATGGAGGCAGAGGAGGAGGAGGAGGAGGAAGAAGAAGAAGATGATGATATTGGATTTCTACCCTGCACTTCACTTGGGAGTCATGGAGCGGCTTACAATCTCTTTCCCTTCCTCTCCCCACAACCGACACCCTGTGAGGCAAGTGGGGCCGAGAGAGCTCTCTCTCAGAGAGAACAGCTCTGAGAGAACTGTGACTGACCAAAGGTCACCCAGCTGGCTGCATGCGGAGGAGTGGGGCATCAAACCCGGTTCTCCCAGATTAGAGACCACCGCTCTTAACCACTACACCAAACCACTATACGTTTGGCTGGGCAGTAGAGCTCCCCCTAACGGGCCACAGTGACTCAGAGGTTAAGATGCTGAGCTGCAATCTGGAAGGTCGGTAGGTCAGCCGTTCGAGACCCGAGTGCCACATGAGGGAGTCAGCTCCTGTCTCTGGCCCTAGCTCCTGCCAACCTAGCAGTTTGAAAGCAAAAGACTACAAGTAGAGTGCGCCTCGGCGTTTAGTCACGCCGGCCGCATCGCCACGGAAAAGTCATCAGACAGCGCTGGCTCTTTGGCTTGGTAACGGAGATGAGCACCACCACCCCCAGTCGG
Source organism: Lepidodactylus listeri (assembly GCA_029233225.1). Classification (NCBI taxonomy): domain Eukaryota; kingdom Metazoa; phylum Chordata; class Lepidosauria; order Squamata; family Gekkonidae; genus Lepidodactylus; species Lepidodactylus listeri. The sequence goes on along the minus strand of JARCFY010000011.1, from coordinate 98,144,538 downwards.
ATTCGACTGGCTTTCGAGCAAGGGAAACGTTTTCCTTTAGAGCGTCCCCTACAGTTTGGTTCTGAGGAACGCTCCACCTTGTTGGGGATTTGTATTCAGAGTGAATCCCTGGGTTGGTTATAAAGCACCATGTAGATTTGCCAGCCTCCAGGTGTGGACTGGAGATCTCCCTGAATTACAACTGATTTTGAGATGACAGAGATCAGTTCTTCTGGAGAAAGTGTCCGTGCTGGAGGGTGGACTCTATGACACTATGCCCTGCTGAAATCCCTCCCCCCCTCCAACCCTCCCCTGGCTCCACCCCCAAATCTCCAGGAATTTCCCAGCCTAGAGTCGGCGCACTAATTATGTGGCTTTGACTAAGACTCTATGATGTCTTAGGTCTTTCTCAGCTTTGTAGCTTGAGATCACTTGTAGCTGGCAATGCCTAAAATTGAACTCAAGATCTTCTGCATGCAGAGTACAATTTGGAGAGCCAGTCTAGTGCAGTGGTTCGGAGCGAGGACTCTAATCTGGAAGAAGTAGGTTTCATCCCCCACTCCTCCACATGCAGCCAGCTGGGTGACCTTGGGTCAGTCACAAGTTCTCTCAGAGCTGTTCTCTCACGAGCAGTCCTCAAAAGAGCTCTCTCAGCCCCACCTACCTCACAGGGTGTCTGTTGTGGGGAAGGGAAGGGAAAGGAGACTGTAAGAGCCAGTTTGGTGTAGTGGTTAGGAGCGCAGACTCTAATCTGGGAGAACTGGGTTTGATTCCCCACTTCTCCACATGCAGCTGCTGGTATGACCTTGTGTCAGCCATAAGTTCTCTCAGAGCTGTTCTCTCACAAGCAGTTCTCACAAGAGCTCTCCCAACCCTACCTACCTCACAGGGTGTCTGTTGTGGGGAGGGGAAGGGAAGGAGCTTGTAAGAGCCAGTTTGGTATAGTAGTTAGAAGTGCGGACTCTAATCTGGGAGAACTGGGTTTGATTCCCCACTTCTCCACATGAAGCTGCTGGTGTAACCTTGGGTCAGTCACAAGTTCTCTCAGAGCTGTTCTCTCAAGGGCAGTTATCAGTCAGAGCTCTCTCAGCCCCACCTACCTCACAGGGTGTCTGTTGTGGGGAGGGGAAGGGAAAGGGGATTGTCAGATGCTCTGAGATGCCTTTGTGTAGTGAAGGGTGAGGTAAAAATCCAGTCTCCTTGTCTGGAGATCCGTTAAAATTCCAGGAGATCTCCAGGCCCCGCCTGGAGGCTAGCAAGCCTGGGCCCATTTTCAGACGGTAGCCAAAAAAGGTCAATTCCTGTGCCCGGCCCAGCAGATTCCCTGCAAGTCCATTTATGCAGCTTTGGCCTTCACAGACACCTGTCTCTAGCTGTTTCGTGTGTTTTCCAAACCTTTGCCGGGAAAGCCGTACAACTGAAATTGAGAAGACGTCTGCTTCGAAACTGTTCCACACCCGGCAGCCAGTAGACTTTGAAGCAAGATTCTGCACAGCAGGTTTATAAAGGGGCACCTCCATGCTCCGAAACTCAGTGCGTAAACACGCACCGCACAAGCCACAAAGAGCTTGAGCACGTCAGCCTTCCCTCGCAGCCAGCACAAGCCAGTCGGTCCACTGCAGGCTCTTGGCAGAGGTTCGAAGGGCTCAGTTCCCCCAGAGTTAGACGGTATAGAAGACTGAGTGGTCACACATTAACAGCGCAGGGCAAAGCGCTGCCCCTGACCTCTCGTCACACGGCAGCCCGTGTTTATAGGCTGTAACATAATTCGACTGTGGAGGCCTTTCATCGCTTCCCCGAGGTCTTTGAGCGGCTTCTTTGCATTGCGGAAAGATCTCTCTGCCAGGCTGTTTTGGCAGCAGGTGGACTTCCCATGCCTCCCCGGCCAATAGGGGCACGTCTCCCCTTCCAGCGATCGGAGATTTTATTTTTTATTCTATTTTATTTTTATTCCGCACTACTCCACAAGTGGGGTCAGGGTGGCTTACAACATGTTAAATTAGTTTAAAAGTCTGAAAAATGATGTGATAAAAGATTAAAATTCAATTCTATACATAAATCACAAGACGGCGATGATGCAATTAAAGTGCTCTCGGGAAAATTTAGCCCTTGTGTGCATACTAAATCTACTGATTTTTAACAAGTGGCAAAGAATTCCCACCACAGTACACCAAAAGTGCCTGTGTGAGAGCCAGTTTGGCGTAGTGGTTAGGAGCGTGGGCTCTAGTCTGGGAGAACTGGGTTTGATTCCCCACTCTTCCACATGCAGCTGCTGGCATGACCTTGGGTCAGTCACAAGTTCTTTCAGAGCTGTTCTCTCAGCCCCACCCACCTCCCAGGGTGTCTGTTGTGGGGAGGGGAAGGGAAAGGAGATTGTAAACTGCTCTGAGTCTCCTTTTGGTAGTGAAGGGCGGGGTATAAATCCAATCTCCTCCTCCTCCTCCTCCTTGTCTTTCTGAGAAGAGCTGCCAGAAGTAGACATGCACTGCCAGGAAGTCACTGTTGCACACATGTGCTAAATGCCAGTACTTAATGTCTGCACTGAGAAGCACCAGGGCCCACCTAGAAATCCCATAATGGGATCTGGAATTGTTTTTACCCCATCTCCGTCTAGATTCACGTGGATAGCTGGGATGGTCTGAAGTAACCAGGGGTCCGTTGGGGCCGGAGCGAGGCGGAGCAAAGCTCCACCAGCTCAGGACTGGCCAGTAGGGCAGCCAGGCGCTGAATCAGATTCTCTCATCTGATTCAGCCTGCTGCCGAATTGCCGCCAAAATTTGGCGGCAACTTTAAAAGCAACTGGAGGGGAGGGGGTTTGAGGGAGAGGCTCCAAACTTGCAGGGTAGCTGATGGGGCCTCTTCTCGAAATACCCACCAAGTTTCAAGAAGATTGGACCAGGAGGTCCAATTCTACGGGCCCCAAAACAGGTTGCCCCCATTCCCTCCATTGTTCTCTATGGGAGGGAAAAAGTTAACGTTTTTTCCCACCATAGAGAACAATGGAGGGGATGAGACAACCTGTTTGGGGGCCCATAGAATTGGACCCCCTGGTCCAATCTTCTTGAAACTTGGTGGGTATTTCAAGGAGAGGCTCCAGCAGCTACCCTGCAAGTTTGGAGCCTCTCCCTCAAACCCCCTTTCCTCCAGCCCCTCATATACCCTAAGAGTTTTTGCCATTGATTTCAATGGCCCATAGGGTATAATGGGGCTGAAACTGACATTCCCTTTCTGACACACTTCTGGTGACGTCAAGGGACGTGGCATATGCTAACGAGTTATGCTAGTGAGTTATGCTAATGAGCTCCTGCACCTCTTTTTCTACGAAAGGACCCCTGGAAGTAACATAACGAAGTTTGAGTCCAGCGGCACCTTTAAGAGCAACAAAGTTTAATTCTGGGTATAAGTTTTCATGTGCATGCACACCTTTAAGAGCAACAAAGTTTAATGCACTTTGTGTGCCTGCACATGAGAGCTTACACCCAGAATTAAACTCTGTTGGTCTTAAAGGTGCCGCTGGACTCAAACTTCATTCTATCTCAGCCTAAGTTACCCTCTTCTTTGGGGGAAGTCCCTTTGTTTCATCCCAGAGGCCCAAAGTACTTAAGACCTTCTTGTAACCCCAGCCGAGTGTCTCTAACCACACAAAGAGAGCACAGAACCAGGGTGTTTTTTTTAAATTGTTCATTTAGACCCCGCCTTATCTCCGCAGACTCAAGGCAGCCGGCAAAAGCAGCAAGGATTTATAAGCATCGTGAGTAACAAGGGAAAACCAATATGTGACCAGAACACACAGTTTGAATAGAGCCCAAATGGTTTCCCCTCCGCAAAGACTCTCTGGAATAACCGCTTCTGATAGTAAAATAAAGAGCTAGATTTGAGTCCAATTGCATCTTACTCCTGACCTGGCTGGCCAGGCTAGCCTGATCGCATCAGATTTCTGAAGCGAAGCAGGGTCGGCCCTGGTTAGTACTTGGATGGGAGACCACCAAGGAAGTCCAGGATCACTACACAGAGGCAGGCAAATTCAAATTTATTTATTACGGCCAATTGACCAGCAGCTCCCGTCTCTGGCCCCAGCTCCTGCCAACCTAGCAGTTCGAAAGCAAGAAATTGCAAGTAGATAAATAGGTACTGCTTTGGTGGGAAAGTAACTGCGTTCCGTGCGCCTCGGCGTCTAGTCATGCCGGCCACATGACCACAGAAACCTCTTTGGACAGCGCTGGCTCTTCGGCTTGGAAACAGAGATGAGCACCGCATCCCTAGAGTCGCATTCGACTGGCTTCTGAGCAAAGGAAACCTTTACCTTTACCTTACAAAAATAAAATAGTAGAGTAGTACACAAACCCCATCTGCTTTAAAACCGTAACCATATCCCTAGATTCTAAATATCAGACAAGAACTTTTCTCAGTCTGTGTTTTTTGGAACTGAAAATCTGGATAATTTTGGTCTACGGTTGGTTGAGAATCCGCCTGAAGTCTACAGGACTGACCCCCCCCCCCCCCCGTTTCTAGCTTCTACTCCATCAGGATAATGGAGAAGCTATGTACCATTGGGATATGTCCGTTAAATCTTTTGGAAATGGATCTGAGTCAAGTGAAATCTTTGGTTCATCAGCGTTTGATTGATATTGAGGTTCAAACTGATGGAGCGCTTTTACCTAAAATGTACAGTAACCTAAAATCTTGGCCTGGATTTGCAGCAGCACCATCACTTTCCAATATCACGTATGAAAAAATACAGACGGGCCTTTTCTAGAGTGCGTTTTGATGCCATCCATTCTAACATGCTGCAAGGAAGGTACCTCCATTGGCCTATCCATCAAAGATGTTGTCGACACTCAGATAAAGAAGTTGAAACAATCACATTCTTTTACACTGTAAACTTTATTCTGGAGAAAGACATCGGTTAATATTTCCTTTACTCTCCCAATTTAAACCCCTGGATGATTATTTGAAATTGGCAGATACTGTGCTGCTGATATATTTGTTGGAAGACATTAAGAAGTCGGTAACCTTGGTAGTAGCAAAATATTGGTTTTTTAGTAATAAATAAGCGAAAGTTTTTAACAAAAACATAGAGGCAGCCAATGGCAAACCACGTCTGTTCCTCTCGTGCCTTGAAAGCCCGATGAGGGGTTCCCATAAATCAGCTGTGATTTGACAACAAAAGGGGGGGGGAGCACCTTCGATGCCATCAAGATTTGGGGTGCATGAGCTTTCAAACTTCAAAACTTCATTCGTCAAAGCTTTGACTCTCCAAAGTCCATACCCCTGAAATCTTGCTAGATTCAAGCCCAGGGGCCCCTTAGAGGCCAACAAGATTTTGGGGAGGGGGGAGATGAGCTTTTGAGAGTTCCAGCTCCCTTCGTATCCGACTACACCAACCCACCTGCGCTATTGCAGACTGACACAGCTGCCCTCTGAAATGATAAAGAAAGAGGGTAAGGGACGCAGTCTGCTTCCAGATATCAGTGGCAAAGCAGGGGGCTGGTGTTCCCCCACATGCACCCTGCCCCCCAGCCTGGACACGCTCAGAGGCATTGCATGTCCCAGAACTGAGTCCTGGCTCATGCCAACCCCTCCGGATCCCTTGGCTAAGTTACTCGGTTAGTGCGGTGTGAACAGTTCCCACCAACGGAATACATTGAGAATCCCACGGGTTGACTGAAAACACAATCAGCTCCATCTGGATTTACTCAAGGTCGTTATTCGCCAGGAAACAGAAAACACATGGCTGAGGGAGGGCGGGGGCGACAAGAGAGACTGCTCTTGGGTTTGGTATGACAGGAGTGGCAGAATTCTGCTGGATCCTGTTGCCGAACATGCACATGCGTGAAGGTGCCTTCTACTGAATCAGAGCCTTGGTCCATCTAGTCCAGCATCCCGTCTCACACAGCAGCCAACCAGTTCCTCTGGAGGGCCAACAACAGGGCAGAGTGGCTGAGGCCTTCAGAAGAACATCAGAAGAACCCTTCAGGATCAGACCAGTGGTCCACCTAGACCAGCATCCCGTCTCATGCAGTGGCCAACCAGTTCCTCTGGCGGGAGGTCCATCAACAGGGCACAGAGGCCGAGGCCTCCCCCTGATGTCTCCTGACTCTGGGATTCAGAGGATTATGAATGTGAAGATTCCCTCAGTTGCCATGGCTAGTAGCCATTGATAGATTTATCCTCCATGAATCTGTTTAATCCTCTTTTAAAGCTGTTTATATTCCTGTGGCCACGACTACATCCTCTGGCAGTGAATGCCACATTTTAATTGCTCCTTGTGTAAAGAAGTATTTCCTTTTGACTGTCCAGAATCTACTGGGGATGTTGAGGATCGAACCTGGGACCTCCTGCATGCAAAGCATTGGCTCTGCCACTGAACCACACACACACACACACGTCTTGGACATGGCCAAGGAAGGCACGGGCCCGAGAGGTGAACGCCCCCCCCCCCCCCAGTCTGACGGATGATCCAAGCCCAGGAGAAAATTCTGTCTTCCACCCATCGTTCCGACCCCAGTGGTCCCTTGGGTGACTCAGCTGGAGAACCGCCCCTGAAGTCGCCACAACTAGCTGCAGGCCTGAGTTCCCGAATGATAAGAAACAAGTGAAATCATGAATGACTCCCCTTAGTTTGAAGAACTTCCTTGCAGGGGGGAGGCTGCCCGTTGCGTCTCTGCAGGAGTCACCACTCTGGTTTTGCATTCCTCCATCCAGAGGGCAGATCACTCTGTTTTGTCTTGGCATCCTATGTGACTGGATGACTCACACCAGATGCAGCAAACATGAAATTAAGCAAACTCCAGAGCACGATGGAAGACAGGAAGGCCTGGTGTGATGTGGTCCATGGGGTCGCAAAGAGTCAGACTCGACTGTGCGATTGAACAACAACAACTACTAAATGTGGTGCCTTCCACGGAGATGGATCAAGATGGTCAGCTGTGTTCATCTCTCTGTAGCAGCAGAAAAGAGCCAGAGTCCAGGAGCACCTGAAAGACTCACAACATTGGCGACAGGGGAGGAGCTTTTGTGAGTCACGGCTCACTCATGAAATCTCATACCCTGCCACAAATTATGTTCTTCGCTGTCTAATTGCATTTTAATGGAGACTGCTGATACATGTTTTTAATTTCGCCGTTAACTCCATCCCGATCCTTCAGGGTGAGGCTGGGCTGGCTGTAACTCTCAGAAGAAAATGTCATTTGGGATAGAGATATTGGGAAGGCCGATGAAGCTGCCAGGACTAAAAATAGCGGCAGATGTCAAAATCCATGTCAGGGAGTGGCTTCTGTGATTGAGTGACTCATCTTGTGGCCATGGCAGACTGGCCGCGAGCTTCATGCGACTGACTCAGAGATCCCGGAAGGTGGGGGCAAGCAAGCGGGGCCCCTGGGGCCGAAGCACATTTAACCGTTTCCCTTTCTTTAGACCACCTCTTTCCCATATGGTGTGCTCCTTTCTCTGTGCACACAGGAGATGTGCTATTCCAGTCGCATTTGTAGTTCTCGACATCTCCACTTCTTGCTGCCTGAACGCATTGGAGTTCTGGTACAGGCCAGTCAGGAGTTGCCAACTCCGGCCTGGGTATTTATGACTTCCCTGTTGCATGCTGTCAAGATGTTGCTAAGTGTAACTGAGAATGCACGCTGTTGGCAGAGTCACCCTGTAAAGCTGTGACTGGTAAATGTTTGAACATAAGAACATCAGAGAAGCCCATGTTGGATCAGGCCGATGGCCCACCCAGTCCAGCACTCTGTCACACAGTGGCCAAAAACACCAGGTCCCAGGAGCCAAGGATCCAGGAGTCCCTCTAATCCTCCAATAAGACCGAGGCGGGAAATTCAACCCCCCCAATAGGATCATAGGTGGGACGCGGGGTGTGCATATATGTTGGCCTTTTGGACGGTCAAAGCATGCCTGTTCTCACTAAATGAACTTGAGCTAATCCCTACAACAACTTCGTCCTTGTCAATGCGGCCGAGAACTCAGTCCTTTACAAGGTCTTTGGTGTTCTACGGAAGGAGACACGAGGTGGTCTGTGCCTTGTGTCCACACCAAACAGTTGGGCATCTATCAACGTGTGCCCAGAGCTCTCTGAAGGCTGCCAATCTCCAGGTGAGACCTGGAGATCCCCTGGAATTACAACTGATTTCCAGGCCCTTTCTGACACACCCAGGGAAATGCGGATCCCCACTTTGGAGTCAGGAAGCAATTTTTCTCCAGGCCAGTCTGGCCGGGGATCCTGGAGGGTTCCCCCCCCCATCTTCTGGGCATGGAGCAGAGGTCACTGGGTGTGTGTGTGTGTGTGTGGGGAGGGGGTATTTGTGAATTCCCTGCATTGTGCAGGGGGTTGGACTAGATGACCCTGGAGGTCCCTTCCAATTTTATGATTCTATGATTCTATTCCTCTGGAGAAAATGGCTGCTTTGCAGGGTGGACTTTATGGCCTTATACCCTACTGAAGTCCACCACTCCCCAAACTCCTCCCTCCCCAGGCTCCACCCCTGAATCTCCAGGGATTTCCTACCCTGGGAGCTGGCAAGCCTAGTAGAGCTGCCAACCTCCAAATGGGGCCTGGAGATCTCCTGGAATGACGATTGATCTCCAAGTGACAGAGGGGAGTTCCCCTGGTGGGAAAGGGTGCTTTGGAGGGTGGAACCCATGGCATTATACCCACCTCCGCTCCCTCCTGTCCTCAAACCCAGCCCTCCCTAGGCCGCACGCACAAAACCTCCAGGAATTTCCCAACCTGGAGTTGGCAACCTTATAAATCAGGCCTTCAGAACCAAAAAAAATGCTGGGTATGACGGACCCATTGCCTGAGTCAGCGCTTTCTGACGCATTTCTCAGCCCATCCAGTCTTTTTATTTATTTAGCAAAATATCTACATCTTGCTCCCCAGTAGGGGGGTATTAATTGATCTGTTACTAAACTCATTCATCCAATTAATTCTCCAAGTAGGGTTGCCAGCCTCCAGGGGGTAGCTGGAGAGATCCTGGGATTACAACTGACCCCCAGGCAACAGAGATTACTTCTCCTGGAGGAAATGACCACTCTGGAAGGTGGCATCTATGGCACTCTACCCCGTTGAAGTCCCTCCCCTCTCTGAACTCCGCCTTCCTTGGGCTCCACCCCAAAATCTCCTGGTATTTCCCAGCTCAGATCTGTGGCACTTTCACACACACTGAATAATGCACTTTCAATGCACTTTAGTGATTGCAGGAGGGTTTTGCCATTTCAAATCCAGTTGCAAAGTTCAGTGAAAGAGGATTGAAAGTACATTATTCAGCGTGTGTAAAAGCACCTCTCGAAAGACTGGGGGTTTTTTTTGCTAATGGTGTGTGTGTGATAGATATATATATATATAATTACCCTCAGCAGTGCTGAACTGACTCATCCATTTTCTCCAAGCTGTAGAATTTGGAGGGGAGACAGCGCCACCTAGAGGCAGGCTGTGCTCCATGGTGTCGTAAACAGAACTACGGAGCTACCTAAAGATGTAACAGTTGCTAGGGAGAGATTGTATGGACTAATGGTTAGTGTGACAGGCTTTGTCTGGGGAGATGTGGGGAGAAGCCCCCTGGCTAAGACTAAGATAGAGCACTCTCTCTCTCTCTCTCTCTCCCTCCCTCCCCCCCTCTCTCTCTCTGAAATTTGACTATTCTGCCAACTAGAGAAGATTTTTTTAACAAATCAAAAGTTTAAGAACACAACAGAAGCCAATGTTGGATCAGGCCAGTGGCCCATCCAGTCCAACACTCTGTGTCACACAGTGGTCAAAAACACCAGGTGCCCTCAGGAGATCCACCAGTGGGGCCAGGACACTAGAAGCCCTCCCACCATTCCCCCCCCCCCCCCCGCAAGCACCAAGAAGACAGAGCATCACTTGCCCCAGACTGAGGGATCCTATCAATACCTTGTGGCTAATAGCCACTGATGGACCTCTGCTCCATGTGTTTATCCAGTTCCCTCTTGAAGCCGTCCATGCTTGTAGCCACCGCCACCTCCTGGGGCACTGAATTCCACGTGTTCATCACTCTTTGGGTGAAGAAAGACTTCCTTTTATCTGTTCTAACCCGACTGCTCAGCAATTTCACGGAGTGCCCACAAGTTCTTGTCTTGTGAGAAAGGGAGAAAAGTACCTCTTTCTCTACCTGCTCTATCCCATGCGTAATCTTATAAATCTGTGACAAGCTGGGTTTCTGGTTATCATCTGTTTGGGTTCAACTGTTGGTGGGGGTGAAACAACATAGATAATAAATATGTCAGAACTGAAGTCTGATGTGCCCTAAATTGTGAGAATCCCGTCAGACCTCTTCCATCTCCTTTCTAGCATGGAGGCGAACTTTACAGCATCTTGAGTCCAGCAGCACCTTTAAGACCAACAAAGTTGTATTCAAGGTATGAGCTTTCATGTGCATGCAAGCTTCTGAAGAAGTGAGCAGTGACTCACCAAAACTCCAACCCTGCCAGCCAATGCTCCCTCTAAGCTGTGGAGTCTTGTGAGCAAAAATTCTACTTTGTGAGCGACTGGCATGAAAGCTGTGAGTGAGCGATTTGGCTGCTGCATAAATTAGCCTGCTCTGGAGCCATCCTTCCTGAGCTAAGGCAAAAATGTGTGAGCCGGAGGCTAAGAAACTGTGAGCCAGCTCACACTAACTCAGCTTAGAGGGAACACTGCGCTGCCACATATTTTGTTAGTCTTTAAGGTGCCACTGGACTCTTCCTCTTTTCTACTATAAAAATAATGCATTTTAAGGTGTGGGATGGATGCAGGCGGGTAGCCGTATTGGTTTGTAGCAGGAAAACAAAGTCTGCGTCCAGTGAAACCTCTAAGACCCACAAAGTTTTATTCAAGGTATAAGCTTTCCTGTGCATGCACAGCTTATTCCTCAAATAAAACTTTGTGGGTCTTCGAGGTGCCCCTGGACTCAGACTTTGTTCTCAGGCTTAGGATGGTTTGTGAGGAATCAGAGGAGGTTCTGCTCTGCAGCAGTCGTTGGCCATTCAGTCTTGTTCAGCTCTTGGCGATTCCGTGGGCCAGCTCTCTCCACCTTTCCCGATTTTGTAGGGAGAGCTGCACGGAAATGTAAGCAAATCTGTGGGATGGAGAAGAATCCAAACAGAAAGAAACCGACGCTTGAAATCAGGAAAACCTCACGGTTTCTGCAAAAGTTTTCCCAGGACTCGTCGCAAAGATTCACAGGGCGAGATTTAGGTTTCGCAATAAAAATATGCGCAAATGCAGCCAGCCCAAGCCACAGAGTATGCACAAGAGTATCCGCAAGCCGGTCTCCAAAACAGAAATGTAAACAGAAAACGGGTGGCGATCTTTCCTCTGCCTTCAGGAACAGGCTGAGTGAGGCATATGTTGAGGTCAAGCCAAGGAGGAAGGCGTGATTTCTAGGGTTGCCAGCAGGCCTGGAGAAAAATGCCCTGTCCCTTTAGCAGAAACTCCCTGTGTAGAAACGGGAAGCCAAAAGTTTTCACACCATGGATGTAAACAACATAATCTGCTTGGTGACACCCCAGGAAATCTCTGTTAAAGGGACCACACATTCTTCTCCAGGCCTGTTGGCACCACTAGCAATGGTCATCTGGTCATCATGTCCAATCTCAAACCCACTGACTCAGAAGTAGGAGACGCCCAGCGGCCAACCCACCTCCTCCCATGTGGATACATCGTCATGTTGCCAACTGGCTTAGAGAAAAATTTCCTGGCCCTTTAATAGAGGCTTCCTCTAGTAGGAATGGGGAGTTGGTGCGTTCCATGGCATAGACATAAACAACATCCTACATAAACACATGGAGCTGCTTCATACTGAGTCAGGCCATTGGTCCATCAGGGTCAGTATAGCCTACTCAGACTAGCAGCAGCTCTCCAGGGTCTCAGGCTGAGGTCTTTCCCGTCAACTCCTATCTGATCCTCTTAACGGGAATTGAACCTGGGACCTTCTGCGTGCCAAGCAGAGGCTCTTCCACTGAGCCACGGCCCCTCTTTACAGCTTTCCAGGGTCTCAGGCGGAGGTCTTTCCCATCACCTTTTGCCCGGTCCTTTTTAACTGGAGATGCTGGGAATTGAACCTGGAACCTTCTGCATGCCAAGCAGAGGCTCTACCACCGAGCCACAGCCCCTTCCTAAAAGCCTCTGTTAAACTGACGGATTTTTTCTCCAGGCCATCTGGCAACTCTATTAAGCTCCCAGAACTTCCTGGATTGACTACTCTACTGTCCGGGACATGGAAATGCATAGTTCAACTGTGAAGCTACAGTCTGCTTTGGTTGGGTGGCTTTGCTGAGCCCATGAGTCCAGAACCGCTGGTCCACTGAGGGTTGGCCAGGGTTGCCATCTCCTCATTGGGAAATTCTTGGAGATTTGGGGGTGAAGCCTACTACAGGCGGGGGTTCGGGTACTGGGATCACTTCCAGTAGTTTAGCAGTGCTCTAGGCTTACAACGCAGCAGAGCCCATCTGGTCAGCGTGTATGCTATCCTGGAACAAAGCTACATGGAGTCTCTTTATCACTGCAAAAACGAATGGGAGTCATTTTATTTAAGGAACTCCATTTCAGACAGGATAGTGGAGAGATAGGATTCTAATCTAGTCTGACTACCCTGTTTCCCCGAAAATAAGACCTACCCCAAAAATAAGCCCTAGCAGGATTTCGATGCATTTGTTAATATAAGCCCTACCCCGATAATAAGACCTAGTGATGGGCGTAGCTATGCAGCGTATCTGCACAGCCACGCCATGCATTTTGGCGCGGAGCGGTAAGGAAGACTGGAATACCTTTTATCTGACACAGCTCCTTTCTCCGAGCCGTTCGCACTTGCGTGGGTGCGCGGGTGGCAACCGCATCACTCCTTTCTCCTAGCCGTTCGCGCATGCGCGGGTGCGCGGGTGGTAACCGCGGTTGCAGGTCATTGACAGTGTTGTTACCAATGCACTCCGAGCAGGTGACATGGATAAGAGCTACTCATTTAAAGAGAGCTCTGTTGCTCGACGTGAAAGATTGGGGCCAGTGGTTCTAAAGGAAATGGAGTCGCAAGAAATTCAGGATGGAATTCCGGGTCTGGAGAGTTACGACGATGTTCCAGAAGAAGAGGACTTAACTGTATTTGAATAAATGTAGATTGTTGTATTATACTTAATAAAAATAAGACATCCCCTGAAAATAAGCCCTAGTGTGTCTTCTTGAGAAAAAATAAATATAAGACAGTGTCTTATTTTCGGGGAAACACGGTAGCTAGGATGGATGGAGAGGCAGAATGCATATCCAGCTCTCGTGGTGCCAAGATGGAGACGTCTGGCAAAGTGTGTGGAGAGAAGGCGTGAGGCCGGAAGGAAGGAAGTTTCCCTAAGTGTAGCAGTCTACTCGTCAAAGGGAAGGGATCGTATCAGAGAGAGAAGGATTCTTCCTCCTCCTCCTCAAATAACACCCTCCCTGTGAGAGGCCTCAGGGCAGTGAACAACAAGATTTAGTCAACACAACAATCTCATAAATACATATATAGTTACATAAAAACCACTAAATACTCTAAAACACAGTTTGATCGATACCCAGAATTCACAAAGTATCATAACCTATATATCTAATAGCCAAGGCGCCCCCTGCGTCCGGATATCTAAAGCTGCACATTGGGGGCATGTGGGGCGCAGAGATTTCCCTGCACACGTGGGAGACTCCCAAGTGTGCAGAAAAATCCAAAAAGGTAAAAAAATTATTTGGGGGATATTTAAAGCCCCCCCCCCCCCCAAAGTAAAAGAGCGTTCCCTGCGCATGCGCAGAGAATGCTCTGGGAACTGTCCGTTGCTGCCGCTGCTGGGGGGGGGGGAGGGAAAAGGGCTCACCTGCTGCTGCTTCCTCCTCCTCCGAAGCTCCTCCGGCTTCAGCAGGCCCTGAGCTGTGGGGAACACTCCCCCCCCCCCGCAAGTATCGCGGGTCCCCACTTCTTGTACAGTTCTAATCCTCAATTTTCTTTAATGTAACAGTGGGTAATGGCAATTGGTAGGCTGATGGTCATTGGAAACTATTACCAATAACCACTGGTATTAAAGAACCCCGGTGTTAAAAAACATTGATGTTGAAAGCTACTGATGTTTAAAAATGTTGCTGCTAAAAACTGTTGCTGTCCTCAACCACATGCTTGGTGGAACATCTCTGCCGTGCAGGCCCTGGGGAACTGTAGCAGGTCCCGCAGGGCCCTGATGTTAGCCGGTCCACCAAGTTGGAGCCAGGGCTGAAAAGGTGTCCTAGCCTGTCTATCTCTCTGACTCTCTTGCAGTTTTCCTCTGAAGTCTGAGGCTAACAGACAGCGCAAGGTCCTTCTCTTGCAGCACTGGGGAGGAAAGCAATGCCACAGAGGTGTAATGTGGGATATAATGCCACAGAGTCCACCCGCCAAAGGAGACATTTTCTAGAGGGGACTGGATCTCTGTCGTCTGGAAGTCAGCTGGGATTCTGGAAGATCTCCAACCCCCGCCTGGAGGTTTGGCAGGCCTAGCGACGGCCTCGGCGTGGGGGTCTCTTTTTTTTTTTTTATAAATTTGTATTGATTTTTCCCTATAACTACAACTATAACGCTACAATCTAAGCTACATATACCTTATACAGAGAGTACTTTATCATTTGCTTAATACTACCTTATTACATAATATAATTATGAAGCATTTAGAACCTTGGATAAATTTCAATTACTTGTTACTGCTACTATAAAAAATATCAAAACTATTTGGCAGGCACGCCCACCTAGAGAAATACGGTTAATTAAACAATTTATAATACATAAGTGCAATGCTTAATAAAACAGTTTAATCACTATTTCTTCTTTCGTCCTCTTCTTGTCTTAACAGTCTCAACTATTTTTGGAGCTGCAGCTCCTTTTTCCGAGTCAGACACTTCTTCTTCACTCTTTGAGCTATCAAATCCATACATGCTTTCTTGCGAGGCCAGTGAACCATCTGAGTCTCTCCCAGTTTTCTGCTCTTTGCTTTTTTCCAGAAATTTTTTCGCTTGTTGAACAGAGTCAATCTTATACTTCTTATCTTTGATGCTGAAGCATAGTCCTTCTGGAGTATTCCAACGATAGATGATAGACTCAGACTGGAGCCAAGATGTCAATTTTCCATAGGCTTTCCTTCTTTTCCTTATTTCAAATGGGATATCCTTCATCACTTTTACTTCTTCTACCAGGATCTTCAGAGCTGCTTTGTTTGTGGTCCTAAGTACCACGTCTCTTGTAGATTTTTTGGAGAACCTTATCATAATTTCACCAGGCAGGCTTTTCTTTTTAGTATAATCTGGATAGGTTCTGTAAACCATATCCATATCGCTTTTTATATCCGCTGCTTTCAAGCCTGTCACTGGTTCAAGTGCTTCACTTAGCAAATTTTTAAGGTCTTCTCCTGTGTTTTCTGGCACATTCTGAAGTCTTAGGAAAAAATTCGATCTATCCATTTGTAATTTCAAAAGCTGATCGTGGTGGAAGGCCTTTTACTTCTCTGCCTTTTGTAGTCCTGCGTCTTGGTTTTTTACTGAAGTTTTTACTTCCAGAAGTTCTCGCTGCAGCTTCTCTGTGGATTTATTCGACTCTTTTAGTTCTAGCTGCATTTTGTCCATCTTAACGTTGAGAGCTGTCATTTGGTCCACTAGAGGTCGCAATAACGAGGAGAACACCGCACTCATCTCCGTGGTATCAACCTTTGAGCTCGGAGCTGTACTTCCTAGTTTGGGGGAAGGTTTCGGTTTCCCCGTCATTGTTGAGGCTACGCTCTTTGTTTATAGATAGATAAGATGAACGAAAGGAGAAAATTTTCAAACAGCACTTATGTCCTTCTAAAGTTTATATCTCCAAGTGAGCGATGCTGCCATCTAGCAAGGCGGATGGGCTTTTATTCCTGCAGTAACGCCACGTAAAGAGTCTCGTAAGTATGCTAGTCCCGGAGGGGGGGGGGGGGTTTCACTCCTCCCGCCGTCTTCCCGCTGTGTTCTGCTTTTCTTACTTCAGACTCACGTTTTCTCCATGCGTAACTGTCAGTTCCAGCCTCATTGCTTCGCACTCTCTGCTGCTTCTCGGATTTGCGCTTTCAGCCATACGGCTCCCACGGCGGGGGAACCTATGGGGGTGATGAAAAGGGATCTCTATCCCTCGGTCGCCACCGTAGGGAGAGATCCCCTTCGAGCCACCCCAGGCAGAGCCCCCTCACTGGGGTCTCTGGGGGCTCGGCACCAGTCCGGAGCCCCTTCTTCCCGCCGGGTACGGATCGCGCTCCCCACAGATGCGGAGGAGCACGTCCGCCATGCTCGCAAGTCTTGCCGGAAGTCCGGCTTGGGAGTCTCTTAATGCTCTTGGGTAAAGTTGCAGCTGGGAAAAAAAACTCCAAATAAGGAATAGGCTGCGAGGCTCTAAGAAAATTATGTCTTACACCTGTCAGAACCCGAGGAGCACTTTATTCAAATGCCTCTACGTAGCAACCCTGGACTTTTTGGTCGTCTCCCATTCACATACTAACCAGGGCTGACCTCGCTTAGCTTGCAAGATCTGAAGAGACTGGGCTTGTAGGGTCTGTCCAGGTCAGGGCCTTAGTAGCATCTTATTTTGCAACTATTAATGTGGGATCTTTTCCTGCCACCGCGAAAACCTGTCAGTTTATACCCTGAAACTATACCAGATTTGATTCGAGGTGTTCTGCCACAGACCAAGACCGTCCGGAACCCTCTGAAACTGACAATTTCTGCTGGTCGAGTTTGTGGCAAACTCACAACTAGTGTCTAGGACTTTTTCCCCGCTGGTCTACTCTGTTGGCAACCTGAGGAAACCCTACAGCTGCAAGTGACTCGTCTTGCTTCTGAGGAGTGAGGATTCCAGATGTGCGCGCCCTAGAGAGGGCAACCAGGGACGGCTTCAGCGACAGCGTGGCTGCAAGTGACTCGCTGGGTGTGCCCAGGACAAATAGTCAGTGTTTGGGTGGCCCTTCCCCCACTAATACGAGGATGTCTGCCTCTGAATCTGAGTCATTTTGGTTGTTTCCATGGCAATGCTGGATGATTCATTAAGGAGGGGGGAAATACTATAAAGGGCGAGGCCGTGGAAAAGAGAAATCATATACAGAACAGCCTCCGCTTTTCAGCTTGGCGGTTGACTCCGTCTCCGAGCAACCAGATTGTGGTTTGCCTGGTGAAGCAGTTACATCTCAGAGGCCGCGATCCTCCAGAAGGGCTCTGATGTGTCCCATCAAAATGGGTGCAATGCCGGCACATAACTATGCATTCATTCAACAGGATTTATGTTGAGGAAAAGGGCCAGAGTCCAGGAGCACCTTAAAGACTAACAAGATATGTGGCAGGCTAGGAGCTTTTGTGAGTCCGTCTAGAACAGGGGTGGCCAACCTGTGGCTCAGGAGCCACACGCGGCTCTTTCACACATATTGTGCGGCTCCTGGCAGGACGGCTGGGGAAGCAAAGGGGAGGCATGCTTTTTCTCTCTTTCTCCCTTCCTTCCTTCCCTCCTCCCTCCCATCTATTTGCTTTCCTAGTTTCTCTCTCTCTCTTTCTTTCCACTTCTTTAATTCTTTCTTTCCATCTCTCTCTTTTTCTCTCTCTCTCTCAATATCATTAGCAAACAAGTAATATCATTATCAATAACCGGTTTTCCTCGTTTGTTTTTATTTTTGGCAGTCCCATTTAACGTTAATAAAAAGCAAATTTGCATATTTTTTAAAATAAAAACGTGTGTGTGATATTTGTTCCTGTCTTGCGGCTCTCAGACATCTGACATTTATTCTATGTGGCTCTTACGTTAAGCAAGGTTGGCCACCCCTGGTCTAGAATGAGAGTCCATCTTATTTATTGGAAAGTGGGGAGATTTCAGATGCTGAATGACATTAGCAGGCAAATGACTGTAGCAGGTGAATGGCAATAGCAGGCATGGTTGGATTTAGGTGAGATATGCAGAGGGGTAATAGGCATGGAGAAATCAGCATTGGTCATGAGACAGGAAACCTAGGTCCCGATTCAGTCCAGGTGGATGCATTGTCTTGAGCTTGAGTATCAGTTGCAAATCAGTTGCAAAGAGAGACAGCTGATTTGCAACTGATAATGAAGCTCAAGACAATGCATCCACCTGGACTGAATCAAGACCTAGGTTTCCCGTCTCATGACCAATGCTGATTTTGGCATCTATGAAACACAAGCTGACATTCTTCTGAAATTCTCTGGTATGCTCCAGTAACCATCTTACATTTGCAATATGATCTCTACTGCTTCTTCCTTTTATGGATCCAGCTTGAATAGCTTGCATTTCTTGTTCCATAAGGTTGCAAATCTCCAGGTGGGGCCTGGAGATCCCTGGAATAAGAACTGATCCCCAGATAACAGAGGTCAGTTCTCCTGGAGAAGATGGCTGCCTTGGAGGGGGGACTACATCCCAAATGAGCTCCCTCACCGGACTCTAGCCCCTCCCAGGCTCCACTTCCAAAACGTTCAGAAATATCCCAACCCAGAGTTGGTGACCCTGTGTCAGAGTCTCAGTTGTAAAATGTTAAACATCACTTTGCTTGTGAGGGGAATTAATGTGATAGTCTGATAGCTGTTGCAGTCTTTGACATCTCCTTTTTTCAGAATTTTCACCTATGTCTCTCAAATCCTCAGCTGGGTGAACCTGGGACAGTCACCTATCTCATAGAGAGAAGAAAAGAAGACATTGGATGTATACCCTGTCCTTCACTCGGAGTCTCAGAGCGGCTTACAATCTTCCTTCCCTTCCCCTCCCCGCAACAGACACCTGGTGAGGTAGGCGAGGCTGAGAGAGCTCTTTTGAGGACTGCTCGTGAGAGAACAGCTCTGAGAGAACTTGTGACTGACCCAAGGTCACACCAGCAGCTGCACGTGGAGGAGTGGGGAATCAAACGCAGTTCTCCCAGATTAGAATTCACGCCCTTGACCACTACACCAAACTAGCAGTCAGAGAGAAGCCTTGCTGGGCAAGAAGAAGAAGAGAAGATGAGATTGGATTTATACCCCACCCTTCATTCAGTCTTGTGACTTGTGACTGACTCAAGGTCATGCCAACCGGCTGCACATGGAGGAGTGGGGGGAATCAGACCTGATTAGAGCCTGCGCTCTTAGCCATGAAAACAAATGGCCATGTAGGGTTGCCAACCTCCAGGAAGCACCTGGAGATCTGCTGTTATAATTTATCTCCAGCGGACTCAGATTACATCTCCTGGAGGAAATGGCTGCTTTGGAAGGTAGACTCCATGGCATTGTACCCTGCTGAGTTCCCGCCCCTTTCCACCCTCCCCAGGCTCCACCTCCAAAATCTCCAAGTATTTCCAAACCAAGAGCTAGCGACCCTACTCGTGCAGCGTTGTCAACCTCCAGGTGGGGCCTGGAGATCTCCCAGAATTACACCTGATTGCCAGAGATCAGTTCCCTTGGAGAAAATGGCTGCTTTGGAGGCTGGACTCTCGGGCACCGTACCCCACACTGAGGTCCCTCCCCTCCCCCCAGGATCCCCCCCCCCAAATCTCCAGGAATTTCCCAGGCGAGATCTGGCAACTGTACCCACAAGGTCCTTGTGAGGTAACAATGGAGAACCGCCTGTGCACTGCTGGGAACTCTTCAGACAAACCCTGGGATCAAAATATGAAAACCAGCGGCAAACCACGCTGCCCACCCATGTGGGTCAAATGTTCAGGACTGCAAGGCGCCTATACAAATGATACGCTAATCAATCATAACGGCCCTACAGACCGTTGCATTGTAGATTGTAAGGTCCTCGGGGCAGGGACCGGTCTCCTTCCTTCACGCACAACAAAGCGCCACGTGCAACAAGAACAGCTACTTGAGCTGCAGGGTCTACTGCGCATGCGCGCCCACGGGCCAGTCCTAAAGGCGTGCGCAGGCGCGTTGGCGATCCGGGGGGGGGGGTCGGCAGCCGTCGTGGTAGGCGTGGCCGGGAGGAGTGGGCGCGGCCGGAGCCGTCAGCATGCCGCGGTCTGCGTGAATGGGTGTCCGGCACCGCCCCCTCGGCGTGCCGGCCACGTCGGTCATGCTCGGCGCGTGCGCAGTCGGCGCCGCCTCAGACCCGGCGTCGCGAGGCAGAGCCGTTGGGGGCGAGAGAGGGCGCGGGGGCGCGCGCGCGCGGGGGCGAGAGACCCGGTGGGGGGTGAGTGACGCGTGGGCGCGCGCATGACGGGGGCGGAGGGAGGGAGCGAGGGAGGGGGCGCCGTCGTGCACGCGCTTGCTTCCCCCCTTCCCTCAATATGGGACGGCTGTGGATGTCGACCCCGTGAGAAGAGCGCCTCTGGCCATGTGCAGAGCGCCGCCTCAGCCTCTGAACCGCAACTCCCGCCCGCCTGCCTGCCTTCCTCCCCCCCCCCCCCGCGGGCGGTGCGGGCCCGGTTAGAGAGACGCCCCAGAGGCCGAGGGGACCCCCCCCCCAGACAACCCCCCCTCCCTTATTGTGCCCCGGAGGGGTGATTCGTCGTCAGGATGATGCGAGCGAGTCGCGGCTTTTATCTGGCCAGAGCGCCGCCTCCCTGCGCGTGGCACAACAGCCCTGCCAGGTCGGCCGCGGGAGCTCTCGCCTCCTCCTCCTCTACCGGGCGGGCTGAGCGGGGCTCCTCAGGCAGCTCTGCAGGGTCCGGATCTGAGCCCTCCTTGGCCCCTGGCCGGCGGGAGGGGTCCGCGGGAGCTCCAGAAGAGCCCTGCTGGGCCAGGCCAGGGAGGGTCCCTCTGAGTCCAGCATCCCGCCTCTCACACACGGGCCCCAACCAGTTCCCCTGGAGGGCCAGCAACAGGGCAGATAGGCCAAGGCCTTCCTAAGAACCTCAGAAGAGCCCTGCTGGGTCAGACCAGTGAGGGTCCATCTAGTCCAGCATCCTGTCTCACACAGTGGCCAACCAGTTCCTCTGGAGGGCCAGCAACAGGGCAGAGAGGCCGAGGCCTTCAGAAGAACATCAGAAGAGCCCTGCTGGGTCAGACCAGTGAGGGTCCACCTAGTCCAGCCTCCTGTCTCACACAGGGGCCAGCCAGTTCCTCTGCAGGGCCAACAACAGGGCAGAGAGGCCGAGGCCTTCTCCTGAGGTTGTCTCCTCGCACTGGGATGCAGAGGTTGACTGCCTCTGAATGTGGAGGTTTTCTTTTAGTCCCCGTGGCCAGTAGCCATTGACAGACTTATCCTCCATGAATCTGTCTAATTGCCTTTGAAAGCTCTTTATTCCTGTGGCCATCACCACATCCTCTGCCAGCAAATCCCACGTTTTAGTCACTCTCTGTGTAAAGTCATTTTTCCTTTTTTCTATCCTCAACCGACTGCCCGTCAGCTCCATTGGATGCCCTTGAGTTCTAGTATTTTGGGAGAGGGAGAAAAGTTTTCCTTTGCCGACTCTCCACCCCCACGCATAATCTTTGAAACCTCTCTCACGTCCCCCACCCCTTTAGTTGTCTCTTTTCTAAACTGGAAAGTCCCAGACTCTTCAGACTTTCCCCATGGGGAAGGGGCTCCAATCCTGAATTCCCTCCTCTGTACTTTTTCCAGCTCTGCAAGGTCCTTTTGGAGATGCGGTGACCAGAACTGGACCCAGTATTCCAAATGAGACTGCACCATAGATCTGTACAGGGCCGTTACAATATTGGCTATTTTATTGTCAATCCCTTTCCTAATAATCCCTAACGCAGAGTTTGCCTTTTTTGCTGCCGCCGCACAGTGGGTTAACACTTCCACTGAGCTATCCGCTACGACCCCAAGATCTTTTCCCCTCAGTCTCACCAAGTCCTGACCCCGTTTGCCGGGATTTTTTTGTCCAAGTGTGCATCACCTTATACTTAACCAGTGACCTTCATTTGCCACATTGTGTTTTAATTGAGTTTAATGTATATGTGTATCTTGGCTTCTAGCCAAGCTTTGTAAGCCGCTCTGAGCCTGTGTGTGGGGAGAGCGGCATATAAGACCAATAAATAAATAATAATAATATTGTTGCCCACTCACCCAATTTGTGGAGATCCTCCTGGAGTTCTTCACAGCCAGCTGCAGGGTTTTTTTGGGGGGGGGGGGGGTTTCCTGGAGGTGGGAGCAGCCTGCCTGCCCAGCACCCTCTCGGGCCTTCATTCCACACAGAGGAGGGGGTGAGGCGAAGCATGGGGCAAGCAAAGAGGCAGCCGTGTCAGACACAAGGAGAACTAAATTAATCTATATTAGCCCCAGTTCCAAGAATGTTACATAGCTCCGCATGTACTGCCCCCAGCAGAATATGTAGCTAGCAGCCGTGTTAGTATAGAAAATATGCTTGTTACCGTAGGCATTACGGGAGATGTAGTTCAGTTAATACCACAGTCTCAGAAATTTAATGAGATAATAGTTGTGACTAATGTGAGACACGAGGAAGACCCAACATGAGATGGATGGACTCCTGCAAGGAAGCCACAAAAGCCCTCGGTTTGCAAGACCCAAGCAAGGCTGTTGAGGAAGACGTTTTGGAGGTCACTAATCCATAGGGTCACCGTAAGTCCAAGCGACTGGGCGGCCCTTGTTGACCCACACAATGTGAGTCCCATTAACTGCAGTGCAGCCAAAGTTCTTCTGATTGGCATTCCTTAGTCAGCCTTATTGAGTCCCCCGCTAACTATGTGATCTCAGCTACTGCGCAACGTTCCCTCTAAGCTGAGTTAGTGTGAGCTAGCTCAGTTTTTTAGCCTCCGGCTCACACATTTTTGTCTCAGCTCAGGAAGGATGGCTCTAGAACAAACTCATTGATGCAGGAGCCAAATTGCTTGCTCACAACTTTAATTCCAGTAGCTCATAAAGTAGAATTTTTGCTCACAGGACTCCACAGCTTAGAGGGAGCATTGGCCGCTGGTAATGGGTTTTATACATAGGCATCTCCCACTCTTCCGCCTGACGACTCCAAAGCAGTGTCCAAGTGAAACTTAGAAATCTAGAATTAAACAGCCTAATTACTGCAAAATGACAGCAGCCAAAATAAAACATCAGAGGAACAATAAATACATTGGACAGCAGTTGTTTAAGGAAGGGCAAAATTTGTAATAATATTAAATGCCTTGGAAAACGACGTTTCCACCTGGCGCTTAAAATAAAAGAATGCTGCAGAGGGCATTCCTCAGTAGGGTATCGCCAGCTGAAAAGGCCATACCTCTGGTTGCTAGGTGCTTAACTTCGGAAGGCAGGGGAACCTAGACAAGCATCTTAAGCTTTTCTTCTGAGCTTGTAAAGCGTATCAGTTGTATAAATCAGGATTACTCCAGCTTTGGAGACGGGAGCAAGAAGGAAGTGGCCTCAGGCAAAATGGGGAAAGATCCAAGCTACTTTCTCATCCGGTTTCTCCACCTTTCATGGCAAACAGTTCCTTTCTGTTTGTTCAGTCGTTATTGATTGACTGACACACAGTGCTTTGCTGTGTGTTAAACAGGAACTGAGATGCTGGTACCCCAAAGGCGGTAGAGTGCGCAGATGTGACATGGCATCCAGTGTACACTCTGGCAGGAGTCCACAAAAGTTTGACTTCTGGCACATTTTTATCTGTGGTTGCGATGGCATTTTGCTTTCCCATATTCTGGGTCGTATGCAGAGAGCTTCTGGGGCAAGAGGGTTGTTTGATCTGGACTGGGGCTTCTGCAGGTGAGCTGCACTGCTTCCTCCTGTGGGGCGGGAAACTGCCCCATGGAGAACTTATATTTATTTATTTAATACATTGGTACCCTGCCTTTCTCTCCAACGGAGACCCAAAGCGGCTTACATCCCTCTCCTGTCCTCCATTTTATCCTCACAACAGCCTTATGAGGTAGGTTAGGCTGCAAGTCTCAACCCAGTGAGCTTCCATGGGCGGAGTGGGGATTCGAACTCAGGTCTCCCAGATTCTAGTCTGACACTCTTAACCAATGCTCCCTTTAAGCTGTGGAGCCTTGTGAGCAAAAATTCTACTTTGTGAGCTACTGACCTTAGAGTTGTGAGCGAGCGATTTGGCCGCTGCATAAGTTAGTTTGCTCTGGAGCCGTCCTTCCAGAGCTGAGACAGAAATGTGTGAGCCGGCAGCTAAAAAACAGTGAGCTAGCTCACACTAACTCAGCTCAGAGGGAACACTGCTCTTCACCACTGCACCAGACTGGGGAAATGTTCATGCCATGAAAGTCCAGATCCCTTTGCATGTACCGAACTAATTGCTGCAAAGTTCTGGGGATCCCAGTTTAAAGACAGCGCGACAATTAGGCCTGGTTTCCTGAGCTTCTTGCAAGACTCTACTTTGGCCTTGAGGTTCCCAAGAAGAGAAAAGAAGTCAAGTCAAGCATGCGTACAACTTCCCTGCTTGTACGCTGGAAAGGTGAAATCATTCTGCCTGTCTCAGATTCTTCCCTGATGAGACCCCGTAGCAGTGGCAGTCTGTGATACATTCATCTATTGGCGGGACTATTAGCGCTTGCTTTTTAAGAAACATTGAGTGCTGGTTTGTCTTGAACGGGCGGTAAAGATTACAACTTGCAATATAGAACATATCGCAGTGGTCCTTGCTCCACGAAATGCACTGGTGAGATTAATTAACGAAAGCAGCTCTCTAACGGGCCTTTATCTTAAAAGGTGTATTGAACTTAGAACATCTGTTTAAGCCTGCGTTCCAAGAGCCGGTCTGGTGGAAAAAAATAAACATGGATTTTGATTAACTTTTTGTTGTGTCACAGACGTTGGGGTTAGAGGTTGCTTTGCAATCATTGTTTGTGAAGTTTTTCATTTTAATTGGGAACGAAGGAAGAAATGACCTAGATAGGCCAGGCTAGCCCGATCTTGTCAGACCTGTGGAGCTAAGGCCCTGGTTAGTACTTGGATGGGAGACCACCAAGGGCAGACACTGACAAACCACCTGTGTTTGTTTGACTTGACCTGGATGGTCCAGGCTAGCCCCATCTCAGTTCTTGGAAGCTAAGCAGGGAACGGTGGTTTGATGGTTGCTGGCCCACCTCATTAGCCAGCCAGCCATGGTGGAGCTAAGCAGGAGAGAGGGCCTGAGGAATTTCACACAGTCAATATATTCCATTTCAGGAACTCTTCAGTAACGGTTTCTGTCAGGCATTTTACACAGAACCGTATTAGTACCGGTTTCCTAACGGAGCATAGTGGCCCTTTCACACAGAAACGTGCCTCTCCTGTTGGGGAAGCGTTCCTGAGCCGGTTTACCTTGAAACCTCCTCCCAAGTGTTCTTCAGTTCTTTGTACTGGTCCTGAAGCACTAGGGGGTGCTGTGTGAAATGCCCCATTTCTGACAGTCTATTCTGACAGTTTATTCTGGGCTCGCTGGCAGTGTGTGGTGGAGGGGATTATGCTGATAGTCCATTGTTTTTTCACTGACAGAAGCAGGCCATTGAGGGGACAGTTAGACCCACCTGGCAGTGGGTGGAGGAGAAGAATAGACCCAGCACCCAGTCAGTCCTTCCCCTTCGCTGGCTCCCTCCATACTGAGGCCGGGATGCTGGCCGATGGCTCTATGGGCGGGACTGAGGCAAAGCAGGGAGAGAATGCAGCCAATGGCCAGGGACCCCCTTTTGAGTGGCAGTCCGTCTAGCCTACTGATTTTGGCGCCCCATGGAATCTTGCCACTTGAAAACGGCTTTATATAATAGGAAAGAGAAAACTGTTTGAGTTTCTCCCAAAAGCAGAGAACAGCATGCTGGATTCAAAGGGAGACAAGCGAGGAAGAATCAGTCCTGAAAGCATTTTGGGGGGGGCAGCTGTTTGACCAAACGCGTGTCCTTGGATTTCAGGAGGCTTGTTGCCCCTGTCCCGTGGCCATGATGCCTGCAGCAACAGTCAAGGCCGGCAGTGTCTCCCTGTACGACCCCCGCCTTCTTCACGAGCTGGACTGGAGCCAGAACGGCGTGACCTTCTCTCCTGCCATTTCTCCTGCAGACCCCGGCGATGGTCTAGTTTTGAGACCTCTGTGCCTGGGGGACATGAACCGAGGTATTGTTTCCTTCACGTTCATTTTCTTTAATCAGTTGAGCTACATGAAAACAGTGAGAGATCTGTAGAGTCCTGCACAAGGAATTATAGGCCTTCTGTCATGAAAATTCTGCCTGTTAGAACATCAGAAGAGCCCTGCTGGATCAGACCACTCATTCATCTAGTCCAGGCATCCTGTCTCTTACAGTGGCCAGCCAGTTCCTCTGGAGGACCAACAACCCACCCAGGTAGAAATTGGGCGGGAGGGCCAGCAGAAAAGCCGGTGACTCCATCCTTCCGTCTTGGAACAGGTAGCCCTGATCTGAACATAATGCTGATCTTTCCAAGCACAGTCCTGGGTGCAAAATCACTTCATGCACTTAGCTCGCTCCCTGCAAAGCTTGCACCCTGCAAGGGCTACTGGATCTCTGGTATGCCAACGAAACGTGTTGCTTCTTTGCCAGAGGGCTGTGGTGCAGTTTAAACGTGACATTGAGCCTGTTCAAAGTTATTTGGGGAAGCTTGTGCACCTCATGTGTTTCATGTTTTCATCAGTTGTAGGAGAAAAGTGTTACCAAAAAAGGAGGGGTGGGCCTTGCGGAGCGAGGAAGGGCAAGTCTCCCTCATACTTCTTCCATTGCGCATGGGGATTTCACTGCCCTTGGAAGACCGGGTGGGAATGGCAGGGTCTCCCAGGTCCCTCAATGCGTATGTTGCTTCAGACATGTGTCGGAGCCCGTCCCAGCAATGCTTGTGCCATGGGTTTTGCTGTTGACCACTGTCCGCGAAGCATGCCTGTAAAAAAATGCTTTTCCATTGCAGGATTTTTAAAAGTTCTGAGTCAGCTGACGGAAACTGGAGTTGTCGACCCGGAGCAATTCACCAGTAAGTTGCATTTTGTCTTTTGCTGGCCGGGAAGAAGTGAGGAGGTTCTGCTGGGCTTGTCTGTTGCTGCCCAAGCAGCGAGAGAGTCTTGTGCCACCTTCCAGACTGGCCCTAACCTTCTGGGGTCCAGATCCCCCTTGGTCAGCTGCACATGATGATTATCACTTGAGGAGACCCTGCTGAGATTGTCAGTGAGTGACTCAAGGTCAGCGCCAAAGAAATCTTTTCTTTCTGCCTGTTCTTAGTCAACCGCCCAGCTTGTCCGCCTTGTTGGAACTTGTTGAAGTATCTTCCCTAGGAGGAAAGGCTGAAGAGCTGGGACTTTTCAGTTTAGAAAAGAGATGACTGGGGGGATGGACATGATGGAAGTTTATATAACTATGCACGGGGTAGAGAGAGTGGAGAAAGAAGTTTTACTCCCTCTCCCAAAGTACTAGAACTCAAGGGCATCCAAGGAAACTGATGGGGGGTAGATTCAGGACAGACAAAAGGAAATACTTCTTTGCACAGAGAGTGATTAAAACGTGGAGTTCACTGCCAGAGGCTGTAGTGATGGCCACAGGAATAAACATCTTTCAAAAGGGTTATGAGATAGATTCATGGAGGATAGGTCTCTCAGTGGCTGCTAGCCAGAGTGATTGAGGGGAACCTCCACGTTCAGAGGCAGTCAACCTCTGAATCCTAGTGCCTGGCCTCTCTGCCCTTTTCATTGGCCCTCCAGAGGATCTGGTTGGCCACTGTGTGAGACGGGATGCTGGACTAGATGGACCCTCACTGGTCTGATCCAGGAGGGCTCTTTTGGTGTTCTTAGGAAGGCCTCAGCCTCTCTGCCCTGCTGTTGGCCCTCCAGAGGAAATGGTTGGCCACTGTGTGAGACAGGATGTTTGATCCAGCAGGGCTCTTCTGAGGTTCTTACATAAACTGCATTCTCCAGTTGCTTTGTAAGGGGTCCCCATATCCTTCTGAGGTGCAGTGAGATACCCTCTTAGTCGCCAGAGATGGGCGGGGCTGCCAGGAAAAAGCACGCCGCATACGTTACTAAGGTTGCCCCTGCTTCTGTTTTCACAGAAACCTTTGAACACATGAAGAGTTCTGGAGACTACTACGTGACGGTGGTGGAAGACACAAACCTGGGGCAGATTGTGGCTACTGCAACTTTAGTTATAGAACATAAATTCACTCATTCGTGTGCCAAGGTATGTCTATTGCAGTTGAAGAAGAAGAGAAGAGATTGGATTTATACCCCGCCCTTCAACTCCCCAAAGGAGTCTCAGAGCGACTTACAAACTCCTTTCCCTTCCCCTTCCCACAACAGACACCCTGTGAGGTAGGTGGGGCTGAGAGAGCTCTGAGACAACTGTCCTTGAGAGAACAGCTGGTACAGAGCTATGGCTTGCCCAAGGTCATCCAGCAGGTGCAAGTGGAGGAGTGGGGAATCAAACCTGGTTCTCCCAGATTAGAGTCCGCACACTTAACTGAAGCACAGCTGTTATTGCAAAGAAGCCCTGGGGCTTACTCTGTCCGTGTTAAAGCTGTCAAATCAATTTCAACTTACAGTGACCCTATGAATTGCTGTCCTCCAGAACATCCCATCATGAACAGCCTTGCTCAGGTCTTGCAAACTGAGGGCCCTTGTGGTTTCCTGGACTGAGCCCATTCTTCTCCTGTTGGGTCTTCTTCTTTCTCTTGCTGCCTTGCACTTTCCCCTTGCATTATTGTCTTTTCCGGTGACTTTTTTCCTCTCGTGGTGGGACCAAAGGATGATAGCCTTAGTTATTTCAGCTTCTAGGGAGAGTTCAGGCTTGATTTGATCTAGACCCCACAGATTTGTCTTTCTGGCAGTCCACGGTGTCCGTAAAGCTCTCCTCGAACACCCCATACTAGTCGTAACCGATTATGCTATCAGGATAAGTTGGCAATGTGTACAGGCCTCCAGAAGGGGCAGGTGCCCCAGAGTCTGGTGTTGATTGAGTGCTTAGGGCTGTGCCGGTAAAGACAGGGCCAAGTTCCTGTCGAAGGGATTGCAAAGGGTTGTGTCCTGCCGTCCTGGACTCCGTGGCAGCTTCCCCCAGCCTGACACACACAGGCCAGGGTGACGCCCAGCCTCCAGGCGGAGGAAGGTGCACCTGTGAGGGGAACAGGGAGATACAACTCCTGATTCCTGCCCAAGCTGCTTCCAGTCCCTCCACAAGTTAAGGGTGTCCATTCTTTGAAAGTGCTCATTTAAACTTGTTGAAAAAGCGTGCATGCACACGAAAGCTCATGCCTTGGATAAACCTTTGTCGGTCTTAAAGGTGCCTCTAAATTTGTTCTACTGTTAAACCTGTTATTGTTGGAACGTCAGATACAGGGAAAGGAAGGGAGAGAACCTCTTCTTTCTCGCCCGGCTTTCCACAGCAGAGTCCCCTGTTCATCATTGGTCTTCCACCAGCCTGGGGTAGTGGCGAGAGCGTCTGACTAGGATGCAGGAGAAGAGAAGAAAAGATTGGATTTAGACCCGGCCCTTCACTACCCAAAGCGGCTGACAATCTCCTTTCCCTTCCCCTCCCCACAACAGACACTCTGTGAGGTAGGTGAGGCTGAGAGAGCCCTGAGAGGACTGTCCTTGAGAGAACAGCTCTGAGAGAACTTGTGATTGACCCAAGGTCACACCAGCAGCTGCATGTGGAGGAGTGGGGAATCAAACCTGTTTCTCCCAGATTAGAGTCTGCACTCCTAACCGCTACACCAAACTGGCTCAGATCCCTCCTCTCCCATGGAAGCTAGCGTGGTCCAGTCATACACACTCAGCCTAGCCTCCCTTGCAGGGTGACTCAGGAGAGGAAACAGAGGACAGGAGAGCAGTGTAAGCCACTTTGAGCCCCCACTGGGAGAGAGGCAGTGTATCAGTAAATGCTCACAGAAATGTATCCTTGGAACAGTATCCTTATCATTTAAATGGTGAATAATTTACATCCCTATCGGAAGTGTTTTTTCTTGGTTTGCCTCAGTGGATCCTGGTGTGTTGACTTTGAAGAAAGTCCCATTAAGTTCATGAGGTCCTCATACTTTGCAGAAACTCCTAAAGTCCATAGATCGTTCGCTGCCTTAGATTTGCCCTTACTGAGCACAGCTGATGAGAATTTGTTGCACATTTCCACAGAGGGGAAGAATAGAAGACGTCGTCGTGAGCGGGGAATGTCGAGGAAAGCAGCTTGGGAAACTGTAAGTGTCTATTGGCCGCTGTCATTGCTCATTCCCAAGGAGGCCAAGGTCCCATTTAAAAGTAGGTTTCTTGGTCCAGAAAACTGTTTCACTCCTGATTCCTCACCCCAAAATGAAATTAGTGTTCTTTAAGCCCCAGCCTGGACGGCCCAGGCTAGCCCCATCGCATCAGATCTCAGAAGCTAAGTGGATTCAGCCCTGGTTAGTCCTGGGATGAGAGACCACCAAGGAAGTCCGGGGTCGCTATGCAAAGGCAGGCCATGGCCGACCACCTCTGAACATCTGACCTGACCTGGATGGCCCAGGCTAGCTCAGGGTCAGCCCCAATCCGCATTTGGGTGGGAGACCACCAAGGAAGTCCGGGGTCACTGCACAGAGCCAGGCGGTGGCAAACCACCTGTGTTTGTCTCTTGCCTTGAAACCCCGGTGCGGGGGAGGTTACAATAAATAGTCTGTGACTTGATGGCCCTTTCCCCCACCAAGCCTTGTCTCTGTGCCCCCGCCTGCAGAAACGCCAGACAAGTGGCACTCAGAGACACAGCTTTGTCAGGCAGCGCCTTCTTTTGCAATGCTCTCGCCTGGGACCGCCTTGAGTGGCCTTTTGGCCCCAAGTCCAAATATTTCCTTACGTAGGCTTCTGAAACTTCATTTTAGTTGCGGTCAAGTGCAGTTCTACGGTTCCCATTCTGAGCTCCCTACTAAAGCATGTTTTCTGCGTTGAAAATTGTCTTGCCTAAGGCTGCTGCCTTGGCAGGGGTGTTGCTGGCGTCATGGCTGGTTTTGTGGTGCTGGGAGGGTGGATCGGTATTTACCCCGTAAGCCTCCTCAAGGCAGGTCTTTGAAGAGGCACTTTACACATTTTTAACCAAATAAAACCTTCTGGGTGGTTTTTGGCCAAACTGCTACCCTTGAGCTCCCGAGGGACACACGTGTAATCACAAAAATATAAAATGATGTTTGTCTCTGGTTGGAGAGCGTAAAGTCAAGTCCCAACCAGGGGTTTCCGTTTTCCGGGTGCCCCGCCTGCACGAAGGTTTCCGGACCTTTTCGGGATGGCTTCTGTGGGTCTCCCACCTGCTGCAGAGCCTCGATCCCCTTCACGTGAGTGATGCTGTGGTTGCCCTTCCGGTGGCTGTAGCCCCCCCCCCCCCCCCCCGCCTCCACATTCACACCTTCTCTCTGCTTTTCTCCACCTTCTGCAAAGGCAGGTTGGAAACTGTGTCCCCTCCCCCCTTCTGTCTTAATCTGAAGCATGTCCGTTTGGTAAGGTTGCCAAGCTCCTGGTGGAACTTGGAGATCTCCTGCTATTACAGTTGATCTCTGGGCGATCGAGGCCACTCCCCCTGGAGAAAACGGCTGCCATGAAGGGTGGGGCCATCTGGGCATTATGACCTGCTCAGATCCCTTCCCTGCCCTCACTGGACTCCCCCCTCAAATCTCCAGGAATTCCCCAAACCAGACCCAGCAGCCTGATTGGGGATGGTATTACAGCACTGACGTGTGCAGAGAGATTGTGGTTTTGCACGTGCCACCGTGAAAGCCTCACGCCCCTCCTGTAAGAACCTCGACCAACCCTCCTTTTTCCATGCCCCCCTAACTCTTTTTTCCCTCCTCTGTTTAGATTGACATCCACTCTCACCTTGCTCAGCAAGCGACTGAATTGCTACAAAATCACGCTGGAGTGTCTGCCCAAAAACGTAGCGTTCTATAAAAAATTTGGATATTCAGTATCTGAAGAAAACTACATGTATCAAAGGTTCTTCAACTAACGACCTGCCGGCTATAATCTCTTGCGACAGACTGCTTGGTGTGGGGGGGGGGAGCTGTGCTACCGTCTTTTATCCTCTTTGTGGAAAACAAATATTTACTGTAGATGGAACAATCACCTCTGAGAATGGGACGACAAATCTATAAATGCTGCAGACGGAGTCTTTCAGGTTTCTTTGCAGACGGTGAAACCTATTTTTCCCTACCGTTCGTACTGTGTGTGGTGTTCTTTGTTAACGGGGAGTGAAAGAATATTACGGAAGGAGATGGTTTTCTAAACCAAAGGGTATATATATTTTTACCTGATAACATTTTCTTGCCTCGTATTTTTCTAAAGTTCTGTGCTGCTTTTTCTGGGTAGCCAAACAGTTCTGACGGGTTTGGACTGACTCCGGCAATTTCTCTCTCTTCGGAATGGTGAACACAAGCTCTTTGTCGGGCTTAATGGTCACTGCCATTGTCAGGAACGAACCTCAACATTTTACATGGCCTTGGAAGAGTCCAAGGGCAGTTTCCCAACTGGGGTAGCTTGTGCAATTGGTTCTGTTTTAGTCAGAAGTAGCAGAGATTAGGATACTTGCTTAACATTAGGATACTTGCTTAACACCTCAGGTGACCCCGCGGTCGATGCCTACAACAGGAGGTGGCAACTCTTCTCCCTGCTGAGAGCAGAGAATTCCCAGGGCGCACAGACACACCTGCCCTTCTGGAACTTGTTGGTGTTTCTGGATGGCGGGTGGAAGACTCTGCCACGCACAGCGCGTGCTGGGTATCCAAAACCACGTTCTCAGGAGCTCGATGGCATTAGGCACTTTGCACAGATCATTTTAGCACTTTCTCTGTCATTAGTTGACAATAAATGTATGACAAATCCACCCGCCATACTGAATTCAGGGCATTGTAAGCAAATGAAGGCTATCGTAGAAAAGTTATCCAATCAGGCTTCACTGAACCACACAGAGGGCTATTCTCAGCAGGGAGTGCTATTACGTTTCATTGTGGTACTTAATTTTCACGGAAGAGATTTGTTCTGTTTATTCAATTTTAAAGTCTCGTCAAACTGAAGAACGGTCAGTCGGGGACTTAATAAATTTCATTTTGAATCTATTGACTGTCCCCTCTGTGCTCTAAATGGTCTAAAGGAGTTTCCGTCCACCTATGGAGGCGATGCTGTTTGTCTGAACGTGTGCTGTAAACTTTGGAGTTGGTTTACAACTCAAATGTCAAGCTGTTCACTTCAAAGATCTTTTTTTTGTTTATACTGGTGATTCCCCTTCAAAAGAGTTTCAGAACCTAGTAATTTGGAGAAGGGAACCATAGCTGGCAGGTATTTGGATCGTGAACACACAAAAGCTGCCCTATGTAAGTCAGTCTGTCAAGGTCCGTATCTTCTGCTCGAACTGGCAGCGACTCTCCAAGGTCTCCGGCAGGGGTCTTTCCCATCACCTCCTGCCTGCTCCGGAGATGCCAGGGAATGAACCGGGGACCTTCTGCATGCCAAGCAGAGGCTCTACGGGTGAGCCAGAGTCCTCCCTATGCTGCCTCATCTGCTGTTCCTCCTCCAGCCCACAGTAGCTTTAACCCTGCAGGCTGCTAAGCTTGTACTCACTCTTGGAGGGGTCAGGCCAGGCCGGGGGGCTTTTCCCCAGTGCTGCCACCATTCAGCCCAGTGCCTCCTTTCGGGGCAACAGCTGCCCGAGCCCTCTGCCCTGGCGCAAGGACTTCCTGCCACGGCTGCTCTGCTGGTTCTTCCTGCGGAGTCTCTTCCCATAGAGGAAGGGCTGGAGTGAACAGCAGCCGTGCCAGGGACCAGCAGCCGCTCCCGCTCAGCTGAGTTGTAGCATCCCCCTCTTCTTCATGGACCTTCCCCCTGACCACGCTCCATGGCTGGGCAGTATTCCACCCTTGGGTTAGCTGCTGGAGGTGACTGAAGGCCACCTCCTCAAGAACAAATTCCAGTGTAAGCAGTGGGACTGGCTGCTGTAGAAATGAAGGAGTCGGGTGTGAGATGTCCAGCTGCTGCCGTGACCTGAAACATGCCGACTCAAGAGTCCCCGAGTGCGTGGAGGTTTTCAACGGGTAGGCTGATTTTTTTTTCCTCAAAGGCATACCGCCCAGTCCCTACAGAGGTCTGATGGTCCCGTCAACAAGGCCCTGAGGCCAAATCGTAGGGTCGGTCCCACCTGCATCTAACATGGCCATGATGATGCAACTCTTCTAGGCTTCCAACTCAAAGGCACTCAGTTTAGAACAGCAAGTAAAGGTATACCTGTGATTTGGCACTGGTCGCGGATTGCACTGCTAACGTCTATTATGAAGCCATTCCCGAATGGCAGACTTGGGGAGATTTCCCGCAACGTATAGCGCAGAAGGCCCTTTCTTGCACGGTCAGATGTGCAGCTTATGTGATTAAACTGAATGACTGGCAACCCTGCTATATCCTAGGTCAGCCTGGTGTAGTGGTTAAGAGCAGCGGACTCTACTCTGGAGAACCAGGTGTGATCTCTCATTCCTCCCTAGGAAGCCTGCTGGGTGAATCTGGGCCGGTCCCAGAGCTCTCTCAGCCCCACCGACCTCCCAGGGTGTCTGTTGTGGGGAGGGGAAGGGAAAGGAGATTGTAAGCCCCTCTGAGTGAAGGGCGGGTATAAATCGCCACAGCAGCTCCTCCTCCTCCATCACCACCAGTCTCCAAGGAGAAAGGCTGGATATACATAAATGCTTTCACATGACAGAACAGTCAACGCTGGCCAAGTGCTGCTGAAGAAAAACAGTGCCTCTCTCTGTCCTCCTCTCCAGCACGGCCTTTCAGGTGGAAGCCCCTGACCTGGACCTGGAGCTCCCCTTCCTGCTCGTACCTGGCATTCCCACTACCAGAAAGAGGGCCAGGGCCAGGTGGAGCTTTTGCCCAGTAAGGCTTCTGATTGGCCACTGGACACTTGATGGGCTGTGCAGGTCTTTTAGAATGTTGTCTTGGCAGAAGCTGCCACCACCACAATACAAGGGGGTGTGGCTGAATGTAAACCATGGCAGCCATTTTGCAGCTGGGTCCACCTCATGCAGCAGCCATTTTGTGGCTCCGCCCACCACGCGGTTTCAAAATTCCCAAGGTGCCCACAGGAGGCTCAGAAAGGCTACAGACTCCTAACCCAGTCACTGCTGGGCTGTGTGAGGCTTGAAGGCTCCCAGGTTCTTCCTTTGGCTAATTTGTTGAACAAACGACTCCACAGTTCCTGGGGATCTTCCGACAGACCTATGGCTTTTCAGAGAGCCAAAAGAGCAGCCACTCAACTCGGAAGAGAACCTAAACTTTGCATTATGACGAAATACAAAGTATGATTGAACCCACTTATGACTCTCATGGTGGCCATGGAAATGAGTTCCAAGATCTTGATGAAACTGGTTTCCCCACTTTGCTGAATCTCAAAAGAATCTTCAGAAGCGAAGCGCCATACAAACCACAGTGCGTTTTAAGAAGTTTTTGTTTTTTACTAAAGACTCTTGTTATAAATTACACAAATAACTTTATAAACAAATCCTCCCCACCCAAACTCGAAATTGTTTAAAGTAATAAGTTTATCAATACAAATAAAGAAATTTCAAGTATGAAAAGTGCATTATTGCAATAATACCTCTTTGCAAGTCCAAAAAGTTCTTGGTTTAGGGTAAAACTATAAAGTGTAAAAAAAAGGGGGGGGGGGAGTAAAACAATCAGTGCCATCTCGTCAGTCCAGGAGTCCAATACCTTAAAATCCTGCCTGGTGTGCTACTGGAGGGGCAGGTTTGCATCAGGAAGTTGGGCTTTGTGTCTCTCTCCTCCCCCCCTTAAATATCCGTCCGTCCAACCTGCTGAAATTAGCAGCTGCCGTGAGTAGAAATCCCCAGCCCACAATTCCACGGGGCCCCCAGCATCAACCGTTCTGTGCCGCTGTTTGCATATTGCCGACTTCTTCATCCTCTTCGTGGGTCCGTTTCAGACTTCCTGTAATGAAAGGCAGATTCAGTCGGAAAGCTTGAGCGAGAAGATGGGACAGAAGATTTAACAGACTGGAAAGGCCGTAGGGACAAACTACACGTGATAAAACATCCACAGGGACAGACCAAGGTGGGTAGTGTGTTAGTCGGACTGGAGCAGTAGAAAGGAGCCAGAGTCCAGGAGGACCTGAAAGACTAACCAAATTTGTGGCAGGAGATGAGAGATTTCATGAGTCACTGCTCACTTCTTCAGATACAGGGAGGTCGCTGCCATTTTAAAGTAATTTAAAATGGGCTAAGGCACTCTGGTTTCCCCCACCTTATCAAGAGCCAGAATAACCACACACACCTCTGCTGTCTCGGCACTGGAAAAGGCATGGGGTGAATGAGTGCTGTGGGACTGATTAGGACCAAGCCCTCGTGGCATTATTAAATCACTTTAAGAATGGTGGCAACCTCCTCGTGGCAGACGTGAGGCCAGAGTTACATCTAGCTTGGCTCTTCGTTTGAATGGGACAGAACAGATTCTGCCAAAAAAGCTTTCATTTTTCCTTGGAAGATTAATCCCCCTCATATGCATTCACAGTTAGTAAGCTGCGTTTCTATCAATAGTGTCCTTTTAAAGATGACACCAAAATCTGTCATAAAAGATCGATCGAGATGGGTATCTGAAGAAGGGAGCCGTGACTCATGAAAGCTCCTCCCCTGCCACAAATTCCGTTAGTCTTTAAAGTGCTCCTGGACTCTTGCTCTTTTCTAAAGAGCTGGTTTTTATACCCCGCTTTTCTCTACCCTAAGTGATCTTAAAGTCGCTTACAATTGCCTTTCCCTTCCTCTCCCCACAACAGCCACCTTTAAGGCGGGTGGAGCTGAGAGAGTTTGGAGAGAACTGGTGACTGGCCCAAGGTCACCCAGCAGGCTTCAGGTGGTGGTGGAGTGGGGGATCCCTCTAGACTAGAGTCCACTGCTCTTCCCCACCACCCCACACCGGTTCTCCGTGGGAGACAGAACTGTCTGTGGCAGGTAGAAGTCATCAGAACATGAAGCTGAGTTCAAAACCTACCCAACTTCAGGACAATCATGGGAGCTGCAGGGCCAAAGACGTAGGGAATCCGGAAACCCTTCTGCCATTTGGAAAGGAAGCAAAGATTTCCTCGCAAGAAGCCTGAAAGGTGCAGGCAGCATGGATAGGGAGGGTGGAAAATACTCCCTTCAATACAAAGCAAAGAGGGTTTCACAACTGTCTGGATCGAACAGAGCCAATACGGTACAGTGGCGTGTTTGACAAGGACCTATGAGACCCAGGATCGAATCCCACCTGTGCCAGAGGTGCTTGCTGGGGCCGGAGACACCTTCTCCCCCTCACCTACCACACAGGGTAGTCGCTACGATGTTAAAATGGAGGTCAGGTTTGTTCTGTAAGCACTCTGGGTCCACCCTGGGGAGAAAGGCAGCAGAGACAAGGAGAGTCGAAAAGGTCCCCTCCTTTGCAAAACAAAGCGGGGTGGGGTGGGGGGACTTCTCTGAGCCATCACAGCTAGTGTGGTACAACAGTTAGAGGACAAATAAAATAAAATCTTGGCCTCCCTTGCTGAAGCTGAAATCTCACATGGGCCAGGTTAAGAAGTTCGAGAGACCAATGGGGCCAGTGAGAAGCCTCTGTATGAGGAGAAATAGTGTGCTCTGTTTTAATTTATGCTGTTTTAAATTGTCTTAATTATTCCTATTTATACTTTATGTTTGAAATTTTTAGTGTTTTTGATATTGTGCTGTGATCTGCCCTGAGCCCGCTTGCGGGGAGAGTGGAATATCTTGCCGTTGCTTCACCAGGAACCCCTGCATCTCTTTTAGGAGGCGGCAGAACTGCTCTTACAGCATTCATGCGACCCTCAGATACTATGAGCACAGGGAGCTATGGGGTCGGCACGTGGAGCAAGTGGGGCGGGCCCCTAAGTCGCAAATGAACTCCATCTGTGTTCTACAAATGTATACTGCATTTAGTTGCTGCGCAAGGGACTTCTCCATCTGATCACCTTTCCCAGCTTCTCTCTCCATATCCGAAATTAATCATTTCAGCCATCGTGTGCTGCAGAATTATTCACCCCTGAGACTGCTGCAGGTACATTTGAAATATTTACCTCGCCTCTCAGGTTATTGAATCTACAAGGTAATGCCACCATTATAAACACCCGAGATCCAGTAAAAATGCAATGCCGTGCCAGAATCTGGCAAAGGAAACCCAACCAAGGTGAGGGGGAAAAACAGGATCGGCAGAGGCAGCAGCTCAATCTAACAAGGCACCTTTTCAGCCAGTTTGGTGTAGTGGTTAAGTGCGCGGACTCTAATCTGGGAGAACCGGGTTTGATTCCCCACTCCTCCACTTGCAGCTGCTGGATGACCTTGGGCAAGCCATAGCTCTGTACCAGCTGTTCCCTCAAGGACAGCTTGGGAAAGAGCTCTCTCAGCCCCGCCTACCTCCCAGGGTGTCTGTTGTGGGGAGGGGAAGGGAAAAGGAGTTTGTAAGCCGCTCTGAGACTCCCTTGGGGAATGGAGGGCAGGGTATAAATCCAATCTGCTGGGATTTCGCCTTGTCCTGATAAAGCTTCAGTTCAGGCTGGTTTGACCCAAAGAAAGACAGAATATACCCTAGGAAAAGATCCTGCTGCCAACACAGCCTGGAGAGTGAAGCTCTCCTCTTAAGAACAAAGTGGAGGCGTGAACATGCCCTTCCGCGGAAGTAACCAGCATGAGTTAAAGACCAACCCTGTAGCCCTGCCCTGGATAGCCCAGGCAAGCCCGATCTCGTCAGATCTCGCCAGCTAATTGGGGCCAGCCCTGTCAAGTGTTTGGATGGGAGACCTCCGAGGAATACCAGGGCTGGGAGGCAGAGGCAGGCTATCCAGCTACTTTTCTGAACGTCCTCCGTGCCCCAGCAGGAGTTGCCAGAGGCCGCCATGACTTCCAGGCACGGGCGTACACACACACACACACGGAGGCCAGCCCTGTGCGGATGTTCTTTTGGGTGGGTGGGAGGGTAGAGCTGCACTGGGAGATCTCACCTGTAGTAACAGACAGTGAGCGCTCCAGCTGTCGAGGTGACATCATCTGGATGGTCAGCTTGGCGAGATAGATGGCTTCGTATTCCTACAAAAGGAAGCAACAAGACTGGTTTGTACAGACATCCGGGGGGGGGGGGGGCTCTTGCTCAAGCAGCCCCTGGGACGCAAGAAGAGGAGGGGGCCAAAGGGACCCCAGATGGGAAGAGACACGGAAGACGGGAACAGCCCCCTTCTTAACCCGATTGCTCAGGTGCACATTCAACTGAGGAGGGGACAGACACTTTGGGATGGATCTCTTGAGGATCTCCCGGACAGAACTTTCCCCACCTCCTGCTGCAGCCCACGGTATCCCGCCCCCTTTCTGGAGTTGTGAAATCAAGGCTCGAAACTACCAGGGACAGCAGTGACTCCCTCCTATGTGGACCACCTCAGCAATTACAGAACAACGGGACCCAATGTTCCTTTACGCCACTGACTGGGGAGGAGGAGCGGCTTGATCCCTTGGAGGGAGTCAGGCAATCCCCCCCCCCCCCCCGGGAGAACAGGGGTGTTCTAAACGGAATAGAATCACTCAGTGGTCACACTGTTCTGGCAGCCATGGCTTATACCCCACGAAAGGCCGAGCACGACCCAGGGGAACCACAGCAAAAAAGAACGGAAGTGCGGTAACTGGGATGATGATGATGATGGGGAGGGGGGGCCTACTGCCTCACTGCCAGCTGCAAGCGAAGCCACATGCTTGGAGATCCCCAAGCCTGACCAGCCCAGGCTGGTCTGCATCACTTCCAGTTCCATATGACTGGCTGTCACTGGAGACGAATCCTCTGCAACCCTCAGTGCCTTCCAGAGCTCAGAACCCCTGGGTGTTACGGGTGGTCTGCGGTTCTGACTTTCCATCTGCTGAATGCCTGAGGCCAGACTTCCCCCCTGGGACCTGCCGGGTTTTCCAGGAAGCATCGCCGTTTTGGGGTGGCGCTCTCCCTCTCAAAATTCCATGGGTGCCCACAGGTTCCAAAATGCTGGGGCCCCTCAGCTGCAAGCCCCTAACCTTCGACGTGCAGCAAGCAGCTAGGTTACAAGGTCCAC
Source organism: Lepidodactylus listeri (assembly GCA_029233225.1). Taxonomy (NCBI): domain Eukaryota; kingdom Metazoa; phylum Chordata; class Lepidosauria; order Squamata; family Gekkonidae; genus Lepidodactylus; species Lepidodactylus listeri. Next base: position 98,104,649 of record JARCFY010000011.1, on the reverse strand, counting down.
CACAGAAATTGACAGGAAAAGCCAGATGTCAAGACTGTCCCCATCAATGACTAAGCCGTTGTCAGGAAAAAATTAGTAAGGCGACCTAGAAACGTCTCGGTTTGGGTTACCAGAGATCAAGGTGTTTCAGACCTACGTGGGACTGCCCAGACCACCGTCTGTCTCACCAGCGCCCAGGGCTGGGGGCGCTTACCTGAAGTTGATGAACAAATCCAGCATTGGGATTGATACAGAACCGTCTTTCTTGCACATACGTGAAGGCGTCCCTGCACAAGGAAGAAGACAACCCGTTTTCATACGTAATCCGTACCCATTTGCGTCCACTTCCTTGCAAGCTCTCTCGGGATTTTCTTTAATTCTGTGTGTTTTCTATTTGTCGGGGGGCTTAGCGTTGCAGCCACCAGGGAAAGCCTGGCTGGGCTGAGGGCCTGGGGGAGCCACCTCTCCTAAGCCGGCCCCACCCAAACGGCAGCAGCCACCTCACCTGCCTAGCCAGCACGGCAGTTATGAGAGGGGCCGTGGCTCGGTGGCAGAGCCTCTGCTTGGCAGGCAGGAGGTCCCCGGTTCAATCCCCGGCATCTCCACCTAAAAGGAACAGGCGGGAGGTGAAGGGAAGGACCTCAGCCTGAGACCCTGGAGAGCCCCTGCCAGTCTGAGTAGACAGTACTGACCTGGATGGACCCAGGGGGCTGGGCTGCTGCTGCAGCCAAGCCAGGCACAGCCATGTGACTCATCTGGGTCAGGCCTCCCTCCGTTACAGGTGTGGCCTCTCGCCTACCCTTCCCGGCCTGTGTTTAAGGCATGCAGGCTGGCACAAGGGCTCCCAGGAAACCCGGTCTGGTCATCAGCCTCACGCAAAGCTGCTTCACTCCAAGAAGAGCACCAGTTGGCACCTGAGCTCCTTTCCTTGACAGGGGATGCTCCCAGGTGGCCTGGAAGTGCCCTGCCCCACCCTGAAGAGGGGGCTCAAGTCACTGGGCTGATCTGCCGGGCACGGCCTGCAGGAACAGACAGGCCCAAGGAGACTCAGACCACATCACTTTGCTGGGATATTATTCACCACCTCCTCCTCTGTAGCAATCAGCTGAGGTACACTTGTAAAATGTAAACCTATTTCTAGGGAGGCCGAGGACACAATACTGTGACAGAAGCTGGCTTTCATTCAGGCCAGAGACTGAAGATGAAAATCCAGACTTCCATCCACTGAGTCAAGACACAGCTCTTGGGCATGAGCCTTTTCGCCTTGGTCAGGTCATGGAAACAGATCTACACTCTTCTCTAAACCCACCCTGAGACACAGCCCCCCCCCCCCGCCCGGGCGTTTTACACGGGGAGGGGAAAGCACTGGTAGCAACTCCCCACTCTCCCCTGCATTACACACGGGCCCCTCCCACCCCAGAAGGCCACTCGCTGGGTCTCTGCCACCGCCCTTGGAACAAAGGCCGCAGGAGCCCAACCCTGCCCCTCTGGGACCAGCGCTTTCCATTACCGTTTCAGCCGCAAAGACACCTAGCCCTCGATGTGCTCATGTACCTATACCCCTCCCCACCCGTGAGCACTGTTGACAAAGCCACAGGTGCTCCGGGTACCCGCTGAGGCCAGGTGAGAGAGCGTGGGCAGAAGCAGAGGGCAGCAAAGAACAAGGAGGAGCACTGCTGAAAATGGCGGCCAGCAGATGGCAAATCGCTCAGACCAGAATGGGGACAACCATTCAGAATCAGGCGCTGTTCTTTGTGCTCCCATCCTACCCCCGGGCAGGGGCCACAGTTCAGCGGTAGGATCCAAGTTTCCCACATCTCAGGTCCCTGATTCGACCCAGGCACCTCCAGGGGAATGATCCCAGGCAGCAGTGAAGCAAAGGAATCGGGAGAGCCATCGCTAGCCAGGGTGGTGAGCTCATGCTTGGCTGCAATATATGTTGGGGAAGAGACGGCTGGCCTGGAGCGTCACCCCCCACCCCTTTCAGGAAGGCTCCTTTGCTGTGCTTCAACCACCGGGAAGGGGGCAGCCTGCCATCCGTGGGGGGTCAGACCGGAATAGCAGCCGCCCCCCTCCCCCCGTCATGAAGGCTCGGGCAAAGGGGGAAACTTGGCTGGATCATGGTCCCGGCAATGGGGGGGTGACGGCAGGATCTCTCGGAAAACCCACTGGGACCACCTCATGCTCAGGGGCTCAAGGGAGGAAGCAGGATCATGTGGTTCCATACCTGTACTTCACCCCAAATGTTTCCATAATATATGCAATAACTAAGGCAGCGCTGAGAAGAGAAGAAAAAGAAAAGAAATGAGATCAGGTGCCCAGTGGCTGCACTTGGGGAATGCTAAAATAAAGAGAAACCATCGTTACCTTCTGGAAATCCCTGCGTTCCCGTGGACAAGAACTTTTCCTGAGAACGGAAATAGTTACTTTACACAAGCAGGCTAGAATCCCCCCCCCCCCCCACATACACACACCCATTGCTTGTCTTTAAAACTGAATTTACACCCCCAACAAGAGGCTTCCCAACATAACACGAGCACAACCAAGACTTGCTGCAAGCCAGCAGGGCAAACTGAAGAATATAAAGCACCTCGGAGCAAAGTCAAGGTGCACTCTACAGCACTGGTGCCTGACCCAGGAAGCTTTGACTCTGGGACGTGTACACCTTGGAATCCTTGTTGGTCCCCTCAGGTGCGGCTGGAAGCAAATCCAAGTGTTCTAAAGCTCTACCTTTCCCTTGGGGCCTCCACGCTCTGCTGCAGCTGACAAAGACTCCCCCCACCCACCATTCTCCCCCAGAACATACTATTCACTGAGAAAAGTTTGTTCTGCAAACAAGAAGGGTCACCCTGTTTGGAGAACACCCCTTTTGCTTTATATGTAAAAAAAGCATCCCCCCCCCCCCCCCCCGCAAAAAATGAGGAAGCATGCTGTAATTTCAACCACCTTCACAGTACTCGCTTATATCTCACTAGGACAAATTAGGCAAAGAGAAAAGGAACATACCTCCAGTTTGTAAACTGCCATCAATAAACTCCTTAGTCTAAAGGGGAAACACACAGAAATTCCATTACGATCAACAGTCGGCTCAGAAATTCTTACACCCGTGCAGCAGGGTTGGTGCCCGCGGACGGTCATGCACTCTCAAGTACCACAAACACCAGGGACTGCTAAAGAACTTGGGCTCCGTGAAGGGTTCGAAAGATGAGGTTTGCAGTCACTGGTGGGAGACTTATGAAAGATGCCCTTCCTCAAATATTTCCTGCTTTCGGGCTGCTTTACACCCGCAGGGACAATTCAGGGCTGATAAAGACTTGCTCAAACTGAGGTCTGTGATCACAGACTGGAGGAGGATAAACCGGCCCCCTTTTGATGGCTGGATGCTGAGCTCCAGGAAGCCCAACGGCAGTCATGTCTGCAGACAAAATGCTTCCCACGGGCAGGATCTGTCCCCTTTGCGTGCACAGTTGCACTTGTCTTGTCACCAGAAACATCAGCTCGCACACAGCAGCATTTCCCTACAGAAAGCTGTGCTGAGAAGCGCACTGTGGACATGCTCCTGTACCACAGAGGAACAGTGGGAGGATTCGAATGGCCCCCCAGAGCCCCTTGGGTTCCAGGCCGACAGAGAGGCTCATCCATCGTTTCCCCCATTATCAACTTCTAGGCAAAAGAAGGGGAGGGAAAGTTCTCCAAGAGGAGTCATACTTAATGTCAGTGTGTTGCATTTAATGTTTCAATGTGATGTGTGTCCAGAGTTACAGCACTGAGGGTCCCATAATTTGCCTTTTGTTCTTCCAGAGAGGATCCACAGTCGCCACAGCTGTGAAGGAGCAAGGCCAGGCCAAGGAACCCAGTGCTTCTTGAAACACCTGGTGCACCAGGGCCTCGGCACAATACGCAGGCAGCTATGCATTCGGGCAAGCCACTGGTATGGGGAACCCCCTGCCCACGCCAAAAGGCTAGCCATGGACAATGGCTAGGGAAACAGCTAATCCCTGGAGCCGCTGGGCAGCTAGCAGACAGATGCCGTATGATATATATGTTTTAGGATCAAGATTAGCTTGGCCACGGGGGGAGGCAACAATCACCATACTAGTCGACTCTTCCCCCTCAGCGTACGCAGGGCTCTAAGATGAGGCCCAAGCCACCGGGAAGGTCTCCAGCACAAATGGCATTAAAAGGAGGGCACATGGTGCATTATGTTTCATAAGCTGCCCCAAGTTTAGAAGGAAGATGGGGCACCAATGCCTCAAAAGAAGCAAATCAAGACCCTGGGCTCTTGCACAGATGCCATTCAGGGCAATGCCACTCGCCCAGGAAAAAATCAGGCTGCTGACCTGCTACCTGTGGTCCTTTGAACGTTCATCTGGGCATCACACGGATGGGCTCTGTGCCTCTGCAGAAACTGGCATTCAGAAGCTTCTACAGCTCACTCTTTGGAAAGAAGACCCTCCCCTCCGATGGCGCGTGCCCTGAAGGGGAGGAGCTGCAGGGTCCGGCGCAGTTGCTTCCCGAATGTGTGAGTGCACTGCAGGAAGTTAAAAGTATCTGTTGCGGGGGAGGCAGGCGTGTTGTGTGAACGCACGGCAACCTGTTTTTACTTTTTGCGGCTTCTGTACATCACACTACTGAGTGAAGAGACTACTGACAGGGGCATCGATGGAAGAGGGAGTGAAGCACAGCATGTCCAAACAAAGCACCACCTCTGGCTCATACACCAGAGATGCAGCCCTTAATAAATGCTCTGGTCTGAGCCCAGGAAGTGGCACATCTCTACTGACAGCTGAAGTTGATGCTGCAGCTCTTACAGAACGGGACAGACTCTTAGGAGAGGCATCTTTGTCCATTCATGGCAGAAACAAATTGTGCTAGGATATCCCACCAGACAGTGGGATGATGCACACTAGTCCTTCTCTGTCGCAGAATAGCAGACACACAGCACAGGACGTTTGAAGAACATCTTGGTACAGTTGATGGAGCCTTTCTGGCACCCAAGGAGGGTAGAATCGTCTCAGCACCTGACAAAGGTGAAGGCAAGCAGGACAAGGTCTTGGTCCAGATGGAATCCCAGCACCACCTTCGGTAGGTAGAGATGTTAGGTCTGACGATCACCTTCTCAGTGCCAGTTTGGTGTGAGAGCCAGTCTGGTGTAGTGGTTACGTGTGCAGACTCTAATCTGGGAGAACCGGGTTTGATTCCCCAGTCCTCCACTTGCACCTGCTGGATGTCCCTGGGCAAGCCATAGTTCTGTCAGAGCTGTTCTTGAAAAAGAGCAGTTTCTGTCAGAGCTCTCTCAGCCCCACCTACCTCCCAGGGTGTCTGTTGTGGGGAGGGGAAGGGAAAGGAGTTTGTAAGCTGCTCTGAGACTCCCTTGGGCAGTGAAGGGCGGGGTATAAATCCAATCTCCTCTTCTTCTCTGTATGAAATCAACAGGATTAGAGCAGTGTGCAGGGAACACCGATGGCTGGTCTTGCAAGATCACCACCGTGCAAGTGGTCTTCCATGAGAGAAGCTCGGTATCCCAGGCGGCCACAGGTTTCTAGGGCCTGACCACAAATTGAGTCAGGACAAGAGGCAGGTCCCATGCGGAAGTCGGGGATTGTGCTGGCAAACACGGCCAAATGAGGACGCTGAAGAACGGTGAGCATTCTTGGACGAGAGGCCGGGAAGCGGAGAGGGCTGCCAGGTGGCCCTTGAGGGAGGGCTGCTCCGATCCCAGAGACTGACGGCAGAGAAGATACTGCAGGCTGGCTGGCCGGGGACAGGCCGATGGAGCTCCTCCACACTCGGAAGCCAACATGGCAGAGCATGTCCGCTTGTCCCACTGCCTGGTAGGCGGCTTCCTCCCCTTTGGAGCAGGCCCAGTCCGAGGCTGCATTCTTAAGGGGGGGGGGGGGGGCGAGGTCTTTGTGCCAAAAAACAAGCTCAGAAGGTTCTGAATGCCAGGGCAAAACCCCACGTGAGCCCCAGAGACCACAAAGCAGTCACTTCCCAGTGACGGGCATCCTTGATAACCAGCAATACTATCAACTGGGGGAGGATTCACAAGACTGTAGCTGCACGAGCTACAGAGGATTTCATGCATTAAGGGACCTTCCCACTTCAAGAAAAGCCATGCAGATTGGCCCAGAAAAATGGTTCTGTGGGCACCAGTGACAGTCACTGCCGGCAGCACCACGGGAGTAAGGAAAAGCGACTGGAAACGCTTTGGGGGAAGGGACGGCTTCTTGCTCTCACACAATCACTGAGCCGCATTAGCGTGAGTTAGTGCGGCGCTGCTCCGGAACAGTTTTAAGTATGAAACTCGCAAGCCAAGATAAACACTTACCATAGGGAAAAATCTTATTATATTTTCAATGGGATTATCTGCAATATCCAAGACTAAATACCTACAATTAAAATAAGCGTGTTAAATTCACAGCCAGGATCGCTCATCTTGTAGACTGCAAACATTGAGCTCGGAAATAAACGTAAACGGAGATGAAGAAGCCGAGTTAAAATGCAGACTCCCGACAGCTGCTGCTGCAGTGGGGCTTGATCATGGCCCAGAGGCCCTCTGGGAGGGAACACCCTGCAGCGCCAGCCATGTTCTCCCTCAATCTCCCCCTCCCAGCTGCCTCCAGTCCCACCAGAGTTCAAGCCATGTTTACTTTGCAAACCAGGTCTGGACTCTAATGGGTGATGGGATGCTGCAGGGGCCTCCACCCTTTCTGAGCTGGTGGGCACCCTGGGAATTCTGATACATTGGGGACCTCCTGATGGACCTCCACTGGTGGACCTCCTGATGGCACCTGGTATTTTTGGCCACTGTGTGACACAGAGTGTTGGACTGGAGGGGCCACTGGCCTCATCCAACAATGGCTTCTCTTATGTTCTAATTCTATAAAGGAAGGTCCAGTAATCATTCACAAAAAGATCATAACATTTTCATTTACAGTCAAGATGCATAGAGGGGACTATTTTCTTATAACAAGGTTTCCCGATGAACCACGCATTTTGGTATCCTCATCAGACTGTCTTCCTCAGAGCAAAAGAGACTGCAATGTATCCAAATGTTAAACCAAAGCATCAATCTCCAATTTTCCAAAAGGCCAAAGGCTCCAACATTTTTAACATCTGCACAGCCAATCAAATCTCCAGGGGCCAATCAGAAGCCTTGGTGGACAAAAGCTCCACTAGGCCTGCCCACTTAAGATTAAATCTTGTTATTCTTAAGTGATGGCACGGTTCCAAACAAGGCTTTTTTTGGGGGGGGGAGAGAACTCTCAAGAGGGAAATGAAGTTTTCAGTCTGTAGACTGAAAACTCATGAACTTTTAAACATTTTTAAAAGAATTCAAAACTCTGTTCCGGCATGTTCCCCCAGAAACACACCCGCCGACTTCTTTGATTCAAAGGACCTTTGAAAGGGTCCCATCCTGAAGAATCAACTGAAAGTCTCGCTAACATAGCCAGCGTTTCTTGAAACAAAGTGTCACGCCTGTCATTTTCAGAGTACGGTTGTATCAGTTGCAATGCTTACCTAAATAATTGCTGGAAGTTTGGTTTAATAAAGTTTGCTTCAATATTTTGCCGTATGCATATTACATGGGTGATCCCATGTTTCTGAAGTATAGGTAGCTGCAAGACAAAAAGTCGGAAGAAAAGGAATGCCCCTTGAAGCTAGCCCTGTTAAAATAACGGCAGGAGAACACGTACCCCTTTCTGAGTTCCCAATATTTAACTAGGGGACTTAACATTAAATATTTAGTGCTTTATATTTAAAAGTTCAGTAGGACCGAGATGCCTCCATACATGGTTGACTGGCTTATCTACCCACGACTTCATCTAACAGAAACGTGGCCAGCCGGCCTTTATGTGGGCAACAAAGGCTGCCAAACCTGACCACGCACAGAAAAGGTAGAAGTCTGTATAAACACAGAGAACTCCATCCCTAGGGTATGGGGGAAAATATGTCTCTGTAAATCAATCAAAAAGGGAAAAGAACTTGCAAAAATGAACTACTGAGGAGTGGTCATGCTCCAGAAAAGGCAATGCTGGCAGCAGATGAGAATGGTGGAGAAGGAGAAGGATCTGCTCCAGAATTATGGCAGGGAGATTTCGCGGGTGTGGTGGGATTGACAAATCCCATCCCCTGGTGCTCGTAGAGAAATAACCAGAATCTTGTGTTGAAGAATCACCAAAAACTGCTGTTGTGATCAATGCTCCCTCTTAGCTGTGGAGTCTTGTGAGCAACAATCCTACTTGTGAGCTCCTGGCATTAAAGTTGTGAGTGAGCCATCTGGCCGCTGCATAAATTAGTTTGCTCTGGAGCAATGCTCCCTCTAAGCTGTGGAGTCTTGTGAGCAAAAATTCTACTTTGTGAGCGACTGGCATTACAGTGGTGAGTGAGCGATTCGGTTGCTGCATAAATTCGTTTCGTCTGGAGCCATCCTTCCTGAGCCAAGACAAAAATGTGTGAGCCGGAGGCTAAAAACCTGTGAGCTAGCTCACATTAACTCAGCTGAGAGGGAACACTGGTTGTGATCCCCAGTGAAATTTCTGGGGACTGTCCAGCCCTTTCCAAATAGCTCTGGGGGCAGGTTCAAGGCAGCCCCCCAAAGCAGCTTCCCTCTACCTCTGCCCAAAGATCTGCAAGCAGACTGAGCAAGTCAAGGGAAGCGCACCGATTCTGCTGGTGCGGCACTGGCGTGCAAGTGGTTTGTGGCTGCGAGTCAATGAACCCGTGGCCGAATTTAATGGCAACTTGCTTCGATTTGGAAGTTTCAGAAACGTATCTGAAACTTTCGAAGGTCAGCACAATGAAATAGATTTCTTATTGGAAAAGATTATGGAGTGAATCAGTTCTTAATACTGACTGAGTTCTGGTCCAATCTGACTTTGGTTCTTTCAAACAATACGGTGGACCATTAAGCAATGCAATGTATACAGTAGCACTCAGCATATCAAAAAGTGCGTCATTATTCTTCTGCGTGGAATAATTGCTATTATTTGGTATAACTCACATTCATTTACAAGTTTCAGACAGGCATACCTTGCTTTTCATAGCTGAAGAGTAGGGGCCTAAGAACAACCCAGGTAAAATTTCCTAAAAGGGAAGGGAGGGGGAGAAAACAAACACACCCAGTCAGACACAAAAATCAGTCTACCCTACTATCAGTTACAGAAAGAAACACATTATTTGCACGTTAACTGTTCAAGTCTAATGACCATATCAGTTGGCAGAACTCCCTGGGGATTACATGGCAAAGCTTGTGGGTGGGGTGGGGGGAGAATCCTTGCCTTCAGGATTGGTGCTCCCCCCACAAGGCATGTCCACGACCAAAACCAAAACCCCAAACAAGTGCACACAGCAGCACATGAGCAACACAGCCAACTCTACTGATGCACAATGTGGGCAGTTATTATTGGTGTAACAACACCAAGATGTTGCCTCCTGGAACTGGGCTGCAGAGGTTGACTGCTTCTGAATGTGGAGGTTCAACTGAGGTCAGCAACACCTGCCTGGGTATATGGCCTCTTGGCAACTCTCTGCCACACCAGGGACTTCAACTCAGACCTCAAATACCAATCTAGCTACGAAAGACACCAC